>CATOUR010000007.1:8750000-10000000 GCA_951848785.1 Callosobruchus maculatus
TTTTCACTTTTTCTTTGGGTGGAGGTGAAATTGGGGTGGTAAGGGGGTGAAGCGTTGTAAAACTCAAAAATTTGTTCTATTCATAATAGGCTGTCCATTGACCTGTGAAGGGCATAATACCCTTTTTTAGGTCCATCCGAACATTGCCTTACACAAATCAAGGGACTTAGAATTGTTTTATGTATATGTTACGCTCACTAGCCGAATTCGGGCAGTGCCCGAAAAAAATACACAGAACTGGTTTTGAGCAAGGAATATTTCCTAAACCCGAAATATTAATTTCATACGGTTATTGAGCATTACCAAATAAGCAGAACTAGTTTTGAGCATGTTGAAATGCACAGAACTACTTCTGTGGTACAGAATGGCCAGCAGCAGTTATATTAAAAGGGAAAGGTTATGTTTATGTTGTTAATTTGAATGTTTTTTGTTTCTGCTCGTGGAAAGAATGCAAGCTAAATTCGAATCTGAATTAGTTCGGCTACTTGAAGCTTCAAGTACACAAAAACATAACCTCATGACAAAAGATCATTACCTTACTATATTGAATGAACCTAACCTAACATTCATGTCTCTGCAATAAAACATGTATCAACAATGTATCGAAATAAAATCTCCTCTACAATTCTAAATGCCACCATGCCAAAATATACAGAACTAGTCCTGTGCATTTCAAGTTGCGCAAAACTAGTTCTGTGCATTTCAAGAAGCGCAAAACTAGTTCTGCCCATTTGGTAATGTTCAATAGCCATATATAATTAATATTTCGGATATGGGAAATATTCCTTGCTCAAAACCAGTTCTGCGCATTTTTTTCGGGCATTGCCCGAATTCGGGTATTGAGCTTAACATATACACACGAGTATTGTTTTAGATCGTTCTGAATTTAGTAACGTGGAAATTATGGAATCGATTTTAATGAAATTTAGACACAGTATTACTACCGTGGCGAGGATGAAAAATGCCTATGGTTTTCAAAAATCGTGACATTGGCGGCGCAGCAATAATAGAAAAACTAAAAATATAAAAATGGATCAAACTTCGTTTTTAAGCAATTTGGGGGTTCCTGATTGTTTCGTTGCGTCTAGTTGAAGCTGGCAGAATAAAAATTGTGTCGTTTTAAGTCCTACGGAGAGATTTAGGAAACTATTTACCAGTTTCTGTGTTTGATGCTTTTTGAAGAAATGCGAACGATTACTTGGTTGCAAGGGATCTCAGACTATAGCTTCATGCAAAGGGAGTATAATAAAATGATATCACTGCTATATGTGGGAAGTACTGAGTCAATCACCTTGACTCCATTTTTTTTATAATGAATAAGTTTCCCAGTATTTTTATTTGTTTTTTATGGTTTTGTTTTTTCTCAGTGTACTCGCGCCCCTCTAGGGGACTCTCCCCGCAGGCTAAAAATCGCTGCGTTACAACAATAACATTAATAATGAGCATTTTAAATCTCAAAACTCTCCATCAGTTTCCATTTCACTAGACAATGCTTATACACATCCACTCTTCAGCTGAACAGTCGGCGAAGTTTACAGTATATCATCTCGTTTCCGTTGCCCCGTTCTGCCGGCTGGTTCTCACACGGCCCTATTCACGGGCAGGTCGTATGAAGTATTCATGAAGGAATCCATTGAGGACGAAGTCGACTATCGCGATTCTGCGATTACATAAAAGGTAGCGGATTCTCTCCCGACAGATGCGGCTTTTTATGTTATGGGATTTAAAAATCCCGATAGCAGAAATTCATTCGTTGTATGAAAGCGTACCCTACCAGATGGTAACCATAACACATCTCAATCAAGTCGTGTGCGTCGTTTTGTACACCGAGGACGTCTGTTACCTTAAAGAAGTAGCAAAGAGCAAGATCTACCGTCAAGGCTTATAATAATAGTAGTAAACATCTTTATTAAGAGTTCTACAGGAGGCGAGATTTAGATAAATCTACTCTTACACCTAACTTCCTAATATGCTGCAATTATTGAACAAATATAATGTATAAAATATATCATATAATGCATAGTTGCGGTTAGGAGCTAAAATATTAATACTCATAAGCATATGCCTGAGTAAACAATTTATAAACAAATCAGGAACAGAACAGAAGGAAAGAAAAAAAAACACTAAAATACGTTAAAACATTCAGCTCTTGACGTTGTTGGGTTAGCAGAAACTGTTTTAGCTTAGTTTTAAATGTCTGAGTTGATTTTATTTACTTAATATGGAGAGATAGCTTATTGTATTGATTGACTGCATTGTACGAGAATGTCTTTTGGAATAAAGCAGTACGATGTCTTGGGATTATTAAAAGTTCTGTGCTCCGAACGTTAACATTGTGAACAGTACCTCTAGTTATAAGTTTGTCTAGCAGATATGATGTACAAAGCATTCTATGCACAAAATTAAGTCATAACTTACATAACATAACATAAAAGTGATTAACTTAACAACCATTTGAGGTCACAAACATTTTTGGAAATATGTTCATACTTGCGAATATCACATACAAACCTACAACAAGAGTTTAACACTTTTTGCAATCTGTAAGAAGTGGCGGAATCTACAAATGGAAAATAAACAATGAAACAGTAAGATAGTTAGGTATTATAATTGTCTCGCACAATTCTTTACGCATCTGTCTAGAAAGAAACTTTTTGTTAGACAAAAACACTCAAAAAATTGCATAACACTGCTTAATAAGAGAATTTACATAGTGCAAAAACTTCAGATTTTTGTTTCTAGAAACAAAGTTGCTACTTACTGATTAATGTTTATGTTCCTTAAGGTACGTTTTCACGCTTGCCAAGCCTCGACAATCATACACAAGCACAAGCGTGTAAAGAGGCCGTTTGGCTTGGCTCGCGTGAACTTGCGGACGCTTGTATCCCATCGGAACTAGTGTCGGTTTTTTGACACAGATCAAAGGGTGTTTGCGGCAAGCGCTTGCGACGCATTTACACGTTGGTGCGCGTTTAGTAGCCGCTGTGATTGTGTGTCTTGTGTGTCGAGCAACATTAACACGTATCTTCTACTGTTGGAGAAAAATAAATTCACGATTCTAAATGATTCAAGTATCATTAATAGAAGGGCATGTCGGCATTTAAGACAATTTTCACATCCTTTTATAAATTTTCATAAAGTCATAGACCCCTGCACATACTTTGTTTCCAGGTTGTACCATAACAATAAAAATAATTAAAGGTTGGCATCTCATTTCAGTTGAAATATGTCAGGAAGGGGTGAAATTTTTTCCTTTTTATTTTCCCCACCTTATGTCACGTAAACAGTAACACCTTATTAGCTTCCCAGCGGTATTTTGAATTTCCCGCAATGCGTTGTTTGATCATGCGCAGAGACTCACATCTGTCACCTATTGGTGTCTCTGTAGTGTGGTCAAACCACGGGTATGTGTGATGTTCTACGAAAGACAGTACAAAAAGAAACATCTGATTCTGTCACCTGTCAGTATTGAGGTTTTGTGCGTTTGAGATGGCAGGCACCAACATGGTTGTCATCCCGAACGTCACGTGTCAATCAAAGACTTTTACACTTTTAAGTTTTGTGCTCTCTATCTACCCGAGTTTTATTGTTGTGTTTTCCAACAGGTTACAAAATGGTGGTCCCTTCCGTTCTCGTGATCATAATGCTTCAGCCACCTGAATTATTTTAAAATGTTTCAATTGTCTTGTTTTATGAAATTTAAGTATGTGACCGTCTGTGAATGTGTTTTTCCTGATGGAAGATATGTAGAATTAAGAATAAGGATAGTTACCCGTTCTACTGTATTGTAGCCGACTAGATCACCACGTTCCGAAAAAGTGAGCATGCTTTCTTTGTTAAACCTCACATGTTCAGTATGTATAAAAAACTTTATTTTATAGTACTATTGGTTTAACTTTGGGCGTTTTTCTGTAATTTGTAGAATCCTGATGAAGAAAATAAAATTTTTCGAAAGCTTGATTTAAACGAGTACTTTTTCAATTGAGCCCCCTGTTTTGGTTGTGTTGACCGCATACCCAACTATTCCTAGTTGTTTGCTGTATCCATTTATTCGATATCCATTGTATGTACATTCTATATACTTTTGCTATGTAAGTATATACATGGTATATGTTATGAATATACATGTACATACCTGGTTTATGTGACTACACATGTACATTAGACGTACATATGTGCACCCAATGGATATGCCATGGATGTAGAAGCTCGCGACAAACGTACATGAAATGTACATTTTTTTGATGTCTACTGTACAGCCATTATATTATATTCTTGCTCCATTTGTGGATATACATATCCACTGATTCAATACTCATTGTAGGTAAAAATATGTTGGATACTGGTGGCAAAAGCGGCCGTAGGACACTAGCGCGCCGCGGTTAGATTGGTCCTAAACCCGGTCAAAAGCGCGCGAAAAATTTCGAATAAGGCCGCTTTCTGATTTGTCGATTTTGGAGCGGCGCGGGATCTGTTAGCTCGGCACCGAAAGATGCCGCGCTGCCCTCAGCTACTCATCTATCTGTATATTCTCGGTGAAAGATCCTGCAGTATCGCTTTGAGCGTCCTACGGAAATGTCGTTCTCAAGCGATGAAGATACTTTAGAGTGTTATTTATATCATCTACGTAAAAAAAGGAAACGTTATTGGCGTCATCCTTACATCGAACATTAATTGTCGACTTTTTGTTGCGGCTCAAGAACTTTCCCAAGACGACCAAAAATTTGTATCATGTGTAGAATTAAAAAAAAAACGTACGAAGAGCTTTTGAATTTGTTATCACTAGTGTTAACAAAGCAACATACAAGATTTAGAGAATGCGTGACTGCTGATGAAAGAATGCGTGCAGCAAAATGCCGACCGGCTCCTGGACACGCGTCCTGGCTGACGGTAAAACGAAACGATCCCTCTCCGCGCCCGCACTTTGCGCGTCAATCACAAAACGCGCACTGAAATATAGGTGCTCGGCAAGCTTTCGGTACCGCGTATACCGGGCGAACCGAATCCGCGCCACTCCCGCACCGACAAATCAGAAAGCGGCCTTAGAGGCAGGTATGCGGACACAAGCGCGCAGGGCGGCACTCGTTTACTTTTGTCGTAATACCATTGATTATAAATGGTAATGCGTAATATCATAGATTAGCAGCACTTTCTGCATTAAGTTGCATCACGTGCTTTTTTTTCTAACTTGTCGAATGCTGGTAATATTCATTTAGCAATAACGTAAAAAGTTACATTTCTCGAGACATTGAAAATTTACTCAAATTTAATGTACTTAAATGAAAAAAAGATGTTTTGAATCCAGTGAATAATGGCATAAAAGTCTTCTACAAAGCATTCCGCAACCTATACCCATGATCCAGAAACAATAAACCAAAAGTCCATTCCAACCAACGCCCAATTTCAGAATTAGCATATCTATATGCTACAATTAAACTTAAGTTCTGTATTTTTTTGAACCAGGCTTGTATTGGTTGAAATTTATACCCTATTGTTGTAAAGTTAGGCCAAACTTTTGTTTTTATAACTGAGCAGACCGCGCAGGCAGAGACTAAATACCAGAGTACCGCGGCTGCTGTGAAAAGGGTTATGTTAGGGGAAGTTTGTTACCGCGAGATTTGAGTGGGACTTGCTTTATTTCTAAATGGATGGCGATTTCAAAATCACAAATTATTTGGGAGGGATTAAAAGATAAATTCTTCTGCCCACAATAATGGACTAAGAATTTAAGAAATCAAAAAGTATGTAGAACTTAATTTGTTAGGTAGTAACACAAACACCACAGGTATATAAGGACTATTTTTAAAAGCGTGGATTATAAATAAATAGACAAAACATTTTTGTACAGTAGTCAAAAGTCCCATCAACGTATACCTTATTACAACGTATACCTTATTACAGGAGCACAGAAAATTTGGAGATTTTTCGCAAGAAAATACAACTAGGTTATGGTCGTAATTATTAATGATTAAGAATAAAAGGTACGTTGTCATTAGGAACACCGAAACTTAATTTTCTTACGTCGCGCAAGTGACAGGTGCCGAGGTAGGCACACTTTTCGAAAACAGGTAGAAATCAAACCGTGCGCGCTTGCGACCGATCACCGCAAAAACATCGCGCTATAAGTTTGCAAGACCTACATCGGAAAGAAAGTTTATTATCTCAGGTACTCATCAATCTCAGTTTTACATATTTGCACTGCCCCACATCACTCCACCCCTCCAGTGACAGTTTATTTCTGACCCAGCGTATCCTGGTCCCATTCCGGGCCGACGGCGACGTCCCGAAGGAGCAGGAGGAAGGATCGACTTGAGTGATGATGATTAATTTGACAGCTAATTTCGAGTGACGTGGACTATCGGGCCGCCCCTCTTCACTCAGCTCCGGAGTTTTTATTTGGTCGATAGATCGGCTCCCGGCAGGCTGATCTTTCATACGTCTCGTCGCGTTTAAAAGTTACCGTGGCAGGGGTCAAGTCAATCGAACTCTAATATCGCCTCGGCCTATTTTTTGTACCTTTGCATTGTCAGGACGGCCCTCCCTTTGGGACCTAGGGGATCTAAACACTTGGTACTTTTCACTTTTCTAAAATCACTTATGTACTACTGCTGCAAGATCAGAGTGAATTCAAGCAACTAAAAAAGTCTATGTTTAAAAGTTTAATTAATTAAATGTAAAAGTCAAATTATTGTAAGTATGGTGCACATTGAACCAAATTTTGAAGAATTCTCCATACATGTATGCCATTCGAAAAATAAAATAAATTGATAATACTAAACAAATCTCTCAACCCTGAGGAGTATGTTGAGTAGCATGAATTACTTTAATATTAGTTAACAACAAGAGAAAAGAAAAATCAATATGGTATTCCAAATGGTTCATTTTAGGCAACCAGGTGCTAAAATTGAACTTGAGGTCTATTAAATTGCACTTGCCCTCAGATCTTGATAACAAGGGATAAAACTTCCAGGAAAACAAATTAAACTGTACTAATGTCTCTTTAAGAAAGTTGTGTAAACACCGAAGTATATGTTTTTTCTAATAATTGCTAACAAAATGTGTAAGCAAATTTTGTGCTGCAGGAGATAAACAATTGAATATTTTATTTTTTGGTCCAACACAAGGTCCAACACCAACACATGAAACCAAATGTGACAGTGCAGGCACTGAATCATTTCAACTTGGTCTTAAGTCCTGAATCAAGTACAGAACCACGGAAGTTCAGGTGCCTTTTATAAATAAATTGGATTTCGATTCTAAAGGAAGTATCCTATAATCATACCTCTCTTCTCTAATAAAAAAATAAACTGCAACGTTCTTTCACTAGTACAAGATTTACTGTATGAAGTTAGAAGTGTCTGTGCAAACTATGATGTTTCAAAAACGGTTCTGCACTTGAACAATGACAAATCACGAATATACTCCGACTTAACGTCATGTAGAAAACCTTGTGCTAATGACAGAATGCTGTAGTTTTTTTATTAGACGGAGTACTGGATGGAGGTCGATGGGACGTGACAAAAAAAGAATGGATATGGGGGCATTTCTTTGAAAATCGAAATTGTAACATTTCCAAAAGAATTTTTTTGAAGCTCACTTACTTCATGTGGCGGACATTTTATTTACTAAGCAGCATCCATTATTAGGTATTTTAATGTGTTTATTGCAGCAAAGTGTACGCAATGCTTCAAAGGCCATGATCACTTCAAATGAAAAGGGCACAAGAAATTGAACTGTCAATATAGGTTAATTAATGTTAAATATTTTTTGTGTCGGTAAGCTATACTGAGTACTTTATGCTGGGACACCCTGTATACTGATATATTCTCGCAAATATAAGAAAATGTAGCGTAAATCTCCAGAATCCACAAAACCGTCGGTCGTCCTTCACCTGTAAATAACCAGAGCCTCCGGTAGGCAGGGACCGCCTCCAATAGGCATTGGCTTTCAGCCGAAAATGTTTCCGTTCCCACGTCACGTCCCCAGAAACTCGGTCTGGCACTAATAGCACCAACATCAGCTTTCCGCTCGGCGGAGAACTCTTCCACTCAGTTCTGCCTTTCGACAAATTTCCCAATAAACTTATCGCATGACTGCGGCCACAAGCATTAAAAATAATCTCAAGCATCAATTAGGGCCCTATTCAAGAGCCGAAACTTCGCAAGTATAAAGTTATAGCAACAGCTATGTGCCATTTTCCAGGCGATTTCCAAGAAGCTGCCTAAGTACGTCCAAGTCCTTCGATTCGTTCCTCGTATAAGCATAATTCCATTGATATACTTGCGGGGGGAAGTGCTATAGTAGTTTTCGCTATTTGAATCGAAGTGTAGTGGTGGCTCTATATGGGCGGTAGGCAACTATACAGGGTGTACCTTCAAGGGTGGCATTTATTTGTACTACACTGAAAAAAACGTGGGTATTTTTACAAAACAATTACAAACACTATTGGAGCGATTTTACTACGTGATGTTGTAAAACCACAGTAAAGTTTAACAAAAATACAATAGTTTTGTAGATTTACTAAATTTTGTAAAAGTGGTTGAGCATTTTACAGAAAAAATACAAATAATTCATTTTTTCACAAAATATTTCTGAAATTACAAAACTGTGTTGCATTTTTGTAGGACAAAATTACAAGATAATTGCCATTATACAAAATGTATGTTTTTTACAATCTTCTTTTCTAAATTTATAATTATTTTAGAAAAATACTTCAATAATGTTAGTAAAATAATTGATTTCTTCGGTTGGCATCAATGGCAATTTGACTTAAACGCTTTATATGGCCACTTGCCCTCAGTACAGATTACGCAGTGCCGATGAAAGGTAGCACTGGCGGACGAGAAGAATCGGCTTGTGTGAATGGAGAAACAGCGGTGCCGGTATATAACGTGTAGTGGTGCTATTTGTACTTGAAGTTTGAGGATTCATTGGATAAAATGCAGTTAAACAAGGTAACCCACCATCTTGGAAATATGACCATCCTGTATACAAAATTTACTTAGGGATGCATTCTTTTTTATTTTTCTTCGATATGATATGGTTAATTAATGAAAAAGTAGTTTTCGAGTCATAATACTCTAAGAACAATATTTTCTTTAATTTCAGATGAATAAGGAAAAAAGAAAATTCCATTTACAATGAAAAAATCCAGCTCATCAATGAAAGTTCCTACTATTTGTCATATATTTTAATTCTCACCGGATGAATCCAAAAAATGTTTCGGTAACTTTGGAGATGACTCAAACATATCTCATTAAAGTGCGTCTTGACTTTGGGAGAAACTGGCACGTTAACTAACTGTTTGCCTGGCCAACAAGCTGATATAATATGCCTTTTTGCCAGCCGATAAGACTGAATCAGTTGATTTTCTATTTTGTGTTTGTATAGAATTTTAATGTTGTGTTACCTTATTTTCATACATAAAATAAAAATATGTTTATAATGACAGCCTTTTCTTAAAACCTATTATAATAGGTTTTTTGTAAGACTACAAAGTAATTTTGTAAAATGATTAATAAAACGTATAATGGTTTTACAATATAATCTAGTGATACTACAAGTAAATTATGTGAAATTACATATCTTACAAAATAGTTTTACAAAATATATATGTAAAAAACCAATATGATATCCTTAAAACTGTGTAAAATCGCATAATAATTTTACAAGTTATTATGTTATATCACAGACAAATGTTGTGATATTACAAAAATGAATTTTTGCGAATCCACAATATTAGAAAATTACTAAATGCAATTACAAATCTGATTTGTAATATTACTAACAAAATCGGTGGCACTAAATAACCTACGATTTTGTTAGTAATTTTACAAAACAATTTTTAGAGTGTAGCTTGTGCAAATAAATATTGCTATTTCCAATGATATGAATATCCAAAACACCTACGCTGGGAAGATATATAAATACGCAGATCTTGTTGCCATAGAAAACGGCTCTGGAAACAAAACAAAGTTATTATTGTTTCCCTCATGATGTCGGTCTCAGGCCTTACACCAAATACATTTACACTACACCTACAACAATTGGGCCTGGACGAAAAGTTACACAAAACCTTCCAAAAGTCTATAATCCTCAAGACCTGTGAGTCTTGAGGTCAGGTGTTGACTTGGCACAGCCCGTCAATACTTGTTACTACCGCAACTATGCGAGAAAAAATAGGAAAATAGAAGATAATAATAACAATAAAGTGGTAGAGCCGTATTCATAGTCGATACTTAAGGGTCCCTTAATACTTGAGGGTCCCTTAAGTAAGGTTTTGTGTTTCGACAGCTACTTGAGGGCCCCTTATGTAAGGCACCCTTCAGTAATAGTCAAGTAACGAAATGTCAACATGACATGTTAACATGACATTTCGTTGCAGTCAAAGCGATTTTGTAGGTTAATTTTGGAGTACGGTGTTGTCAGTTTCTGTCACATCCAGAAAAATGTCCCGCACAGGACAAGAAATACTGGCACAAAACACAAAAAGATAACAGACAACGTCAAAATGCGTAGACATGGGCATGAAAAATTGCCTTATATTTTAAGTATGGCAACGTTGCCAAATGAATCCTGTCGTCACGTAGATGTTGTCTAGGAAGCAAATACATAAGGAAAATCACACTTGAGGGTCCCTTGAGTAACCCTCAAGTAACCCTCAAGTATCCCTTGAGTAATACTCACTCACTTGAGTAGTACTCAAGAGACACTTGAGAAACGACTATGAATAGGGACCTTAGAAGAAGGCTGTAGCGCTCACTTCCACCAAAAAGGTCATATAAAGTTGGTTCCGATTTTCAAATGTTCACAGATATTTAATTTTCTTCCATGTTAGATTTCCAGCTTTGGTACATGGTTGGTAAATTTACGACCGCCCAATGTTAGGAAAATACAAAATAAACTTATTCGAGAGGGAGGAGGTCATTTTGACCATTTGATGTAATAATTTAACAATACATGTAAATAATCTATCATAGTCTGAATTTTTAGCCATTAAATTATTTGTTATGAAGGTGAATATTATATAGCTTCAAATATCGATTTAGATGAGAAAAAGATATACTCACAACGTTGAGGTTTGCCAATTTAAAAACAGCAATTGCACTGAGTGCAAACGACATCTTAATGCAGCTATAAGTCGTCACAATTTTTCCATAAAATTTTTAAAAAACTATGCTATCATGGCGTCTTCCACTAACAGGTCAGGAAACAAACAACATATAATTGTAAATTACAAACACATAGAAACGACCTTTACATGTTGAAATTTAAAAATTTCGTTCGTCGTTTCTATGTGGCAAGTCTAGTTTGGACAGATCGCGAAATGTCTAATTATTTCGGCCTCGGACCAGATTCGGGATCGGTATATGTAATATATGTGTTTGTCCTAGAATTCGTACCCGTTTCAATGACTTGCTCTTCATGACGTTCAATGGATCCGTCATGAGCAGCAATATACATTCTTCTTTTATATTATTAATGATTTCGTCATTTCAAATTCCAAATTCAGATATGACGCCTATGTATGACATAACAACACAAAGTGAGACATTTCGGGATTGAGCAAAATCCCGATCATTCTCGGCCCCACCTGGCAACACTATGGGGAGTGGGGTGGGGGGAGGTTATTTGAAAGACGCTACTACTTGTCGTCTTCATCCCTCTCCCTTGTCGCACCCTATCTGTCGTCGGTTAATGGCGGTAACGGAGTCGGACGCGGAACTGTACCTATTCAACGGCGTACACACACCTAATAATAGCGGACATTGTCGCTGGCATATTGAATTGTGCGGAACAATGGCCGGCTGGCTGAGTGATGGCCCGGGGAAGACCCGACGCGCTGCCTCTCTGTCTACGGCGCTCATTATGTATCCGATGCACGTTGGCCGGCCCACCGTTCGTGTCTTCGCCGCTATGGTTCTGGATTAATATCTTGCACATTAGCCTCCTTGTTTGCGTTCAATTTAATCGCATGTACGGTCATGTTTGGTAGTGACACGGCATATCGATGCACCAGCAGCGCCACTCTATTGGAATTTACGCAGACTTTTCGTCCGACTGTTGATATTCATTAACGGGCCTGCGAGGGGTAAAAAGCTGTGGATTTCTGGTGTACACGCTTGTGGATTTCTATGGATTTCCGTAAATTTCCGTGGATTTCCGTGGATTTCCGAGGATTTCCGTGGATTTCCGTAGATTTCCGTGGATTTCCATGGATGTCCGTGGATTTCTGTGAGTTTACTGTGCTAGTACGCATGCGCAAACATGGATCTCTCGGCTGAAACCATCTTGATTTCAGTTACCTGAATTAATAAATTGAAGATTTTTAGTAGTAAACCAGTGAAAACATCAAAAACTACTAGTCGTGGTTCTTTTAAACGTAAAACAAGGAAGGCGCGAAGGCGCACGTACTCGTACATTCCTAAGAAAAATGAAGTGAAGTTGATTGACGCAGTATTTTCCACATACGTATTACGGTGATATCAGTATATTATTCTCCCATAGCTTAAAGCTATAGTCTGACATCCGCTTGCAACCAAATCATCGGCAGCCCGAGCTGAAAGAAGTTTGTCATGCCGCTAGGTCTTTATTTCACAGGTCAATGAGTTTTACAACCCTCCACCCCGAACCGTACCAATTTCACCCCCAGCCAAAAGAAGTAGAATATGATCAGAAACCCCTAAGGCGCCTAATTACGGAGTTTGAGCTGTTTTTATATTTTTAGTTTTTAACTTGCCAATCAAAAAAGGGGTAAGTAATTAGAATCGCCCCGTTTTCGCAAATTTTACCGAAATCAACGTGCGAGGTGTGTCCTTTCCAAAGTAACCACCCCCCACCTTTAAATCATCGATTTGCACCAAAAGAACAAACACCCCTATATGACAGTTAAATATGAAACTATTTGGATTATTTTTGTGACAGTTACTGTCATTTTGAAGATCGAATATTTGCTACTTCTTTGGATCTTTATTCCACCATTTTGAAAATTTTGCGGCATGCGCGGTAGCGGTTTCGATATAGCAAAACATGTGGTACATCCTGTTCAGGCAAAATGTGGAAAATTGTATGCCATCTATTGCGAAAAACGTTGGTATTTAGATCTAATCACGAAAATTGTGAATGACGAGTGCGTTGAAAAGTTTTTTTTTCATTTTAGCGTCATCGACTTTTTTAGTATTATAAATAGTATCGCTTATTTGTTACGATATCTCATGTTTTATCTTTATTCTCGAGTTTCTGGAATTAAATGTTTATTTGTAGTTTGGCTTTGTTTTTATTTTTAAGTGGTTTTCTTTGGAACTGCTTGGATTTCCTTTGGATATCCTTGGATTTCCTTGGATTTCCTTGGATTTCCGTGGATTTCCTTGGATTTCCGTGGATTTCCTTGGATTTCTTTGGATTTCCATAGATTTCCGTGGATGCCCATGGATTTATTGGATTTATTCTTAAAAATTGGATTTCTGGTGAACACATTTCGAGCAGCTTTTTACCCCTCGGGGGCCTGGATACATAGATTTATACATACAGGGTGTATCAACGATGGGTGGGTGGACGATAACTGCTTCCCTATTTGAGAAAAACTCAGTTAAAAAATGTAGGGGACCATGAAATATATGTTCCAAAAAATTTACCATTATACACGGTGTCCAATAATGTGTGATGTATCAAAGTTACACAGTCCCTCTATATTATTGCATATTTGGATTCCTTGTTCCATTCTAGTCTAACTTTTTGAATCATATATCATACTTAAAACGAGCCGTTTAGGTGTAAATCACCATTTTTTATTTAAGTAGATGTTGAAAAAAAATTGAATATCGCAGCGTATATAAAACGTAGCCCCGTGTGGAGGCGGGTTAGAATATCTCCCATTGTATATCCTGCGTGTCGTAGAAGGCGACTAAAAGGAACCGAACTACTGTCGGTATAAGCAGTAACCTCTTCTTAACCAACAGCTTTGGGTAGACGAGTTGAGAAGAGTCAGGACACTTTCTTGTCCTTGGGGTGAGAAATTGCCCCTAAAGGCGGATGAACCAGTAGATACTATCTGGTCAACGGCATGAGGATGCAGAAAGCAAATGGGAAACTACTGCATTAAGGATCTTAAAGATATCCCAAGAGAAACTCCTAAAATGAGTAAATGCATTTTACGAGTCCACAAGACATTGTGACTACGATGATGATAAAACGTAGAAGGTTGTGACTTTGCGGTGTGACTAAGCATAAAATGTGCCAGCTTAAGTAGAACTGTCAGATTTGAATCATTAATATACTTAATTAAGGAAACTTCAATCACAGATAACTTGATTTTTTAAATGGGAATGCCTTTTTTGATACAGTCAAAAGTAGAATTTGATAGCATTTATATAATAGGATTGTCGATTGTCGATATTAATCTCCTGTTAGTTTCAATTTTATTTCAAATCAGAGTTTTTCAAATTTTTCTACCTGTAAGCAACCCAGCAGGCCATGAAAAATGAAGAAAAGGTTGTTCAGATGGAAGAAAATAACTGACTTGCGATGTGAGATGTGAACAAAGTTATGTATTACTAGAGCACTCCAAATTCTGCAGTACTTATTAGCAGGATTGCAGAACAAGAAAACTAAATTAAAGTATGTTTAAATTATAAAGCATAGTTTACTTGCCAAAAAATACATAAATTAAGCGCAATTAAAAAAACATGAACCAATAAATCATTCCAACAAAAAATCCAGTAGGTGTCATAAAGCTCCATTCAGAAGAAATATTGATTTTAACAATGATGACAACTGTCTTATACCATGAAATGTGAAATTTTATTCTGTAGATATCTAGACTACCAGCAACATTGCACTTCAAAATTTTCAATCATTTTTGAAATTTGTCAGTCGATACCTTGTCGTCGGCGCTTTATATCGGCTACATCACGGGGGACCGTAGTGTAGTTGGTATCGCGTCGGCCTGGAATGCCGGAGATGCTGGTTCGAATCCAGCCGGTACCCTGCATTTGTCCGATTTTTCTGTGAACCAAATAATTGGAATTTAAACATCGATGTTTTGCCGTCGATGTCTGCATGTTGGTATTATCAATAGTAAAGTATATTAATTTCCAAATATCACGCTTCGGTAAAAAGAATCTTCGAAGTATAAATCTCCTCATCAAAGAAAAAATTCCCAAATATGTTTCGTTACATCAAGTTAAACATTTATTTGCCAAAACCTTTGCCGCCGAATATCCCTCAGATATTGACAAATGCCTCAAAATTTTCTCAAAAATTTCTCAAGCTCATTACTTGATTACTAAGGAACGAGCTTTCGATTTTCATAAAATTATCTCGTCCATTTTCAATGTCCTAGGTACATTACTACTGAAAATATTATGATCATCGTCCAATTTCTTATATTGCTCCAAAGGCAAGGCTCATACCATTTATGCTCTGCCCGCCAGACGACAAGATGATTAACATCGTGCTGCCATCTGTAATTACTAGGAATTGCTAGCATGTAATGTAATACTAATGACTATTTCAGGCTTCAAACTTCATGTATACCTTGCGTTATTTCCTTGTGGTAGAGGGTTACTGTATACTCGAGGAGAGTAATCTTGACCATGAAACAGCAACGAGCTGCCTTGGCATCAACCTTGACCATGAGAAAAATTTTGCACTTCAACAGAAAATTATACGTATTTATAAACCTGGTTTTGTAAATTTGTTTCCTTTACATTATAGAAAAATTTGTGTAGCTTGACAGTTTCCAAGGCAAGTGTCATGACAATCACATGAAAATAATAGGCGCTTTCCTTTTACCTGATTTATCTGATAAATCTCACTTGTGACGTCATGACTCATTTCGATGTACGTTCCTTTTGTCTTCTGAATCTGAGTCTAAAGTGAGATATTTTACCCCCACTTAAGCCCATCTGCACAAGATCGAAAGGTAGATCATTTGTCTCAGATCATTTAGATGTCAAATAAATCAATAATGAAGTTAGAATTTTTTGTAAGTTTGAATTTTAGCGGGTTTTGTGGTGTATGGATAGTCGATAGTGTATGGTGAGCTACGAAAAATGTAAAAAAATAGGTTATGAAGAGGATCGACAGATTATAGAACCGTAGCGTATTACAAAATTTCGAGGATTGACATTTAACTGCAAAAACACGTTCCTTTAACTCATCTGAGCATCTGAGGTTTCCAACTGAGCTGAGCCATCTGATTTTTAAGTGATCTGAGTTAGTGCAGATGTAAAAGGAAAGCACCTAATGATGTGTATGCCACGATGATCGAAAACAACGATCTTTTATTTTCTGGACATCGATGCTTTTTGAAAAATTGTTATCCCTACCTGTTGCTGATTTTTAAGATGGCAGCTGTTCAGTACTTATTTATGATTGGTTAATATGAGAATATGTCTGAATTTACAACTTGTAAGTTAAACTAATTGCACCTATTATCATTATACCTATGTGAAAATGTTCCCTTCTGTTTTCTTAGAAGAAAATATATGGTGCAGGTAGAAAACAAGATTAAATAACACCCTATTTTGAATTATGTACAGTACCAAGAAGCATGCAGACAAAGATGGGCAATACCTGCTAGGCATCATAATTTCAGTGAAGTTTGTGAGTTAGGTTGGATGCGTGTTGACAGAGCTAACGTGAAACCAATTTTCTGCATACATTGGCTCTATAGATATCAAGACATTTACAACGTCGTTTATTTATTCATCTAAATTATCAGACGTCCTTGTGAAACTTATTTTGGATAGAATGCTGCATTATGGCGGGCATGTCCCCCTTTGCTGACTTTGTGTCGCATGAAATATGCTGTTGAAAAATATTAACATCCAACATACCTCATCATAATAAGCACCCTCCCTGCTACAAGATTATCTCTCATTTTTTAAATGTCATCAAAATTTCTTACATTTACTCAAAGCTTCCCCCATAACCATCATCTGTATGAGGAACCCTCGCCTGGCGGTGTTAATCTTGAGACAGTCATCGGAGGTGGTGGAAAGTGAGTGAAGAGTAACAATATAACCAATAGATAAAAAACAACAATAAGAGTGTATAGAAATTAGAGTAGCAGTTTCATTTCCGGTAATCCAAAGAGACTATCCTCCATTGTGTCGACGAGAATGCTTACATTATTCGGACATATTCACAGAAGCGATAATATGGAGAAATTTGTAGTTCAGGGTTACGCCCCGAGTGGGCGGCGCCGTGGCCGTTCCCCTACACGCTGGATGGATACAACGAAACAGTTGCTGGATATGAGTATCAAGAGCATCACTGAACTGACAGTAAATCGCGAACGGCGGCGAGGTATAGTTCTCAAAACTATTGATAATATTCATGTCGACAATACTCTAGCTCCAACTTAATGCATTTTACGAGTTCACAACATGTCTGTTGTTATTGTGACTATGACGGTGATTATTTACTTGATGCATTACTTTGTATCCGGCGTCTTCTCGCATAAAATCGCTAGATTAGACATCTGAAATGCAAACTTCAATAAGCATTTTCACTTGTACGAACCAGTGGCGCTTGGAAGGTAAAGCTGATTACGTCATAGTTATATCTATGATTCACTTAAACTTATAGTCATTTGCATATGGTCACCAATATTCATATTCAGAAACAGCTGAAAATACCTTAAGTTATGTGTGGATAATATTCCCTCTAATCACATTATAGTCATAGCCTTTCTAGACTCTGGAAAACAAGATGAAAGGGAAAAGGAAAGCTATATAATATATGATATATACGATCGTATTAAAGCCATTTGGTGCCTGCCCATTGAATTCACGTTCCACCTTATACAGGGTGAGTCAAGCTGAACGCCTCGGACTTTTGTGACCAAACGATACCATTTTTCGAAAAATTGACTTTGCAAGTGTATGTAGGTCGAGTTGGGTTACATTTTAAAAATAATGACTTTTATACAGGGTGTCTAATAATAGCGTGACATATCAAAGTTATGTTTTTTTAAATGGAACACCCTGTATATTATTGCATATTTAGATTTATGGGTGCATTTTAATGTGACCTTATGTATCACACATGGGACTTTAAGCGAACCGTTTAGGTGCAAATCACAATTTTGTATACAGGTAGATGTCAGAAAAAAATTGAATATCGCAGCTATTATAAATCCTAGAGGGCTGAGACTTTTCCGTGTTACTAAGCATGAAATGTGTCAGCTTACGTTAGACGGTCGAGTTCGAATTATATTTGTACTTGGAAAAATCGTTAGATCAATTAAGGAAACTTCAATCAAAGGTAACGTGATTTTTTCAAATGGGAACGCATAATTTTTTTTATACGATCAAATGTGCAATTTGATAGGCTTTCTAATTATATCAGGTTATGAATATCAATCTATGGTAGTTTTTATTAAATTTCGAGATTTCAATGAAATCAGTGTTTTTCAATTTCCCTACCTATTAACAAACCAGCAGGCCATGAAATATAAACAAAATAGTATTCAGATGGAAGAAAACAACTAACTCAGCAAAAAGATCCAGCAGAACTAGAGTAAAAGAACAAGATTATAAAAATTCCCTACAACAAATCAACACTAACCAGAAACAACGGCGGTAACATGTCTGAGGTTGAAGAGAAGCTGAAGTACGACAGAAATGGATAATTTTTACAGCCTACTAGCGACCGCAATGTACTAGAGATTAAAAATTTCCAAAATCACTAAACACTTTGAAATGAAAGCAAAACTTTCAGCGATCATTGCCGTCAGTCTAATATCAGAACGCAATTTCACATTTAATGGTATAAAACAGTAGTCATTTCCGTCAGTCAAAAGTAATGATACCTCTCACTGTCGTCCCTTAAATTTTTCAGTATCTATTAGCAAGATCGCAAAAAAGGAATACTGATAAATCATATTTTAATTTTCTGCCAGGTAAATTATGTTTAACAATTTGAGCAGATTTTTAATTTATTCTTCATTTTCGGCGGTCTTGCTATTGATGAATTTGCAGATCTTGTCAGAGGTATCGGCTACTGTTTTTTTGTCATGAAATGTGAAATTTTATTCTGAAGCTATTAAACTGCCAGCAACATTACGTGGTAGATTTCCTTTCATTTCAAAATTCACAATGATTTTGTGAATCGTCAATCTTTAGAATATTGTAGTAGCCGGTATGCTGTGAAAAATACCCATTTCTGTCGTACTCCAGCTGCTTTTTGACCTTAGACGTGTTATGTCTGCTATTTCTGGTTAGAATTGATTTGTTGCAAGTCACTTTTATAACTTTGTCCCTTTACTCTAGTTCGTCCATATCTATCTGCTAAGTTAGCTGTTTTGTTCCATCTGAACAGTTTTTTGTTTATATTTCATGGCCTGCTGTGTTGCTTATAGGTAGGAAAATTGAGAAACACCGGTTTTACTGAAAATTTTAAATTAAATCAAAACTACCAGAGATTGATATTTACAACTGCATATAATTAGAAAGGTTATCAAATTGTACATTTGATCGTATAAAAAAATTACGCATTCCCATTTGAAAAAATCAAGTTACCTTTGATTGAAGTTTCCTTAATTGATCTACGGATTTCTCCAAGTAAAAATGTAATTCGAACCCGACAGTCTAACGTAAGCTAACAAATTTCATGGTTAGTAACACGGCAAAGTCACAGCCCTCTAAGATTTATAATAGCCGCGATATTCAATTTTTTTCCGACATCTACCTATACCCAAAATTGTGATTTGCACCTAAACGGTTCGCTTAAAGTCCCATGTGTGATACATAAAGTCACACTAAGATGCACCCGGGAATCTAAATGTGCAATAATATACAGGGTGTTCCATTTAAAAAAACATAACTTTGATACGTCACGCTTTTATTTGACACCCTGTGTAAATGTCATTATTTTTAAAATGTAGTCCAACTCGACCTACATACACTAGCATAGTCGATTTTTTGAAAAGTGGTATCGTTTGGTCACAAGAGTCCGAGGCGTTGAGCTTGACTCACCCTGTATAGAAAGACTGTTAAAAACTTGCATTCGGGGTTCCAGGGGATTTTTTCTATTTATTATTTATTTTTATATAAATCTTTAAATGTATTTCTGATATGTCTTATTTCAGGCTAGCATAAAAAACTATGAGTCGTCTAGTAACCAAAATAGTTTGTTGTGATTGTTGAATCGGGAGGAACACAGAAAGGCATTGATATTCAGAGTGTCCCATTAACAATTTTGAATCGAACGTCACGTGACCAAAAACAAATACCTCATTGGGTAACATAATGACAGTAAAAGATACAACATTTGCTCTAATTTACATCCCAAAAATTATAATTCTCTACTACTGCCCATTTCCGATATATTGCTTGTCTTAATCGTCGTGGGACACCCTGTATATAGAAGCGAGGAACAGCATGAACACAAACTAACAAGAAGAAACAGTTTCTATTAGAGGAATACGCGTTTTACGTGTTGAAAAGAGGCAGATGAGGAAAAGCTGAAGGAATAAAAGAGTTGATGAAAGAGGATATTTCGAAGAAATAATTATAAATTTAATAATTACATAATAGTTACTTCAAACTGAACACTTTGCTAATATTCATGCAGGCGTACTAAATCTCGTGACCTCTTCTATATAAATTCGCTACTCATCAAGCCCTCAAGCGTTTTATATGCTTCCGCGGGATTTGCATCTCATCACAAAACGGCAATTCTTCATATCATTGTTACCAGGGTGTAAAGGAAATGAAACGTACTACCAGGTGATGTGGCTATTGAGCATGCGAGTAATAACCTACTCAAAGACGCGTCAGCAAACTTCTCCTAACGCACCTCCTCATACCAGCCTCGGTACTGAGGTATTTAGGCTTTGCCGTTGCATCTACTTAGCTATAAAGAAACTGATTACTGACATGTTAAAGAGAAACTCAATATGAGTTAGACAAAGGTGTATCCTCACGTCCGTCTGGGGGTGGGGGGTAGCAGGAAACAAGGTTTGCGTATGCTTTCGTCATGTTCTGTAACAACTTCGTCAAGACAGTTGAGGCAGCAGAAAGAGATATGTGAATAATATTATAATAAAGAACGAGAATATAAGCAGCAACTAAAACTGTGCAATATGCTAAAATCGTATATGTGATATTCAATGATCTGTTATTTTTATTTGAAACGCAAGGTATATGAATAGGTACCGAATTCGCTGCAGTAAGTGTTTATAAAGATTACATATTATCTGACCAGCAAAAGGAATGCGGACAAAAATGTTCGATGTTGCCAAGCTTATTTATAAAAAAAGCAAAATTAACGGTAACAGCGATTTAAGATATTTTTGTAGCTACTTTAATGTAGTTGTTAATGTATTTTTATTTAATAACCGATCTTTCTTAATCTGCCTGTTGTAGAATGTACATATTTTCTGAAGATATCATCAACTTCAGGTGAATCGGCAACTCACGAATCCTGTCCTCCAACGTCTTGTCAGGGAACCTTATGGGTTGAGGATCTGCTACCATGCCGTTGCCATGGAGATTAAATCTTGCTATTGGCCGCCCTGCCACCAACTTTATGTTCCTGTCTCTCTCTGTCTGGAAGTATCGAAATACCAGTGGCGTTTTGTATGTCGTGTTTACAATCTTTCTACAGATTGTCCCAAACTATTTGAATATCTGTTTTGTCGCGTTTGTTGCCTTGTCAGCTTGTTAGCTACACTGTTTTTCGTCATTATTGTTATTATCTTATTAAAAAATGAACATTTCTACAAAAGGAAAGACGCTTCATTGCCCTGAAATATTCACGTAAAATTCGCACGCCCATGGCTATTTTATGAATGAAATCGGCCATGTCTTTTTACAACTATACCCCTCTTACCTACCCCGTAGCTCCAGAACCGTTGGCCAGATAATAATTTAGATCTGAACCATTCATTCCTTGCGAAAAAAGTGAAATAAATTTTTGGTCAAAAATCTTGAGGGGTAATTGAGGGTACATGTCGACACACCATTACAAACTTTTGCACACGTATTTTGAATGGCCATACAATCAGAAAGAAGCAAACTAGCATGTGTCGCTAAGGTATTCGAGTAAGCCGTTCTAATATGCGCCACTAAAAGATGACATCCTACGTCGCAATGTCATCGCAAATAACCGAGCATACATAATCCCGTTGTATCCCGGTTCCAATGTGCACGTGCGCTTTACCAGAATTTGGGCGGCAAGCCGTAAGCTCGAGCACGTCACACAACGGGAGACACTCGAAGCGGCGCAGCTTTATGCGACGTAGTCAGCTTTATTCGAGAGGGTGAAAGGACATGACATTAAAGCAGGAAAATAGTTATATTTCGCGTTCTAACTGCTGCGATTTATCTACCTGGATGCTAGGTATTTTGTTTATACTGCGAGTTTTCATAGCTGTAATGAGTCATCCTTGTAAACGGCTTGGACAGTTCGGACGTCTCCAGACACGTCCAGACTGCTAACGTATGTTGCAAAAGCTTTGAGAATTTTTTTCGGAACTCGGGAGGTAGTTTCACCGTTGGAAACAATTCAGAAATAGCTACCATGCTAACCAGTCAACATCTAAACGTATCAATAAAACCATTTTGGTTATAATTACTACATTCCAAAATTCCATCAAAGACCTCGATTTGCATTTCGGTATTCACTCAACATCAAAGTGTCAACAAAAACCTGTGTTCCGTTATTGCATTTCCGAGGTCATGGATGTCATCGTTTTGCTCGGAAATCAAATTGAGATTTTAGCGATCTTTGTGTCAAGACTGTGAAAGATATTTCTCACTTGACAGCTAACAACTTAACATAACCTATTCTGCTTTATTTGTATGCATTGACATTCTAACGGGTACGACTACTCTGATACTCTGACTCTGAGAAAACAGCACAGGTTAGGCGCTTTCCTTTTACCTGATTTATCTGATAAATCTCACTTGTGACGTCATGACTCATTTCGATGTACGTTCCTTTTGTCTTCTGAATCTGAGTCTAAAGTGAAATATTTTACCCCCACTTAAGCCCATCTGCACAAGATCGAAAGGTAGATCAGTTTTCTCAGATCATATTAGATGTTAAATAAATCATTAAATGAGGTTAGAATTTTCTGTAAGTTTGAATTTTAGTGGGTTTTGTGGTGTATGGATAGTCGATAGTGCATGGTGAGCTACGAAAAACGTAAAAAATAGGTTATGGAAAGGATCGACAGATTATAGAACCATAGCATATTACAAAATTTCGAGGATTGACACTTAACTGCACAAACACGTTCCTTTAACTCATCTGAGCATCTGGGGTTTCCAACTGAGCTGAGCCATTTGATTTTTAAGTGATCTGAGTTAGTGCAGATGTAAAAGGAAAGCACCTGTTATGTGATATGTCAAAATTGTCAAAAAAAGATTTTTGCCGTTTCATAAATATTCCAACATCCCTATCATCTGGAATCACGTGACTATCCTCGAAAATTAATCTGCTCACTGGATTGATGGGATTTTGGAACGTAGTAAATATAAAACACAGCATAGTAAACAACCAGCACAATAACTCAGGTTGGCAGTAATTACACGCGCATCTCCCCTTTTGGATGATTTTTTTTTAGGGATGCTAACGATACTTCGATACTTCTGCACTAATATCGAGTATTTTTGTCATCGATACTTTTTGAGGCATTCCAAGCTGGTATCGATACTTTTGTATCGGTATCGAAAATAATTATATCATAATTGAGGGGTGCAATCAGTTACACAAAATGCTCTGTACGAACCAAACGTGCCTATTTCGCTAAAAAATATCGATTTGGTACCGGTATCGATATTTTCATTTTCGCATCTCTACCCAAACTTCACATCCGTAAAATTATCCCAAGGTCAAATTCTGTGGGAACCATTTTTATATGGGAACTGCTCAGAGATATTATGCTGGTTGTTTACTATCCTGTGATATAAAATGTCAAAATGTCGTACAAATTAGATATTCGGAAGAGTAGGTATTTACAATCTAGCTGGACGGCTTGAAAAAAAATAAGAAATAGTGGTGGTAAAATGCTTCATATTAGGCTAGTTTGAGAGGTGATGAAAATCTGATAAAAATTCTAGAAGCAGTTTTGCAGATATAGAATTTTTTGCCCAACATTCAGATCAAAGCTTGACCTAGATCTATTCGTCGTCGCCGTCGTTCCCACTTTTATGTGACAGTAACAAACTGTCACTATCACTGTCCTCGTCAAGGTTAATTATTACACATACTGAATGCTAATGCTCGTCATCATCATAGTCACAATGTCTCAACAGACGTGTTGTGAACCCGTAAAATGCGTTAAGTCGGAGCTAGAGTATTGCCGACACGAATATTATCAATAGTTTTGGAATGGACTACCAGAAGAGGTATTGATTGAGCCTGCGGATATTGTCCCATTCAAATCCCGCGTTAACAAACTTCTCCTAACATAACCCTTTCACACCAGCCGCGGTACTCTGGTATTTAGGCTCTGCCTGCGCGGTCTGCTCAGTTATATAAAAAAACTGTAGATCGCCATCGTTCGCGATTTACTATCAGTTCAGTGGCGCTCTTGATACTCATATCCAGCAACTGTTTCATCGTATCCACCCAGCGTGTAGGGAAACGGCCACGGCGCCGCCCATTCAAGGCATGACCCTGAACTACAAGTTTCTCTATATTGTCGCTTCTGTGAATATGTCCAAAGCATGTAAGCGTTCTCGTCGACACAATGGAGGATAGTATCTTTAGACTACCGAGCTAATTTTGGCCACCGTTAATATTCGTAGAATGGAAATCGCCCTGACCGCTTTGAATCCACCTAATAGTGCCAGGTTATATTTATCCACATCTATTTGTGCGATCATACCCCATAGCAAAAATCCGTTTACTACCCGATCAATCGTCGTAATTGTCAAACAGGTGGACAACTCGGATGATCATCCGTCTCAAGGGATTACCCGACTGGATATACAAATACCATTAATCTATCACAGAGCAACATTACCAGCATAGATTCATGTACATGCGTACGCCAACTTCTGTACCGATACATACATTATTATATCCCTTCTGATACGGCTGGAACGCGACATAGCTATCCAACTGCCTGATTTATTTACGAAACATTCCATTACCCAGTAATCTACCAAACCGCATGTTAATGGATATATTTTTCCGCGACATTAATCGCGAACTTCAGGAAAAAAGTAAAATCGTCAGCCGTGAATCCGCTCTGGGGTACTAAAGTGCAGAGGCGTAGATTGACTGTTGTATAGGTCAGACAGTGTGCATCATATATGATAAAGTTTTAGAACCTCACTTATTGGGATGAACCATCGAGATACGATACTCAGCTGAAAATCGATCCAGAGGGATGAGCATGAAATGGACGACTTTAGTTCATCTGTATCTTTCTGCTGAGTTAGTTGTTTTCTTCCGTCCAATCAATTCCTGACCGACAAAAGAAAAATTCGAGCAAAAAACTACAGACTATACTGTATTCACAGCCAAGCTAGACCAAATGAAAACAAGCCCGCGTGCGTGATCGGCTCGTGTCGGTGGGGTCCCTAATAGTCCAGTACATCATGTGTAAACTGTGTGTTATAATCTGGCAAGTCAAAATTTCCAAGGCTGACTGAAAAGTAGATCCAAATATGCAATGTCAAGTGTTCATTGCCTAATGATCATTTCAAACTGGCAACTGGCTACTTTTGAGTTGCAATGGGCTCTTAGGGCAATTCCTTTTAATAGTCATATAAAATTTCATAATTGCACTGGACTATAGCTGGCGCGTTCGGAAACGTTAGCGGACAGTAACCATGCGAATGTTACATGCGACTGTTTATTTGGAGTCTATCTTGAGATTGAATACAGGGTGGCCAATCGGGTGACGATAATAATTTTTTTTTAGATAGCCCGTACCGAGACCTATCCAAAACACCCCCATATATGTGTACCGATTATTGACAGTTTTCGAGTTATGATTTTTTTTTTTGAAAACTTAGAGATTTTCCAGTTTTTCCAAGAAATCGTCAAAAACAAAAACAAGAATGCTTTTTGGCTTTTATTTTTTTCAGCAATTATATTTATTAAGCCTGTTCTAATATCCAATAAAGGGAACCTGTACATCCGAACAATAATTAAGTACATTTTGGGCCCAAAGTTTGAAATCTTTGTTTTTAGTCAGGAGACCAAAATCTTCAAAATAAAATTAAAAATACTTATCCCTGGTTCTGAAGCTCCAATCAAATCTTAAAAACTCTGCAAGACATTGCACTTTCGAAGTAATAATGGAAAAATAGCACTTATGGGGGCATTTTGCGCCGTACGTGACTGTTAAAGGTAAAAAAGTGATAATTTACGAATTTCCAAAATGATTTAAAAAACTATTATTTTACTTCATTATGACAAATTAAAGAAAAAAAATCATAACAACTAATAAACATGATAATCATTGATGTTTTAATCACTTTCAATAAAAAAAATTAATACCTGTGCTTTTTGCTGTGTACTATTGAACTTCTGCTAAACTAAGTTGTATGGAAAGTTAACAAAGGAAAATAATAATAAAACAACAATCTGACTTTTAATTCCATGGCGGAATTACCTGGGAAGCGTTATCGTAGCATACGCCATCCCTTTTACTTCCCACACAAATAGGCGAGGGGAGGATTGTGATCGTGAAAATTTTCGGTTTTGAGATAATAGGTTTTTTGGGCGTTTTTAATGCCTACATAACGAAAATCCACGTCACTGATTTCCGTCGTTCTGTCTGTCGGTCTGCCTGTCGGTCTGTCTGTCTGTACGCGTTTTTCTAGCCTCGTAATCTCAGTAGCCGCTGCATGGACTGTGATGAAATTTGGACAGCAATATGCTGTGGGGTCGTAGTAGGTATTGCTGCTATATTTTTGGAAATCGGTACATGGGCGGTGGAGTAATTAAAACAAAAATTTCAAATATTCCTCAAACTTCGTTTTTAGGCGTTTTAGAGGTTCTTGATCATTTTCTGCGTTTTTTTTTTGGGTGAGGGTGGAATTTGGGTGTTTGGGGGGGTTCAAAAACTGAAAAACTTGTTGTATTCATGATAGGCTGTCTACTGACCTGTCAAGGAAGACGTAGCGACGTAGCGATATAAATCACCTTTTTAGGTCCATCCGAACATTGCCTTTCCTATTACCGAAAATTAGTTAACACAACTGCGCTTCGCCGACCTGAGCTCGCAAAAAGCTACTCTGAAAGAAAGGGATGGGGTATGCTACGACATCGCTTCCCAGGTAATTCCGCCATGGAATTGAAAGTCAGATTGTTGTTTTATCATTATTTTCCTTTGTTAACTTTCCATACAACTTAATTTAGCAGAAGTTCAATAGTACACAGCAAAAAGCACAGGTATTAATTTTTTTATTGAAAGTGATTAAAACATCAATGATTATCATGTTTATTAGTTGTTATGACTTTTTTTTCTTTAATTTGTCATAATGAAGTAAAATAATAGTTTTTTAAATCATTTTGGAAATTCGTAAATTATCACTCTTTTACCTTTAACAGTCACGTGCGGCGCAAAATGCCCCCATAAGTGCTATTTTTCCATTATTATTTCGAAAGTGCAATGTCTTGCAGAATTTTTAAGATTTGGTTGGAGCTCCAGAACCAGGGATAAGTATTTTTAATTTTATTTTAAAGATTTTGGTCTCCTGACTAAAAACAAAGATTTCAAACTTTGGGCCCAAAATGTACTTGATTATTGTTCGGATGTACAGGTTCCCTTTATTGGATATTAGAACAGGCTTAATAAATATAATTGCTGAAAAAAATCAAAGCCAAAAAGCAATCTTGTTTTTGTTTTTGACGATTTCTTGGAAAAACTGGAAAATCTCTAAGTTTTCAAAAAAAAAATCATAACTCGAAAACTATCAATAATCGGTACACATACATGGGGGTGTTTTGGATAGGTCTCGATACGGGCTATCTAAAAAAAAATTATTATCGTCACCCGATTGGCGACCCTGTATACTGTAGGTACGTTTCGAGGTACGTCTTGATGCACAAGCCCATGTTCGTCTTGTTTATTCTGTATCTCGCTTATTCTTCAGTTTGCTGTAAAAAGTTACTAGAGAAAGTTGTTTATTTTAACGACTTCTATACAATATTAGAATAATATTATTAACTTAGGTATCACCATAGACTGTCATAATCTTGGCGCAAGCATTTGAAGACTGTTCTTTTTGAAAAAACCATCTAAGATCATCAGTATAAGAATTTGGTAATTTTGTAGCTTAAAATGCTGGTTATCACAGAAGGTAACAGATACGTATTTGTACTCTTGAACTATTGTAGAACGTCCACCAGTCTACCATTGTTTATTGTTCTATTCACCACTACTTACATAAATATCACAACTTCAACTGAGCAACAGTTCTTCCATGAATATATAACAATATAAGACAGACACAGTACACACATTTCTTGTGTTTATATTTCATGGCCTGCGAGGCTTCTCATAGGTAGGAAATTGGAAAACACCGGTTTGATTGAAAATTTGAAATTAAAGATTGATGTGTAAAGCCTTATTTCGTTATAGCGGCCATTAAATTTTACACTTGATTGAAAATAGGCACTCTCATTTCAAAAAATCCATTTGTTTCTGACTGAAGCTTCCCTAGTTAATCTGCTAATTTCTCCAAGTACAAAAATAATTCAAATTTGACCATCCAAACTAAGTTGACGCATTTCATGCTTACTAAATGATGTTTTGCACATAAATGGGTCGCTTTAAGTCCCATATTTGATAAAAAGATCACACTAGAATTATTGACCAAAGAATCTGAATATATACAACAATATATGTATAGGGTTTTCCATTAAAAAAACAAAACATTGCTATGTCACGCTCTTATTAGATACTCTGTATGAAAGCCGTTATTTTTATAATGTAGTCCAAATCGGCATACATACACACATAGTTATTTTCCGGAAAAGAGATATCATTTGGTCACAAATGTTCGAGACTAGTCAAAAAACAAAACTCTAATTATCACATCAAAAACAACTTAAAATAAAAGCTCTTTTCTACAATAAAAAAACGTTGCCTTAACAGACAGTCAAAAATTTCTGTTTTAAGTTTTTATGTCAAGGAAATAGTTCAATACATCTATTGTCATATATAGCTTACTGGTATGTATGAAAGTTTTACCCTAGATAATTGCTAGGCTCATGAAAGGTGTTCAATTGTGAAATCTTATTGGTTGAGTTACAGACTGCTTATAACTTATAGTCAATTGACAAATGTAAAGTGACGGTAAAGTGACGATTTTAAGGTCTTTGAATAACTCTCTGAGGTGAGCTGCTGGAGATTTTCCCATCATGCATCTGACTCTCTCCTGAGCAATAAATTAATGCTCTATCAAAATGTGAGGACAATCCTCAAAAATAAGCCCATAACTGAGCACAGATTGTACGAGAACAAAATAAACTAACTTTAGTATATCTGTCGTTACCGTTCCATACAGTTGTATCATCATAGAGCACTCGGAACTCAGCTTACTTGTAATGTCATCAATATGCTTCTACCAGGTCAATTTACTGTCGACGTTAATCGTCAAAAAAATGTATACTGTCATCTTGTTGTATTGATTTTTCATTCATCGTATAAAATTATCTCGACAGATGTTTCGTGGCAGGTAGTGAGTGAGAGTTGTTTTGAACCATTAACTTTTAAGCCATTATTTGAATAGTAATTATAAAATTCTCTCGCACATGTCTCTGATGCTGATGTTACTCCGTTGATGTTTTTTGCATTAATGTAAAAAATTGTATCGCTTCAACACAATACTTTTGCTAGGCGAATTACAATAGTTTGATAAATCATTTATTAACATTAAAAACAAGGTAGCTTTTAAAATCGATCCTTGGGGTTCCCCTGTTAGGACTACCCTGCATTGAGGCATTACGTTATTAATATCAACTGTCTGTTTTCTATTACTAAGTTATGATGTTACCCATTGGTCAGGGATAATATGCCTTACCCCAGTACAGTGCAACTTTCAATCAACAATTTATGCTCAGCACTTCCAAAAGCACGCTTTGATTCTAAAATTATTACTACAGAAACTAATTTACCGTTTAGTGTTGAATATATGATCTTTATTAACTTACTTGTTGCAGTTATCGTGGATGTTTGTTTAAAAAACAATGTTGACAGTTTGATAATACCTTATTTGAAGTGATAAAGCTATTTAAGTGACCGTTGACTCATCCTGTACAGGGTTTGGATGTCTAAGCTAAAAAATAAACAAAAAAAGTCGGACCAAAACTCATATCTATATCACTCAAATTTCTCTACGATAGATAGATAGATAGATAAATATGCTTTATTGTCTAAGAAATTACAGATTTCTTATTGACAAAACTGTAACAACAAAATGTGGAATATTCACTAAAACTCGTCATAGAACTCATCTAGTGTGTAATAAGGTTTTTGAAATAGGACATTTTCAAGTTTTTTACGAAACACTTTTAAATCTTTTTGAATTTTAAAAGAATTAGGAAGTTTATTATAAATCTTCAATCCATTGTAAATAATTGAATCTTTAACCAGTGCTGATTAATTTAAAATCATTCTTTTGTCTTATATTATATTCTATATTTATGGTCTCAAATTTTGTTTTATTTTTGAATATTAATGTAGCCGTTTCCAAAATAAATAGTGCAATTACGGTCATAATTTTGTATTCTAAAAATACAGGCTTGCATGAAGTTCTAGGTCTACTTTTGGCGATGCATCTAACTGCTCGCTTCTGTAAGACTAACAGTTTATTCAAGTAGGTATGAGAACAGACATCCCAAAATGATTTTTGAGCTATGAGCTCTACGGTAACGGCCTCTCATCTAGTTGGAAGAATGAGAAAGGGTACAAAACACCCTGAATAAACTAAATAGCACCGCACCTGTATACTACGCGTCGCATTTTCATCGGCTCGTTTTGTTTTGCTGCTTTTGTAGATTTTATTCGCGCGGAAGGGAAGGAACACGGGAGGGAAACGATATGCAGAGACGAGATTTAGCGATCGTGTTACAGATACGGAATCTGAATTATCGCAGATTAATTATTCGCAAACTGAAGCTCTCGAGGGCATGCAGGGTATCCATCCGCCTATCGACTGTTGTATAACGACGTGAAATACGTACATCCTCGCGTCGTATTTTCTTTTCATTTTAAAAAATCTCTATTCCGCTCTCGGATGATTTTTCAGGTTGATTTATCTTCATAGCTTACACAGACGGAGCAGTGTTCGAGATGGAACATGCTAAATTAAAAGCATAACGTTTTATTTGCCACACCGATGGACAGAGGAAATATCACAGTTGTAGTATAAAACAGCAAGGCACACCACAGAAGATTACACTGGTCTGCGACGTTTCTGAGGTCGAGGTTTTGTTAGGTGACTTATTACCATTTCTGCATACTGAATTCAGGAAAATGTGTGGTTTTGCACAATCAGATCAAGTTTTCGTTCTATCGTGAAAAAATGGTATTCACATATCAAGAACCAAAATTACAGGAAATTTAGTAGTAACCGGCAACACCGCGCTATAAGAGACGCTCTCGGTACACATGAGTCAGCCTCAGTCGTTGTTTAGCTGTCTGAGTGGTAGTACGCTTATTTTGATTGGAGTGCGAACGTTATATTTCTATAATGAACAGAAAAAAGTGTAAAAATGACCCAGACAGGTTTTGTTATATATGTGGACAAATCACTTTACCTAATCGGAAGTCAAATATTACGAGTTTCGTCAAAAAGATGTACCTAGCCTACTTTGGTATCAGACTCGGTGATCAAGATAAGCCATTCGCACCTCACATATGCTGCAAAACATGCGTAGAAGGTTTGCGACGTTGGAGCACCAAGAAACAAAAAAGCCTACCTTTTGTTATACCTATGATTTGGAGGGAAGGCAAAGATCATATCACTGACTGTTATTTTTGTATGACTAATTTAGAAGGTAAGAATTTATGAAATTTCATTGATTTCTCCTAATAAATATATCTAAAATTTAAGGGATAAATAGAAACAATCGACAACACGTAAAATATTCCGACATACCATCTGCATTAAAGCCTGTTAGTCATAGTCCAGAAGTTCCAATTCCAGAACCACCCGATACGTACGTAAGCCTCTCTTCAGAATCCAATGATGAGCTGACATATGAAGAAATTGGTTTTGAGGAGACCGTTGAAGTGAATCAACCGAAACCCTTCACGCAAGGCGAATTAAATGATCTGACGAGAGACTTATGTCTGTCTAAGGAGTCCGCACAATTGTTAGGATCTCGTCTCCGTGAAAAGAATTTACTTGCTCCGGGGACAACATTCTACTGGTATCGTAGTCGAGAAAAAGAGTATCGAATTTTCTTTGAGAAGGACAAAAATACAGCACTCGCTTACTGCAAAGATATCAAGGGTCTCATCGAGGCTTTGGGCTTGAGATATGATCCTAACGAATGGAGGTTGTTCATTGATTCATCGAGCAGAAGCTTAAAGGCAGTTCTCTTGTACAATGGTAACAAAGTTGCTTCTGTTCCAGTGGGTCATTCAGTACAAATGACTGAATGTTATGGAAACATGGAACGTTTACTGACCGCTTTGAAATATCGAGACCACAACTGGAAAATATGTGGAGATCTAAAGGTACGTTTCGTGCGTAATCAAGAAAAACTTTCAATCCTAAAAATTGATTAAGCTTCTATTACTACAACCCCATCAAATTTTGTAATATTGCGTCGTTTTCAGGTTATATCTTTGTTACTTGGCTTGCAAGGTGGCTACACCAAATACCCTTGCTTTATTTGTCTGTGGGACAGCAGAGCCGATAGAGAACATTATATAAAACGTAACTGGACACCAAGGCCTGGTTTACAACCTGGCTCTCATAATGTCCTGACACACGCTTTAGTTGACCCAAGAAAAGTGCTGCTTTCTCCACTACATATTAAACTGGGGCTTATGAAGAATTTTGTGAAGGCTCTCAACAAAGACGGTCGTGCTTTTATTTTCCTTAGCAGAAAATTTCCAAACATTAGTGATGCCAAACTGAAAGCCGGCATTTTTGACGGTCCTCAGATCAGAGAACTAATGAAGGATCAAGAATTTGATCAGAATATGGCAGATAACGAAAAAAGTGCATGGCTGGCATTTAAATCCATCGTCCAAAACTTTTTGGGAAACCACCGAACTCAAGAGTATGAACAATTAGTTGAAGACCTGCTACAAAGCTTTCAGTCTCTTGGTGCACGCATGTCTGTGAAAATGCATTTTTTGAGTTCGCATTTGGACTATTTTCCGGAAAACTGTGGGGATTTTAGCGAAGAGCAAGGCGAACGTTTTCACCAGGACATCCGTGTCATGGAAGAGAGATATCAGGGCCGGTGGGACGTGAATATGCTGGCAGACTACTGCTGGTGCTTAAAAAGGGATGTTCAAGACACGAAACATACACGCAAATCATTGAAAAAACCATTCCTGCCACAGTAATTTTCTATATGGTATTTTAATATTATAACTTTACATTAAATAAATCATTTATCCATGTATGTGTTTGTTAAAATAACTTTGAGGGAAATAATAGGTGGTATATAGCTCAGCATCTGATTTTCTGAAAATATACTGAAAGCAAAAAAACTTGACCTGATGTCGAAAAATGCGCTACATTGTTGAAATCTGCACACATCATTTACCCAAAAACAGTTTAAAAAACATCGACCTCAGAGAAAAAATAATAATTCGCAGTCCAGTGTTATAAACATCGTGAAAGAGCTATATCGGTATCTCACAAGTCAGGCTCTTCACAAGGGACAGAAAGGTGGAAAAATTAGTATCAGGCATGGTCTGAAGCAGGGATGTGTACTTTCGCCTTTGCTGTTTAAGGACTAGACAGGGACTGATATGTAGCCTTCAAGATCGAGGTTACGCTGACGACATGCGTCTAATGTCGCACACTTTCCAAGACCCAAAAAGGAAGATTTATGTCTTTAAACTTGAAGCGGCAAAAATGATACTGAAAGTAATGGTGAAGAAGACAAAAAGAGATGCGGATTAATATAGCCAACCAAGGACCTCTTCTCCTTTACAACGAGGAGATAGAAAGTGTTGATTACTTTGAATATCCTTGCAGTAGAATGATAAGACAGTGGGGACTGATCAAGGGTCTACGAAAATCAAGAAGAGCATTTGGCTGCTTTAACAAGGTTTGGCAACCTACCACGTACTCAATCAGAACCGAATTGCGCATTTTCAGTAGTAACGTAAATCCGTGTAAATTTATGGATGCGTAACATGGAAAATCACAAAAGCCGATGACCAAAAACTCCCGGTTTTCATTAATAGATGTCTTACAAATTTTTTGGCTAAGGAGAACATCGAGTGAAGGACTGTGGAAAACATCAGGTTTGAAAGAAGTAGCACATTTTGCGAAAACGAACAGAAGAATCGGCAGCTAAAACGTCGTTAGACTGGAATCCTCAAGGAAGCAGAGACATAAGAAGACCCAAGGTGACCTCGAGAAGAATGGCTACAGACGAGGTAAGAAGAATGGGCGAAACATGGAGAGAGCTAAAAGCGTTTGCGAAAAATAGATCTGACTGGCGTCAGTTTGTAGAATGATAAATTACAGATAATTCTGAGTTGAGTATCAAAAGGGATAAGACGCTTTTAAACAAATCTGTTTGTATATGTCTATGATGCAGCTGATAAATGTTAAATCAAATATAAAAAAAATTAATTTTTGTTGAGATACTTATTATAAATATTATGTGTAATAAAAACGTATTATGTTGTTGAATAATGTGATATGTTTTGTGTGTAGAATAATAAATAATAGCGACCTTATATGAAAAACTTCTTTTAAATAATAATATGCTGTGATATTATAATAATTTTGTTGTTGTGACGTTAACAATAATTGATGTAAAAAAAACTGAATAATGATACTTCACCAAGTCATTGAACTGGTGCCAAGTATGTTCTTTTATGCGTTTATAGTGGAAATGAAGGCCAATAGTTGCTAAAAGTGTACTCAATAAGAACTGTACATATAATATATCCCGGCGCCTCCCAATAAATGGCAATAAGTTCACTAACTCAGAGCGCCCTACATTTTTTATTTTGCACCCTAATACCATATCCGTTTTGCTAAAACTTCATCATAGAAAGAAGCTGGATGTTTCCTGACATAATCAGGATTATTTATTTATCGTATGGCTCAAAAACATGACAATAGTAAATATAGATAGAAAAAACTATTATAACCTATACTAAAATAAAACAGATACAGCTACAAACTAAGATACATAGTCTTTGGTATTTACAGGTTGATATCCAGTTCTTTCAACCACTTCAACGCCAACGGTGTAGCTGTGAAGAACTCTTCTCGCGATCCCTGAAACGCACGCAGTTCACATTCGCTCGTAATATGGTTTATAGTTTGGCGGGGCGCGCCACAGTCACATAAGGGAGATTGCACATAGCCCCACTTGTAAAGGGAGTCGGCACATCTGCCGTGGCCTGTTCGGACTCTATTAAGTTTTACCCACTCTTTCCGGGGTAGTTCTGACCCTGGAAGTAAGGCTGCCCCCATAAATGCGCATCGCGAGTGCTGTTCCGCAAAACCTTCCCACTGGGAGCGCCATTGGTTTAAGGAGTCGAAGTTATTGGTTTTAAACCCTTCTGCATCCCTTATTGGTGGTTGTCGGGATTTAAGTCTGTTTATCTGCAACGGGGGTATTGCTCGGTGGATGGGCAGTTTGTTGTTGGCCGTAATCTTGTTATACTCTCTTAGAAGGGCGTCAGTCCTTCGCAGCTGAGGTGGGGCTATTCCAGAGAGTACAGGCAGCCATTGAGTTGGGGTTGTCTTTACTGCGCCTGCAATGAGTCTCATAGTGTGATTTAGTTGGACGTCAATTAGTCTGGTATGATGGCTGTTAATCCAGACAGGCGCGCAGTACTCAGCACACGAATAGACAAGAGCTAGTGCACTGGTTCGTAGAGTTGGAGCAGTGGCACCCCACGTCGTTCCACACAGCTTTTGGATAATGTTGTTGCGTGTTCTGAGTTTTCCTGCAGTGTTTGCGAGATGTTTCTTATAGCAGAGGGTGCGGTCTAACGTTACTCCAAGATATTTTGGGAAATGGTTATGTTTCAGGGGTTCGCCTGCAAAAAGTACCTGCAGTTCATATTTAGCTAGTTTGTTACTCAGGTGGAAGCAGGAAACTTCAGTTTTGTTGGGGCTCGGTACTAGTCTCCATTTCTTGAAGTAGTTGTTTAGAGCTAACAAGTCGTTAGAAAGAGTATGCTCAACGTTCTTGAAGCTCTTATCGGAAAAAGCTATGGCTATATCGTCCGCATAGCAAAACTTGTAACTGACTGTTTCTGGCATGTCAGATATATATAGGTTGAAAAGTAAGGGGGTCAGTACTGAGCCTTATGGAAGTCCGTTGTTCAATTTGCGCTGCCTGCTTGCTTTCTCGTTTAGGATTACTTGGAACTTTCTGTCGCATAACATGTTGTTTATGAGCCTTGTAGTGGTCTGACAGGGAATCACCTGCAGCAACTTATATAGGAGACCCTCCCTCCAGACCGTATCGTATGCGGCAGTGAGGTCAACAAACGCCACTCCCGTCTTCATGTTTTGCTGGTAGCCTGCCTCTATATGCGTTGTGAGGGACAGTACTTGATCACAACAACTGCGACCCGGTCTGAAACCAGCCTGGGTTATCGGGACTCGGTCTAAGATAGTCGCGCTCAATCGGTTGTAGATGGCTCTTTCTAGTAATTTATAGGAGCAACTGAGCAAGGCTGTAGGTCTGTAGCTGGCGGGTTGATCGTTCGGTTTACCGGGTTTTAATATTGATATGGCCTTCGTTCTTTTGAATTCCCGTGGGAGGTTTCCCGTATTAAGGAGGTTCGTGAAGAAGAGAGATAGCCACACTCTTGTTTGCTGACCTGCGTGAATGAGAAATTCCGGCAGGACGCCGTCGAAACCAGGAGCCCTTCCAGGCCTAACATCTGATATGGCATTATTAATGTCTTCGATCGAGAAGGGTCGGGAAAACGTTGTTTGGGTAGGAGCGTTCCTCCTCAGCAAAGTCAATTCCTTCTTCAAGCGTTTTGTATGCTCTCTATCAGAAGGTGCTCTTGACGTTTCTACAATATGCGCAGCAATCTTGTCTGGAGTTACTCCCGACGGTGCCCGTGTGGATGGCGTGCTTGAGCCTAGTTTTCTGAGAAGGCTCCAGGCCTTTCGACTTGAGTGTTGGAAGTTCATTTCCGACGTAGTCTCCTCCCACTTACGCCTTCGTGAGCTGTCCAGGGCAGAGATGAGTTCGTCGGCAATATCTGGATTGTTGGTTTCCTGAAAGTCGCCGTATAGGAGTTCGCACCGCTCATCCCACCCAGGGATATATTCCTTCCTATATCAGGACTTCAAACGGAACAAAATGTTAACCAAAACGACGCACTGAAAAATGACAGGCTTTGTGGCGGTTCTTTATGGATAGATATGTGTCACACTGTATATGTTATAAGTGAAACAGCATCATTTTCTAAAAACAACAGTGCATTACTGGTTCTTATTTAGGATTTTTTAATAATGTAGATGTAGTTATATGTCTAGGATGTTAGTTAACATTTACTCTGAATTTGTGATGAGACAGGTATTGGACAACTGGAATGGCGGTATAACTATTGGCGGAAGCAAAATATCTAACTTAAGATTTGCTGACGTTACAACCCTTATTGCTGCTTCTCAGGAAGAACTAGTAGTTCTATTGAACGTTTTAGAACAACACAGTACAGCATATGGTCTTGGTATTAACTACAACAAGACCAAGGTTATGATCGTAGATAGAGGGCATGACAATCATCCAGAAATAAGGTCAATAGGCCGTTCTGGGGTAGTTCAAAGTTTTGTGTACCTCGGTTCTTTGATCGACAATTCAGGTAGCTGTGAGAATGAGATTCGACGGCGCATTCAACAGGCACGGGTGGCCATGACAAAGCTTACTAAAATATGGCGTGACCATAACATCACTGAAGCTACCAAAATGTCACTGGTTCAGTCTCTTGTGTTCTCCATATTTTTGTATGCCTCGGAAACTTGGACTGTTAAAAAGGCAGATCGAGCTCGCATAGATGCTTTTGAAATATGGACGTGGAGGAGAATGCTGAGAATTCTTTATACCGACCATCGAACTAATGTTTCCATACTGGATGAGCTCGATAATCCAGTGAGACTATCCTCCATTGTGTCGATGAGAATGCTTACATCTTCACGCCCCGAGTGGGCGGCGCCGTGGCGTTCCCCTACACGCTGGGTGGATACGACGAAACAGTTGCTAGATATGAGTATCGAGAGCGCCACTGAACTGACAGTAAATCGTGAACGATGGCGAGCTACAGTTCTCAAAACTATTGATAATATTCGTGTCGGCAATACTCTAGCTCCGACTTAATGCATTTTACGAGTTCACAACATGCCTGTTAAGACATTGTGACTATGATGATAATAGTTAAATAGAATGTGGCAGCTTTAAGTGATGAAATATTGCATGCTGTTTTGTCAAGCTTTGAAGAAGCTTAAATACATAGGTAGCTAAAATGTTCGTAAAATGTTTATATTACAATAGCTGAACAGATCCGACCTGAAGTACCTTCCAGTGATATTTGATTAATCACAGAGACACACACAGGAAGTATCAGCTGTTGCATCTACCTTGATAATTCCATCCAATATCCCTTAATGCACTTGGCCCCACCCAGAAATGTCAACAGCTCGGCGTGCCTTGCACAAGACGTGTCGTCGTCCTCTAATGTCCATCCACCTATTGCGTGTGCATGTGTCTGGATGTCAGCGGAGTGAAAAATACGTCCGTCCGTCCGTCCATCCCAACCCCATCCGTCGCGTCGCGCCGGTGTGTATTGGCACAATTTGTTCAGGGTAGCGTATTCGCAGAGATCAGTGGCGGAGAAATCATTTTTAAGGGGCCTGGATATTTTACTCTGTAATCTTTGGGCCTGGGTACACACATATGTATTTACCACGTAAAAGACGAACTCTCATTTCGAACAGAACTCACTTGTATTTCAAACTACATACACAGTATTTCAGAAGGTGATAGTTGCGACTTTATGGGAATTACATTTAAGAGCAATTTTTTCAAAAAAGTTTTTGAATGTGCAAAAAAACTCCCAAAGCAGAATCATACATGCTTCAAATGTCTGTAATTTAACAACCAAACACGATATCAAAAAAGGCCACCACAGTGACAAAGCGCAGGCTTTCTTCTTCAACTTGATTTTTGACTGATTACTGTAAGCTTAAAGGTAGGGTCAGGAGCTTCGAAATGCTAAATTCATTTTTATAGTGACCTTTGAACCATAGCTTTGGACCGTTTGACCTTACCTTTGGATTTTTGGACTTAGCTCCTCTTATCTTAGACGCACAATGGAGAAAGGGAACATACGACACAAGAATATGTATTTTTTTGGATTCTCATTTCGCGCGCCATACCGTAGACCCTTAGTTCCTTGCCATCGGTGCTTATGTTACGTGCCATAGATCAGGGAAGCTATCATAAACAACCAGTTCATTAATTAGGTGTTCCAGATTTATACATATCATCACAACGATCGTCATATATTAATATGACAATACGTGAATAACTGCATTTTACTTCCCACACCGATAGGTGAGGGGAGTATTGTGATCGCAAAAATTTTCGATTTTGAGGTAATACGCTTTTTGGGCGTTTTATGATGTCTAGATAACGAAAATCCACGTCGCTCATTTCCGTCGGTCTGTCTGTCTGTCTGTCGGTCTGTCTGTCGGTCTGTTCGCGTTTTTCTGCCCTCGTAATCTCAGCAACCGCTGCACGGATTGTGATGAAATTTGGGTACCGAAATGCTGCGAGGTCCTAGTAGGTAAAGCTGCACAATTTTGAAAATCGTTGTAGGGCCGCGGAGTAATTAGCAAAAAACAAAAAAATTAAATATCCCTCGAACTTCGGTTTTAGGTGTTCTAGGGGTTCCTGATCATTTTTTACTTTTTTTTGGGTGGGGGTGAAATTGGGGTGGTTAGGGGTGGGGGGGTTGTAAAATTCAAAAATTTGTTCTATTCGTAATAGGCTGTCAATTGACCTGCAAAAGGAAGACCTAGCGACATAATACCCTTTTTTAGGTTCATCCGAACATTGCCTTTGCTATTACAGAAATTAAGGGACGAATATTGCTTTAGATCGTTCTGAATTTAGTAACATGGAGATTATGGAATTGATTTTAATGAAATTCAGACGCAGTATTATTACCTTGGCAAGAATGAAAAATCGTGTCATTGGCGGCACAGCAATAATAAAAAAACTAAAAATATAAAAATAGCTCAAACATCGTTTTTAAGCAATTTGGGGGATCCTGATTGTTTCGTTTCGTCCAGTTGAAGCTCGCAGAATAAAAATTGTGTCGTTTTAGTTACTGCGGAGAGATTTAGGAAACTATTTACTAGTTTTAGTGTTGGATGTTTTTTGAGGACAGGCGAGCGATGACTTGGTTGCAAGGGATCTCAGACTATAGCTTCGTACAAAGGGAAAATAGTAAAATGATATCACTGTTATGTGTGGGAAGTACTGAGTCAATCGACTTGACTTCATTTTTTTTGCTACATGCTTAAATCTACGATTTTGTATCAACAAACCCCGACAATAACCAAACAGCTGTTTTTTAGTAATACTTCCAGAGCCAGCCTTCCCTACTAATGGTACACCACTTCCTCAGAATGACAAATCTCTGCGAAAATAAAAGGTACCGAATAATTTGAATTGAATTAAAGAAGAAAAGACAGGTGACAAGATCCCTCATTGCGTAGGCCTCCAAGCGGACCCTTATGCACCTCTCCTTACTCTAGTTCCCAAGTCCAGCCCGCATCGTAAGAGGTGGAGACGGCCTTAGGTCCTGTTAATCTTATGTCTTCAGGCAGAAGTTTAGCGTACCTTGGAGGGGCCCGTCTAAGAATTTGTTTTGGAGCCCTTAGGAAGGGTAAAAGTTTCTCACAAAACGCACGTTTGTGGGCCCCCGTAATCCGGGGGCCCCGTATAACTGATATCGCAGATACGGCGATAGCTATAGCTATAGTCTACCTGTCATTCATCACAGCGACATAGAATATGTGCTGAGGACTCCTCTTCCTCGCCACAACGTGCACACTTCAGGTCGTTTGCCACCCTCATCATATACAAGTGACGTCATAAGATGTATTGGTCCGATAGCAGGCCCACAAGTAACCTTAGTTAGCTGTCCAGTGGCTGCCTTGGCTAGAGGTCCTACAATGGGTTCTCTAGCTTGACGGAGATGTCCAGAGCTTCCTCTCCATCACATAAGATGTTAATTTTGCAACCACACCTCTGTTTTCCTTTTAACGGTACCTGCTGATAGCCCGTCAGCCAGCTTAGGATCCAGGAAATTATTTTTCTAAGGGCGCGGGCACCTTGCGAGCGCGTCCGCCTTTTTATTACCGCAAACTCCAGCATCATTCGACACGCACATCAGTGACAACTTGATGTTTTACCAAATTTCATCCAAGATCTTTCTAAAATTGCAGAACGAGCATTTATGTAAACCCACAAGCACTCAATGCCGCTTGACTCTCAGAGCAGATAGTACTCCACCTGTTCATCATCATAGTAACAATGTCTTAACAGACATGCTGTGAACTCGTAAAATGTACTCATTTTACGAGTTTCTCTTGGGATATCTTTAAAATCTTTAATGCAGTAGTTTTTCATTTGCTTTCTGCATCCTCATGCCGTTAACCAGATGTATCTACTGGTTTATCCGCCTTTAGGGACAATTTCTCACCCCAAGGACAAGAAGGTGTCCTGACTCTTCCCAACTCGTCTACCCAAAGCTGTTGGTTGAGAAGAGGTTACTGCTTATACTGACAGTAGTTCGGTTCCTTTTAGTCGCCTCTTAGAAAACGCAGGATATACCATGGGAAATATTCGAACTTGCCTCCACACGGGTAAATCCACCTCTTAGCCCCCTAAATTTCGAGAATACGAGAGGCACAAGCTAGAATCGTATATATTTATGCTTGGAAACCGTGGTGTATCCCCCAAGGGAGAGGGAGAGCTTTGTTTTTGGCCCACAGACCCCAGCGCCGGAAGCCTAGTCGGTAAGTGAGCCGTCTGTGTAGCAGACTGGCCCTCCCTCCTCAAAAGGCCACCTGTCGCTTGACACCCACTCCTGCCTTGAAGGACACCTCACCGTAAATCTATCTCTCAACATCTTTATCAAAAGGTTAATGTTGTAGGACGCAATGATGATGATGATGATGGTTTGAAATATTGTTTCAACAGCGTTTTCACTACACCAATATTGTTTATGAGGACTTACCAGTTTTCTAAAAAACATGATCCATAGAAAAATTTCCTTTTCAGAACAGTTCTGGATTTTCGGGTTACAATAAAATACAACCTAGTAGGTAATTGCACGACTTACTAGTACTGCGGTTGCACAAAGATAAGTCAATGTATCAGGTTTTCTACAAATTTCTAGAGCAGAAGCATGTAGTTTTTGTATTTATCACAAAACAGTGAAGAAGAACGCTTGAAGTTCAGTTTTAAGCTTTTCTCTCACCATCAATTATGTCGACTAAAAAGGAATTATGCCATTGGGATTATTGTTTTTTTTATATTTTTTTAAATTCGTTGTTAGTAGTTAATGCTAGAAACTATTTTACAATAATTGTAGAAATTCCCCGTCGAAGGTATTGCGATGTTGACTTTAAACGTATTGGGTCACAAGTCACAAGAACTAAGGAAAACCATCTCTGCGTACTACACAAAATTCCTTAAATTCCAATACAATTATGAGACATGCTGGAACTCCAGCACGACAATAGTCAAAATGTCTAAGGTAAGTCACAAGCATCAGTTGACAGCTTGACGAAGCTCATCTACTGTTATGCAGTTGTTCAAAGATCGCCTGTATTTAGTGATGAAAATTGGTGAGAAATGGTTCAGCAGTGTTACAACTGTAAGAAATATTCTCAGAAACCCCAGTATGGTGATTTTCCCGTCACTGGTAAGTTAAAAAAATGCCTTTTATGTTTGCGTTACGAAAACCTTACTATAACTTTCTCTTCAATAATTTAAAGCCACGTTACCTCATTATTTTGTATTTTGTGTGATTATTTCGATATTTTAGATGATTTTCAAGGAATCTTGTTTTTCTGTAAAAATAGTATCAGAACACAGTGCAAAATAGCAGTGACACGTCAGGCTTTAACGCTAAACGACGCCGGCCTAAAAACCCAAGGACCACAAATTCACTGGTATAAAGTATTTTGGAAGTCGCCGAAGTGAAATAGCTTCTGAAGATGCCATCCACTCGTGGTGGCGAAACGTCAAGCTTTAACGGTAAACGACGCCGGCCTAAAAACCCAAGCACCACAAATTCGTATGCTGCTGCTGTTGCATATTTTTACTGTTGCACAAACAAGTGTTAATTTGTAGAGTACCGCTACTGATAGTGGTACTAGAAATATCAGCTTTCAACGCCTGGACTTGGATGTTTGGAGAATCAAGTGTTACGTAAAGGAACTAGATTGGTTTCAGACATTTTGCACCCAATGCATTCATTATGAGAGCAAAACACTGTAATCATTATCTCTGATTAAAAAAACTGTAATGAGTGAAAACTAAGACTATGACATCACATGCGCTTGGTTTTGTTCGACAGCTATCGGCGTATCTTCGGTACTGGATTCAATAATTAAATTTTCTTCTAAAACTTATATATGATGTTTACAATTGAAGACACAAGTGGATAAAGTTGTCATGTCACAAAATAATTATTCTGAGAAAAATCCATTTAAAGATTTTCGATTGGAACTTTGTTATGCACCACATTTGAGGCATATAGTTCAAGTATTTTTAAAGCTTAGTTATGTATTGGCTTCGTCTGTTTTTCTTAATTTGGAGACATTTTTATATTTCACAGGAAAATGGACTTTGAATGTACATGACACCTTTATACATGAAGAATTGGCGTAGCCTGTATTAAAAGCATATGCAAAAAAGAAACACTAAACTTGAAACTAATCTAAACACTAATTGGTTTTTCTTTTTTCTTTGGATGCCCTTCGTCGTCTTCAAAAATTTTTTTCATAGAACCATATTTATACTCTTTCTTACCTCGAATCCTTTATCCACTATGAAAAGTAAAAAGTATTGTACATAACACCTTTATCACCTAAATATCGATGTTGTTTATGAAAATAACACAACAAAGGGACTTAAGAATGAAATGGAAGCATATTTTAAGCTTATTGAATGAAAAATACACATTTTTGAAACAGTGTTACATGACACCTTTATCCACTTGTGCCAATCAATTATCACAAAAAAATTTTGATTCAATTTATGTTTACTTGGAAAAAAATTTGCATTTCTAGCTTTGTACAGTAGCCATACTACCTTAAATTATTCAGTATGAATGATCTAACGAGTCGCCACTACCACTATGTTGCTAAACGTTATTAAGGTCGACCGTGGCTATGGCACCGAACGACATTCGGATGTTTTCTTTTTTGCTTCTCGTAATAATTGACGCTATAGGGGGCGCGGCACCAGGGTCGTCATGTCACTTGCCACTTGTCACTAAGTGCAGTCACCGAGGTCGGTGCGAGACTTGGATGCCAAATGGACACGCTATATGTGTATTAGGAGACGGTGTCAGACAAATGAGACTTCACTGCGTTGTGTTATTATGTAGCGAGGCTAGCACGTTACACGAAACTTCTGTTATCTCTAATCAAATCCGAGGTTTATGTACGCGACAGTTTTTGTATTAATGAGAGAGCCAGGTGTAAGTAATGCAGCGGAAAATGTTGTTGTAAGAAGCAAGTTGTAAGAAGCAAGTTCTTCAGCACTAATTTTCTCCAAACCCTACCGAAACTCAAAACTGCGTCAGGATTTGCAATGGGCAACCTCAAATTATCCAAAACACGAGGTTTCATCAGAATAGAACGCCAAATAAGGATTTTAGATTTTTTGGGTGAACCTGAAAATCTGAAACATTTAATTTTCGCCAAGTAATTCTAGAACTCAAAACTGTGACCGGATTTATAATCAGTATCCTCAAATTATATAAAAAACTAGATTTTTTTTTACTAGAAAGTCAAATAAAATTTTTCGATATTTTAAGTAGGCAGGCAGACCGAAGATCTGAGAGATCTCAATCTTTTTGTTTTCGCCAAACCATACTGAAACTAAAAAAAGTGACCGGATTTGTAATCAGCATCCTTAAATTATCCAGAACACAACGTTTGATCTTGAAGAACGCCAAATAAGGGTTTTCGATTTTTTTAAGTAAACCCGAAAATCTGAAAGATCTGCGCTTTTTTTAATTTCGTCATGCGATAGCGAAACTCAAATTAGAAAATCAAATAAAGAATTTAGATTTTTAGGCTAAATCTTGAGATCTGAAAGACCTGGAAATTTTTTATTTTCGTCAATAGAGGCTGAAACTCAAAACTGCGACCGGAATTGTAATCAGTATCCTCAAGTTATCCAGAAAGCGAGGTTTTCATCTTAATAGAAAGCCCAAAAAAGGTTTTCAATTTTTTTAGGTAAGCCCGAAGAACTGAAAGGTTTAATTTTTTTTATTTTCGTCAAGCGAGATCGAAACTCAAAATTGCGACCGGAGATCAGCACCCTCAAATTATCCAACTCAAAAAATTTGTTCACAAATTTTATATGAAATTTCAGGTTAACCCTTAACTGGTGACATTCTGTTCTGCAACCTTAATGGTAACACGGAGTCTCGTGGACTCCATGATATGATTTTTTTAATATTATCGGCAAAACGATTTTTTTAAGGTTTATATATTTTACAGTAAAGCTTGTGCTGTCCTCCACATTTATAGCTTTATTTTAAGTCATACATGTTTTGAAACTCTTGAATAAAATAAATGCAAAAACCTATTTCTAAATATCAATCAAATTTAAAATTCAGTAAGTTCTCGAAACTTCGTCAATCGTGAAGAACTAAAATTTTGTAACTCCCTGAACTATAACAGAATAGAAACTCAAGGCTGATGTGCAATAAAACTGAAACAGAGAATTTGTACACTAGGTGAAAAATCGTAACTTTGATCACTGTCTCAAACAAAAATTCCCACAACATTTCTTGGAACACTGCAGGAAAATTGGTGTTTGCACAAACAAACAGATCAATCATCAAGAGCATATTTTATGTAGAAATACTTTCTAGTTTGGAGTTTTTTCCTTCGCCGTCAGTGCGGCTTTGATCTATTAGACCCCATGACATCAACATCTTGAAAATGAAAAATCTTTCCGTGACCTGTTGTTCACAGACTAATGCCTATTAATCGATAGGGAGGTACTAACAGTATATAGAGTGGACTGCCACAAAAACAACTGTGATGGAAGAAATTCTGTACCGTAGCTGTAGCGGAGTCTCCTGAACTCAGTGTCACCAGTTAAGGGTTAAATTTCGTATGGCGTCATACGGCACTCAGTAAGGCAACAGAGACATACTGTGACGGGCTCCTTACGACTCCGTTAAAAACTCGGCTAGCCAGCATCCGGCATAGGAGTTTCATTTACTCCAAAGGGAAAAGTTCCGTTTAGGGTTTGTACACTTTATAGTATAGCCTGTGAAATCTGAAACTTGAAGAGCCTTTGTTGTCCCCTATATAACTGTGGTCGGCCGAAAAGAGGACACTTTTTTATACTTTCCGTCAGGACAATGGCCTTAGCAAGATGCCAAAAATTAATTATAGAATATATCAAGGGAAGTGTGTACAAAGAGGATCCCTTGTAGGTGATCCAGGGTTTTTTTTGAGAATTGCAAGGTACAGTGCAGTTAAATTCATTTATGAACCCAAAGAGGGGAAACTTCCTCAACCACTGAATACCTGACAAGTCTGTAGAAAATCGGTTTAAAGACAGTCTAGGGTCAATCAGTGTGTTGTTCTTACCATGCTGTCCCTTCCACTGTGTTCTCTGTTCTCTTCCACCGGTGTTTGACTTGCTTTAGACTGCGTTTCCATCAGAGTTCCAGGAAAGTGAGCGCAGCGAAAATGTGAAGCGGAGCTGTGAAACGGTGTGAACATAAACGTTGCGAGGATGTGTAGCGGGCTCTTTTCAGATTTTTCTTTTTGCTCGCATACGTTCACAGCACACATCTTTGCAACATATTTCTAGCACACATCTCTCGTGACACATTCCTAGCGCACATTCCTCGCCAGCATGCCTTGTTCTGTACGTACAGAAACCTCGTTCCCCTAGAGCTGTGCTGAGCGAGGCGAGGTCATTCAAGCGATTCCATTGGTTCGTTAAAAATACATTCCTCGTACTATATCCTCGCACAACTCTCGTCAAAACGCAGCCCAACTCAGTAAGACATCAGGAACCAACGAATTCGAATAGGTTTGAAGAAGTAAACAAGGTTTTTGTTTGTGCCCACAATTCTAACGCGGCAGCTGGCACACTGACCCTTGAATCGCTGATAAACCCGTATACCCTTTGTACGGATAGCAGGTAGAGAATTCTAAAAATAACAGCACTCATGTAGAGGCATAATATAAATAGCTACTTTGTTTTGGTTGATCGTTTCGGGTTAATTGTTATAGCATTGAATGAATTTTGGGATTTGGTAGTGCATAAGTGTTAAAAGACTATTTTAAACAGTTCTATTAAATTTAAATCCCGCAGATTTCTGTAAAAAATAACATTGTGTTTGTGAACACAGTGAATAATAACAACGGGACATTGGGCACGCTCACATGCCTGTTAGAACATGGGCGTTGCTTTTTCTAACCTATTCGAATTCGTTGATAGGGACAGACCGTGTCGGGCTTTTTACGATTGCGTTAATGACGCGGCTAGTCAGCATCCGACATAGGAATTTAATCTAGTCCAAAGGGCACAGTTCCGTTTAGGGCTTGTACACTTTATAGCCTATGAAATTTGAAGCTTGAAGAGCTTTTGTTGTCCCCTTTATACTCTCCGTCAGGACAATGGCCAAAAATTAATTACAGAATGTAATCACGGGAAATGTGTACAAAGAAGTTCCTTTGTAGGCGATCCGAGTTTTTTCAGAGCTGAGAAGTGTAGAGAAATCAAATTCTTTTATAAATCCAAAGATATGAGCCTGGATATGAGTTTCCTCAACCAGTTTAATAATTGACAATTACACTATAGAAAGCGTTTGATAGTATATGTTATCATATGATTAAGGATTTGTCTGACGACCCGCGTCTTGTGTATAAACTATAAACAAATTGAAGAATAGTGCTAAATGCAGAGATCCTTTTGTATGGGGCGCTATTTTAGCTATGCTATGCATGATCAAGTCTGATAGACTGACGTCAGGTCTGACAGACGTTAGTTTCTTAATTCGCCTTCTTGTGCATTTCACTAGCAATTTTGATATCGAATTGCCAGTATTTAGAACAATTCATAAATAATTTTTTAACAAATCTCATATCACGTGTTGCTTAAAATATTGGCGAAACCACAATGACGTGTTAATAAAATTTCATAAAAAAACTGTTCACAAACTTCACATGGAATTTCAGCGTAAATTTCTTATCGTGTCGTACGTGTCTTACTCAATAGTTTAGTTACTTTGAAGGACCTTTAACGACTCGTTACTTTCCACTTGAACTCGTTACTGGAATTCGTTGCTCGTTTAGTTACTTTTTGATACGTACCTTCTAGAGTTTACTTTAAGCGGTTGACCACGCTATTTTTGACTTAGTTCAATTATTTTGTAGAACGTTGAGATTGGCAAGTATATTTAGTACGTATTTATAATACAAAGATGGATATTTTATTAAAAAACAGTACGTTTGAAGACATTATTTGGAAACAAGGGCAACAAAACAAACAAAACTGATAGAACAAAAATCAAACTAAAACCTACTTAAACCACCATTATCGATGATGTGTTTGTGATGTGTTGTGTATTCTGAATAGTGTGTACCATTCCCGGTCCAATACGCTCTGGTGCAGTCCTGGGATTTACTGTTGAGTCAAGTTGATTGACTCAGTACTTCGCACACATTACGGTGATAGGTACCAGTTTATTATTTTCCCATAGCATGAAGCTTTAGTCTGAGATCCTTTGCAACCAAATAATCGCCAGCGCCCCCCCCCCTAAAATTGTCTTATGCCGCTAGGTCTTTCCTTCATAGATCAATGGACAGCCTGTTATCAATACTACATACTTTTCAGTTTTACAATGGTTCTTTGGCGACTCCTAAGGCTACTGCCAGTGGAGACGACGTAATGGTATCTATCTTGACACACCTCATTCGCTCTGTAAGATAACTATTAAAAAACTTTATTACGCTAGGAGAGAAATTGATAGATTAGCCTCCATCACTGTGTTTCTTTTACCATACTGTCTCTCCGACTCGGTTCTCTGTTCTCTTCCACCACCCGGTGGGTGACTTGCTTTACTCAGGAAGACAACAGAGATATACTGTGTTGGGCTTTTTACGATTGCGTTAATGACGCGGCTAGTCAGCATACGACATAGGAATTTAATCTAGTCCAAAGGGCACAGTTCCGTTTAGGGCTTGTACACTTTATAGCCTATGAAATTTAAAGCTTGAAGAGCTTTTGTTGTCCCCTTTATGACTGTGGTCGGCCGAAAAGAGGACACTTTTTTATACTTTCCGTCAGGACAATGGCATTAGTAAGGTGCCAAAAATTAATTACAGAAGATATCAAGGGAAATGTGTACAAAGAGGATCCTTTGTACGCGATACGGAGTTTTTGAGAATTGCAGAGCACAGTTCATTTAAATTCATTTATGAACTCAAAGAGAGGAAACTTCGTCAACCACTCAATACCTGACAAGCCTGTAGAAAATCGGTTTAAACACAGACTAGCCTTTATCAGTGTATTGTTCTTACCATGCTGTCTCTCCCACTATTCCCTCCTGTTCTCTTCCTCCACCAGGTATGTGACTTGCTTTAGACTGCGTTTCCATCAGAGATGTTCTCGGAAAGTGGGCGCAGCGAGGATGTGTAGTGGGCTCTTTTCAGATTTTTCCTTTTTGCTCGCATACATCCACAGCACACGTCTTCGAAACACATTTCTAGCACACATCTCTCGACACACATTCCTAGCACACATTTCTTGCCAACATGCCTTATTCTGCACGCACAAAAACCTCGCTCTGCTAAGTTGTTTCCACCAGAGCTGTGCTGAGCGAGGCGAGGTCATTCAAGCGATTCTAATAGTACGATGCAATTAAACCAAAAAACGGCCTGACCTCAATATCCAAAATAAAAGTTTCCCTCCAGCTCCAATTTACTGTAGAGAGTCAACGTATTATTGGTAAAAAGTTACACCATTTTCTGCGTCGGGTTTAGGGGGGAAGGAGGGACGAAGTCGGAAATAAGTGGTTTTTATCAGTTTTTCCTAAATATTGCGAAAACTATGCGATTTGGCGCAAAAAGTGTTATACACAGAAATAATCTACCTTAAATTTAAAACAAAAATGGTCCTATGCATGATCTTTTTAAATCGTTCGGTTCCAGAGTTACCAGGGTATAAAGGCAGAAACTTTTTCTTTGTCCTAATATGATACCACTAGAGAAACTCCTTTTTTTTACAGCACCATTACGATTTTTGTGGCCGGTGGTATGTTAGTGTAAAGCGTATTTCAATTTGAATTGTGTGCTTGTCCTCCACCCCTCCTCGACGAATTTGGCTTGATGAGGAAGGGAAGCAAATCTTCAGTGGTTACTGTTTTGGTTTGGGATTCAAAACAGTCAGCAAGCACTCCAGATTCAAAGAAAATATCCAACATCGTTAATGGAGGCCATCTCCTTCATCAAGTTGTCTCGCGACGCTCAGCTACCTTGAAACAGGTGTGTGAGCAAGGCGCGAATTACATTATTACTCATTATGGGTCAACAAAGATTGTTTTTTGATGGATACGCGCAAGGAAACACAAAAGACGAGGAACACTTACCCAGATCGCGTTTTACCACTAGCACTGAAGTGAAAGTAGAAGACTCGATCCATGAAAATATCAATCAAAGTGAATTTCTAGGTAACGCTTAGAACAAAATGGGCCTTATTTCTCTCCTTACAGTGCACTTGCAAAGAGGTGGTTGCACAGTTCATCATGCATTGGGTGACGCTGACTTATTAATAGTTTTAACACCGATTGATGAAGCTAAGAAAGACGCTGAAGCTTGTGTAATGGGTGAAGATACGGACTTACTAGTCTTGTTCACTCACAGAAAAAATTGACAATGGTGATACCTAAGAAAGGTAATCAGCAGAAAAAAGTGTATACTATATCTGACGTTCAGCGAGGCATTGGGGATATGAAGGAAGAACTCTTACCAATATAAGCTTCCACAGGATGTGACACTATATCAGCTATCTAGAAGGAGGGAAAGATTACATCGTATGCGAAAGCGTAAACCAACAATAGTTTTCGTCCGAAACTTTTAGTCTTCAATGATCCCACAGCTGATCTCAGTGCAGTGGCTGATGCTGGAAAGCATTTCCTTCTTACGATGTATGGAGCCAAGAATACTGAAGATCTAGATTTGTTTCGTTACCAGTGATACTTGCAGGCTATTGCTAAGTAGCCTATACACTCATTGTTCAAGTTGGATGCACTTTCCCCAACTTCCGCAGCTTCCAGGCAGCATTCATTTAGAACTTACCACCAAGTGCAGAAGTGGCTAGGTGAGAAAAAATTCCGCTTGAATGGGGGTGGAAGAGGATTGACGAACACCTAAGACCAATTCTAACAACACATCCTGCAGCTTCGCAGGAACTACTTTCGCTGATAATGTGCGCTTGCAAAGATGAATGTGTCCGAGTGCAGAAAGAGTGGTCTAAACTGCTCAAGAATGTGCAGTAATTCCGCAGGCCAAGGACGTAACAACAAGGATATTAACCTCATTGACGAAGATCCAGAAGAGGAGGGTGGTATATATGAAGAGGTCTAAATACTAGAGGATAATAAATTTAGGTCGCATTTAAGATTTTACGTTTTTACTCTGTATTAGTAATAAACTCAGACACGAACTTCAAAAATTTTAATTTACACCACTCAATCCTGTAGAAAAGAGTAGTTTCTTTAGTGATCATACTAGGACCAAAAATTAAAATTTCTACTTTTACACTCCTCCGTAACTCTGAATCCGTTCAGCTTAGCATGATTATGTATTGGCCCCTTTTTGTTCTAAATTTGATGTAGATTATTTTTCTATACAACACTTTTTGCGCTAAATCGCATAGTTTTCGAGATATCTAGGAAAAACTGATAAAAACTTCTAATTTTCAACTTTTCTCCCCTCTCCCTCCTGAACCCGACGCACAAAGTGTTGTAACTTTTTACCAAATAATATGTGGACTGTATAGAACAAATTAGAGCTGGCAAAAGACTTTTAATTTGGATGTTGATGTTTGGCTCTAATAGCACCGTACTATAATGGTTGGTTGAAAACACATTACTCGTAACATATCCTCGCACATCTCTGGTGGAAACGCAGCCTTACTCAGTAAGACAACAGAGACAGACTGTGTCGGGCTTTTAACGATTGCGTTAGTGACGCGGCTAGTCAGCATCCGACATAGGAATTTAATCTAGTCCAAAGGGCACAGTTCCGTTTAGGGCTTGTACACTTTATAGCCTATGAAATTTGAAGCTTGAAGAGCTTTTGTTGTCCCCTTTATGACTGCGGTCGGCCGAAAAGAGGACACTTTTTTATACTTTCCGTCAGGACAATGGCATTAGTAAAGTACCAAAAATTAATTGCAGAATATATTAAGAGACATGTGTAAAAAGAATATCCTTTGTAGGCGATCCGGGGTTTTTCAGAACTGAAAAGTGTAGAGAAATTAAATTCTTTTATAAATTCAAAGATATGAACCTGGATATGAGTTTCCTCAGCCAGTTTGATAGTTGACAATTACACTATCGAAAGCGTTTGATAGGTTATGTTATCATATGATTAAGGATTTGTCTGACGACCCGTGTCATGTGTATAAACTATAAACAAATTGAAGAATAGTGCCAAATGCAGAGATCTTTTTTGTATGGGGCTATTGTAGCTATGGTATGCATGATCAAGTCTGATGGACGTCAATTCCGACACAAGTCAGTACCATAATTCTTCCTCTTGCGCATTTCACGCGCAGTATTGATATCGAATTTGCGAGTATTTAGAACAATTTATAATAGAGGCGAAACCACAATGACGTGTTAAGAAATTTCATAAAAAAATTATTCACAAACTTCACATGGAATTTCAGCGTAAATTTATTATCGTGTCATACGTGTCTCTTTCTGACAACAGACATAGACCGTGAAGGGCTCTTTACGATTGCGTTAATGACGCGGCTAGTCAGCATCCGACATAGGAATTTAATCTAGTCCAAAGGGCACAGTTCCGTTTAGGGCTTGTACACTTTATAGCCTATGAAATTTGAAGCTTGAAGAGCTTTTATTGTCCCCTTTATGACTGTGGGCAGCCGAGAAAAGGGCGTTACCATCGCACCGCCGCGCCGCCCCGCGTCGGGCAAAAGCGGCGGACGCTTACGGGCGTATAAATCTTTTACGGCTGCCCGGCCTCTTGTATAAGGCCCCGATGGCAGTAATCTAAGCCTTGTACATCCACAGTTTCGCGTTATCAAAAGTTATACGGCAAGGTCGTAAGCCAGCCGTTAATAACGTGTGATGTAATGATTATTCGCGGTGCAATACTATAGGCTCTTATAGTATCGTTTGCTAACATCGTCATTAAAATGAAAATGGATGTAACCTAGATAACGCAGTTTAACTACATCCAGGCCGTTAGGGACGTTCAATCACTACGCTAGAGTAAAATGAGTACTATTTTTTTATGAAATTTATTCAGAACTAGAAAAGCTACAAACTGTTATAATAAGCTTGTAATTATTTCTAACAGTCATAGTTCAACTTGTAATTAAAGTTAGGCTTTAATTAAACACAAATTGCTTTGCACCGGGAATTGGACAAATATTACTGCTGTAAATCACTGTGTTATGGTTTATGAGATTTTTTTGGGTTTTCAACAGCTTTTTGGTCATTGTTGTTAATGCTGTCTTGTTCAAGGAGTCTATTTTAGGAGGTATGAATGAATGAATGAATAAGGACCTGAGGCTATATTTTAGGAGGTAAGCAAATCAGTTAAGTAAAGTGCTGTAATTTATGAGATAATGGGCCATCAAAAAATGAATGGATTTTGAAAACAGCAAAAATAAAACGTTTATTTGCATTCATTCCTTGAAACCACCTATATACACATATAAAAATTGTAATTATTACCTATGAATGGAGTTTAACATTATAAATGTATAACAAAGATGCCTTTAGTTGACCTCAACACTTCGGACATTTCTATATATTTTTACTTACCACAAACAGATCCAACAAATGTTATTACTCTGATGTCTTCCGTAGCCACTCCTATACAAAAGGATCGAGAATTAAGACACCTAAAGTCCACCAAAGGGTGGTCACTGCAATTAACTACCGTAAACGCGGGCTACTTTGGCCCACTTTTCAGTAATTATTGTATGTACTTTTCTCTAGAAACTGTTGTTTTCACTGCTCAGAAGTTCTGGCAATCTTTTTTACAACTATAATATCTCAAATTTTAATCAGTAGTCCTGTTTTTACTTACAAAACGTTTATTAAATTAATATATATTTTTTTAGTTTTGGGCCAATGTTACCCTGCGGTTAGGGTAACTTTGGCCCAAGTCAATTTTTAGCGCTAAAAGCATGATACAAATGGTATGGATACAGAAGGACTTGGATATTGACTAGAACAGGTTCTTCAACGAAGATTATATTATCAAATGTTACCAAGTTTTGTCATAATTATGAATTTTATCAGGTGAAACATCTTTGACCACCGTTTTCAGATGTTCAATATAGTCTGTGATGATTTGTTCATGAATCTGATTACGATTTATTTTGATCTTCGACGAAAACGTGACAGTCAGTTGAAGGTGTCTCTTTAGAAACGATTTGACCCGTTCACGTCCTGGAACATAGTTGCAAAAACACTGCATAGTCTTCCATTGCCTAGTCAAATAAGATTTTATGATGAGTCTTAAATCTAGTTCATCGAGAATGCTAGTTCTTCTTGCGAAAAAACTGTTGCATGGCCTGGTGGACTGGAAAACAAACTTTTCAACTTGTTTTTTATAGGGGTATCTTGCAATGATCAGCAGCCTGCCTTTGCGTCATATCACCAGATCTGATTGCTTCTAGACAAGTTAGAAGTTGTTCATTGCTATAGCCAGTATATACTGGGCCTCCAGGAAGTCTTTTATTACGGCATCCTGAACAAGCTGATTATGATAATACGCAATATAAATGAAAAAATAAAATGTTTCAAGGTTTTTGTAGCAATTCATAAATTAATATTATGGGTTCTGGCCAAAAAAAACGTTGGGCCAAAGTAGGACGTTTTTTATAGATTATTGGGTCTGATTTAAAAAAACATGAAAATAAAAAACTTGTTTAGTTTACCAGTGTTGTAACTACAGTACGACTTAAAGAAAGGAAAATTGTTTAATAGGGGGTACTTACCGGATTTGTTAAACAAAAAATACGTTTTTTGTAAGTGGAAGTTTGGGAGGTAAAAATTGCACGTGGTTTCACTAGTCAAACAACTATAAGTGCTGCTTTCTAGTGGACAGCAAAGGAACCACTGGACTTATCAGACAGCCTGTATAGTGCGGCTACCTACCGGAATGAGCCGGAAGTATTTTAAATACGGTCACAAATATGATTGTAGAGTACGATTTTGTTTTTTTTTTCATTTGGGCCAAAGAAGGACGTTAGGGCCAAAGTAGCCCGCGTTTACGGTACTTCACAGACAAAATCTTACCTAAAAAAGTGCATTTATTTCAAGGATCTACTTTTACAACTGTTGTTACGTTCCGTGAGTTTGATACTTATGATAATGGGTTATCAATTCATCAAAATGAAACTAAAAATGCTAAAATGTATCCAAAATTTCTTAATCAAAACAAATAGCTCGGTTGAAGTTGAAAGATAATGTTTGACAGCCATCAACGATAGTGACATGGCGTCATCACAGCACAGAAAACAACCAGCAGAGTTTTGTGCAATTGGTTTCACCCCTCAAAAATTATATAATTATTTTCGATACAAAAGTAGCGATACCAGCTCGGAATCGCTCAAAAAGTATCTAAGATAACAATACTCGATATTAGTGCAAAAGTACAAGTATCGAAGTATCTTTAGCATCCCTACAAAAAATAATTCAAAAGGGGGGATGCGCCTGTAATGACCGCCAACCTGAGATATTGCGCTGATTTTTTACTATGCTGAGCGTCATTTCCATGCGAGTAAAATCAAAAATACGACACGATTGGCAACATAAAATCTGAAATTTGTTAAATTTCCCTGTATTCATTTTTCCCAACATCGTGAAAAAAATTAACTCATAACTAAAGTTAAACCTGACCGGTGCAAAGACACACAACTTTAAGCCTTAATTAAAGTTGAGCTTTAATTAGTTAAGCCAAAGGTTTAGCTATGACTGATGCAAACCACTGTAAGTCTTTTATATAAACTAGATAATTTAAGGTATCTATTTTAAAATATCAGTTAATCTAAATTAGTTACTTTAACTTCATTGTAATTACTCAATCAACTTGTCTCAGATAAACCAAAAAAATGACACACAAGAGAAGCCTGTGGGTTTGTAAAATAGCAACTGAAATTAGCGCCCTGCGGGCATAACATATCAAAGATGGGGCAGAGAGTAGAGTATTACCTACTCTTAGTCGAAAACTACGGTTACTTAGAAATGACGATATCAACGTTACCTCTCGAAGACTCCATCGGAAAAGTTGTTGTAACATTCCATGTGTCCAGGAAATATAATCAGATTTTTCTACAACGAATAAACTGCGACCGTATGGTGTCTGTCTTTGGAAACGTTTTGTGATGATGGTTTCAGCAAATACAAGCTGCTGGATAATATAGTGCGGTTTTCTATGGCTATAGCTGACACTTACCGTATTCGTATTATGATAGCCTCCTTCCAAAAAGAAAAAGAGTACTGTACATCTTTCTAGGAGAGCATTTTACTTCCTACACTAATAAGCGTCTGATCGGGAATATTTTTTGTTTTGATATAATATGCTTTTTGGGCATTTTGTGATATCTACCGTCGGTCTGTCTGTCTGTCTGTGTGTCCGTCTATTTGTCGATCTGTCTAGTAGTCTATCTGTCAAGTATTTAACATTTTTCTAATCTCAGTAACCGCTGCATGACTTGTGATGAAATTTGGGTAGCAATATGGGTACATGAGACGCGGAGTAACTAGCAAAAAACAAATCATTTCAGATATTCCTCAAACTTCGTTTTTAGACGTTACAGGGGTTTCTGCTTTTTCTTTTCTTGGGGTGGGGTGAAATTGTGATGATTGAGAGGTGGGGGGTTGTATAACTAAAACACTTGTTATATTCATTTCAGGATGACCTTTACATCGTTCTGTATTGTGTAACGTGGAAACTATTAAACTGGCTTTAATGAAAACTCGGAGCAGTATTAATACCTTGACGAGGACGGAAAGCGCGTATGGTTTTTAAGAATCGTGTAAGTGGCGCCGCAGCATAATAAAAAAAATAAATAACAGCAGTTCAAATTTTTTTTCATTGGGTGGGGGTGAAGCTGTGATGGTGCGGGATGGTGGGCTGTAAAACTGAAAAAATTGTTGCATTCAAAATAAGATGTCCATTGTCCTGTGAAAGAAAGACTTAGCGGCATAACACATTTTTTTGCGTGCGGGCGGGCAATGATTTGATTGCAAGGAGATCTCAGACTATAGTATTATGCTATGGGAAAATGGACTAGTATCACCGTAATGTGTGGTAAGCACTGATTCAATCAACTTGTCTGCATTCTTTTATATCCAGAGGAGGATGGCAGATCATTTTGAGATTGATCTTATCGCTTCACCTGCAGACTTTCTTGCGCTATTCAGGGCGACCTCTATACCACTTCCAGCGATAGTTTTAAAAAGATCACATCATATTTCATAAATGTCAATTGTAACTTGAAAAGTTTGAAACTACAATTTATGGTATAGAAATGTAATTTGATCATTTTGAAACTACTACTGGAAATTTAGTGGTTCTAAAAACGGGAAAGGGACATGGTAGCACATGGTTCTGTGGTAGAAAACTCCTTGAGGGATTGTTAAGCACTTGGCTTGGAAGTAAGCATCGTAGTTTACTGATGAACTTGAAACGGCAAATTGGTTAGCAAAGGCCTGTTCATAGTTTTTATATGAACCCAACTAATAAATGCCCTAATGTTTATTATCAAAATGAAATTAATAATCATGCAGTCCATTAGGTACGTATTCTTAGTCGTTTCTCAAGTATCCCTCAAGTATTACTCAAGAGATCCTTGAGAGTTACTTGAGGGTTACTCAAGGGACCCTCAGTTGTGGCTTTCCCTGTGTATCTGTATCCTAGACAACATCTACGAGACGGCGTGATTCATTTCGCGACGTTGTCATATTGCAAATATAAGTCAATTTGTTATTGTCATGCCCAAACATTTCTGTTATCTCTTTTTGTATTGTGCCAGTATTTCGTGTTCTGTGGCGGAAACTGTTACCGCATGCGACAGAAACTGACAACACGGTACTCCAAATTTAACCTACAGAATCGCATTGACTGCAACGAAATTCCGTGTTGACATGTCATGTTGACATTTCGTTATTTGACTGTTACTCAAGGGTGCCTTACGTAAGGGACCCTCAAGTAAGGTTTCGAAACAAAACTTAACTTAAGGTACCCTCAAGTATTAAAGGACCCTTAAGTATTGACTATGAATGCGACCCTTGTTAGCCAATTTTACCTAAGTACTGTTAGCTTTATTGCCGTTTATCCAGGTGTTCGGTCATTCAGTCGTCTATTCCTGACGTCTAACGTCTTTGGGCGAGCCATTCTTTTGTGTACTGCCCGCTATCGGGTGATAGTTGCGTCGGTGGGCAGACTGTTTGGAGACGTCGTGCAGGATGTACCGTTTGAAGAGTTGTTGGCTGTTTATGTTTACGCGTGGAGGGTGAAGGTATTTTTTCGTGTGCAATTATTGTATACTGATGACTGTAACCTAGAATAGTAGTAAGTATACTGTTAAAATATACACTGTAAAAGTGATGTTGAAGTAAAGGTGTGGTCATTCATTCAGCTTTCTATTATTTAAGACTCCTTTAACCTGAACTGGTGCTTACAGTACGAAGCAACAAAGACGGCAAATGCGCGGGGTATTATTGGCCCTGTAAGCCAGAGCAAATACACCAGGCAACCACACACTTAATTACCCGAAAGGAATGGCGGACGAGTGCATCCCATAAAACGGCGGCTGGATGCACCTCGTAAAATATGAACCCCGTAAACGGAGAAGAGCGGTCGGGGGACCACAGACGCCACCGGCAAAAACTATAATTGCAAATTGGCCCCCGAAATGAACCAGGAATTCGTAGCCTGGAAAATGCAGGCCGGAGTGCAACAGAAAATCATTGCAGGTCAGCGTAATCCAACGAATTCGAATAAGTTAGAAGAAAAAAAAGTCAAGTTAATGATATTAAGTTATCTTTTATAGTATTTTTCTATAACACTTTATATTTTACATTTTTGGTTTGGGCAGGAATAGTACAAGTTCAGATTGACAAGTGAAGTTTATTCAACACTGACATGACGTTAACTTAGATAGGGGGTTTATCACAGAAAGCTTTGTTTACCAACCAGATGACGTCATTGCATGACATCTCCCTTTTCTCAAAAGAAGGTAAAATACATTTTTTTATCACAGATTATTCACTTTTTAAAAAAACACTCTTTTTATCACTTACACTGTACCTTATAACTAACTTATTTCTCGTTGCATAAATAGGGTACTTGCAGAAAAAAATATTATGTCGCTTACGCGTTCCTTAGAGCCTAGTAAACATGACAAAATCACTTGTTTGTTTTTTTGGAACGGGCTGTGAGGGATATTCCAAAAATTATTTCAAATGCCGGAAAATGCCGCGCAAACAACCTCTGACGTCGGTGATATCCTATAGTGATGAGATGTAAAGTACTGATATTCGATATCGATAGCCACTGCTAACCTAACATTTTGACATTGATCATTATAACCACAAAACACAGTCATACACAAAAGTACAAAAGTCAAAAGAATAAAAGTCAGGCTAGATTAGTAATTCACTTTGTAGGGATGGGCTTGAATTAGATTCTATCTTTGGACTCATTCATAATGTGATGCGCCGAAATAAAATGATGGCTTCGATTAGTTGCGAATCTCGGTCACAAGCAGGATGAACTGTGATACTTATCAGATATAAAAATGTATTGCAACGAAAATGCTAGTGGGCTAAGTGCCTGTTTCAAATATATTTAAGTATCAATAAATTGAGTCGCATTGTTAAAGAATTGAGATCATCTCTGGTTTGCAGTTGAATCTCACTGACCTGCGCTGTAGCAGTATCGATTGTCGATATCGATAAGGTACCTGTGACGTCAGCCCTTGTTTTAAGTCACGTGGAAAAATTTGAATATATCCTTATTTTATTTTGCAAATATCTTTTTTTGGCCGTCAGTAAAATCATGTTTTTTGTTTCCTACTGCTTCTTGATATGGTTTTCTTTACGCTATGTATACTCCCGATACGATTTCACGACCTCTGCAAGTACTCTGTTGTTTGTACAATTATCTATTTAAAACTTAACATTGTGTTTGAATGTTAAGCAGATCTTAAAGCAGTAGCCTGGGTACAATAAATAGTTAACAGAGTGCGCTGATGGTTGTATAGTCGCTACAATCAGGAACCTTTTCAATTTTCGGTCGTGTATTTTTCATATGTATGTAAAATTTCGAATCTAATTGCACAGCCTTTTCCTGAACCTATAGTATAGGGTCTAGAATACCTCTGTAATATAATATAGACCCTATACTATTTTGCTTGTACACAAACTATGTGACTGTGACGAGATCATTGCTAAACCTGTGCAAGTACGGTCAAAAGCAGAGGGCTGGTTCTGCTCAAAGAGACTACTTTTGAATGCAGAAAAAAACACAGCGAATTATATTTGCATTGAGAAACCTCTCTGGGATGGAAGACTGCTCAGATGTAAAATTCCTGGGTGTAACCCATGACCCTAGCTTAAACTGGGGAAAACGCATTGATGGAGTAGCAGCAAAACTTGGTAGAAGCCTATATGTGCTTCGCAATTTTGGGAACTCTGTTTCTGCAGACATTTCTAAAACAGCATATTTTGCACCATTCCACACTCATATTTCCTACGCAGATTTTATAAAGGGTCACTCAGCTGAGGTATATAGGGTGTTCGGCCTACAGAGAAAGGCAATCTCAGAGTTATTTCAGGCTTATGTAACCAAGATGATTATAATGACCACAACACGTGTGCAAGGCATGAGCTGGGGCGAGCATACTGGTGTCTTAGAAAATGTCAGGATAACCCAAGATGTTTGTAAATATTTTTATGTAAATATATTTAATATAACTAACTAACTAACTAGATATAGTGGGGTAGTGGGAAGACAAGGCTGGAGATGGGTGCTGCTAAGACAATCTTTTAAGAAATAAACTTATCTTGATTCTCAGTTATGAATTTCTTAACTTTGTATCTAAATTCCTTGAATTTACTTACACGTTTTAGATCTGCTGGGACTACGATAAAGAACTTAGGTCCATGGCAAAAAAAAGTTTTTTGTGTAAGTTTTTTTTTAAATATCGATGCTCAGATTTAAATTAGTTGCTGCTCTAGATACTGAGCTTAATTTTTTGAAGCTTCTTTGCTTGAGGTACATTTTTGTGAGACACTGATATACATAAATAAACTTAAACTACTGAAAAATTTAGTTTCTTTGTAAAGTAAATCTGTGGGAAACAGTTTGTGTTTATTAAAAATAATTTTTATTAAGGTGTTTTGGGCTCTTTGTAGATTTCGCAATGTTGTTATAAAAGCTCCTCCCCAAATCGTAATACAGTATTTTAAAACGGAATTTACAAGTGCATTATACATCATGATTAAAACTTTTCTTGAACATATATCTCTAAAACGGTAAAATTTACTTATTAAAACCCTCACACGCTTATTTACATAACTGATATGATCTATCCACCTAATGCGTTGATCAATATTGATACCCAAATATTTAATGGTAGCCTCTTTTTGCAATATTTCGCAGTTACAATAACTTCGCTTACAAGAACTAGTATGTAATCTAATGCTCATTATAGGTTGGTTCGCTACAGTTGCTGAAAAAAGCATGTATTTGGTCTTGCTTACGTTTAGCTTGAGTAAATTTGCATCCAACCATCGTTTAAGTTTTACTAGACATGCTTCTAAGCTCTTGCGCACTTCCTCCCAATCAGACCCTATAATAACAACTGCCGTATCATCTGCGTAACATATTAATTTACCTTCAAAATTCATAATGTTTGTTATGCTGTTCATGTAGATTAAAAATAGTATTGGCCACAAAACGGTACCTTGCGGTACTCCAGCTTTTATGATGTTCTTTGAGCTGACTTTATCTCCTATTCTGACACATTGTACCCTATCTGTTAAGTAATCCTGTAAAAGATTCAGAGCTACACCCCTGATACCATTCTCTAGATAACTTGACTAATAACTTTTGATGGCATATTGTATCAAAAACCTTAGCCAAGTCCAGAAACACAGCTGCACACTTTTCTGACTTATCTAAGGCATCAACTATAGGTTCCATTAGCTTAATATTGGGGTATTAAATTGCTTAGTATGTAACCTGAGGCAGTCATGCATCTCAACATGAACAGTTTAAGCATAGGATGAAACATTACTTGATTAACAAGGATTTTTATTTCTCAGAGGAATATGTACTTCATTGTACTTTAGTATCTGCAAGAAGAAGAATAATAGTTAAGTGTTTTTATGCGTTAAAATTACTTGGTATTGACGTATGTAAACTTTATAGGTAATAACATTAATAAAATATTGGTATTGGTAAGAAGCAAAGTCCATGCTCGATCAGGCATATGTGTGTGTGTTGCTTTGCATCAATTTTTCTTTTGATTGTTAGCTTTTAAAAGCCGTAGACGCCCAGACTAAACCTATCCGTTGGCGTACGAAATCGGCCACCTGACCTGGTTGAAATGATGCCGCTGATTTTTTTCAGACACTCTCCTTATTCTGAGTAACAAGGGATGTGTAGAAGATAACCTATTATTTGAATGAGATAGTTTCTAACAGTTTGGTGATTTTTGACTCCTTATGGATGGATGGATGTTACGACTATATAGCTTAGAGATAGCTGTGATATTACTAGTCTAACTAGACCATCGCGCTACGTCCTGGCAATGCAGTTAGCCAAAGTCGTATCCAGAGCAGATCTTCAGTCAGTGGCAAGTCATAAAACGTGCCGGTAATGCCGGAGATTATACGGAATCCGATCGTACGCGGACGGACGGTCACTTTATTCCTTTGAGGGAGTCGTAAAATGAGCTCCGTTGCCGCTGCCGCTCCTGGTGCCATTGGAGCGCGCAGGAACGACCAAGCGAAAAATTAATTTGCCGAGATGAACCGAGTTACGTGCATCTGCCAGGTGAACGGTTTCAAGAAATTACTGTGGACTGCTTAATGACCGAAAATATACTGCTTGCAAGTACAAGTAAAATCCGAACACAGGGATAAGGGATATTCACATACACAAGCTTGGCCGTACCCTCTCTAGTGCACATCTAACACTTGTTCATTCAGATACTATTTACACCTCCAAAAAGTGCTATACATCTAAAAGCAAAACATGGCTTTTTGTCGATACAAAATCTATAACACTGTTGCAAATTAAAGAGTACCAATTTCATTCATTCATCCGAAACCAATCACTGTTTTCCAATATCCATATGTTGCTACTACTAGTACGAGTTTTGCCAGCTAGGCACTATCATGCAATTTCTTTTATTCGTCTGGGACCTTAGTCACACTGATGAGCTTTAATAAAAGCAAAACGACGTCGTCTGTGATTGGTTTCGGATGAATGAATGAAATTGCTACTCTTGTATTGAGTTAAGTTGCTTTTTGGCACAAACCGAATGTCGGGAGTGTTAAAGGAGTGTTCCACAAAAAAGAGTCTGTTTGTTGTGGTTTCCGCAGGTTTCTATACCTGATGCTTTTAAACGGGTCACATAAACGGTTCCTCAAATTAAACGCTCAGGTACCGGCTTTGGCAGAAAGTTGGCGAACCAATACTTTTTCAAAGTACTGCTTACCAATATCTATATGTTACTACTACTGTTGCAAATGTGGCGAGAGACAACAGACCGGCAAGATCGTCACCTACAGGTACTGGCCCTTCAAGCTATAGGGAGGCCCCTTCAAATCCGCATGGTGTACCACAGATTGCTGGAATGGGCCCCAGATCATATCGTAGGCTAGTGCGCCCACTCGCTGCAAATCATCGTCGCTAAAGGTTAGATCGCTGAAAAAAAATACCGACAATGGCCTGCAGAGTGGCATTAGATGGCCTTCTTCAACGAGTCCAGGTTTTGTCTGGGGTCACACGATGGACGTTAAGTCGTTGAACGACGACGAGGTGAACGACTTGATCTCCAATTTGCTGTTGAACGTCATGTACACCGACCGCCCTCTTGGTTTGATGGTTTGGGGTGTCACTGCATTCAACAGCAAGTCATCTTTACTTGTCATATTTATCACAATGATGGCAGAGGTTTGGGTGAATGAAGTATTATAACCATTTGACGTTCCATTTATGTCTGAGGCCTCGAACAGAGTTTTTTACAGCACGATATTGCGCGTCCTCATATAACAAGGGTGTCGGTGAGGATTCTACAGAAAGCTGAGGTTAGGGTGCTGCAATTACCTCCACGATCCCCAGATGTATTACCAACTGAAAAAGTATGGGATTGGATGGGTCGCTGCATTTGTGATTTATCCAATCCTCCAACCAGATTGCGCGAACTGGAGCATGTTGTTAGGGTAGCGTGATAGGCTGTACCTCTAGAGTTCATTAGCACCTAGATTACGAGCATGCCGCGTAGGCTAGAGGCTCTATTTGATTACCCCATCACTTTTACCAGCCCGCTTGTTTTCCATTGGTAGAAGCTATCATTGAATATCATAGCCTTTTGTACCAAATCTACGTACAATGGGAGGATAGCAACTTGCACTGAAATCTGATCCCACTGACTCATTAAATAAAATACCCCTACCTTATTACTTACATTTTAGGACGGTCACAGCGTGAAAGGCGGGAAGTACGTCTTACCTACAACAACAGAAAAGAGATTACTAAAAATGCACTTAACTCATCTATCGACTTGCCGTATGCCCACTTTGATCTTGTCTAGGAGGGTTTACGTCGAAAAATTCGTGAATATAGCAGCCTCTCAACATTCTATTGGCAATAGTGACCTTTGATACTGTACCTGCGAGGCCTATTATGTGATTTTTAAGCATAAATCATATAGATCTTTAAACTCATCATAATCTAACAGAATTTTATTTCGCAGAAAGGTATAGCAAAAAATCCTATATATTATTGCTTCGACTGCAAATTTACGGTATTTCAAGGAAGGACGGTCAGTCTGATATAAAGGCGACACTTACCGACGAAGGCTCCGGCGCTGGGGTCTGCGGAGCAAAAACTGGAGTCAAGTTGATTGACTCAGTACTTCATAATGATGATGCCATTTTATTATTCCATTGCATGAAGCTATAGACTGAAATCCCCTTGCCACCAAATCATCGCCCACCCGCCCGCAAAAAACTTCCAACACAGAAACTCTCGTAAATAGTTTCTTGCGTCTCCCTCCTTAGGTCCTTAGAAACTAGGACGCCACAATGTTTTTCTGCATGCTTCAACTGGACGATGCGAAATGATCAGGAGCCTCCAAACCGTATCAAAATGAAGTTTGAGCTGTTTGTACATTTTTAGTTTTTTGATTATTGCTGCGCCACCTCTACCTCGATTTTTCAAAAACAGACGCGTTTCCCATTTTCGTTGTGATAATGAATTCTGTTTTATTAAAATCATTTCATTAATATTCGCTTTATTATTTATTTATTTATTTATTTCATACATACAATCTCAAAAAATAATACAACTAAAATTGTAAAAACACCGTGTGATTATAAGTATCAAAACAAACTTGTTTGACAATTTCAAAGAATAAAAGCAGATGCAGTAGTTGACACAGTGGTGGAAAAAGTTTACATTGAAAAATGGAAACAAAAATACGAGTAGACACCTAAGGTGAAAGCTTGTGTGTGTCATATACTGGATGCAAACAACTAAAAGTGATGGTCATGGAGTATGTATATACACAAGAATAAGACAGAAAAAAAAAGTGATGATGAAAGAATTTACAAGAAAGTGATCGATAGGCACAAGAATAATTACAGCACTCAATTAATGATTGAAATAAGCTTATTTAAATTGTATAATATATATTTTTTAATTTCACTCTTAAATGTATAACTGGTCATTTTTTTATATTCAGCTGGTATATTATTATACAGCTTTATGCCATTAAATTTTATGCATTTCTGGCAAACAGATTTATTGACTCTGTTGTAAGTATGAGATATGTTAATTCTAGTTCTTGTGTCACACGTGTGACTTGTTAGTATTTGATCATTTTTAGTATGAATGTATTTTAAAGCAGCAAGTATATATAATCCTTTCACATTTAGTAAGTTATTTTCAGTATAGATGAATTTGCAACTTGTCCAACATGGTACTTGAAAAATAGTTCTTAAGATAAAATTCTGGGTAGTTTGCAAAATTTTTAAAGTATTAGTGTATGCTGCACCCCATATACTTATTCCGTACATCAAAATTGATACTACAAATGAGTTATATACCGTTAGTAGACTCTTTTTGCTTAGGATATTTCTAAGAACAAAGAATTTGTAAATAATTCTCCTCAGTTTTGTACTTATGAGCTCGGCATGACTTTGCCATTTTAAATAGCAGTCAACCATAACTCCCAAGTATTTGATAACATCCACCCTCTCGACACTGTCTTCGCTATCGGCTAAATTTAGATGTTGGCGATTTAGAGGCATACCTGCTTTAGTTGGTGAAAAAGTTACGTACTTAGTTTTAGAGATATTAAGCTTAAGACGATTGATATCTAACCAGTTTTTAACTTTATTTAGAGATGTGTTCGCATTTTTAAACGCAGCATTCCAGGAGTCTCCACTACATATCAATACCGTATCATCAGCATAAGAAATCATTTGACAGTTAAAATTACATCGTAGTAGCTCATTTATATAAATAAGAAATAGAGTAGGCCCCAAAACTGTACCTTGAGGTACTCCAATTTTAATTTTTTCCTCAAAACTCAGATATGAACCTACTTTAACTTGTTGAAATCTGTCAGACAAATAATTTTTAAACAAATTTAGAACTCCACCGCGAACTCCAATGCGTTCCAGTTTCCCCAATAAAATCGTATGAGATACAGTGTCGAAAGTTTTCTGAAGATCTAAAAAAATTGCTACTGTTTTTCTCTCATTTTGAAAATTATCAAGAATCTGTGTTACAAGTTCTTGAAGAGAGCATTCGGTGCTTCTATTTTTACGAAATCCAAACTGATTTTTTGATAATATCTTACTTTTCTCAAGGAAAGAACAAAGCCTTTTATTTAAGCATTTTTCGAAAATCTTCCCTAAAATATTAATCAATGAAATAGGTCTATAATTCGTCATTTGCTCCTGGGCCGGTATTCTTGACCCCTCGTGAGGAGCGAAAACGCTGCCTTTAAATGCGAGAGGAGTGAAAATCACTGCTGTTTAGATTCTCACATTCTCTCCTTACAATTGAAGCGCTCGCGTCAAAGGGGAGTGCTTTCTGTCGCTCGTGTCACTGGTGTATCAATGTAAATAGGTTATCACCGACGATTAGAGTACCTTAAGTTGAGATGTGTGCTCTTATTTAAAATTATTATGCCTTATTGTGGACGATCCTGTATTTATTGGACTGCTAAACCAAGAAGAAGCATAAAAACATGTTTCAGAGCTCGATCGAGTTGTTTTAAGAGGCCCTCTAACACAGTGTTTTTCAACCTGTCCCATAACACGACCCCCCTAGTAATAAAAAATATTTCTTGATTCCCGACCCTTTTTTCCATGTATGTTAAAAATCTTTAAACCGTACAAAACTTTTAGGCGTTTGCGTTATATAATCTGCTGGAATTATCGGAATTATCTGCCAATGGGATGTTACGCTGGGAGTTCAAATCTGGAGATTTTGACACCTTCTGGTTGAAAAGAGAAAATAAGTACACGGAATTAACAATCGAGGCTTTGGAGTATTTCATTCCATTTTATACCTTGTACTTGTGCGAGTACGCAATTTCATCAATGGCCCAAATAAGAAGTAAACTAAGAATCGACTAAATTTGGAAAACGATTTCATATTTAATATTGCAAATCGGATCCGCTATGGGAGAAATTGATTAGACAAAGTCAAGCGCAACCTTCACATTAAAATGTACCTTTTTAAAATGTATAGATTTTTTTACCGAATTCCCACTCAAAAAACACTAACAAAACTCGCTGAAAACTAGTTCAAAAGGTTATTTAGATTAACCAAACAAACCTTTTGATATGTCTTGGACACAATTATTATCATTTATCTGGATGACCCTGTAAAAATTACAGATTTATATCCTCAACCAATAGCAAAAATTTTGGTTTACTATTTTTCAGTGATTTTATAAAAACAATTGTAAGCTTTTAAAAGTTTATAGTTTAATGTACTGATATATGATTCGAAGTTGGAATATGAACTATAACTAAAGTATAATCGCTGTGAAGCTATGATTATCATTACTTAATTTCAAACAAGAATATTGGTATCGAAATAGAAAACAGCAGTTCTTTCACATTAAATGGGGGCTAAATTCGCCGCTAATTAAATCAGATTTATCCTGAATGTTGCTTTTTGGTTTATACTAATCTTCATGTTTAGAATAGTTAGTTCATCCTCGATCTATGTACATATATCACCGACAATTATTATTTATCGTCTGTGATGTAGGTATACGGTACTTTATCAAACGAACATATTGGTTATGTGTTGACAACTTGACGTTTTGTTCGGACATTTTACATCAATACGCGATGTTGTCGTATCTCAATGCTCGCTTTCCCAATTTGCGAGGGGAGCGGTAGGTGAGAATCTAGAAATGCCATATCGCTGCAAATCATATCGCTCCTTTGACGGATCGCTCGCTTGCGAGGGGAGCGAGTTGGGAATACCGGCCCTTATCGCCAGATTTATAAATTGGAATGACTATGCTTTCTTTGAACTGTCGCGGTATTACTGCAGATTTGAAACACAGGTTGATAATATGAGCTAAAGGCAAACTAATAAAAGTGGTTTCTGTAATAGGCAAGCCAACGTTCAGATGGACCTAAAAAAGTGTAATATGCCGTTAGGTATTTTTTTCACAGGCCAATGGACAGAGTATTATGAATACAACAAATTTTTCAGTTTTACAACCCCCCCCCCACACGTCAATTGCCCGAATTTTACCACCACCGAAAAAAAAAAATAGAAAATGATCAGGAACCCTTAAAACGCCTAAAAACAAAGTTTAAGCTGTTTTCATATTTTTAGTTTTTCTTTATTATTGCTGCGCCGCCACTGACACGATTTTTGCAAAACATATGCGTTTCCCATCCTCGCTGCGGTAAAAAATAAATAACTTTAAATAATTTCATTAAAATCAATTCAATGATTTTCGCGGTACGCAATATAGAACGATCTAAAATAATCTCGTATGTATACATAGCAAATTCCAAGTCCCTTGGTTTCTATAATAAGCAAGGCAATGTTCAGCTGTACCATTATGAATACAACAAATTTTTCAGTTTTACAACCCCGCCCACTCCCTCAACTACCCCAAATTCACCCCCACCTAAAAAAAAAATTAGAAAATGATCAGGAACCCCTAAAACGCCTAGAAAAGTTGAAGGAATATATCAATTTGGACGTACTACTTGCGACGTTGCAAATCCGGAAATTAATAGAAAATAAATTATAATTTGCAACTTCGCAACCGATCCCAAAAATATTTTAGTGTTGAATAGATATCGATGATATAAACTAGAAGAATTTAAGAAAAAGTTATAGTTCTATATAAAAAAATCAAGTTGATCACTATCCTACCTTCCCGCAACACCCTGTATATTTCAAAATATTTTTAGAATATGCGTCTTAAGTAACCAAATAACTTTTGTATTTGACATTTTCTTCTATCAGGTATACCTTGCGAGATATCGAAGAATTACGCACTAACTGGACACCCTGTATAATTATTGAGGGTTACGAAGTAGTGACAGTGCCGATACCAAGATAAAATAAAAAGGTACACATGAACATCCACGTCGTGTCCCCATCAACTCGCAACCTCCTCGCTGCCACCCCTGGCCGCAACTGTAACGCCGCGTTATCTATCTGGCAACCCTCTGCAGCGGCTCATCCTTTTGACGGAGCGGCAGACGTACTTATTATTCTCATTATTCCGTCCGTTTTGTGTTGGCACTCCACTCCAACGGCACCGATGTTGAGGGCCAGATGATGATGACGAGATACGCGAGATCTGATGCGCCAGTCCGTCCGCAGGAAGCGGCGATGCACTCTTTTTGGTGCACCGTGCTGCAGCCACCGTACGTACGCCTGGCCTTCTCGTACGTCGGGTTTATGGATGGCGAAATGTACAGAGACAGCGGCGAGAAGTAGTGCGGGAAATTTAGCGGAAAAGGAAACCGGCTTGCGAAAAAGGGAGAAAGTGGATGTGTCAGGTTTTTTAAACTCAAAATATATCCATTACAACTATGCCCTGTTATAGACAGCTCCTCTCTTCACGCCTATCTTGGCTCTGCAGCTAACCATCCACCTACTCATACTGGAGACTAAGGTTTCGCTATTTGACTCGAGTTTCAAGTTACTTAACTTATCTCCACTTGGAACCAAGTCAAGTAATAATAATTTCAGGAACTTGAAAGATCAAGTAGTTGGTCACAATAAACGAATTCGAATAGGTTAGAAAAAGCAACCTCTAACAGGCATGTGGCGGAAGCGAAATATATAATAATAATAATAAAAGGTCTTTATTTTAATAATCCTCGGCGAAGTCCAGCCCAGGCTGTTCCACTTAACCGAGTACCAGTAATTTTACAAAATTCATAAAAATCGCTCAAAGAATAAAATTATATAAATCACAAATAAAATGAAAATTACAAATTACAATAGACACTAACTAACTTAAGATTTGCTGACGATACAACCCTTATTGCTACTTCTCAGGAAGAACTAGTCGCTCTATTTAAGGTTTTAGAACAACACAGTGCAGCATATGGTTTTGGTATTAACTACAAGACCAAGGTTATTATCGTAGATAGAGAGCATGACAATCATCGAAAAATAAAGTCAATAGGCTGTTGTGAGGTAGTTCAAAGTTTTCTGTACCTCGGTTCTCTGATCGACAATTCAGGTAGCTGTGAAAATGAGATTCAACGGCGCATTCAACAGGCACAGGTGGCCATGACAAAGCTTACTAAAATATGGCGTGACCATAACATCACTAAAGCTACCAAAATGTCACTGGTTCAGTCCCTTGTATTCTCCATATTTTTGTATGCCTCGGAAACTTGTACTGTTAAAAAGGCAGATCGAGCTCGCATAGATGCTTTTGAAATGTGGACGTGGAGGAGAATGCTGAGAATTCCTTATACCGCCCATCGAACTAATGTTTCCATACTGGATGAGCTCGCTAATCCAAAGAGACTATCCTCCATTGTGTCGATGAGAATGCTTACATTCTTCGGATATATTCACAGAAGCGATAATATGGAGAAACTTGTAGTTCAGGGTCACGCCCCGAGTGGGCGCCGCTGTGGCCATTCCCCTATACGCTGGGTGGATACGACGAAACAGTTGCTAGATATGAGTATCAAGAGCGCCACTGAACTGACAGTAAATCGCATACGATGGCGAGCTACAGTTCTCAAAACTATTGATAATATTCGTGTCGGCAATACTCTAGCATTGTGACTATGATGATGATGAACAGGCATGTTAATGTTCCCAAGATACGGTTGTTATTATTTACTGTGTTCACAAACACGATGCTAGTTTATACAGAAGGCTATCCTTATGCACTGTTAAAATTTCACCCATAAACTGTAAAAATCAACCCGAAACGATCAACCACAGCAAAGTTGCTATTTTTATTAGGCCACTATAATAGTGCCGTTATTTTTAGGGTTCTTTACCTGCTATCTCGTCGCGGGTATACAAAGAGTGTACCTGAAGTTCGTGAGCGCACCACTTGAATCTTGCCATCTTTTCCAGACAAGAGCTCTTCCGCTCTAGCTGGAGGCCATTGAAGAGGAGGAGTATCTTCGTCCTTCCGTAGGACTAGATCACTGACATTGACATTGAGGGGATCTTCCACGATGAAGATTGTTTTGAAGGAGTAGTACAGGCAACCCAAGAACGAATTACTTTTTTCCTTCATGAAGTCCATCAAGAGGAGAACACTTAAGCCTTACGTTACTTAACAATGTTTGAGCCCCAGCATGACCCATATTATGTGCTCATGCCTGAGTACCAGAGAAGTAAATTGCGTCTTAGAAGGCAACAGCATAGGATGCTTCTGTTCAAAACTTATTTGAGATTGCCCTGAACAACCTCCTATACGCAGGATACCTGCATTATGAAGAAATAGATTTAGAGACCGGAGTTGCTTATTTGACAACATTTTGTCGCAAAACATTTCTGAGTTCTCCTCACGAAAATGTGATTGTTGAATTATTTTGTTTTACTAAAAAGATATTTGAAAAATTGATTTCTAAATTTGCTAGAGGGTCATCTAGTACATTTTTCTTCACCTTGTTCACATAGCGAATCAGAAACTAGAGGACAGGCTGCAAACGAGTCGATATATAACTAAAACTTGTTGGTTATGTTATGATAAAATAACTTGAAACCTAGTAAACCTAGAAACCTAGTAAAATGGAATAAAAATATATCCTGTACAAATAAACGCAAACAAATAATAATAATGAAGGTGCTTGCTTACTCCGCAAGAGGGAGATAAATTCAGACATTTGGTTCACAGAAAAATCGGAAAAATGAAGGGTACCGGCTGGATTCGAACCAGCGTCTACGGCTTTCTAGGCCGACGCGTTACCAACTACACTACGGTCGCCCGTATTGCAGCCGATATACCGCGTCGACGACTTGATATCGAATCCGTCGACCCCCACCACTCCCCCGTATTTCTCTGCGAACCATGCATTTCAGTCATCCAGAGAGATCTAGTCAGCTGTTGGGTGAGTGTGAATCTCTCACCGCTATTTGCTCGACAGTTCTCTTTCTTACTGAAACAACAACTACTCAGTCGGCCAGGATTTCGTGGAATGAAGGTGCTTGCTTACTCCGCAAGAGGGAGATAAATTTAGACATTTCTGTGAACCAAATGTCTGAAATAATAATAACTTTAAGATTGTTGAAAATTACAGCCAAAGCCAAATGGAAATTGGAAATGACAATGACCGAATGACGATTGACAGGATTGACGGATCAGGAACCTTAACTAGCTTTCGAAATTTCGGACCACGGGATATTAAAATCACAAAACATATCAAACACGAACAGAAGACAAGATAGATCAGCCAGCCCGCGTACAGCTCCGGCATTTCGCGCGCCATCAGAATGCGGCAACACAGCACACATATCTGTCTTCTGATTGGCTGTTCGCCTTTAGGGCAGTGACGTCACCGCCCTAGGAGAATTCAAATATTTTCCTTATTTTCACGGCCTTCCTGTGCCCAAAAAAATCGGAGAAAAAATAAGATGCATTTTATGACGTACTCTATCATATGCAACAAAAAAAAATTCATGATGCTAGTCCATTATGTAGCTCATCCTCGGGCATATACAAATATTTGAAGAATAGAAATTCGGGGCCTTGCCACCACAATTTATTACCCAGTATTTAGTCAGCAAACAAACCTCTAGAGAAGGTCTACTGGATTTTCAGCGGTCTTTACATGTCGCCATTTGAAGTCATGTGTAAAGTTCCTGTATCCGAGAAACACGATTAGATGCAAATATAGACCAGCGACTTGGATGATTTTTACTCCATTGTGAGGCAATCTGTGAGTCAGTCCACGAATTGACGATTCGAAATGATACTGTATCAGTAAACACAGAAATTACCTTAGCCACTAATTCTACAAGAAGCAATATGGTACATAACTCGAGCCTTCATTATAACATGTACCCCTTCAGTTAAATTACTTTAGTAGTATTTCATAATGGTAGTGGTACAGTCCTTTAAGTACCCTTAGCTCTTGAATCAATCACTTTAGACGCCTAGTGTGCTAGTTTGTTGGAATTGTTTTATCGGGAGGAACACAAAAAATCACAAATATACAGGGTGTCCCATTAAAATTTTTGAGTCAGACGTCACGTGATCAAAAACAAATACCTTGTTGGGTGTCACAGTAATAATAAAGGATACTATATCTGATCCAATTTAAACCCCCTAAATTATAGTTCGCTACTACTGCCCAGTTCCGATATATTGCTTGTCTTAATCGTCGTGGGAGACCCTTTATAATTATGTAAGTGCGGATAGCAGGCACTTGAAAAATTTTATTGGCAACTGAGATAGAAAGATAATCTTGATTGGGAAGTCAGTTAATTCTAACACTTTGCTTTGGGTTTCTTCTAATTTAATGTGTAATTCGGAGTTTTCATTATCAGGATCTTCGGAAATTGTTGTCCAAAAAAGTCGACTATTGGAAAAATATTCTTCATAAAATAGTCACATTATGATTCTAAGTAGATAATCATAGTAATATTATAAGTATACTACTGGAATATTCTGGATTAATTCAGACATTAAATGAATCATCATCGATTATTCTAAGTGCATAAGATAATAATATTCTATTTCTATAAAGAACAATATTCTGACATTCCAGAATAGTCAAGACAAATAACGGATAATCCATGACTACTGAATATTCATGAAACATATAGAAGGTTTAAAGAACATTCAAGAATATCCAGTGCTATATAGGACAGTACATTTGGCAGCCTGTCTACCGACCATGATGAATAATAACGACAAATCAGCATCGGTACTCTCTAACTTAAGAGATAGAAACATGTTTCTATGACCAAGACGACCATGACGATCGGGCAGTTTCGGGTGCCTGTCACGTGTCTACTACGCTGTCACGGCACGCTGTCATATTAACGAGGCCACCCGATCTCATAGTACATAGTCCATAGAAACACGTTTCTAAGTTACAGAGTACCGGCGCTACTCCTTACTCCTTACATAGCAACATTGTCTTCCTGTACTACGAAGAAAGCAAAAAGGAGCGATGAAGTCTCGCTTGGTTGCACCGAGTAGGAGCCAGAAGTCTATTAAATATAATGAGGCACCGTAATAAATTCTTTAGCGGTGAACTTAAAAAGGATTATTTGTCTTAGATCTGGGGAAAACGTAATACCGGTTTATGTCATATTCTTGGTTGGCCAACCATCGTGATGCCTCACAGGAATACTAAGCGACCCTCTATATGAAGCGGACCGTGTTTAGGGCGCTTTTTATTTCTCACTCGATGCAGATTCTGAATACTTATTCTGGATTCTGGAAGCGCACATACTTCAGCTGGCGAAGAACCGTATTAGCTGGGTACTCACAGTATTTTATGCCGGTAGTTATGATCATCCTTGGTGAAGTGAAGTGCGGCGTAAATACTACTTTATGCAGTCACTACCACTTTGTAGTGAGTACAAGTTTATAGTGCTGTCCAAATCTTTATGTGAGACATTTTAATAACGGATTACCCCAGGCCTCCGTTCTATCCCCCGTCTTGCTCAATATAATTATTAGAGTCTTACTGCTACTGGATTTGTAATCAGCACCTTCACATTATCCGAAATACGAGGTTTCATCTTGATAGAAAGCCAAATAAAGATTTTCGATTTTTTTAGGTAAGCCCGCAGACCCAGGAGATCTGAAATGTTTTACTTTCGTCAAACGAGACTAAGACTCAAAACTGAGACTGGATTTGGAATCAGCATCTTCACATTATCCGAAATACGAGTTTTCATCTTGATAGAAAGCCAAATAAAGATTTTCGATTTTTTTAGGTAAGTCCGCAGACCCAGGAGATCTGAAATGTTTTACTTTCGTCAAATGAGACTGAGACTCAAAACTGCGACTGGATTTGTAATCAGCGCCTTCACATTATTCCAAATACAAGGTTTCATATTGATAGAAAGCCAAATAAAGATTTTCGATTTTTTTAGGTAAGCCCGCAGACCCAGGAGGTCTGAAAGTTTTTACTTTCGTCAAACGAGACTGAGACTCAAAACTGCGACTGGATTTGTAATCAACATCTTCACATTATCCGAAATACGAGGTTTTGTCTTGATAGAAAGCCAAATAAAGATTTTAGATTTTTTTAGGTAAGCCCGCAGACCCAGGAGATCTGAAATGTTTTACTTTCGTCAAACAAGACTGAGACTCAAAATTGCGACTGGATTTGTAATCAGCACCTTCACATTATTCGAAATACAAGGTTTCATATTGCTGGAAAGCCAAACAAAGATTTTCGATTTTTTTAGGTAAGCCCGCAGACCCAGGAGATCTAAAAGTTTTTACTTTCGTCAAACGAGACTGAGACTCAAAACTGCGACTGGGTTTGTAATCAACATCTTCACATTATCCGAAATACGAGGTTTTGTCTTGATAGAAAGCCAAATAAAGATTTTAGATTTTTTTAGGTAAGCCCGCAGACCCAGGAGATCTGAAAGTTTTTACTTTCGTCAAATGAGACTGAGACTCAAAACTGTGACTGGATTTGTAATCAGCACCTTCACATTATCCGAGGTACGAGATTTCATCTTGATAGAAAGCCAAAAAAGATTTTCGATTTTTTTAGGTAAGCCCGCCGTTTCATCTTGATAGAAAGCCAAATAAAGATTTTCGATTATTTTAGGTAAGCCCGCAGACCCAGGAGATCTGAAATTTTTTACTTTCGTCAAACAAGACTGAGACTCAAAACTGCGACTGGATTATTTGTAATCAGCACCTTCACATTATCCGAAATACGAGTTTCATCTTGATAGAAAGCCAAATAAAGATTTTCGATTTTTTTAGGCAAGCCCGCAGACCCAGGAGATCTGAAATTTTTTGCTTTCGTCAAGCGAGGATTAAAAAGCATAAAAAAAGTTCAAATAAGCGCATAGAATATGCAGAAACAAGGCACAAAGTGAAATAGAGATGTATTGTTTATCTATAAAATACATAAAAACATATAACAGACAAAATATTAAAATAAAGCCTCTATTGAACAACAAAACGAAAAATGATTTAGTTCTTGTAGAAACAAAAAATAACTAAATGCTGATTTAGATGTTCCATTGTAAACTTCTGTCTTCTATCACTTAAAATATTTTTGTAGTCGAAAAAAGTACTTTCTATGTGAAAACTTGCTATGGGCGCATATTTAAATTTTGCCAGCACATTTGGGGTTATTTGTAACTATGAGTCAGTACTCCCTGCAACTGCCAAAGCATTTTTTTTAATTCCTGAAAACCCTTATTCTTAGACAGTGTGTCTTTCAACTTTTTCTATACTATTTGGGCAGTTGCTTCAGAAACATTGTCAATGGCTTTTTCGAAATCCTCAACAATTTTGATGGATGTATCCAATGTCATTCCTTGTTTCTCCAAGGACTTTATGGTGGTACTGACAGAAGTAAAATTAGCTTTTATATAAGCTAAATTGTTCATTAATTCGTTTTGATTTAGCAACATTTGACAATCTTTAATTGCTTTGCTAGCTGTTTTGGATAGCTCGAATATAAGTTTATTGAAATTTTGAAAATTATTTGCATAATATAACGTGGCATCTAACCATGTGGCCCATCTTGTCAAAACTGGTTCAAGTGGTAATGGAATATTCGCTAGTTCATTAAGAAGAGGAAATTGTTGTCTTATGGTTTCAGCAACTCTGTTCAAGCCATGAGCTGAACAAGTGCAATGGCATAAATTTGGATAAAACACTTTTAAATTTGTAACCGTTTTAACCATATATGCTGCTGTAGTAAAGTTTGTTAGTGCATCATGCACAAATCTAGTCACTGTATTGCTGTTTGTGGCTTCTAGCTCCTCAGTACATATTAAATACCCTGTGGGTGCAATTTCTTCATCAAGAACTCCAATAATTAAATTTGCAACATATTTCCACGAGCATCTGTGGTTTCGTCGACTATTATAGTGACTTCCAATTAGGTCATTTATGTTTATGTTGAATTGTTTCTTTATATACAGAGCTGACATAATTTTTGCAGTACGTACAAGAACCCTAAAGAAAGGCTGTAAATAAGCACAAACCAGAAAATATGCATAAAATTTGAAAAAAAGCAAACTCAGCATTATAAACCGTGCTTTTTTTGATTTGTTTTGTCTAATTCGTCAATATTTTAAGCTGTCTAATATTTGCTTGTAATATTTCCAAAAAGCATAATGCCTCAAAATCCGGACTTATAGGTATACCTCGCATCTTCCTCAGTTATCCTCCCGGAAATTCGCATAATTATACAAATGACCTGGCACTAGCGTACAGAAATACCAACTTTGACATTCTAGAGTCCATACTAACTGCCGATCCTTCGATCCTGGGATCATACTCCAGCGGGTTGAAGCTGAAGGCAAACATGAGCAGAACAATAACATCGTGTCTTCGCCTTAATAACACAAAGACAAACAGAGAGCTAAACATTATCCTTAACGGAACCTTGCTGCCCTATAGTCCCACATCCAAAACCCTAGGTGTCATACTGTCATTTGAAAAATATATTCAGTCCATTGTAGTCAAAGTAAACAGCAGAAATCATATCCTGCAAAAATTATGTGGAACCTCTTGGGGCGCCTTCTCTTCTCCGCTTTGTACTTCGGCTCTGAGCCTCTGTTTCTCTGCGGCTGAATTTTGCTCGCCAGTGTGGCTGAACAGCCCACCTGCTTGACTGATAGATGCCCAGGTAAACTATTCTATGAAAACTATTTCCGGATGCATCAAATAAACCCCAAATTACTTGGTACCAACACTCAGCCAAATAGCTCCATCAGTCATACAGTTGTCCGTCGAGAAAATGCACTTCTGAAAGAATATAGCAACGTAAAAATAAATCCCTTACATCCAATCCACGAAGATATGTCTGATTTCTCCTTGCGCATATTAAGGTCCAGAAAACCAGCAAATACAACAGCTTTCCAACTTGAATCTAATGGTCTAGCCCTTGGGTGACACTAATACCAGAAGAAGTGAACAACATAACTGTCGGTCAAAAATCCCCTGGTTTTGAATTTCCACCGAAAGAAATGGTCGACCCTAAACAGAATTCGCACGTCGCATGGAGTGTGCGCTGATTTTGTGTTTAAATGGCACAAGCACGAATGCCCTCGATTCCACGGAACGCCAGACTGTCAGGCATACAGTGCAATAGTGTTGCCTAAAGGGCCGCACAGACATCGTTCTTTTTCATCAGGTTTGCACGACGTGCCAACCGATGTCGGTTAAACCGATGGAACGATACCTCCACACACTGTTCGGTTTTCTTTCAGTTTCTCGCAAATTTTTGGTCCGTTAAACATGGATAATACTTTAGCATTGGCGGCAGCTTTAGCTATCAAAGTGGAATACAGCAACAAAAAACAATCTAAATGGGTGGAACAGTGAATTCTAAAAAGAGGCCAATTCTCCCATATAAATCTATTAGAAGAATTGCGTCTGGAACCAACGGATTGGTACAATTATTTGAGGATGGATGAAGAAATATAATTAGAATTACTTAGTTTAGTAGGACCTCTAATAAAAAAAACAGGATACTTGGATGAGACAAAGTATTTCCCCTCATGAACGTCTGACAGCTACATTGAGATTCCTTGCTACGGGTAGAAGCTACGAGGATTTGAAATTTTCAGTTGCCATATCCCCCCAAGCTTTACAAATTATACCTGAAATCAGAGCGACACTGCAAAATCCCGTCGTGATTGCACGATGAACGGCCACACATGTACCGAGTTGCACGATGGCGTTCGAAACCGACGGGTAAAGTCAAGCTCGGACAGATTTTTTGGAACGACGGTGAATGCGACGGTTTTTCAGCACACACGGACCGGACGTCGTGCAAACCTGATGAAAAAGAACGATGTCTGTGGGGCCCTTTAAAGCGTATCCAGGTAACAACAAGGACTTCATCCAAGCCAAGCTATCAGCCGTAGAATGGATTTCCAGGCTCGATATAAAATTACAGCCTAGTTACTATTTAGATCACATCTATTATTTTGTTCATTTTATATTCTTTGTCTTAACCATCTTACTTTTTTATGACTTTTTTTTCATGTGCACTTTAACCAAACGGAAATATATAAATATCTTTATGTGCATTAAAGTGAATTTCCAAACATTGATTTATTTGACTTGGACCTTAATCTGGTACCATTTATTTATGTTTCTGAAACTTCCCCCCCGATGGCTGGAGGGAGTATTATGATCTAGAAAATTTTCGATTTTGAGATAACGAAAATCGACGTCTTTCATTTGTGTCAGTATGTCTGACTGTCTGTCGAATATATCTATTTGGGCATTTTATGATAATGAAAATCCACGTCACTCCTTTCCGTAGGTCTGTCTTTCAATCTATCTGTCTGTTGGCGTTCCTCTAGCCTCGTAATCTCAGTAACCGCTGCATGGATTGTAATAAAATTTGGGTGACGATATACTGTGGGGTCGTAGTAGGTAATGCTGCTATAATTTTTAAAATAATTAGAAAAAAACGAAAGCATTGAAATACTCCTCAATCTTCATTTTCAGGCGTTTTAGGTGTCCCTGATAATTTTGTACTTTTTTTGGGTGGGGGTTGAATTGGGGTGGTTGGAGGGTAGGGCGTTGTAAAACTGATTTTTTATATACATGGTCCATTGACCCGTGAAAGAAAGACATAGCGGCATAGTACACCTTTTAGTTTCATCCGAAGAATGCCCGAGAATGACCCGTGAAAGAAAGACATAGCGGCATGGTACACCTTTTAGGTTCATCCGAAGGTAGCCTTGCCTATTACAGAAACCAAAGGACTTGAATTTTGTCACGTATACATACGAGTATTGCCTTAGATCTTTCTGTATTGGGTAACGTAAAAATTATTGAATTGGTTTTAATAATTTCAACATGGTATTGTCACCGCGAGGATGGAGTAGAATAGAAATCATGTTAGCGGCGGCGCAGCAACCATATCAAAAAGCTAAAAAAATATAAAACAGCTGAAACTCCGTTTTTGAACGTTTTAGGCGTTCCTGATCCTAGCGGTAGCGGTAATGAAACGACTTGGAATATAAAATAGCATTTGAGGAGTTCTTGATCCATTTTTTAATTTTTTGGGTGGGAGTGAAATTGGGGTGGGTGGTTGTAAAACTGATTTTTTTTTAAATCAGATTAGTGAAAAGTATTATCTTATCTAATTTAGCCAAGAGTAAGTTACGATCGATCTTATAGGATGATGTACCCAGGTCAGCAAATATAACATTTCTCTGAAAGGGGTGATACACGTACGAACTTTAAGAACGCGGTTTTTAGGTTTGCGAACTTACTCGACTCGACGTCGGTGACACACGTGAAGCTAAAATCACTCATTCTGATAATTTTCCTAAATAAACAAAACTTTTAACAAACGCCAAATACAACACGCGTTGCGCATCGATGGCCTGCCGAAGCAAAGTGGTGGCTCGCGGCTCGCAGTACGAGCCTAGACAAGCTACGAGCAAGATTTTAAACTAGTTGGATCGCCGGCAGTTTGCACGACGGTTTTAAAGTACGCGTACTTACTGTGACACAGGCGAAAAAGGTCATCGAGCCATAAGTACGCGTACTTGCTTGTACGTGTATCACCCCTTTGGGAGTTGCTGTTCAGGGCTTCCGAAATATTTTGTGTGAAACACGTTAGATTGGTTACTTTTGATATACCTCCGTGATGAGATGTAGTATTATTGCTCTTTTCCATATCATATCTCATACCTCGACCGATATTGTAATCCTCCGGGACGCGTAGTCCGCTGATATCGATTCGCGCGAACTTCAATTCCTCCCTACCACTCCCCTTTAGGGACCTGATAAGAGGATCGTCCGGGGAATAGGATCAAGGGACATGGCGGAGGGCGCCAGGGAGCGTGAGGGGCGGACGGGGGGGGGAGGAGGGGGGCATGGTTTAGTGCGTAACTTGGCGTCTCCAGCTGGCGGCCATTTGGCTAATGGACTATCCCGCGGGACAGAGGCAACACGGCCAACAGGTACGTCCCATGTGCATCTACCTTCAACGAATTCCTTTTGAAGCAGGAGGCAATTTCGATAAGTTAAATGGTGCAGAGCTGGAGCTGGGATACGGCGAAATAAGGTACGCGAAATTCGAAAGCGTATCAGTGTGGGAATAGGGTCGTTCAGTGAAATTCCAATAACCATATTTATGCGCATTTTCATGAAGTATTACTTACATATAACATACAAAAAAACTTCAAGTTAGTTGGATGAGAATTGAAAAAGTTACGCGCCTTTAAAGATTAAAATATTTCATGCACCCAAAATTCATCGTTGTGACGTTATTGGGTCTTTCGGCAAGCCCAGACCGGCTGGCGGCTGTACACTGTACAGCGACAGCGGCAAGCATACTTTTGTAATACGTCCAAGTGCTTTGGTTGACACTATCTTTTGGTTGATCGGGTGGTTTTTTCTAACACATTCAAAAATACAGATTCTTCTACAATCATTTTATCGGTAGTTTTCAAAACCTCTAAATATGTAGGAAATAAGCTCATCAGGAGTACAACCTATAAGGTATTTGATAGTGTTGCTTTTTTCGAATTCGAATAGCTTGGTAAGTATTCAGTGTCGATGAAACAATCAAATAAATTATCCAATAGACGCGTATGCAGTTCACAAAGCTTGCACAGCAAGTGGCATGCGCCGCAGCGTTATTGTTTACCCAGTACCCGTACAATGCGTGGACAAGATGCCGCGCCGCGCCGGTCGGAGGGGTATAGTGATGTCACCGTCGCACACTCGCAAGTGCCGCGCGTTTTCAATTTGCAGCACTTTGATAATTTATTAGAATATGAAATCGAGCTCAGAAAAATCTGAAATTTTGCACAGCTACTAAACTCAATACGCCCTTTTAGAATATGTAATAACAAGAATATGCTGAACGAGCCTATTCTGTAACTCTAAGCGAAGCGATAGCGACATTCTTCCAACGCTTTCGCTCGTTTCGGTATTCCATAAATGTCTTCGTTCCGACTCGGACATAACGAACGCACAGGAGCAGTATAAGCCATAGCGACTATGCTGTGGCGAAAGATTTTGGATCTCGTTTGTCAAGGTTTGACGTTATCATTGCTGTGCATGTGTCAAAGTGACAATTTGCTTAAATTTTTTTTGTACTTAATTAACAATCAATGAATCGAAGAGAAAAGACTAATCCTTCGCAATGGTCGGCATTGCTGGATTTTGCAGAGTCTCATCCAGAGATATTTAAACTCGCGAATGCTCGTGAGTCATCGAGCTCCATGCCAAAAGCGTAACGAAGCGTTAAACTTTAGTTATGGAATGCTGTCAAAAATCGTTTTTGTAAATGATTAGCTTCGTTTTCGCCTGCTTTCGTGACTATAGCGAAAGTTACAGAATCGATCCACATAACTGATAGTATTCTTTTTACAGGGTGTTTGGTAAACACGCGGCAATATTTAAAGCGTGATTCATTGAACTATTTTAAAAATATTTTGTTCTGTGACGTTTTTTGGAAAACCGCTTCATTTCAAAGATACAGGGTGAAAAACATTTGAGAGAGCTACAACGTCTTATTATCAAAACTCACATGGAACTTAATGTACAATAAACGTTTAAAGTGACTTCCATCTTAGATACAAGCTTGCAATCTTCTCATCAGTGATTGCGTAGCTTAGAATCAGCCTGATATTTAATGACATTTTCTTGATAAAATATCACTTCGAGGTTCGTTTTCCGAAAATACTAGTTAAGTCGCATATTGGGCTTTTTCTTGTCATTTCTTCACGGAAACTATGTGCGCTCAAATAACAACCGATTATCACGACGACCTCTTTTTCTTCACCCAGGGAATCAAACTGGACGTAACTTTCATCGTTTTACTTCACAACTCAATATTATATCTCTTAACTTTATCTGAGCTACAACTCAGCTCAACTGCACTACTGCCACGCTACTCGTGGCGCCTTATACAGGGTGTCCCATAACGATTAAGACAAGCAATATATCGGAACCGGGTAGTAGTAGCGAATTATAATTTTTGGGGTGTAAATGAGAGCAAATATAGTATCTTTTCTTATTATTGTGTCAACCATTGGGCTATTTGTTTTTGGTCACGTGACGTCCGATTCAAAATTTTTAATGGGACACCCTGTATATTTGTGACTTTTTGTGTTCCTCCCAAAAAAAATCTAACAGACTAGCACACTTGGGCTTTAAAGTTATTAATTCAAGAGCTACAGGTACTTAAAGGACTGTACCTCTACCATTATGAAATCACCAAAATAATTTAAATGGAGGGATACATGTTATAATCAATGGTAGTGGTACCATGATACCATACCACCCGTGGCAAGTTTTCCTTTGGTGTGGGGTCTGCATGTGTTCTTACCCGGTATTAGTTTCAGGATTAGAAATAATATACCTCGGTAACTACCAACAAACATTTGAATAGGTTAGAAGAAGTAAACGAATATTTTGTTCGAGTAAGACAGAAGGAATTCTGCCGGTGCGCCATCTAGTACCCGAAGGTGACGGCAACCAAAGAGAGAAATGCTACTTGCAGCAGAAAACTCTCCTTGGTGAAACGACAAGGCTCGTTTGCTTTTTGCCACTAGAGGCGCGGATTTTGACGCACGCAGCGTAAAGCCGATATACGAGGGTTGCTCTAGACCTCCGTCAATCCACCAGTACGCAGACAGCTGTTTCACGCTTATTAGCGATCATCAGTGCGCCATAGGTCGATTGACGGAAGTAGAGAGCATCAATTTTTCCATGTTTAATAAACATGTGAAAGATGTACGAGTAAGACAGAAGGAATTCTGCCGGTGCGCCATCTAGTACCCGAAGGTGACGGCAACCAAAGAGAGAAATGCTACTTGCAGCAGAAAACTCTCCTTGGTGAAACGACAAGGCTCGTTTGCTTTTTGCCACTAGAGGCGCGGATTTTGACGCACGCAGCGTAAAGCCGATATACGAGGGTTGCTCTAGACCTCCGTCAATCCACCAGTACGCAGACAGCTGTTTCACGCTTATTAGCGATCATCAGTGCGCCATAGGTCGATTGACGGAAGTAGAGAGCATCAATTTTTCCATGTTTAATAAACATGTGAAAGATGTACGAGTAAGACAGAAGGAATTCTGCCGGTGCGCCATCTAGTACCCGAAGGTGACGGCAACCAAAGAGAGAAATGCTACTTGCAGCAGAAAACTCTCCTTGGTGAAACGACAAGGCTCGTTTGCTTTTTGCCACTAGAGGCGCGGATTTTGACGCACGCAGCGTAAAGCCGATATACGAGGGTTGCTCTATACCTCCGTCAATCCACCAGTACGCAGACAGCTGTTTCACGCTTATTAGCGATCATCAGTGCGCCATAGGTCGATTGACGGAAGTAAAGAGCATCAATTTTTCCATGTTTAATAAACATGTGAAAGATGTACGAGTAAGACAGAAGGAATTCTGCCGGTGCGCCATCTAGTACCCAAAGGTGACGGCAACCAAAGAGAGAAATGCTACTTGCAGCAGAAAACTCTCCTTGGTGAAACGACAAGGCTCGTTTGCTTTTTGCCACTAGAGGCGCGGATTTTGACGCACGCAGCGTAAAGCCGATATACGAGGGCTGCTCTATACCTCCGTCAATCCACTAGTACGCAGACAGCTGTTTCACGCTTATTAGCGATCATCAGTGCGCCATAGGTCGATTGACGGAAGTAAAGAGCATCAATTTTTCCATGTTTAATAAACATGTGAAAGATGTACGAGTAAGACAGAAGGAATTCTGCCGGTGCGCCATCTAGTACCCGAAGGTGACGGCAACCAAAGAGAGAAATGCTACTTGCAGCAGAAAACTCTCCTTGGTGAAACGACAAGGCTCGTTTGCTTTTTGCCACTAGAGGCGCGGATTTTGACGCACGCAGCGTAAAGCCGATATACGAGGGTTGCTCTATACCTCCGTCAATCCACCAGTACGCAGACAGCTGTTTCACGCTTATTAGCGATCATCAGTGCACCATAGGTCGATTGACGGAAGTAGAGAGCATCAATTTTTCCATGTTTAATAAACATGTGAAAGATGTACGAGTAAGACAGAAGGAATTCTGCCGGTGCGCCATCTAGTACCCGAAGGTGACCACACCAAGGAGAGTTTTCTGCTGCAAGTAGCATTTCTCTCTTTGGTTGCCGTCACCTTCGGGTACTAGATGGCGCACCGGCAGAATTCCTTCTGTCTTACTCGTACATCTTTCACATGTTTATTAAACATGGAAAAATTGATGCTCTCTACTTCCGCCAATCGACCTATGGCGCACTGATGATCGCTAATAAGCGTGAAACAGCTGTCTGCGTACTGGTGGATTGACGGAGGTATAGAGCAACCCTCGAATATTTTGTTGTTTGATAATTGATGGTGTCACGGGATATTGCCAGATCTCCTCTGGGTAAATACATTGTATTTTCCTTATACATTAGTACACCTGTATATACTACTCCTTAATGTAAATATCAAAATTGGTTTGACCATATTTTGCAGTCATTGCAGTAATACTAAAATGGCTAAAAAGGGACACAGGCGTATACAAGAAGGGGGGTAACAGGGGTAATTACCCCTCCCAAGATTTTCGAAAAAAAACTCAACTTCAAATTCAACTCTGACATATTTTATTTGACGTATTTATTTAAGCAATTGTCGTATTGAAAAAAAATCTTTGTTGCAGTAACTAAATTACAAAAGGGTCTATTTTGCCTTACTACAGTGGTGCATATCTAATATATTTTATTCCCATTGTTACATAATCAATTGAATGTTCTATACAACTGTTACCTAACTCATGAATTACCTGTTTTGAAAATTGCACCGATTAGAAAAGTTAAAACACTAATTAAAAGAAAAGAAGTACGTGTTGTGGCTCCTAGGGCACCTGACTGTTGAGTGTTCATGATCGTTTAATTTTGTATGCTGTGCTAATAAAATGTTCACGGATGATACGTATTACATATTATTTGTATTCCGTAAAATTAAAATTGATTAATGCATCAATAGATTTTTTATTTCATCTCCCTAAAATACCTAATACTCCACTGTTTCACTTGCTGCTTATATCTTCTTTTTTATTTTAATACTATTAACATTTTCCTTTTCTCTTGCATCAATGTCCTTCACGAAGGTATTACAAAAAATGGTGAAAGCACACTCAACTTCATGCCCCGCTACCTGGATACGCCCCTGAGAAGGCATGTGCACAAGATCCCAAAACAGCCTATGGCCTCAAATCAAAGGAATAATCCAATGTATTTGTTGTTGTCTAGAAAATTGAAAAAAGCTATTATTAATCTAATTTACATGAAGAATCCAAGAATGATTTGAGACGGTGGTCAAGTAATATGTAGTGTAAACAATTATTTTTCAAACAAACGTGACAACGTCGTATTGACTGGGCAAACAGGTATAACAACAGATAGTGGCAGTGCTTTATTTTGGTTAGATCGTTTCTTTTTTATTGGGTGTAGTGAGCAGCTGGTCACTGCCAAAACCGATACCAAATTTAGAAATAGCCAAAGTGATCAAGTCGTCTAGTGGTGGAATTTAGAACCCAATGTTGTATGTGTGCCCATGGTAACCAGATTCTTTTAGCATGCATGTGTACCAACTCAGAGAGAATGAAATCAAACACAGAAATATTATGATATGGTTTTTTTATTATTTGTTTCTTAACATTTGTTTTGTATTTATTAATCATGAGTGCTGAGTGTTTATGGTATGGTTTTGTTACTTGATTCTTGTATCTATCAAATCATGAGTGCTTTGTATTTCATATATTTTACTGGTGTAATATTTATATTGATATGTTGAAATATACGATTCAAAAATGTCTTAATAATAGTGGTAAACTGGCTCTTGTTATTGATATTGTATAATAAACAAATGGTTATAAACATACACAGTCTAAATGATAAATAATAATAATACATGGTGGGCTAGATCTCTGTTTAACGTCAGGGAGAGAAATATGGATAGAATGTGGAAAAGTGTAAAATATCAGCATATATAAATAAATAAATATAATCAAACATATAAAGGAGTAAATAAAGGGGGTAAACGGGATAGGGAATATAAAATATAAACATAGCATCACAAGTATAGCAGCGTAGCAAGCATAACAGCATAGCAAGCATGGTATCTAAGCGCATAAATAGATCAATAAATAAATATCAACAATAAACAACATATAAAAGGGCTGGTTAGAGGAAACCGTATAGCTCGTGAAACACGCGAATCAACCCACTTCCAACTTGGGTAAGTGAATAGGCCGTCCCGGCAGTCGCCACGGTTTCCATAACACAACCCTTAAAGACAGAGTTGCCTCCGTTCACCAATACCTAGAGTAGACGTAAATCAGAGACCCAACACCATTTAAAGTCGTCTTAAAAGCTCGGATATATAGTATACATTGTGAAACACTCCAAAAATAGTAGCCAGACCACATTAGTTCATAATATAAACTCAAAAAACAACATACCTGCAAATATTCGTGAAAAAGACTCAAAAACCCCTGTGTTGAAATTTTGGTCTCCAGCTTGTTACGTTTTTGAAAAACAATCCCCTGTCGTAATTATTAAACAAAACTATCAACAAAACTATGGCAACCAATATCACAAGCCACTAGTTTATTCAAGTTTCGAGTGACAAAGCCCAAAAGCATCACAAAACAGTAGCTTTAGTCACAGAATGAAAGAAAAGGAAGGAAGCATTACAGAACAGTAGTACAGAATCACAGATGGAAAATTAATATAGAAAGTCACTCATGGTCTGACAAGTATCAAAATATCTGAACAATATAGAATGTAGTAATAATCAAATACATTACTTATCTGAACTTCATCAAGTCACTTCATGACTATACACTCACACACTTAGATCTTACATTTTTTATAAAAATCATCCGTCGATGACATCAATGTCAAACTTCGGTCACGTGACCGCTAAAGGTGCGTTCTAACGTCTGGCAGCTAGGAGCGCGTTCCGGATCACCACAAACGCCCCTTTGGAAAGGTATCCAAAGACGAAGGAGGCTGGGTAGCTTTCCAAGATCTCTTAGTTCCTGGCTGGAAAAATTTTCTTGTAGTTCCATGGCCTCATGAGCACCGCCGCGTCGATACATGCAACAAGAAAAATTCAATCAGCAGATTTATGAAATTAAATAGTAAATAATCTTCTAAAACTAGAAATGAGGAATAACCAACGACTTCAAAGAACACATATGTATTTCTTTTAAGTCACAATACTTGATAACAATTCAAACAATTGAAAACTTCAACCAAAAATGAAAAACTTCAAGTTGGATATATTAAGTTTCCACAACTTTCACCTGTGTGTGGGATCCACAAAGTGTAAACATTAGAATAAGATAGGCTTGACACACAGTGTGGACCATAATAGAACTAAAAGTCAGAAATGTACTGGACTTTACCTCGCCCCTAATGTAAAAGACCAAGCAATCACATCGGTTATGATCTGGCAACATTGGAGCTCGCTCCTCAGGTAAAACCAAACATGTGTTACGACCTGGCAACATTGGACCTCACGCCTCAGGTAAAACCAGTCTCATGTGTTACGATCTGGCAACATTGGTTACTCGTGGGCTAGACAGCACAGTTCGAAAGAGGCCAGCCGTCAGCTGTCAAGGTAGACTTCACAAATGTCATTCTTGACGTAACATATCCCAATGTATAATGTATTATAAAATCATAACAATGATTATTATTGTAACTAATGCATGAGGGAAAGAAACAAAAAAAAACATCACCAGACAAATGTCAGGATTTAATAGCAAATCACTATAACCCTGGATAAAATGAGGATAAAGAACACACAATCCTAAGAAAGTTCCAAACTGTTTATATTTCCGGCTGTAGTCTACCTGAAAATGACCTTTACTTGTTCTTAATCAAGCTCCACGTCCCTAGAGGTGAGACCATGCTGAAAAAGAAAGCTTCACGGACACCAAGGAAAAAATAGTATCAGATATAGAATAGGAAGAGTGAACAAATAGTTTTGTGAGAAAGCGAGGACCCCACATCACTTCACTTGCAGTGTGTTCACCAAAAAGTGAGGTAGAGGAATGTTAAACATAGTTGGCAGCAGAGGAAGAAATTCTGATTGAAGAGGAGTACTGATTGACATACATGAAGCAAAAAGCAAAACAGTAGATGGATATCTTATAAGAAAATTTAAAGATCCCTGACGACTTCGATCAGCTGACACATTCGTCATATGTGGCTGCAATGGTTTCAGCAAACTAGCCTGTCCACAGCCTAAGAAAATAAGAAATATGTTATCATAGTAAAATTTGTCATAGAGAGATAGCGACATTCCAAACATATAAGATTTTAAACCTCCCTGTTTCTCAGAGAACAAACAATAATATAAAAAAACAAGTTTAAATGGTTGATAGGATATTAAAAATGAAACTGACCTGCCAAAATGCCTGCGAAAAGCTGTAATATCGCTGATGGTTGCCTTAGAAGGTTGACATTCTTCACAAGGGACAAGGGCTTTCTTGCTGTCATACTATCTGATTGATCAGGACCAGGCGTACCACCTCTTGATAAGACTTGAGAAATTTGGGTTTCATCTAACTCGCTCAGATTCTTATTGGTTCTTGGTGTAGAATCTTGGTTCTCCATCGTTGTGTATAGATCACCCTGCAAATATTGCTACGCAGTATCACACTTGACAACAACAAAAGATCTTTCATGATTAATAAACCATACCTCATCTGAAATTAGTACACAGTGACATGCCTCCTTCGCAACAGCAACAATTTTGACCACAACAACCATCTCCGGGCCCCGAGACAGTCATCCTGGTCACGGCACCAATTTTGTAGTGAGCAGCTGGTCACTGCCAAAACCGATACCAAATTTAGAAATAGCCAAAGTGATCAAGTCGTCTAGTGGTGGAATTTAGAACCCAATGTTGTATGTGTGCCCATGGTAACCAGATTCTTTTAGCATGCATGTGTACCAACTCAGAGAGAATGAAATCAAACACAGAAATATTATGATATGGTTTTTTTATTATTTGTTTCTTAACATTTGTTTTGTATTTATTAATCATGAGTGCTGAGTGTTTATGGTATGGTTTTGTTACTTGATTCTTGTATCTATCAAATCATGAGTGCTTTGTATTTCATATATTTTACTGGTGTAATATTTATATTGATATGTTGAAATATACGATTCAAAAATGTCTTAATAATAGTGGTAAACTGGCTCTTGTTATTGATATTATATAAAGGGGGTAAACGGGATAGGGAATATAAAATATAAACATAGCATCACAAGTATAGCAGCGTAGCAAGCATAACAGCATAGCAAGCATGGTATCTAAGCGCATAAATAGATCAATAAATAAATATCAACAATAAACAACATATAAAAGGGCTGGTTAGAGGAAACCGTATAGCTCGTGAAACACGCGAATCAACCCACTTCCAACTTGGGTAAGTGAATAGGCCGTCCCGGCAGTCGCCACGGTTTCCATAACACAACCCTTAAAGACAGAGTTGCCTCCGTTCACCAATACCTAGAGTAGACGTAAATCAGAGACCCAACACCATTTAAAGTCGTCTTAAAAGCTCGGATATATAGTATACATTGTGAAACACTCCAAAAATAGTAGCCAGACCACATTAGTTCATAATATAAACTCAAAAAACAACATACCTGCAAATATTCGTGAAAAAGACTCAAAAACCCCTGTGTTGAAATTTTGGTCTCCAGCTTGTTACGTTTTTGAAAAACAATCCCCTGTCGTAATTATTAAACAAAACTATCAACAAAACTATGGCAACCAATATCACAAGCCACTAGTTTATTCAAGTTTCGAGTGACAAAGCCCAAAAGCATCACAAAACAGTAGCTTTAGTCACAGAATGAAAGAAAAGGAAGGAAGCATTACAGAACAGTAGTACAGAATCACAGATGGAAAATTAATATAGAAAGTCACTCATGGTCTGACAAGTATCAAAATATCTGAACAATATAGAATGTAGTAATAATCAAATACATTACTTATCTGAACTTCATCAAGTCACTTCATGACTATACACTCACACACTTAGATCTTACATTTTTTATAAAAATCATCCGTCGATGACATCAATGTCAAACTTCGGTCACGTGACCGCTAAAGGTGCGTTCTAACGTCTGGCAGCTAGGAGCGCGTTCCGGATCACCACATGGGCTATCTTCAAGTGAATTTTGGACTCTATCAGTGCATAAGTGAATACTAGACTTTTTTAGACAATTCCATAGGATTGTGAGGTATTGTGCGATTTGCAAGAGACGAAGTGAGTGTGACGAGGACGGATGTTATCATCGTTAAGAATGGTAAATGATAACAACATGGTCTTGCAAGTATACTTCCCTCAGAGTAACAACTGAACATAGAGGTAGTAAACAAACCACTTCAGCATGACGCGCTGAAAGCCATCATCTTTGACACTTCAGCCTCCAAAGATTGATCAGCTGTGACCTCGCAGTGACAGTTCAAATTGTAAACAATGCTATGTAACGCCAACTAACCTGAAAATTCTTCCAATGCAACCCATGTTACAAACACTGCACTTTTTGAGTTCCATCTCGAAAAACTGTTAAACTACACTCGAATATAGCATAGCAAGTCCGTAAAGCTTCACTACAGTTACCAACAAACCCCAAATTCGATTTTACTGACCAAGCAGAAAAGACGCACAAACAATAAACAACGCAAACGTTTGACCTGTGGTTTGACAGTGGAGGGTATGCGGCATTGCCAGCTCCTCAAAATTATGCAAGACTTCAGAATTTGCGTTTATGATGAAGAAATATGCAGTAACGCAGTAGAGGCCAACATATCTATTGATTTTGCTGTAATCATTCCTGAACCATCAAGATAACGTCTTTTTACTTCCCACACCGATAGGTGAGGGGAGTATTGTGATCGCGAAAATTTTCGATTTTGAGATAATACACTTTTTGGGCGTTTCATGATGTCTACATAACGAAAATCCATGTCACTCATTTCCGTCGGTCTGTCTGTCTGTCGGTCTGTCGGTCTGTCGGTCTGTCGGTCTGTCGGTCTGTCTGTCTGTCGGTCTGTCTGTACGCGTTTTTGTGTCCTCGTAATCTCAGTAACCGCTGCATGGATTGTGATGAAATTTGGGCAGCGATATGCTGGGGGGTCGTAGTAGGTAATGTTCTTATAATTTTGAAAATCGGTGCAGGGGCGGCGGAGTAATTAGAAAAAACAAAAAAAATTAAATATTTCTCAAACTTCGTTTTTAGGCGTTTTAGAGGTTCCTGATCATTTTTTACTTTTTTTTGGGTGGGGGTGAAATTGGGGTGGTTGGGGGGTGGGGGGTTGTAAAATTGAAAAATTTGTTGCTTTCATAATAGACTGCCCACTGACCCATGAAGGAAGACCTAGCAACATAAATAACTTTTTTAGGTCCATCCGAACATTGCCTTGCCTATTACAGAAACCAAAGGACTTTGATCTATAGACTATAGATCCTTCTATATTGTGTTACAAGGAAACTGTTGAATTGATGTTAATGAAATTTTGACACAGTATTACTACCGTGGCGGGGATGGAAAACGCGTATGGTTTTTATAAATCGTGCCAGTGGCGGCGCAGAAATAATAAAAAAAAGTAAAAATATAAAAACAGCTCAAACTTCGTTTTTAAGCGTTTTAGAGGTTCCTGATCATTTTCTGCGTTTTTTTTGGGTGGGGTGAAATTGGGGTGGTTAGGGGGTGGGGGGTTGAAAAACTGAGAAATTTCTTGTATTCATAATAGGGTGTAGGGTAGGGGCTCTGAAGGAAGACCTAGCGACATAAATCAACTTTTTAGGTCCATCCGAACATTGCCTAGCGTATTACGGAAACTAAGGGACTTAGAATTTTCTGTATACATACATACGAGTATTTATTGCTTTAGATCTTTTTGTATTTTGTAACGTGGACACTATTACATTGATTCTAATTAAATTTTGACACAGTAGTGGTGAGGATGGAAAACGCGTGTGTTTGTTAAATATCGTGTCAGTGGCAGCGTATATAGCAATAATCAAAAAACTAAAAGTATGAAAACAACTCAAACTTCGTTTTTAGATGTTTTAGGCTGTCCATTGACCCCTGAAGGAAATACTTAGCGGCATAAGACAATTTTAGGGGAGGGAAGGCTGCCGATGATTTGGTTGCAAGGAGATCTCAGACTAAAGCTTCATGCTATGGGAAAATAATAAACTGATATCACAGTAATGTGTGGGAAGTACTGAGTCAATCAACTTGACTCCATTTTTTAACGTAGAGTGGAATATTTCCGAACACTATACAATTAAGACGACACTGAACAATTATGATTGCCGTATCTGGAAGTCAACATGACAACGTAAGGAAAGATGTAGGCCTATTAGAATTAGTTGTTTACTACCTCTATGTTCAGTTGTTACTCTGAGGTACTTCCACAGTTACACAGGTACCTTTTTTTTTAAAGCAAAATCTGTACGAAGCACATCTGACTCGTGGTGCAGGCGCAGTGTGGCAGCTTAAAATTAATTTCCGCTAGATTTAAATTCCAAGGGAGGCAGAGAGCGCGTAAGACAGGACGGATAAAAGAGCATACGTCCTTAACATATTCATGAAATAAAGTTGGAGCGAGCGGAATGAAAAGGGCTGTAAAGGAAAGAGTTACGCTTGCTTGGGAACGCGCCGACGTCTCGGGCTCCGACGCGACTTACGTCACTAGCGCCAGGGGCGATTCACTGGGGGATTTCATGGAAGGGGAAGAGGTGACCAGTTCTACGATCTACCTGATTTTTTTCTTTATGGTCAGCCTCCCGCAGAGGTTGAAAGCCTATGGCGCTGTAAAAGTGCTGCGAGAGGATACGTGTTTGTGCGCGTTAGACTTAAAACGCTGCAGGTTGTAGCCGTCAGAAAGCTAATTCCCCGGCAGCTCATTCGGCAGCGTCGAAGTTCTCCCAAAGAAGGAGCGCTGTAGGAGACTGGTTCGGGAAGTAGGAATCTCGAGCTGGTAAGGATGAGCTCGCAGAGCCTCTCTAGTATTCCTCGTTCAGACAACCTTTGGTGTTATTATCTGGGAGAGCTCACTCGATATCTTCCGTGACAGAATCTGTAAAACACTGACAGGTCAGCCACCCTTCTTCGATGTTCCAGGCTGTGGAGGTCGTTTGTGGGTTTTTTTTCCAGGAGCCGTCCGACCTTACTGTCCCCGTCAATACTTAAGCCTTAAGGCCTATTGTATTATTGCTCCTCTCATTTACAGTATCCACTCCAGCAATCTGGATCCCTGCATAAGTTTATGCAGTTTACCTACTGGTCCTGGTGTTGAGCTGTACTCCATTGGTTCTAGCTTGGTCTTCCCAAAGAGCTGTTGTCTCTTGTGATCTAGCGCTTCGCACTCACAGAGCACATGTAGGGCTGACTCAGTTCCTCTTCCACACAATCTGCAGTTGAGGTCTCCATTGTAGAGTCCCATTATATTCAGGTGTTCCTTCAGGTCACAATGTCCTGTGAGGAGACCTGTCGTTATTCGGAGCTGATTCCTACTCAAAGAGCAGTGTTTCAGCTATTTTCTTGCATGGAGCTTTAATGAATGTTTTTCCATGAACAAATCCTGGCAACAAGTTCCACTGCTCCTTGTGCTGATGTTTCATCCGTTCTCCGACCTGGTGTCTAATTGTGCTGTTAGGCACCCCCAGGGCGGGCGGGTTCTGCTCCAATGAATAGAGCAGACAAGCCTAGTCTTGCTAGCTCGTCCGCCCTTTCATTGCCTCTTATACCTGAGTATCCTGGCACCCCGTTTGTGGGTTAGGCGTAACGATTAGTTTAACTGCTCCCTTCTGGATATTGTCCAGAAGCTTTATAGAGTGTTTTGTAGCGCATCCCCACACATGGGAGCAATACTCCAACGATGGTCGGATCTGTGGTTTGTAGAACAGCAGTAGTGCCCTGGTGTATACAGCCTCCTACAGCGGAACAAAACTCCAAGCTTCTGGGATGCCGTTTTAGCAGTACTGACGACATGGTCATGCCAGGACATGTTATTGTCAAAAGCTTGACGGAAGGTGACTCGAGTTGATAAGCCATCGTGAGACTTCGTTGTCAGTGTTGTTGCCTGTGTTTTCTGTACGTAAAACTGTACTTCCCCACTCGACAATTCTGTTGATGTCTACGTTGATCTGTGATGATAGTAGCTTGCCTGGTTATATGCAGCATATTAATGTACTGCCGTCTGCGAAGCTGAAGGTTGGATTGGCTGTTATTTTCAGCAGCTCGTTAATCTACCGCAGAAACAATTTTGCGGATAGGACAAATCCCTGAGGAACATCGGCGTTTATTGAAAATACGTTTGATGAACGGACTTCGACTACAACATACAGAGATCGGTTTTTTAAAAGGCTATTGAGGCATTATCGCAGGCCAGGTGGCAGTCTATAACCAGCAAGCTTTACCAGAAGTTCCTCATTCCACACTCTATCGAAGGATTTTAATATGTCAAGCGCAACAAAACGGAAGCCATACTGGCGACCATTTATGACATTATTTTTGTTCAGATATTTAGTTTACCCAAACTAGTATTTCAGGGCAGCTTTAGTTTTTCAAATGTAAACCAGAACATCAATAGAAAATCAGAAAGGGCCATACTACTTTCAGACGATGTCAATTTTATATGAGAAACTATCGATCAATTCAGAACGGATAAATACTTCATGCATGTATTGGAAACTGTAAGACTTATAGTGTACCATAATTTAATAATTTTTATCGTTTAAGTTAAACATTATAAATGTATGTGCACCGAAAAATGTTCAGCGTTGTAACTTGAAGTTATACCACGTTTTTCAACATTTAACGAGAGCACATATAAAACACGCCTACATATGGTACCTACCAACTCTCATAGTAGAATGTATTGGCAGTAAATGTAGACATTTAAAAGATGCAATTATTAAAGCATCTTTTTTACATCGATAGGATGGGAAATTTATATAAAATTACTTGTGGCAACTGTATGCTGTAAGGTTTTATTTAAGTCCAACAATAAAGAATTAGGTATAGGTCCATTATAAACTTAGGACATCCGCAACCATTGCCGTACTTCTCGGTCTTACTCCGGATCCGCCACTGATTGTAACCACAGCGTAACTTTTAAGACAACTCCTCTTTTGAAGTTGTAGCGGAATTTAGGCCTGGATTACTCCGCTAAGTGCTTAAGACAGTACGGTACAGTGATTTTATCTGGAAAGGAAGGGGTGTAGGACGGATTCCCAAATATCAAGAAGGATCTAGTGGTATGATGTGATTCAATTTAGTATGGTATGCTTCTGATAGCTACGCTATTTACGAATACGGGCTTCAAGCAGCCTGACGCCAGTGGCAGTTCCTGGATTTTTGGAGGGAGGGGGGGTCGCACAAAAAAGTATTTCTGTAGACGAAAATCCTGCCCAAGTTTGTTGAAGCTGCAGCTGCATCCTGCATGAAATAAGGGTTTTCAGTTGCCCAGCTTGGAGACCGATCTCTAGACCTCTGTCATATTGAAAATCCGCAAAGCAAGCTATAGAACAAAGCAGCTCTCGGTTTCATTTTGTCAAAATATTTTACGTCACTGGCACCTACTTATTTTCAACTTTTGTAATGTTATTTATGATTTTATTAATTTTTGTTTTGTTTTTTAACCCTTAACTAACCAGGTGCGGTCAAGGTGACCGCATGCGTCCATAGATTTACAATATCTCCCCACTACAACACTGCTCTGTCCAACCCGTCTCGCTATTCTTTCTCTGCCTCCTAATCAGTCAGTACGCCACTAGACCGGACCTATGTGTTAACGTCATGGCAAGCAGTTCCAGAAGTGTACGGTGTGGTGAGAAAGATTGTGGAGAGCAGTTGATGGAATGGTATCATGATGCCTTAGGAAGTGAGATAGAAAATGACAATGATGAGGCGATTCTTTCGGAGCACAGTTCAGACTCAGAAATTGATGCAGCTGCTGAGGATGCAGCTGATCAATTAGAGACTGACACAAGGAGGGAAATTGAGCAAACAGAAAATATTACTGTGGAAAACGAGGGCCCTGAAGAAGAAATAATCCCAGAAAAAGAATTTGTGAAAAATTTTTTTGGTAAAAATCGGTATAGGTGGTCTTCTCGAGAAACTTTATCTCGCTCCAGAACTAAAATCCATAATATAGTGACCCAGTTGCCTCGTCTTCGTGGACCGTATAGAGCTGAAAGGGCAACACCTAAAACAGTTTGGAGTTACCTCATCACGGAAGAAATTTTGAGTCAAATATTACTTTGGACAAATTCAAGGTTGCAAAAGGAGAAAGAAAAATATGCAGAGCAAACGCCATTGCAAGATATAGATTTGGTAGAATTGAACGCATTCATTGGACTTCTTCTGTATAGCTCAGCTTTCAAATCAAATCACGAGCACTTAGACGCTATTTTCGCCACGGATGGAACCGGCAGGGACATTTTCAGATGCGTGATGTCAAAGAACAGATTTGCCTCATTGCTGGCTAACTTACGATTTGATGATCCTGAAACGAGAACTGACAGAAGGAAAGATGACCCGGCTGCACCAATATCATTTATTTTTGAGACATTCATAAATAATTGTAGAAATGTCTATTCTATTGGTCAGTGTGCTTGCGTGGATGAAATGCTGGTAAGTTTCCGTGGAAGACGCAAATTTAAAATGTGTATGCCCAATAAGCCGGCTAAATATGGCATCAAATTAATGTACATGACTGATGCAAGGAATGGTTATCTCCACAATGCATATATTTATGTAGGAAAAGACAGCGATGGAAAAACTTTATCTGATGAAGAGCGACGAACATTATTGAAACCCACTCAAGCAGTCATTAGGCTGACAGCGTCGCTCCGTAACAGCAATAGAAATGTCACTGCTGATAATTGGTTCAGCTCCAATGAGCTAGTTGATGCTCTAAAACAGAGAAATCTTACATATGTTGGAACGATTAAAAAAAAATAAAAGAGAGATTCCACCCGAGTTCCTGCCCAACAAAAAGAAAAAGGTTGGTTCTTCCATGTATGGATTTACAAATTCAACAACAATGCTGTGATATGTTACGAAAAAAAAATAAGTCGGTAATTCTAGTGTCATTTATGCACCACGAAAAAAGTAAAGATGATTGTTTACCTGAAATTATAGAATATTACAATTCAACAAAAGCTGGGGTGGACTTGCTTGATCAAAAATGTGCCACTTACTGTTGTGGACGGCGTACAAGAAGATGGCCAATGGCGGTTTTTTACAGACTTTTGGATATAGCCTCGAGCAATAGTTTTGTTTTGTACAGTGCTCACGAAAAAAATGAAGAAATGTCAAGACTAACATTTGTCAAACAACTTGCTAGAGGGCTAGTTCTTCCACATCTGGAAAGAAGATACCACAACCAAAGATTGCCTTATGAATTGCGGACCAGTATTCGTCGAGTCCTTGGTATACAGGCTGAGTCTACCGAGTACGCTCCTGTCACAGAAGGTAAATTGGAGGAAAGAAAGACTTATTACACCTGTGATCCTAAAAAGAAAAGAAAAACATTTTATTTATGTCGCTCATGTCATAAACCCATCTGTTTAGGGTGTTCCATTAAAACATGCAAAAACTGCATATAACAAATTATTCACAAGTTTGTGCCTTGCAATTTTGTTTATTTAGTTTATTTATGAGAAAAATTATTTATTTTACTTAAGGACTACAGTTTAAGGTAACACATTCTGTGAAAGATTTTTTTTTTAAATCGGAAATTAGACTCTAGCACTCTATTTTCGAAATAGTGTAGTTTTTAATAAGAAATCCTAGTCTATAAGAATAGTAGAGTTTTATTTGGTTTTTTGGTGTTTTTTTTAATCCACGTTCATTATTGTTATACTAACATTAACATATTCTGTCAAAATAAAGTGGGTATTTCAAGCTAACATTAATTTGTTTTTTTTAATTCTTGTTTGAAACATGCGGTCGCCATGACCGGACCTGGGTATTGTTGTGATGCTTTTTACACCTGTGTAGTTAAGGGTTAAGGAAAGTTGGGCAGAATTCACCTAATGTAACCGTCAGCCCGATTATCCATTTCAGTCCAGCGGGGCAGTACATGTTAATAAAATACATTTAATTAAGTGAAAAAAAAGCTGAAACATTGTCCTGAAAACATAGGTATAATTCCAAATCACTTAAATAATTGTTGACAAAAAAGTTGTCAATGTTGTAAAATGCTTTTTGTTTCTAATATTTCACTAGTTCCTTTTGAACACAGAGGTGTCTCAAGAGACATGTTGTGAACTCGTCAAATGTATTAAGTTGGAGCTAGAGTATTGGTGACACAAATATTATCAGTAGTTTTAAAAACTGTGGCTCGTCATCGTTCGCCATTTACTGTCAGTTCAGTGGCGCTCTTGATACCAATATCCAGCAACTCTTTCGTCGTATCCAACCAGCGTGTAGAGGAACGGCCACGGCGTCACCCACTCGGGGCATGACCCTGAACTACAAGGTAGTAGAAGGTCAAGAAGAAGAAGAAGCAAATCATTGAAAGGCGAACAATTATAACAGCCAAAGAGAACAGCAGAGAAATTAGCTTGGCAAAATTTTAGTGTACATTTCAATGCCAATACCTCTCACAAGACGTAGATTTTGAGGTGGTAATATTTGTATTCCACAATACAAATAAATGAAATGACAAAAAATGTGAATATGTCCGAAGGGTGTAAGGATTCTCGTCGACACAATGGAGGATAATCCCTTTGGATTACCGAGCTCATCCTGTAATGAAACATTAGTACAATGGGCGGTATAAGGAACCCTCAGCATTCTCCTCCACGTCCACACCTCAAAAGCATCTGTGCGGGCTCGATCTGCCTTTTTAAAAGTCCAAGTTTCCGATGCATACAAAAATATGGAGAACAGGAGAGACTGAACGAGCGATATCTTGGTAGCTTTAGTGATGTTATGGTCATGCCATACTTTAGTCAGCTTTGAAAAACATAATATCACAATAATTAGGCCCGTCTCTTGATTTGCTGATCCTGTGTAAGGTATACACAGATTAAAGCGGCCTCTAGTATTATAGCTATGGTGGTCAGTATTACTTTCATAGTTATCTGTATTTTTCTTTATATAAAAGCACTCGAGATTTTATATGCTGGGTATGGTTAAATTTCCCAACACGGAAAATTTGTCTGCACAGGCACTTCTATAATAGGTGTTCGTGTGATGAGCCGTATGCACTTCCTCTGCATGGCAAATTCTGCAGACGAATGAACTGAATGTCTCCACAACAATACTCCATAAATCATACGTCAGTGGAAATAACTGTATTATGTTTGCAACAAAATGGTCCGAGAAACCAGAATTCCGAAAATCGCGAAGTACACATAGCCCTTTGTTCAATTTGAAAAGCAAATGTCGAGAGAGAATGAGAGACGGCAGTCTAAGTACAAACCAAGCCGTCATTGACATGAAGGCATGAAGTCTATTATCTGAGTATTAGTCTCATTTATACTTAGTTTATTTGCTGTTAAGCAATTTTTCACTTCTGTGTCATTGACAACAGAATTGTTCAGAATATGAAATGTATCTCCATTTTTTCACTGACCAGTGGCTCAGTAGCCTTTTGAATGACCGATCTCTGTTTGTTGTAGGCGAGGGCTGTCCATCAGACGTATTTTCAATAAACGCCGGTGTTCCTCAGGGATTTGTCCTACACTGTTTCTGCTGCACATCAACGAGCTGCTGGAAATAGCATCCAATCCAATTTGCAGCTTCGCAGATGACAGTACATTAGTGTCGTGCATGGAACCAGGCAAGCCACTATCATCCCAGGAGACGGTACGTCGGCGACAGCAGCATGCCTCACAAATCAACGTAGATGTCAAGACGGTTGTCGAGTGGGGATTAGTAAATAAAGTACAACTCAACATACAGAAAACTCAGGCAACAACACTTACAAAGAAGTCTCACGTTGGCTTACCAATTGTGGAAATGAAGGGTCACCCCATAGTCGAATCACCTTCCGTCAAGCTTTTGGAGATCAACATCAACATTAACATGTCCTGGCACGACCACGTCATCAGTATTGCTAAAACGGCATCCCAGAAGCTTGGAGTTTTGTTCCGCTGTAGGAAGTTGTATACACCAGAGCAACTGCTGCTGCTCTACAAGGCACAGATCCGACCATCGCTTAAGTATTGCTCCCATGTGTGGGGATGCGCTCCGAAGCACTCTCTAAAGCTTCTGGACACTATCCAGGAAAGAGAACTTAGATTAATAGATACGCCTTACCTCACAAAGGACCTCCACAGCCTGGAACATCGAAGAAGGGTGGCTGACCTATCCCAGTTTTACAGATTCTATCACGGAAGATGTTCGAGTGAGCTCTCCCAGATAATAACACCAAACACCGTCCGGACCAGGAATACTAGAGAAGCTCTGCGAGCTCATCCTTACCAGGTAGAGGTCCTTACGCCCCGAGCCAGTCTCCTCCAGCATTCGTTCTTTTGGAGAACTGCGACGCTGTGGAATCAGCTGCCGGGAATTTGTTTAAATTTAACGTGAACCGACACTTATCCTCTCGCAGCGCCATAGGCTTTCAGCCTTTGCGGGAGGCTGAACATAAAAAAGAACTGATTATTCTTGCTGTATCGTCAGCATACAGTAAGGTCGTGTGAGATGAATCACAAGCAGTTAGGTCATTAATAAAAATGGTAAATAGAGTAGGACCTATAATAGGACTCTGAGGCATTCCATGCCTCAGTCTTCCGAGCACAGTATGTTGCGAGTGGCCTGTTTTTATAGTCTAAGAAAATTGCAATGCCTACAGATCAGGCTTTGGATTGTAGCTAATCAACAAAACAACTTTGAAGAAACATACAGCATATTTCATTTGAGAAAAATGAGGGACTGGTTGTAGAGGTGATATGGTGAATGGTATCTTGTTTTCGTATTTATTAATAAGAGCATCTTTCCAGCAATGCTCCGGTTGGGTACTTTTCCGTGAAGTGCGCTGTATAAAAATCCCGTTTACTCAATTCTCCGTGAATAAAATGAAGCATCCGTGCGACGCGAGTTTACCAGACAGACCGGAGATATCTTTCTACAATGTTACACCCCGACTCCTGCAACGGCTTCTATCGCCAGCACGTCTTTTGACAAACTGATCGAGCAGATAAACCGTGTTGCCAAATTTCAAGATTGAATATGCTGTGCGGTGATTTCTTACAGTATGATAGTATTACTTTACGTCGTAATGTCACTAAAATGAGTATTGTGGTTTCCTGAAAATGAATAGTCTTTCAGTGTCGGTATTATCTAACTTAATATATAGAAACATGTTTCTATCACCATGACGACCATGACGATCGGGCAGTTTCGGGTGCCTATCACGTGTCTACTACGCTGTCACGGCACGCTGTCATATTTACGAGACCAGCCGATCCCATAATGCATAGTGCATAGAAACTCGTTTCTAAGTTACAAAGTACCGGCGCAGGTCATTATGTGTTTTCCAATAACAATATGGGATTTTGTCGAAACCGTAATTATTTTCGCAAATAGTGAATTATCGTTAGAAACATTCAAATCAATTTTGTCCTAGGAGGCAGCGTTATAAGCTTGAGCCTCTAATACCGCAGCGGCAATATCATCATCATTGTCGTACAACTGTATTTGGACCTCTAACTACTGCTTTCCTAACTCAGACCATAGTCTCTTCTACTCGCTCTTATAATCTCGCTTCGCGACGACAAGTATGCTATAACAATTATTTCATTCGATATGCTAAAAACTGAGGAAATACAGAAAAGAGCAACAAAAACATCACTGCAAAGAAATGGCAGGTTTATAAACCTCGGTCCATGAGAACTGTTTTGCTTCGAGCAAGAAACTGAATATAAGCCACTATTTCACTAACCTACTACAATGATCCGCTTTAGAAACGAAGAGTTAAACCTAGTAAGAAAATAGGAATTACCAGGGGAGCGAAATACCTAGGAATCAAGTTAAACGATAAACTAACTTGGAACAGCTACTATTGTCGATCTCAGATTACCTTAAGGGCCGGTTTTACAATGATAGGTTAACTTAAGGTTGTGTGTTGACCGGAGGTTAACCCTAGATGTCATCTTTCACAAATGGTGGTTTTCGATTTTAGTTGAGGTTAACTATGAGATAACTTGACCCCAAGAAATTCTTGATTTAATCCCAGGTTTGCGATGACGCATGCGCATTAGGTTATGTCACTTTGGTTTTGCTACTTGCTAGGCGTTTGAAGTTTCATATTTTACTGCTTTCCATCGTTCCTTTTATTTGAAACGGATAGTTATGATATAAATGCGTATAGCACTGATGAAGAAGCAATGAGACCAAGAATATTTCCACCTAGAGTCAATTATTTTGAGGAATATGATGACCATGACTCCTTGGCATTTTTTAAATTTTTGTATTTTTCTTTCAGCACCCTTACAGATCTGCGGCTATTATTTGCACATTTGCAATTAAATTCTTCTCTTATCTTTTCCCAGGCGTTGTCTTTTTCGCGGCATGTTGTTGCACCTTTTGTTTTGCATTCTATTACATGCCTGTGCTCTTCTACTAACGAAGTGAACAGATATTCCTAATCTTTTGAAAAGTTCTTCGCTCTTTTTGGTTTTTCCATGCTGACACACGGGTTAGGTTAGGTTAGTTTAGAGGGTCAAACGTACAGGCCGGGTCAGGTAGCCCCAACACTGCAGCCATTGGCTTATTGTATTGTCCTGTGCGTTTGTTAATCCGTGAAGAGTTTTGTGACCTTGATAAGATCCAAGAGTCTCTTCACGATATCTCGATTGGGGAGTGATTTGGGGTTGTTTGGCCCTATCAGTCTGAATCTCCACCAGCGGAGGGCCTCACATTCAAAGATTATGTGAGAGGCTGTTTCGTCGTCCTCGTCACATAGTCTGCATATTGGGTTTTCTTTGAAAATCCCTAATGTGTGGCACACGGGTACATGCACGGACATTATTTGAAAAAGGCCCCAGAAACAAAGCTACAGCGCCAAGCAGTCCAAACACCAACCAACCTAAAAATCTTTTATCTATGCCAAACACCAAATAACTGCGAATTAAATGAAAAAACGTGTCTGTGAAGAACGTCAGTGGAAAAAGCCAAAACGAGATTGGAAATCGCACGGAACTGACAACTCAACGAACTCATTCTTTGACAGTCTTGTCAGAAAAACACAAAACACCAGCACGGAACACCTAACGAAGGAAATAAGGAGAAGAAGTATTTTAAATATTGCCGACACAGTACCACCAACCGATAAAAATAAAATACAACTCAAGGTCAGTTAACCCTACGTCATTTTATGAATGTGAAACAAGAGGCGTTCTATTGTTGGAGATAACTTGCAGGTTGAGGTTAGTAAACCGTCAGAGTAACCACTGATTATGAAACTGGGCCTAAGAATGGTAAGATCTGTTGTACCTGGGGTTTAACCCCGTCGATGGTAAACTGGCTGTATACCAACGTAATCAGACCCAAGGTAGTGTATAGTGCTATTGTATGGATGCGTGAGCATAGCGGGTGTAGTACTCCTTAGGTGACTTGGTATATAACACTAGTTACTTGGAGGATAACCCCCTAAGTAAAGATTAAAGCGGCCTGATGCTTTGGAACACCTTTTTTATAATATCCTCAAAACTATACATCATCCCGAAAGTAAACTCGATGAATTTTATGTTATACAAGAGCAGGTATATACGGTGGTAGGCCTAGGCGGATCGTAAGTATCCCCCTAGGTGAACTGACTTCCATGATGCAAGGATACAACAAAAAGACTATCTATGTAAACACTAAACACAGAAAGCCAGGCGGCTCTGCTGGCAGGTGACCACTGTGCTTGAAAAAATACGTGGGACCGCCATAATACCTAAAGACAAGGGCAAAGACCAACAAGGTAACATGTCACATAGAAGTGGGTGGTAGTGAGAGGGCCAATAGTTGCCAAGATGGTACAGAACACCTTATTGAACCGAAACCAGCATGTGATAATATCATATAACATGGTATGGACAGCTGTCACCAGATCAGTGTCAAATGAGCACCAGAAGCGCTGGGACTGGGGAGGGGTATTCAGTCGAAGAGGACTCAGAGGGACCCTCGCGTCCTAATACCGCAGACGCTCTCAGACTGGGCAGGTAGGAATTACGAAAGGTAGTTGGATTTATAACTGGCATTCAGTGCATACCTGCAAAGGCTGAGGATTGATGTGTCATTATGTAGGAAGTTGCGGTGAGGCAGAGGAAGCAGCTAAGCTAGTTATTTCCGACTGTCCTGCCCTGCATGAAAACAGGAACTCTAATGTGAATGTAGGCCAGAAAGGAAGACAGGAGAGCATAGTACAATGCATCTCAAAGTTCGCAAAGAAAACCCTAGAAAAGGTAGCTGTCAGTTCTAACTCCCTCTTCGGAGTGTCTTCCTCGGTCTGCTCCACCTTTTGCCTTCTCTTAGGAGACTGTCCATCTGTCGCACACGAAAAATGTAAAGACCAAAATTATGCAGAACCTTACCTTTTCCACGAATCATTTCGATATCACTTACCAAAACGCCGACATTTTTCAAAAATCGACACGAGGCAGAGTTTTCACCCCTCGAGCCGCAACCTCCCTATGTCGCAAACCTAGGTGCAGGTTCAGGGGACTAACGTCCACCATTCCACCAACCTTAACTTCCCTCAGGCCTTTTGCTGTCAAGAAACCCCTACCACCTGGACTCTTGGGAGGATCACAGACGAACAGGTAACGAGGGACCTCTTGTTTTTTCATTTAGTTGACATTACAGCTTGTATCATATCCACGTCGCTGTCGCTGTCTTGGCCCCTCTCCACCTGGGTCACTATCTTTATCAGGCGTGGTTGTGCCACTCTCTTCATCAGGGGCGGTTTGTCCACCCTCTGTACTTGGACCTGTCTCCTCGCTGCCTGCCAGCTCTAACTCCCTCTTCGGAGTGTCTTCCTCGGTTTGCTCCACCTCTTGCCTTTTCTTAGGAGACTGTCCATCTGTCTACTCGCTGCCTGTCATCTCTAACTCCCTCTTCGAAGTGACACAACTAATGATCCCGCCATCTTTTCTTCATTCCAGCCATTAGTCTTAGTGGCTGCTTCAAATTGGCGTATATATATCTCCCGAGGTATCTAACCATCGAGAGTGGGTGGTTTAAGAGCCTTTCTTACCTGGTCTGCTTCAAAAACGTCTCTGCTGGTATTTATGACGGGTAGTAACAAAGAACTGGAACCTTCTACCTCAAAGTTATGAACATAATGGAAGAGTGGACTTGTGAGCGCAATCCTATTCTTTTCTCTAGTTCTTCTATTTTTTTCTTCGAGTCCATCTCTACCTGGCTTACGTCTACTCTAAGACCTCCTACAGCATCTTCAATTTGGCCTACCTTGTATCCAACTTGGCTGGGGGTTCAAAACCAATAAGACAAGCTCATAGAAGATTACCTTTTGCAACGCAGAAGGAAGTTTCTAATATGATTCAAGACATGTTGGATGCTGGTGTTATCGAAGAATCCTCTGGGCCTTGGTGTTCTCCGGTTCCTGTCGTTACTAAAAGGATCGTTCTACTCGATTCTGTGTGGATTATAGGAAATTGAACAAGGTCGAACGAAAAGACAGTTATCAACGAATAGATGGTTCCCAATGGTTTTCCACCCTAGACCTCAAAAATAGGTATTGGCAGGTAGAAGTAAGAGCACAAGATCGGGATAGAACAGCGTTTTCTACTGGAAATGGCCTTGACCGATTTCGAGTTCTTCCCTTTGGACTCTGCAATGCTGCAGCTACCCTTGAACGGCTAATGGAAATGGTACTGAAAGGCCTAACCTGGAAAACATGTCTAGTTTACCTGGACAATATCTTTATTATGGGGAAACATTTGACGAACACCTGTCAAATCTACAAGAAGTCTTTCCTAGACTGAACAACGCTCATCTTTTTTTCTTTTTTTTATATCTGAGTAGACCGCGTAGGGAGAGCCTAAATACCGGAGTACCGCGGCTGCTGTGAAAGGATTATGTTAGGGGAAGTTTGTTAACGCGGGATTTGAATGGGCCCGCAGGCACAATGAATACATCTCCTGGCAGCCCATTCCAAGCCTTGGATACCCTGGGATTGAATGTGCGGTTGTACCGCTCGGTCTTCTTCTTCATCTTAAATTGAATCCCAAAAAGTGTTCCTTATACCAAGAAGAAGATCATTACTTAGGTCATATTGTATCAGCTAGCGGAATCAGGGCTGATCCATCCAAATTTGAGGACATCAGAGACTGGCCAAGACCTAGAGATAAGAAAAAAGTAAGAAGCTTTCTTTATTTTGTTCTTACTGTAGAAAGTCTGTTAAGGGCTTTGGAAAAAATGCTAAGCCGCTACATCGACTAACTGAAGACAACGTTTTGTTTGACTGGAGCCCGGAATGTCAGAGAGCATTTAGTGACCTGAAGAAGAAATTAATTACGTCACCAGTATTAGCATATCCTCAAGAGGAAGGAGAATTTATTCTAGATTGCGACGCCTGTCTACATGGAATAGGTAGTGTACTTTCTCAGATACAGGATAGAGAGGAAAAGGTTATTGGGTTTATTTGGATTGTTGGGGTTATGGGACTTTGGTCCCTTTTACCGAGGGTGCCCAATAAGCCTTAGGGCTCAGCAGCAACTATTTGGACACCTATACTGTATTCACAGCCAAGCTAGACCAAATGAAAACAAGTCCGCGTGCGTGATCGGCTCATGTCGGTAGAGTCCCTAATAGTCCAGTACACTGTGTGTGAATTGTATGTTATAATCCGGCAAGTGAAAACCCCCAAGACTGACTGGAAATCAGATCCAAATATGCGATGTCAAGTGTTCATTGCCCAAATGATCATTTGAAACTGGCAACTGGCTACTTTTAAGTTGCAATGGGTTAATAGGACAACTCTTTTAAATAGTAATATAAAATTCCATAATTGCACTGGACTATAGCTGGCGCGTTCGCAGATGGCAGCGGACAGTAACCACGCTAATACTGCATGCGACTGTTTATGTGAAGTCTGTCTTGGGATTGAATATACTGTAGATCCTAACTCCATCACAATTAAAAATGCGACTTTTCAGCTCTTTGAGCTGACAACTAAAATGCCCTGTTCAGTTTAGTATAGTCATTTGTACCAGCTTGAGCCTACAGATCTGATTTCTGCCGGTAACCTATGTCTGTATGGCCCGTAACGGGAATATTGTGCATCCAGATCGACCTGGCAACTGCGTATGTGCTATCACACCGCTCGAATCAAATCGCCTTTTGACAAACCAATCTTTTAGCTGACAGTCTTCCCGAGCGCTCGCTGTGAAAAAGGAAGTTTAGCAACTGTGCTGCTGGCCATTCGGGCACATTCGCCATTCGGCCGTCGTCCGTCGCGTCTGATCCGATAAGATTTAAGCTGTTCAGTTCGGCAGTAGCAGAGATCCTAAGGGACTTCGATTAGGACATATCTTTCGCGCCATCGATTTCATCCCCTTACTGGGTTTAGATCAGTCTTCTCCTCTCCACCTCCTCTGATTTCTCTGGAGCGATAACGAGGGGTGACTGACTCACATACCTATACAAAAATTTCTTTTGTCTGATCTACCGGAATGTCTATTGATATTCGCGAAGGCACCCAAGTGCCACGATGAATTCTAAGTCAGCTCTATTCTGAGTTAAGAATAGTATAATATGTCCTATTACGATAACTTTAAACGTTAGTCAGGTTGGCTGAAAGCCTATGGCGCTGTTGAAACGTTGCGAGAGGATAAGTGTCTGCTCATGTTACATTTGAAACGCTGCAGATAGTAGCCGGAATGCTAAAGGAGACTGGTTCGGAGAACTCGACCCTATAAGGATGAGCTGGCAGAGCCCCTCTAATGCTCCTCTTTTGGACAGCCTTCAGTGCTATTATCAGAGAGCTCACTCGAACATCTTCCGTGATAGAATCTGTAAAACAGGCCAAGGTCAGCCTCCCTTCCTCATAGTTCCAAACTGTCGAGGTGGTTAGGCGTATCGATTAGTGTAATTGGTCTCTTCTAAGTAGTGTCCAAAAGCTTTCGAAAATGCTTTTCAGTTTTAGTGCTATTTAGGTCAGCGCAGTCATAGGCTTCGAAGCGTCTCTAACCTTCCATCTACTACACAACCACTTAGATATCTGTAATCCGTTGGTACCATTGATTGCGGTAACAACATACCACTAAAAACGTGTAGAGGCCTCAGTCATCCAAACATCAACAAAAAAGTGCAAGCATCTACCAGGTTTGAACTAAGACTGCTTGATGTTTTGAAAAACTTGCATTATGATTTGAAACTCGGATTTGAAGAACTCTTAACCTTGTGTTAAGGGTAATTTGAGGGTATTAATCATAAATCCGGTCGCCGTTTTGAGTTTCAGTCTCAATTGAATTGAAATTGGTAACAAAAGATTTCAGATCTCCAGAGAATTACTAAACAAAAAAATTGAACACCTTTAATACCAGATCTCTGAGATATTCAGGATTGTCTAAAACATCGGAAGTTTTCATTTGACTTTCTGTAAAGATGACACGTATTTTAGGTAACTTGAGGATGCTGATTACAAATCCGGTCGCCGTTTTGAGTTTCGGTCTCGTGTGATGAAAATCAAAAATTTCAGATCTTTCAGATCTTAAGGATTGCCTAAAAAATCGAAAATCTTCTTTTGGCTCTCCATTAAGATGGAACCTCGTGTTATGGATAATTTGATGGTGCTGATTACAAATCTGGTCGCAGTTTTGTGTGCTGGTCTGGTTTGACGGATATCAAAAATTTCAGATCTTTCAGAGGTTTACCAAAAACTTGAAAATCTTGATTTGGCTTTCTTTCTATTAGGATGAAAACTCGTGTCTTGGATAACTTGAGGGTGCTAATTACAAATCCAGTCGCAGTTTTGAGCTTCAGTCTCGTGTGACGAAACTCAAAAATTTCAGATCTTTCAGATCTTCAGGATTGCCTAAAATATCTTCATTTAGCTATCTATCAAGATGAAACCTCGTATTTTGTGTCATTCAAGGGTGCTGATTAGACAACCGATCGCAGTTTTGAACTTTAGTCTGATGTGACGAAAATCAAAAATTTTAGATCTTTCAGATCTTCAGGTTTACCTAAAAACTTTAGAATTTTTATTTGGCTTTCTATCAAGATGGAACCTTGTATCTTACTACAAAGTACCTTACAAATGCCGAACATTATTCCCATTATTCCACGTTGCAACAAAATATCCTCCACTGGACAGAGGGTTCGATCTTAATCCCCTGCTCAATATTTCACAAGCTACAACCTGTCGACTGACCGTACTATAATCCCGGAATTAGAACATTATGAAGGACGTATTAGGGAGGGTTGAAGGGCCGAGAGAGCCCTACATCCGTCAAAGCATTGTGCGCCATCGCAAGGACGGGAGGGACAAGTTGCGGCAGGGAGATTGAATCCTATTGCGGAATTACCTATCGTTATCTATATTATTTCAGGGGAGGAGATCCAGGACGTTCTGGTATTTTCGCTGTCAGTGGACATCAGTTTGCTATGGAAGGATTTCCGAAAAATGCTGGGGAGCTTTAGCCTTATATCCTCAATTATGTCCACCGCCGTCTCCCTATCCTGCTCAGTTCAACGATATGTAAAAGGCAATGAGTTTTGTACTACTCGCTAGTCAATTCCGAACACCTAGAAAAAAAATGAAGTCAAGTTGATTGACTCAGTACTTCCCACACATTACTGTGATACTAGTTTATTATTTTCCCATAGCATGAAGCTTTAGTCTGCAACCAAATCATCGGCAGCCCTCCCCATAAAATTGTCTTATGCCTTATGTCTTTCCTTCACAGGTCAATGGACAGCCACTGACACGATTTCTAACAACCATACGCATTTTGCATCCTCACCAGGGTATCAATACTGTGTCAAAGTTTCATTGGAATCAATTTAATAGTTTCCACGTTACAAAATACAAAACGATCTAAAGCAATAAATACTCGTATGCATACAGAAAATTCTAAGTCCCTTAGTTTCGGCAATAGGCTAGGCAATGTTCGGATGGACCTAAGAAGGTGACTTATGTCGCTAGGTCTTCTTTCACAGGTTACTGGACAGCCTTTTTATGAATACAACAAATTTTTCAATTCTTCAACTCCCCACCCCTCCAACCGCCCCAATTTCACCCCCACCCAAAAAACGCAGAAAGTGAGAGAAATGGTTTTATATTTTTAGTTTTTTTATTATTTGTGCGCCGCCACTGGCACGATTTATAAAATCCATACGTATTTTCCATCCTCGCCACGGTGGTAATAGTGTCAAAATTCCATTAAAATCAATTCAACCGTTTCCTCGTTACATAGTGTAGAATGATCTAAAGCAATACTCGTATGTTTACAACAGAAAAAATCTAAGTCTTTTGGTTTCTGTAATAGGTAATGAAATGTTCGGATGGACCCAAAAAAGTTATTTAAGTCACTAGGTCTTCCTTCACAGGTCAGTGGACAGTCTATTATGAAGGCAACAAATTTTTCAATTTTACAACCCTCCACCCCCCAACCACCCAAATTTCACCCCCACCCAAAAAAAAGTAGAAAATGATCAGGAACCCCTACAACGCCTAAAAACGAAGTTTGAGAAATATTTAATTTTTTTCTTTTTTGGTAATTACTCCGCCGCCCATGCACCGATTTTCAAAATTATAGGAACATCAACTACTATACGACCCCACAGCATATCACTGCCCAAATTACATCGCAATCCATGCAGCGGTTACTGATATTACGAGGGTATAAGAACGCGAACAGACAGACAAACAGACCGACAGACCGACAGACAGACCGACCGACGGAAATGAGTGACGTTATGTAGACATCATAAAATGCCCAAAAAGCGTATTATCTCAAAATCGAAAATTTTCGCGATCACAATACTCCTCTCACCTATCGGTGTGGAAGTAAAATGAAGTCAAGTTGATTGACTCAGTACTTTCCACACATTACGGTGACACCAGTTTATTATTTTCACATAGCATGAAGCTTATAATCTGAGATCCCCTTACGACCAACATCATCGCCAGCCACCAAAATTGAGATTGATCAACAAGATTCAGCTTTATACAATGGTAATGAGACCAGCAATTGCTTACGCATATGTATCTTGGTTTTCTTGCCAAAACGCACTTACGAGCCCTGCAAGTTCTGCGAAGCAGAACCTTACGCACACTTACGGATGTCCCATGGTATGTTTCCAACTCTCCATAGAGACCTTAATATCCCTTATTTAGGGGACTTCATTAAATAATAGGCGCAGTGACGCTATAGTCAAGATGAATCGCACAGCAGCCCTCTGTTGCACGAATCAGTGGGCTAGACAGTCGAGCATATTCGCAAGCACAGAGGGCCGCGGATTGCTCTGTGAACTATATAATTGCATCGTGAATTTAGGATGGTCAAAATTAAAGCATTTTACGAGAACTAATCACAATTAAACTCCCGACTATATTTTAAAGACTTGCCGATATGTTCTCAAGATGCCTAAGCGCCTTCTCTTCTAAAAGAGGCTTGCTCTCGACCTCTTTTCCTTCTGCTTTCTTCGACGTCTGGTTCCTGGGCTCTCAGACATGACAGACTCACGAACTAATACACAAGAGATAAGACCCCACGGACCGTTGTGACAATCAGCAGTGACTTGACTCGAGCAGGAAACTAAAATTGTTCGGAACGTACCACAGATTTCCACCAAATAAATTAATGAAATGCAAAAATGATAGTTACAACAAAACTTTGTAGAATCGGTTGTGCAGGCTTCCTAGATCTGAAACCTGTACAGGGTGTACCCTAATTAACGGTAGACAACAAAACTGCAGATCCTTTGCATGTTCTAAGAGTCCCCGCAGACCACAGACTTTCTATCGGCCGCTAGTTTAGTCGGGCTCTTAATCAGCATGAAGATGTATCTGAGTGCACGTATTACAACAATTTCATATCGGCCGCTAAGTAAGTTTGATGGGTTACGTGATTGCGTTTAAGAGCCCCCGCAAACCACAGACTTTTCTATCGGTCGATAGTTTGATCGGCCGATAGGGAGTCTGTGGTATGCGGGGGCTCTAATACCGCAGACGCCAAACGCTCTCAGATTGAGCAGCAAGGAACTACGAAAGGAGGCTGGATTTGTAACTGGTCACTAGACCTTCAGTGCACACCTGCAAATGCTGGGGATTGATGTGGCAAACCCATTATACAGGAAGTGCGGTGAGGCAGACGAACCAGCTAAGCTCGTTATCTTTGACTGTCCCGGCCTGTGGGGAAGCAGGAACTCCTATCTGAATGTAGGCTAGGAGGAAAGACAGAAAAGCATAGTCCAATGCAACTCATGATTCGCAAAGAATTTAGAATGGGATTCTGTTTGATCTGTTTGACCGGGGGTGCACAATAAGCCTTAAGGCTGAGCGGCATTTGTTAGGGCCTTAGACAAGGAGAGAGAGAGGAAGGAACGCGCGACTGACATTTCTGTTACCAAACGGTACCAAAAAACTGCCAAAATTTACCTGTGATATGTGATTCCTGGCTCCTTCCTGCTGCTGTGGCTTTTACAACCGTAATCTGCACACCCTACCATTATGCACACCAAAGTATTTCACACTGATTGGTGTTAAAAATGCTAAATATCATAAAAAAATATTTTGGTGGCTATTCATTTCCGGTAAGGGTTAATGACAGCTAATTCATATAGCATCAAAGGGACGTGCGGTATCCCCTCTCTTTCCTTATCTAGGATTAGGGCAATTCAACCCTAACCCCCTCAGTGCTAAAAAAGCAACCTCTAGTTTGATACAAAGAATGGCGTCAGTTCTGACCACAAGTACGCAGAAAAAATATTGTTGCGTTTCCAGTTAATTGTTAGTATTTGGATGTTTTTCCATCGCTTTTAATATATTTACAGTTGTTTCAAATTCATGTCATTAAAAGAATTTCAATCCTTATATTCGAAGTAATCACAGGTACGCCAATAAATTCAAAATAATTTTATATTCATTCTAACGATATGTATAATCCTTCTAATACCGGTATTGACATATAATAATAATAATAACAATAATAATAAGCTTTCTTGCCCAACAGTATAAACCATTTACAGAGCAATTTTGATTAAAAAGCAGTTAATAACGCCTAAAAACAAAACCAAACAAAATTCGAGTTGCAATATTGTGCTAAATAATTGGTTCATCTATATTGAAATCAGTGATTTGCTTAAATTCATAAAATTTACAAAATTTTAATGGTAAACAGTGCAAATCACTCACAGCTTTGAATAAAAGAAGGAAATATTTAATGCTAAGACATTAAAAACAAACAAAACTTAAGTTACATTATAGTGCTAAAAATTGACATATCGTAATAAAAGATTTGCCAAACTACATAAAGTTCACATAATCTTAACTATAAACCGTATAAACTATTTACACTAATTTTAACTAAAAAAGAAATTAATTAATCATGCCAATAATAAAAAAACAAATTTGCAATGCAGTGCGCAATAACCGATGCATACAACAAAACATATTCTAATAAATAAATATTTGCCAACAAACATACAATACACAGTATCTTAAAGGTAAGTATTTGCCATATCTTTTAATTCGGTGATGCTACATGAAAATATATCGCATACTGACGACAATTTGTTAGCATTGACACACATAAAATTTATAGGTGCTTTTGACATTAAATTAGTCTGAGCTCTATTGCATAGAAATGTTACGTTATTTCTTGAACTCATTCTGGGTATCTGCAGATTTAGTTGTGATAGAAGGACAGAACAGTCAATAGCGCCATTCAAAAGTTTATAGACAAATATGACTGCTGCCTGACTCCTAAGACTGCTTAGTGAACGTAGACCGAACCTATCCAGTAACTCAGAATGATCAAAGCCTCTGGGGGGATAAATACCATCAATTTTGTAGCACAGATATTTTAAAAACTTTCTTTGTACATTTTCCACAGCAATGTTGTATGCGTTACATATAGGATTCCAAATGATGGAGCCATATTCCAACTTAGACCTGATTAGAGATAAATATAATGCCAACAATGTAGAATGGTTAAAAGTTTTACAGTTTCTGATAACAAATCCATATACTTGATATGCAGAAGTAGTAATGTGCCTTACATGACTGTTAAACGTCAGTTTATAATCGAAGTATATTCCGAGATCTTTCACTTCTTCGGTCCTTTCCAATATAGTGTTACCAATCTCATAGGGATATATTATAAAAACCTTCCTACGACAGAAAGTCATAACCTTACACTTTGAGATATTGAGAGGCAAGGAGTTACTACTGCACCAACTTTGTAAAGTATATAACTGATTTTGCAGATTTATGCAATCGTCTTGGTTAGAGATTGACGTGTACAGTTTCAAATCATCTACAAACATCAATTTGTTACATTTCAATTCCTTACACAAATCGTTGACGAATAAGATAAACAGTAGTGGCCCTAGGTTTGATCCCTGCGGAACGCCACTGGTGGCAGTGTAATTAAAAGATTGGTAACCGTTGTAGTACACAAATTGTTTTCTCTGGTATAAGCATGACTTTATCAATGATACATAAGCATCACTAAAGCCCATACTTCTAAGTTTGAAAAGTAGTTTTGTATGACTTACTCGGTCAAAGGCCTTGGAAAAATCTTGATTTCATGAAACCATGTTGATGAATTGAAATGTAATTATTTGTGGCTATGTACATGCGATTGTATAAAATTATCTCCAAGACTTTGGCAAAGTTATTCAGGATAGCTACAGACCTATAGTTCGATATGCAATTGCGCTCTTGAGACTTATATAATGGACATACCTTGGCTACCTTCCATTTAAGAGGAAAAGATGATGACTGTAAAATTGAGTTGAATATAATTTGCAATGGTTTTAGGAAAAGTCTTAAACAGTCTTTTAGAAAAAAAGACGGTATTTGGTCTGGCCCCGCTGTAAATTTGTTTTTTACCTTTTTACCAGCCTCCAAGATTTCAGTTTCAGCAATAGGCTCTCTACTTACATCAGTCACATTATTATAGCTAGCACTAAAGTCATTGTCTGAAATTGAATCGTCAGGCTCAGAGTACACACTGTGAAAAAATGAGGCGAAAGCATTGACAATGTCTGTAGGATCGGTGTAATTTATGCCCTAATAAGTCATTGTGGCAGGGATTCTAGAAGAGTTGTTCTTACTATGAATAAAATTCCAAAAATGCTTGGGTTCCTGCCTCAATTGATTTTGAGCAGTTTGCATATATGTTTCATATGCCCCTTTAATCTTTTTCTTTAATGTAACTCTGAGCCTGCTGAATTCATTATAGTAAATGGCGTTATTTGTTCTTTTATATTTTTTATGAGCTTTGACTTTAGCCTTTACCAGATTGATAATTTCACTATTATACCAGACAGGGTATTTGTGCCTGAAATATCTTGTAGTCGGTACATGTTTATCTAATGTTTCGTACAACTTTATATAAAAAATCTCAATTGTGTCATTGACATCTGTATTCAAGTTATCCTCAAGAATATCCCAATTAGTACATAAAATTTCACTATACAATGACGGATAATCTGCTTTCCTGAAATTATACCTTTTATATGTACAGAGATTATTAGCACCAAACCTATCTTGTTTAACATACATATCATTGATTGTTATACATAAAGCAGGATGATATGCATCTTCTATATCTATATGCATATAATGCAATCAAACCATTTTTTGTTTTCGAAATTTACCCTATGTTTCATTTAAGCAAAGCATACAATCTATTCGATGTTCAAAAATTATTACTGCAATAGCAGTTCGTGATAGTTCATCTGATAAAAATTAATTTTGTTTCAAAAGGTAACTATTACGCGAAAAATAACCCACGCTTTCAAAACATTGTCTATGCTGTTAAAGAAATTGGCAATTAGTATTCGTTACAACAACATCATATATCGAATTCAATGGCCCTTGTTGTTCACTGAACTATAATCAGTATTCGGCGGGACTGATGTGCCGATACAATGAACGTAAAAAGAAAGTGTTATTATCGCCGCCAACCCGCCAACATGGACGAGGTTGTTCCGTTGTGTTTCGTTGTATTGTTTCGGTGTTAGCCGTGTTGTGTCATCTCGTGTTTTTGCTTTCTGCATCAGCAATTGTGTGATTTAAATGTGGCCAGTTATATATTAAATGGAGGACCTACTGAGAAATTGGGACTTAGAAGAGCTAACACCCACATGTGAATGTAGGCATTTAGATTAGTCAGACAGTTATATTTCAGGTAAATATGCAACAACTGGTGCAGGCTTATGTCTAATTCTTATATCATGCTCCTTATAACTTCATACAAAATCACAAACGAATCGATCAGCTGTCCTCTCAATAAAATCTGTTGGTTCAAGGAAAAGAAACTAGTTTAGAATCAATTACCAAACATAGATTCAATTCAACGACAGGCTGCTATTAAATCACTCAACGAACTATACACTTCCCATCGGATAAAACATCGCTGTATTTGAGGGACGCTGAGTGTAACGTCCCATTGAATGCAAGCGTAAGTCTTTGACAAAACGACAGATTTTTTTGTGTGTAATGACATGATCTGACGTTGCCTTAGGACCACATTTGGTTAGAAATAAGATAAATGTCATGGGTTAAGATATCCTATATTCACTGGACCATATCTGCGACTCACGGAGGTAGATCTGACCGCAGAGAAAAAAAATAGCCTTGTCCCTTCCGAGCCACACCTTATATCCGGGAAGACCTCCGCGACCCCTATTATCTTATCTGCTCGTCCAGCTTCCAAGGGAGAAGGTCTCATCAGCGTCCCTTAAACAGATCAAACTTGGACGGGAGATCTTATGCCGGCTACAGACGATCGCTTTTAACTGACAGTTTTCACTGAACACTATAAACTGTCACTGAAAACTGACAGTGTCTTCCATAAAATACTGACAGTTTTGTTGGGTCAGTTAAAACTGATGTTATATTGTGGAAACGATAATTTTAACTGAAGTGACGGAACTGTTCAGTTAAAACTGTATGTGTGTGTGATTTGTATCAGTTCTAAGACAACGGTCTATCAACTGCGGTTTTCTACTCGTATTTTGTTATTATTTGCAAAGATGTCGCAAAAACAGTGGTTAGCGGAATTCACAGAATTATGCGGAGCCTTGTTTATGGCAGAATAAAAGTAAAGGGTAACATAACCGAGACCTAAAATCAGCAACGTATACAAAATTTTTGGACAAAAGTAGAACCCAATGCGACTATAGATGCAGCGAAAAGTAAACTTAACACGCTTCGCTGCACATTTAAAAAGGAACTGCTGAAAGTAGAATCTTCGCAAAAATCTGGGTCTGGTACTGATGATATTTACGTACTCAAACTAGTGTACTATGATTTGCTGCAATTTACCACCGACCAGGAAGTACCAAGACCCTCACCCACCCCACCCAAATATAGAGGTGGAGGCTGAGGCTTACCTATTCTTTGCAGCATTCTTTACGTTTATTTTTCCCCTTCTCATTATTTAAAATTAACAAAAGACCACATATAGCTAGGGCATCTGAATTATCTGACAACATCTTGAAAACTGATTCGTCGTCAGTTGAAATTGAACGTATGTAGACAGAACGAAGGTCAGTTTTTACTGACAGTTTATAGACTTCTTCTTCTTTAGGTGCCGTACGCAATGCAGCGTGTAAACGAGTCACTGTTGATCATGTTAGATAATGTGTAAGGTATGTTCTCTTGCTTTTCTGAGTAATGTTCCGATGTCTCTCATACCGCACCAGTTTCTGATATCTCTGAGCCAAGAATGTTGTTTTCGTCCTGTCCCTCTTCTTCCTTCTATTTTGACCACTAAGATTTCTTTCGGGATTTTATATTTGGAGCCTCTTAATATATGTCCCAAGTAAGCTACTTTTCTGTTTTTGATAATGTGCAGCAGCTGTCTTTCTTCATTTGCTCTTCGTAGAGCTTCTTCGTTGTAGCATTTAAGTACACGCAAACTCAAGTCCAGAGGCACTTCTCGGCGAAGGAGATAAGTATTAAACTTTATGAAAGTATCTCTAGCCACAGCAATCCGGATCTCTATTTCTTCATCACAATCGCGTTTCGCGTTTTAAGTGGCCCCCAAATATTTTTATATTGTTCAGTGAAAACTGTCAGTTAAAAGGGTTCGTCTGTAGCCGGCATTATAGAGACAGTAAACTGTAAACGAAAGCTTATTAGCTGATAAAATCCGGCACGTTAGGGCGCGACGTCCGGAACGTGTTGTCCACCTAATTCCGGGATCCGCTTTCTTCGTACCGCCGGATTAATCCGGCAAAGGCAAACACCGCGTCGGCCTGGCGAGATGAAACACAGACGTTGAAATAACAAAAGGCGTCGTGGATTTTCTTCTAGGCGATTCTAGGCTATTCTTTTACGAGGCAATCAGATTAAGTCAGTGTTTCTGTTCTTGGATTCGGGAACTAACAACGAAGTAGGCGTGGTTCTCCTTAAAGTGACGTTGCTGTATTCTTGAAGAAATTTTTATTAAAAACGAGAGAGCTCAATTCCAAAGGAGTTGTCAGGCCTATCGATGTCGAGTGGGAGAAAATCAATTTCTTGTATGGTCAGCCACCCGCAAAGGCTGAAAGACTATGGCCACAGTATATTCAATTATACAGTAGCGCGACTCTCCAGAATTTTGGTGGTTCGCGCATAGCATCCCGCGCATCGTTCGCAGAATGTTTGGCACGGCGATCGCCTGAGTCTTGTTCAGTCTATGAGAGTGAAGGTACTGTCTTTGACAGAACCGGATTAAGGAATTTGGTGATACGCTCATATGGATATCGGGACGCGAGTCAAATATTGCGCCGCTGTAGGCTGTATTAACGATTCCAAAAACTGTGACTATCGTTTTTTAAGTTTTCTCAAGATGCTGCCAGGTAAGTGATTCCTCCAATGTTTAATATGGTCCTTTATTACCTAATAATATTAAAGTATGATAGCATAGCCCCATCTGTCTCTAACAAAGTCTGTCGGGTATTACGGTAGCTGTGTTTTTTTTTCAGTTTTTAGAATAGTTAGATGTTACGGAAAGTCGTTCTTCAATAATTATGAGCCTAAAGTCAGAATCACAAAATTCGAAATGGGACATCCGGACAAGAAAAATAAAATGTCTTCAACATGCATGATTTTCTGTGTTTTCGGTCTTTGATTATGAACCTAAAATAAATGGTAGACCTATTCTAAAAGCTAATGTCAGCCAGCTGAATCTGCTCTAGTCTATGTATTAATGTTTCGCATTGGTACTATTTTGACCTCACAGGGCAAGAATTTGGATTATGGCATCTAGAAGATGATCTGTACAAACTATCATACAGACTGTGTGGATTGCATTTTGAAAATCAGATGTTTTCGAATAGTATACATAACATGACGTACAGCCACTTATTATTAGCTTTCCTAATAATTTCTCACTGTTTCCTCACAGCACCACAATGTTCAAAAGATCTTTCACGACATATACATATAATAAAATGAATGTGATTATGCATTCCAACATTATGAAATTTTAAGCAGGAAGTGAAGTTCATTTTAATGGATGCTCAAATAGAGAGCTTACAATAAAAAGAATCAACATGCTAGTTTCAAAAATATAGTTTTCCTCTATAAACATGGATTTCTTTCTACAGTATGCCTATTCATATGTAATGCACAAATACAGCAGGAAGGGTAGTCTTGGTAAACTAGATAAAAAACAGTTTTGCGATGTTTTTAATGAATATCGACTAGTTTATTATATTTTATCGTTGTTACAAATATATTGATCATTATTTTTTATGTACACACCTGACAAGTTTTCATCGGCTTTGCTGTTTGCCACGTTTTCGTACCTTAAACGTTTTTCTATGATGATTGATAAAGATAAATTTAAAGGTTGTGCAAAAACTAGACATAAATGTTATTTTGGACGCTACGTCGTTACATATACCCATATTTGAATAATATAATATATTATAAAGTCTTTTAGTCCGGGATCCCAGGCCCATTTTCACTACTTACTACTAACAAGCTAATTTTGCGTGAGTAGCTTCATTTTGATGAGACGCCCAACTTTTTCCTCTACAAATATTCTCGATTGTGGTAGCTAACAGGGGTAGCAGGGATGAAATATGTCAATTGGACGAGTGTCAAAAATTAATTACTAACAGTTGGCTTTTCAACTAAACCTTAAGAATGTGATCAACCTTATTAGAAAAAATGTTTGTCCTACAAAATCTATGGTTTGATCACATTGTCCCCCTCCATCCAACATGTACGAATCACAAGGTCACACAAATTTATTACTAACAGCCTGATTTTTTCACTATTGCTTCGTTCATATTTATACAATTTGACAGCAACATTGTCCTACAAATCACGTGGTATGTTATCCCGGTCCTACAACCAGAAGTTGTTAACACCACAAGACCATTTTTTTCATTACTAACTGTAGGACAAAATATCACATCACAGGTTACTGTGTTCTCTGACGAAACAAAATAATGTCCTACAAGAAAACAGGTATGTATCATTAGTCCGACAAGAATTGTCATTTTTCTTCTTGTTTATAAAATGTGATCTTTGCCGAAATCTATAATAAATAACTACTACTACTGAGCTAATTCTGCGTGAGTAGCTTCCTTTAGATGAGACGCCCAACCTTTTTCGTTTATCAAAATTCTAGATTGCGGTAGCTAACGGGGGTATAGCAGGGATAAAGTATGTCAATTTGACGAGCTTCAAAAATTAATTACTAACTGTTAGTTTTTTAATTAAATTTTAAGAATGTAATCAACATTATTAGACAAAATATTTGTCCTACAAAATCTATGGTTTGATCACATTGTCCCCCTCCATCCAACATGTATCAATAACAAGGTCATACAAATCTATTACCAACAGCCTGATTTGTGCCCTATTGCTTCGTTGATATTTATAAGATTTGACAGCGACACTGTCCTATAAATCACGTGGTATGTTATCCCGGTCCTATGCTCAGAAGTTGTCAATACCACATTTTTTCATTACTAACTGAAAAATAAAATATCACATAATAGGTTAACTGTGTTCTCTGTTCAAAGGAAATAATAGGTCTGTTTTTACAGAGAATCACAAACCCGTCAGAGCCAATCAGTATTCCCCATTGCAGTTGTCAAACTATTTCTGACTAGTACTGGCCAATCAAATTGACGCTGACTAGTTTGTGATTGCTGTAAAAACAGATCTATTGTCCCAGAAGAAAACCGGTATGTACCGTTAGTCCGACAAGAATTGTCATTTTTCTACTTGTATTATAATTATAAAGTGTAATCTTTGCTGAAATCTATAAGAAATAACTTCATTATCTACTGTATGTAGTACAAAATTTTATTTTAATATATGCAAAAATTAATTTAATCAGTTTCAGACTCATCTGACAAATCATCTCCGCTACCGAAATCACTATCGTCTTCATCTCTTTCATCTCCCTCATTTTCATTATTCGTGATATCTGGCTCTGTAATAATATAAACAATATAAGTTGCCGAATAATCAATTTATAAATAACGATAGTATCATTGGGTTACCTTGTGGGTTGGAAGATAATTCGTCAAAAGATGGACTTTGGGGGGCCATCAAACGAATAGTACTGGTACCTGCCGTCAATAATTGTCCATCCATAGTTTTCTGGTAATTTATCCGGGATTTGTACTACAACTTCTGAGCGTAGGACAAGGATAACATACCACGTGATTTGTAGGATAATGTTGCTGTCAAGTTGTATAAATATTAACGAAGCAATAGTGAAAAAATCAGGCTGTTAGTAATAAATTTGTATGACCTTGTTATTGGTACATGTTGGATGCAGGGGGACAATGTGATCAAACCATGGATTTTGTAGGACAAACATTTTTTATAATAAGGTTGATCACATTTTTAAGATCTAGTTCAAAAACTAACTGTTAGTAATTAATCTTTGACACTCGTCAAATTGACATATTTCATCCCTGCTACCCCTGTTAGCTACCACAATCGAAAATTTTTGTAGAGGAAAAAGTTGGGCGTCTCATCGCAACGAAGCTATCCACGAACATTAGACTTGATAGTAATTATTTTTACACCCGGAATTTGTACTACAACTTTTGAGCGTAGGACCAGGATAATATACCACGTGATTTGTAGGACAATCTTGCTGTCAAATTGTATAAATATTAACGAAGCAATAGTAAAAAAATCAGGCTGTTAGTAAATTTGTATGTCCTTGTTATTGGTACATGTTGGATGGAGGGGGACAATGTGATCAAACCATAGATTTTGTAGGTCAAACATTTTTTCTAATAAGGTTGATCACATTCTTAAGATTTAGTTGAAAAACTAACTGTTAGTAATTAATTTTTGACACTCGTCAAATTAACATATTTCATCCTTGCTATCCCTGTTAGCTACCACAATCGAGAATATTTGTAGAGGAAAAAGTTGGGCGTCTCATCAAAATGAAGCTACTCACGCAAAATTAGCTTGTTAGTAGTAAGTAGTGAAAATGGGCTTGGGATCCCGGACTATTTATATTTATTTAAAAGTTTAAGGTTAAGTAAGATAAGATAAAATAAAGTTGAATAAATCTCGCATTTCTGTAACTTACAAACAATAAAGCGGAGTTAACAATTTTCTTTCATACACCGACTTTTTCTTGTTTTGCTTCTAAAAAAAATGTTTACATCCTAATTATATGCAAAGAATCCATGATGAATTGGAAGAATTAGTACAAAACATTTTTGCGTACAATAAATGCGAATGCATGGATATAATCTCGATGAATATCACAACATTACTACACTGCTTTCAAAATTTACTCTATTTACGTTATATATCACGTCCATTAAAGTTATTGCATCACAATTACGCTTCTTCAGTCGCTATTGCTAAGCCGATCCTGTGCTGAAAATGTAAACGGCAATACTCGCGGCTCGTGCTGAGGAGCCGACGTGGGGTTATGAGAGGCCAGTTTTTCGGAGACAAATTGTCTGCATGATTTCTAGGGAGTTGCGCTACTGTATGATTGGATATACTGTGCTATGGCACTGTAGTAGCGCTGCAAGAGGATAAGTCTCGGTGCACGTTAGATTTGAAACGCTGCAGATTTTAACCGTCGGAAAACAAATTACCGGCAGCTCATTCTACAGCGTCGAAGTTCTCCAAAAGAAGGAATCCTGCAGGAGACTGGTTCGGGGAGTAGGGTCCTCGACCTGGTACGGATGAGCTTGCAGGGTTCCTCGTTCGTTATTATCTGGGAGACTCGGTCGATCATCTTCCGTGATAGAATCTGTAAGACAGGGACAGGTCAACCACCCTTCTTCGGTTAGAGTGCTTTGGAGCGCATTCCCACACATAAGCCAGCTAAAGTTAGGTGTGGGCCTGTTATCTGGCGACAATATCACCTTCAGACGTCTCCTGTATGTGATGCGACATGTGCACGCTGTGACGAGGAGGCAGAGTCCTCGACACACATTCTATGTCGCTGTGAAGCCCTTGAGTATCCTACCTAACCACACTGTACGTGGTGTATCGTATATTTTCGAACATGCATATCGCGAAAGCACCCTAACCTAATGCTTGGCACGTTATAACGCGACCCATAAATGGAATTCAAAAATGACCTCGTTATCCGGAACGACCTGATAGATACGCAGATATAAAAAACCGCAAACATATTTATACGGAACCGCATCTCGGCTTTTGCCGGTATCTCGTTCCACCTTCATAAATTCCCTCTTCTATATTAAATAGATAACGCCCGCTGACCGTATATACGCAAGAAGGGACACAGGGGAAACCGGAACCGATAAATTACGCCCCCCAGGGGGTATAGCGGGGCGGTGGGGGCCAGATACGTGACCCCGATTCCCAGAAACTATACAAACCCTCCCTCGTTCCGCAGGATTGTAAATTTTTAAAATCGCATATTTTTCCGGCATCAGAGACCGTTCTGGAAGGTCAGAGATGAGTTGCTGGGACTCGGTTTTTTTCCGGTACGGACACGTAAATAGACATTTTAAGGCCATTTGAAGGACGTATACGCTACTGCATGGAGATGGGTGGTTTAGATCTCAAAAAGTTATTCCAAAGAATGGCGCCAAGTGTCTAGAATCCGTACCCCCATACATTATCGCTACAAACAAAAAGTTTCAAGTTCCTCTATTCCTGCATCACCCTCATCAAAAAAATGAAGTCAAATTGATTGACTTAGTGCTTCTCACGTATTACGGATGTACCCGTTTATTATTTTCTCTTAGCATGAAGCTATAGTTTGACATCCCCTTGCCAACAAATCATCGCCCGCCCGCCCAACCAAAAAAAGTGTGTCATGCCCCTAGGTCTCTCGTTCACAGGTCAGTCGGCAGCCTATTATGAGTACACCAAAAAAAAGTAAAGAATGATCAGAAACCCCTAAAATGCATAAAAACGAAGTTTGAGCTGTTTTTATATTTTTAGTTCTTTTATTATTACTGCGCCGCCATTTCTAAAAATAATAAACGTTTCCCACCACGCCATGGTAGTAATACTGGGTACAAATTCCATCATAGTCAATCTAATAGCTTCCACGTTTTACGATACAGAACGATAAGAAGCAATAAAAGTATGTATACAACAGAAAATTTTAAGTCCCTTGGTTCCTGTGATAGGCAAAGCAATGTTCTGATGGACCTAAAAAAGTCTTTCTTTCACCTGTCGCTGGACCGCCTTTTGTAAATACAACAAATTTTTCAGGAGGGGGTACAACTAGAATTGATTGAAACTAGAGTCGCAAATACTGAACTGCCCTAGCCACTTCTAAAGAAACACATCAAAAAAATAACACTTTTAACTTCAATGCTGAATAATCTAACATAGCTTTTTCAACTACCCCGTATATTCTAGTCAGAATCAAGTCATAAGCACCCCATTTGAAACCAAATCCCTTTTGAAAACATTTACTACATGGGTAGCGGGCACAAACGGCCTTGTGCCTTTGTGCTTTCCGTGTTATTCTCCTAACCCGAAAATGGCGTACCCACAAATAAACTATCTCAAAGCTAACAATAATAATTCTAGTATATACGTATATATGCTTGTACGCGACTGTATACTCGGCTCACAGCTATATGTGTGGGGTGAAAATTGTTTTTCCACGACCCTCTAGGGATCAATGTGGCGTCCTCCTCTATTCCGGAGTTTCGTAAACAACGTCTATCTCTGAATACCGTCACTAAATAAGTCGACATTAAAGGGTAATGACTGGGACGGTCAGAATTGCTTAGCTGTGTCTTGCATTCTAATCACCAATATCTGTAGGGTTGCAGATTTTTTTAATAGAGTTATCCAAGCTGCCTCAAGGGACCGTTTCGCTTTAGTTCATTCAACGAATGCGGACTAGGTGGAAGTGGCTAACAATCGGTATAATATTTAACTTTGTCAGTGCGCAACATTTTGAGGCGAGGCTTCGGTGTCTTAAAATGGATGCAGCTCAGCAGAATGGATTATCGCATTGACGAGATGCCAATTCAATTGAGCACTAGGTGCTCAACAGTTTTTTTTCCGCTCCTAGATACTAACCAGAACAGAGCAATTAGACTAATAAATACGCCTAATCTCACGAAGGACATCCAGAACCTGAAACATCGAAGAAGGGTGGCTGATCTTTTACAAATTCTATCACGGTAGATGTTCGAGTGAGCTCTCTCAGATAATAACGCCAAAGGCTGTCCGAACGAGGAACACTACAGAGGCTCTGTGAGCTCATCCTTACCAGGTCGAGATCCCCATTCATCGAACCAGTCTCCTCCAGCATTGCTTTTTTTGTAGAACGAGCTGCCAGGAAATTTTTTTCCCGACGACTACAACCTGCACCGCTTCAAATCTAATGAGTACCGACATTATCCTCTCGCAGCGCTTCTACAGCGTCGATGGCTTTCAAACGGTTTTGGATATATGCGGTTAACACTTTTTTTTTTCTAAAACACTTCGCCTTAATCTCTGTAAGCATTTTGATGTACAAAATCAGATTCCAAAGCATAAAAATATACTTCGCGGAGACACTTATATTTTCAACTGATTTTTCGGAATATGTTTCTTCATACTTCCTTCCTCTCATGCTATTTAGGAGCTCTGGGGGCGGATTACAATCTGCTCTGACAGCCAGGCAGCCTTCAAAGCGTTGACTGCTTGTAATCTTAAGTTTTGCAATGTGAAAAGGTCCTAGATGACATTTCGGCAAGATATTGGGTGTCACTTATGTGGGTGTCGAGTAGATGTCAAAACAATTGTCGAGTGGGGATTAGTACATAGAGGTTAACATACGGAAAACTTAGGCGACAACACTGACAAAGAAGACTCACGTTGGCTTGCCAACTGTGGAAATGAAGGGTCACCCAATGGGCGAGTCACCTTTCGTCAAGCTTTAAGGGATCAGCATCAACAATAACATATCCTGGCACCATCACGTCGTCAGTATTGCAAAAACGGCATCCCAGAAGCTTGGAGTTTTGTTTCACTGTAGGAAGCTGAATGCACCAGAGCGCAACTGCTGCTTTACAAGGCACAGATCAGACCATCGCTGTAGTATTGCTCCCATGTGTAGGGATGCGCTCTGAAGCATTATCTAAAGCTTCTGGACACTAAACAGAAGAGAGCAATTAGACTAATCGATACGCTTAACCTCAAGAAGGACCTTCATTGCCTTGAACATCAAGGAAGGGAGACCGACCTGTCCCTGTTTTACAGATTCGATTACGGAAGATGTTGGAGTGAGCCCACCCACTTAATAACACCGAAGGCCGTCCGAACGAGGAACACTAGAGGGCCTCTGCCAGCTCATCCTTACCAGGCCGAGGTCCCTACTCACCGAACCAGTCTGCTCCAGCATCCCTTCATTTGGAGAACTTCGACGCTTTGGAATGAGCTGCCAGGGAATTTGTTTCCCGACGGCTACTATCTGCAGTGTTTCAGATCTAACGTGCGCCGACTCTTGTACTCTCGCAACGCTTCTACAGCGCCATAGGCATAACTTTCCTGGGTCCTAAACCAGCTGTGGGGCTGGCAGCAGGTACCATTATAGAAGCAATAGAAGTTTGGTTGCAAAATCAACATCTTGTGAGATGGAGAGGAATCTCTGGACATCTCCGTCAAGCTAGAGGACCTATTTTAGGACCTGTGGCCAAGGTAGACCGGTTCTATGTCTTATTGGACAGAATCCGGTAAAGGTCACTTGGGAGCTGGCGATCTGGTCATAAATCCTACAGACGTCACTTGTGTAGTATAAGCAGCCCGACGTGTACACGCTGAGAGGAGGAGTAATGCTTGACATTCTATGTCGCTGTGATGCTCTTGGGTGTCACAGGCAGACTATACTTTGTCAAGTGACCTTGAACCTGAAGACATAAGGCCGGTCTTACCTTTACGATGAGGGGTGGACTTGGAAACTAGAGTTAGGGGAAATGCAGAAGGGCTTGCTTGTATGTTAGCAAAATTTCAAATGTACATTTTCAAGTTATAAATGCCAATACCTCACACAAGGCCTGGCCTTCGAGGTGGCAATTACAGTACAAATAAATAATAATAATAATAATAATAATAATGTACTGGTAGGTCTTGTCACTACAAGGCCTCAGTCCTTCTTTCATCTATTAATTAATTCCCCTAATGCCAACTGACTGGTGACTGACTCAATTTACATGACGACAGAATACTCCGATTACGGTTCTTCACGATATCCACCTCTGCTGGGCCAAGTTTCCAGTGCGCCAGATGGCTATCTATTTATCCCGGCGTTTATTTTTATTTCATCAATTTCCCTTCAAAGCTCCCCTTTTCCCATTTGTAGGTTGGTTCTCTGGTGAGCGCGAGATACGGCATCGGTAGCAGAATAGAAGCCAAGATTAAACACGGCGTTCGACAAGGCAGCCCACTCTTCCCCTGTTTATTCAACATTTTCACCAGAACGGCTATAAGTGAAATGAAATATGGCACAGAAGGAGTGTCCGTCAGCCAACGGACAGAAGGTGACGTTATATTATTGAGACAATGAGAAGAAGCATGAGTAAATTTTATACTGGACTGCCCTAATGCCGAACCAAACAAAAATGTAAATTGAAAATAAACCCCTAAACTCATCATCATAGCCACAATGTCTTAACAGACATGTTGTGAACTCGTAAAATGTACCCATTTTACGAGTTTCTCTTGGGATATCTTCAAGATCTTTAATGCAGTAGTTTCCCATTTGCTTTCTGCATCCTCATGCCGTTGACCAGATGTATCTACTGGTTCATCCACCTTTAGGTATAATTTCTCATCCCAACGACAAGAAGGTGTCCTGACTTCTTGTCAACTCGTCCACCCAAAGCTGTTGGTTGAGAAGCGGTTGCTGCTTATACCGAAAGTAGTTCGGTTCCTTTTAATCGCCTTTTACGACACACAGGCTATACGATGGGAGATATTCTAACCCGCCCCCACATGGGTGAAATCCCTAAACTAAGGCCATGATAATACATATAGCAGAAAAATACAAAGACGGCGTCAAGTGTCCTTGATTTCCTGCTTCCCACTACCGCCCAATCCTTCCACACTCTGAGCAATACGCCGATAGATAGACAGACTGACAGACAGACAAACAGACTGACGAAAACATAGATACCATGAAACGTTGAAAATATTAGTATTATCTTAAAATCGAAAATTTTCGCGATCACAACACTCCCCTATCCCCTATCGGAGTGGGAAGTAAAATGTGCAAAACAATTAGGAACCTCCAAATCGCCTAAACACGAAGTTTGAGCTGTTTTATAATTTTTAGTTTTTTGACTATAGCTGCGCCGCCACTGACATGACTTCTAAAAACTATACGCGTTTTTAAGAGGTCCGTTTCTGACTTCCATTGTCTATACAGGGTGTCCAGTTATTGTGTAATCGATATCTCGCAAGATATACCTGATAGAAGAAAATATCAAACACAAAAGTTATTTGGTTGCTTGAGATGCATATTCTAAAAATATTTTGAAATATACAGGGTGTTGCGGGAATGTAGGATAGTAGAGATTTTTTTATATAGAATTATAACTTTTTCTTAAATTCTTCTAGTGTCCATCATAGATCTCTGCTCAACCCTAAAATATTTTTGGGATCAATTGCGACCTTGCCAAGCTATAATTTATTTTCTATTAATTTCCGGATTTGCAAGGTTGCAAGTAATACGTCCAAATTGATATACTCCTTCAACTTTTCTCAATAATATTAATACAGCGGATTACTTGAATATTAAGTGGATATTATTTTGGACGTTACCCGCAATTTGTATCTACAGGGTGTTTTTGGCAGAATTTTAAATTACGGCAACTTGAAGGTCATCTTACTCTGTTCTTTTAAATGTAACACTGTGTATTTTTTATTTTGAATCGAAATATCTACTAATACCCTATCTTGCCTTGTAATACTTTTTTTCGCGTTTGCGGCGTTGGCAAATTATAAATTATTTATCCAAATTTTCAAACAAATATCCCCGATTTTAATTTATTTTCAATAAAATCCTGTACTTATTTCTATTGCAATAAATTGCACATAACGAATTTAGTAAGATCTCACAATTTCAAATTTTTTTCTATTAATTACTGAGATATGGCAACACCGCTTTTTCAGTAAGCGGTACCGGAATGCTTAAATATTTCCAAAACCGTCACAGCTGGAGAGGTGAAATTCAATACCTGGGGGGTTTTTGGACATACAGAATTCAAAAACGCTAACATCAGTATTCAAGATAAATTAAGAGCGGGGATATTTGTTTAAAAATTTGGAAAAATAATTTATAACTTCGCACCGTCGCAAACGCGAAAAAAAAAATTACAAGGCGAGATAGGATATCAGTAGATATTTCGATTTAAAATAAAAAGTACGGGATGTTATATATAAAAAACAAAGTAAAATGACCTTCAAGTAGCCGTAATTTAAAATTTTGCCAAAAACACCTTGTAGACACAAATTGCTGGTAACATCCAAAATAATATCCACTTAATATTCAAGTAACTCGCTGTATACTATTATTGAGAAAAGTTGGAGGAGTATATCAATTTGGTCGTATTACTTGCGACCTTGCAAATCCAGAAATTAATAATAACTTGACAACATTACAACCGATCCCAAAAATATTTTAGAGTTGAATAAAGATCAATGATGGAAACTAGAAGAATTTAAGAAAAAGTTATAGTTCTATATAAAAAAATTAAGTTGATCACTATCCTACTTTCTCGCAACACCCTGTATATTTCAAAATATTTTTGGAATATGGGTCTTAAGTAACCAAATAACTTTTGTATTTGACATTTTCTTCTATCAGGTATATCTTGCGAGATATCGAAGAATTACGCACTAACTTTACACCCTGTATAATTTCAGATTACAGTGTTTAGATTGATATGGTGTCTTCAATCGTCTTCAGGTAAACTGTTGAACCCTTACTGTGAGGTTAGGGTTCAGTTAGCCTAATAGTTGCCGCTCAGCCTTGAGGATTATTGTGCACCCCCACTCAAAGGGATCAGACAAAGTCCCATCTTAATTTCTTTGCGAACCTTGAGATGCTTTGAACTATGCTGTCCTGCATTCTCTTCTGGCCTACATTCAGATAGGAGTTCCTGGTTTTCGGTCAAGGCAGGACAGTCGAAGGTAACGTGCTTAGCTGTTTCCTCTGCCTCACCGCACTTCCTGCTTAAAGGATTTGCCACATCGATTCCCAACTTTTGCAGGTATGCAGTAAAGGTCCAATGGCTAGTTATCCAACCACCTTTCGTAGTTCCATCCTGCTCAATCTGAGAGCGTCTGCGGTATTAGAATACAAGGAACCCCTCAGCATTCTCTTAAACCACTCTGCATCAGCGCTTCTGAGGCCTATTTGACATCTAACTAGTGACAGATGTCCATACCACGCTGGTTCTGGCTCTATGAGAGAGACAAGAGGGAGGTTTTGCACCTTCCTTGGTACATTTGTCGGCCACATCATTCGCACCTGCTCCTAAATGACTAGACATCCAATATAATGTTAAGACCTTCTTGGTCTTCGCCAGTGTCTTTAGGGTATTATGTCAGTCCTACACTGCAATGTGTGTGTGAGACTGCAAACATACCAGAACTCAAAACATTTCTGTTCCTACGCATATGGCACGTCGGCGACAGCATCATGCCTCACAGATTAGAGTAGATATCAAAACAATTGTCGAGTGGGAATTAGTAAATAAAGTACAGTTTCACGTACAGACGCCTTAGGTAACAACACTCACGTTAGCTTACCAACCGTGGAAATGGAGGATCACACAATAGTCGAATCACCTCCCGTCAAACTTTTGGGGATCAACATCAACAATAACATGTCCTGGCATAACCATGTCGTCAGTACTACTAAAACAAAATCCCAGAAGCTTGGAGTTTTGTTCCGCTGTAGGAAGCTGTATACACCAAAGCAACTATTGATGCTCTGTAAGGCAAAGGTCCGACCACCGTTGGAGTATTACCCCATGTGTGGGGATGCGCTCCGAATCACTGTCTAAAGCTTCTAGACACTATACAGAAGTAAGCAATAAGGCTAATCGATACGCCTAACCTTACAAAGGACCTCCACATCCTGGAGCTTCGAAGAGGGGCGGCTGACCTGACCCTCTTTTACAAATTCGATCACGGAAGACGTTCGAGTGAGCTCTCCCAGATAATAACACCGAAGGCCGTCCGAACGGTGAACACTAGAAAGCAGCATTCCTTCTTTTGGAGAACTTCGTAGCTGTGGAATCAGCTACCGGGGAATCTGTTTCCCGACGGCTACAGCCTACAGCGTTTCAAATGTAACATGCACAGGCACTTGTCCTTTCGCAGCGCTTCTAGAGCGCCATAGGCTTTCAGACTTTGCGGGAGGCGCACCATAAAAAAAGAATCCTTTCAGTTGGACGACCTTTACATTATTACCACCACTCTGTTGATTAGTCTACCAAAAATGTAGCTACTTAATTTGTAAAGGATTTTTACCTACTGCGATGAACTTCAGTTACTTTTTGTAGGATAAGGTCATTCATACAAAAACTCCTTATTTTTCTATTTGCGACGTTTCGACTTATATTAAGTCATCTTCAGGAAACAGAAAATCCAAGTTTTTATAGTTACTAGGAAAAAAATCATAAGAATTTGACTAGATAAACAACTGGATTAATAAACACTGCGTTATATTTTAATACCGTTGGCAGTGTTTATCAATCCAGTTGTTTATCTAGTCAAATTCTTATGATTTTTTTCCTAGTAACTATAAAAACTTGGATTTTCTGTTGCCTGAAGATGACTTAATATAAGTCGAAACGTCGCAAATAGAAAAATAAGGAGTTTTTGTATGAATGTCCTTATCCTACAAAAAGTAACCGTAGCTACTTAGTTCGCTGTAAAGGCATTCCGAGCAGAGAACAACTATAGATGATAAATATCAGCTTATGCATAGCAGAATACATAAATGTCCACAAACTGGAAGGAAGTGGGCGAGTTAATACCCAGTCGATTGTGAACAGCATCGACGCCGTCAGATAAAATCTGACGCCGTATACGTTATATATTCGCGGATAAAGAAGAAAGCTTATATTGCGCGTAACACATCATCCGGAAGAGCCTTTAAAGCCAAGTATCCGCCCATTTTTCGCCAAAAAGAGACTAAACTGCCTGCGCTCATATCCATAAATCACTTTTATGACGCACTCCTTGCCAATAAAACACAATTAGATACAAATTACTGCCTATCACCGCTCTGACGCCAGCAGCCTTTAAAATTTACTTCTCGGCAGATAAGAAATGCACTCAATCATTCTTATTGTTCGTCCATTTTTCTAAACTTTAGAATTCGGTTTACAGGAATAGGAAGGGAGACTTCTAGTCAAGCTTACGGCTTATGGACCACAACCTGGTCTACGCTAGTGGCTAAATAGCCTTTTGAACGACCTATCTCTGTTTGTTGTAGTCGAAGGCTGTTCATCGGACGTATTTTTAATAAATCCGTCTTATCCTCTACACTGTTTCTGCTATACATCAACGAGCTGCTGGAAATAGCATCCAATCCAATCTACAGCTTCGCAGACGACAGTACGTTAATGACGTGCATGGAACCAGGCAAGCCAGTCTCATCCCAGGAGACATTACGTCGGCGACAGCAACATGTCTCACAGATCAACGTAGATATCAAAACAATTGAGTTGGGATTAGTAAATAAAGTACAATTTAACGTACAGAAAACTCATGCAACAATGCTGACAAAGAAGTTGGCTTACCAACTTTGGAAATAGAGGGTTAACCAATCAGTTCCGAAGCACACTCCAAAGCTTCTGGACACTATCCAGAAAAGAGAAATTAGACTGATTGGTACTCCTAAGCTCACAAAAGACCTCCAAAGCCTGCAATGCCAAAGAATGGTGGCTGACGTGTCCCTGTTTTACAGATTGTGTCACAGAAGATGTTCGAGTGACCTCTCCCAGATAATAACACCAAAGACCGCCAGAACGAGGAACAATAGAGAGACTCTGTGAGCTCATCCTTACCAGTCCGAGGTTCCTGCTCCCCGAACCAGTCTCCTGCGTCAATACTTGATTTGGAGAACTTCGACGCTGTGAAATGAGCTGCCGGGGAATTTGTTTCCTGACGACTACAACCTACAACGTTTCAAATCTAACGTGCACCGACACTTATCCTCTCGCTACTCTTCTACAGCTCCATAGGCTTTCCGCCGTTGGGAGAGGCTGACCATGAAAAAAATGATGGAAGATCAGTAGCTCAGCTCGATCTGTGTTGTATTTTTGTCTATGGTATTTGGTATTGGCGATTCTTAAGGGTTTCCTGCTCCGTCTTTACTTTCCACATTTGTTCCTTACTTTCCTCGAACATCTTCCGTGATAGAATCTGTAAAACAGGGACAGTAGTAGACCAAGCGGGTTTCTAAGCTGATGGTAACCCTGTCCATCAGGTTCTCCACTTAGGATGGCATGAGAGATTGTCCATGGCGAAGAAGTATAAGAATCCGAAGACATGGAGCGACAATAACCAGAGGGTGGTCGGCAATGACCAGAGGGTATGACGCAATAGCCCTACCCTGGTCACCTGAACGACAGGCGTACAGGTATACGGGGGCAGGTGAGTAGATCAGGTGAGGTGTGCCAGAAGGGCTGTATAAGCACCACGTGACCTTATCGGTGATGTGACATCACGTGACGAATTTGGATGGCATGAGCCACCACCACGTGCCGCCGAAGAAGTAGAAGAATCCGAAGATATGCGATCGACAATGACCAGAGGATGGTTGGTCGACAATGACCAGAGAGTATGACGCAATAGTCACACAGGTAGGAGCAAGGCAGGTCAGTAGACCACGTGACGTGTGCCAGAAGGGTTGTGTAACGTGACCTTATCGGTAATCGGTGACATCACGTGACGAATGTCAAAAGGGCTTTATACAGATGTCAGGTCATCCACCGTTCTTTGATGTTTCAGGCTGTGGAGGTCCTCTGTGACATTAGGCGCATCGATTAGTCTAACTTATCTCTTCTGGATAACGTCAAGAAGCTCTAGAGGGTACTTCGTAGCGCATCCCCACACATGGGAGCCACACTACAACGATGGTCGGATATGTGCCTTGTAGAGTAGCAGTAGTTGCTCTGGTGTCTACAGCTTCCTACAGCGGAACAAAACTCCAAGCTTCTGGGATGCCATTTTAACAATACTGACAACGTGGTCGTTCCGGGACATGTTACTGTTAATGTTGATCCCGAAAAGCTTGAGGGAAAGCGACTCGACTATTGGGTGGAGGGAATATGAAGGCCGCTGGACATAAGCTTGCTTGGGAGAATTGCACGCCACAGTTGATGAATGCCTTTGACAAAGTGGGATACTAAGATACACCAAGAAACGAAAATGTTTTGCCTTTACCTGTTTAATCTGAAAAACGGGTCAGTGATTTACAATTTTTTGCCAATTGTGCAATGCAGAAAGGTCTCGGATGATATTTCGGTAAGAAATCAGGTGTAACTTTTGTGGGTACCGGCAACATTGGACATAAGCTGGCTGAGGTTACTTGTGTGTCTACTATCTGGCCATAACAGCTTCAGACGTCACTTGTATGTGATGGTGGTGGCAAGCGACCCGACGTGTGCACGCTGTAGCGAGGAGGAGGAATTCTCGACATCCATTCTATGTCGCTGTGACGCTCCTGGGTATCACTGGCTGACTATCCTTGGTTCAAGGGTCCTTGAACCTGAAGACATAAGATGGACAGGATCCTATGCTCTCCTCACTTTTGCGATCCGATGTGGACTTGGGAAATGGAGTGAGGAGAGGTGCAGAAATGTCCTGTATTGGTGGCTCTTGTCACCATAAAGCCTTTCTCCTTCTTTGATTCATAATCGTGGGACAGCCCCAGGACACCATTGAGATTGGATCACACTTTCAGAACAACTAAGTGCTGTGATCTTTGAGGATCATCTTACTTATTATACAGAATACAAAATACAACCTCTATACACTCAACCAAAAAGGTACGTAATTATAATAAAAAAGTTTGTGCTAACAACAAACCTGTTTATCAAATTTGAGCCAACCAACGGTTTTATGTATCCAATAAATGAGTATTTATGAATTGTTGAGAGAGGCGTCTCAGTAATTGTATTCACAAATAATAGTTTCTGGATATTGTAAGCACCATTTTTGAATTACACAAATTAAGTTTATTGATATAATAAATATATATCATGGTTTTGGTGATTACTATAAACACAAACGCATTTATTAAATCAATTACCAATGTTTATGGTCCTAGCGTATTCTACATATTGTATCAATAAGGTGATTAACTGTATTCACAAAGAATAGTTATGTATTTTATAAACACTGTGGTGAATTCCAGCAAAGCAAGTTTATTGATATAATAAATATGCAGTGTGTCTTAGCTAAAATTTGCCTCACATCTTATCTCTGAAATTATCAAAAAATTGAAAATCGCCGTGATACGTCGATTTGTTTTTCAAGAAGGATTTTTTCCATCGGATTTATGTATCCAATAAATGAGTATTTATGAACTGTTGAGAGAGGCGTCTCAGTAATTGTATTCACAAATAATAGTTTCTGGATATTATAAGCACCATTTGTGAATTACACAAATTAAGTTTATTGATATAATAGATATATATCATGGTTTTGGTGATTATCGTTTACTATAAACACAAACGCATTTATTAAATCAATTACCAATGTTTATGGTCCTAGCGTATTCTGCATATTGTATCAATAAGGTGATTAACTGTATTCACAAAGAATAGTTATGTATTTTATAAATACTGTTGGTGAATTCCAGCAAAGCAAGTTTATTTATTGATATAATAAATATACGGTGTGTCCCAGCTAAAATTTGCCACACATCTTATCTCTGAAATTATCAAAAAATTGAAAATCGCCGTGATACGTCGATTTGTTTTTCAAGAAGGATTTTTTCCATCGGATTTATGTATCCAATGAATGAGTATTTATGAATTGTTGAGAGAGGCGTCTCAGTAACTGTATATAATAATAGTTTCTGGATATTATAAGCACCATTTTTGAATCACACAAACTAAGTTTATTGATATAATAAATATGTATCATGGTTTGGGTGATTATCGTTTACTATAATATAAACACAAACGCATTTATTAAATCAATTACCAATGTTTATGGTCCTAGCGTATTCTGCATATTGTATCAATAAGGTGATTAACTGTATTCACAAAGAATAATTATGTATTTTATAAACACTGTTCATGAATTCCAGCAAAGCAAGTTTATTGGTATAATAAATATACGGTGTGTCCCAGCTAAAATTTGCCACACATCTTATCTCTAAAATTATAAAAAAATTGAAAATCGCCGTGATACGTTGATTTGTTTTTCAAGAAGGATTTTTTCCATCGGATACGTAAATATGGTGCTATCAAGGCCCCTACACCCAGCAGCCCCTGCTTCAAAATCTTAAATGATACTACCATACTTGTGATACATCAACTTGAATTCCCTTCAAAATGATGTATCATCAGTATCGTGATCTCATTTAAGATTTTGAAGTAGGGGCTGCTGGGGGTGAGGGGGTTGATAGCACAATGATGACGAATTCGGGGGTTCCCTCTCGATATACAAAGCGATGTATAGTTTCTTGAGCTATCAGCTGCTAGAATAACCTATTTTACTTTCAGACTTTGTAGGGTGGTACGTTTACCCGTCTATCTACACCCATTAAGTTATACGGCGATTATTAAACTACTTTTGGACTGGTTATACCACCTATTAACAAATACCGTGGATAATTCTTCATATCTCACGTTAACGCATATGATTAAATACACGCTATAACAACTACAAAGGTGGCCATGCCATGAGACGTCAAACGCTGATTAGACGGTGTACAGTATATTTAAGTCATACTATTGATTGCTTCAGTCGAAGATAAAGTTTAGTATTCAACTCGCGGTAATGGTAATGACTCGCTTGTCGATTTACTCAGCGCGTGCGTTAGTACCATCATCGGTACCATCATTACCGCATCGTCGAATAATATACTATTATTCCCACTTGGAAAACAAGTAAATAGTTACCCAGTATTTAGTATTATTTGCGGCCTAACGACCTTTAGTATCACCTCTGATTCTGAGAAAAAGGTGTTCGGTCCTGTTGTCTCCGTTTTCTGTTTCATTATCGTAACACGGAGGGCCATGTTACGCTGTATCGGCTTTTGTCTCGCCTTAATGAATTTTTCAGGCTGCCGTGAGGAACAAAGGTATTACGTTGAGGATTTACAGAGATTTCGTTGCTCTGCTTGGAATTAGGAAAGGGTAGAGGGTTCAGGTTTCAGATAAGTAACCAAATAGTTGAACTAATCACCGCAGTATACGGTACAAGTTCAAGCCAAAAGTTGATAAAACCTTGGGAACACACGATGAAAACTAGTGTTAGATTTAAACAAATACTATTTTGACAGTTTTAAATAAATATTTATAGTTTTATTAAGTATAACGTAATTGTCATTATGAGTAAAGCGGTCATCAGGGTGAATATACCGAGTCTTATTTATTATTGGAAGTATAGAGATCTGGTTAAATTAATACCCTGGAGCATATAAATAATAAGCTGCGATGATTGTAGCTTAGTTTAAATACATACATTAATTTATATTAGGTTTAAAAGTACTGTTGTCAGTAAAGAGGCAAGGTGAAACAACAGTGCCTTATTGCAAGTATAAGGATCTGGTTAAATTGATATCACTGATACATCTAAATAATGTTAAAGCTATGCTTAAATAGATGACAGTAATCTTAAATCTGTGCCGAATAATTTGACAGTATGGTATTGCGTGTTTTGAATTCACTGTAATAATATCATTACGAAAGTTTTGCGATGAATACACCTCTGAAAACCGTATCCTTTTTAGCTTCATAGACTAAGCAAAGTCGCAGGAAGCAAGTTCTAGATTATAGAGAGGGTGCTAAGTGAAGTATTTTGCAATGTCTTCTATTTAAACTAAAAATGTTCCTAAATTTAGGACTTGTATCTGATTGTTTCAATTATATTGTAGTGTCAGATGTAGCCTACTAATCGAGGTACCATGTGGTTGATTTATTCTAAGGGTTTATTTAAGTAGTTTACGTAATTTTTGAGTTTATGCTATCTTTATAAACTACTTTCAAGTGAAGTACAGGGTGTCCCATTTTGGGTACTTTGCCTGACATGATGCCGTCAACAAAATCATCATGGCCCTCTTGGTTTTTGAGATAAATCAGGGTGAAATCGAAAACTATCGATTTTGGGACCACCCTCGTAACTCGGTTGTCTTTTATCTTATTGAAAATCTTAAAAAAGAATCTTATAGATTTTTTTTCTGTAAAATCCAGTGTTGTAGTTTATTTTTTTTTATTACTCTAACCATTTTTCAGTTATGAAGCAAACATATATTTTTTTAAATGGAACAATCTGTATATTATTTTTGAAGTGAGTGGGAAATAATTCAAGTTTTTCAAAAACATATACTAGTATTAAGTTAACTTAAAAATTACGCTCAAAATTTGATTTTTTCATTTTTTACTTTATTTGTAGCAGTAGGCCATGGTTAATTGACAAAAAATAATAAGCATCTAAGCAGTTATTACTCTACCAGAAACATGCTACTCAAATTCAAAAAAACAGAATCAAAGTACCTTTTTTTTTAAATAATACTGTCTCATTAAAGTGACGATTGAGTTATTATAATGTTGAGTAGATAGTGGGCTATGCCTCATTTGTTAAAAACAAAAAAGCGAATCTGTAAAAAATTTGCGAGACTGTCAGTTTTTATTTGTATTTTTATTAAATATAGCTTTGTTCTTTCGGCATCTTGAGTTTCACAATAAAGTAGCACACTGTTGCGAAAACCGCAACTCTCTACCTCCAAAAATAACCCCTAAAGGTGCCCAAAATGGGACACCCTGTACAAGTAGTTGTATTTGTATATCGTAAGCTCAGTTCTGACCTAATATGATTATAGTAACTTACTGTCTAATTTGATGCTACCTTTTTTTGTGAATGTATACTGTAAAAAGGTAAAACCCTCCAGAAACTTTGAAAACAGGCAGCTGGAAACTATTTCGGCGTGTTGAAATTGTAAACTATTTGGGAATACTATGGGATCCCAATGAGTAGGCGCAATTATTTCTAGATTTAGTGGAAGTTAATATATAAACATATGGTTTACAGCCCCTCCCTCCCTGATACAACATATGCGCGTAAGCCAAATTGAGCACAAGTTATGCATTCCGTGAGCGCCTTCCATAGAAATAGACGACCCAAGATTTGAGCCTCCCAAAAACCATCACGTGCGTCGCCGTTGGGCTAGATCATCTTCGATCATGATCGCTTCACGTCGACAAGAGAAGGGCGCGCGATAGTCCAGTGACAATAACTCACCTACAAAACACAATGTATACAAATTGTCACTTCACACAGATAAGGCTACTGGGCCCGACATGATCCCCGCTGTCGTTGTGAAGAAGTGAGCACCGGAGCTCGCTCTCATGATTACCAGTCTCTTTCGGATGTCTTACAACCCCGGCTTTCATTCAAAAATGTGCTTTTACATGCTGCCCAGATAAGCCAACCAAAGAGTAGCACTCGACCAAAACAACAATGGATTAGTAGCCACACACTGTTCGCTATTGAGCCACGTAAAGCCTTATGATTTCAGGTCTGGATTCATAAACAGAGTAAAACGCATATAGACAGCTCTCACGCGAGATGCAAAGATTATGGCGAAAAGATAAGAACTCCTATCTACAGCAATTGTGCAGGGAAATAGAGATGCACGCCAATACTAACCATCCGAGAGAGACGCTTTTTTAAGGCAAGTGCCTCAGTAGGGATTTTAAGCCCAAATCTTGTGCTGTTAAAAATCCTAAGAGTATTTCCATCACTTTTGCATTAACATGCTGCTCGATAGACTGGATTCGTGGGCTATGGAGCTTGACAATAAACCTGATCGAGATGAAACCGATGAACAGATTATAAATAGTATTCAAGCGGCAAGGGACAGTACCGAAGATATTTAAGAATGGTGGAAAAGACACGAATGTATTTTTCCAAACCTTGCCACAAAGACTTTTTGGCAATGCCAGCTTCTTCAGCTCCAGTTAAAAGGCAGTTTTCTAGAGCTGCCTTAACTATTATCAAAACAAGAAATCGATTAGATGATAACTCCGTTAGAAGTCTTATGTGTCTCAAATCATGGATGGCAGATGAGGATATTAATTTTTTTTACTTCTGTGTCATCGGCATCGACTGCTCTGGTCATTAGCCTCGTGTGCTGTTCTGTTTCCCGGCGCCACTCTAAGAACAGCACTGTTAATTAGAAGCAGTGAAGGCTCAGGTGGGGATTCTTCGCGGAGCTTTTTTATGGATATTTATTTTTGATTAAAAAAACTTAACGAGAATCGAACCCTGGACCGTCCAGTCACGAGCCCTCGACTCTAACCACTGAACCAACCCACCTCCACTTGAGTTTGTTGTTTGTCTATGTATTATTGTCATTATTTCGTATTTTTATTTCATATTATTACATTCATTATTGAACTGTTTGTTGGAGTTTTCGTTTTTGGATTTCTTTTAAATAAAAGATTACATCTTTATATACATAGATATTTATTGTTATTGCATTTTGGCAGTTAATCAGATTAGTATCAAAAAAGAACCATTTTTTCAAGAAAAATTAAGTAGTTAGCTTGAAAAACTTGCTTTTCAAGTTGCTAGATGTGTAACTACTTGACTTGACTTGAATTTCGAAAACAAATATTTGGCTTGATGTGAACTTGATATCAAGTAGAGTCAAGTCAAGTAGCTTGAAGATCAAGTCAAGTCGTGTATCTCTGTCTGTTTGTGACACACACCAACTTTGGTTACCTAGTTATTTGTTCGATGTTATCCATGTGTTTATTTTGTATTTTGTGGGCAATGAACTAGTTATATTTCAATAATTGGACAAATTTGGAAATTTGTGAGGAGAATGATTCAATAGTATGAGCTGTCAGAGCAAGCAGGGACCTTATTTACTAGTGGGAGTGAGGATAGTCCAGCAGATACAGGAGATGAAGGAGAGATAACGATAGCCTGTTTGATTTGCTTTGTTGACATATACTGCAAATTAATAACTAAAGAAAAAAAATAAGAATAAATAGGTTTTTTACAGTGCACACTGTGTTTTTTTTTTAAATTATGTTATTGGCTCTGAGCTGAGATCAACTGGCCAGTTGTATCTTGGATAACTATGAACATTGTTTTATATTAGTTATAGTTCAGAGTTACAGCATTATTTTTAGTTTTTGTGTGGAAAAGTTATATAATAGGTTATATGCACAGTTGTTTTCACTAGCTAGTATAGAGATCATATCAGCAAGTAACGGAACATAGTTTGACCATCTGTGATACAGGTCTGTTACCTCATTACTGATGATTGGCATTCTAATATACAGTGTTGAGCAGTACCAATCTCTCCACACCTGCAGTGAGGGTCATCGTCGAAACCTACTCTAGTCTTGTGTTGAGGGCCTAAGCAATGACCACACCTCAATCTGCAAAGAGTTCTCACAAGTGCTCTATTCGCTTCTCTCTTGAACCAGGGGTCTGTTCTTATGTTCTGTTGGATCTGTTGTATGTCGCTCCGGATGAATTTCTGTAGTACTGTTCGCTCCACTTTTTTTCATGTTCTTGTTTAACATACGGTTCAAGACATTGTAGGGAATTTTTGAATTTCTCATCAGTATTCCATCTGTTGTCATCATCTTGCTAGGCCCTGGACTGTGTCGCTTTGAGATATACCTGTATGTTCTTTAATCCATACAATTTTTACGTTTTTGTCCAAATTGTTGTGTCTGTAAATAAATTTCTTTATGTTTGAGATGATATGGTCGAAAGTCGGTGATATTATTGAATGCTCTAATTTCATAGCTGCACTCTTGCTGCTGCTGAAGATTATAACATCTCTAAGGCCGGTATTACTGAGGAAATATTTTAGGGCTTTTTGAATGGCTGTCAACTCAGCTATATACAATGTGTTCCACCATCATGTCGACAAACTTTGAGGTATGAAAATACAATTAAAGTTATCGAGAAAAAATGCGAAAAAAAAGGGGTCAGCCTTTTAATTTATTTTTTATTACATTTTCAATTTCTGTATCACGACTCCATGGGTTCGCGCGGTTGTAGCACCATAGCTTGATTATTTATCGATCGATTCACGACATTTTGGACTCATTTTATAGAAGAATGAACGAGCATATCAACTAAAGCAAAAAAAGATGATACCTGACAATTTCTAAGGCTAAAAAAATTCACCAAACTGAAAAAATTTTTTTTTGAATAGCACTTATTTGGGTTACTTACAAATAATTTGAAAAAAAGCCGTATTGGTGCCTATTTGTTAAGACATTTTGACGTTTAGCAGGATGTTTCCTGTCTTACCACATGCAATTCGTGTATGTAGCACTAAAATTTTCGACAGAATAGGCCTTTCTGTATTATGACCTCTGTATCACAGCGCCATGTGTTCACGCAGTTGTAACGCCATCTCTTGATTATTTATCAAGCGATTCACAAGTTTTTGAACCCGTTTTATAGGGGAGTGACCGGGGATATCAAATAAGGCAAAAAAATAATATCCGAAAATTCACCAAACTTGAAAAAAAATTGTAATTCACTTGTTTTGGTTACTTGCAAATAATTTGGAAAAAAGCCATATTAGTGGCTATTTATAAACACAGTTTAATATTTATTAGGATGTTTTCTGTCTAAAGACGCGCAATTTGTTTATGTAGCACTAAAATCATCGACGAAATAGGCTTTTTTATTACAACTAATTTTGGAATAAACGAGAATTTGGTATGCACACTGTCTTTATTGGACTTCGGTACAGATTATTACTTAAGTCTAATTTACATAAACAAATGTGATTATTTAGTATTTAAATTAATCAACGAAATTTTCAAAATGTCCGCCATTTTCGTTTAGGCACGCTTGACTTCTGAAACTAACGCTCTGGGTTACTCGACGCTAAGCTACGGTCCAGTCTGTCTTCTTTGATTTCCAAGTGATTCCAACATATCTCCAATCAATGAGTTGCCTTTCGGTCATTTGGCTGAATACTAAATAGATAATACTAAAAATAAAAATAATAAAATTTATTCATTTAAATTGCATTTAATTAATAATCTGTACCGAAGTCCAATAAAGACAATGTGCATACCAAATTCTCGTTTATTTCAAAATTGCTCGTAATAAAAAGCCTATTTCGTCGATGATTTTAGTGCTACATAAACAAATTGCATGCCGTTAGACAGAAAACATCCTGATAAACATCAAACTATATTTATAAATGGGCACTAATATGGCTTTTTTCCAAATTATTTGCAAGTAACCAAAACAAGTGCATTACAGATTTTTTTTTAAGTTTGGTGAATTTTTTTAGCCTTAGAAATTGTCGGATATTATTTTTTTGCCTTAGTTGATATGCCCGGTCATTCTCCTATAAAATGAGTCCAAAATGTCGTGAATCGGTCGATAAATAATCAAGCTATGGCGCTACAATTGCGCGAACCCATGGAGTCGTGATACAGAAATTGAAAATGTAATAAAAAATAATTAAAAGTTGACCCCTTTTTTTTCGCATTTTTTCTCGATAACTTTAATTGTATTTTCATACCTCAAAGTTTGTCGACATGACGGTGGAACACATTGTATATTGAACAATCTGGAGGGAGTTTGTATAATTCTTGATAGTTTTTATGTTCATGGTAGAAGCATACGATGTTAACCGCACTATTAGACGACGACGGTGCAATTTGAACATTAAAAATGCGCCGAAAGCGGGGCGGGGTGCGGATACGGTGGCGGCGGCGACCGAGGAAATTGGAGGAGTGTGACGTTGATTGATGCAAGGATCAGAAATAAATTAGGTACGGCCGGCCCTGGACGTTGCCGACGCCGAGGCCGTCGCGACGTCGGCGTCAGGGAATTTGTAAGAATAATGGGATAACACCGGCTCTCGCAAGGGGAACGCCAGAAACGGGATCACGTGGGTTGATGATGATGCTTCGATTGAGCGCCGAAGGTGAAAGGTTGAAGGCTTGATCAGAAGACCGTTAGGATCAAGAGTATGCGACGCCTATTTTTATGTTCCTCAAAACTGTGTTTTACATGGATCTGTTACATAGTGTAATTTAACAGTCTTATACCCCAGCCAGTTGATAGACAAGAAGTAACGCATGAAGATTTAACCTCACCTTCACCTAGTATTATAAAATCTGAAGTAATACACGCACTCCAAATTAGCAAAAACAGAAAAGCCGTTGGACCAGATCAAATACCGATAGAGGTATTGAAACTCATAGAAGAAGAAAACATTGACATAATAGTTAGGGTATTCAATACAATATATAACACAGGTGAAATCCCGGAAGACTGGTTGAGATCCACATTTATAGCAATCCCTAAAAAACAACAACCCAGGAGTTGCGCCGACTATCGACTAATCAGTCTTATGTCCCATATGCTCAAAACTTTTTTACGAATAATTCATGCCCGTATAAGACGTAAATGTGAACGAGAGCTGGACGACTCGCAATTAGGGTTCAGAAATGCTTTTGGGGCACGAGAAGCTCTATTTGGTATGAATGTCCTTCTACAGAAATGCCGAGACCAGCGTAAAGACGTTTTTGCTTGTTTCATTGACTATGAAAAGGCTTTCGACAAAATAATAGATATGCTCTACAAAGCCAGAGTTGATGAAAAGGACATTCGTGTTATAAAAAATCTATATTGGAAACAAAAAGCACACATAAGAGTGGGGCATTCTGTTTCGGAAGATGTACACATACAACGAGGAGTACGACAAGGGTGCATATTGTCACCCTTGTTATTTAATCTGTACTCAGATCAGGTATTTAAAGAAGCATTAGCCAACTTACAACATTTGGGTGTTAAAGTAAACGGAATACCCTTGACTACAATGAGATATGCAGACGATACAGTCATCGTGTCGGATTCTCTCGGGGGACTGCAGGAACTCCTGACTAATATCAACGTGACAGGAAAAACTTATGATCTAAACATAAATGTCTCAAAAACTAAATTTATGGTTTTTAGTCGCTCACCGTTTGATGATGCAGTCCTGCAACTAGATGGAACTCGAATTGAGCGAGTCGAGCAATTTAAATATCTCGGAAGCATAATCAAGGAGAACTTGGACCTGGATCTCGAAATTAAACGTGGCATTGAGATGGCTCGTGCTTGTTTCTACAGAATGCGATCTTTACTTTGCGACAACAACTTGAATTTGAAATTGAGACAACAAATGACTCGACGCTATGTATGGTCGGTATTGCTTTATGCGATGGAAACGTGGACTCTAAAAGTATCAACTATGCATCGCCTGGAAGCATTCGAGATGTGGCTACACAGAAGAATGCTTCGCATTCTATGGATAGACCACGTAACAAACACAGAAGTCTTACGTAGGGCGAACACAGAGAGACAATTGTTGACCACCATTAATTGTCGTAAAATTGCATATTTGGGCCACATACTAAGCGGTGAAAAGTATCACTTGCTACAACTAATATTGAAAGGCAAAATCGACGGTCGAAGGGGACCTGGGAGACGACAACAATCTTGGCTCCGTAATATACGAGAATGGATGGAAATACGCAGTGCAGCTCAACTGTTTCTTATGGCGGAAGATAGATCCGCTCTAGCCATAATGATCGCCAACTTCAGGAGGACCTGATACGGCACATGAAAGAAGAAGATACCCCAGCCGTTACTAGTGTCGAAGAATGGACTAAAGAAGAAACAGGACTAGGTGCATCTATAGCAGCCGGCAATCATGAAGAAAAAGGAATCTGGGCACTCTTAGTTATCGCCGCTAAGATAGTTAAATAACTAATAATTTCTATATTATCACCCTCTATTATTTCTAAATAATAAATATAATTTCTGCCCTTGTCCTATCAATTGCAATTTTATATATCGTACCTTTCACAAATAAAAAAAAAATTAATAGAACCCAATTTTACTCCATCAATAAACTTTTATTTTGAAGAATATTTACTATTGTTCTATTATTAACGTGAATCGGTGCACGGCCAGTAGAAAACCCGTACATTTTTATTGGACAATTACTAACTCTAATATATTTTATATACTATACTATTAATCCAATAATTCATAAAATATGAGATAATTTAATTTTTTAAAGTTGATGAACTTGTACAAGTATATATTTTGAAAATATAAAAAAGACGACACGGTTGACGACACCGACTCCATTACATCTTAAGAGCCAATGGCACCACATAAATAGCCGAACTCAAGCTGTCAAGCTGCTTAACAAAAGATCTGTAGGATTTGAGGTACCTCAAGGCTCAGTACTTGGTCCGTTACTTTTCACTGTTCACAACAACCTAAGCCTCTAGGAACAAGCGAATTATGAAATCAATCTTGAGTTAACTCAAAAATATTTCAGCAGAGCACTGTTTAATGTTATATCCTAAGACATTTTTTGCTAAGAAGAGCGGTAAACTGTTCTTGGAATCTAACATAAATTAAATATAAATGATCAGCTTTTAAAATTTGCAGACAGAGCCCGAGACAGTTGATACCCTCTTAAGGGCCGGTTCCACAATGATGGGTTAACTCAAGGTTGTGTGTTGACCGGAGGTTAACCCTAGATGTCTTGTTTCACAAATGGTGGTTTTCGATTTTACTTGAGGCTAACTCTGAGTTAACTTGACCCCAAGAAATTCTTGAGTTAACCCCAGGTTTGCGATGACGCATGCGCATTAGGTTATCACTTTGGTTTTGCTACTTGCTAGGCGTTTCAAGTTTCATATTTTATCGTTTACCTTAACGCTTTCCTTTCCATCGTTCTTTATATTTGAAATGGATAGTTATGATGCAAATGCATATATCAGTGATGAAGAAGCAATGAGATCAAGAATATTTTGACCTAGAGTCAATTATTTTGAGGAATTTGATGACTATGACCTCTTGGTCTTTTTTAAGTTTTTGTATTTGTTTTTCGGCACCTTTACAGATCTGCGGCTATTATTTGCACATTAGCAATTAAATTCTTCTCCTATCTTTTCCCAGGCGTTGTCTTTCTCTCACCTAGTGTATTGCATTCTATTACATGCCTACACTATTCTACTAACGAAATGAACAGATATTCTTCATCTTTTGAAAAGCTGTTCGCTCTTTTTGGTTTTTCCATGCTGACACACTAGTACATGCACGGCTATTATTTGAAAAAGGCCCCAGAAACAACTACAACGCCAAGAAGTCCAAACACCAACCCAACCTAGAAATCTTTTATCCATGCCAAACACCAAATATTTATAACTGCGAATGAAATGAAAAAACGTCAGTGGAAAAAATTAAACTGAGGTTGGAAATCGCATGAACTGACAACTCAACGAACTCATTCTTTGATAGTCTTGTCAGAAAAACACCAAACACCAGCATGAAACACCTAACAAAGGAGTGACCACCGATTGTAAAACTGGGCCTAAATTTTAAGAAACACGTTTCGCGAAATATATAGAGAGCATATGCCTCATTAAGGCTAGTGTAACCTCACAAAAATCGTCTTTCAGTCCACATAAAGAAGACGCTATGCGAATCACTACCTTTGTCACAGTTTACATATTGGTCAACTGTCCAAGCACAATTAAAAACTGTGTTGATAGGTTACAAATGATACAAAATGCTTGGACTCGTTTTATATTTGGAATAAAAATACCTTTTATTAAATACATTACGACAGGCTAGGCATTACAGGGTATAGAAAAACGGTGATACAAGTATGTCGTTTTACCATAAGACGACGCTATAGTCTGAGATCCCCTTACACCCTGCAAAAAAAGCGTGATATTCCACCAGGTCTACTATGAGTACAACACATTTCGAGCTCTACAACCCACCACCCTCCAACCACCCTAATTTCACCCCCACCCAAAAAAGTAGAAAACGGTCAGAAACCACTTAAATCTAAAGGAAGTCCCTTGGTCTCTGTAACAGGCAAGGCAATGTTCGAATGGATCTAAAAAAGTGTATTATGCCGCTAGGCCTTTCTTTCACAGATAAATGAATACAACGCATTTTTCAATATTTTTTAGAACGTCCCACCCCTCAAAAACCCCAATTTCACTTCCACCCAAAAGAAGTAGAAAATGATCATAAACCCATAAAACGTCTAAAAATGAAGTTTGAGTTTTTTTTATATTTTTAGTTTTAGATTATTACTGCGCCACCACTGACTCGATTTCCATACCATACCATACGCGTTTTCCACACTTGGACAACGGTACAACGTCCACGAATGTTAGACTAATCATAGTATAAGTAGATTACAAATAAATAACAAAGATAGCCACAGAAATAACTTCAATTTTTAATATAGTTATGTAGTTTAAAACGAAATACTACCTTTCTTTTTATAATTTATAACAAAATCAAAATTAGCACCCTCTCATGCGCCTACGCTACCGAAAGCAACGGTCCGTTTGAAATTCTTGTAAGCGTCAAACGAGATCTCCGAATCTTTGGGTCTTAGAAAAGCAAATACCCCTTCTAAATATTGCAGCATCTCCGGCATACCAAAGGCACCTAAATTCGGAAAATAAAACGAATACAAAACCCTTTCCCTCCACGAGCCAGCAATAAAGGCCCCTTAATCAGTTTCGTAACGGTCTTAATGATAAAGACCAAGAAAGCGGAACCTTTCTGCGGGGGAGAGTCGGGTGAATCGAGAGATGTTAAGATGGACCCTTTGCCTGCCTCTCTACAGAAGAATAAGTACAGAATAACAGGACAGGATTACACAGGGCAGAAACCTACGATCTGCGTATTTTCAGACTCCGGTATTGTTGATTAACAATATTGTAACATACTGTATATTACGGTATTCGTGTATTGTGTATTAGTTGTCATGCATGATGTAAAGTCAAAGTGTTAGGTTAGATTTTTGAAGTGTAAACGTCGTCGAATCGTCTAGAGTTTTTGGGAATGACGGAAGGATTCTAGGATGTCATCGAATTCTCTAGATGGTTCGATGAAGTATATAAGGCACCACGAGTAGCGTGGCAGTAGTTCAGTTCAGTTGAGTTGAGTTCTAGTTGAGATAAGGTTGAGAGATACTGTATTGAGTTGTAAAGTAAAACGGTGAAAGTTACGTCCTGTTTGATTCTTTGGTGAAGAAAAAGAGGCCGTCATGACAATTGGTGTCAGAAGTGTGGGACCGTCCATCGAATTAAACCAGGAAAGGGAAACAAGAAGTGAGTACAGCATTAGTCCATGCCAATAACCAGAGCTATGGCGTCCAAAATGAGTGCACTGATGGCTGCGATACAAGAACAAACCGCCGTTGTGCAAGCAACCGTCGTGAACCTAGAAGAGAAGCTAAAGCAACACCAGGACGAGGCAGTCGTGAACCTAGAAGAGAAGCTTAAGTACCACCAAGGTGAGGCAGTCGCAGGTTTGAAGAGTGACATGAAAAGTGGACAGGAGCTTGTAATGACTAGATTGGAGGAGCAGAGGCAAGCCGTAAGTCAGGCATAAGAAAATCAAGATCAGCGTATTAGTGCTATAGAGACATCGCAAACGATCGTTGAGGAACAGCTGCAGCAAGTGAAAGATCAAGTCAAGGAAATCGTGAGAGACGAAGTGCGAGAACTTAGTGGAGGTGAGCGTGAACAACTGCAGCAGGAGAAAGATCAGGTCAAAGAAATGATCAGAAAAGGGCGGCGAGAAATTCTTTGGTGAAGAAAAAGAGGCCGTCGTGACAATATAATTATGATTGCCCTCTTTAATGAATCTACAGCAGCTGCGAAGCTTCCATTGATGCGGGTGATGCGTCGCATCCCTTAAAAATATTGTATCAGGCAACCAAAAAAGTTCATGCGATTTTGAAGGCTAAAAAACAGGTATACAAAAAAAATGGGTTAAACTTAGATTTATTCAGAAAAATAATCACCCTCAGCAAGCATCACCCTTTCCCATCTAGACACTAGACTGTATGTTCCATTTTTACGAAAATCTTGCTTTTGGGAACTGAAGCAGTGTATCATCTCATTTTCCAAGGCGTCTCTCTAATTTCAAATCACCGATTTCGCATGCGGTTGTCCAAGGCCAAAAACAGATGGTAATCACTCGGGGCAAGGTCTGTTAAGTATGGAGGATAAGGTAGAATTTCCCAGTGGAGTCTCGCTATAGTTTCCTAGGTGATTCCTGCTGTATGTGGTCTTGCATTATCGTGATGGAAGACAACACATTTTCTGTTAGCCAAAGTAGGCTGTTCTTGACTTAGAGCGACCGCAACTCTGTTAAGCTGTGCTGAGTAGATTTTAGCAGTGATGGTTCGTCCACTTGGCAGAACCTCATAGTGAACTATACCTGCTCTAGTCCACCATACACATAACAGAACCTTTTCTTGGTGAATGCTTTGGCGAACAGAAAAGGTGCTGTCTTCCATCAGGATAATGCAAGACCACATACAGCAATAATAGGGTCCTTGCACCAAAAAAATATCGCTTTAAGGCATTCATTATAACCTATTAAACATTATAAAATAGAACTTTTTGATTTTTTAAGTTGCTTCTGAGGCTTATTCCAACTATAAGTTTGAAATAGTGAAATCAGCGCGAAAACAGCCTCTGACGTCACAAGACATTCTAGTGATGGGATTTGAGATATCATAAACACTTTTTGGTCGATAATTTTGGTTACGACACTTGACGACTTGTCACATCACAAATCACAATGGAACAATGACACAAAGATTGACGTAAACAAAACCTACCTTGTGTTTCTGTATCACAGAACAACATGTTGTTTTGTGCGTTTTGGGGTTGTCATTTATAGTTAGAGATGGGTTTAGTAATGTCGATTATTGTACTATCTTGTGATGTCAGCGCACGTTCTCAGTCACGTGGAAAAATTTGAAAAAGGCGTAAATTATAATAATTACAAATTGCTTCATCTGAAACGCATCAAGAGAGGAAGTTTTGTTATAGACAGCCTTCGAATACGTTTTTCTTTCCTCTAAGCATACCCTTAATCCAAAATTACGACCACTGCAAGTACCCTATCACCCAGGAAACTATAGCGCGACTCCACTGGGAAATTCTACCTCACCCTCCATATTCACCACACCTTGCCCCGAGTGATTACCATATGTTTTTGGCCTTAGACAACCACATGCGGAATCGGCGATTTGAAAACAGAGAGGCTTTGGAAAACGAGATGATACACTGCTTCAGTTCCCAAAAGCAAGATATAATTTATAAACATGCGATATACAGTTTTGTGTCTAGATGAGAAAGAGTAATACTTGCTGAGGGTAATTATCTCGGTAATTATTTTTCTGAATAGATCTAATTTTAATCCATTATTATGTGTAACTAGGTATTTCTTAACCTTCAAAACCGCACAATCTTTTTTGGTTGCCTATTAATACCTTTTTAATTAAAAATTCACTGAGATCTCGTATAATTAATTAAAATTCCCAGAAAAATGAATTCAATTTCAATTATTGAATGCAATTAAATTTTGCATCAAAGTACGCGACAATTAAACTGTTTAATCGCTGCAATTGAATAATGAATTCTGTTTAGAATTAATTGTGGCAGTGAGCAATATCAAATCAGTGGTGGTCAGAAAAATGTCACTGTGACTGTAGCTTAGTTTAATAGTTACAACTAAATCACGTCTCCAAGGTTATTCACTTGTTTAATACCCTCAATTAAACAGGATTATTGAATATGGTTATTTATTTGTGACATTCTTTTTGTCTTTGTACATACTACAGATAATGAATTGAACTGTTATAATGAAAAACTTTAATATCAATATTGATCTTTTTCTTAATTTAATACGGATATATCCTATACCTACTCAATTAGAGGGATTAAAAGAAGCAAACAGATTCAAAATAGCCTTTATTCCTGGTAAAATAATTAATTGAAAATCATTATCACAAAAATCAAAATCTTTAGTTAATCATAACAAAAAAGTTATTATTGCACATAAAACGTCTATTACCCGTACGAACACATAATGTCATTGGAAAATTGTTACATGTTTCGATCTTACAGCAAAGTTACCGGAAATGTACGACTCTTGTACTCCAGAGCCATATTTCACCATGTAGATACCTATTCTGTTCCACACACAAAGACACAAGCACGCATAAAACTTATAGGAACGCAAAATAGTAGTAGTAGTAGTAGTAGTAGATTTATTAACCATTTAATACAAAGGCATGTATATATGGTAAGTCATATCAAGAACATTTAAAACATTGAATATAACACATAATTACATAAAGAAACATTAAAAGAATACATTAATAATACAGAATAGGTATACACAACTTTAGATATACAAACTATAAAGACGATACAAAATTTAAAAACTCATCAGTGCTATAGAAACACTGACTGAGCATGATATCTTTAACCGTTTTTTTAAACTTGATGTGACTGAGGGCTCGTATATCGTCCGGTAATCTATTATTACAGGTTAAGATTCAGGGAATTGCGTGCGGATACTGCTAGTCGAAACCTAGGAGTTATAAGTGCTCCAGCGCCTCTAGTGGCGTAATTATGAATATCAGAATGTGTGCCGTACTGTTTGATATTTTCATGAATATAAAGAAGACTATAAAATATATAAACTGAAGGTAGTGACATTATCCTTAATAGCTTAAATAAAGGCTTACAATGCTCATCAAAATTGGAGTTAGTTATGATCCTTACTGCTTTCTTTTGGAGTTTAAATACCCTTTTGGCATGACTAGAACCCCCCCAAAGTACAACTCCATAAATGAGATGAGAATGGAAAACTGCAAAATAGGCATTCAGTAAACCTTCTCTAGTAGTGACAGACCTCAGTTGCCTTAATACAAAAATCTGAGTGTTTAGTTTTTTACATAGTGCGTCTGTATGAGCATCCCATTTAAGTGAAGCGTCAACTATAATGCCTAACAAAGAGACACTTACATTGGGGTTGGTTCTGGTATTGGAGGAAAGAGTTATTCTTTGAGATTTATCCCTATTTAGTTTCAGACAGTTGGAAGCAAACCACAACTCTATCTTATTTGCAGTATCCGATACATCATCATTAAGGGCCCTAATGTTAGAATTGGACTGGATTAATGTGGTATCATCCGCGAAGCACACACAGTTCACAGGCAGCATATAGTGAAATATATCGTTTACATACAAAATAAATAGAAATGGGCCCAAAATCGACCCCTGAGGCACACCCGACTTAACCAGTTCCAAGTTCGATTTTTCCCCATTAACCTCAACCAGTTGTGACCTGTTTTCCAGATATGATTTGAAAAAATTCAAGGCAACACCACGGATCCCATAAAACTCCATTTTTTTCAACAGAGTTTCATGGGACACGCAGTCAAATGCCTTCGAAAGGTCACACAAAGTCAATGAGGTGATCTTACCCTCTTCCAATCCTTCGAGCACGTGACTAATTATTTTAATGACTGCTTGTGTGGTAGAGCACTTATGTCTAAAACCATATTGTTGTTTATTCAGGATGTTCATGTTACCAAAAAATAGGACCAATCTTTTTTTAACAAGTTTTTCGAAAATCTTGGCGAATATAGGTATTATTGCAATAGGCCTATAATTTTCAGTGGAAGATGTGTCACCTTTTTTATATATGGGTACTACTTTATTAACTTTAAAAGTATCCGGATAGACCCCCTTTGTAAAACACAAGTTGAATAAAGAGGGTGTATCAAAAATTTTAATGCAGATTTAATTATATCACCGTTCAACCCATAAACATCCAGGCACTTGGAAGGTTTCAAGGATAATGTAGCTTCTGCAACTTCTTCGGGCGTAACTGGCGAAAGAAAAAAAGAATTCACAGGTTTTTTTAGTGTTTTCAAAAAATCCATCGCATCTTCCTGAATATTAGGTAATTGCTCAATAATTTTCGAGTATGTGATAGTAAAACCGAACAGCGAATGCACCTCACACACCTGTAACCGTGCTGTAACCACTAACGACTAACTGAAATGTAAAACAACAATGGAGAGCATTTATCTCTATCGCACTCGCTTGTCCTCTACAAAGAAGAAAAGAGATGGAGCATGGTAAACATACCCCACCTCGGGAAACGGCCGTTATGCGTATTTCGTGACTTATCACAGCTGTAATATCCTTTAACTCTGGCAATTAAGATGTTTAATGGGAAATTGCAGTACTTCAACTAGTTTAATTGTCATTGAAACCTGAAGTGTCTACGATAGGAACACCCATAACGATAGTTAATGATCTATTTTCATAGTAATTCTCGTTAATCATTACTACTAAAATGTTTAGTTGAAAGTAGTACTACTTAAACCAGTTTAATTGTTACAATAGTAAGCGTTTTCTGTGACAAAGTCGAAGTATTAGAATTCAGTTTTTGTGGCTGACTATGGAGCTACACTTCAAAAACAACACGCAACTTTAATATAGGCTATTAAAAATGTACCAGTTAAACACTTTAACAGGGCTGGTTTTCTCACTGTACACATGTCCGGTTGCCTTTCTGTGTTTCTTCGTTCATATTTAAATTTTTGTGAGTTTTTTATTCCGATGGCCTTTATATGGAGTTTCGTGTAGTATGAAGGCGTTTCGGCAAGAACCTTAGTTTCTTCAAATTTGATTCTATGGTTTCTCTCCTTAATCGCATGTTATGTTCAACAATCCTTGTGTTTGCCGATCACTTCGTTGTTCATGTGCATGGGTATGCGATAAACCCCTGATGTCGTGAGTAGGTCTCTTTTATCCTTGACTGTTCTCAAATGTTCTTGTATATTTCGTATGGTCTTGTAAATGGTCTTGATGTGTTCTTTTCGTAGCATTTTTCCTATTATGTCTGTTATTTCAGGCAAATACGGTAAAAAAGCTTTTGCTGCGGGTTAAGGTAGCTGGCTTATCCTATTTTGTCTCATTGTTCTTGCTATTTCCTTCCCTGTATAACTGTGTGCCGATTACAGAATCGAAGCTCTAATAATTTCTTACTTTGGTGGTGGTTTGATTCCTCATGTAGGTACCAATCAGCAAAAAAGATACAGAATATCAAAAGATGGAACTGACTATTTTATAAATAGGAAGAAGCATGAGGGGAAGAATACTTTATCTTACCGTAAAAAATAACTAATAATAATTAGTACCAGTTCTTCCCAATTATTCTAAGAAAATGTTACACAAAACGGGTACACGTGTTAAGCCAGACGGTAAGGGTGAAATGCAGCCATGCCAAAAGGTAGCGTCGACGTATGGTATTTTCTCGGTAAAATAAATTGCTCACCTCTTGAGCTAATGGAATAGAAGAGCCGTCCAACATCCAATATCAATCCATCAAAGATTCCGTAAGCCGATTTCCATAGGGCTCGTAAGGCGGTGACGACTCATTCCCTCGTGGCATCAGTGGCGCACTGGTTGAAGGTTCATCATCATAGTCACAATGTCTTAACAGACATGTTGTGAACTCGTAAAATGCATTACTCATTTTACGAGTTTTTCTTGGGATATCTTAAAGATCTTTAATGCAGTAGTTTCCCATTTGCTTTCTGCATCCTCATGCCGCTGACCAGATGTATCTACCGGTTCATCCGCCTTTTGGGACAATTTCTCACCCCACGAACAAGAAGGTGGCCTGACTCTTGTCAAATCGTCCACCCAAAGCTGTTGGTTGAGAAGAGGTTACTGCTTATACCGACAATAGTTCGGTTCCTTTTAGTCGCCTTTCACGACACGCAGGATGTACGATGGGAGATATTGTAACCCGCCCCCACACGGGCCGGTTGAAGGTTACTGAAGTTTAATAATAATTGTGGAGCTACACCTTCTTGCCAACTCTCTATACAAGCTGGTAAGTTCTTATTGAGCAGCGCATGGACATGTATGACGGCAGCTTTGAAAATGACGTAACACAATGTATATATTACGCTCAATAGGCGAATTCGCTCAATGCTCGAAAAAAAAAACGCACAACTAGTTTTGAGCAAGGAATATTTCCCAAGCCCGAAATATTAATGTTATACGGCTATTGAGCATAACCAATAGGCAGAACTAGTTTTGCGCATCTTGCATTTTTTCCACAAGCAGAAACAAAAAACATTCAGAGCAACAACATAAACATAACCTTACTTTTTTTAATATAACTGCTGCTGGCCATTCAGTACCACAGATGAACTAGTTCTGTGCATTTGAAGTTGCGCAAAACTAGTTGTGTACATTTCAAGATGCGCAAACGTAGTTCTGCTTATTATTGGATAATGCTCAATAGCCGTATAAAATTAATATTTCCGGTTTGGGAAATATTCCTTGCTGAAAACTAGTTCTGTGTATTTGTTTCGGACATTGCCCCAATTCGGGTATTGAGCTTAACATATATATTTAAGTGATCCTTTAGTTTTTATTTCAATGTCACATCAAAATATTCCGGTCAGAATCATCAGTGAAAGAAAGGCTACAAATAGAATTATTTAGATATTATTGATTACTAAGAGGTTCTAATTATATCCTGCAGATATCCTGACACATAAAATCAAGCAGCTCAAACACCAGTGGCAGATGGAATGAGGCGAAGCAGCAGCATGTAGGTTGTGGACATAAATTTCAGTTGTATATAAATTATTCCAGCCAATACTCTACATAGTTAGTTAGTTAGTTAGTTAGTATATTTCATCCAAAGATCTAAATCCATAGATATAAGACACGTCAAAATACAGGTAAAGAATACAACAAATAAATAAAATAAATGAACGAGCACAACATTAAAAAATAGACAATATTACAATATCACATTCAAATTCAAATTTGTGAATCAAAAAATTCTTGTAAGGAATAAAAGGGATTTTCAGCCAGCAAGTATTTCAGGTCTGTTCTAAATTGCTTCTGGTTTTTGGTTTTAAGATGCGCGTTCTTTAAGTGGTTATAAACTTTAATTCCCATTATGGTAGGACCATCGCTCTTTAATTTCAAGTTATGTTTGGGAAGAATTAATTGTTTTTGTCTGGTACTATACTTATGCTCACTGGGATTAATGTAAAGGTGCTTGTTTTGGTGTACAAGACATGCCACTTCTAAAATATATAGGTTAATGACGGTTAAAATGTTTAGTTTTTTAAACAGCGGTTTACATTCTGCTATATATTTTGCCCCTAACATGTTACGAATTATCATTTTTTGTTTCAAAAGAACTTTCTCACAGTGAGCAGAAGCTCCCCAAAATTGGACTCCATACCGTAATCTTGATTCAATATCTCCATAGTAGTATTGTTTTAAGGCATAAGGCATAGCCTTCAGAGTGGCACTATTTCTATAGACCAATATGAATAAAGTAATAGTAATTGAATCGCTCGTTTCAAAAACGACATAAGACAATTTTTTACGAATTTCACTTTTTACTACGAAATGTCTCTATACGTTAGAAGACACACGTTCTGAATAAAAATGACACCAGTCCCATTTACCGTTACAGAAATAATGCAGGGTCGTTTCCTGCATTCGTGGCGAAAACGTCGTAAGTCGCTGACTTATGTACTTATTGCTCCGAGGGTTTCTGGATTGTACCGAGAGGTGTGGAGGGGGGTCGGCCGACATGACGTTGCAGCACTTTCTTTTGATTCTATCGTTTCAATCAACGATTCTATGCAAAATTTACCACTACTACATATCCCGGTTCAAGACATATTTTATTTGCGACAGCTTTGGTTCAACTGTTTTGGTATAAAGAACTTGAAAACGAAACTGTTTTTTATGTGTTTACGAAGGTGTAGCAAACAAAGGAAGTAATGACATCTGCTCAATGTTGCTACACTATATCGACAATTTTTTAGACGGAAATGTACAAGAATTATTTTTGTTCTCCGATAACTGCCCAGGTCAGGACAAAAACCATACAGTCATATGATTTTACCAATTGACCAAGACTTGGTTTCATGAAAAGGAAAATTAGAAAGCATGATTGCATCTTTATTCCAGACCAGTACTATTCTATCATGTCTAAGGCTAGCCCAAATTTTAAGGTATTTGTTATCAGGACATATCAGATTTATAGCTTCAGTAAGTGGGTGGCCTCTTTATTATAAAAGAAACTGCTTATCTGATGAGTCGTTCGGGAAGAAAGTCCCTAAGAAGCAGGAACAGTCATTTACACCGTCCTCATGCATGTCTTTTGAATATAATCAAAATAAAAGAGGAGTTGTGGTAGCTCATCAATTTATTGATGGTTTAATCTACCATACGTTCAGTTTATTAAAAATTACATCGACTAACGTCGTTACCTTCCCACTGACAGAACAAGCGTATCCAAATAACTGGGTTCTAATAAATCCCAAGAAAATACGCAATATTCAACAAGTTCAGCATACTTGACGAGTACCAGCCACTTTATCAAGAAATCCTGGGATAGCCAACAACAGGAAACGTAGAAGAAGTAGACGTAGAAGACGATAATGAGTATAACTACGTTCCATACTTTAAAATTGCCATTGTGATAAATTAAATTAAAGTTTTCTTGCTTTCTGTTGGTTTTTTCAAGTCTGTTGTACCTAATTTATATGAAAAAGTTGCTGGTTACGACTTATCTTTGCAAAAACTGCATAAGTCAAGATTACAGAAATATTTTTGACAAAAAAACTTCGTTGAAAAAAATTGATTGAATACATTATTTGTATTGAAGACTTGTTTGCACAACAATTTAAAATGGTTTGAGAACTTGATTCGTCCATTTTATTCAATTATTTAGTTTTTTCCCTCTCCTGTAAAATTGCGTTTTATTGACTTATGTCGTTTTTGAAACGAGCGATTCAATTATGTTGACAATAACCTTAAATATGTACCTATACATATTTACATATTTTTTGCGAACGGATAATCGTTGTCAATTTGTTAGAGAACAAAACTATAGCTGTAGCTGGGAAGCTGCAATGAAACACCAAATTGTACTTTTAGAACTCTATTCTAAGCTTGCGGGATTCTTGAACTCCTCCTTCAAGGCTAAAAGACAACTAAAATTTGTTACAACAACAGCAGAAAACAAAGATCGGCATCACATGCAAAACTTTGGTGGGGTTGTGGCCAAAAGATGTTCGAAAAAGCCATAAAGCGTAGAGATGCATCAAAATGTGAACGACTCATAGTCTATTACAACAGTAATATTACAAACATGATGTTCTATTTCTGTTCCCCATCTCGACCACAGTATACTCATAATCCCAGAATTATGCAATTTGCCAGTTGACAATTGACGTCTTAATCAAAAATAGTATATTGTTCAATGAGCGGTAATGACTGTAATAACTCAGGCAGGCTCTAGTCTAAGACTAGAGCAATTATTAATACTATCTTTTAAGTACCTACATAATAATTACGAACCATTGACTGCTTAATGTCACTTCTGTCACTGAAATAAATACTGTACACCCTTCGAATTGGTGCTTTACTTCTCATATCCACCTTTGCAATTATGAAAAATAATTCACTCTGTTTGTGGTAGGCAGTATTACCTATTCAACATAATCAGAGTAGATAAATAATAATCAATCCTTCTCTTGACTGCATATACCTCTATATTATTGTCGTCAATTTTGGCAAATTACTCAAACTTGGTGATAGATACCTAGGTATGTAGCATAGGTAGGTATACCATTGTAAACAGTAATAAGTAGACAAGTTTTTAAAAGTACTTGAACAACTTTACGCACTTTATTATTATTATCTTTTTTACATCAAGTTGAAATTAACCTCCCTATTTTTTTAACATATTTGCTAGCAATGCCAGCTCACAACTAATTATTTCGGTAGTCTTTGCGACTAATTATTACTTCACTTGAAAAAGGATACTCTGCAGAACAAAAACGCTTAAAAAATAAGTTAAATAAACATGTAAAAAATACATACAGAAGTAGAATCAATACATTTAGCCAATACTCTGCTAAACACCCTGTATGTGTTATATTTATCATCATAATTAGGTATAAGCTGCATCTAGGTACCTATGGATATGATAAATTGATATCCACAAGAAGACAAATAGATAGGTACCTACTTAGACACTTTAAAATTAAAACGATGTTCAAAATAGTTCTATTATAGGAGCACAGGTTCATCTACCAAGTTGCTTTTGATTTTCATCCAAAATGTGAGGAACTTCAGAAAAGTCACTACCGCTTTAGAACTATTGACTATACCCTAAATTGAGTCTATAAATAATATAATATAAATAATATATAAATAATATAAAAAAGACGATTTTGTTAATTTTGTGATGGAAAAAACCCGCTATTCATAGGAAATGAAATGTCTATTTAATAACAGGTAAATAGTCTTACGCTAAAAAAAAAGGGAATTACTCCATGATTACTTTTTAAATTACAATATCACCATGCATTTTATTCTGTAATCTTTAACCATGCTATAAAACTCAAGCGATGGCGCCGTCTGATCTATACGTAATATAGAAGCGTTGCACACACAGACGAGGTGGCCGAGTGGTTAAGGCGTTGGACTGCTAATCCAATGGGCTCTGCCCGCGTGGGTTCGAATCCCATCCTCGTCGAATTTTTTTATTACTTTTTTTTCATTCATAATGGTTTTACATAGAATCAATATGCTGTAATTGCTGGTCAAAACTTAACTGAATTGTTTTGTAAACAATTTTTACAAATCAAAACCCAATAGCACCTCCGTTACACATTAACGAATTTTGAGGTCGGTCGGTTCAAATAAATTTCTTTGCCATCATACTGCAGGTGATATCCAAACATGTATTATTTTGTATCATTGTATCACTTACAAATTTTCCACTGCCCTGGAAATACAGATACTAATCCAGATAAGCTGATAAACTGTCCTTTGAAGATATACTTGTTGACATGCGGAATGTTTTGTTAATTTTATAATTATTTAACTAATACAAGTAATTAGGCAACTACTAGCTTGATTGTATTAATATCAGTTACTATTACTACCTCGATAAGGGGGACAAATTATTATAGACTGGCTATAAAACCGTGGCAGTGACTGCAGAGAGGCAATCAAAAACAAATAATATTATAACCGCTCAAACGTTTTTTACTTAGATAAGGAAAGAGAGGGGATACCGCATGCCCGTTTATTGCTATGTGACTTAGCTGTCATTAGCTGTTACCGAAAATGAATAGCCACCAAAATGTTTTTTCATGATATTTAGCGTTTTTAAGACCAATCATTGTAAAATATTGTGGTGTGCATAATGGTAGGGTGTGCAGCTTACGGTTATAAAAGCCACAGCAGCAGGAAGGAGCCAGGAATCACGTATCACAGATAAATTTAATAGCGCTTTGGTACATTTTTGGTGTGTTTTGGTATCAGAAATATTATAGCGTTTTCGACTTATTGCCGTATTACTGCACTCATAGGAACTGAGTGTCAAAATTATGTTCGTCTTAGATTTGAGTGCAAAACTAGTGTGTTTTTTTGTTTTCGACTTATCCGCTTAATTGCACTTGAGTGCAAATTTTCGCGACGGACTCTCTGAGCTCGTGGAGATTTCAGTGCATTTTTGACGTTTAAAATATTAATTGTAACCTATTTTATTTGTCAGAGAAAATAATTTTTTGAATTAAGAACTGGGTAGTGGGGTAGTATTCATAGTAGCATAAAAGGTGCGGAAAGTGTAGTTGGGAGAACTACGAATATCGTCATTTTTGGATGATGTGGAAATTGAAGCATATCTAGTTAAATTGCAAACAACGGCTGCGGGTATCCCAAAAGTACGAATATTTGTTGAAGATGATCATATACTGAGGGAAGAAGAGATACAACAAGATATACATAAGTATTTACCGATATAGATAGATATTCATTTTTAGTGCAAAAGCCATATTGCACAAAATGCTGTTAGTTTTTATGTCGATAAATAGAATAAATTATTGAAGAAGGTGGATTCAAAATATTCAAATTCCAAAACCACCACAGAATGAAATTGAGCTCTCGCGATACAAAATGACATTAAACTGTCATCAGTTGGCTGACAGAACAGTTACTTGAATTGCACTGAAATTTGGTGTATGTTTGACTTACCAGTTCAGATTTATTGCACTTCTGGGCACCAGACGAGTTTTCAATGTGCTTTTTCTTCTTCTTCTTTACGTGCCGTCCCTATTCTGGAGGTTGGCAATCATCAAGGCAATTCGAACTTTGGAAACCGCCACTCTAAATAGCTGGTTATTGGAGCAGTTATACCAATCCCTCAGTTTCTTTAACCACAAATGTCTTCTCCTTCCTATTGTTCTTTTCCCAGCGATTTTTCCTTCAATTATTACTTGAAGTAGATGTGTCCCAGGTACTGTAATTTTCTTTTCTTTATGGTTAGCAACACTTCCCTTTGTTTTTTCATTCTTATTAATACTATTTCGTTTGTAACTTTATCTACCCATGGTATTCTCATAATTCGACGATATATCCACATTTCAAAACTTTCGAGGCGTTGGGTATCTATTTTTTTCATTGTCCACGTTTCCATCCGATAGAACAATACAGGAAACACGTAGCATCTCACAAGCTGCATCTTCAATTCCAGGCTTAGATTCCCGACTATTCAGCGCTTTTTTCATTTACATGAATGTATTTCTGGCCTTCTCTATGCGTATTCTTATTTCAATAGAGCAATCGTTGTTCTCATTTATACATATTCCAAGATAAGTATATGGCTTAACACGTCCAACCGCTAGGTCGTGTATATAGAGATTTCCAATGTTTTGTGTGGTTTTACATATTAACACAAGCTTTGTTTTATTTATGTTTAATGAGAGCCCATATGTTTCACTACTTTCCACCACTTCATTTAACCGGGTCTGTAGGTCTTCTAGGGTTTCTGCCAACAAAACTCTGTCATCAGCATATCGTATATTATTTATTGGTGTTCCATTGATTTTGATACCGATATTGCGATTTTCTACTTTTTCTAAGGCCCTGCTGATGATATCTTCAGAGTATGGGTTGAATAGAGTTGGCGAAAGAACGCATCCCTGTCTGACTCCTCTCTTTATTTCAATATCGTCCGATATGTTCCGCTCTACTCTTATCTTGGCTTTTTGGTTATAATATAGGGTTGCTATTAATCTCTGCGGTCTAGTCCCTTATCTTTCAGCAGTTTAATTAGATGATCATGCTGAACCCTATGGAGTGCCTTATTGTAGTCGATAAAACACGCATAAATATCTGTGTCTCACGTGCACTGTAGCGCAATCGTGGTTAAAATCAGTGCAGTAAGTCGAAAACGCTATTAGTCGCGCGTTCCGTCCTTAAGGTCTTTTAGGTGCTTTAGACGTCCCCTAACATTTTCTATGTATTTTTGTTATTGCGCAGGCAATGCTAGTTTTTAAATCGGTGCATCCACGGTGGAAAAATTACAGACCCCTCGCAAATCGGTATCCCACACACCACCCGATATCCCTAGGACATCCTATATGAAGCCGTATCGCCCAAATTTGGGATAAGCTCAGAATGACATCTACAGGTCACCTGTAGGCTATCCTAGGTTGTCCTAGGTTGGCCCTAGGATAACCTGTTTGGAATATCCTGTGGCAGGCAGTCATGGACACCTCTTAGATATTCCGCTGGGACGTCTATCACTGGAATATCCTAAGGATGACGGTTTTGGAAATCCTCAGCTTGTATACTATGGGGCGGTTCAAGGCATAGCCCTCCAAGGCCATACCCTTCATTATACAAAATCTGACATTTGACACTTGACAGTGTTGACGTATGAAAGACGAAAGAGATGAAAGGTGAAGATAACATTCAGCAAAGTTGAGCAAAGCAAGCTAGCAGCTTGCAGTAGTTCCTGGTTCCTGGATCGTTTTTCGCCGTTTATCATATCTTCCAATACCTTTACCATCTGTACCTGTGATCTGTACCATCCAACACGCCAAGGTCTCCCCAAGTACAAACCACAAATTGCAAGTCAGATAATCATTCGCCAACCTTATTATTTTTGTTTAATAGTAATTCCGTTTTAAAGTTTAAAAAAGGAACGTGAGTCAGTTTTTTGCCACTTACGCAGGCTCTCAAAATCTTAGGTCATGGATCTGGACCAGCTAACGTATATATTTTTTCTCATCAACATTAAGAAAGTCTACATTAAAAAATCCAGCCTCAGTTTAATGGTCCGAAGAAACTTGACGCCACCTCCGGGACCATATCGCGGCCACTGTGGGACCTTCCATGATCATGAAGCTGCCGCTGAATCATTGCTTTTAGGACTGTGCTGACAAATATAGTTCTTGTTTACTCCTTCTAACCTATACGAATGCGTTGGCTTCACTGGCCGTATAATTCAAACTAATGTATTTTTTAGCATGTGTAGAGGATCACATAAACGTATATGGATTCAATATTGGGACTTAACGCACACATACCCGTCATCCGATTGGCTGTTCTTCTATAGTCTCATGACGTCACGCGACTAGAGGAATTCAAATATTTTCCTCATTTTCTCGACTTTCCCGTACGCATTTATACATTCCGTACATGTATACAGCACCTAGCATAATCCCATTGGTCAAATTTGAATTTTGAAGCAATCAAGCTCTGAGTGCCATACGCGAGTATAGAATGTAAATGAGTGCTATACAGGGTGAGTCAAGCTCAACGCCTCGGAATCTTGTGACCAAACGATACCACTTTTCGAAAAATCGACTTTGCGAGTGTATGTAGGTCGAGTTGGACTACATTTTAAAAATAATGACTTTTATACAGGGTGTCTAATAAAAGCGTGACATATCAAAGTTATGTTTTTTTAAATGGAATACCCTGTATATTATTGCATATTTAGATTCCCGGGTGCATTTTAGTGTGACTTTATGCATCACACATGGGACTTTAAGCGAACCGTTTAGGTGCAAATCACAATTTTGGGTATAGGTAGATGTCAGAAAAAAATTGAATATCGCAGCTACTATAAATCTTAGAGGGTTGTGACTTTGCCGTGTTACTAAGCATGAAATGTGTCAGCTTACGTTAGACGGTCGAGTTCGAGTTACATTTGTACTTGGAGAAATCGGTAGATCAATTAAGGAAACTTCAATCAAAGGTATCTTGATTTTTTCAAATGGGAATGCATAATTTTTTTTATACGATCAAATGTGCAATGTGATAAGCTTTCTAATGATATGCGGTTGTAAATATCAATCTCTGGTAGTTTTGATTTAATTTCAAATTTTGAGTAAAACCGGAGTTTTTCAATTTTCCTACCTATAAGCAGCTTAGCAGGCCATGAAATATAAACAAAAAACTGTTCAGATGGAACAAAACAACTAACTTAGCAGATAGTTACGGACGAACTAGAGTAAAGGGACAAAGTTATAAAAATGACTTACAACAAATCAATTCTAACCAGAAATAGCAGACATAACACATCTAAGGTCAAAAAGCAGCTGGAATGCGACAGAAATGGGTATTTTTCACAGCATACCGGCTACTACAATATTCTAAAGATTGACGATTCACAAAACCATTGTGAATTTTGAAATGAAAGGAAATCCACCACGTAATGTTGCTGGCAGTTTAATAGCTTCAGAATAAAATTTCACATTTCATGATTTAAAAAAATAGTAACCGATACCTCTGACTGGAGTTCTGCAAATTCTTCAATACTCATAAGGAAGATCGCCGAAAATGAAGAATAAATTAAAAATCTGCGCAAATTATTAAACATAATTTACCTGGCAGAAAATTAAAATATGATTTGTCAGTATTCGTTTTTTGCGACCTTGCTAATAGATACTGAAAAATTTAAAGGACGACAGTGAGAGGTATCATTACTTTTGACTTTGACGGAAATGACTACTGTTTTATACCATTAGATGTGAAATTGCGTTCTGAAGATATTAGACTGACGGCAACGATCGCTGAAAGTTTTGCTTTCATTTCAGAGTGTTCAGTGATTTTGAAAATTTTTAATCTCTAGTACATTGCAGTCACTAGTAGGCTGTAAAAATTATCCATTTATGTCGTACTCCAGCTTCTCTTTAACCTTAGACATGTTACCGCCGTTGTTTCTGGTTAGAGTTGATTTGTTGTAGGGAATTTTATAATCTTGTTCTTTTACTCTAGTTCTGCTGGATCTTTTTGCTAAGTTAATTGTTTCCTTCCATCTGAATACGACTTTGTTTATATTTCATGGCCTGCTAGTTTGTTTTTTGGTAGGGAAATTGAAAAACACTGATTCGACTGAAATCTCGAAAATTAATAAAAACTACCATAGATTGATATTCACAACCTAATATAATCAGAAAGCCTATCAAATTGCACATTTGATCGTATAAAAAAAAATATGCATTCCCATTTGAAAAAATCAAGTTACCTTTGATTGAAGTTTCCTTAATTGATCTACCGATTTCTCCAAGTACAAATGTAATTCGAACTCGACCGTCTAAAGTAAGCTGTCACATTTCATGCTTAGTAACACGGCAAAGTCACAGCCCTCTAAGATTTATAATAGCTGCGATATTCAATTTTTTTGTGACATCTACCTATATCCAAAATTGTGATTTGCACCCAAACGGTTCGCTTAAAGTACCATGTGTGATACATAGAGTCACACTAAAATGCACCCAGGAATATAAATATGCAATAATATACAGGGTGTTCCATTTAAAAAAACATAACTTTGATATGTCACGCTTTTATTAGACACCCTGTATAAAAGTAATTATTTTTAAAATGTAGTCCAACTCAACCTACATACACTCGCAAAGTCGATTTTTCGAAAAGTGGTATCGTTTGGTCACAAGATTCCGAGGCGTTGAGCTTGACTCACCCTGTATGCACTTACGGAATGTAGTACTTAATGCAGCTGAAAATTTACAAAAAGAAAAGCGATTTAAGCAAAAACGATTTTTCGACTATGCATTAAACTGCAGTAAACTTTATTACAAATTAAGTTATAGTAGGGTGTATAATTTTTGTCCTTCTTTACGAAATATCAAATGTAATGATGTATTAAGTTAACTAAGTATTAATCTTCAGTGGGCAAAGAAAACATACATTACTTACAAGATTAAAGTCATTAAAGAATATAGCAGAACAAAAAATAACGTTATATAAAATCAGTGGGATGAACTATGCATTGGGTTTATTTGTTTTGATATTTTGGGTTAGATTAGGTACATTTTTCTTTGACGTCAGTCAATAGGTTTGATCTATATTTTCTATTGGGTATAGGTAGATGTCAGAAAAAAATTGAATATCGCAGGTATTATTAATCTTAGAGGGCTGTGATTTTGTCGTGTTACTAAGCATGAGATGTGTCAGCTAATGTTAGACGGCAGAGTTCGCATTACATTTGTACTTGGAGAAATCTTCTCTTCTAACTTCAATCAAAGATAACTTGACTTTTTCAAATGGGAATGCATAATTTTTTCATACGATCAGATGTGCAATTTGATATAGATCAGGTTGTGAATATCAATCTATAGTAGTTTTTATTAAATTTCGAGATTTAAATCAAATCAGTGTTTTTCAATCTCCCTACCTATAAACAAACTAGCAGGCCATGAAATATAAACAAAATCGTATTCAGATGGAAGAAAACAACTAACTTAGCAAAAAGATCCAGCAGAACTAGATTAAAAGAACAAGACTACAAAAATTCCCTACAACAAATCAACTCTAACCAGAGAGAAGCTGGAGTATGACAGAAATGGATAATTTTTACAGCCTACTAGTGGCAATGTATTTCAGATTAAAAATCACTAAACACTTTGAAATGAAAGCAGAACTTTTAGCGATCGTTGCCGTCAGTCTAATATCTTCAGAACGCAATTTCACATTTAATGGTATAAAACAGTAGTTATTTCCGTCAAAGTCAAAAGTAATGATACCTCACACTGTCGTCCTTTAAATTTTTCAGTATCTATTAGCAAGGTCGTAAAAAAAGGAATACTGACAAACCATATTTTAATGTTCTGGCAAATTATGTTTAATAATTTGAGCAGATCTTCAATTTATTTTTCATTTTCGGCTATCTTGCTTATGAGTATTGAAGAATTTGCAGAACTCCAGTCAGAGGTATCGGTTACTATTTTTTTAAATCATGGAATGTGAAATTTTATTCTGAAGCTATTAAACTGCCAACAACATTACGTGGTAGCTATCCTTTCATTTCAAAATTCACAATGGTTTTGTGAATCGTCAATCTCTAGAATATTGTAGTAGCCGGTATGCTGTGAAAAATACCCATTTCTGTAGTACTCCAGCTGCTTTTTGACCTTAGATGTGCTATGTCTGCTATTTCTGGTTAGAATTGATTTGTTGTAAGTCATTCTTATAACTTTGTCCCTTTACTCTAGTTCGTGACTATCTGCTAAGTTAGTTGTTTAGTTTCATTTGAACAGTTTTTTGTTTATATTTCATGGTCTGCTAAGTTGCTTATAGGTAGGAAAATTGAAAAACATCAGTTTTACTGAAAATTTGAAATTATACCAAAACTACCAGAGATTGACATTTACAACCGCATATCGTTAGAAAGTCTATCAAATTGCACATTTGGTCGTATAAAAAAAATTATGCATTCCCATTTGAAAAAATCAAGTTACCTTTGATTGAAGTTTCCTTAATTGATCAACCGAATTCTCCAAGTACAAATGTAATTCGAACTCGATCGTCTAACGTAAGCTGACACATTTCGTGCTTAGTAACGCGGCAAAGGCACAGCACTCTGAGATTTATAATAGCTGCGATATTAAATTTTTTTCTGACATCTACCTATACCCAAAATTGTGATTTGTACCTAAACGGTTCGCTTAGAGTCCCATGTGTGATACATAAAATCACATTAAATGCACCCGGGAATCTAAATATGCAATAACATACAGGGTATTCCATATAAAAAAACATAACTTTGATATGTCACGCTCTTATTATATACGTATAAAAGCCATTATTTTTAAAATTTAGTCCAACTCATCCTACATACACCCGCTAAATCGATTTTTCGAAAAGTGATATCATTTGGTCACAAGAGTCCGAGGCGTTGAGCTTGCCTCACCCTGTATAATAAAAGTACCTTTGAGGGCCGGTTGTACAAATGCGGGCCTAACACGAGCTTTGTTAAACTTAAGCTTAGCTAAGCTCAGGCTTAAAGTCGACAACCGTTGTACAATCGTCGGCTTAGTTAAACCTGGTTGATAATGAAATTCACTACAGTTGGCATCAATGAAGCAATACGTACTGACACAATCATCTGAAAAATTACCTTTTTTGGTTAGGCACTTATGACAGTTTGTGTCAAATTTTGGCAGCGACCGTTTCTGTCTCTGTTCTTTCATTTGCTCTCTTTGTTAAATCAGACACAAATCTTTAAAAAAATATGACCTAATAAAGTGACAAGCAATTTCAAGGTTTCTCCTTGACATATCATGTCACTTGTATCAGGTTAGGTTTAAGCCTCAGCTAAGCTCGCGTTAAGCTTCGGCTTACGTAAGCTCGTGTTAAGCTTGGAGTGGGGGGCTAAGCCAGCATTGTACAATGGACGTTTTGCAACTGACGTGGTTTATCGTCGGCTTACCTTAAACCGAAGCTTAAGCTTGCATTGTACAATTGGCCCTGAGTGGTATCCGTTTTGCATTTACAACAGACTTATGATGTCTGACCAGCACGTTTTCAATCTGTGTTTCGTCATTCCGTGATATGTGTCGCCCTGTACGTTGTACGTGTACACCGCGTACGTAGATACATATATCGCGATTTGCCGTCGCGCAATCGTCGGACGTTTTGACGAATTTATTAGGCTATATTCCCCCCGATCCGTCACGTTCCAGCAAGACGAATGGAGCATGGAGCCAGCTCGTTCCCTTCTAGATCATTGGACCAGCGAGGAAAATTTGACGCAGATCGAAATCGAAGACGAATTGTTTCGTTTTATTTTATACTTTGTGCTTTGACGTTCGATTTATCCAGTTTTTTGTGTAGTTGGCGAGTTATAAAGGCGACGGCGACGGTTTGAAAGGATCCCGACCACCCGCAGAATTCGCTGGCCTCGACGTCTTCCTGAAATAAAGGATATGGAATTTTATTAGCGAGCGCCGAGGCCACGGATTTAGGAAAGAAAGGGGAATGTATGGGGAGGTAAAAAAAACCATCATGTTGACCGTATGCAGTGGCGTGGATAAGGGAACATAGGGGCATTGTGGGAACATGTCATCCCCCACATCGGAAGCACAAACATTATTTTTGGATCCACCATCACCATAAACCTCATACCGTATATTCCCACTCTAAACTAAAAAAAAATCTGCCTATACCTATACCTATTGTTTTGGATAACTTGAGGATGCTGATTACAAGTCCTGTCTCAGTATTCAGTTTCAGTAATGATTGACGAAAATACAAAATTTTGGACCTTTCAGATCTTCAGGTTTACCTAAAAACTCTACAATCTTTATTGGACTTCCAACTAAGACGAAACTTCGTGTTTTGAATAATTTGAGGGTGCTGATTACGAATCCGGCCGCAATTTTGAGTTTCAGTATCGTTTGACGAAAATAAAACCTTCAGATCCCTCAGACCTCCAGGTGCACCTAAAAAATAGAGTTTCAGTATCGTTGACGAAAACCAAAAACCTTAGATCTTTCAGATCTTCAGATGTATCTAAAACATTGAAACTCTTTATTTGGCTTTTTATTGAGATGAAATATCCTCTTTTAGATAACTTGAAGGTGCTAGTTGTAAATCCGGTCATAGTTTTGAGTTTCAGTAACATTTTACAAAAATTAAAAATTTCAGATCTTTCAGGTTCCCTAAAAAATCGAAAATCTTTATTTGATTTTGCATTAAGATGAAACTTCGTGTTTTGGATAATTTGATAGTGCTGATAACGAATCTGTTCACAGTTGTAAGTTTCAGTATCGTTTGCCGAAAACCAAAAATCTTAGATCTTTCAGCTCTTTAGGTTCACCTAAAACATCGAAAACCTTTATTTGGCTTTTCATGTAAGATGAAACCTGGTCTTTTGTATAACTTAAGGGTGCTGATTGTAAATCCGGTCGTAGGTTTGAGTTTTAGTGTTGTTTGACAAAAATGAAAAGTTTCAAACCTTTCAGATCTCCAGGTTTGCCTAAGAAATCTAAAATCATTATTTGGCTTTCCATTGAGATGAAACTTGGTGTTTTGGATAATTTGACGGTGCTAATTAGGAATCTGGTTGCAGCTTTCACTTTTAATACCGATTGATGAAATAAAAAAATTCACACCTTTATTTGGCTCTTTATTATGATAAAACCTTGTCTTTTGGATAATCTCGAAGTGCTGACTATAAATCAGTTTTCAGTTTCAGTATCGTTTGTCAAAAAATAAAAAATTTCAGATCTTTCAGATTTTCAGGTTTCCCTAAAAAATCGAAAATCTTTATTTGGCTTTCAATTAAGATAAAACTTCGTATTTTGGATAATCTTAGGGTGCTGATTATGAATCCGTTCAGGTTTAAGTATCGTTCGAGTAAAATTCAAATATTTTAGATCTTTCAGATCTTCAGGTTTGACGAAAAAATCGAAAGATTTTATTTGGTTTTTTATTAATATGGGATCCTCGTGGTTTGCCTAAATAATCGATAATCTTTATTTGTTTATGCTTATCTGTTAGGATTAAAATTTATGTTTTGGATAATTCGAGAGTGCTGATTACGAATTCGGTCGCAGTTCTGAGTTTTAGTATCGTATATCACAAATCCGACTTATAATTACCATTTGCACCTAAACCACCATTCTTGGCGTAAGTAGATAAAAACTGAATATCGCAGTGATCATAAGACAGAAGGCTGTGACTGCGGTGTGACTAAGCATGAAATATGTCATCACAGCTTAGGTGGTTAAACTTGAATTCTGTTTGTACTTTATAAAATCGGTACATTAATTAAGGATTCTTAGCTTCTTGTATAGCTTCTTGTATTAGTTCCTTACCTTGTTAGGCTTTTCTCATACCACTCGACAGGTTGGCTAAAGTACGGTCGAAGCGAAAAGTTATGCAAAGTTCTTTTTCTGCTACTGTTTACAGCTTCACTGCATCTTACCTGTAACAAACGATATAGTTTAGAAAATGATATCATTTGAATTATGAGCAAGCGCAAATTCCTACTAAAATATATTCAGATAATCTGCAATCTTGTTGAAATTATGGTATATGCACGATTGAAAAGATTGTGTCTGGAGTGCGAAAGCTCCAATGCAACTAACGTAGAAGGTACATAATTATATTCATGACCAGGCGCAGTAAGAAAACAGTTTCGGTAGAGTGCATTGATGTCTTACTTAAACCGAGTATCACATATTGCGAGGTTATAATGTAAAAATTGTCAAAATTAGAAAAAATGCAAAAGCCAGTATGACATATACTGTGGGTGACCTCTGACCTATGGATCTGGCAAAATATGTCAGAACTGCAATTATCCTATGATTAGCCTATGGTCAAGGTCATATTTATTGTGGAAACTAAGGACTATTGATAGATAGATAGATAGATAGATAGATATCTATTGACTACGTTTTGTAAACAGGATACAATTGTAGCAAGTCAAAGGAAAAAAATATAACAGATAAAATATATAATGTGTAACGAATGCATCTAACATCAGTAGTGGTAGTATGCATATATTCTTCTTTAGAGTAGAAGCAGTGTTTTCTGAAGGATTTTTTGATGGTAGCTTTAAATTTGTTACTACTGAAATGTTTAACGGCCTCTGGTAGAGCATTGTATAACGAAATTTCTAGTGAGTTATTGGCTGACATTTTATATGTGAAACGTTGAGGTCTTATGAATTCTGCTCTTCTAGTACAATACTCGTGATAGTCAGAATTGACAGAAAATAAGTTTTTATTATTATGAATCTCAACTATCTGATGAAAAATATATAATGTAGGAAGGGGCATAATAATATTATGCATTCGTTTGAATAAGGGTTTACGATATTCATCATATTTAGCGTTAGCTATGAAGCTTAAAGGTTCTATTTGCCGATGACGCGTTGTCCCAGAGTAGAACGCCATACGAGATATGTGAATGAAACAAAGCATGGTACACCGTTATTAAAGTTTTCTCGCTAACTGTGTTTCTCAATCTGCGTAGGACAGAGATGGCTGTAGATGGTTTTTTGGCCAAAAAATCAATATGAGCGGACCAGTTTAAGCGGTCATCCAACACTATACCCAGAAGTTTAGCTGTCTTACCACAGGTTATTTTATTATTTGTGGAAAAAGCTAGTATTTGTGTCTTATCTAAATTTAGCTGCAGTGTATTGCTTGTGACCCGTAGATTGGCTTTAGTCTCCAATAATGCAATGCTTTTATCTAATGACGAACTGCTTTTAACTGAACTCAAGAAAGACGTGTCATCTGCATATAAAATGCATTTTTGAGGTGCCATGTAATGTTGTAAATCATTCATGTAGATAACGAAAAGCAGTGGCCCCAGAACAGAGCCCTGCGGAACTCCATATTTAATAGGCCGCATGGTAGATACATCCATTTTCAGCTGAACACGTTGTCTATCGTTCAAATGAAAAGATATGAGTTGCAGTGGATGTCCTCTTACGCCATATCTCGATTATTTTTCTAGCAAGAGATGATGACTGACACAGTCAAAAGCCTTGCTGAGGTCGCATATAGTTAGCCCAACTACCTCTCCCCCCTCAAGGCCCCCAACTACGTCAGAGACTACCCTATGGATTGCCTGAATTGTTGAGCATTTTTCCTTGAAGCCATATTTTCTTTCACAAAGGCTGTTATTGTAATCTACTCGGACTCCCAGGCCACTTCAAAGGCCTCGGACTCCGAGGAGATTACATCAAAACTGGCAGGGGGCTGTTTAAACACTCTTAACTTACTAACTTCACGTAACGCTATACATCTCAGTTGGGTATCAGGCTATGAACGTATTAGTGATAATGAGTGTACTATCTATTCCGTGTAAGAGCATAACAGTGACGTCACACAATTGATGACGTACCGGCGTAGACAACATGGCGGATAACATTGCTCACTGTTAGAGGCGTAACAATTGTTTTCTCAGTTCGAATTTGATTAATAGTATAATGCAAAAATAAGTGGGTTATATCGTAACATATATCTTCGGAGACATTGGACTTCGTAAACCGAAAAACCGCACAAAATCAAAAACAAGCCGCACAAGATAACCCACGCCACTGACGAAAATTCCCATGACAGCCGACCATCATAAACATAACTGCGTATTTGTTTTCTTACTTCAATAAAAAATATTTCAGTGTTTGAGCTGCTTTATTTTAAATCAGTCAAGGATATCTGCAGAAGATACGTAGGCCGTCTCTGAAATGCATAATAAGTATCTAGTTAATGGTTCTCTTTGTACCATTTTTCACCGATGACTTTGATCAGAATATTTTGATTTTTGATGTGTCATAATACCAGTATGAGTTTCGTTAGATCGTGCTAAGATAAACTGTGGAGTTAGCTAGGTTCGAGTATATGTGGTTTTTATTTATTGAAATCTGATCTGGGACTAATACGTTGGGTCAATTGCAACAGCTGCTTGTAAAAAGCTTCGGTACCTATTTAGGGCCAGAAGGTACTTACTTCTCACCATAAAACTTCCTCCCTCTATATAAAGCCCAGATAAGACCTCGCCTGGAGTATTGCTCTCATGTCTAAGGAGCTGCTGCCTCTACTACCCTGTCTATACTAGATGCCGTCCAGAGAAGGGCAATTCGACTAATCGGCGATCCGGCCTTAACGCGCCACCTTCAGTCACTTTCTCACCGGCGTGTTGTTGGTGACCTCTCACTCTTCTACCGAACTTCAAACTGAATCTGCTCCTCTGAGATATCCTCTATCGTACCGCTGCTCACCGCTCCTATCAGATGCACCCGCGCGACCGCTGCATCTCATCCTAAGGCGGTCGTTCTTCATACATCAAGAACCGAACGGACAACCGCACATTTATTCCCAGGGTGTCGAAGGCTTGGAATGGAGTGTCAGAAGATGTACTTATTGGGCCTGTGGGTGTTGGCTCATTCAAATCCCGCGTTAACAAACTTCCCCTAACATACCCTTTCACAGCAGCCTCGGTACTCTGATATTCCCACATAGCACTGGATTATATGAGAATATTCTGTTCACATAGACTACAGATATGATGAATATTCTGAGAAAATTCCATGGATAATTAGAATATTGACAGAATATTCTGTAAACGTTAGAAATGCCGCCGAATATTCCGCACGGATATTATATGAACAATCGTGGTAGAATGTTTTTGAACATTCTAGGAACATTTTGTCTAAGTTACCTCATATACGAAACATCTTTAGGGAATTATGTATACTGTTCCAAAAATAATGGCACCTACTAGTGGCAGATGGTCACAAAAGTTAAGTGGTTAGACATCTCAGTCTAGATGCCCAAATAAAGTGTAAACATGTGAACTTGTTGCATTTAACCTCAAAATTCTACTCACATTATATAATGAACAAATGAACCATACACCATAGTATATAACATTATAACAACCAGCAACTTTATTGTACAAAATTGGGTATAAATGCATTCCTTTCAGGAATAAAACTCGTGAATTCGTGAATTGCTAAAATGCCGACATCCACATGTTGAAGCACAGAATGACAGAACACTTGAAGCGAAGAATAGAGTGACAACCAGACAACATTGACAAGTGACGACACCATAGTCACCATATATCAGCATAAGATGCTGTCACTTTATGGTCGGTGGATGCCATATCTGTATTGCTAGCAATTGCTAATAAAGTTTTGAAAATTGCACATAATACTTATTAGGTATATTTAGGATGAACGCAAAACGAATGAAGGTTTTTTAATTCACTAAGAAACGTGCAAATATAAATTAATAATACATGAGGTATTGGGGTTGAATATTTGCCTACATACAGATATTTCTAATACAAATATTACTAAATGTTCGTCAGAAAATAGCTAGGTACATCTTGTTCTTAGTAGATTATTAAAATAATATTCTACGAAGAATATTACTGGTATATTCTGGAATAATTCAGACTTTAAACGAATAATCACTGATTATTCTAAGTGGATAAGATAATAATATTCTATGAAGAATTAAATAATACTACTTTAATAATCCAGGCTCTGCCTACGCGGTTTGCTCAGTTATAAAAAAAGAGAACCGATTGAATTAACTTTCTTGACATAGTTTCTTATTAGGTATCTAGGTCTTGTGATAAACACTCTGCGGATAGCATCCCCGATTCGATTGGGGTATTCTTTCCGCCAGTTCCGCATTACTTAACGAAGGTATAGGAAAAGGGCGGGATGGGTGTACCCTGAGCGCGAGTCGGGCCTCGATCGGAGGATCCGTTCGACATCCGAAAGGACTAATTTCGTTACGCAGGACTTGCTCGCAGACTCGGTGCGTGAAATATTAATTTCGTTCGGTGGGGTTGCGGGGGTTGTTGGGGGTAGTGCGGCGTCAGCCGAAACCGGGCCGTGCCGCCGCTTGTTGTAGGAGGAGAGGATGAGAGTGTTTCCGGGTGACGAGGGTTCCTACCGGATACCGAGACTCTGGCTGCTGATGGTAACTGCTCTGCTGGCCGGGAGTGTTACGAAATTGAGAAACGTAGTCCAGTCAATATATTATTATTATTCATCCGACTTTCTAAGTTCCTCTCGCATAATTGCGGTAGCAACAAGTATTGACGGGCTGTGCCAAGTCAACACCCGGACTATTATTGATCGGAATTTAAGAAGGATCACACAATATTACAGGTCTTCAGGATTACAGACTTTTGGAATACTTTGTGTAACTTTTCATCCAGGTCCAGCTGTTGAAGGTGTTGTGCAAACGTGTTTGGTGTAAGGCCTGAGACAGACATAATGAGGGGGACAATTGTGACTTTGTTTTGTTTCCACAGTCATTTTATTTCCATGGCAAGATCCGTGTATCTAGATATCTTCCCAGCGTAGGTGTTTTGGATATCTACATCATTGGGAATGGCAATATCTATCAAATAGGTAATTTTGTCGGCCTTTGACTGGAAAACTATATCTGGTATATTGGCTGGGATAGCCTTGTCTGTATGTATTTCAACGTCCCAGTATAGTTTGTATCGATCGTTTTCGAGTACTGATGTCGGAGTGTAATTGTAATATGGATCTGTGTTTTCTGTCAGTTTGTTTGTTGTGGTTAGTGTTTGGTGTATGACCTTGGCCGCAGAGTTATGTCTGGCTGTGTATTCGGTACCGGCAAGAGTTGTTGTTGTGTGATCTATTGTTTCTTTTTGTTGGTGACGTTTTCTGCAGTTGTCGTCTGTTATGGATGGATCTTTAATTATATATTTTTTGTAGTTTCGTGTTGCAATCACTTGGTCGTGGATAGCAAGCATAAAACCCTCCGTTTCTGGGAATAGCTGGCCATCCTGCAACCAGGTGTATGACTGTTTTTTGTTAATGTGGTCTTGGGTGACACGGTATCTATGTTTGCCGTGCAGTGCTTTCTGCGACCAGGTGTTTATTTTTTCTTGTTGTGATTGGATATGATTATATGTGTCTGCTACGTGATCTGGACAAGAGAGGTTAAGTGGTGTATAGTTTTTGTCTGCTTTTACTATTGCCTTATGTAAGTTAGTTTGTTTGGTGTGGAAGAAATGTCTGAGTGTTTGTGTTTTGCGAAGTGACTGTATGTCTATAATTCCTCTGCCCCTTAGTTTTCTGTCTATGGTGAGCCTCTCCTTGCACGCGTTCGGATGTGACATTCTGTGTTTTGTGAGTTCTGTTCGCATAGGTATATGGATGTTTTCTATGTCCGTGTGTGACCATTTGATGATGCCAAAGGAATATTATTTATTATAGTATTGAGTAGAGTGCAAGTATTATAAACTCAAGTATACAAGAATAGGAGTGTATGAACAAAACAAACAGAATAAAAGACTGAATTACAAAGGAAATTGTCAGAAGGCGCTGCACCACCTATCATAATTGTTTTTAAAATTATTGGTAGAAGCTGAGTTTACAACGTAGGAAGGCAGGTTGTTCCATGCGTCGAAAATGCGGTTCGACAGAAAGTACTGATGAACTGAAATGCGGAAAGCTTCTTTTCGCAACTTGAAGTTGTGGCCTCTGAGGTTGCTTTGCGACAGGCGGTATAGATGAGATAGGTCTACAGTGAACATGTTATTTATGACTTTATATGTTATAATGAGGTCGCCCCGCAGTCTTCTGGCAGCAACCGTTGATAGGTCAAATAACACACGATGTTCATCATAGCTTGGTCTTTGGATACCAAAAGGAATCCGCGTCGCACGTCGTTGTACATCTTCTAACAGGTTCTTGTCGCGCATGAGAACTGGATCCCAACTAGGACCGGCAAATTCCAAAATGGGTCGTAAGTAAGTTTTATATAACAAAGAACATGTTGGTACTAACATCACATCCATGGAAAAATCTCCCCGTCATGTAAACCAGCCTCTTGGCTTTGGACCTAACGCTATGAATATGTTCTGACCAAGATAACCTATCTGTGACTATTACTCCTAGTTTGGTGTGACTGGAAACCGTTTCGATGGTCTGTTTGCTGATTTTATATTGTACCTCTGCTGCCAAGATAACTGTAGGATTGGGTCATACAAGGTGGCCTAATAAGAATGGACGCCGGCGAAATCTCGGTAACCGTTAATCATATAACTTCGAGGAAAAAATATTATTAGGTAAATCGGCTAAGAGAAATTGCTGGAAATTACTTTAAAGTTCCGCTAGTAGCTGCAACTGTTACGATCAGTCAGAGAAATGGCCTTTTCCCCAAAAATATGCAAATAAATATATTATAAATTCCACCATAATGTAGACTGTATGATTTTCTATTTTTTTTGTTAACCGTTTTTTGCTCTATCTAGTAAGATGTAGTGGTGGGAGAATGTCAAAAAAGATTTTTATTTAAATGCCAATAACTTTGGTATAATTTAACGGAATTAAACAAGCAAGCAAATTAAGCAAGTCTCGTTTGAAAGGGCGAAAGAGCAGTTCTTACCCGATAATCTGTTACACAAAAATTATCTAAGTTCATCTTGACTTAGTAGCTACAGGGCGGTATTTGACATCATAACATGTATTACGCATCTTCACGAAAATTTTGAGTGGTATGCTGTATATCTTTCAACATAGAAAAACGTATGTATAGAGGACGAAATTCTTGAAAAGTCAACGCAAGATTGAACTTCCTAGCTGTTTTCAAACCGGATATATCAATAAAACAAGTATTACGACAAATGTGCTGTGAGTTTCAGAAACAATTGCTACCCTATATGTATATAGATATACAAGTTATACACAAAGATGAAAGAGCATATTAACAGCAATTCTTTGGTATAATAAAACACTGGGGGTCACATTTAAAAAAAAGGTGGAAATATAGATTTTGCATTCTACCGAACATTCTACAGATATGAATCTGAGTCGTCGACACTTTTTACAGCCGATTTTAAAACTAGAGAATATTGTTTATCTTACTGTGTAAAAAAAACAATTTTTGATTCATTACTTTTTGATATACAGTACGTTCATATGACAACAATTTGGATATAAAAATGGTCATAACTTTTGAAATACCCTGTATAATGTTACAATACCTTATATTTTAAGAAGAGGGATTACCAGTATATAGAATATAAGTATGGGATAATATATCTCATTTAACAAAATCTATGTTTGCTTTACCACGTAGTTATGGATCACCCTGTATAAACAAACATATTTTCTGAGCAAGGAGTGTATCCTCGGCTACAATCTTTGTATGCAACTTTTTTGCTATCTCTTACAGTAGTGGAGTTATCGACCGATCGGTTACTAAAAACTCACCCTGTATACCATTCTGATGGTAGTAGATATTGCTTGTTGCAATTTCTGCTTTAGGTAAACTTCTGGAGATCTGAAAAATCTGAAATTTTAGATTTCAGCCAAACGAGACTGTAACTCAAAACTGCGACCGGATTTGTAGTCACCATCCTCACATTATCAAAACGAAGAGGTTTTACCTTGATAGAAAGTCAAATAAAGATTTTCGATTTTTTAGGTAAACCTCTGGAGATCTTGAAAAGTCTAAAATTTTTGATTTTCGTCAAACGAGACTGTAACTCAAAACTGCGACCAGACTTGTAACCAGCATCCTAAAATAATCAAAACCATGAGGTTTCACCTTAATAGAAAGCCAAATGAAGATTTTCTATTTTTTAGGTAAACCTCTGGAGATCTTGAAAAGTCTAAAATTTTTGATTTTCGTCAAACGAGACTGTAACTCAAAACTGCGACCAGATTTGTAATCAGCATCCTAAAACAATCCAAACCATGTGGTTTCTTCTTAATAGAAGGCCAAATGAAGATTTTCTATTTTTTAGGTAAACCTCTGGAAATCTGAAAAATCTGAAATTTTTGATTTTCGCCAAACGAGACTGTAACTCAAAACTGTGACCGGATTTGTAATCACCATCCTCACATTATCAAAACGACGAGGTTTCACCTTGATAGAAAGTCAAATAAAGATTTTCGATTTTTTAAGTAAACCTCTGGAGATCTGATAAATCTGAAACTTTATATTTTCGCCAAATGAGACTGTAACTCAAAACTGCGACCAGATTTGTAATCAGCATCCTGCTAAATGCATATCCTACGAGGTCCTCTGTTTTAGAGCCACTTGTAAAAACTAGTTCGCAATCGTTCCATCTCTTGTAGATCCTGCTTAAATTTATTTGTTGTTTTGTTATTTTCCGATATTTTGTATTGGCGAAGATATACTAATAGGACCGGACTAAATGTGTCCTGGTTCTTACATTAGGATGGGTATTGGTGTTTGAGTATAATCTGGCTTTTCGTCTTAATGATCCTCGATTAATCAAGCGTTTGGAAAGTCCGTGAATTCAGACGTCGTCAGGTCTGTAAACAAGCACTGAATGCTTGATTAATGGACTAATCAATATACACGAGAAATCTACTGCTCCCTTGTATAGAAACCTACAAGACGGTGACTAATGCGAACTTCATTACTCCGAACATAAACATAAATATCTGTACGCCTGCAGTTTCAAAAAAGAAGGTACTTTTTATAAGTTGATTTAGAAAATTAATGATTTCTAAAAAAATGAAGTCAAGTTGATTGACTTGTACCAGTTTTACATCGACATTTTCTCCGCGAATTTATTCATTGATCAATCCATGGTCGTCTTCAGGGTCAAACTGATTGCGTCTTACATCTGTGAATAAAACCATGGATTTCGTGACAGCATGCAGTGCTGCCAAAACTGTTGCTGTGATATTATTAGCGGTTTTCGCAAGATCTATTTAACTCGTATTTTTTTGTGGCCTTGTGACAGTAAAACTCTCAGCATGATTGCGAGTTTTTATTTAGAAAATACCCGAGACGGGTATGCAACATGATTTTTAAGGTTGGCACTACCGATCTTATGTCAAACTTGACCACAGATTAGAGCAGGTTCTAAATCAGTAAAGAAATCCAAGGAGAAATCCTTTGATTTATTTGACGACAAATTCGTGTTTCACGCTTGTCAATTTTGACCACGAACTGAATCCATGAATTAAAACCATGGATTTATTGTTGATGCAAAACGGGTACTAAGTACTTCCCACACATTACGGTGATACCAGTTTATTATTTTCCCATAGCATGAAGCTATAATAATCTGATACCCTTGAAACCAAATCATCGCCAGCCCCCCTCCCTCCCAAAAAAATTCCTTCACAGGTCAATGGACAGCCTATTATCAATGCAACAAATTTTTCAGTTTTACAACCCCCACCCCCCAACCAACCCAATCTCACCTCCCCCAAAAAAAATTGCAAAATTATCCGGGACTCCTAAAATGCCAAAACACGAAGTTTGATCTGTTTCCATATTTTTAGTTTTTTGATTATTGCAGCGCCACCACTGACGATTTCTAAAAACCATGCGTGTTTTTCCTCCCTACGGTACCAATACTGTGTCGAAACCTCATCAGAATCAATTCTGCCACTTCCAGGTTACACAATATAGAATGATATAAAGCAACAGATATCTCACGTCAAAATTTAGAGTTTCAACTGATCAAGTAGTCAAATAATATTGAGAATATAAACCTATTAACAGCTGCTGGAGCCCCATTATGCATAAAGGAAGAAAAGAAGAACCAAATTTGACCGAAGCCAATGCCTACAGTAAGAATGACCAAATAGTTGGACTGATATGTTATATTGTCAAAATTTAATGTGAATGTCATAATTATGCCAATACCCTCATAAAAGGTATAACCTTCGAAGGTGGCAATATTTGTAATACAGTTTTACCAATAAATAAAAAAATGACACTCGTATCTATGTACTTATATCAACGGCGCCATATATGCGGTACTCGGCGAGCAACGAATCCCGATTAATTGCTATTCGGCTATGTGGCTGCAGGATTTTACGCGAATACTCGCCATATGCCGAGCACCGAGCATTCAGCCGGCGCCATAGCCGGCGCTACACATGCGGCATTTAGGGAACAACGAACAGCGAATATTCGCAATTCGGCAAACGCCTACTAGTGTGGCTGGAGCAGTTTGTGCGAATGGTCGGAATTTGCCGAACACAAATAAGTACCCGAATACTGACACAGAAACAGGAACAGGGCCGGACTAGAGAATTAAAACCTTTATTCGCATTGTTTATTTGTTAGCATGTTAGCATTTTTGAATTCTGTGTGTTCAAAAACCCCCAAGTATTGAATTTCACCGCCCCAGCTGTGGCAGTTTTGGAAATATTTAAGCCTTCCGGTACTGTTTACTGAGAAGGCGGTGAGGAACACCAGTTGAAACTTGTTCATGCTGTAAACCATTATTAGGGAATACTTATATATTAAATAAAATATGCAGTGTGTTCTTTTAATAAAAATAATAACAAATAATAAAAATCGGGGATATTTGTTTGTAAATTTAGAAAAATATTTTATAACTTGGCAATGTCGCAAACGCGAAAAAAATTACAAGGCGAGATAGGGTATTAGTAGATATTTCGATTCAAAATAAAACATACAGGGTGTTACATTTAGAAAAAACAAAGTAAAATGACCTTCAAATTACCGTAATTTAAAATTCTACCATTAACACCCTGCACATTGCTGGTGTCATCCAGAATAATATTTATTTAATATTTAAGTAACTCGCTGTATAATATTTTTGAGAAAAGTTAAAGGAATATGTCAATTTGGAGGTATTACTTGCGACCTTGCAAATCCGGAAATTGATAGAAAATAAATTATAACTCGGCAAGATCGCAATAATATTTTAGGGTTTAATAGAGATCAATGATGGAAACTAGAAGAATTTAAAAAAAGTAATAGTACCATATAAAAAAATCAAGTTGATCACTATCCTACTTTCTCGAAACACCCTGTATATATCAGAATATTTTTAGGATATGCAAAACTTTGGTGAGAGCTTCACAAACTTCGGGAATGATTTCAGAAATGAGTTGATGTGATATTTTGAATAGATATTGAAGGCTTTGATAACTGTCGCCGGTCGCTAGAAATCGAAGCGTCAGAGCTAGTCGTTCTTTAGCAGGAACAGATTTTCTCCATTTTGTGTCTTTTTTTGATATCAGTGGTCCTGTTTTGCTGAGTAGATAATCAAAATCTTCGGAGGACATTCTGCAAAAATTTTCAAAAAATCCAGACGGTTCTTTTAATACATCGGCAACTAGGTGTGGTCCGCCATACCTGAAAATGTGTTTAACATTGTGGTTTGATGTTATTGCTAATTATTTTATTACCTCTCTCGGCTTCTATTTAATGAGACCATCCACCATCGCCTCCTTCTTGGTTGATTTTTTCTTTTCCTTATTAACATATAAGCACTACACATAACAAAAACAGCACTTGCTGCCACGACTATATGATGATGACGTTGATTCTACTGTCGATAAATTTTAATAATAAATAAGTTTCAATTTGCTACGAATATTCGGGCTTTCCCATTCCCTTTCTTCTCGAACCTAAACATAGCCAACTACGCACATGTAAGGCGATACGTGCTCGCTACTCGGCGAGTAAGGTTGAAAAACGGCGAGTATTGATACTCGGCAAGTACCCGCATATGTGGCGCCGGCTTCAGAAAATTCTAAGTCCTTTGGTTTCTGTGATAGGCAAGGAAACGTTAGGAAGGACCTAAAAAAGTGTATTATGCCGCTTTTCTTTCACAGGCAATGGAAAGTCTATTATGCATACAACAAATTTTTGACTTTAACAACCCCCATCCCCCAACCACCTCAATTTCACCACCACCAAGAAGGAGGTAGAAAATGACCAGGGATCCCTAGACCATCCAAAAACGAAGGAAGAGCTGTTTTCATATTTTTAGTTTTTTGACCATTGCATTGCCACTGCCACTTACACGATTTCTAACACCCGTTTTACATCAACATTTTTTCCGTGAATTTATTCATTGATCAGTCAAGGTCAAACTGATTATGTTTTTAGTCTTTACAATTTTATTCTGCGACTAATATAGTTTCCATTCGACAGTGCCCCAAAATTAGGGGGTGGTTTGTGACTTTTACTAAAATCGAAATTTTATCGCGTATTAAGTTGAAGAACGCTATCAAACAGTTCTGTAACACTGTTTCTCCGAATTTAATAACATTTCTCATATCTCTATTCTCTGCAGCTGCCTAAGTAACACATTTGGGCTTAAAAAAAGTACGACATTTAGGAACACATCGTTACCAACCACCGATATTAGCCAATCGTTAAATCTTAACAAAAGTCTCTTGAGCGCAGCAGTTCAGAGATATATGAAATTTGGTGGGGTGGTAGACATTGGTCCCCTAAACCTACACCTCGGGGGGTTGCAGGTCAAGGAGTGGGGGGGTGCAAGCTGTGCATCGCGACTATTTTCGAAAAATAGTATCGTCGCGGGGGGGGGGGGGGGAGGGTGTGCATTTTTTGCGATCCATACTCCATACTCGTAGATTCATCTAATAGAACAGTACAGATTTATTTTTTAGGGATTCTCTAGCCAATATTCTTGGAGCTGCAGTATATGCTGCTCAAATGTTCTTCGAGTTCTTTAAATGCTATTGCTGCCCAGCTCAGGAGTTAAAAGATGAGGTGAAGCTATATTTAAATGATATAGTAATAGCTATGAAGTAATAGAAAGATATTTTTTGATTATCTCACTTGACTGGTACACTTTCTCATAGTACAAGTTAATTGGCAACAAGTAATCTGGATAATCTGGAATAGCTAACATTTATTGATTAGATTGAGAGCTTGCTAGATACGTCAATGATTATATAGGGTCTCAAGAAATACAGTGCCTTGCATGGGCATTGTTGATATTTCCAAAATCAAAAACAGTTATACGTCATCGTCTTTAGAATGACAATGATTTCTGTCTTAGACAGCGGCCATACGACAGCCACTTGCCTACACGATATAGTTTACGCAAACAAGACGGTATACCGCAGTGTCCACTCCAGTCAAGTATGCTCGCGCAAACCTCATTTCAGTGAGTTCCCTTACCGAACAATTAATGAGGACAGGTGATGAATTATTCTTAATAAATACTTTCTTGATTGTTTGTTAGTGAAGAAAAAAAGCAGTTAACAATTCAGATCCGAATGGAGTAAAAAGTAGTTCCTCTTTCAGTTTTTGTAGCATTTTTTTGTACTATTTTGCGGTATGCCTCATTTTTCTTAATCTGATCAGAAGAATATTACCTTGATTTAATTTTCCATGGACATGGTAATAAATGGTACTAATCATCAAATTTGAACCTTTTTTCGGGAGTATGAGTCAGAACATATGACTGCTTTTAGGTTGGCCAGAGCACGCTAAATCAGTTCTAGGGTCTGGTATATGGCCTAGAGTTCACAATCCTATTTTTCCCCTTGAATACTTTCACCCCAAAACAGGATTTGATTTTAATGAAAAAAGTGAAATACTACCCAATAAAATCTAATAAAGCTACTTGTGAAGGTGACCATAACTCTGCAGTTATAGTGGCCGAAATGTCGGTAATGCCTCTTGATTCCTAATTGTTGGACGTCCGTAAAAGCGGACCAACCCGGTGATGAGTCATGACGCGCCTAATATCCTCCTTTTTATTGCCGTTGGGCAGCTTCTGCTCTCCACCCCTGCCGGCCCTTCAAAAGGGAGATAGAGCACGCATCGGCGCTCCTCTCTCAAACAGAGAAAACACAGTTACGGTTTACGATCTTCTCACGCATAAATAGTCCGGTAAAGAAATCCAGATGTGGAAGAGCAGCCCTCCCGTCAGGCATCAGCTAAACCTCGCCCTAATGGGCTAATTTATTTACAAAAAAAATATATTTTTTTCAGGAGAATCGGAAAATTGACGGGAATGTACGTTCATACAATTTTTTTTCAGAATTTTTATACATCTAGTTTCAGCAAAATTTGAGTTTGAAATTCAAATTATGGGGCTAGTGACGTCACTGCCACCACCGTATACCAGGATGGTCGGTAAATTTTATTGGAAATACGTAGGCGTTTTAAACATATCCCTCTCAAAATACAGGCTTCTACCGTATGCACATTAATCATCTAAGTATTTAACTAGTGCCATATGTAAGCGTAGTTTTATGTGAGCGATAAATTCTATGAATTGCTGAATTATAAATAGACATTGTAAAATAATCGTCCCTCGTACATACGGACCTCAAGCATCTGACTTCGCTGTATTGTTGTGTTCCAGTGACGTCGTGCTGTCATCTAGTGTCGCCCAAAAATTGTCATATCTAGATTTGAGGTTATCGTTGAATGGTTATCAGTATTATCACTGTCAGACAGACAACAGACTACTGTCAATGTCATCGACCATGGAACATGAAACGGCTTATTTAGCGTTCACAGAACACGACAGCTAAACGTAAGCCCTGCAAGTAGAACCAAATCGAGCTTTCGGCGTTGCCAAACTTCATGAGGGTGCCCGTGACGTCATTCTGCAGTTTTTGGACTTTTTTTTTGCTTTTTGCCCTAATAAGAAGGTCGTAAAAATTCTAAAAAAATAGTATGTGTAGGTCTCGTCAAAAACTGTCCAGAGAGTTATTCCAAGAAAAATGGTAAATTAGCCCATTGTTGAACTTCACAAGAGATGATTTCAAGAGAAGGGAAGAATTCACACCCTACAATACTACATGCAACTTCACTAACAGATACTATGATATTTTGGAGAATAATAAGTGGTACCGGCGCTTCACAATCTATAAAAAGGTGCCATTGGACTGAATAAACCTGATTTAATATTTTTCAAATCGCATGTTACATCGGGACCTAGGATCTGTAATAAATACCCAGAAGATTTAAATGATGTTCAGACGTCAATAAGGTTAGGATTTTTTTATGGTCTGCCTCCCGCAAAGGCTGAAAGCCGCTGTGAGAGCGCTACTAGAGGATAAGTATCGTTAGATACGTTAGATTTGAAACGCTGCAGGTTGTAGTCGTCGGGAAATAAATTCCTTAGCAACTCATTCCACAGCGTCGAAGTTCTCCGAAAGAAGGAATGCTGGAGGAGACTGGTTCGGGGAGTAGCGACCTTGACCCGGTAAGGATCAGCTTCCCGAGCCTCTCAAGTGTTCCTCGTTCGGACGACCCTTGGTGTTATTATCTAGGAGAGCTCACTCGAACATCTTCCGTGATAGAGTCTGTGAAACAGGGACAGGTCAACCACCCTTCTTCGATGTTCTAGACTGTGGAGGTCCTTTGTGAGGTTGGGCGTATCGAAAATTCTAATTGCTCTCTTCAGGATAGTGTCCAGAAGCTTTAGAGAGTGCTTCGGAGCGCATCCCCACACATGGGAGCAATACTCCAACGATGGTCGGATCTCTGGTTTGTAGAACAGCGGTAGTTGCTCTGATGTAGACAACTTCCTACAACGGAACAAAAATCCAAGCTTCTGGGATGCCGCTTTAGCAATACGGATGACGTGGTCATGCCAGGATATGTTATTGTTGATGTTGGTCCCCAAAAGCTTTTTCCAGCCATTTCTACATTTGGTAAGCCTACGTGAGACTTCCTTGTCAGCGTTGTTGTCCGAGTTTTCTGTACGTTAAACTGTACTTTATTCACTAATCCCCACTCGACAATTGTTTTGATATCTACGTTGATCTGTGAGGCATGTTGATGTCGCCGACGTACTGTCTCTTGGGATGGTAGTGGTTTGCCTGGCTCCATGCACGGTATTAAAGTACTATCGTCTGAGAAGCTGTAGAATGGATTGGATGTTATTTCCAGCGACATATTATGATAGGTCTTCTGCAATATACCTACATTCTTTGGTCTTTATGGTCAACACATTCACCGACAGAAAAATTGAAGTGTATTGTTTTTCAAACCAGTACGATTAATCCCAGTTTACGAGATATATTTGACGGGATATATTCTAATCTTTTCAATGTACAAGCTGAAAGCTACCAAAGTAAGTGGTCAATAACCTGAACAACAGGACCGTCAAAATTGTAAGTTATACGTTGTTGTCCGTCACGATGACATCGTTGCACAATACCAAAATTTACGTTTGACAGCATATATTGCGCGATCTTCGCCCGTCGTTTGTCGTCTGCAAGATATGTGATAAGACTGCGGATCTCTCGACTAGACTAACGCCCGCATCCCTTGCAGCAAGCAGCACAGACGAACCATCCTCCAAGTTTAATTATCTGCGTCCAATATAACGCTACTGTAGGGTCGGCGTCGGGTACTTGACCCTTTTTGGCAGCTGCAGAACCGACGCAAGCTTCAAGGTTGATTCTGCGGTTCTGTCGTTGCGCAGCTGAGTCGATAGCAGTGCAGCCGTTATTGAGAGCACTATGTATAACAGGGAACATTTGCTTGAGGCTAGACAGAGAACATGTCTAGAGGTAAGTTGCAGTATTTCTTGAAACCTGTTCGTAATAATAACTTAATATTCAAGTAGTTTTTTTCCAAACCATATAATTTTGTTTCTACAATCCGTAATAGTGGGTTTCATCTAATGTCATACGCATTTTACGAGATCAGCAAAATATATCCTTGTTCCATGCCTAAGGGTGTACTTCTGATAGAAAGGTCCATCAGGAGATATTTTTATAAAATAACTTGAATAATTGCGGGTAGAAGAAGCAAGACATTATTTGTAAATATATTAATTTACATTACAGACGTCCATTAGCAAGTGAATAATTTGAATTTTCCGATGAAGAAATAGGGGAGATAAAGATTTGATATGTTTAAAATTACAGAATTAACTAAAATGGTATTATCTCTATTTCAATGTAGTGGCCACTTGCAAAAATATCTCGAGTACTAGTTATAGGGTATAATATAAAGGATATCAATTCTGCTCTAAAAAACAACTTGACTATTGTATCAAGTGTAATTATATTTATGAAAAGTAGTAAGCACTGTAATTGAGAGTCCTCGAATCAAAAATGGTTTCCATTGATTGTATCTCAATGATTTATTAGGTCAATTATAGCGTGTAGATAAAGACGTCTTGTTTGCAACGAAAGTATTTTAGAATCAATAATGAAACATGGGTTTGATTTAATGAAGGAACTTAATAGAATTACTCATTCGAATTCAATTACAACCTGTCATTGGATCGACAACAGAATACAATGTGTTTCACCATCATGTCGACAAACTTTGAGGTATGAAAATACAATTAAAGTTATCGAGAAAAAATGCGAAAAAAAGGGGTCAACCTTTTAATTAATTTTTTATTACATTTTCAATTTCTGTATCACGACTCCATGGGTTCGCGCAGTTGTAGCGCCATAGCTTGATTATTTATTGACCAATTCACGACATTTTGGACTCATTTTATAGGAGAATGACTGGGCATATCAACTAAAGCAAAAAAAGATAATACCTGACAATTTCTAATGCTAAAAGATTCACCAAACTAAAAAAAAAATTTTGAAATGCACTTATTTGGGTTACTTACAAATAATTTGAAAAAAAGCCGTATTAGTGCTTATATATTAAGACATTTCAATGTCTAGCAGGATGTTTCCTGTCTTACCACATTTAATTCGTGTATATAGCACTGAAATTTTCGACAGAATAGGCCTTTTTGTATTATGACTTCTGTATCACAGCGCCATGTGTTCACGCAGTTGTAAAGCCATATCTTGATTATCTATTGAGCGATTCACAAGTTTTTGGACCCATTCTATAGAAGAATGAATGGGCATATCAACTGAGGCAAAAAAATGATATCCGACAATTTCTAAGGCTAAAAAAATCCACCAAACTTAAAAAAAAAAATTGTAATGCACTTGTTTCGGTTACTTGCAAATAATTTGGAAAAAAGCCATATTAGTGCCTATTTATAAACACAGTTTAATGTTTATCAGGATGTTTCCTGTCTAACGACATGCAATTTGTTTATGTAGCACTGTCGACGAAATAGGCTTTTTTATTACGACTAATTTTGAAATAAACAAGAATTTGGTATGCACATTGTCTTTATTGGACTCCGGTACAGACTATTACTTAAATGCAATTTACATGAACAAATTTGGTACATATTGATCTCTCCTTGTTACAGGCTACAGATGTACCTTATATCTGACCCACATTCTATTGACACACTTAACACATTCACTCTGTTTATAAACAATCTTACCTAAACATATACATAATTATTTTCCAGTATCTCACGCACCGGACTGGTAACTTCCTCATGAATTGGATCAATACAACATACTAGGTGTTACTAGTTCCCTTCGGTTTACTAATTTACATCACAACCCTGGTTCAAACAAACAAAATCTTTATTTACTTCTTCTAACCTATTCGAATTCGTTGCGCGCATCAGATTTGGCCACCAAAATACGTTACCATCTGCCATTACCCTCTTCCAATCCTCGGAGAAAACATTTTCCACTATGGCCGTCCGAATCCATCAAGTCGCGAGAATCCCAATCAGAACTGCAAGTGCCGACGTCAGCTCTGACGACTCTAAGTTAATTTGTTGGAAGCTGAGACGAAACTAAGCCGATTCGTATAAAGTGGCCTCCTTAACCGTAAAGCAAGTCGGGCGCACGTACGTTTTCAGCGGAAAGTTTTCATTTAAAAGCATATACGTTTCCCGATGCGAGCGGCGAGGCTTCTACGTTGCTCTAAACAGAAGGTTTCTGGTCCGCCCACGTCCCAGATAAATAAAACCAGACGTGCTGAGCGTAAGAGAAACTTCTTTATAGAGGCGCTCATACACATACACACGGTCAAGCGAACCGACCGTTGTGATGCTGGGTTATTATTAAACTTGGATAAATTTAATACGTAACTCGAAACGTCTTTTATAGAATCCGTCCTGTGTAGTAACTATTCTTACCGACATGAGATGCTTGTGTTTAAGGGTGGCTGTGACTTGAAAATTATTTCTATATTATTTACTTGGCTGCCATACATAAATAACTTATGAATTTATGGTTCTGGGGTTTTTAGGCCGGCGACGTTCAGCGTTAAAGCTTGACGTTTCGCCACCACAAGTGGATGGCATCTTCAGAGGCTATTTCACTTCGGCGACTTCCAAAATACTGCCGGCTGGTGGATCTTCACCTGTATTTATACCTGCTAACGGTGACGTGGCCCAACCATGTAGCATTATTTGGTAGCCCCGCCCCTTCGCGATATGTTAGTGTCTTCAGGTCCTTTAGGATGGGTACCCATGTCCGGTTAACTTCCTGTGTTTCTTCTTTCCTGTTGAAATTATTATGATGTTTTTATATTTCGATGGCTTCTCTGTGAAGTCTGGCATGGTATGAAGACGTTGCGGCAAGTACCTGAGTTTCTTCCAACTACCGCTGATTTGTCCGTATCGTCATAGCCTTATGATCTGCAATCCTTGTATTTATAGATCGCCTCGTTGTTCCTATGTATGCACTCCCACACGTGCATGGTATGCGATAAAAACCCCGGTGTTGTGAGGGCCCCTCAAGTACAAACCACAAACTGCAAGTCAGATAATCATTCGGTAACCTGTTTCTTTTAGCAAGGTGGGTGTAGAATTGTCCAAGTCAACATTCTATAGGAACATTAAAAAGGTAAAGTTTAATGCCAAAACTTCATATCACAATGCACTTCATAAAAAAATGGAACAGAATGAGATAAGATTGAATTGTGTTAAACACTCGGATGGTAGCTCTATTGCTGTCTTTTAGGGCAACCTAAGAATTTACCTATGGGCTAACCTACAGCAGACTAAATTGATAATATGTTGGGCCAACCTGAGGAGTCCCCTATAGGCTTACCCATGGTGGTCAAATAAAGTCCCATCGGGATATTTATAGGCTGTCTCATGCCAGGTCGTTCAAGATGTGGCTTTCCCTGGGACATTTTGCATATCCCTTTAAGGATAGCCTGGGACTATACAGTGGATATTAAATGCTGTGTGGGTGAAATTTATACGCATGTGCGATTGTGGGAAATAAACTAATACATTGTGTCTAAAACTATCGTGAAAGTTTTTTTACTGGTTTATTCAAAGTTGCCTCACAACAGCAATGTTTCTTTAAGTCACTTCAAGCCTTTATATTTCTCACTGCCATGATCATAATATGTTCTTAGGCCAAATATAAAGCGGACACAGTTATTTTGGATGAGTTGAGTTCTGTTTTTTATGAACCGATTCAATGATGGATAATAAACAACATCACAATAGCCCAGCACAGACAACAAGGATTCCCAAAGTTTTTTCCTCACTTTAAAGTTTAGTATATGTATAACGATCAGAATAGAGAGCTCTAATGAATAGATATGGCTTCATTATGAAATTAGCTATGTGGATCCTGAACTCTTGAACCTTAGTTTATGATCAGCTTCTACACCCAATATTTTTGCTGTTGAGTATTACTTAACACCACCCCATCAAGTGTTAAATGAAACGAATCCTCTACATTTCTTCATGTAGTACCAGAATAGAGGATAACGAGAATACAGGGAGTAAGGCTTAACAAATTGAATTATATTTTATCAATGGATTCTGTTCTAACAGGGATTATATAACGTATGGGGTGCCTCAGGGTTCTGTGCTCGGCCCAACACTATTTCTGATTTATCTCAACGACTTACAAACTGCGATACAGATCCGAGTTTCTACTTTTTGCTGATGGCACCGCAAAGTTAAATCAATTTAAGACTGTTGACGAAATAAGCCAGCATACCAACGCATAACGATCAGAATTAGAAGTTTTGTGCCTGGCGAACTCACTAAAGATAAATCATCTGAAGACGCAACGATTGAATTTCAATATGATACATTTGAAAGAGGACACTGCACCGGTCAAATATCTGGGAGTTCACTTAACTTGGGAGCAGCATATAAAGGAAATATAAAAAAAAAACTGTCTAAGAATGTTTGTATGATCAGGAATCTTTCTTTCGTCCCTAGTCAACCAACATATTATGGACATTTCCATTCTCACTTAAAATACTGCACCATAAATTGGGGCCACTCTTGCTACTTCAAAACGATATTTTCGCTTCAGAGACGTTGTATTAGAATACTATCTCATCTTCCTTACGATGCTGAAATGCATTTATAGATTTCAGTGTACTTACACTACCCTGCGTTTATATTTTAATATACCTCTGCTATGTTATTTTAAATGTTTTTATTTCTGGCTGTTGTTTGTCATTAACTATTATTGATCGTTATATTTATATTTGTATATTAGCTTTTTAAGTAAAATCTATTATTTACTTTATTCAATATGTAGTACCTTTTTGACGTGTGTAAGCATCTTTATGCAAAAACACAAAGAAATTACTACTACTACTATACAGGGTGTCCCAGAAGTCAACGTCAAGCCGCAACTGGGTGACAAGATTGGTTGTAACTATCATGAGAAAAATCAGAAAAAAATCTATCTCATGCAGTTTGAAAATTATGGGCATTTAAAGAAAACCTAAAAATTTAGTCAAATTATAACAATTTTTCGGTTATTGTGGTTAACTTTTATTATTTTTGTTCATTTAAACTTTGGAACCATAACGCTAAGTGACATTTCTAGAAGCACAGTTAAAAATAATGACACAATTGCCCCAAGCTTTCTAGAACGAAGACTATTTATTAAACTATGAATTTAAAATTTTCAATGTTTGCCGACTTTGAAAGGCCCTCCTTTAAAAAAAACGTAGTAAAGTGCCGTGGCAAGTGCCATTAAAAGTTGGCGCATTTAACCAGGATTGTATAAAATCGTACAACACTTGTTAGCTTCGTACTGAAAAAAATGAGTAAAAAAAAGAAAATCTCGAGTAACCCGATTTTTGCTAACCCATTTCAGCCAGGTCAGATGTTATTTATTCGCACAAGCTTCTTGTAGGTTCTTAATTTTACAACAAAATTATGAGAGAGGTGGATAGTGAAAATAAGTGAGCAAGACAGGTAGTGACGCCACTTTTAGCAAAATCAACAAAAACAAGTAAAATTAATAAAATAATGAAAAATCTTGACCTAGCTTAGTTTAGGTTTACTGTATTAGAAGTCAGATAGGGAAATCACATTTTTTATAACAATCAAAGTTCAAATTGTATACCATCAGCCTCAACACACGCTCTACGTTATCTTAAAAAAGATCTACCTATTAGCCAGGCACACATAATGCGAGAAGACGGATCCCAGTATCGCTTTAAAGTAAGCCTGTGGACCGGAATTTTAAACGGCAAAATTGTTGGGTCTTTTGAGCTGCCTGAGAATTTGAATCGCACACATTACCTATATTTTCACGATAAAATTTACCAACTTTGTTAGAGGACGTACCACTAAAGCGGCCTACAGACGTTGATGTAAACTGCGATTGCACGTTTCATGCAACACAAGAATAGTAGGGTGGGCTTATTTCTTTGCATCGACGCAATACTATACACGTTGAAACCTGCGTCACTGCATCAGCGTCACCGGCTCGGCGACATGGCTCACCGTCCGTAATAGGATTCCAGAATTTACATCGCTGCAAGCCGCAACTGATACCAAATTCGTGATTCAGTACCACACACGCTGCTACTTGCGCTATGAAACGTAGAAGTCGATATCTGAAATGCAGCATGCATCAACGTCTGTAGACCGCTTAACAGATCGTCGCCACATGAGGTATCAACAAGATGGCTGCCCAGCGGATTACGCAGTGCAAATAATATGGTTTTCTTGACCAGTCCGTTCCCCAGATTTAAATCCCCTGGCATTCTGTTATCGGGGTGTTCTCAAAGAAAAAGTTCATTCATAGCCCATTGACAGCGTAGCCGAGCTGCGTATACGAATTTCTCAGGCTGCTGAGGACATCAACTCTCGAGGATATGCCTGGCTAATAAGTAGATCTTTTTTAAGAAGATGTACTCGTAGGGCGTGTACTGAGGCTGATGGTAAACAACTTGAATATGCCTGACCTTTATTGCAATAAATCTAAACTAAACTAGGTCAAGATTTTTCATTATTTTATTAATTTTACTTATTTTTGTTGACTTTGCTAAAAGTGGCCTCACTATCTGTCTCGCTCACTCATAGCAAATATGTTTATTATCCATCTCTCTCATCATTTTGCGCAAAATTAAGAACCTACCAGAAGCTTGTACCAATAAAGGACATCTGACCTGAGTGAAATCGGTAGCAAAAATCGGGTTACATGAGGTTTTTATTTTTTTTCTCGTTTTTTTTTTTTAGTACGAAATTAACCAGTATTGTACCATTTTACAATCGTGCTTAAATGCGCCAACTTTTAATGCCACTTGCCAAGGCACTTTACTACATTTTTTTAAAGGAGGGCCTTTCAAAGTCGGCAAACTTTGAAAATTTTAAATTCATAGTTTAATAAATAGTCTTCATTCTAGAAAACTTGGGGCAATTATGTCATTATTTTTGACTGTGCTTCTAGAAATGTTATTTAGGGTTACGGTTCCAACGTTTAGATGAACAAAAATAATAAAATTTAACCACAACAACTGAAAAATTGTTATAATTTCACCAAATTTCTAGGTTTTTTTAAATGCCCATAATTTTCAAACTACATGGGATAGATTTTTTTTCTGATTTTTCTCATAATAGTTACAACCAATCCTGTCACCCCGTTGCGACTTGACGTTGACTTCTGGGACACCCTGTATATGGCAATGTCCCCAAATATTATTCCTCCCCCTGTGTTACTATGAAACAGTTGCACAAGGACACAATTGAGTATTACTTGCGCCGAGAAACGACTATGAATACGGCCCTAAATGTAGTAAGAGTATCTCCGCAATACGAGACTCAAATATATTTTAATCTGCACAGTACTTCAAACCACTTCGTCGTCTTGTCACTGCGAGAAACGAATCTTTCCGGATCTTTGACACCGAACTCCCTTGTCTTGGCGGCAATACCAAATGCATGGAATGTCTCGGGTGAGATCTAATTCTCTCTCACAGTACACAGAACTCTTTATGATTCATCTTATTGTGTCGAATGGCGCTTTGCATAGCTGGGTTTAAGTAACAAGCGGATGTTAACCAGCATTTGAGCTCCGCTCGCGTTGTCGGAGACTCCAAATTAAACTTCCTTCGTTTAATTCTAGAATTCCAAAGAGAACGACGGCTGACGTTGTCCATTGCTACGTAGACTGAACCGTACAAAATTGTTACCAGCCAGCGGACAAAAACGTACTATACTGCATTCACTGAAGAAAAGGAGTAAAAAATTATTTCAAACCCATATTTTGGGGCTTTACTCGGATAAATCGAACTTAATTTTTCTGTTTATAATAACATCACTGCTCTCCGTATGCAGTTTTGTAGACGGGGTGCATATAACCCTTGACCACACAGTAAAAATTTACATATATTGTGCATGGTTACTCCGTTTGTTCGGTGGATAAGGTATAGTAGTACCTTAGATAAGGAAAGAGATGGGATACCGCGCGCCAGTTTGTTGCTATAATAGGGTCCTTGCACCAAAAAAAAAAAATTTGCTTTGAAGCATTCATTATAATGTATTAAACATGATAAAATAGAAGTTTTTGATTTTTTAAGTTGTTTGTGAGACTTATTTCGACTATAAATTTGAACCAGTGAAAACAGCGCGAAAACAACCGCTCACGTCACAAGACATTAGTGATGGGATTTGAGATATCATAAAAACTTTTTGGCCGATAATTTTGGTTACGACACTTGACGACCTATTTAAATTGAGGTTAGCGTCAACAAGTCCAAATCACAAATCATAATAGAGGATTGCAACCAGATTGACGTAAACCAAACCTACCTTCTGTTTCTGTGTAACAGAATAACATATTGTTTTGTGCTTTTTGGGGTTGTCATTTGTAGTTCGAGATGGGTTTAATAATGTCGATTATTGTACTATCTTGTGACGTCAGCAGCCGTTTTCAGTCACGTGGAAAAATTTGCAAAAACCGTAAACTATAATTACAAATTTCTTCAGCTGAACAGCATCCAGAGTAGAAGTTTTGTTATATACAGCCTTTGAATACGTTTTTATTTCCTCTAAACATATATTTGATCCAAAATTACGACCACTTCAAGTACCCTATCATGAATTATTTGTGACAGAAAACGATTAGCTGTCAAAATTTTGGTGGAAAACAAATACTTTGGTATGGTAGTATTTTTTTGTGAGATTTAGCTTTTCTAAACCAATAATTGTAAAATATTGTGGTGTGCCTAATGGCAGGGTGTGCAGCTTATTGTTGTAAAAACCACAGCAGTAGGAAAGAGCCAGGAATCACTTTTCACAGGTAAATTTGTGTTCGTATTTTTTTGGGCATCCGAAATTTATGCATATATCTTGATATCTAGTTCAGAGTTATATATGTATTCAAAATATAATTTCAAAATGTACCACTAACATGCGAATCATTATATTTTTGAGCATGAAAAGTGTAAATATTATTTGTTTTTAAGGCATGCTTTCATTCAAATACAATCAACTTTCCAGTGACGTATCTATTATAGCTTACATTTTGCAAGACAGGACTCCCGACATTTGGTTGATGGTAAAAAACAACGTAACTCAATTAAAGAGAGAGTGTAAGATGAGTGTTCCACAAAAAGAGCCTGTTTTTTGTCGTACCCGCAGGTTTCTATACCTGATGCTTTTAAACGGGTCACATAAACAGTGCTCGGATACTCAAATTAAGCGCTCAGGTACCGGCCTTGGTAGACCGATCGCAAACCAATACTTTTTCAAAGTACAGCTTCCCAATATCTATATGTTGCTACTACTAGTATGAGTTTTGCCAGCTAGGCAGAATCTTGCAATTTCATTTATTCGTCTGAAACCTAAATCACACTGACGAGCTTTAATAAAAGCGAAATGACGTCGTCTGTGATTGGTTTCGGATGAATGAATGGAATCGCTACTCTTTAATTTAAGTATCAGGTAACATAGTATTACTACAGTACCGACAGCTGTACTTCTACAAAAAAGTATTTCCGATGAATGAGCACCACTTTTATTCAAAAAAACTTGCGACAATTACTATTGTTTCGACACACAGTGTCTTTATCAAACAATGATTTTAAACTTAAGAAACTACGCTACTTATACAAGATATACACATTAATGGGGTAACTATTATGGCTAACCGTTTGTTCTCCGAAAACCATCGGACGTATTTAGTAATGGTGAATTATTTAAATCTGTTTGGTCATTAAGGAGGTTATTCGAGAATTTCAGCTTGTTGATTTCTAATGCTTCTAAAAAATTTAATTTGCGTCCTTTCTGTTCTATGTGTAATACTTTAAAATCTTCTTTGAAATGATGGTTTTCGGAGATCAAATGATTGGCATAATTAAAATTATAGAGTTCGTTTATAAATGACTTTTTATGTTCCTTAATGCGGTTTTTGAATGCTCTTCTAATTTGTCCAATATAACCTTTAGGGCTGTACTTCTCTTCACCTTCAAATAGCTGAGTTGCTGAGTACTCTGGGCTTGCAACGGTGCGCCAGGTAATATCCTCATCAACGCTTTGAGCAATGCCCTATTCAAAATCTTCCTCCGCCGCAGCACTCTGTACGCAAGCTTTGTCTTCGCTTTGGAAAAACCGTGTGTTAAGCATCAACGATCGTCTGTGTTTCAAATAAAGGCTGTACTAACGCCTGTCTCTAAGCACGTCTTCTCCTTGTAATGCCGACTTCTCATTGAAGGTTGGCGATTACGTTTCTAAATGCGTCTCTGTCTCTTGCAACATGAAACAGTTCTTCGACGCTGAGATTGGTCCATTCTATTATGATTCGAAGCCAGGATTTTTTCTTTCTGCCAATACCTTTCTTCCCCTCCACTCTGCCTTGCATAATGTTTTATAGCAGTATATATTCATCGTTGCGTAAGATGTGACCTATGTATGATGTTTTTCTTGTCTTAATGATTGTCAACAGCTTTCTTTTGCGACCAATACGTCCCAGAACTTCTTCGTTGGTGATTCTGTCAGTCCAGGGCATCCTCAGGATGGGTTTATAGAGCCACATCTCAAATGCCTCAAGTTTTTTGATCATTTGAGCTGTCAATGTCCAAGTTTCCACTCCGTATAACAATACTGATCACACATAGCATTCCATAAATCTTATTCTGAGGTGGAGGTTTAGATTTCTAAGCACGTCAGGTTCTCCAAATTAAACTTCGCACTTCCATCTAATTCAAGACGGGCGAACCTCCAGAAGCAACGTCGGTAGCAGACACCCTCAGAAACGGTTCGCCGCGCTGGGCCGTATCAAACATAACTTTGGCCGTTGTTGCGGCGAAAACAACTTAGCATTGGCCGGCCGCAGCCCGGCGTGACGGTCAAAGTGCATGTGTGCTTTGGAGTTCGCCTCCCTGACGTCGATTGCCACCGCAGGGGCAAACGGAATGCATAACGGCGAACGGCGTTGCCCCGGTCGAAAGACTAACGCAAATTAGCAAGTTTCCGACTGCAGTTCGGATGGAACGGCTACCGGGGTTGCTCGGATTCTAATCACTCTATGACGATTTGCTTTGTTATTCTAATTTGGCATGAGCCAGCCTGATCCTTATTTTTTTGCTTCATTGTCCAACAGTCCAAATCATGCTACCACATAAAAAGTAGGAGTCAAGTTGAAGTTAGTACCTCCCACAGATAACGGTTTTACCATTTTATTATTTTCTCATTGTAAGAAGCTATAGTCTGAGATCCCCTTACAACCAAATTATCGCCCAGCCACCCGCAAAAAACATCCAACGCAAAAAATATCGTCAATAGATTGTTGCCCTCTCCCAAAGTTTACGGAATACATATCAGTTGGATCACTCCGCAAAAATATCAAAACGGCCTGCCCCTTGCCCCGTCTCCCCGGGCCACCGGTAGCAGTGTACCGACGTCAGCCGGGAGATACGGGGCGGCGCAAAGTAGAGGTTGAACGTGTTTAACGCGAAGTGTATACAGTGTCTCAAAAATATCGGATTTGTTATCTCGGATTTGTTTGCAGGAAATGGATAATATTTTTAGAATTTTAATTTTATCAATGAAATTTATTAATGGATGGAAAATGACAATCAGATCCATCCTTATTTTGTGGTAAACCTTGAAATGTAAAGGATATAAATACCGGGTGTTTCGCGACGATTAAGACAAGCAATATGTAGAACTGGGCAGTAGTAGAGAATTATGTTTTAGGGATGTAAATTAGAGCAGATGTTGTGTCTTTTTTTGTCATTGTACTACCCAATGAGGTATTTGTTTTTGGTCACGTGACATTCGATTCAAAATTATTAATGGGACACCCTGTACATTTGTGCCTTTCTGTGTTCCTCCCGATAAAACAATTCCAACAAACTAGCACATTTGGTGTCTAAAGTGTTTAATTCAAGACCTACAGGTACTTAAACGATTGTATCACGCTAAAAGCGTATAGTGAGACAACATATTCATTCATTGGTCTTACCATACCACCCAGGGAGATTCTAAATTACATTTTAGAGGAAATATTTTTATTGATAACTTTGACAATTTACTTTCTACAGTAGCAATTGGAATGACACTGAAAAGCAAAATGTCAAAAATAATTTATTCACATCCAAGTAAAGCATTTCCACATGATTAGCTTTTAAAATTGTACATACGAGTTCGTATATACTATACCATAAATTTTATAAGCTGTGATCTCAAAAATAAGCCAAATAAGGCACTAAAGCAAAAATACTATACAGCACCTTTGAACCAATTTTTACTTATCTACGAAATTGCAACATTTGAGATTTATTAGTAATAGTTTTACTAGGTTTTATTTTTGATTTCCATTTATGTAACTTAGTGTATTAGCATAATAAACGTTATGTATTTGTATGTCTAAATCGGCTGTCAATACCAGTCTTTCAATGACCCTCGTATATACATAAAACCCAGGCGTTAGCAAGTCCCCGCCAAAAGACCCTCGTACTTGGGCAAAAACCAACGCAAAAACTAACTGGCGCGTGCGGCCGCGGCATCGCTTTGAAGTGAGATCTTCAAAGTGCCGACGGAGAGTGATCCAACTTATATGTATTCCGTAAACTTTGCCTCTCCGTAGGATCTAGGACGACACAGTTTTTATTTAGCAAGCTTCAACTGAAATCTTAATGACATGGCATGCCTATTTTCTAATACCTAAAAACAGATTATATTATCAGTATTAATCTTTAAAGGGCAATGAAATTTTTCATTTTCATAACCCCCCGATCCCAATTTAAAACCTTCTAAAAAAAATATGTGGAAAACGATCAGCAACTCCCACATCGTCTACCAACGAAGAGTGAGCTGTTTTTATATGTTAAGTTTTTTTATTATTCCTGCACCACCACGGACACGATTTCTAAAAACCATACGCTTTGTCCATCCTCGCCACGGTAGTAGCAATACTCGTATACAGGGTGTCCCAGAAAGACGGTCCCATAGAAGAACCCCCATCTCACTGAGTCAAAATATTGCGAATAAACACAACATACTTATATACATAGTTGCGCTGTTTGACCGTGAAAGGGCTTCAAAGTCAAGAATAATTTTTCAATTTTTGTTGATAACTTCACAACGACATTTGCGATTTGAATGAAATTTGGTAAACGTGTAACACCATAAAAATGCCACATTTCAGTACTTTTAAATCTAATACTATGGTGTTTTGGAATGGTGAACCGATGTCTTGGCCACTTACATTAACCACTATTTTTCTTATTTTTAGTGCTTTCGGTTTGAAATTTTTCCACAACAAAGATACATCATTGACAAATATTTTTTGACTCTTAGTAAATTTTCGTATCTGTCACGGTTTAACAGTTAAAAATAATTCTGTCTTTAGTAAAAGCGCACTTCAAAAAACACCGGGGGTCTATTTTACCCGGAAATCAATTGATTGCATTTTGTTAGTCTTTTGCTTGAAAAATTATTGTTATCAGAGTGAAGTGACAATGATGTAGGTGGTTTAAATCTTTTTGTTGGCTTTAATGGTAAAAACAATATTGTTTTTCGGTCGTAGTAAACATGTGAGAACAGCAGAAGCAGAAGAGAACGTTTTGAATATAGTGGCAGAAGATCCAAGTACTAGTTCGCGATTAATAGCTACACAACTAGGTATCAGTGAAAGTACTGTGAATAGAGTTACTAGAGAACAACGATTGCATCCGTATCATCTCCAACCAGTTCAAGCACTGTTACCTCCAGATTATGCAGCAAGAGTTCACTTTTGTGAAATTATTCGACACAAGAGGCAAGAAGATTTGTATTTCACTTCAAGAATTCTTTTTACCGATGAAGCTTCTTTTACTAGAAGTGGAGTTACAAATCTTCATAATAGACACGTATATGCAGACGTGAATCCACACGCTATTGTTGAAAGACATTTCCAGCACGAGTTTCGCATTAATGTGTGGATGGGAGTTGTTGAAAATATGTTGATAGGACCCTTCCAACTTCCCATACACCTCAATGGTGAAAACTATCTTTATTTTCTCCAAAACAATTTACCACAGCTGTTAGAAAATGTCCCACTGGAGTTACGAAGGAATATGTGATTCATGCAAGATGGTGCACCTGCACATTTCACACGTGCAGTACGAAATCACTTGCACGAGCATTATCCTGGAAAATGGATTGGAAGAGGTGCAGATGCTCCAATTCAGTGGTCACCGCGCTCGCCAGATCTTACTCCATGCGACTTTTTCCTTTGGGGGGCCATAGCTGACAAGGTTTATAAGGAGCGAATAGACACAGAAGAACAGCTATGGAACAGAATTGTAACCGCCGTGCGCCAACTTCAAAATGTCGATTCTCTAAGAAGAATGCGGTTCAATTGCAATTTATGCAGAGAAGTGAATGGTGATCATTTTGAACAACTGATGACATAAATAAATAATATGAATCTGCTCTAGTCCTACATTTGTTTGGTCAATACATTTAACGGTTTTACACGATCTCATAACCCGATCACAAAAATTGTTACTCTTCATCTGGGATTTGCTTGTAGATTGATTTGGTACAGTTTGACATTAATGAATTTACTATCCGTTCAATTTTTGGTATCTAATGTTGGTTGAAATTGCGAAATATCAGTAACATTTTTTCAATTTATTTACTGTTAATCTGTGCGAAAAAGTACCGAACCGACACATTTAGAAGCATAACTGATTTACCCTGATAACGATAATGAATTTGTGGTTCTTGGGTTTTTAGGCCGGCGTCGTTTAGCGTTAAAGCTTGACGTTTCGCCACCACGAGTGGATGGCATCTTCAGAAGCTATTTCACTTCGGCGGTTTCCAAAATACTGACGGCTGGTGGAAATCGCCGAAGTGAAATAGCTTCTGAAGATGCCATCCACTCGTGGTGGCGAAACGTCAAGCTTTAACGCTAAACGACGCCGGCCTAAAAACCCAAGAACCACAAATTCATTGGACGATGGCCGCGAAAGCCTTACACAGTATATCTGATAACGATAATTTTACAAGCGAAAGACTAACAAAATGCAATTAATTAAATTGCGGATAAAATAGACCAGTGCGCTACTACTGAAGTATCACAGAATTATTTTTAACTGTTAAACCGTGACAGATACGAAAATTTACTGAGAGTCAAAAAATATTTGTCAATCATGTATCTTTGTTGTGGAAAAATTTCAAACCGAAAGCACTAAAAATAAGAAAAATAGTGGTCAATGTAAGTGGCGAAGACATCGGTTCACCATGCTAAAACATCATAGTGTTAGAGTTAAAAGTATTAAAATGTGGCATTTTTATGGTGTTACACGTTTACAAAATTTCATTCAAATCTCAAATGTCGTTGTGAAGTTATCAACAAAAATTGAAAAATTATTCTTGACTTTGAGGCCCTCTCACGGTCAAACGGTGCAACTTGGTATATAGGTATGTTGTATTTATTCGCAATATTTTGACTCAGTGAGATGGGGGTTCTTCTATGGGACCGTCTTTCTGGGACACCCTGTATATACATCAAAAAATTCCCGTGGTTTCTATAATAAGCGAAATAATCGTCGGATGGACTTAAAAAAATGTAATATTCCGCTAGGTCTTTCTTTCACATGTCCATGGAGAGCTGTCTAAAATGCAGTGTCGATCGTAGACTAGCAATAATAGGTACAACGTACCGATGTGGGATAAGTTCTGTTATGTACAAGTTTATAACAATGTGTCCATTTAGTGTGTAGTTCTTCGATATCTCGCAATATATAGGTACCTGACAAAAGGGAATGCCAATTACAAAAGTTATTTGGCTATTCAAGGCGCATATCCTAAAATTATTTTCAAACATACAGAGTGATGCAGGAAAGTGGTATAATGATCAACTTGATTTTTTTAAATGGAACTATTATCTTTTTTAACCTGATTTAGTTTCCATCGTTAACCTCTATTTAACCCTAACACATTTCTGGGATCGGTTGCGGCGTTGCTAGGTTATGATTTATTTTCCGTAAATATTTGGATTCGCAAGGTCACAAGTAACATGTCCAAATTGATATAATTCTTCAATATTCCTCAATATTATTATGCAGATAGTTACTTTTTAGATGTTACTAATTATGTGCATCTACAGGGTGTTTTCTGAATAATTTTAAATTATGATAAATTGAAAGTCATTTTACTTTGTTTTTTTTAATGTAACACCCTGTATGTTTTATTTCAAATCGAAGTATCTACTAATACCTTATCTCGGTCCGCAATATTTTTTTATCAAGTTGCGGCGTTGCCAAGTTATAAATTATTTTTACAAAATATCAAACAAACATATCCCTGTTTTTTATTAATAGAACGCGCTGTATACGTTATTTAACATGGAAGTACCCGCTAGTAATAGTTTATGGCGTGACAAAGTTTTAAATTATTTTTCTAAAATAAAAAACCCGTTTTTCGTGCTCATAGGCTATGATATCATATGGCAAACTGTCTGTCAAGATAGGTGTAGGAAAATATTGATTTTGGGTTTTCACACCCTCACTCAAGATCTGGCCTTACTGAGATACCATACTTAATAACTCTTTGCAATGTATATTTGATAGATTAATAAATATTATTTTATTATTATTAAAAATAAAACAGAAATTTAGGAAACTTTTTACTTTAGAAAATTAAATAATAGTTTGGCAACGCCGCAAAGTCGAAAAAGCATATTGCGGGGTGAGATAGGGGGTTAGTAGGTTCTTCGATTTTAAATAAAACATACAGGGTGTTACATTTGAAAAAATTAAATTCTTTAAAACGACTTGCAGATTATCATAATTTAAAATTTTTCAGAAAACCCCCTGTAGATGGACATAGTTAGTAACATTCAAAATAATATTTACTTAACATTCAAGTAACTACCTGCATAATAATATTGAGAAGTGTTAAAGAGATACATCAATTTGGACGTGTTACTTGCGGCCTTGAAAATCCAAAAATTTACAGAAAATAAGTTATAACTTGGCAACGTCGCAACCGATGAAAATATAATAGTTCCATTTAAGAAGATCAATTTAATTATTATCCTGCTTTCCCGCAACACCTTGTATATTTTAAATTAATTTCAGGATATGCATCTTAAACAACCAATAGTTCTTGTATGTGACATTTTCTTCTATCAGGTATATCTTGAGAGACATCGAAGAATTACACACTAAATGGACACCCTGTATAGATATGATAACGGAAACAACGAGGAAAACAGGATGCGTTTTTCCTGAACTGGTTATATGAAAGAGGTTTATAAATTAACGATGCATACTCTAGCCTTGAGTGTACGTAGGAAAAATAGAGAACTCCTAGTTCGTGTATATTATTTTGTAGTTACTATGGATAAACTCAAAGGGCTTGCTTGCCTATGGCATTCAGTATGCTGGTTCAAATCCAATTTACTACCAAACCACACTTCAAGGCCTTTGACAATATATGCTCTACAATGCATGACAGCGTGTTTTCAAAGTTGGGACTTTCCTTTTCAAAAACAATTGCCTTTAAAATAGCGAAACTAACGTAGGGTAAATTAGCAGCAGAGGAATAAAAAAAGTAGTGAGAGAATAGTTACTATTCGTTCGCTGCGAAGTTTTGAGTGCGGTCCTGTCACATGAGTCTCACAGATCGGTTTAACGTTCGTGCCGCGAGACTGAAAAGCGCAAGTATTTCTTCTTCAATTTGGACCATTCGAGGTTGTCTAGGTCTCCTAGCATGTCCAACACGATGTGGATACCAATATCCTGTATTTCTGGCTCTTTGCACAAGATAGACAAATCGAAGGGGTGCAGGGTGAATACGGTCAGGGAAACGATCGGCATACTCACGAAGTCTGAGAGGCATTTTGAACACATTCACCTCACCCTAAAATCATGCCCACCAGTTCATTATACTTACACCATTTTTGTTGTTCTTAAAGTCTGATATAGCACGGCACGTCAACAATACGAGAGACCTCAAGCGCGCGCTGCTCCGTAGTCAACTGCGTTTTTGTGTGTGTTCTGATCTAATCGCACAAGGACGGAATTAGAAGTGAGAATTTCATTACTGGTCAATATTTTAATATCCCTCAACATTTCGTTTATTTGCTACTAGGAAAATCACTCCTTTTCGGTAGTACTATATGCCTTATGGAGAAAAGTCCCAACATAGGAAACACCCTGTATATTCTTGATGAAAGATGCGGTATGTTGAGCATTTTTACAAAAAGTCAATAACTACTATGTAGCAGCTGCATCGCATAGTTAGTAAGAATCTGGAGGTTCAAGCCAAATGGCCTAAAGGGGCAGATCCAGGAATCAGTGCTCAATCTGGAAGCTACTTGGGCTATGGATGTACTCTTGGGCCTCCTATATATGTATCTGCCAGAAGACTGAAAATTTATAATTTACGCTTCTTAGAATTTAGCAATACTCCCTCCAGTTTCTCGAGTATAATCACAGGGATGCGATTGAATGAAATAACCGAAAATGAATTACAATGCTTGTCTCCTGGACGACACCTCAATTACACGTATAATTGTTTACGAGTATGTATGTGTGGTTGGGAAGTTTTGAATAAAAATGAATCCTAAAAGTAGATCCGCCGATAACGGTTCGTTGTAAAAGTAGACAGTTGAATGAACTGCATAAGGAAAGGAGTACATATATCTTTAGGGAAATAAAATGTTGCATACGGCGAATTTTGAAAACTCAAGACAGCATGGTTCCTGGTGCTGAGGATGTTTCAGGAAATCGCAAGGCACAGTCAGTAAGGAAACTACAAAACGAAGAATGATAGAAGACCTCTGCAATACCTGTCTGAAATGAACAAATTAATCTGCATTTGATATGCCGAGTACCCAAGTAATTAATTAAAAAGTCGTCACTATTATTTGACTCCTGCTGCATTATTTACGTTTTTCATTGTTTTTTATATATAGGGTGTTTGAAGGGAGGTTATTGCTATAAACAGAGTAGAATACTATTTTATAACCAAGTGAAAAGAAATGTGTTAGTTTTCGTCACTAAAAAAGCCGAATAAAGACTGCGCAAAATGTAATTTATGGTTAACTACACCCTTTCCAGCAATAGTTTCAAAAGCTGTAAGTTGCAACTGCATTTTTAGAAGTCAATTGACGCTTTAGAATTAAATATTACCCTTTTGAAACTACTGCTAGAAAAGATGCAGAACTCACTAGGTAAGAAATAATTTTTTGAGGTCGTTCTACAGACGATGGGTCAGTGACAAAGTTTCAAAAATGATTGCCAGCACTTAAGGGGCCTAGGTATACATAGTTATGCATATACGTTTCAGTTTATTTTAATCTAAAGCATCTTCAGGTGTCAAAAAGGTCTGTCTGTTTCTTTTCTTTGCAATTTCCGTTTTAGTCTTCTTGAAATCCTTGAAAATATGGCTCCTACCTCCGTTCATTTTTGCTGTTCTCGCCAGGCCGAGCACTTTATGCTTATTTTTCTAGTGAACTGTAGTTTCAATCGTTGACCGAAACCCATGAAAAACAACCATAATCTACATAGTGAAGGAAAGTTATAGTTTCAATTGTTGACCAAAACCCATGAAAAACAACCATAATCTGTAGTCGCGGTCACCAGAAAAATAAGCATAAAGTTCTCAGCCTGGTGAGAAGAGCCAAAATGAATGGAAGTAGCAGCCATATTTTCAAGGACTTTAAGAAGACTCAAACCGAAATTGCAAAGGAAAGAAGCAGACAGACCTTTTTGACACCTGAAGATGGTTTAGATTAAAATAAACTGAAACGTAGTGAAGGAAAGTTATAGTTTCAATCGTTGACCGAAACCCATGAAAAACTACCATAATATACACATATATTTGCCATGTTAAAACACGGATTCCCATTTCGAACAGAACTCACGCGTTTTTCAAACTACATGCACACCATTTCGGAAGGTCATGGTTACGACCTTAATGAGTGACAACTGTTTGCGATTTTCTCAAAAACGTTTTTTAGTGTGCAAAAAACTCGCAATGCAAAATCATGCATTCTTCAAATGTTAGTAATTTAACAACAAAGCACGGTTATAAAAAAGGCCAAATGGGTGACAAAGCGCAAGCTTTCTTCTTCAATCTGCTTTTTGAATCATTACTGTAGGCTTAAAGGTAACGCCAGGAGCTTGGAAATGCGAAACTCATTTTTATGGTGACCTTTAGACCTTTTGACCTTACCTTTTGATTTTTGGACTTACCCTCTCTCATCTTAGACACACATACATACTGGAGAAAGGGAATAGGCGGCCACGCCTCCTCGCTAACGCGGGAATACGTCTTTTCTTGGATTCTCTATTTCGCGCGGTATACCCTGGACGCTTAAGGGTAAGGATATTTGTTTGTGTGACCCCGTAAACGTCCTAGCCGTAACTTGGCGTCACCAACAACGCTAGTAGCGACGCCGACCAATGACGCCGCCGTTCTAGCAACTCCGAGCTCATGTGTTTACAAAGTGGCCAGCTTACTCTACCCGAACTATTTACTTCTGACATTAAACAAGCCGGATAAACGTATTACGGACACTTCTAGCTCCCTCCTCACCCCCGATCCACGACCCCAATACAAAGCTTCCCCGTAATTCCATCTTGAGATGATACCCTTACGTTATCTAAGGAGGATGGCATGAAACACGATATCTAGGATGGACATTGTGCTAAGAATATGTTACGTCAAACCCATGCGTTGGAAATATAATTTGTTTGTAGTCTGGTTTTGAATCTAGCTACTTCACAAAAACCTTTTTGTTTGCTAAACCAGAAAAAGTACTACTACTAAAGTACTAAACTACTTCTTCCTGGAAGTTATTTACGTATGTTATACTTTGCTTCAGTAGAAAGTAATATGACATATGGAATTTTAGCTTGGGGGGCTGCTAATAAAAAACATGTACATGAACTAGACTTTATACAAAGACATATAATTATGACGATATTTCATAAACTACGACTATATCCACAACAGCTCTCTATGAGAACACCAGAATATATACGATTCCTATACTTCTTACACGCCAATTTACATGATTATCAAAATAAGTATGATCAACTAAACATTATACACACCTACGAAACCAGATATAAATTATCCTCCAACTTTATCCCTAAGGGCCGATTTCTCAATGTCCACTTAAAGTGTCAGATAGGTATCTGCCAGATAGCGTTGCTATGGATACAACTGACAGATAAGATTTACGTGACTTCGTAAGTTTAGCCTTCAATTGTTTAAACAATTTATCTAACAGTTGCTGTTACCTTGCAGATAAATATTTAACTGGACATTGAGAAACCGGTCCTTAACCGCATAAAAGTATAATGCTTACTCGTAGATCATATTATTTTTACCTGTCGTCAAAGCTATACAATGTATTACTATCGGTTATTACAGAAATCCGAAGAACAAACGATTTCAAAAAACAATTAATAGACTGGACTGATGAATTACCCCGCTTTAGATTACATAAATATATAAAGGTTATAATATTTTTTACAAAGTTCTATAAATTATATTGCTATATTATAGTAGCAATGTAATTTATAGAACTCTCTTATAGCTATCATACTATAGTAGCAATATAATTTATAGAACTCGGTAAAAAATAACCATACCTACAAGAAATTCCGTCAAAATTATAGTTTACCTTATTTTATATAAAAATGTATTATGATTGAGTATCCCTCAAAGTGTTAAACTCATTGTCAAAAGTAGGGAGAGAATGTAGATTGTACAGGGTGTCCCATTTTGGGCATTTTTACTCGGTTATTTTTGAAGACAGAGAGTTGCGGTTTTCGCGACAGTGTGCTACTTTTATGTGAAACTAAAGATGCCGTCAACAAACTTATTATGGCTCTGTTGGTTTTTGAGATACAGGGTGAAATCGAAAACTATCGATCTTGGGACCACCCTCGTAACTTGGTTGTCTTTTATCTTATTGAAAAATTTAAAAAGAGTCTTTTATGATTTTTTCTGCAAAATCCAGTGGCGTAGTTTGATTTTTTACTCTTACCACTTTCCAGTTATGAAGCAAACATATATTTTTTTTAAATGGAACACCCTATATATTATTTTTGAAGTCAGTCGGAAATATTTCAAGATTTTCAAAAATATATATTAGTATTAAGTTGTTTTGAAAATTACGCTCAAAACTTGATTTTTTCACTTTTTACTTTATTTGTAGCAGTAGGCCATGACTAGTCTTTTAAAAACAATATCCAAGTAAACAATTATTAAGATATTTATTATTTATAGTTGATTAACCATGAACTACTGCTATAACTAAAGTGAAAAATGAGAAAATCAAATTTTGAGCGCAAATTTCAAAATAACTTAATACTAATAATAATATATAATACATATAAATAACAATAACCCAAACCAAACCACTGAATTCTACAGAAAGAATTCTATAAGACCCTTTTTAAAACTTTTCAATAGAATAAAAGGTAACCGAGTTACGAAGGTGGTCCCAAAATCGATAGTTTCAGATTTCACCCTGTATCTCAAAAACCAAGAGGGCTATGATAATTTTGTTAGCGCCATCTTTATTTTCACAATAAAGTAGCACACTGTCGCGAAAACTGCAACTCTATATCATCAAAGATTACCGAGATACCCCGTGAAAGTGCCCCAAATGGGACACCCTGTACTTATGTTGGTGATCCTTGTGTACAGGCTCTGTCCTCCTACAGGTCACAATATGAGTGCATGTGAAAGATTCTGTCACTGACATATTATTATCAGCTTATATTTCTGCGTTCAAGTGTGTGTTTATTGTATTTATATTAAATAAACGTTATTGTAATTAAAACATACTGGAAATAGTAACTAACAATGACGCTATCTGCATATCTGTCTACCAACCTATCTGTCAGGAGCCTACGTCTCAATTCAAGTCGTTATGCACGCTGTCATTATTTATTATTTGATTTGCAACATAAATGAATATACTAAACGATGATTTGATTAGTCTTGATATTTTGAAGAAGATTGCGTTAGTTATTTTCAGAGCCAGGGTCGGTTAATGCCTCATTGGTTGTTTAATATATACAATCCACATGCCTTACGCATCTTGAGGTCTTTAATGTGACCTAAAAGGTAGTCAAAACATTTGTATATCATTATATTCCAATTTATCTGTTTTCGTTACTGACCAGTGAGGATCGATGCTGTATAGATGACAGGAAGTTACGCTCAAATTACACTTACACATTCACTAACGACAAAACTTATTGTCAGCAGAAACAATCAGCATTGCAATTGCAATGTACTATCCTTCCGTTCAGTGACGGTGCCCGCAATCTAGGTTTAGTAATCGACATAGAGATGCGGCTATCACAGCACGTCAGACATCCTGTAGACAAGGCATTTGCATCTTTAAAACTGATTTATGGGTGTCGACATTTTTTGAATCAGAAAATGTTGAGAGTGCTTTGTGATTCACTAGTTTTGAGTCACTTTAACTATTATGATTTTCTTTACGGTTTTTGTCTCACCAAAGTAGATCAAATACGCATTTCTGGGATGAGAAAATATGAGCACACCTCTCATAAAATCAAGGATTGCCAGTGGTTAAATATAGAGAATAGATACTCTTACATTTAGTAAATTTCACAGATAAGCTTCTTTGTTCCCCTAATCCACCTCCTGTCGCTCTCAATTTAACAGTACGTTATAAAAACATTCATAGGATATCAGACGCAAATCTGGCCTTACAATGCCTCTACAGAGAACTGTGATGTTTCAAAAGTCTGTCATTTTCAATGCCATTCGCTTCTATAATTCTCTTCCTAGTGAACTTGAAATATTAAATATTCTGAAATTCAAGTACAAGTTAAAGCATTATTAAATTGACAGACAATAGTTGTCGATTTGCTGTGTTTACGTATCCATCTATTTTAAAGACTTTAGTATACCCTGTTTGGAGTTCTACTAAACCTGGTTGATAATATTAGGTGGAGAGGTTATGAATGCATTACACAACCTAATAATACTCAAGGTTTCTTTTTTTGGGTTATCACACCTGTGATTAAGTGGAATAGCCGCATTCTAGACTTCCCTATAGGTTTACTGCACTTTTCTCCTTCTATTGTACTTATACTGGGAATTAATAGAGTCGATTTATTATTATTATCCTGATTTTCCAAGTATACTTCGCATGACTACGGTAGCAACAAATATTGACGGGCTGTGCCAAGTCAATACCAGGACTATTACTGGTTTGAATTTAGGAAGGATCTTTCAAATATCTTCAGGGCTACAGACTTTTGGAATACTTTGTGTAACCTTTCGTCCAGGCCTAACTGCTGTAGAGGTATCGTGCAAAAGTGTTTGGTGTGAGGCATTAGATCGACATAATTAGTGGGACAATAGTAACCTTGTTTTTCTTCAAGAGCTGTTTTATTTCTATCGCAAGGTCAGTGTATTAAGATATCTTCCCAGCGTAAGTGTTCAGGAAATTCGTATCGTCGTCGTTCGTATCTGTCAAATAGGTTCCTTTGTCTGCTTCTGACTGAAAAACTAGATCTGGAATAGTGTTGCTGGTATGTATTTTAACGTCCGAGTATAGTTTGTATCGAGTGTTTTCGAGTACTGATGTCGGTGTGTAACTGTAACATGTATTATCGTTCTCTATTAGATTATCTGTTGTGGCTAGTGCTTGGTGTATAACTTTGGCTGCAGGGTTATGTCTAGCTATTTACTCGGTACCATCAAGAGTTTTGCATGCACTTGTCGTCTATGGTTTCTTTCCGCTGGAGGCATTACTATTTTTGTTGCCCAGAACACATATCCTATCATTATCGCAATCGACAGCGCTTCAGTAGGACTGAACTCAACTTTAATTAAAACTTCTTGCAAAGCAGATACCGAAAACAGGAACAATGCGGTGGAATCCGCCTAGTTCGAAAAGGTGAGTCCTTTTGCAATGAATATACCGTCTATCGAGGGTCGCATGCGGCGGTCCAACTACGCAGATAACCCAAAGCGGGCAAGCCGTTCTCTCCGGGGAGTTACGCAACATAACTCCACGGAGGGCGTTCACCTCTCAAACTGTTGCAAATCATCGTGAGTTGCCGCTTTCCCCAGCTCACGTTCGCTTTGCGCTTTCATCTGCAACGACGGCGAGTCTCACTCGCAATCGGTTCTGCGGCCCTACCAGATCTACCTTGATTTTGGTCTGATGTAGAGATAGATCTGAAGGAGAGGAACGATAAAAAGCTGGGGGTATTGTTATCATTAGGGTCCGGATTTTGAGGCATTATGCCTTTTGGAAATACAGGGTGGGGCACAGGAATCAAGTGTTTTTGAAATAATCATAACATTATTAGTTTTCACTCTTTTACTTATTGGTAGTAGAACATAGCTGATAATAAACCATTTTGAAATATCTAAGTGCAAAAATTACATCTGGCATATGATGCAGCCGTTCACGAAAATTGCACTCCACTGTTTCCAGCATGTCTGTTGATTTTTGAGAGATTCCATGGCGAATCGCTTCCTTCTCTGCGTCTAACGTACGGGGCTTGGCCCTTTAAATACGTGACTTGAGTTACCCCCATAGAAAAAAATCACAAATTAATAAGTCGGGAGACCGAGGAGGTCATGAAATGCCACCAAACCTCGAAATTGAGCGATTTGAAAACAGGTGGCGAAGAACAGCCACGGATGCTCTGGCGGTGTGTGCTGTGGCCTCATCTTGCTGGAACCACACCTCTTCTTTGCAATTCAGGTATGAAAAAGGTATTCACCATATGAATGTAACGTTCAGATGTTATTGTAGCGGTGACCCCATTTTCTCCAAAAAAGATGGGCCAATGATGCCACGCCATATGCCACGCGTTGTTCTAGCGACTACCGCTCCATGATGGCAAGTGGAAAGTAAGAAGGTGAAATGGTTTGAGTCAAGGAATGGATTGTAATAAACCGCGCGCTTCTCACTTTTCTAATATATGAGTACTACTCAAACCAAAAACACTTGGTTCTTATGCCCCACTCTGTATTACAAGCAAATATTAGACAGCTTAAGATATTGATGAATTAGACAAAAAATGTTATGCATATTTTCGGGTTTGTGCTTATTTACAGCCCTTTTTAGGGTTTTTGTACGTACTACAAAAGTTATGTCAGCTCTGTATATAAAGAAACTACTTAATAAATAAAAGACCTGATTGGAAGTCACTATAATAGTCAACGAAACCACAGATGCGTGTGGAAGATATGTTGCAAATTTAATTATTGGAGTCCTTGGTGAAGAAATTGCACCCACATGGTATTTAATCTGTTCTCAGGAGCTAGCAGTCACAAACAGCAATACAGTGTCTAGATTTGTGAGTGATGCACTAACAAACTTTTACTTGCCAGAACCAGCTCCCTGTAGCATTACTCATGCTTCCTGACACAGCAGCATATATGGTTAAAACGGCTACAAATTTGATAGTGTTTTATCCAAATTTATGTCATTGCACTTATTTAGCTCATGGCTTGAGCAGGGTTGCTGAAACCATACGGCAACAATTTCGCAATAGAAATCTGTCAGATTCATAGTGGGCCCTGGTAAAGGTCAAACGCTAAGGCTTCTGACTAAAGGCAGAAAGGCGCCCAACCTTCTGGTGGGGGTTCTCACTGGCCATTGCCGGCTGAATAGAAATTTGTCACTCGTGAGGGTGATAGGGGACCCCATCTGCTTCACATGTTGGGAGGAGGACGAGATAGCTCTCCATTTCCTGGATGGATGTGCTGTGTATCGCAACCACAGCAGTCTTGGGGGTTCAGATAGTCCGCATGATGGAGTTCGGGGAGAAGTCACTATATTTAGCGAGAAGGTCGGACATGCTGACTATCGGCAGGAGGTCTGGTAGGTTCGATAAGGAGATTTCTCATCATCATAGACATACTGTCTTAACAGACATGTTGTGAACTCGTAAAATACATTAAGTCGGAGCTAGAGTATTGCCGACACGAATCAATAGTCTTAAATAAAAACTGTAGCTCGCTATCGTTCGCGATTTACAGTCAGTTCAGTGGCACTCTTGATACTCATATCCAGCAACGGTTTCGTCATATCCACCCAGCGAGTAGGGGAACGGCCACGGCGCCGCCTACTCGGGACATGACCCTTTTTTTTTTATTTATGGGGGCGTTGCCGGCGCACTGGGCTAACCGGAGCAAGTGGCCCCTCTGACACCGCGACTGCCCTGGTACTATCATTTCTGACTTATCTTCGCGAGCAGCCGCATCATATTTCTTTATATCATCTTGCGTCCACTTGTCGCTTCTTTTCTTCTTACTCTACATCTCCCCTCCCCCGCCGGGATTAGGAGTTCAGGTTTAAAGTTGTTAAGGCTGAAACACATAACACTCATTACAGATAACAACACGTAGATACTAAAATAAAATCTTTCTTTTTTTTAAAACACGTTTACGGTTGACGTTTGCCTGTTCAGTCTCTCTTCTCTCTCTTTTTGACGCATGATTGTACTAATCAGATTGTTGAGCGTACTCCAATTTTGCTGGCTTTCTGCCATCACTCTGATCATGTTTTCTGTAGTGACCTCTCTTGTCAAACTATCAAAGGCTGTAGCTCTAACCGTAGCCCACCGTTCGCACACTAGGATGGTATGGGCTGGATCGTCTATCTCACCGCAGTAAATGCAGGTATCATCGATATCCTTGCCGATTCTTTTGGTGTAGGTGCGAAAGGAACCATGGCCGGACAAGAACTGAGTCATGTAGTAGTTTGTCTGTCGATATGGACATTCCACCCACCCCCTAATGTTGGGGATCAATTGCTTTGTCCACTGTCCTACCTCAGAAGTATCATCCCATCTCTGCTGCCACTTCTGCATCGTTGTGTTCCGAGCTAGGCGCTTAGAGGTAGACATTTTTCCATCATCCATCTCAAAAAGTTGGCGTCGCTCAAGGACCAGTAAATCCATAGGAGGGATTGCCGCAATTACCTGTAGTGCTTTGGTGGAAATTGTTCTATAGGCGCTTGCAACTCTCAGAAGTGCTCTTCTCTGCACCCTTTCTAATGCTACCTGGTGACGTTTAACATTTACGACTTTCGCCCAGATCGGCGCCGCATAGAGTACAATAGAGTGTATCACTCCACACAGCACTGCTCTTTTGCCGCTGCTCGGACCGCCTATATTCGGCATGAGCCTAGCTAGGGCTTTCATCTTCTCATCCGCCTTTTGGATCGCCCCACTCAAATGCGGGCCATAGGAGCCTGCAGAATCTAAGGTGACTCCCAGGTACTTTAAAGCTCCTTTGGGTGCGACATGGACACCATTTATTTCAAATATGATGCCGTCGGTCTTCCTCCTGGCTCCCTTCAGAAGGACAGCTTCTGTTTTGTGTAACGCTTGTTCTCCGTCATCCAGGTGCAGATCTCATCGAGAGCTATGTTTGCTCTGTGGTTAAGGGTAGCCTCGTCGTCTCAACATACGACTAGAGCCAAATCGTCGGCAAAACCGATGGCAACAGCATCTTCTGTCAGTTGCAACTTCAGCACTCCGTCATAGAAGATGTCCCACAAGATAGGCCCAAGAACCGATCCCAGTGGAACCCCTGCACTGGTAGTTATATTTGTTGATCCTAGTTTGATAGACCTGTCTTCCAAATAGCTGATTATCATATTAATCAGGTAATTAGATATATTTCTCCTTCGCAGTTCTAATATTATAAGTCTTCTACGCACCGAGTTAAAAGCATTCTTTACATCTAACGTGATCAGCACACAAAATTTACTTCTGGTATTTTTCGCTAGATTCACTACTAATTGGTTGTCCGCCAAGTCATCCTTCTCTTTTAATTCTTCTACTAGCCGTTCTTTTATTAGTATCTCTAATACCTTACTTATTGCAGGCAGCAAGCAAATTGGTCTATATGAGCTAGAGCTCTCTAAGGGTTTTCCATATAGAATTATGGTAGCTACCTTCCAGACTTCCGGAAATGTTTGCGCCTCTAGTGCCGTATTGAACAACTTCAGAATGCTGTTAGGGAACTCTTCCGCCACGATTTTGATTACCTCGGGAGGTATCTGGTCTGGTCCCGGGGCTGCAGCTATTTTCAATTTGTTAGCCGCTACTTTCAACTCTTCTCTGGTAAATGGATTCACTACATCGCTGGGGCGTTTCATCATTACATCATTGTACTTCGGAAAAAGATCATCAATTATTTGCAACTTTCTCTCCTTTGGAATTTCCCAAAGAGTATTGTTCGTCACTGATTTAGAGACTATTCTGTAGCCATCCCCCCAAATATCATTTTCTAAATCGACACACAGTTGCTTCCAGTGCTGCTTTTTGGATACCCTAATAAGTTTTTGTAAATCCTTCTTTTTACTTTTGTACACTTCCATTGTGATGTGGTACTCATTTGAGGTATCATTTGTTCTTTTACGGAGTCTAGTGAGTTTACGCCGAGTTCTTATACACTCACTTCGCTTATCCTCTATTTCCATGCTCCACCAATAAGGGACGTCCACGTTCTGTCTATTCCCTCTACTAACTGTACTGGCTTTGTAGGCTTGCTTGATTTGGAAGGTTAGCTGCTCTGCATCTATGGTTGTGCTGTCAGTGTCTTTCAACAATTCCTCTAAAGAGTTTATCAATTTCTCTTTGTCAAATACAGTTTTGAATTTAGTTCTCTATCTTGTTTGTGGAACATTTCCTTTAAGTTCAATAAGAATGTGCCGATGGTCGCTCAGCGTTTCCGTATCCAACACAGACCACCCTGTTACTTTCTTAGCTAGCCTATGGGAAGCGAAGGTCACATCAATGAACGAGGAACCGTTCCCTCTTTGGAAGGTCGGAGTATCTCCCTCATTCAGTACTACCAGATTCAATCCCGCAACCCACTCACTTAGGATTCTTCCACGTCTGTCAGTTACAGGGGAACCCCATAGCGTAGACTTTGCATTAAAATCGCCCATCACAATATAGGTACCTTTATGCTGTAGTACTTGTAGTCTTAGATTTTCTAGAAACTCCTCAAATTCTTCTATGCTGGAATTAGGCGAACAGTAACCACAGAGTAATATAACAGACTTCAGACTTAAAGCGACTATACCTCCCTGATGCTGCACATTATACACCTCTATTTTGTTATTAACCATACTAATGGCTACATCTAATCTCGTGTCGGTGAGCCACTGGGCACTGGCACTTATTTTATTGTTCGGTTCACACGCCACAATGATATCCACATGGTACTCTAAGGCTACCGAGTAAGCCATGTCGTGAGCGTTCCTCGATCTATTCAGGTTGGTCTGCAGGATTCTCATGTTATTTAGTAATAGCTGGCAACACTGCCTCTTCTGCTCCTAGCTCCATCGGCTACTAGCCTTCTGAATTTCGGGCACCTCATTGACGAAGCTAGGTGTCCAGTGATATTACAAACTACACATTTGTGTGCGCCATTACAGTCCCGTGCTCTATGCCCTTTTTGTCCACACCTTAGACACTCTTCGGATCTATCTTCTCCTGCGCATTCGTCTTTCCGATGTCCAAACTCCAAACATCTGTAACACCGTGTTACATTAATCCTTTCTCTTATTCTATAGTTTACCCAGTCAATTTTGATTGCACCTCTCTTGATTAATGCTGTTGCTGCTTCTTTCGTTGCGGATACCGTTGCCGTGAGATTACCATCTCTATTGGTGCGTATAGATTTAACCTGGATATATTCCTGGTCTGTCTCTGGTCGACCCACAGCCTTGTTTAATGCTGCCAAAACCTGCGTTTCAGTAATGTCTGCTTCGAGGTCCGTGACGTAAATTGTTTTGTCCGTACTACGCGCTGATATTGCGACTTCACTCAGGTTTTCTTCTATTGCCTTCTTCAATGTACTTGACTTGGACTCGCCCCCCTGTACTACCAACAAGAGGTCGCCATTTCCTGTTTTTCTCATATTTTTTACTTGGATCCCCAGTTTGTCTACATCGATGTTTGCTTTCATTTTCTTCAACAAGTCTGCGTATGATGTGTTGCCAGCTCTCACAATAATCCCGCTGGTGCTGGGTGGTGGCTTTTTCCTAGATTTTTCTCTTTTAGCTTGTTCCCTATCCTGGTTGCCTGATTCCACTAGAAGCTTTACCGTGACATCTCCTGTTTTAAAAATAAACTCTAGCATTTTCCTGATATATTTTCTTCTCTCATTGAGACCCTTAGCTATCGCAAACCGTATACTCTTCCTTTTGTGAGAACATATTAACTCTTTGGATTTCGAAATCATTTGATATATATGCTCCATATCATTTACTCCCTTTTTGTCAATTTTACAGGGAATGGCGTATATAAATTTCTGATCCTCCCTAGCACTAGTGCTTCTGCTACTCGTGATTGTAGTCGATCTGGTCAAATACTCGATTTGGTTTTCTATTATGCCTTCGCCGAAAAGCTCCAACGTTTCCGGGTGCTGAGGCAGAATTTCCTTCATTACTCCTTTTTCTTCACTACTTTGTGGATCCAAGATCAGTGCTAGGTCCGATTGCATGGAGATTTGTGCTATCCTCTCGATCTCTACCGACGAGTATGCCTCCTCTGGCCAGTCTTCGTCTAGGATCGTGGCGATGTCTTCAAACTTGTCACCTTTGGCGATAATATTTCTGATTCGGGCAATCTTCTTTTTTTCTGCTATTTGTGCTTCACTTAGAACCCCGTCCATATCCACTTGGACTGCTATACTCTGGGTTTGCTTGTTGCCAGGGGCATCCAATGTTGTTGCATGTATGCTATGCCACTTATCACTCTTCTTGCTCAGAAGATCTGCACTCATACCTAGCTTCAAAATTGCTTCCTTGATATCACCTTTTGTGTTGGGAGTCGTCTTTATCAAAGACTTAAGCTCTGTCGCCGTTTCGCTAATTTTCGCTATGAGATCTCTAATTTCTCTAGTAATTTTTTCGCCTGGGTCTGTTTCGCTATCTTCGTCTCCAGGACAGTCTTTCCTTTTCCTCTTAATCGCAGGCCTGTCATCGCTACTCTTAATGCTACCTGTGCAGGATCTGGCTCTCTCTCGTGGAAAAAATGTTTGAGAGGCGAAGAACGTTTTCTTCTCTCCTTCTTCTACTTGTGATATATTCGGCGCACTTCCCAACTTCTTTGAATCACCTGGGTCCTCTACTCTTATTCTTGGTGGTGATCTTGGTAGGGAGCTTCTCCTAGTAAACGGATCCGTGACCTTCTTCCATTCATACGTCGCAACATCGATTGCCTTCCCCATTCTGTTACTCTCTGCATGTTCCTGGCTACATTCTTCCCTATAATCGCCGAGACTTACACCTGCTAATCTTGGTGTGCCTGTCTCTTCCAAATCCTTGTTCGTAGTCTTGATTTCCATTTCCATGTATAGGCTTGCCAGCGCTTCGTATGCCAAGGGGCGGGTCGATGTAGCTGGGAACGGGTATACCCTTGGACGCATCCTACCCCAGTTCCCTGAGGCCCAGCCATCGCTTCGCCGATCCCGGAAAACGCGGACGGATCGGCACTCGCCCGGAGCAGCGCAGAAGTCCGAATTCTGTGCCCATGGCGTACTACCTGATCAGGGCCCGAAGGGGCTGGTCCCTGATCTAACGTCCCAGCATTGCTTCGGCAGAGCAAGCTCACAGCAGCTCCCAGGAGCACTCCCCGCAAGTCAAGACGTTAGAACGATCCTCGTTGTCCAAATTCTCGCCGTGGTCATCTTGTTGGCCGCTGAACTGGATGGGATATGGGGGTGGTAGGGGTAGGAGAGGTACAAGGAACTGCAAACCTGTCCGCCATGGTTGGACCTACCAGAGATCTCTTCCTGTGTGATCTCCGACGGCATAGCCTAGCAGGGGAGAGAGTAGGAGCTTCGGACAGCAGAATAACCAGGATCGATATACTGCTGGGTGTTGGGCACTGATAATGGAGATGATGAGCCCTTTTTTCTTTTCTTGTGCAGGGACCATCATTCCCATCTATCAACTGTGCCGCCGTTGGAGTGCCATTTGGACGCAAGATAAAGAAAACATTTTTCTTTTATTGTGCTGCATTCTATATCTCGCGCTCAGTGGTGCTGCATATACCCCCCCTGTATATGCTACGAGAAGGCAGACACCCGACAACTCTTATTTGTCATCCAAACGAGGTAAACCTCCAAAGGATGACCAATGCAAGCTGACCCCACCTCGGGACATGACCCTGAACTACAAGTTCTCGCTTCTGTGAGTATGTCCAAAGAATGTAAGCATTCTCGTCGACACAATGAAGGATAGTCTCTTTGGATTACCGAGCTCATCCAGTATGGAAACGTTAGTTCGATAGGCGGTATAAAGGACTCTCAGCATTCTCCTCCACGCCCACATTTCAAAAGCATGTATGCGAGCTCGATCTGCCTAAGGAGATTTCTAAGACGTAGAATTTTAGTGTTTTGAGGGTTGATGGTTCAGTGAGGTTGGCAAAAAGGGCCAGAGGTGGCCCACTTGCCTAACTTCCCCACCCCATCACTTCTGCTACTACTGCTAGAAAATTTAACTACCACAGATCCACTAAATCAGATGACAGATGATTCAAAATATCTGTATCATTGTCTGTACAATTTTGAGGACATCGTTCTTACTATTTGCAAATGACATTATTCTTTATGCGCCTGGAACTGATCTAGATCAAGCAGTTCGTAGAGTTATCGTTCCATTGAAGAACATTAGCAAATGGATAGACGAAAACTCTCTACACACATTTCAAAAGCATCTATGCGAGTTCGATATCTGCCTAAGGAGATTTCTAAGACGTAGGATTTCAGTGTTTTGAGCGCTGGTTCAGTGAGGTTGGCAAAAAGGGCCAGAGGTGGCCCACTTCCCTAACTTCGCCACCCCATCACTTCTACTACTACTGCTAGAAAATTGAACTACCACAGATGCATTAAATCAGATGATAGATGATTCAGAATGTCTGTTTCATTGTCTGTACAATCTTGAGGACATCGTCTCGATAGATCTACTACCTTCAATCGTCAGAAAGCAGAAACTGTCAACGTGAGAGCTAGTGCAACACCCCGTTGTTACACAATAGCCGCTTTGCCTTCATCTCGCCGTTTGGCCTTGCCCTTTACGCGCGCGATGGCTTTTTTCGACCCTAGTTTATATTCAAAACGTACCCGGCAACTACGGGAGATTTGCAACTTTTATGCCGTCGTAGAGAGTGGAGACGTCCTCCTACCATCCACCTCTTCCTGCCCTCACTGCTCGCCGTATTAAATTTTGGATTTGACAGCTCGCAGCGTTTGCGATTCCGGAAATCGGGCCAAGGAAGACATTTGTTCGGACGCTTTTCGCATACGAAATGCGAAGGTACAGAGAATAAGAAGAATGGCTAATTGTACCCGCTTTCTCTTTCTTATCGCGAAAGATAACATATAACTGATAGGCCTCGCACAGAGCTATGCGAAAGCAGATGTATCGCAGATCATCATCATAGTCACAATGTCTTAACAGATATGTTGTGTACTCGCAGAGTGCATTAACTCGGAGCTAGAGTATTGCTGACACGAATATTATCAATCGTTTAGAGAACTGAAGCTCGCCATCGTTCGCGATCTACTGTCAGTTCAGTGGCGCTCTTGATATTCATATCCAGCAACTATTTCGTCGTATCCACCCAGCGTGTAGGGGAACAGTCACGGCGCCGCCCACTCGGGGCGTGACCCTGAACTACAAGTTTCTCCATGTTATCGCTTCTGTGTATATGTCCGAGGAATGTAAGCATTCTCGTCGACACAATGGAGGATAGCCTCTTTAGATTATCGAGCTCATCCAGTATGGAAACGTTAGTTCGATGGGCGGTACAAGGAACTCTCAGCATTCTCCTCCACGTCCATATTTCAAAAGCATCTATGCGAGCTCGATCTGCCTTTTTAACAGTCGAAGTTTCCGAGGCATACAGAAATATGGAAAACGCAAGAGACTGAACCAGCGACATTTTTGTAGCTTTAGTGATGTTGTGGTCACGCCATATATTAGTAAGCCTTCTCATGGCCACACGTGCCTGTTGAATGCGCCGTCGAATCTCATTTTCACAGCTACCCGAATTGTCGATCAAAGAACCGACGTACACAAAACTTTGAACTACTTCACAACGGCCTGTTGACTTTATTTCTCGATGATTATCATGTTCTCTATCTACGATCATAACGTTGGCCTTATTGTAGTTAATACCAAGACCATACGCTGCACTATGTTGTTCTAGGGTGTTTAATAGAGCTATTAGTTCTTCCTGAGAAGCAGCAATAGGGGTTGTATAGTCAGCAAATCTCAAGTTGGATGGATGCTTCCGCCAATAGTTGTACCACCATTCCAGTTGTCTAATACCTGTCTCGTCACAAATTTAGAGTAAATGCTATATAACATCGGAGATAATACACATCCCTGACGAACTCCTTTTCTGGCTGCAGTTTGACCAGACAGAGTATCGTAGGTAGATTGATTATGAGTGGACTGATTATACCTACTATCAATGCGACTCTATTGTGTTTATTATGGCTCACACTTATTTAGTCAGTGTACAATCTACACCTTTTGACGAAGGCGATAGTCATGTTAAGCTAAATTTCCTTGAGGTCAGTAGATTGCAAATGGGAGAATCCGAAAGCCCGAAGCTAGAGCATTCCAGTACTGGTCAGTACAACATGTGCACGCCGTTTGATGATGATAGTAATAAAAACAAACATCTTTGTTCATCATCCACATAAATATCAAATAGCAGCTGCAAATTTAAAGGAAAATAAGATGACAAAAGAAAAACAAGAAGTTCATATTGCAACTGACAGTTTGAATTTACAGTTGATAGTTTAGAAATGTAGTTTGAAACTACTGCTGGCAGAAAAGCTATAGCTCTACCCTGATTACTGCTTTATAGCTGAAAATTGACTAGAATTGCTGACGAAGAGTACTATCAGGGTAAAGATAAAGCTAGTATTGGAGGCGGAGCTTAGTATGACCCTTATTGTTGTGTCTTGTACGAGTAACTGCAATGAATGGAAAACAATTCCTTGAAATGCTGGAAAAGACATCAAGGATGAGTTATCGACACCTGGACCACAGTAACATCTGCTTAGTTTATGTAACCTGATAATTGAACAAAAGCAGGCTTATATAATGGCACTAATGTCTAACAAACGGTAATAAGAAAAAACCAGCGGCGTAGCGTCAATTGATGTAGTTTATGCGTCACATCCCTTCAGAGGAATGTAATACGTTTTTATTTAAAAGAGTCACTATAAAAATTCTGAAAATATTTATTCAAAAAATTAAATTCAATTTCAGTTATTGAATGTACGTATTGGCCAAGCTTCATAGATAAAGCTAACGGCTATGCTAAACGTTAAAAATAAAAATATATCGACAGCGCGATGATGTGAGTGATGCGATCGTCCTGGTCACATCTTGACCGCCGCCGAACGCGATCTGATATCCACGAATTATAGGCCCGTGATTACGTCTCCACTGTGTGTAGTACTCTAGTTCGCTGTTTTCAGTCGGTGGGTGATGCGGTTTCCTAAAAGCATCTCGTTCGCGGTACAAAATAAAATATCGCTGCGCGTCACGATGACTAGAAGAATGGACCTTAATTTTAACATCTAACAGATACGTGACCTAGATTTCGTTCTTTTTTTTAAATTGGTTTGATTTTTGATAATTTCTTAAACTGTTACATTGTTTGTATATTTTATTTGTGAGATTTCAAAATTAAAAAAAAAAAGAAAAATTGTTTATTGTGTTGGTAAAATGTGAATTGCAGTTACTTGTTTTTTTTCCTCTGGGAGCCGTCAGTACTTAAGCCCTTAAGGCCTATTGTACTATAACTTCCCAGAGGGGGGACGGTGCACGGCCAGCACCGTTGGAATGATACCATCATTCCGGATAGACCGACGGGGGTCCCCCGTCCGGGCCTTCTGGTCGATCATCCAAAGTGCCGGCCGCGTAAGATGCTCCGCTCAGCGCTCGTGTGGGCGACACCGACAGCCAGTCCAAACTGTTGTTTCCCTGGTGCAATTCAGTCAACCACCCAAGCGCTAACCGCGCACAAGGCTGCTGCTGCCCCACTATCGAAGGCAGACGCTGTTCACCGCGCAGCCAGGTGGGTCCCCGCAGTTACTTGTTACATCCCCTTCTATTGCCGCCACGTTACACCGTTGAGAAAAACAAAGATTTCACTGCACTATTTTTTATTTTAATGCTAATGGCTAATATTCGAAAATCCAGGCTTGGAAAAAGCTGCGATTAAATGGCATGTTTACCGTGCAGAGCAAAATTGAAAATTCCTATTGAATATTTAAAAATGTTCAATCGGGACATCAAAGACGCGTACCCTTTATGCTTCTACCCGATGTAGTACGAAGGGGACTTTGATACAAAGCATGCTGTGATTAATAGGAAGATGAAGTCGCAGAACAGACAGGCTTCGCAGAAGAGATAGGTTTCGTATATTTTGATATCCTACGCGCAGTCAGTAACGTCATCGGCAGTAAGGTAAACTCATTTTCTCATAAATGCAGCGAAGTATTTTTAGATGTTTGCAACTGAAGTACAGTATTTTTAAGGTCTTCAGTACTGGAACAGTGCGAGTCTCTAGAAACCGCGGTGAAATTATTTGAAAATCTGAAAGAGAAGTACTGTTATAAGCGTCAGTACGCTGCAGATTCAAAAACTGTTCAATGAATGAATTTGATCCAACTGAACAGCATATATGTATACTGCATCCTTCCAGAAACTAGGAACCAATAACAAAACTATTCACAATATAATACATATTCACGGGTCTTCTGTCTTATGGCATATCGTATTCCAGTAATCCCTAATTCTTTAATAAGAGTGAAACGGCTTTGTATGTCGGTCGCAAAGATAGCTAGAAGTATATCAAGCACAGATCTAAAATGCAAACCATTGTGCAGCACTTTTGAGTGATACCACTGCTGGTATGCATGTAGGTAGGTAGGCGTGCCTCAGGATACAGGTTCTGACAATCAGGTCATCAGTCAACATTAACATTTTTTTTTTGCTACTTGACTGTGGTTCGAGACCAACAGGCTAGATTTTGCCCCATCCTTCCATAAAGGGGGGGACATTAAACTGTGTTAGATGTTGGACAGTGGAATATAAATCATAGCTACAAAATAGTAGTTAGAATCTTAATTTCTATAATGTTCGTCTTCCTTTTCACTGTGCAGATTCTGATGTAATATTTTCATGTGTTTGTTTTTGATTTCCTTTTTTCTCTTTTTTATTTTTTCTTTTGTTTTCTTTCAGTTTAATTTTTTTTAACTTATTTCTGTCAGATATTAGTACTTTTTTATTTTATTATTTTTTTATTTTCTGTTTGACTTTTTACATTACATGTGCTGCGAGAAGATAAGTGCATTTTAGATTTGAAACACTGTAGTTTATAGCCCTCGGCAAAATAAATTTCCCGGCAGCTCTCTTCACAGCGTCGAAGTTGTCCAAATGAAGAAATGCTGGAGGAGACTGGTTAGGGAAGTAGGGTCCTCGACCTGGTGAGGATGCGCTCGCAGAGCCTCTCTAGTGTTCCTCGTTCGGACGGCCTTAGGTGTTATTATCTGAGAGAGCTCTCTCGAACATCTTCCGTGATAGAATCTGTAGAATAGGGACGGGTCAGCAACCCGATGTTCTGTGCTGTGTAGGTCCTTTATGAGGTTAGGCGTAGCGATTTGTCTAAGTGCTCTATTCTAGATAGCTTTAGAGAGTGCTTCGGAGCGTATCCCCACACCTGGGAGTTATTTGTGCTTTGAAGAGCAGCAGTAGTTGCTCTGGTGTATACAGCGTCCTAAAGCGGACCAAAACTTCAAGCTTCATAACTTTTGCTTATCTTATATTTTGAACCATTATCGGTGTTCTGTTAATCAAATTCAATTTTCTGTTCATGATTAGGCTTCCGCGCAATTTTTTCGCGCATACAAACATCACGTGATCCCCTCTCTTAGATCCACAGAACAGCTGAGATCTTAATTTTATTTCAGAATATTGAAGTATTTACACGAGAATCTAGATAAGCTGTGATGGAATGACTGTTCCAAAAAGCAAAGCCTGAAGAAGTTTTATGGTGGTCGTCGAAAATTTCCTGGGTAACCATAAAGCAGCAAGTTACGAAGAAATTGTGCAAAATATGCTGACAAACTATCAGACTTCAGGAGCAAGTATGAGTATCATGTTATACTATCTCCGCAGTTATCTATAGATATAATTCCAGATAATTCAAGAAATTATAGGGAGAAACACGGAGAGCGGTTCCACCAGGATCAAAAAGTGATGGAAGAAGAGTATGAGGGTTGATGGGATTGCCACATGATGTCAGATTACTGCTGGTCTATGAAAAGGGATTATCTCCTCAAAGATTATAAAATAAAAACTCATAAAAGGCGTTTTATGGAAATATAAAATATATTTTCGACCTTTTTGCTCTTTATTTACTTCGATCTATCCCAATTTTTCCTAACGTAACTGACATTATAAATATATCTGTTATTTTATTTCCTGTTTTTTTTATTTTTGTAATGCAAACGAAAATATCGATCTAAAGAAAAGTCAGAGCAAATCTAACAAAATCATTGACAGTTCCAATAATAGTGTGCATAAATGGTCCCCAAAATCATTATCATATCTAGAGCAACAAAACCACAGTAGATCAGTGTTATTGTTGATGTTGATTCCCAAAATCTTGACGAAAGGTGACTCGACTATTGAATGACCATTCATTTCCATAGTTAGCGTGCCAACGTGAGATTTCTGTGTCAGCATTGTTGCCTGAGTTTTCTGTACGCTAAACTGTACCCTATTTACTAACTCCCACTTGACAATAGGGTACTTGCAGAAAAAATATTATGTCGTTTACGCGTTCTTAGAGCCTAGTAAACATTACAAAATCACTTGTTTGGTTTTTTGGCTGTGCTACTTACGAGATTGTCAAGAATGGGGGGCCAGAGTGTAATGACTGCCTTTCAAAGTGAGACTCTGGTTATTAACTGCAGGTTTGACATTTTATTATGTTATAGGCGATTATGGTATTAATGGTATGGAAACGGAAACCGTTTGGAGAAGTATGTATTATGTTTATACGTGACACTGAGCTACTCAAAAAATACTAGGAAGTAAAGGTAGTGATTGGCAGGATCTGAAGATCATACAGAATGGCACTCTATACGCGCTGCGAGAAGCTAAGTGTCTGTGCACCTTAGATTTGAAACGCTGCAGTTTGAAGTCATTGGGAAACAAATTCCCTAGCAGCTCATTCCACAGTGTCGAAGTTCTCCAAAAGAAGGAATGCTGGAGGAGACTGGTTCGGCAAGTAGGGACCTCGACCTGATAAGGATGAGCTCGCAGAGCCTCTCTAGTGTTCTTGGTTCGGATGGCATTTGATGTTATTATTTAGGAGGGCTCACTCGAACATCTTGTCTAGATAGAATCTGTAAGAGAGGGGCAGGTCAGCCACCCCTCTTTGATGTCCTAGGCAGCGGAGGTACTTTTTGAGGTTAGGCGTATCGATTAGTCTAATTGCTCTCTTCTGGATAGTGTCCAGAAGCTTAAAGCTAAATTCAGATGCACACGACATCCGACGATACGACGGTACGATACTGTTCCTATTGGTTGCGAGAGCGGCTGTGAGAGATATTCTAAAAATTATTTCAAATGCCGGAAAATGCCGCGCAAACAACCTCTGACGTCAGTGATATCTTATAGTGATGCACTGACAATAAATCCACTGGAAGACTGGATGGACACTCTGTGTATGACAATTTGGCAAGGCATTTTTGACTGACATCCGCGCCATCTATTCGGGTTGTGTGTGAACTCGGCAATGCATTCATAAATCGATTACAGGAAACTGTGGATATTCACAACCTAGGTCAATCCAAAAAATTTGGTGTGGGTGACCGACAATAGATGGGGCAGGTTATGGAAAGAGCGGGCTTTTTGAAATATTGTATAAGCTTATTCAGCTTTCAGACAACGTGGTAACTTGTCACAAGAATTTACCTTACGCATTCATTACCTGTTTTGAAAATGGACCTGATTAAAAAAAATTAAAGCATTAATTTAAATAATGGAATTGATAAGTGGCGTAATAGTAAATAAAACTAATATTGTCCACGACACGTACTCCATTTTTTTTTTAATTAGCGTTTTAGATTTTCTGATCCGTGCAACAGGTAATTAATGAGTTAGGTAAATTTTTGTGACACGCTACCACGTTGTATAGGGCATTCAACTGATTATGTAAGAATGGGAATATATTAGATATGCATTACTGTAATAAAGCAAAACAAACCCTTTTCTAATTTATTTCAATACGACAATTGCTTAAATAAAGTCAAGGTACAAAAACAATTCATATAAAAGTAAAGCATGATTTATTCACTAGAATCACTATTTCATCATAACTACTATCCTTTGATGGCATATAATTTGAAGAGTAAAGAGGTAATATTCCTTAACTATTCATACTGATGCAGGCAAGATGTTTGTATGTTTGTAGGTTTGGGTTGCCAATCCGTTCTAACTAGCGTCTCTGTATACGCTGATCAGAGGGGATTTTATGTCTGAAATAAAAAAATGTATTTTTAGACCATCGGACCTCACCTTCAATGCAATGGTTTGCCAAAGAGAGGGAATGCTGCACACATTTATGGCAGCGTATGTGATTGTGAACAGTAATACAAGTTATATGAGTATGAGTAGTAGTGTTTAGTAATGCATTCAAATGATACATGTATATTTCATGTAGAAATGATCAATCTTGTATTAATTTTGCATCAAGAGTCACAATACAAAAATGAGGTGAGCGGTATAAATCAGGCAAATCACTTACCTTCGCGCATCCACATTCTTGCAATTTGGCGCAAGACAACGGCGTAAATATTTAGAACTCATTCCTAAATACATATAGACAACAATAGGCAGACAAAAATCTCAAAAGTAGTGCAAAATTGCAAAAAGACGCCAATCGACAAAAGCGAACAACGACAATGTCAGTTACGACAATGGCTGTCAAAATGACGTTAGGCGTAACAATTGGGCCACTTCTATTGATGCGTCTAGGAATCTGTTTGAAACAGAGTTGGCTGATCAATAATTCACGCAACCCCGCTAGGTGTGCTAGGTGGCTAGCGCTAACGCCGCTACACAGGGTCCTCATTTGAGTTTCACACCCCTGTAGTGTTAGCCTAACATTTTGACATTGATCATTATAACCACAAAACACAGTCACACACAAAGGTACAAAAGTCAAAGGAATAAAAGTTAGGCTAGATTACTAATTCACTTTGTAGGGATGGGCTTGAATTAGATTCTATCTTTGGATTCATTCATAATGGGATGCGCCGAAATAAAATGATGGCTTTGATTAGTTGCGAATCTCGATCACAAACAGGATGAACTGTGATACCTATCAGATATAAAAATGTATTGCAACGAAAATGCTAGTGGGTTAATTGCCTGTTTCAAATATGTTTAAGTATCAATAAATTGAGTCGCATCGTTAGGATTCAGATCATCTCTAGTTTGCAGTTGAATCTCACTGACCTGCGATGTAGCAGTATTGATTGCCGATATCGATAAGATACCTGTGACGTCAGCCCTTGTTTTAAGTTACATACGTGGAAAAGTTTTAATATATCCTTATTTTATTTTGCAAATATATTTTTTTGGCCGTCAGTAAAATCATGTTCTTTGTTTCCTACTGCTTCTTGATATGTTTTTCTTTACGCTATGTATACTCCCGAGACGATTTCATGACCTCTGCAAGTACCCTATTTTACTCGTCATTCGGCAACACTTGTCTTTAACAGCCTGTCACTAGTGTCATGCATACATAACCTCCCTTGGTGTCACGACCTTAGACAAGGAAAGAGAGAGGACGGAACCCGCGACTGACATTTCTGATACCAAATGGCACCAAAGCGCTATTCCCAGTGGCGTAACTAATGGGATTAACGTTATGGTTGAGCTATTTGTAGAAATAATCTTTTTCAAATAAAATTTAATGAAATATTGTTATTCAGGGTTTCTATATGGCCAATTTCGCCATCCACAATTAAAATTTAAGTGACTAACATTACCGTAACCGTGATTTTCATTCGACTGCTGTTTTGTGGCCAATAATATATAAAAATTGATAATGTATATATTTTATTCAGTCATGAACATGTTATGTTCATTTGCAGTGTATGACTGATGAAAGACACGATTACACTTCTACCCAGAAAGAAAAAAACTGCTTGTAGTTTGTAGTAAATCAATTTTTTATTATTAAAGAACACATAATACCTATAGTATATTTATATTTATTGACATTATGTTTATATATAAAATACTGTCTATTACATACTGTAAACAGAAGCAGCAATAAAACATTTTTATTATTATAGATTAGCTTACGAGATTGAGGAATTTGATGCCTTCAATCTCGAAGTCCCCATATGCAGTAAAAAAATCTACTTGCTGTTACGCTGTTACTTGCTGTTTGTAGTGTGTAATGAAGAGCAGTATTTTTAATTACTCCAACGAGGCTTTTTTATACTTAACTTCTTTTTGCGACGGTGGCAATAATTAATGAAAAAGCTGGAGGGTTAAACATAAAAATTATCTCAGACATGAAATAAAGTAAGTTTTGGGCTAGAAATACAAAGGTCCTTTAATCTTATCCAAAATCAAAACATTTACAAAATTAGAAAATGACCCCTAGATTAGCTAGTAGTAAATAAAAACGAACAATTCATTCAATATAGGTGAGGTCCTATAACTTACATAGAAATTACAACTCTATTTTATCACTTAACCCCTTGCTTCCAGTAAGTTCTAATTTATTGCAGTTATGTATTTACTTATGGGGAAGTTTGGGTGAAACTCAGTATTGTGTGCTTCAACAAAAATAAATTTTTTGTAGAAATGTGGCATTTCGCTTGCTCCTACAATTGCTGGCAGTCAATATTACAGTCATGGAGGTCAAAAACTACCAATATTTTACTGCCCTTTAAACAGAATCATTTTTGTTAATTGGCTCCGAACTGGATTGTCCTGTTGTGATCGAGATTTTACAATAAAATGGATTCTGATATTTAAGTATTTTGTGCATACAGCTTTTATTAAAAAATATATATGATTTACATCATTTTCTAATACGTGACGTTCTAAGCAGCTGAAAATAGGGGTGCCTAGAAAACTTGATATTATTTTGCTTATCAGCAAAGGTACAAAATGTTTGGTGTGAATACAATTTTCATTAACTCTCAGAAAATGTTCCGATTTCAAACATATCTTGATAACATCATTTGATGGGTAAGTCAGACCGCCGTGGCTTTTAAATTCAATTAGGGAATTGAGAAACCGATCTCTAGTACCAATCAATGCTGTGACACATGTTTCACATTTTATTGTTTTTTGTAATTGGTGCGAAACATAACCAGCAATATATTGAACAATTTGGGATGAACATTCACTTATCACAGGTGCATTCATGATGTAGTCATGATCCTTCCAAATAGTTTCTAGATCATCAGAAGGCTCATTTATGTCTATTAAACTATGGTTCGATAAACTACTATTAATTACATCTTCAGACCTTACATTTTTTGTAGAACTACTTAGAATAGGGATTTGATCTAATGGAATACAGTTACCCATACCGCCCTCTCTAATTTCTGCTCGAACCAGAAGCCTTTTGTAAGCAGCTAGAAACTGTCGAGCGGTTGGGTTATTATTCCAGCCACCTCTTGATCTAATTGACGAAAAGAATAATTCTAAATGATCTTGACTAATCTTATACAACGGAAGGTACAGTAATGTTTTTCTCTCAGAAACAAGTTCTTTGTACAATCCTAAAGAACTTGATAATGAAATTATTAATCCAATAAACCCAGTTTTTCTGTTAGACATGATTACTTGCTCATTATTAGATAATTTCAACTTTGAAAGATAAAAAATTGCACTATTGATAAATTCCGCAGATCGATCTATATTTTTTTGACATAATGCTTTTTTATAACCTGGTGCTACTAGGTTTCTGCTGTTTAAAATATCGAAAATGCTATTTACAATTCTAATAAATTTAACTGTTGCCTGACTACCTTTAAAATCCTCAAGATTCAGCTTTTTTTTCGCAATACTCAATAGCATCGGCTACTGATGCACTAAGTAACTGAACTGCAAGCCGAACCTTCATTTTTTGTTTGAAAAAAATAATATGAGCGCGACGTAACTTATTCCCTAAATGTAAGCCCTCGCTAGTTTGCAGCTTCTCTAGAAGCGCTATGTATTTCCATTGAATAAAATTGTTATCACAATCAATTAGGATTTTCTTTTCACCAAATGCATTGCGAACAAGTTTTATCATATGACATGGATCATAAAAAATATATACATTGTGATCTGTAACTCTGAAACTTGTCTGTATATTTGAAATGTTAAATAGGAATCCAAAGTTATGACACATAGCGGTATTAGATGGAGCACCATCGAATGTGATTGACATAACTTTGGCTCCCGTATCTTCAATCAGATGGATGCATTGAGATACAATTGAATGTTTTTGACTGCCATTCAAAGAATCTGTAAGAAAGTAACCGACAGGTAATTTCCAAGTTCCATTGATGCAAACCAACATTATAACAAAAGCTTCTTTGGCTAAAGCATTAGAGTCATCGTTTAAATTTGTACCACAGTTCACATAACCATGGAATTTTTTTCCATCCCATTCTAAATGTTTCCGTATGGCTATTTCATCGATAATTAATGAACAAATTATTGGTCTGTCAGATGATTGAGCCTTATTTCTTAAGGTATTTATTGATTCCTTGGTAAAACCAGGCTCAGCATCCACATTCTGAAACCATTTAGCAATAGTTTTGCTATGCGGGAGACAAGTGTCAAAAACATCTCTCACATAGTTGTATGCCTTTGGTGAAAAAAAATTTAATGTCAGGGCAAATTTCCTAAGTTCAGGTGAATATTGAACATTTCTCCCCATTTTTCTGTTCAATATTTCTATATTAACCTTGCTCATATTTTGAACTAAAACTAAATTTTCTTGAGATAGTAAATTTTGTCGCTCTAATTCCTCAGCAATTATTTTTAAAGAGGCTACTTTTTTGTGTGCTCTTTTCAGTGACTGACCAAGGGCACGGATTTTTTTCGTTTTTTCCTTATTCTTATCTTTTTGCAGCAGCAGTTCTCTTCTAAGTTTCTTTTTCCGGGGAGAGTCGTCCTGTGCAGCCAGAGCTGAGGTTGATGGCGATGGTTCTGGATGAACATCACGTTCACGGGGTCTTTTTCTTTCTTTTGCCTAAAATAACAGAGCTGTATATTAGACAATGTTTGAAACATTATTTCCGAAAGAAAGACAGAACAAATTAATTTATGACTTAAGTAGATGTGAATGAGTGACTGAATCTTATAGGAAAAGTGACAGTAACATTTTGTTTTGATTTCGTATCGAGTAAACACACCTAAATATAGTTGTTTAATAATGTAACTGTAACACAAGAAATTATTACATTTTTGAGGTTAGCTGCCTTTTGATTTTCATAGCTATCAATTTTTAAATGGTTATTCAGCCATTTGTAATCGTATTTCTCCTTACTTTATTGCACTGTTTATTTTGGAAACGTCATCACTAATACTCAAATATAAAACCAAATTTGAGACCATAAATATAGAATATAGGCATAAGGCATAAGAATGATTTTAAATTAATATCACACCCAAATCATAACTCATTAATGATCCAATTATATACAATGGAGTGAAGATTTATACCAAACTTCCTCCTCACAGGTTTTAGTGAATATCCCAAAAGTTTTGTTTGTTATTATATAGCTTCGTCAATAAGAATCTTGTAAATTCTTAGACTATAAAGTATATCTATCTATCTATCTATCCATCTATCCATCTATCCATCTATCCATCTATCATAATCCTAGGATGTTTATTATTTTAATATTGATTAAGCGTAGACAATGTAAGCTAGGAATTATAACTTACAATTTTTGGACGTAAGTATTCCGGAAGCTCTTCAAATATGGTGGGGACTGCTCCTTTCAGAAGATATACTTTTTGATTTGTTTGATGAAGGAAATTCTGTTCAAAATGCTTAGAACAAAGCCTATCGTTGCTTGTAGGCTTCCAACCTTCGATCCTCATATTTTTGATCCATAAATCATGTCTAGGAAGATCTTTAGGAAACCTGTCGAGGAAGAAAGAAAATTAATTTTATTATTCATACAACTACAAATAAAGGCCACCCTTGAAATGCACACCTTGTATAAGGGTATTGGTATATTATATATTACAATGCAAAGTCATAATATTTCTATTCAAAATGTAAGGTATAATAGATACGCCACTGGAAAACTGATTGTATTTGAACCAAAAAATTCCTTAAAAACATAATTTTTAGACTTTACGTGCTCAAAAACATTATGATTCGCATGTTAGTGGTACATTCCAAATTATATTTCGGATACACATATATCTTTGAACTAGATATCGAGATATTTGCATGAATTTCGGATACACCAAAAAAATAAGATCATAAATTTACCTGTGAAAAGTGATTCCTGGCTCCTTCCTGCTGCTGTGGCTTTTACAACGGTAAGCTGCACACCCCACCATTACGCTCACCACAATATTTCACAATTATTGGTCTTAAAAACGTTAAATATCGCAAAAAACACCACCTTGACACTACCGTCAGTTTTCCACCAGCATTTTGACAGCTATTCATTTTCGGTATCAGCTAATCCATATAGCATCATGATACTACGACACTGACAGATATGATCACTTGGCGGACAGATTTCGAAACGGTCTGCGCATGACGTCACCGTGTGACAAAAGTGTACAAGCACATGGCGCCAAAGCATTGATTTTTGAAAGTTTTATTTCGTTTCCTGTTATATCTGTCTTAGATATTTAATATTCATACAAAATGAAAATAGCTCATGCACAGTATAATATAAACGATACATATTGCTCTGTATCTGAATGAAAAATTGGTGAAATAGTTATACAGAGAACTGATATTAATCGACGCCTGACCCGTTTGCAGTAGTTCCGAGCGTTCTGAATTTCAGATACAAAAATTTGAATCTATGTACTCAAAAAAAATTTACGTTGTGGAAAGAGAACAGAGCCAGAGCGGTCTGGACGTATTTTTCTGAAATCTCATATAAGAGGTTGATTGGAGTGCCTAGTGAAACCATCTTTTGTGGGAAAATTTCTCGGGTAGGGGGTGGAATTTTTATATACTCCATTCAGGAGCCTTTGATTACCGTTCTTATTTTTTATATATAGTTTATGATGTTGCGTCACCAGCTCTTCAAGCCAATTTGCATATGTATTTATTGTATAATTAATTCTCTTAATAAAAGGTAGACAAGAAATAAATAACATGATTTTGTCATTAGAGGTTTTTAAAAATCATGAACAAGCAAAATGGCATTATGTTTATGGCGAATGAATATTGACTTCTTTCTGCTAATGATTGGAGGAAAAATACATTATCAAATTTTCTTATTTTTTATTTATTCAAATATATGTGACAACCGCATTATACGTATATGTTAAACATAAAATAAAAACATATCACAATACAATATCTTTCTGGGCATTGTATTAAGCTAGTACAGGTGAATTCTCGTATACTTTTCCTAGTAATAACAGGTTTTCCTCAATTTTTTTCAAAATGTTTTCACACGATGTATCTGTTTAATAATATGTTTGAATTAAAAGGTTTGATCCACTTGTGTTGTAGTTAGGTATTGATTCTGTATATATGAGTCTATGGGGAAATATATTTTGGACAGACAATAAGAACTGAAAAAGGGGTGAATAAGAGCATATAGAACTAGCCTTTCTCTATATGAACTAAAAATGAAATATCAAAATACGTTCTGCAACCTGTAAATCTCCAACCATCCTTTAGCGCATTTTTATTTTATGTAGCTTTTTTTTATTCCAAATAGGAAAGGCGCTAGGGAAGCTGGATACACCGTCGCAGGACCCTGTATACTTATTACTTTATACTATTTTACAATGTTTGTGAATTTCAGTTTTCTAATATTCGAGGTGTCTCTAATTCCCCTATTAAGAATTCGTATTCTGAAATACATTTTGCATCTAGAAAACAAGCTCATCTTTGCTTCATCAGTTACATATACATTCTCTGATAATTTGTTTAAATTCGCAAGATAGTTTTTTTTCATTTTTAAAGCGTTTCCATTATAGTTGGAAAATATATGGCCGAGCTCATTACATTTTGCCAAGAACTTCTGTATGTTTTTGTAGTCCACCTTCTGTTAAATGGTTGACCCAACTGAGAGAAGTATCTGTGCAATCTGGGATATAACCCAGTTTCTCCTTATTTTTCAACTTAAATGCAATGAAACCTGCCAAATTTTCCAAACCATCCCAAGTAGCGGTAGTGTGACGAATAGTTTTTACTTTTTTATTTTTACATCCCACAACCACACAATAAACCATTGTTCAAATATGTGTTACTCTCTAGAACTCCAGAATCGCAAATAATTAATGTTTTATCAAACTTTACTACGGTAAACGAGTAAACTCAAGGAAATAAACTGAAAATGTTCGGCTATAACCTGTAACTAAACGAGTAAACAAACCCCGTTTGTCACACGCTGACGTCACAGGTGGAAGCGAGACGGAAGACATCATGCGCGTGAGCATACCTTCTAAAGTCGTAGTATCATGATATAGCATCAAATGGGCGTGCGGTATCCCCTCTCTTTCCTTATCTAAGGTCACGACTATCTCGGTATCGCATTTAACAAAGATAGATCATGAAATGATGTAAACAAATACCTGTCAATATCAGTACGAAGCGGAGGTTATGTCTGCAGATGGAGAAAAGGAGGTGAGATGACAAGGTACAGTCACATTCTAAGGATAGCTCCACGAAAGACTTATTACGTCACGCTTAGATTTATTACGTTACAGCTTTGGCGCGACATTTTATGTTTGAACATTGCAGATGCTTTTAAGCCACTTCGCGCTCACAGTAAAACGTAAAAATGCTAGTTACATGGTTTTTGGGGACGTAACATCAATATTCTGTCATAAAATTTTGTTCGTAAAATACCCCATTAAACATAAGGACAACTTTTAAAAGGGATATTTTTTTTACCCAACAAATGGTGTATCACAAAACCACTTTTCTAACAACTTGGCCTAATTTCTATCAATTTAATAAGACCACCCTTATATCAATTTGCGAAACGACGAGGGACGCCTGAAGCAAATACCGCCTTACGAAGCCAAAGATTCCAAGGTTATGAAGGCACGAAACACTCAAAGTTCTGGTAATCAATTCCACACCGCCCTCATTACCGTTATTCCCTTCCAGCGCACCGGGGTGCGTGGGCGGCGGACGACCCTTTTTCACCGCGGCCGCCCTTTAGCGCGCAAGGCAACGTCGAAAGGCACAAATTTAATTAAGGTCATCATAACTCATATATGGAGGTGCTGGAGGCGCCAGATTGCGTGCGATTGTAAAGATGCGTAGTGCGAGGAAGGGCAGAGCCCTCGCTTTGCCCTTCTCGCGCCCATGCTATTATTATGGCCGGTGTACAGGGTAATGCCCTTTAGCTCTTTATTGCTGCGGATGTTAAGGTGACTTGCAGACGACAAGCGAGGGCAAAGATCGCGCAATATTTCTGTCGTCAATCGTAAATTTCGTATTATGCAACGACGTCATCGTGGCGGATAACAACATATAACCTACAATTTTGACGGCCCCGTTGATGTCATGTTGCTGTTGCTCTGGATCTGCTCAGCGACCGCTGTCGCGAATTTTTACATAATAAGGCTGCGGAATACTACCTATAAACAAACAGCGTGACCCATTTTTTGTAACTCACGCCTTAGCCGTGAGTTATGAACAACGCCTGCTAGATACCAGTATAAAATCTCTTTGAAATGTATATGATTAAATACTCGCTATTATAATTGCAAAGGTGGCTCTGAGACGTCAAACGCCAACTCGGATGGTGTACAGTATTTACTTCAGTGACAGAAGTGAGGTTAGGTTGTCAATAGTTCGTAATTATTATTATGTATTTAAATCGTATTATGAATTGTTCAGGTCCTAGATAAAAGTACATTGTGCAATGAGCAGTAATGACTGTAATAACACAGCTTGAGTCTACAAATGCGACCATCCAACATGCCACCACGGCCCGACCGAATAAAACATGTTCTGTATTTCTTACTTCTCCTCTATCTCCATCTGCATCAGGCATCAGTGTCAACGATATTTTTCACAGTGCTAGACGAGATTTATCATAATTTAGGAATCTCTTCTCGTCCTTATCTAGTGTTGTGATCATTCTTCCTTCTTCTTTGCAGATAGTATTTTGTTTACCATGCCGTGTATAATGTTTCATCCATCCACGCTGGACAACGTCATTGGGACTATAGTCTCTCGGATTAGATCACCCTCCAGTTTTTGGCTTGCCTCCTGTCTGAATGGCCCCAATCTGTCTTACAGAAATAGTGCATGCTCGGTCATGTCTTCCGCCTCTCAGGCATCTCTCGTCCATCACCCGTACTATCCTTTTCTTCGAAAAAGCCTATGCCCAGACAGGAAATAGGACGACTGTCGATGACGACGGTATTAGTCGTTTCGTCCAGTGTGCGACATCAGTTGTCTGGTTCCATAGGCTTTGCACTTATTTGCCGTCAGTCTTTTATCTTCAGGCGGCATATCGCATTGCCTGTTTGACCATGGCGAATCCGTGTCTTAACTTCAGCCAGCAAGTACAATGGTGGTAATTCCGCCATTATCACTTAAAAGGCTCTTGTAGATATCATACGATAAGCAGCGGCCAACCTCTCTGCAAGCTGCCTAAGACCCACTGGTACTTTTGCCTTTTCGTACACAGGAGCTACATATAGGACGACCCACTGCACAACCTGGCACAGTAGTTTCCTTTCGTTGCTACTGGGTCCTCCTATATTTGGCATTAGTCGTGACAGTATTACCCTCTTGTTCTCTATCTTTGTCACTACTTTTTTAAAGTGTTCTCCGCAACATGTCTCGTTATCCAGTTTAGCTTCACGGTATACTATGGCCTTGCTTGTTGAGACACTGTCTTTAATTGCAAGGCCATGTTAGCTCTGTTGCTCCTTGGGCCGCGCATTATAATTGTCTCTGTTTAGTGCCAGATCTAACTAATAGTGCTGTTCATAGAGTGGCTCCGAAAAACAGTCATAAAGCCTACACAGAACACGCTAATGGCCTGACCAGTCGATGCCGATGTATGGGTGTTCCAGGGTAACGGCCCTAAAGCAGATCCTTGAGACACCCCTGCTGCCCTAGAAATGTCGGTTCCGGCTATGCAAATTGATCTGAAGTCTAGGCATAGTTGCTTACAAGAGTCCTTAAGTGTCTTTTAATCTTCATTCTTGCTAGTTCTTCCATAATTATGCTCCATGAGGCTGTATTAAGAGCATTGTGGATATCCAGCGTTAGCAACGCACACCATTTCTTCTTAGTCTCTTCCGCAATCTTCTTTTGCATATGCAATTGTAGTGGAGTGATTAGTGGACTTTAGCTTGTTAGTCCAGTACCACGTCCACTACTTTCATACATTTAATGTTGAGTTTATTTACTGAAACATTCCTAGAATCTTTTGCTCTAACCATGCATTTATTATAATTATCTTTATCATACCAGTTCAAAGCTAATGTGTATCACCATGTATATAAAGTCATGTGGGCGCGTCTTTCATAATAATGCCGGGATCACGACCTAATGGAAGGCCTACATCCACATAAGTAGTACGTTTCTAAATTACACGCTTTCCTTTTAGCTGCGGCCATTTGCCACGTGTACAAGAAGTAATGGGAAGAATGAAGATAAACCCAACCTGCTATAACCATCAAAAATTCAACCCTAGGAAAAAAATTATTTTCCTTGTCTCCTTTATCATCCCTATACATCTTCATCACAGCTGTTAGTGAAAAATAAGGGTAGTTCATAATTTATGCAGCATTTTTGCAAATGTGTCTGTAAATTGGGACATTACAACAACAATTTTGTGGCTTTGCGTGCTGACTGCACATATATATCATCATGAGACAAATTGCGGCTGATATGTTACACTTGTAGGTGTAATAACCATGTAGTCAAGGAAGCAACACCATTGTAAGCATAGATACACTTCTGGCAGTGGCAAACAATGCAGAGTAGGTAAAAAAGTAACAAGTTCCTACCAAAACTAGCCCTTGTTGTGTATGTCGCTGTCACTATATTATAATTGAGACTTATTTAAATGGACACATTATGTGGAGGTTGATAATTGTACCTCTAGCAGTTTTAACTGCACCACGGGAGTGCCTCAAGGATCCAGTCTTGGACCAGTTTGATACATAATCTTTGTAAATGACTTCCATAGCAAAAACTACACACACATCTTCCAGCATCTCAGATCTGGTAAATAATGCCTCAGAGGAACATAAACAGGTACATAATTGGTTTCTAAGTAATGGGTTAGTACTGAATGGGCAAAAATCTCAGTTTGTGCACTTCAGTTTCAGTCAACTTAACCATGACAGTAACCTCTTGATTAGATCTTTGCATGGTTCAATAAAACAAGAAGAGGTAGTGAAGTTCCTGGACACTTACCGAGGCATTTACTTTTCGAAAAGCTGCAAATGGCACGATCACATTGATAGAGTTTGTACAAAAATATGGCCAGTATTATACTGCATCAACCAGTTGAGAAATATGACGAATCAGTCACATTATTATGCATATCTTCATTCCGCTGTCATATGTCATATCGCATAACAGTTTGGGGTGGATCACAACATGCTAAACGCCTGTTTGTTATGCAAAAAAGATTCTTGAGATTGATTGCAAAGGTTAACAACAGAACCAGCTGTAGCGAATATTTTGTTGGCCTGGGAATAATGACTTTGACCTGTGTCTACATATATGAACTATTAATATATGCAAGAACAAACAATGATTTTAAAATTCTTAATGATTTCCACAACTACAGTACTAGGGGATCATTCGTCCTGCAGGTTCCTGCACATAGGTTATCAAGAGCTGAATGCAGCCCTAAACTCATGGTCATAAAACTATATAATAAGTTACCACAAAGGTTCAAATCCACATCCGATCTGTTATGTAGGAGAAATGTCAAAAAGCTTTTCAGCAAGGCCCACTATACGGTGACTGAATATATAAATGACAAAACATGACGTAAATGTGATTTTGATCATTAAGTATGTCTGATGTATTGTTTTGTTTAAACATTTTATGTTATTTATTAACTGTGTATATTGTATTATTGTTTTGTATTTTGTATATAGTATTTCTCAACATATAAAGATGCTGACTTGTTATATATCATCATTTTTGATGATCTTATGAATAATTAAAGATTATTGTTAGTATGTTACATTAAAACATGCGTGAAAGGATCAAATGCAGTCAGAAGAATAGAGCAAGAGTATTTAAATTTAAATACAATTCTCAAAAAGCACCACTCTGCGAAATTTACGAACAAAGCCACATGAATGAGGAAAAGTATGCATTAGAGGAATAATGAAAAGACCTCTAGGAGCAAGAATTAAGGAGTACCGACTCAACATCCAGCAAAACCGTCCCATAAGTAAGACACCAGTGCTGCAGATTATTTTCAACAACTTTAAACCGGATTTCTTCCGTTTGTAGGTTTTGTTACATATCTCCTTTATCCAGACTTAAAAATACGCGAGAATGTGTGTTGTGGTCAAGAAGATCCTATGATTGTCCAACTGCATGTATGTATGTATTAGTTCACTTACCGTCTCCCAGGGTTTGCCACCTGGAGATGGTGAAAACAAGAAATATTGTCACCCAGAAGCTATGCGGGACTACATGGAGAGCGTTGGTTTCCACACTACGCTCCTCCGCTCTGGGACAGCTAAATACTGTGCCACAGTTTCCAGTAATATACAACGATTATCCTTTATTCACCCAACTCTTGAATTAATCCGGTCCAAACCCTCCTTATAGCATACCTTTCCAATCAAAGTCTCTCTGGTACTGTGCACACAGAAAAATCTGTAGTTTTGTCAAAGACTTACGCTTGGATTCAATGGGATGTTACACTCAGTATTCATCAAATACAGCGACGTTTTCTCCAATAGGAAGTGTATAGTTGGTAGCGAATTATATCGTATTGTCGATTCAACTACAAGATGTCATTGGATTCCAATGAATGATTCAATCGCCGCCTGTCGTTGAATCGAATCTGTGTTTGGTAATTAATTCTAAACTACTTTCTTTTCCTTGGGCCAACAGATTTTATTGCGAGGACAGCTGATTGATTCGTTTGGATGCTTAATGGTGTGATTTTGTGTGAAGTTATAAGGGGCATGATATAGGAATTAGACATAATCCTGCACCAGTTGTTGCACTATTCACTGAAATGTAACTGTCTGACTAATCTAAATACCTACATTCAAATGTGGGTGTTAGTTCTTCTAAGTCCCAATTTCTCAGTAGGTCCTCCATTTAATATATAACTGGACACATTTAAATCAAACAATTGCTGATGCAATACGCAAAACCACGAGATGACACAACACGGCTAACACGGAAACAACACAACGGAACAACTTCGTCCATGTTGACGAGTTCGCGGCGATAGTAGCACTGGGATCATCCCCCTGTTCTTTATTATCACCTTCATTGAATCGGGACATCAGTCCCGCCGAATACTGATTATAGTTGAGCGAACGACAAGGACCATTGAAACAAAATTAATTTTTATCAGATGAATTATCACGAACTGCTGTTGCAGTAATAATTTTTATACATTGAATATATTGTATGCCTTGCTTACATAAAACATAGGGTAAATTTCGAAAACAAAAGGATGTTTTGATTGCATTATATGTCAATACTGGTATTAGAAAGATTATACATATCGTTACAATGAATATAAAATTATTTTGAATTTATTGGCGTACCTGTGATTACTTCGAATATAAGGATTGAATTCTTTCAATGAGATGGATTTGAAACAACTGTAAATATATTTAAAGTGATGGAAAAACATCCAAATACTAACAATTAATTCGAAACGCAACAGTATTTTTTTGTGTGGTGAAACAGCAAACGCACACTACTGCTTTAATCTCGCACCCAAAGTCCTTGGTCAACAGAATTCCTCCCCGATTACCCCACAGCGCAATTCCCATTACGTACTTTTTGCCAGGTTCGTGGTGCCTTTTTTATGCTTCCGCCAATTTCTACACATTCGATACTTCGATGCAGCCTCGCGAATGCGCTGCTAAGTGCCTCGCTATTTTTCAAACATTTTTAGGCAGTTTATGCACTGCATATGGCATGATAACAGTGGCGGCACCATTGACGTTGCTCTGTTAACGGGGTGATACACGTACGAGCAAGCACGCGTACTTATGGCTCGACGACCTTTTTCGCCTGTGTGTCACCGTAAGTACGCGTACTTTAAAACCGTCGAGCAAACCGCCGGCGATCCAACTGGTTTGAAATCTTGCTCGTAGCTTGTCTCGGCTCGTACTGCGAGCCGCGAGCCTCCACTTTGTTTCGGCAGGCCATCGATGGGAAACGCTTGTTGTGTTTGGCGTTTGTCAAAAGGTTTGTTTATTTAGGAAAATTATCAGAATGAGTGATTTCAGCTTCACGTGTGTCACCGCGTCGAGCCGGGTAAGTTCGCGAACTTAAAAAGCGCGTACTTAAAGTTCGTAGGTGTATCACCCCTTTAAGATTGGTCGCTTTTATAATTTGCCGTTACACGGCACGGTACGGCACGTTTTTATCGTTACGTTAAAATGAGAGAGCAAAATATACAGGATTATATGGAGATGCTTTTAATTTACTGTCGATGGTAATGGCATGCCGTGAATGTCAACGTTATGCCGTGCCGTCGTCGTAGCTGTCTTAGCTCCCTATCGTGCCGCCGAGAGGGAGAAGCGCGTTTGTAACAAGTATGCGTGTATTGTGCCAAACAAAATGGTGTTTAAGTACGGTATAATAACTTTCTGGAAACCCGTTGAAGCTAGGCCCTGTATTTGGATTAAATCTATATCAGAATTCAAAGACCGAATTTAATGACCGAAAATAATGGAAAGTTTTCATTGACATCCGGAAGTAATTGGAAAACTTCTCTGGATATTTTTTGAGTTTCTCAAAAAGAGTATAGTACGACCCTTCGAGGTATTTTACTTTTAGTAACGGGTGTCTCCAATACCTCCTTGTGATTTGTCTCTTTTTACGTGTTAAATACAACAAATGAAGAAGGAATAACCGCCGTTTGTCCATGACTGATCACTAACTGAAACGATTTTATCGTGGAATTATAAAAGTTTTTCCGACGGCGACGGTTCATACCGCAGCGGTATTCCACGGCACGGTACGACCTACAACATTATCGTGCCGTGCCGTGCAACGGCAAATTATAAAAACGACCATTGGGATATGGAATGCGGTTTCTTAAACATGAATAATGTTTACGGGAATATAGTTACCTGGAGCATACTGACGTTCCAAATGCGTATACAGGGTGTCCCAAAAAATAGTGTCAAGCGGAAGTCCAGAAATAGACCACACCTAGCAGTATCTGAATCACCCCCATATATGTTATGCAATTTTTTGTAGTTTCCGAGTTATGTATTTTTTTCTAAATTTTCTCTACCTCGACAACTTAAAACTGTTCCAAAAGAAAAATTAAAAGACTTTTCCAAATTCTCTTTTTTGCTAATTAATCTTTAAGAGTTTACTGTTTATACTGAAAGGAATCGGCTTAGTAAATCTGAGGAAAGTCATGAAAATTATAGTGTAAAGTGAAAAATGTACGTTCTGTGAATTATGACTTAGATCTTCGACTCGCAATTAAAAATCTAGAGAGGTGATTTCATGATTTCTATGCAGGTCTAAAAACTTCTTCAGACTCTCAGCTATTATAATGATTAAAAAAAAAGGAGTACTCGACGGGGCTACTTTGGCTCCAATCGACCTTCAACGACAAGAGGTAGAGATTTCTTAAATGAAACAATAACTAATTTTAGGGCGCTAATAGCCGAATGATTGTCAGTGCCGCAACAAAAAACATTCAGTGCGACCAGAATATCGATAGATGACCATCTGTGTCACTTTGCTAAGATTTTTTGTTAGATGTACGGCTTCTTTTTTGTAAGTGGTAAATTGTAAAATGAAACGAAATTATCAAATTTCTTGAATAAGTTTATAAAATTTCACAAGAAATTTTCAAAATGTCTACCTTCTTGTTCGATGCATAATCTACATCTTCTGAAAAAATTGTTTTTTAAATTAACAAAAGCTCTTTGATTATTGTTTCTTCAGCCTGTGTTAATTTGTTGCATAATTCTCTGATGTTTCGACACTCGTTAGCATGAACTAGTTTTTTGTAGTAGTCCCAAACAAAAAACTCTATCGGATTTAAGTCAGGTGACCGTGGCGGCCATTCAGTGGGTCCACCACGACCTATCCATTTGTTGCGTCTCTTGCAGAAAACAGCATCCTTAATTTCAGTTGTCGTGCACTCAAGGTCCGTAGGAATAGCCAAGTAGTCAGACAACAGAAACAACACCAATCCAAACAAAAGCGTATCGTTTTAAAGCCGCAAAGACAGACAGACGACTGAATAAAGAATACGAAAACAACCTATGCAATGACACATTTTGAAAGGACATCATAACAACATCATAGCTATCTCTTTCTAACATCGCCATCGTTTACTGCGTTAGCGTTAGCCCTTTTTGTTGGCGCTCAGGTAAGAATGCGCTCCTTGTGGTCTTTTAGCAAGAAATAGGATCTTTTTTTTAACAAAAGTTTAATTTATGCAACGTTTTTAACGCTCATTATTGTGATACTGGCAATCAATCTGCTATTAACGCCTTAACATAAGTTATTGATGAATCGAAAAACACATCGCTGATTTCAAGAAATCTTTGCGTCTTGTCTTTGAAGGTCAATTGGAGCGAAAGTAGCCCCATTAAGTACTCCTTTTTTTAATGATTATGATAGCTGAGAGTCTGAAGAAGTTTTTAGATCTGCTTAGAAACTATGAAATCACCTCTTTGGATTTTTAATTGCGAGTTGAAGATTTAAGTCATAATTATCTCTTGGAGATTAATTACCAAAAAAGATAATTTGGAAAAGTCTTTTAATTTTTCTTATGGAACAGTTCTAAGTTGCCGAGGTAGAGAATTCTCTGAAATTCAGAAAAAAATTCATAACTCGGAAACTACAAAGAATTGCATAACAAATATGGGGGTGATTCAGATACCTCTAGGTGTGCTCTATCTCTGGACTTCCGCTTGACACTATTTTTTGGGACACCCTGTATAAGGTAGATGTTACATAAAGCCTATTTTGGACTTCCATTGTATGTACAACTTTTGGGTATCACAACTTTGCGGTTAATTAATTATCTTCAGGTGAGAAAAAATTTGGAACGTGTGCAAAATTTTTAAACCATAGTTGTTCGACTTTTTGAAGCATAGATATATCCCTGACATTTTTTTGCCTTCATTGTTTCTAAGACATGGCAAAAAAGTCGGCTTCTTACTCCAGATATTGCATGGAAAATATCTATCCGAATAATGGCAGCTAAGCACCTCTATATGAGGAGTAGACTTTCAAAATATATTTTGTCTAAATTTTCCAAATTTAAGATAGATGTGGCGCTGTATTCTTATGACCAAATCCTAAGTGTTTATGAAGACAAATCTGAAAAAATGCATTTAGTCTCCGTGCTATTAAGTAGCAAATTATACCTAAACACATAAACTGATTTAGGTCAAGTAACATAATACTTTTAGCGCTGGTGCACACTTGCGGCTGTTTACCGTCCGGCGTCGTTGCGGCACCGTGAGTTTGACTGCACACTACCTGCGGTCTTGTAACGGCACCGCATGAATCAGTGTTGCTTGAGTCGTCAAAATGGAAATACATAGAAGAAAGCGTGCGATTTTGCTTACCTTGTGTACAAGCATTTTATTTTGAAAAGTAACCGAAGATATTAGGTGCATCCGTCTATCGGGTTAATTACTTTCGAATGAGCATTGCCTCATTTGATGAACTTTCAGTGAACATTTCAGTTAAGGTATGATCCCAGGATTACTTTCGTCAAAAGTCCTCCGAGAACATTTCGCAAATTTGGATCCATGCACACATTTCGGAGGAAATTTTCCATATTTCTGGATAATTCTTAATTCTGTCTATAAACAGTTCTACATCGAGATGGTCTTCACAGGCCATCGTGAACTCGTGAACGGTAATTTGCCGCACGTCTGCACCAAGCAACAAACAAAACAGTACTGTAGACCCGGAGATGCGGCTGCGGTGCCGCTGCGGTTCCAAAGATATCGACGGCTCGAAACAGCCGCACCGCGATCGGACGGCACCGCAGCGGCACGGGACACTAATGTGCATCTTTCGCTCAGTACTTCAGACCGCAATTCCGGTGCCGTTGCGGCGCCGGACGGTAAACAGCCGCAAGTGCGCACCGGGGCTTAAATTATATTTTGTCCCATAAATATGGAAAAATGTATTTTGATTGCGATTTTATTTTCATATATTGTACAACACAGAGCGGGAGCTGAAATTGATAGCTGCTTAGGTTAAAACCAATATATGGGTACCTTTAGGGTTCTCCTTCTTTTAGTACCTATTCCTCAACAGGGGATGGCCGCCATCATTAGGAATTCCTCTCTATCTTGTGCTACACGGATGACTGAGCAAATCTCTCTCATATTAAACCACTGACGTAGGTTCTAAAGTCAGGAGGCCCTTTTACGCTCGATTTCCCATCTTCCTTTCATCTTCCCTTCAATAATCAGTTGTAAAATTTCGTTCCTACTATTTCTAAAAATATGACCAAAATAAGCTACTTCGTTTTATGGTAGTCAAAAGTTCTTGTCCTTTACTCGTTCTCTCTAGTACCCTACTGCTTGTTACTCTCTCGGTTCTTGATGTTCTCAATATCCTGTATGTGAAAAAAATCCAAACGTGACATGGCTTGTGCTATTAGTGTCCATCCCTCAACTCCGTATAATAACTTGGACAGTACATAGCATTTTGTCAGACCCAAACCTCGGTTGCAAAGTACCGCTTCCATTTCAAGGAAAGTATTTCTGGCTATATCGATTCTGCTATTAATGTCTTCATCAAGATCCAAATTGTCATTTATCCAAGACCCCAAATGTTTAAATCTCCTTACTCTTTCTATGTCTTGATTTTCTATTCCACATCTTCCAAAGCCTCCTAGAATATGGACTCACAGTATAAGTTGTTTAGTAGTTGCAACAGTATGCGTCCTTGTCTGACGTCATTAAGAATTTGTGTCTGATGTTTTCATGTTTCCGATTTTTATATGAGCTGATTGATTCCAATATAAGTTTTTGATAATCCCTGACTAGTTTGATAAAAGACATTGTTTTGCTAATCGAGGCATTTTCTTTTGAAATCGACGTACCTTTTTTTGTTTTCAGGGACCATGGTCGTTAATAATCATAATAAGAATATTTTCATTGCGCTCAGACGTAACTTGGGATCGTATTGGTCGGAATAAGTAGAACTGTTTGATGCATTTTAGCGTTAGAATGGAACAGTAAACGAAACTGCATCAAAACACCACTGCGTATGATTAGCCTTCCAATTCGCCATTTTATTTATGATGACAAAATGATTAATGAAATCTCAAGTACAACCAATACATCACTCCGCGGCACTTTCTTGGCAAGTGCACCTTCCTCCGCACGTATTCATATTGTGGAAGAATTCACATTAGAACGAAGTAGGCGAAGTACACCTAGAGTATAAATGGTGCAAGTTGGTGTAGTGCGTCATCCTTCTCTCGTGCAGCTGGAGGACGGTGAGATGTGCATACAGATAAAAATGGCGGCATTACATTCTACCGCTGGAAACTCGCAGTTGAATTATTGCCATCGCCAAGTTTATCCATTTCGGTCGTTAGCTCCATAGGCGTGACTGCATTCTGGATTTCTAAAACTCACTACTTCGTCCATCTCTAAAATAAGGTACCTCAAGGACCTATCAGCTTAGAGATCCGTCTACGCTGTGAGCATATCAACACTTCAAACAGCAGCATTCTAGAGAGCTCAGTTGAATATATCAATTTTTGATGTTCCAAGCTATGAAGGCGTTACTTGCACACACTTCCCAGACAGCACAATATATTCCTGGAATATTCTTATTTAATCCAAAATAGATTGAGAATACTCAGAACATTAACAGAATGCTCTATGGACCTTTCTATTGGTTTCATTCCCATGAGGATGTGCTAGGAGTATTACGTCATGATTATTCCATGAACGTGTTGATAAAAATATTCTGATAATGTTCATAAATTAATATTAAAAAAATTAATCTATGTTCTAGTCTTACTTGTCGTAGGTACCTACCCTATTAATATATAATGGCAACCGTTAACTAGACATTTGCTATATTTGTGACTATGAATTTCCAATATTTATTCCCTTACGTGGCACCCACTTTTTTCTCTAAATGTAGGTACTAAAACTGATTAAAATACGACAACATTTTGGTGAAAATTTACCATTATAGTTAATGAAGTGTATTTGAATGAACATCGTATGCTTTGAAATTAAGCGGGTTTTTTTATTTTGCAGGATAATACGGGAGGACGACTCCATGCAATGAAATGTGTTAAATCAATGCTGCCCACAACACGGTATGAAAGTCGGATACTAGGTTATATGTGTATACTACTCGCGTTAGATACCTAGGCAGACAACAAGACTTACAAATAAGTGAAATGAAGTGCTAAAAGGCATTAGTTTCTTTCCAACATATATCCTTCAAAGGTATACCAGAAATCTTCCTACAATATCCCATACATCTTAATAATAATCGTAGAATATTCTGAGGGAATAACCTATGCACATTTTTTGGATTCCCATTTTCACATTCCTGGAATGTTCATCAGATAATCTATATATTCATGGACTTTTCATTGAATGATACAATGTTCCAAAATGGTGATTCTTAGAATGTTCGTAGAATATATTGTGCTGTCTGGGTTCAGCCACTTGGGCATACTATTGTTGGTGTTAACAGCCAAAAGTTTGATCGGCAGTACTTCAGGCATCGGGCGTCCATCCGTCATCATGAATAATTTAAGTACGCTTAACTTTGCGCGGTACTAAATTTTATCTGCTTCTTCATTTTTGTTAAATTCGCCATGAGAAAAATAAGTTTTCAAAAAATAGTAAGCTTTGGCTTAGTAGATTATGGGCGAAACTTTCCCAAAATTTTCTTTATCGCTACAAATGTTGATGACTCAGAGCCATTCACTTCTTTGACAGATCAGAAGAATTCTCTACTTCTTCTGTTCGTCACGCCTACGTACTGATAAGAGCTAAGGTCCCTCGGACTGCTCTGGCAATCAACAATAACTGTCGCTCACTCTAACGACATCTCTAAAGGAACTAGTCTTGTCCATAAAGTGAGCATATCGAAACATTTAACCTCATTTAACCTCAAAATCGGTCTTTTGCAACAACCCACAATTTCTGAATCCTAATTCAGTATGTCAAGTTGTTTCCTCTCACCGACACGCTTCCTTCGCTTTGTCTTTATTCTACCTTCTTTGTCTTCTTAATATCCCTGGCTGTACTGTATTTGAGTAATTAGGCTTTACAGATCTATCGACTGGCAGGATAAAACTGGCTTACATCGCACATGTGTGGAATGGACTCATCCACTCGTTTGGCGAGGCTCACGTCGTTGCTCTTTATATTCCAACTGTGGCATACGACATGCACCGTAAGTCAATTGCACGATAGTTACGTAAACATGGATTAGATTACTTGTTTACTATGCACCACAATCTGACAGTTTTGACACTGTCACTATCAAAACAACCTTGCGAACACAACAAAGCCTTATCTCCAATCTGGATTAGTTAATCTCTTGACGGTGCATGGCTAAATGCCAAAGGTTAGCAAAACGCGATTAGGAAACTAGGATTAGAATCGCCAAACGGTGCATACGGGTGTAAGCTGTGTGGTTGGTTAGCACTCATCTTTTTGTCGTGGTAGACGGATTCTCCTCTCCCTTCTACAACATCAACGCTGAGATCCTGCATGGATCGATATCAGTAATCTGCTCTTTAACACTTTAGACACAATCCACAGTTTGTGGATGACAGTACTTTGCACGCAGGCATCATGAGCACTAAGGTGAAACTTTTTTGTCAATGTCGTTGCCTGAGTTTTCGGTACGTTAAACTGTACGTTATGTACTAATCCTCACTCAATAACTGTTTTCATTGCTTGCGTTGATCTGTGAGGCATGTTGCTGTTGTCTCCTGGGATGATAATGACTTGCCTGGTTCCATGCACGATATTAATGTACTGTCATCTGTGAAGCGGTAGACTGGATTGAATGTTATTTCCAGCAGCTCGTTGATGTATAGCAGAAATAGTGTAGGGGATAGGACACATCTCTGAGGAAAAGTCCCGATAAGACCTGGCCTGGAATATTACTGTCATGTCTACTACCTTGTCTATACTTGATATGGTCCAGAGAAGGGCAATTTGACTAATCGGTGATCCAAACTCACCATACCACCGCCTGTCTTTATCCTGCCTGCATGCCGTTGGTGATCTCTCACTTTTCTACCGGTACTCCGCCGCTCAGTAGATCTATTAGACGCACCCGCGGGACTGTCGCACCTCATCACAAGGCGGTCGTTCTTCGTACATCACGAACCGAGCGGTACGACCGCACCTCTATTCCCGGAGTATTTAGGTCTTGGAATAAACTGCGAGGAGATGAATTTATTGAGCATACACCTGTTGACCTACTCAACAAATTTCCTCTAACGAAACTTTTTCATAGCAGACGCGGCATTCAGGCCTTGCCTTCGCGGTCAGCTCAGTGAAAAAACCTAGAGCAAAGGCCCGATGACGAATATTAGCGAATTGTATCATAAATTTCTTTTATGGCTGTATATGATAGAGTATGGCATAAGAACCGTCTCATACTTTTTCGCGATTTTTTGGGATATTTGAATGGACTAGTATCACGAGGTAAGGAACAGTGATTTAATTGTTATAGCCGCATAGTGCATACAAAAATAAACGTACTGCTGCATTTCGTTACTTTCTACATCATTTTGTTTTTTAGTAATTCCATTCTAAAGTTTTAAGAAAAGAATTCAAATTCAGCCAATCAGTGCAACCGCGAGAAACATCAGCAGTGTGTTGTTGCCAAGAACAGCTCCGACTCGCAAAACATTTACATTTCACATAAACATGTTATTTGCTATCCCAAGTGCTATAAATATTTTGAAACTCACTTCTTAGCTTTCACATTTCTCATCTCCGTATTGAAGAACTGCATATTATCCACATAAAAGTCGTTCACCATAGCCATACCAACTTTAGGCAAGTTATCTGAATCGGCTTTTGTGAATCCACTATCGATTTTTGTTGGTTATGTTATGATAAAATAACTTGAAACCTAGTAAAATTGAATAAAATAATATTCTGTACAAATAAACGCAAACAAATGATAATAACTTTGGGATTGTTGAAAATTACAGCCAAAGCCCAATGGAAATTGGAAGTGACAATGACCGAATGACGATTGACAGGATTGACGGATCAGGAACCTAAACCCAGCTTTCGGAATTTCGGATCACGGGATATTAAAACCACAAAACATATCAGACGGGAACAGAAAACAAGATAGATGAGCCAGCCCGCGTACAGCTCCGGCATTTCGCGCGGCATCAGAATGCGGCAACACAGCACACATATCTGTCTTTTGATTGGCTGTTCGCCTTTAAAGTGACGTCACTGCCCTAGGAGAATAAAAAATATTTTCCTTATTTTCACGGCTTTCCTGTACCCAAAAGAATCGGAGAAAAAGATGAGATGCTTTTTGTGACGTACTCTATCATATGCAACCAAAAAAAATTTATGATACTAGTCCATTCCTCTAGCCAAGTGACATCATCTGACTACAGGAGAACAGCCAATCGGATGACGGGTATATGTGCCTTGTTGCCGTTCTAACTTAACTCCCAATGTTCAATGCATACCTTTAGGTTATCCTCTACACATGCTGAAAAATAGATAGTTTGATATATACGGCCAGCGAAGCCAACAAATTCGCATACGTTAGAAGGGGTAAACAAGAAATATGTTTGTCTGCACAGTTCTGAAAGAAATGATTCAGCGACAGCTTCATGGCCGTGGAAGGTCGCACAGTGGCCGAGATACGGTCCGGGAGATGGCGCCAAATTTCATCGAACCATTAAACTGAGGCTGGATATTTTTAATGTGGACTTTCTTAATGATAGCTGGTCCAGATCCGTGACCTAAGGTTTTGAGAGCCTGCGTAAGCGGCAAAAATGGGGACCCACGTGGCTGCGCGACGGACAGCGTCTGCCTTCGATAATGGGACAGCAGCAGTCTTATCCGCGGTTAGCGCTTGGGTGGGTGACTGAATTGCAACGGGCGGATGGCGTGAAAATTGCGTCAATACCGCGATTTGGAGGATGACGAGGCAACAATGCACTGTTGTTGTATGACGCGCATCGCACCGATTGGATAAATATAAATTTTTGTTTAAACTTTAAAATGGAACCACTAGTGAACAAAACGGCGCAGAGAGTAACGAAATGCAACAGTACACCCATTTTTGAGGTTATAATGATTTAATCATTGTTTTCAGGTCGATGATACTAGTCCATTGACTGACAAAACAACACTCGCCACAGCAACTACCAATCTAATATTTTTGACAATAGCTCCGGGGAAGGGAGGTGGAGATAATCGCCTGTATAGCTCCTAGTTCCGCCGATGCAGCAAGTTTATCCATTTCGGTCGTTTCGCTCACCCGCACTAGGTAGGTATTCAAGAAATTCCCGCGAATAACTTTTACAATTTCCTGTAATAAGTTTTAGCTGCTGCTATACATTTCGAGCGGCCGAGGCTCACTCTGGATTAGTTTGAATTTTGCAGAGCTCTCATCTTACTGTAAACGCGAATGTGCAGGTGTTACTTGTCTGTTTTATTCCTGTTTACTGTGCGCTCGAGCATTCTGCGTTAGTTATTCACAGCAATAAATAACGGGTTGGATTTAAAATACGAAAAACTTTTGTCTTGAATAACAGCCATCTAGTAGGCTGTCACTTCCCTTAGAACACTTTGTTACTAATTACAAAACACTAGTTTCAGTTAAAAACTCTATTTGCATATGATACCACTGTTATAGATAGAATCCCGAAATAGGCAATCTCGGACGATTGTCCAATAAGGAAAAAGAGAGGGCACCACAATGGTTCGCTGACACAACCTTACATCATTAGAAAGGTGATCAAATTCTACATTTAACCGTATAAAAAAATAAGGCATTCCCATTTGAAAAAATCAAGTTATCTCTGATCAAAGTTTCCTTAATTAATCGACCGATTTCTCGAAGCATAAATGCAGTTCAAATTTGACGATCTAACTAGGCTAGCGCATTTCATGCTGAGTAATACGGCAGTCACAGCCTTCTAAGTTTTATAATCTCTGTGATACTCAATTTTTTTCTGACATCTACTTATACCGAAAATGGTGATTTACACCTAAACCGTTCGCTTTAGACCCCATGTGTGATACATAAAGTCAACTAGAATTTATTAAGGAATCTGAATAAGCAATAATATACGGGGTATCCCATTTAAAAAAACATGACGTTGATACGTTTCGTGTTTTGGGGACACCCTATATAACATAAAAATATTTTTAAAATGTAACCTCAATGGGTCCCTATCCCTCCGAAATTACTATTTTCTTTTTCATTAGATACTTTAGCCATAGTGCTCTGTGTCGAATAACGTGAATAACCCGGTATATACAGGGTGTCCCACGACGATTAAGACAAGCAATATATCGGAACTGGAGAATAGCAGCGAATTATAATTCTGGGGGTTTAAATTACAGCAAATATAAGCAAATATAGTATCTGTTTGTAACGTTTTAAAGTGATTAATTCAAGAGCTACAGGTGCTTAAAGGATGGTACCACTGCCATTGATCATAACATGTACCCCTACAGTTAAATTACTGTGGTAGTGTTTCATAATGGTAGTGGTACAGTCCTTTAAGTACCTGTAGCTCTTGAACTAATCACTTTGGACCCCAAGTATGCTAGTTTGTTGGAATTGTTTTATCGAGAGGAGCACAAAAAGTCACAAATATACAGGGGGCCCATTAAAAATTTTGAATCGGACGTCACGCTACCAAAAACAAATACCTCATTGGGTGACACAGTAACAAGAAAAGATACTATATTTGCTGTAATTCAAACCCCCAAAATTATAATTCGCTACTACTGCCCAGTTCCGATACACTGCTTGTCTTAATCGTCGTGGGACACCATGTATAATGTATACCGGGCAATGTCAGAAAATTATGTTTTAAAATTTCTCTACATGTTTGAATCATACGTAGTCCACAATCTGTACAACATTTCACAACCTACTATAAGGTCATATAATTACATATCCAATAGTCGTTGGCAACCACAATTTTTATGATACTTAATCAAGGTACATGGCACGAGCCTTCTAAACTGAAAAGATTATTTTTAATGCAAAAAATAGTAATTAGAACTATTGCGGGAGTCAAAAGACGCATTGGCTACAAATATTCAAGTCTCCTAAAATATTAACATTACATACAATGAATACATCAAACCATGTTAAAACTTATTGTAGTCGAATATGTCATACAAAGAATTACGCAATACTGGATGTGCCATCACATATAGGTTGGGAAGAACGGAAGAGAGTCCTAAATACATGGCTGTCAAACTTTCTAACAAGCTACCCAACGTTTTAGAAATACTCCCACTAGCGAGGTTTGAAAACTTGTTGATAGGGCTGTATTAGAAAAAGCTTTTTATTGTTTATTGTTTATTGGGATATAATATATGTAAATATCGCCACATCGAAGACCATAGTTTATGATTTTTTCATATGACTATCGCTCGTTTCTAGGTTATATATGAGTGTATATGAATATGTTGTGTGTCTTGTGGTATAGTCTAAGCAACTTTTTTCTGTGACTTGTCTTATCATTTATATAAGATCAAAAGGATTAGTTATACCTATCTATCTACAGAAACTATAAAATCTTCTCGTGTAGTATGCCCAAATAAATTGGTGATCAGAGTACTTCAACACCTGCACGCCCTGGTGTTAATATTAATTGTCAAATGTTTGACAGAGATTGTACATAAACATGAAAATTGTACATTTATCCCTCGGGCAATTATTATCTGGAATTAGTTGACCGGAGGTAGTGCAGACCGCCCATACACAGGCAATCAATCACTCAGTATATCCACACATATTTCACCAGCCAGATTCATTAAAACCTCCTCTTATTGATTTGCAATGGGATCACCTAAACATGTAAATTAAATTCCACCAACAGTTTTGCATCAAGTTGTCACATTATGTAATTTGTCGGTATATTATACAGGGTGTGTTCATTTAAAGTAGTTCGAAGTGCCGTAGGTGGCGTCCTCTTTTTATGATAGCAGAACTGTTTTTAGATCGCTGTGCCATTTTATTGCGGAATAACTGAGGAAAAGACAAACATAAAAGTAAAACTCTCACTCTGTATCTTGAAAATTAAGTATTTCAAGGCTTCATGTTCTTATCTCAATGTTCATAAAAATGTAAGATCTATCACCTGTCAAGCATTGTCGGTCGAATATTCGGATACCCTGTAGATCAGTCGCCTGAATGCAAAACACGACATGTCAGTCATGTCACACATTTTTCAAAATAGAGTTTTGTATACCATTCTGTTCATTATCTAAAGCACTACAATTTTCTATATCAATCGCTTACAGAACTAAACATTAGACATAAGATATTTGATGAGGAAAATGTGGCTCAGATGCAGAGATAGACTAGTCCAAGCGGCGTCTAATTTCAAACACAGACATGTCCACAGGTAGCCAAAGGAAGCAAGTCACATGTCGATTACAGGAGCTTATTCTGGCCGTTGCATGTTTTGTCCGTTCGTTTAGAATACCGTGTAGTGCACTTTTTTTATTACGATGATTTATCCTGCATTGATAAATTATTCAGACTCAAGTTTTGCAATGATGGCAATCCACATTCTATTACAGCTTGGTCAGAACACAAAATTAAGGTATTCTAGAATATCCTGTGATAGTACCTACTTCTTGAATGATTTGTCCCACTGCATTATAGCTTTTATTATGAACATGTTTTACGAGTGAAAAAATGTTGATTGACTCAGTACTTCCCACGCGTTACGGTGATACGAGTTTATTATTTCCCCATAGCATGAAGCTTTAGTCTGAGATCCCTTGCAACCAAATAATCGCCACCCCCCCACACCTTCTCCTTTATTGTCTTATGCCGCTAGGTCTTTTCTTCACAGCCTATTATCAATACTACAAAACTACAAAATTTTCAGTGTTACAGCGCCCCACCCCCGAACCACTCCAATTTCATCCTAACTCAAGAAAAAAAGGTAGGAAACGATCAGGAACCCCTTAAATATCTAAAAAAAAAGTTTGAGGTGTTTTCATACTTTTAGTTTTTTGATTATTGCTACGCTGCCACTGACATGATTTTTAACAAATCTACGCGTTTTCCATCCTCATCACAGTAATAGTACTGTATCCACGTTACAAAATACAAAACGATCTAAAGCAATAAATACTCGTATGTATACAGAAAATTTCCTTAGTTTCCGTAATAGGCTAGGCAATGTTCGGATGGACCTAAAAAGGTAATTTATGTCGCTAGGTCTTGCTTCACAAGTCAGAGGACAGCCTATTATAAATACAAGACATTTTTCACTTTTTCAACCCACCCCCAACCACCCCAACTTCACCCCCACCCAAAGAAACGCAGAAAATGATCAGGAAGCTCCAAAACGCTCAAAAACGAAGTTCTTTTAATTTTCTTATTAATTCTGTGCCGCCACCTGCAGGATTTATAAAAACCATACACGTTTTCCATCTTCGCTACGGTAGTTATACTGTATCAAAATTTCATTAAAATTAATTTAACAGTTTCCTCGTTACACAATATAGAACGATCTAAAGCAATACTCTCTTATGATTACACAAAGTCCTTTGGTTTCTGTAATAGGCAAGGCAATGTTCGGATGGACCTAAAAAAGTTATTTATGTCGCTAGGTCTTCCTTCATAGGTGAGTGGACAGTCTATTATGAAAGCAACAAATTTTTCTATTTTACAACCCCTCACCTCCCAACCACCCCAATTCCACCCCCATCCAAAAAAAGTAGAAAACGATCAGGAACCCCTAAAACGCCTAAAAACGAAGTTTGAGCAATACTTATTTCGGTGTGGGAAGTAAAAAAAAGGCTTAGGGCCGCTTTCACCAGATAGTGCCTTATAAATAACACAGGCCTATCTGACAGATACGCTATCTGATACTTATCAGGAACCGGTGAAACCTGCACTTAGTCTTTAAACGCAACCCTCCAATTTTATTCATATTACTTTGGTGGAATTCAAGATTAGTTACAAAATGCTGTGCTTTGTCGGAACCTACGTTTAGAGTGAAATCTTTCTGAAAACGTTTGGTATCAACCTACCTTTAGTATACAGGGTGGGCCAATAGTGCGTGGACGGAGGATTGTGGGCTTACTGAAAAATATTCCAAAAATTTGTCACTTGATCATGGTAGGGACCCTTAAGGGCTATAACGTAAAAATATTTTCACTTAAATTCTGACGTTTATACAGGGTGGTTCATATCAAACTTACATTTTTTTGAATGGAACCCCCTATATATTATTGCAGATTTGGATTCCTTGGCCAATTCTAGTGTGACTTTATGTATCACTCATGGAACTTTAAACGAACCGTTTAGGCGCAAATCACCATTCTTGGTATAAGTAGGTATCAGAAAAAAATTGAATATCGCAGCGATTATAAAACTTAGAAGGCCGTGACTTTGCGGTACGACTAAGCATGAAATGCGTCACCTAAGGTCAGACGGCTAAATTTGAATTCTTTTTGTACTTGGAGAAATCGATAGATTAATTAAAGAAACTTCAATCACAGATAACTTGATTTTTTCAAATGGGAATGCCTATTTTGGTTTAAAGAATCAAACGTAAAATTTGATTACCTTTCTAACGATATAGCGTTCTTGATATCAATCTTTTTTGGTTTTCATTTTATTTCAAATTTTCAGTCAGATCGGCGTTTTTCAATTTTCCTGCATGCGAGCAACCTAGTAGGCCATGAAAAATAAACAAAAGCCCGTTAATATGGAAGAAAGCAACTAACTTAGTAGAAAGATGCAAACTAACCTGAGCAACGAGGCAAGATTATCAAAATTCCTCACAACATATTAGCTCTAACCAAAAACAATAGTGGTAACAAGAACGCTCATTTTTCACAGCCTACTAGCTGTTTGTCAATTTCCAAAGTCAGTAAAAAAATATTTAATCAAAGGAAAACTTCTAGTGATTGTTGCTGGCAGTAGAATATTTATGTCTTTTGAATAAATTTTCACATTTAATGCTATGAAAAAGTAGCCATTTCCATAAGTCAAAAGTAATGATACCTCTGACTGGAACCCTTCAAATTTTTCTTCTACTTATTAGCAAAATCGTGGAATATGAAACTTGATTTGCAGTCTGTTTGAATTGCAAAACATAATTTAGTTTGTAGAAAACTACATGAAATAATCGCAATTACAACATAGCGTAATTAAAAAATTCTAGCAATTATTTCAATAGATGTTCAGAATGCTCCAGCTGGAGATATCTTCACTTTTGACTTAACTAAACGGAAATGACTAATTTTTTTATCCCATTAAATGTGAAATTTCATTCTAAACATGTTAGACTGTAAGCAAAAATCGCTGGTAGTTGTCCTTTTGTTTCAAAATTTTTAATCGTTTTGGAAAGTTGTCAAGCTCTAGTAGATCTCGATAGCTAGTAGGCTGTGAAAAACAAACACTTCTGTCATACTCCAGCTACTCATTGACATTAGATATCTTGCCGCTGCTGTATCCGGTTAGAGCTAATATGTTGTAAGAAATTTTCATAATCTTGCCTCGTTGCTCTAGTTAGTTTGCATCTTTCTACTAAGTTAGTTGGTTTCTTCCATATTAACGAGCTTTTGTTTATTTTTCATGGCCTGCTAGGTTGCTTGCATGCAGGAAGATTGAAAAACACCGATTTGACAAAAAATTTGAAACAAAATGAAAACCAAAAAAGATTGATATCAAAAACGCTATATCGTTAGAAAGGCAATCAAATTTTACGTTTGATTCTTTAAACCAAAATAGGCATTCCCATTTGAAGAAATCAAGTTATTTGTGATTGAAGTTTCCTTAATTAATCTATCGATTTCTCCAAGTATAAAAAGAATTCAAATTTAGCCGTCTGGCCTTAGGTGGCGCATTTCATGCTTAGTCTTACCGCAAAGTCACGGCCTTCTAAGTTTTATAATCGCTGCGATATTCAATTTCTTTCTGATACGTACTTATACCAAAAATGGTGATTTACACCTAAACGGTTCGTTTAAAGTTCCATGTCTGATACATAAAGTCACACTAGAATTGGCCAAGGAATCCAAATCTGCAATAATATATAGGGGGTTCCATTCAAAAAAATGTAAGTTTGATATGAATCACCCTGTATAAACGTCAGAATTTAAGTGAAAATATTTTTACGTAATAGCCCTTAAGGGTCCCTACCATGATCAAGTGACAAATTTTTGGAATATTTTTCAGTAAGCCCACAATCCTCCGTCCACGCACTATTGGCCCACCCTGTATAATCTATTGATATGTATAATGCATTCATCATCACATCAATTATGAACTAATGTCTGTTTCCTAATGTTAATCGCATTCTGTATCCTATTTTCTTTCAGGGTTTAATTTAGACTGATTTTGGACATCAACAATCACATGTGTATCAACTTTTTATTTCTGTTCAGAAATTAAACAAAAATATATTAAACCCTATCTTTGACAATTGATTTATTTTGGTTCTATTTCCCACTTTAATATAGGTAAATAAGATGAGAAGTTGGGGGTGGGTTAGCGCAGTGGTTAGAGGCGGGGGCTCGTGACCGGAAGGTCCAGGGTTCGATTCTTGTTAGAAGCCAAAATTTATTTCTGGTTCTTCAATCAACAATAGATATCCAAAAAAGAGCTCAGCCAGAATCCCTATCTGAGTCTTCACTGTTGGCTTTTAATTAACAGTGCTGTTCCTAGAGTGGAAATGATAACAAAATCTAGTTAAAAGAAAGATTAGAGGTTGTAAAGTTTCAAGTCCTAAGATTATCTGTATCTAGTCTATAAGCAAAAATAGGAAACTCTAAATTTGAAATGTTTTATCAAGACGCGCTTACCACCAGGGAACATTAAATTTGAAGACATACGTGGATTCGTCTTAACTATTGATTAACGAAAATGGCAAAATAATCATCAGCCGCTTCTACTATCAGTGGAGGTCGTTAAATATTCAGGTGAAGTAAGAAATCCGATGCCTAACAGAAGATCCGCCGAAGAGGTATATATAACAGTGTTCTAGAGCAATCCCAGGTTTGCGATTCACTGAAATTACGTTAAATCAGTCATGGATTGTTAACGATCGTGCTAGAGTTTATGCAAAATACTACAAGCACAGAAGCTTGCTTACAAACTTTCATCTGGCAAATACCTCCATTGCTTTGCGAATTGTGGTATAACAGCTTAATGTTAGCTTAAGCACTAAAACTACCGCCACTATATAGCGAAACTATAGCTACAGCGAGCTAAGGCAGCATTCCACCTTTACATGCATTGACTGGGACGCTGACAAATGTCAGAAGTGAGCTTACGTATAAAAGCTACTCGGCTTAGCTTCATTTCTGCAAACACGTTTTCGTGTATATGGTGGTCAAGTTTGGTGAATCAGATGAAAGCTTCCATTTCTTATCTCATGCCCAGGAAGGGTTAGAGATTTTATTTTAAAAATAAAAATGTGTATAAGGTTAAAATAGGTTACCAGAGTTTAGACTGTGCGACCTGTTCTTAATGCCCGTGCAATCAATTTTCCTAAACGAATCGTGGTATCGTATTTTAGAGAAAAACGTCCCTCACAAAAAAGTCTAAAAGTGACCCTCAGGGTAAAAAAAGTTAGGATACTATTAGTAGTTTTCCAATTATATATATTTTTTTATTGGCACTTTGCGGGTACATCATATTGACACCATGCATGTGCTAAAAATAACGTTATGTTTACTCCGTCTCTGTCTCTCCCTGTTTTATGTATAAAGTGTGGTAAAAACGACTGCATTTTCTTCTTCTTAGGATGCCGTCTCTCTTCGGAGGTTGGCAATCATCAAAGCAAGTCTAATTTTTAATGTAGCTGCTCTGAACAGGCCTATTGAACTACAATGCGACCAGTCCCGGAGATTATTCAACCGTGATATGCGTCGTCTTCCAACCGATCTTTTTCCCTCAATTTTTCCATGCATTATCAGTCTCAAGATTTCATACTTACTTCCCCTCATCACATGTCCCAAGTACTCGAGTTTTCTTTTCTGAATGTTAAATACTAATTCTGGATCTTCTATATGTATAAATATAGAGCTTCGCAATGATCGGACGAAAACAAACCTATACTCTACTAGGTGGCGAAGTGTTTTTTAAAATTCCAAGGGACAAGATATTCTCACTCAATATCTAAATTAGAACAGATACACCTTGCCAACTTCTAACAGAACCTGAATTTGGTACAACTGATTAGCTATATGGGTTAATGAAGTCCGTCTCTCAGAATATTATTGAATGCACGGGTTAAGCCAACCAGGGCAGATATGCAATCCGATGCATTCCTTGGCTTGGTAATATGCGGTCTACATACATATACGCTTAATACGTCTGATATACATCTTAAGTTCTGGGTACCCTCCAAATTTCCCTGGCCTAAATTTGAGCAGCAGTAGCGCGTTTGACAAAACTCACGGGTGTACCATTGTGTTGTACAGAAGAATAGACATAACAAGGATTATTTTTTTTATTTTAACAAAGAACCTGAATGTACTTCAGATTTGTTATTATAGGCCCCAGTGTCTGCACATGGGAACCATTGTGAATTTGAAACAATAAACTAGTAGTGACAGTTAGCTTTATATACGAAAAAGTACATTTCAAAGGTTCAGAATCACTAAATCAAAGAGATTTGGCTTACTGGTCTTCCTCTAACTCCTATCTATCCTGAAACTTGTCGTATCAAAAAATGGTTGATGAAAAATAGATCACATCCTTGTTCTCTATGAGTAAGCCAATAGTGGTTGACAGCAAATTATACTTCAAAGCGTAAAGTTACCGACTATAGAGCTAGATTTAACTTTACCAGACAATACTGGTAAGTGTCTGATATTTTGTGAACCTCTGGGGGTTGTCACTCGAGGGTGGGGGGGGAGGGTGGTAAATTTTATTCTCTCGTCAAATCGTTTGACAACTTTTTTGATAGCACTTATCAAAACGACGTAATTTTTCGAAAATTGCCGCAAAGCAGGGTTTGCACCACACCCACCCCTCGAATGGCAAACCCCGAGGTCGCAAACTCACGTATAAGTTTAGGAGATCAATGACACACCACATTTCATTTCTTTAAGAACTTTTGCGCTCAAAAGACTTGTCGTACCTTTTTTAAGCCCAAATGAGTTATTCAGGCAGCTGCAGGTAATGGAGGTAGGATAAATGATAATGATAAAAATGTATCACAGAACCTTTTGATAGCGTTCTCCGACTTAATACGCAATAAAAATCCCGATTTTAGTAAAAATCACAAACCACCCCTTAACTTTGGGGCACTGTAGAATGGTTGCACACGAAAAATGTGTGAGGACCCAAATTGTGAAAAAATCTTAATTAAGTAACGCCAAGGTAGTATTGTTTGCACTGAAAGTATGCAAAAATAAGATATTTTTAGGAACAGCATATATCGGCAGTAGGTAGCGGTGTGCTCCTAAATGTCGTAATTTTTTTAACCAAATGCGTGTGTTTAGGAAGCTGCAGATAACAAAGACATGAGAAGATGGAAATGGAAATGTTATACGACTTTTTGATAAAACTCTTCGTCCTAATCCGCAATGAAATTCTAATTTTAACGAAAATCAGAGACCAACCCCTAACTTGGCGCACTGCAGGATGGAAACTGTTTGTCGCACACGAAAAATATAACGACAAAATAATTGCAGAATTTTGTTCTCTTCATAAACGATTTGAAGCTGTTTTCGATATCACGTATCAAAACGACACTATTTTTTTAAAATAGTTCCATAGCAGAGTTTTTACCCCCTCCCCCCACTTCTCGAGCGGCAACCCCTGGGGCCGCAAACCTAGGTGTACAATCCCACTAAATTTCATTTGTTTCTGACCTTTTGCTGCCAAAAGCCTGTTCTACGACGCGACGTAACGATTGGACTATCACCCAGACGCTTCGACTTGACATGACCTACAAAAGCCTGTGCTAATGGTACGACGTTCTATTATCAGACATGATTTTGGATGGAGATCAAGAGAATGAGACAAAAAGTATAGTTATGAGGAGTATTATCTTGAAGATCTAAATTTAGCTCTAAAAACGTCTATTGTTTCGAAACATCATTTTTTTGTAGAGCTCACTAATTTTTTTAGCGAACTTATTTATTTGCCTAGCATCTGTTATTTAATGTTTTCACAGGAGAAACTGAAGTGTCAATATAAGGCAAACGAATTTTGGTAGATTTTTTTTTATTTTCCACACCGATACGTGATGAAATTTGGGCAGCGATGTGCTGTGCGGTCATAGTAGGTAATGCTGCTATAATTTTGAGAATCGGTGCATGGGCGGCGGACTAATTAGTAAGAAACAAAAAAACTCAAATATTCCTCACACTCCGTTTTTAGGCGTTTTACGGGTGATCGTTCTCTATTTCTTTGGATTGGTGTGACATTGGGGTGATTGGGGTATGAAAGGTTGCAAAACTAAAAATGTGCTGCATTCATAATAGGCTAGCGGCATAAGTCACTTTTTTAGGACCATCCAAAGATTGCCTTGCCTGTTATACAAACCAAGTGACTTTTTTCTGATGTATACCTATGTTATACAGTATAATGAGCATTGTTTTAGATCGTTCTGTATTGTATAATGAGGTAATTATTGAATTGAGTTTAATGAAATTTTGACACACATCATTACTACCTTGGCGAGGATGGAAAAAGTGAATGTTTTAAAAAAATCGTGTCAGTGGCGGCACGGCAATAATAAAAAGCCAAAAAATATACAAAGAGCTCAAACTTCGTTTTTAGGCATTTTAGGGCTTCCTGATAAATTAATACTTTCTTTGGGTGTGGGTGAAATTGGGGTGGTTAAATGTAAAAGGTTGTAAAACTGAAAAACCTTTTGTATTGGTCCATTTATCTGCGAAAGAAGGACCTAACGGCATGATACACTTTTTTAGATCCATCGGAACACCGCCTTGCTTATTACAGAAATGAAGGGCTTGGAATTTTCTGATACACACTTATACATACGAGTATTGCTTCGGATCTTCCTGTATTGTGTGACCTGGAATTGATCTTACCGAAATTTCAACACAGAGATGCAAGGAGCTATTCACGAGAGTTTCAGTGTTGGATGCTTTTTTTGAGGACGGGCATGTAATGATTTGGTTGCAAGGGGATCTTAGACTCTCATGCAATGGGTAAATAATAAAATGATCACCATTATGTTTGGGAAGTACTGAGTCAATCAACTTGACTCCATTTTTTGTTGATAAATTGTGGTCTAGTTTCAGCCAGTTTCGTTGGTGAACTTAATGTGCAAGTACTTTTTGAAACGTCTATTTTGTCGACAACAACGGATTCAAATAGGTTAGAAGAAGTAAACGAGGTTTTCGTTTGCGCCCACAATCCTCGCGGCAGCTGGCACACTGACCGCTGAATCGCTGATAAACCTGGATACTCATTGTACAGATAGCAGGTAAACAATCCTACAAATAACAGCACTCATGTAGAGCCATAATATAAATAGCTAGTTTGTTTTGGTTGACCGTTTCGGGTTAATTGTTATAGTTTTGAATGAATTTTGGGTGTTGACAGTGCATAAGTGTTAAATTACTATTTTAAGCAATTCCATAAAATTTAAATCCCGAAGATTTCTGTAAAAACAACATCGTGTTTGTGAACACGGTAAATAATAACCAAGGGATCTTGGGCACACTCACATGCCTGTTAGAGCATGGGCGTTGCTTTTTCTAACCTATTCCAATTCGTTGGTCGATAACTAAAATACCAGCGGCATTCGTTGTATTCGGGTCCCAAGGCCACAATAAAACCCTAGCGCCTCCAACATGCGCCGCCACTGATTAGCACGACCGTCGGCGTCGCGACGCCGACGCCTCAAAATGCTTTATGACTCGAATGTGATTCATCGCCGTGTTTGCATACTCACGTACTACGTGCTCGCACACCCAACACACGAACCGACCAACATAGACACCCATGAAACATTGTCCTGACGACGACGGTGTTCTCCTTGGATTTATGTGACCTCGGCTAGCCAGAATATGCGCAGACATACATTTCCACCGGTGACACCGAAAAGATGGAGTTGATGGAACTGATGAAGCATGGAGTGTTGCCTCGCGAACTGCGAAATATTCCACCAGTAGCGTCAGCCGCTACTTCCTGCTGGATGGGGTGTTAATTTCTGCACGCGCCTTGAATCTAAGATGCACTTGCATTTTTATGTTCTACTATATTTATTATTTTAGTTGAAATAACGATTTTCTTTCACTATAATTATCATTTGCTATTTACCATTTAATATTTATTTTATTAGATATTTCCCATGATAGAGTCATACTTAGTTGCTTTCATCACAATTAGGTTAGTAGTTTCCAAGTTATATGTTATAATTATATTATGTATACAGGGTTATTCGCGTTATTCGACACGGAGCATTATGGCCAAAGTATTTGATAAAAAAGAAAATGATAATTTCGGATGGATAGAGACCCATAAAGGCTACATTTTGAAAATATTTTCATATTATACAGGGTGTCCCAAAAACACGAAATGTATCAAAGTTATGTTTTTTTAAATGGAACACCCCGTATATTATCGCATATTCAGATTCCTTGGTGAATTCTAGTGTGACTTTACGTATCATATATGGGACCCAAAGCGAACCGTTTAGGTGTAAATCACCATTTTCGATATAAGTAGATATCAGGAAAAATTGAATATCGCAGAGATTATAAGATATGGAAGGCTGTGGCTTTGCCGTATTACTAAGCATAAAATGCATCAGCTTTTGTGAGACTCACAAATTTAAATTACGTTTATGCTTGGAGAAATCGGTAGATTAATTAAGAAAACTTCGATCAGCGATAACTTGATTTTTTCAAATGGGAATGCCTAATTTTTTTTATACGGTTAAACGTAGAATTTGATAACCTTTCTAATGATATCAGGTTGTGAATACCAATCTCTGGTAGTATTCATTTAATTTTCAATTTTCAAACAAATCGGCGTTCTTCAATTTTCCTACCTATAAGCAACGTAGCAGGCCATGAAATATAAACAAAAACCTGTTCAGGTAGAAGAAAGCAACTAACATAGCTGAAAAATACACACGAACTAGACTAAAGGGACAAGATTATAAAAACTACTCACAACAAACAAAGTCTAGCCAGAAATAACGGCGGTAACATATCTTTGGTCAAAGAGAAGCTGGACTATGGCAGAAATGAATTTTTTCACCGCCGCGCCGACTAGCTACTGTAATGTACTAGAGATTGGCAATTTCGAAAACCATTAAAAATTTTTTAAGTAAAATAAAAACTACTAGAGAATGTTGTAAGCAGTTTATTATTTTCATAATAAAATTTCACATGTAATGATATAAAAAAGTATGCAATTCTGTCAAAATACAAGTCAAAAGTACGTCTGACTGGAGTTCTGAAAATTCTTCAGTACATATTAGCAAGATCGCAGAAAATGAGGAATGAATTAAAATTTGTTCAAGTTATAAAACATAACTTAAATGGCAGAAAATTTAAATCTAAATTGTCAGTATTCCTTTTTTGCAATATTGCTAATAGATATTGAAAAATAGAAGGGCTCCAGTCAGAGATATCGACTTCGACGCAAATTAGTACTTTTTTACCCCATTACATATGATAGGCAGTTGCATGCTGGAGCAACAGTCGCTGGTTGTTTTTGTTTCATATAAGGGTTTTTAATTGTCTTGAAAATTTTTAACCTCTAGTAAATTGCGGTCGCCAGTAGGCTGTAAAAAATATCTATTACTGCCATACTCCAGCTTCTCTTTGACCTTAGAGATGTTATCGCAGTTGTTTCTGGGAGAGTTGATTTGTTGTAAGGAATTTTTATAATCTTGTCCCTTTAGTCCGGTTAGTGAGTATTTTTCAGCTAAGTTAGGTGTTTTCTTCTACCTGAACAGGTTTTTGTTTATATTTCATGGCCTGCTACGTTGCTTATAGGTAGGAAAATTGAAAATCGCCGATTTGTTTAAAAATTTAAAATTAAATGAAAACTACCAGAGACTGATATTAACAACCTCATATCATTAGAAAGGTTATCAAATTCTACGTTTAACCGTATAAAGAAAACTAGGTATTGCCATTTGAAAAAATCAACTTATCGCTGATCGAAGTTTCCTTAATTAATCGACCGATTTCTCCAAGCATAAACGTAATTTAAATTTGACAGTCTCATCAAAGCTGACGCATTTTAAGCTTAGTAATACGGCAAAGTCTCAGCCTTCCACATTTTATAATCTCTGCGATAATCAATTTTTTCCTGATATCTACTTATACGGAAAATGGTGATTTACACCTAAACGGTTCACCTTAGGTACCATGTATGATACATAAAGTCACAATAGAATTCACCAAGGAATCTGAATATGCAATAATATATGGGGTGTTCAATTAAAAAAAACATAACTTTGATACATTTCGCATTTTTGGGACACCCTGTATAACTTGAAAATATTTTTAGAATGTAGCCTTTATGGGTCTCTATCCATTCGAAATTATTATTTTCTTTTTCATCAAATACTTTAGCCATAATGCTCCGTGCCGAATAACGTGAATAACCCTGTATATCAAATTATTCTACAGATCTAAAATTCGGATAGGTCTTCGAAAGCACAAGATATCACAAAGTCATTTTTTTAAGCGCAACGCAATATGAATACAACAATTCTTTGAGTTTTCCAATTCCCGACCCGCCCCACAATCTCCTAAAAAAAATTAAAATGAATCACAATCCGAGCAGCGGTTACTGAGACTACGCGACTAGAAAAACGCCAAAAGGTAGACAGATAGACCGACGGAGATGAGAGACGTCGATTTTCGTTATGTAGACATCATAAAACGTCCAAAAAAAATATTATCTCAAAAGCCGCATAATACAAAATTCAAAGACAACATTCGGATAGGTCTAAAAAGCACACGATATAACCAATGTAAGTTTTTTAAGCGCAATGTAGAGTATTTTATGAAAACGAAATTTGAACTGTTTTATATTTTTAGTTTTTTAATTATTGCTGCGCCGCCACTGAACGATTTCATAGACCACGCGCTTTCTATCCTCGTCACGGTAATAATTATGGTCAAAATTTCTTTAAAACCAATTGAATGATTTCCAGGTTACATAATACAGTGTATTAGAAAATTCTAGGTCCGTTGGTTTCTGTAGTAGGCAAGGCAATATTGAGATGCATCTAAAAAATGTATTATGCCGCTAAGCCTTTCATTCACAAGTCAGTGAACAGCCTATTGTGAGTACAACAAACTTTTCAGCTTAACAACCCTCCTACCCCCTAACCACCCCAATTATCGACAGCCAAAAAAAAAGTGGAAAATAAACAGAAACTCCTATACTCCTAAAATGCCTAAAAACGATGTTACGATATTTGAAATTTTTCATTTTTTGATAATTACTCCGCCGTCCATGCACCGATTTTCAAAATTAAAGCAGCATTTTCAACTCGACCCCACAGCATATTGCTACCCAAACTTCATCACAATCCATGCGGCGGTTACTGAGATTACGAGGCTATAGAAGAACGTCAACAGACAGACCAACGGAAATGAGTGACATGGATTTTCGTTATATAGATATCATAAAAAGCTCAAAAACGCATTATCTCAAAATTTAAAATTTTCGTGATCACAGTACTCCCCTCACCTATCGGTATAGGAAGTAAGCATCCATGGCAACACAAAATGATGCAATACCTGTACCTAAGGTAAATTTTTTAACGGCATTGATATCTCTTGCATTTTGAGTTACTCTTCTACGCATAAATAGTGAATTTTGCCAAAATTTTTTTCCGTGCATTCAAGACTGAAATAGGTAATGTATCACGTAAGCCGTCAGGATTCTGAAAATGGTAATACAGAAGTTGTACTTCCATCTTGTGACGCGACTATTATGATAAGCAAAAAAGAAACAGCGACAAATTCGTTCAATTAACGACCATTCTGTGTCCGTTGACTTTAAGGTTTTAAAGTCATCGGGTGCCTGCTTGCTGTCGTAACCTCGATGATTACCCTATTTTAACGCTTTGATTCGAATTTTACAGATCGACATCAAGTAATATCAAGTAGTTTAATTTTACTTGATATCAAGTCAAGTAGTTCAGATCGAAAATCAAGTCAAGTCAAATATCAAATTTTCAAAGGCTTGAGCTTTCAAGTCAAGTCAAGTATTTAAGAAGAAACTCAAGCTACTTGGCTTGATGAATCCCTACTGGAGAGCCCCTCAAAACGCAGTTGAACGACTGTGAAACACCAAAAAAAATTGTGGGGCGCACGAGGGGCTCAAGTGACAAATAGCACTCAAGGCAAACCATGAATATGGCCCTAAGACTAAGACCTCACAATTGAGGTTTTGAATTAAGAAAAAAAAATACTTTTTTTGTGATAAATGGAAAGATCATATACAGGGTGAGTCAAGCTCAACGCCTCGGACTCTTGTGACCAAACGATACCACTTTTCGAAAAATCGACTTTGCGAGTGTATGTAGGTCGAGTTGGACTACATTTTAATAATAATGACTTTTATACAGGGTGTCTAATAAGTGCGTGACATATCAAAGTTATGTTTTTTTAAATGGAATACCCTGTATATTATTGCATATTTAGATTCGCGGGTACATTTTAGTGTGACTTTATGTATCACACATGGGACTTTAAGCGAACCGTTTAGGTGCAAATCACAATTTTTGGTATAGGTAGATGTCAGAAAAAAATTGAATATCGCAGCTATCATAAATCTTAGAGGGCTGTGACTTTGCCGTTTTACTAAGCATGAAATGTGTCAGCTTACGTTAGGCGGTCGGGTTCGAATTACATTTGTACTTGGAGAAATCGGTAGATCAATTAAGGAAACTTCAATCAAAGGTAACTTGATTTTTTCAAATGGGAATGCATAATTTTTTTTACACGATCAAATGTGCAATTTGATAAGCTTTCTAATGATATGCGGTTGTAAATATCAATCTCTGGTAGTTTTGATTCAATTTCAAATTTTCAGTAAAACCCGTATTTTTCAATTTTCCTAGCTATAAGCAACTTAGCAGGCCATGAAATATAAACAAAAAACTGTTCAGATGGAACAAAGCAACTAACTTAGCAGATAGTTACGGACGAACTAGAGTAAAGGGACAAAGTTATAAAAATGACATACAAGAAATCAATTCTAGCCAGAAATAGCAGACATAACACATCTAAGGTCAAAAAGCAGCTGGAGTACGACAGAAATGGGTATTTTTGACAGCATACCGGCTACTACAATATTCTAAAGATTGACGATTCACAAAACCATTGTGAATTTTTAAATGAAAGAAAATATACCACGTAATGTTGCTGGCAGTTCAATAGCTTCAGAATAAAATTTCACATTTCATGATTTAAAAAAATAGTAACTGATACCTCTGACTGGAGTTCTGTAAATTCTTCAATACTCATAAGCAAGATCGCCGAAAATGAAGGATAAATCAAAAATCTGCTCGAATTATTAAACATAATTTACCTGGTAGAAAATTAAAATATGATTTGTCAGTATTCCTTTTTGCGATCTTGCTAATAGATACCGAAAAATTTAAAGGACGAGAGTGAGAGGTATCATTACTTTTGACTTTTACGGAAATGACTACTGTTTTATACCACTAAATGTGAAATTGCGTTCTGAAGATATTAGACAGGCAGCAACGATCGCTGAGAGTTTTGCTTTCATTTCAAAGTGTTTAGTGATTTTGGCAATTTTTAATCTCTAGTACATTGCAGTCGCTAGTAGGCTGTAAAAATTATCCATTTCTGTCGTACTCCAGCTTCTCTTTAACCTTAGACATATTACCGCCGTTGTTTCGGGTTAGAGTTTATCTGTTGTAGGGAATTCTTATAAACTTGTTCTTTTACTCTAGTTCTGATGAATCATTTTGCTAAGCTAGTTATTTTCTTCCATCTGAATACGATTTTGTTTATATTTCATGGCCTGCTAGTTTGTTTATAGGTAGGGAAATTGAGAAACACTGATTTAATTGAAATCTCGAAATTTAATAAAAACTACCATAGATTGATATTCACAACCTGATATAATTAGAAAGCCTATCAAATTGCACATTTTATCGTATAAAAAAAATTATGCATTCACGGAAAGAAAACTGTTGTAATTTTTTCCACAATTGTAGGTATTTTCACTACAAGTTGTGGATGATATAGGGACAATAACAATTTGTGTATATTTGTAACACTAAGTTGTGGAGCTGTGGACTCAACAATTGTGTTCTATATTACTACCTCCAAGAGAGTTTATCTGCGACCCCTTTGGATTTTTTATGCACATGTTGTAACAATCGGATAGCAGCAATTTGTAGATTAATAGTCCACTCTCTCAATGTACTAATATTTTACAAAAAGTGTAAAACCATTTAACACGTTGTTGTAGTACATTTTTGAACAATATTGTGAAGTCTATTATACTACAAAATTGGGGTTCAGTAATCCATAATAAATGTGGTCTTCAATGAGTGAGGCAGTTATGGAGGCAAAAGTAAAAAGAGGCGTGTATACTATGGTTTATTTTCATATAAAATAAGCTGTTCACAAGAAAAATACAAAACATAATCACACTAGAATATATTTATGTATGATCACAATGATATTCACTTGCTGATAATCATCATTAACTGGATAGTTTTGATGTCCAATGGCACTGAAAAATAAAAATATCATAACGCAACATAAATAATTAATAATTTCTTCCACCTTCACATCATTCAAGCCACAGAGCCCAACCCGTATAATTAATTTCAAATTAGTAAATTCTAAAATAGTCTAACATCGAAAAATTGGCATAAATCAATACTTTGCTGTTCTGCTGCTATTTGCTGTATAGATAAATACTACCTCATATCCACACAGATCAAGATGCCCTATATCCCTGTCTGGACTTGAAAGACGTTACGACGTTACAGCGGTGAGCTTTCGCCGCATAACATAAAGATGTTTTCGATTTTGAGCCTATTATGTTTAAATAATTTCATGTGCTATAATAATAATCCGTCATAGAAATGTGAAAAAACAACAACAATTTCACTGAACGGGAACAGTCCTATATTTATCCCTGCCATGTAGGTGCAGCGTCCATATTGGCATTATCTTTAGACAAACTACAGCATTAAAACGTAGCCATTACGCAATCATTTACATTTATTTGCGTATTCTAGCATAATCTCCGATATAAAGTTTCGCCCGTAAATTTTTTCTACAACTGTTCAATAGTTAGGTCAAAATACATTGCAAAAATAACACACGTCAATCGTTGCTTCATCATTTAGTTAGAAACTTCTATCACTGCCTCTCTGTAATTCAGTGATACCAAATAAATAAACTAGTACTTACCCAGAAAAATAGGAATGCACTCAAACCTTCCAATTCTCAAAATATACTTCTGGTATTTCCCATAGGTATAGGTATAAATTATATAATTCAAACGTCAGTTATTCACACACAGGCACAAACCAAATGGCAACCCAACGAGAACCAGAGAGAGAGACGGACTTGCGCAGACTCGTTCAGACTTCATCAACAACAGTTTTGTGGATTTTTTACAATACATTGTGGGAAAATGCTCAACACTATGTGAACTTTTCTGGTCGCATCGTTGCGAAAAGGGAAACTGAATAGCTTGTGTAGAAAAGCTACATACTCCAATTGTGAAAGAGTCCACAGCAAGCCAACGCAATATGGTGGAAGATGTTGCTGGACCCAATGAAACTTTATTCAACAATCTTTTGGAAATACCTTACAAAATGTAGAAAAATCACCAACAATCATAACACACAATATTGTTTTAAAATACTCAAGTCTGCTTTTTTCCGTGTTCCCATTTGAAAAAATCAAGTTACCTTTGATTGAAATTTCCTTAATTGATCTACCGATTTCTCCAAGTAAAAATGTAATTCGAACTCGGCCGTCTAACGTAAGCTGACACATTTAATGCTTAGTAACACGGAAAAGTCACAGCCCTCTAAGATTTATGATAGCCGCGATATTCAATTTTTTTCTGACATCTACCTATACCCTAAATTGTGATTTGCACCTAAACGGTTCGCTTAAAGTCCCATGTGTGATACATAAAGTCACACTAAAATGCACACAGGAATCTAAATATGCAATAATATACAGGGTGTTCCATTTAAAAAAACATAACTTTGATATGTCACGCTTTTACTAGACACCCTGTATAAAAGTCAATATTTTTAAAATGTAGCCCTACTCGACCTACATACACCTGCAAAGCCGATTTTTCGAAAAGTTGTATCGTTTGGTCACAAGAGTCCGAGGCGTTGAGCTTGACTCACCCTGTATAAGTTTTATGACAAAACTGTTTTTATTTTCTTTTTTTTTCGCAATAATTCAAAAGTTATATCAAAATAAAAATGGGTTTTTGAATCGAGTACCGAAAACACGTCGACGGTTCCCGAACCCGTGTGACGTCACGATGGTGGTAAGGATGCTCCTTTGACCAACGACATCCTACTCCGATACTAGATTCTAGATTCCCAGCCAATCGCGAAAGTACGTACCGCTAAACTGGTAACCAGTGTATATTTGTTGCAACACAGTTGACGAATGAAGTTTGCAGCTCGGGACGAAGTCCACGATCGAAGTAAATATGTTTTTGAATGTTTGAAGTTGAAGTCAGATTACAGATTCCAGTAAGTAAGTAGGTACTTATAATCAAATATGTTTCGTTGAAAAGATCTCCTCAATCGGAGGATAGCCCAGTGGTTAGAGAGTCCGATAGTGGATCTCAGGGTCTTTGGGGTCTTTGGATCGAACCCCAGGCCTTCCAATTTTTTTTTTATTTTTTTATATCAAAAATGTTATTGATGTGCTTTTTCCACTTGTTACGCACATTTTTTTACGATCAACATAAATATGCCTTTGAATCAAATTTTGTTAGACATATTACTTGCACCGCACAGTGCAAAAGCTAAGTACAGGAGGCGGTGGACAATTCAAAAAATCAGTGGAAATGAGGTTTGTCCGTCAATATCAATCGCCATTATTTTTTGTTAAATGTAATAGTTGGTTAATAAAACAAAATCCCTTCATCCATTCATTCATTCATTTTTAAGTTTTTTAATGCAAAAAAGGAACTCAAACTCGTAATCACATTCTGTTTATCACGTGGTATTATTGTTTATTTAACTTTGGGCAATGAAGCTTAACAATATTAAATGTTCATAGAAATTTAACAAGCACTGTGCAGTGCAAGTAATATGTCTAACAAAATTTGATTCAAACACATATTTATGTTGATTGTAGAAAAGTGAGCGTAACAAGTGCAAAAAGCACATCAATAAATTTTTTGAAAAAAAAATAAAAAAAAAGTTGGAAGGCCTGGGTTTCGATCCAAGGACCCCAAAGACCCTGAGATCCACTATCGGACTCTCTAACCACTGGGCCAACCTTCGATTGAGGAGATCTTTTCAACGAAACATATTTGATTATAGGTACTTACTTACTGGAATCTGTAATCTGACTTCAACTTCAAACATTCAAAAACATATTTATTTCGATCGTAGACTTCGTCTCGAGCTGCAAACTTCATTTATCAACTGTGTTGCGACAAATATACACTAGTTACCAGTTTAGCAGTACGTATTTTCGCGATTGGCTGGGAATCTAGAATCTAGTATCGGAGTAGGATGTCGTTGGTCAAAGGACATCGTTACCGCCATCGTGACGTCACACGGGTTCGAGAGCCGTCGGCGTGTTTTCGGTACTCGATTCAAAAACCCATTTTTATTTTGATATAACTTTTAAAACAGTTTTGTTATAAAACTTAGATATGATCTTTCCATTTATGACAAAAAAAATTATTCAAAACCTCAATTAAACTTGCAGAAAGTCGTAGGGCCAACTGTGGTTTAGAGATTTGTTAGCCTCACTGAATATGAAATAGACTTTTAGACACCATATTGATAGCGACACTATACAGAGGTGAGAGGATGTCATTAATATCACTCCTAGCATTTCTCGACTTAGTTCTGAAAATCCTACTTATTCTTGATAGGGAGGCCACTTCCTGTTAGGTAGCTTTTTCTGTTACTAATAATTGAGGCCTGAACAGCTTTTAGTTAGAATCGGTTTCATCAAATGCAGTTTCAGAGGAACTTACACTGGCATCGTTAAGTAAATACGTAATAGAAGTACGAAACTGATAGTGAAAAAACCTAAATGATTGAAATTAGCTGGATGAACCTTTTGTATAAAAATAATGCTTGTCACAGGCTTGTTTGCGGACCGGTGTACTAAAATATCAACTCTTATCTTTCCTTGGTGTCTTCTAGTACCTAGTTAACCAGACCTGACAGACTGGTCGACTATGACGACTGCGACCAAGTGCAAGTGTATCATACTAGAGGATGCATCATGGTATTCCAAGCAGAAATTTATCCGAATTTAGGTTATACCTCTCGTATTCACGGAATTCAAGACATCAAGGCTTCTGCAATGTAGAAAGGTCTTTGATGACATTTCGGCAATACATCACGTTTAATTTTTGTGAGTGCCGAGTCATGATGGAGTCCTTTCCTGGCTCCTGAGCCGGCTGTTGAGCTGGCAACAGGTACCGTTACAAATACAGCAGAGGTTTTATTGCAGAATCTTTGGACACATCCGTCAAGCTAGAGAGCTTATTTTGGAAACTCAAGCCAGGGCGGGATGGTTCTGTCTTCCGTTGGACAGAAGTTGACTAAGGTTAGTTGTGGGTCTGCTATCTGGCCATAACACCATCAGACGACACTTGTATGTGATGGGAGTGGCAAACGACTCGACGTGTGCACGCTGTGGCGAGTAGGAGGAATCCTCGGCACACATTCTATGTCGCTGTGATGGCCCTGGGTATCATAGGCACACTATACTATGATCAAGGGTCTATGAACTATTCAAATACATGAAATGGGCATGACCCAAGGCCGCCCTCACCTTTGAGATGATGGCTGGACTTGGTAAGTAAAGTAGGGAGAAGTGCAGAGCAGCCCGCGTGTAAGTACACTGATGGCTCTTGCCCCTAGAAAGCCTCACTCCTCTTTTTTCATTCATTCCGAGACACTATACTGACCTCTCTGATTTCTCTGACAAAGATCGACGAGTTGGTGGCGTCAGCTTTCCTTTCTCGACTTCTCGAATCGACTGTAGGTGTTTTTCGGTAGTCGCCCGGCCTATTAGTTGTACGAGCCTGCTAATTGCCGATCGGGGCAGCGTTAAAACTCTAATTTTTGGGATGCCGGACGTTCGGCGGAGGGCGGTCGGCGGGAAGGAGGAAGGGAGGGAGGGAGGGGGGACACGGGGGTCGAATTTATGGGGGCGCGGGCCCGCCCGGTGACCTACGCAGCAGCGTTATTGCGGGCAGCTGGGGAAATGGCATTGCTGCCCCTGCTACGGCTCGGCCGATGCTTATGGTTGACCGGTGGTGTACGTTCTATATATATATTTAAAGGACTGGCGGTGCGATCGAAGGGTTTTAGGAGATAAAGGGGTCAGTGATCTCGTCCAGTCCGAATTTGTACGAAATGTATGCCGAATTGTAATACCAGGTAGAATCCGCACTGAAGTTGGGTAAATTGCTGAATAACGTTGTGAATTTATATTTATAATTTATGAAAGCATGCCAAAATGTCTCCAACAACCTAAGAATTCTATCAAAAGTGAACAAATTTTGGAACTTGGTATCAGAGTCATCCAAAACATTGATAAACCAAATCAAGGATAAGACAGGAGCGCGGTACGGAGTAGCTTCTTAGATTTACAGTATGAGTAAATCATAGTCTGCAATATGTGCCACCAACGTTTGAGGGTAACCCACATTTTACTTAACTATCGCGAAACTAAAAAGCTACGCCACTCGTTTAACCTTCAGTAAGCCTGAAGGGCTACCATGTTAAAATACGAATTCCCATTTCGAACAGAACTCACGTGTTTTTCAAACTACAATCACAGTATTTCAGAAGGTGACAGTTAAGATCTTAACGAATGACAACTATTTGCGATTTCCTCAAATGTCTGTAATTTAACAATCAAACAAGATATCAAAAAAGGCCAAATACGTGACAAAGCGCAAGCTTTCTTCTTCAATTTGCTTTTTGAATTGTTACTTTAAATTCAAAGGTAACGTCAGGAGCTTGGAAATGCGGAATTCATTTTTATGGTGACCTTTGGACCTTCTGCCCTTACCTTTGGATTTTTGGACTAATCTCCCCTCATCTTAGACACACATACTGGAGAAAGGGAACAGGCGGCGACGCCTCCTCACTAACACGGCAATACGTCTTTTCTTGGATTCTAAATTTCGCACGCTATACCCTAGACCCTGAAGTGTTGTTCGTCCATGCCGCAAAACATAAAAAAGGTTATGTTGTTTCTCAAATCTACAGCTTACTACTGGAGAATTTAGACATTGAGTTATGCTCTCGTCTTCAATTCAATTCAATTCAATTCAATTCAATTCGTTTATTTTCCATAGACAGATAACTGTATAAGAATGGTCAAATACATCAAAAAAGCTCTTAAAAACTACTTTATACTAATAAATAGAAAAACAATTACGCCACAGAAGGATGAACGTCACAAAAAATCAGATACATTATAAAAACACGTTTCCAATAGATACTTCTTCAGCTCTCGTTTAAATGTATTTATATTGGTGTTATTCTTTATATAGTCCGGCAGACGATTGAAAATTTTCGGTCCCATCGCCTTGGGAGAGTTTGCAGTTGACTTGCATCTAGCAAATGGCACTAACAATAAGTTTTTACTTCTTGTATCTTTATCGTGTACGTGATTCACTATTGGGAAACTGTTTTTATTTTTAAAAACGTATACACATATTTCGAAGATACACAAACATGGGAGGGTTAAAACTTTTAAATTTATAAAAATGCTACGGCATGTCTCTGTATTTGGGATACCAGCAATACTTCGTAAGATCTTTTTTTGAGAAATGAACACCTTCTGAGAATGAGCTGAGCATCCCCATAAACAAACCCCATAACGCAGGCGCGATTCTACTTGGGCATGGTATACCAAAAGTAACTGAGGGGTATGTAATACCGTTCTTTTTAAATAAGAAGATGAACGACGATAGCTTGGATGTTAAATTATCACAGTGTATTTTCCATGACATTGTATCTTCAGTATGCAGTCCCAGGAATTTAACTGCTTTATACGCACTTTTATCAAGATTTGTATTGATTATATTAAGTTCTAAAGGATAGACATAATTTTGAACATTGTGGAATCTGAGACACTTAGTTTTCTGAAAATTAGTATATAGTTCCAAATCATATAAGTAAGATACAGCGTTGTTTGTAACAGTATTACAGAGTATACCCAAGTTACCATCATTCTCGTCACTAACCGTTATAGCTTAATCATCTGCATACAAAATATGATCTTGCCCTGCGATAACGTGTTTGATGTTATTAATATATAATATAAATAAAAGGGGACCCTTAGTTGCAAGGCGCTTAATAACCAGGATCTGACCTGATAAGTAAAGTAATTTGAATAATCTGCGAATAACCCTGGCAGTTGGCGCCGCATTAAAACAAAAAAATTGTCTGGTTACCCCATAAGTTTGATTTTTCGGGTTCATGAAAGTTTGTGGATGATGCTTACACAATAGACTAGATTCGTGGGCTATGGAACTTTATAACCAGCCTGATCGAGATGAAATCGATGAACAAACAAGGGACAGTACTGACGATATTTTAGAATGGTGGAAAAGACACGAATGTATTTTTCCAAACCTTGCCGCAATGGCCAAAGACTTTTTGGCAACGCCAGCTTCTTCAGTTCCAGTAGAAAGGCGGTTCTCTAGAGCTGCCTTAACTCTTACCAAAACAAGAAATCGATTAGGTGATAACTCCGTTAGAAGTCTTATGTGTCTCAAATCATGGATGGCAAATGAGGATATTACATTTTTTTTACTTCTGTGTCATCAGCATCGATTGCTCTGGTCATTAGCCTCGTGTTCTATGTAGGCTTTGTTTTGTTACTATTTCCCGACGCCACTCTAGGAACAGCACTGTTAATTAGAAGCCAACAGTGAAGGCTTAGGTGGGGATTTTTCGCGCAGCTTTCTTTATAGATATTTATTTTTAATTGAAAAAACCAGAAATAAATTTCCGCCTCTAACGAGAATCAAACCCGGGACCTTCCGGTCACGAGCCCTCGACTCTAACTGAGCCAACTTACCCCCATTTCAGTTTGTTGTTTTCTATGTATTGTTGTCAGAATTCAGAATATTTCGTATTTTTATTTAATATTATTACATTCATTATTTAAGTTTGTTGGAGTTTTCGTTTTTGGATGTTTTTTTTTAAATAAAAGGTTACATCTTTATATACATAGATTTTATTACTGTTATTGCGTTTTGACAGTTAATCAGATTAATATCAAAAAAGAACTATTCTTTCAAGAAAAATCAAGTAGTTGACATGAAAAACTTGATTTTCAAGTTTCCTGATGTGTAACTACTTGTCTTGACTTGAATTTCGAAAACAAATGCTTGACTAGATCTTGACTTGATATCAAGTCAAGTCAAATCAAGTAGCTTGAAAATCAAGTCATCGTGAATCTCTACTCTAAAGTCTAACAGGTCACTTAAGAGGCACTCAAGTGTCGAAATGTCAACATGATGCGACATATCGTTGCACACAAGGCATTTTTGTAAGATCTTTTGGAGATGTTGGCACTTCTGACTGCTTTTCTCACATCAAGAAAAATGTCGGGCAAATACATAAAACACTGCCACAAAGCAAAAACAGATAACAGAGTACATCAAAATGCGTATGCATAAGTATACCAAATTAACTTATATCTTACATATGACAACTTTGCCAAATGATTTCTCTCCCTCCCGAAGGTGACACACTTGAGCGTTACTTCCATAAGGTACTCTTAAGGGTCTTGGGTATAGCACGCGAAATTGAGAATCAAAGAAAAGACGTATTCCTGTGTTACCGAGGAGGCGTGGTCGCCTGTTCCCTTTCTCCAGTGTGTGTGTCTAAGATGAGGGGAGATAAGTCCAAAAATCCAAAGATAAGGTCAAAAGGTCCAAAGGTAAGGTCCAATGCTCACCATATAAATGAATTTCGCATTACCAAGCTCCTGAGGTTACCTTTAAACTTACAGTAATGACTCAAAGAGCAAATTGTAGAAGAAAGCTTGCGCTTGCGCAACTATTTAGCCTTTTTTTGATATCGTGTTTGGTTGTTAGATTACAGGCATTTATAGAATGTATGATTTTGCATTGCACATTAAAAAACTTTTTTAAGAGAATCGAAAATAGTTGTCATTCATTAAGGTCTTAACAATCGCCTTCTGAAATATTATATATGTAGTTTGAAAATAGAGTGTGTTATGCGAGAAATTGTGAGTCCGTGTTTTACATGGCAAATACGTATGTATAAATGTGTGTATCCAGGCCCCTTAAGTGCACACTTGAGAGACGACTATGAATACGGCCCTTTATGTTTTATCTTTGTTGAGCTTGTAGTTGAAATAAAAAAATTGTCTAGAAGAATAATAAAGCAGCAACTAGTTCCATCTTAAAAAAAATCTATATGTTTTAAAGTTCAGTCTGTCATAACTGTTATTTGCCTAGATGCTATTAGTCTAATTGCCGTATCCAATATACAGAGTTTGTCCACCAGAGAAGTATCTTCGACACAAGTACCAAAATAATGTTTAGCAGTGGTCGAGCCACACCATAACCTACACCCTGTTAAGCCCGTATACGTGTGCATCCTCGTTCATTACTGTTTTAGATTCTATCAATGCAAATTTAAATGGTGGCCGGAGTTTAATGTCCATTTGCGCGTTATGCTCAGGGTGAACGGCTCTGCCATAGACGCACCGTGTGCTGGAAGGTATGGGGTGTCGATGTAGCCAGATAAAATCAAAATAATTTATTCTAAGGGTCCGTTTTTTCAAACTGTAATTAACTGTTAATTAATCTAGAATCATGAAATTACGAATTACGTCTTAATTTCCAATTGAACTCCAGAAGTGTATTTCATAGCACTAGCATAGCAAATTGATAATTTGCTAGTTCTTGATTACGTAATGTTGGCTACACTGGGGATCACCATTCTATTAAATTGTGTGTTGTAAGTTGGGCGATATTCGTGTAATTTTGTTGTTCGGTGGTAGTATTCTGACCTTTGTAATGGTGATATGTCACAATTAGTCATCATAACCTCACTTTTCGAAATACTATTTCGCTAATTTCAGTTGAAGTCACGTTTAGTTTTTGACTACTTTGTGATTTACGCTTCCGGAAAAACAAATTAAATTTTGATGAAAACATAACTTGACCATGGACTCTGACAATAGGTAAGCATGATACTTTGAATCATATATTCTTGTTTTTCAATAATTCCTCAGAAAATATAGCTGTGTAAATTTTGAATACAATTGCAGAGCTAAGAATGTACATCGAAAGAGGTTACCAGATTTCACAATTCAAGAAGACGCTAGACGCCTTTGTCAAATTAGTGAATAAATATAAATGCACTATTGGACTATTGAATGTAAAAAGGGCGGTATCACTACATAGAAGAAAAAAGACGCGTGTTGGAGAAACATTGAGCAAGAGTTTAATGTGAATGAAAATGAATTTTAAGATTGGAGCAGTAATAAAAATCAAATATAACAATTTGAATTTGAAACGAAAAACCAAGCTTAAGTTTGTTCTTCATTACTTGAATGGGCATTTAAATATGTAACATTCTATATTGAAATCGAAGGATAACAGCGATTATAGGTTATCAGAATATCGTAACTTCTGACATGTTACTGTCAAATCTATTTTAATTAATAATTATCCCTGGTAATCATAACTCAAACCTGTGATTAGCTTGATTTGTGATTAATCTCCAGTTGCGAGCAAATTATGAATTAACTACCAAGTGAAAAACGCATATTTTGTGCTAATTTCAAGATTAACTTTAATTTATACTTAATTACACTTCGGGCCTAAGAGAAATGTTTCAACCAAGAGCTCATGAGGCACCATCACTTAATCAACGACAGACGATACGGATTCCTGGCTTACATCACACATGTGGGGAGCGAACTCCTCCAAACATTTGGCGAGCTTCACGTCATTGCTTTCGATATTTCGAAGGCCCTCCCTGCTAAGCTTTGCAGTTGGCTCGCCGACTTCCTCTCAGGTTGAAAAATCTTTGTCGTGATAGACGTCTTCTCCTCTTCCGTCCATAACACCAACGCTGGAGTTCCGCATGGATCGGTATTGGGTCCGACATTGTTTCTGTTTCACATCATTGATATACTACTTAGCACTTTGGCGGATGACAGTATTTCGCATGCATGCATCATGAGCAATAGGTCGATCCCCGTGATCGAGCTGGAATACAGAAGGCTGGCAGAAGCTGCTTCGCTCTCAAAAGATCAGGATACCATTGCCGCTTGATAGCTCAAGAATATGGTAAAGCTTAATGCTTTGAAGACACAGTATTGTGCGCTATCAAATAAGAAGTGCCCAAGCCAGCACCCGGTTCTAATGAACAATAAGGTTCTGCCAAGAAGTCACTCACTCAATCTCCTAGGAGTCAACATTACCAAAAATCTGATCTGACACGAACATGTTGCATCTATTGTAACAACTGCTGGGAAAATTTTGGGTTCCTATTCAGATCCAAAAATTACTTCTCACCATCTAACCTTCTCAGGCTAAATGAGACCTGGCCTTATACCTGGGGAGCAGCTGCCCCTACTACATTTTCTAAACTTGATGCGGTCCAGAGAAGCGCAATTAGGACTGATTAGTGACCCGGCCTTAACGCGCCACCTTCAGCCAGTTTCTCGCCGTGAGGTTTTTTTTTTATAACTGAGCAGACCGCGCAGGCAGAGCCTAAATACCAGGGTACCGCGGCTGCTGTGAAAGGGTTATGTTAGGGGAAGTTTGTTAACGCGAGGTTTGGATGGGCCAATACCCGCAGGCCCAATAAATACATCTTCTGGCAGTCCATTCCAAGCCTTGGACACCGTGGAATAAATGTGCGGTTGTACCGCTTAGTTCTTGATGTAAGAAGAACGACCGTCTTAGGATGAGATGCGGCGGTCGCACGGGTACATCTGATAGGAGCAGTGAGCGGCGGAACGATAGAGGATAGCTCAGAGAAGCAGATTCCGTTGGAATATCGATAGAAGAGTGGGAGGTCACCAACAACACGCCGGTGAGAAAATGACTGAAGGTGGCGCGTTAAGGCCGAATCGGCAATTAGTCGAATTGCCCTTCTCTCGACGGCATCTAGTATAGACAGGGTAGTAGGGACAGCAGCTCCCCAGACATGAGAGCAATACTCCAGGCAAGGTCTTATCTGGGCTTTATATAGTGTGAGGAGGTTACATGGTGAGAAATACTTTCTCGCTCTAAATACGTACCCAAGCTTTTTATCAGCAGCTGTTGCAATTGACGCAACGTGTTCGTGCCAGATCAGATTTTCTGTAATGTTGACTCCTAACAGCTTGAATGAGTGACTCCTTGGCAGAGCCTGGTTGTTCATTAGAACCTGGTGTTGGCTTGGGCACTTCTTGTTTGATAGCGTAAAATACTGGATCTTGGAGGCATTAAGTTTAACCATATTCTTAAGCCCCCAAGCGGTAATGGTATCGAGATACTTGGAAAGTGAAGCTGCCACTGCCAGTCTTCTGCATTCCAGCTCGACCACAGAGATCGGTCTGTTGCTCATGATGCCTGCATGCAGCGTACTGTCATCCGCGAAACTGTGGATTGGGTTTGTAGTGCTAGAGAGTAGATCATTAGTATGAAGCAGAAACAATGTCGGAGCCAATACCGGTCCCTGCGGAACGCCGGCATTGATGCTATGGAAAGAAGAGGAAAAGCCTTCTACCACGACAGAAATTTTCCGACCTGAGAGGAAGTCTGCGAGTCAACCGCATAGCTTAACAGGGAGCCCATAAGACGGGAGCTTGCTTAGGAGAGCTGCATGCCACGGTTGATCGAATGCCTTTGAAATATCGAGAGCAACGACGTGAGCCTCGCCAAATGACTGGATGAGTTTGCTCCACACATGTGTGACGTAAGCCGGGAGATCTCCAGTTGTTTTTTGGTGTCGGAATCCATACTGTTTGTCGTTGATTAAGTGATGGAGCTCTAGGTATTTGATGAGCTCTTGGTTGACGCATCTCTCCATCACTTTACTGATTACTGAAAGCAGAGCTATAGGTCTGTAGTTGGTCGGATCAGTTTTGGATCCCTTTTTTGGCACCGGCTGGATGCAAGCTGTTTTCCAGTCTTTTGGGAAAATGCCGGAATCGTCAGACATCCGAAAGAGGCGGGTAAATATGGGAGCGAGCTCCGGCGAGGTTAGTCTTCTACCGATATTCAAACGGAGTCTGCTCCTCTGAGCTATCCTCTATAGTTCTGCCATTCGCCGACCCTATCAGATGCACCCGCGCGACTGCTGCATCTCATCCTAAGGTGGTCAATCAGAGCAGCCCATTCAGATCCATGTTCTTGAATGGGCTGCTCTGATTGGTCGAAGCCTTTGTTAAAATGTGCCTGTTAATAAAATCGGACCTACTAGCCACACATCGGCGACGACGTTCGACGTGGCGTTCCACGGCGACGTTGCCGTACCGTCACTAGCACGTCGTGGCAACGGTACCCTGCAGCATGGCCGACTTTACTCACTAGGCCGGAGCATGAAATATGGCAACACTGAGTCAACGGGCCGAGTTTTTCTTTGTTGTTATGTCATGTGTCTTCTTCCAGAGCAGAAAATATGGTTGGAAGGTGATTATTAATGTGTCTTTAATTAGTTACCTGCACAAACGAAACTATAAAGATAACAAGATGCCTGCAACGTGTGTAGTACCAGGTTGCAGCCCAATAGAGGACTACCAAACCATGGCCCAACATAACCTTATTCAAGAGTAAAAAGAACGTTGTAAGGTGATTTTTAAGGTGTTTCTACTTATCTACCTGCACAAATGAAACTATAAAGATAAAAAGATGCCTGCAAAGTGTGTAGTACCAGGTTGCACTAGCAATTGTGCGTCCAAGAAGGGACATTGACAGAAGTGGGTGAAAGGTATTCCTCGGAATGGCTGGTTATATTTATAAGGATAAAGACAATAATTTACAAACATTTCAAAGGATAAGACCTATTTTAAAGCACAATGTGGTACCTATAATGTTTTCTGGACCTCCCAATACAGATAATAGAACTCATCTGGGCATGCATCTGGGGCATACCTGCGAAAAGATTTGATAGTGAAAGGGAATCAAGACCAGCAAGAATGGCTTCACATTGATCTAATAGTGAATTTTTCTAGCTCAAGTGACAATTTACAAAGTAAACTGAGTGTTCATTTAAGTGGAAGTGGAAGTGGCAGCAGGAAACAGGTTGCGTTTATTTTTATTTTGTAGTGTCTGACTGTGATGAACCAGACATCAGATGTAAGTGGTATTAGTAGTAGTAGTTCTAAAAAGTGTTTTTCTTAATTTATCAACCCAGATGAACTCTAATACATATAAAATGTAATAATTATTCTGAAACTATAGGCCAACTATTTGACAGCTAAGCCACGTTGCCACATCTATGGCTCCGGCCTAGTGTAGAGTCGGCCATGCCTGCTGCGACACCGCACCGTTCCATGTTGACGACGTCGTGACGTGGAGATGTGGCCAGGCCCTTATGCACGTCAGATCGCAGAAAAAAGTTACTTTAGGCCGAAAAAATGGACTTGCTTCAAACTGATGGATTTTTCAAGACAGCTTCGTAAGTTGATCGGATGCAAAGTAAAGCCACTGGAACCGCATGATCGACAGGATAATAAGCTCGAAATATCAAGGCTGACGCCGTTCAGTAGCGACGGTCGTAACAGCAGCGCCTCCACCGCCGCCTATCTCTCGACCCCGTTTAATTTCCCCGGCGGCCCGGCATCATCATAACTCTTGTCAAATTTATAATTCATAAAAGTGCATGCGACAGATAGCGTGGTGCATTAATAGCGCCCGCCCGCCCGCCCGCCAGTCAGCCTTCGTGCTAGCGCTGCTCATCGCGCCCGTTACTCTGATGCCATCATTGAGTTGTCGACCTTGCCGGGTTGAGAGGTGGGGATGGGAATGTGAATGCGAGCTATGAGGGGGAAGCTGCAAATCACCGCTGATACTCCATAATTTACTACACACTACTACCTTACTCCACAAGGATCGGTTCTTGGTCCAATGTTGTTTTTATTATTTATAAATGACATACCAGACTGATGCCTCTCTCATAGTTTGAGTACCGAACTAATTCTATATGCTGATGATACGACTCTGGTTTCAACCTACAATTCCTTAACAGACGTACAAAAGTAAGACATTAGCGTTAAAATATGATATTCAGCGTTGGTTTGAAACCAATAAATTAACTGATTCGAAAAAATCCCAGTCAATGCTAATGACCCTACGCAACCAGGAATCTAAAAAAGATCACATCAAATCGGTGAAGTTTCTAGGTGTTTACATTGACACCACTCTGAACTGGGATGCACACATAAACTATATTAGCAAACCATTAACTAAAATTATTTATGTATTACGCAATTTGAAAAACTCCGTATCTCAAAAGATTTTATTGACGTGTTATCATTCTTACCTTCACACTAGAATGATATACGCTATTCTAACCTGGGGACATTCGCCACACATGTCCAAGGTATTTGCCATTCAGAGAAGATTTATCAGATACATAACTAGTTTGGAGTATAGAGATCCCTGCAGAGAAGAATTTGTTAAACTACGTGTTATGACATTGCCTTGCGCATACATTTATAGTTGCCTCATGCAGATCAGAAATAATACTGAGGCTTATACGACCCACCAAGAAATCCACTCGTATACTACCCGACATAAAGGTGACATGTTCACAAAACAACACAGACTTGCTAAAACCAGGAATGGCGTTAACTACCATAGCGTAAAACTCTTTAATGTAATACCTGAGCAAATAAGGGCTCTCGATGTTAAAGAATTCAGAGTCTGCATAAAGTCTTTTCTACCCTCTAATGCTTTCTTTAACATGGATGATTTCTTAAACTACAACTTTAACAACTTCAATCCATTTCTTAATCGTCTTTCTTGATGCACTTACTATTTTAATTTGTTGAGTTTCGTCTTGCTTAAATGTCTATATACTTTTATCTGTGAGTGTGTGCCAATTTTTATTTCTATTTGTATTGTGAGTGTATGCTAATTTTTATGTATCCTTTATATTTCTTTTACAACTAGTCAACAATTTCTTCTTGACCTGTGTAAGCACATTTTGTGCAGAAGCACCAATAAATCATTCTATTCTATTTTATTCTATTCTATGTGCACCTAGGTGGAGCAGCAGCATGACTCCGCGACGTATAACTTTCTATTGGTAGTTATAGAAGGCATACTAATGTTCCAGGGACATAGTGAAAGAAACAACGACCTTTACGGAATTGTTTCACTAAATCTCGGAAACAGTCTTGGTCAAACTAAAAAAATTGAACAATTTTGGAGAGAATAATATTCTACATAAGTTTCGTTAGAGGTCCTTAATACGATGTCAGATGCACTGAAGGCAAGATTATCGCGAATGACCGATTTTCGTTACTTTTGACCTTCAATATCTTAAGACTCACAAAGGTAGGCATATGAGATTCTTTTGTGCTTCATTAGAAAATCAAAATGAAGGTCTTGCAAAAATTCAACTTCTTCATCCTCATTCCACAGAGCAAGTGTTATTTCCCTGGAGTATAATGATAGGAGAGCTTAGTGACGATTCCAGGCTGATCTTAATTCCTGCCTCGATAGATGAGAGGGTATTGTGATCGCGAAACTGTCCGATTTGGAGAATACGTTTTTTGGGCGTTATATGATATCTACATAACGAAAATCCGCGCCACTCATTTCTGTCGGTCTGTCTGTCTGTCGGTGTGTTGGCGTTCTTCTAGCCTAGTAATCGCAGTAACCGCTGCATGGATTGTGATGAGATTTGGGTAGAGATATGCTGTAGGGTCGCAATGCTGATATACTTTTGAAAATAGGTGCATAGGAGGTGGAGTAATTAGCAAAAAACAAAAAATGTCTATTATTCCTCAAAGTGATCATTCATCACTTTATTTTAGGTGCGGATGAAATTGGGGTGGTTAGGGGTTGGGAGGTTATAAAACTGAAATATTTGCTGCATTTATAATAGGTCTGTTCATTGTCCTGCGAAGCCTGGACCTAGCGGCATAGGTCCATTGCCTTAACTTTTACACAAATTAAAGGTCTTTAAATTTTCTGATGTATGTATTCTGTGTACGAGTATTGCTTTGGATCGTTCTGTATTATTTAACCTGGAAATTAGTGAATTGATTTTAATGAAATTATGACACATTATTGCTACCGTCGCGAGGATGGAAAAAACGTATGGCTTTAAGAAATCCTTTCAGTGGTGGCGCAGCAATGTTCAAAAAACTAAAAATATGAAAACCAGCTGAAAATTAATTTTTATGCGATCGGAAGGTTACTGATCGTTTTCCACCATTTTATGAAATCATGAAAGTCCATTGTTCTTATTTGCTCTGGCAGGTCGTTAAAATACTGAGTAACTTATATACGTAGACTAAGGGAAGAGTGAGGTTTTGGTGCTCTACCAACATTTCTCTTATGAATGTTGAAGTGGCGACGGAACTCACGCTGTCGTAGATGAAAACGCGGTACCCAACGTCCACGGCTCCATGATGTCAACAGTTATCAAAATTCCAGAAACTTACGAGTTGAACGGTACCCCTCCCTCCCACCTTCCTCGGCCTATAGATAGATAGTTAGTCTATTGACCATTCTTATACATAATTTGTATTTACAGTCACAGTCCATGAACAAGGTGCGTGCAGTAGTCAAAAACGTAATGTACTCTTGTGTAGTGTAAAAACTATAGGGGAATAACGTTGTTAAGTATAACCTATAAGATGTTATCAAATGTACTGAGAAGTAGGATAACCCCATACGCAGAAGAGAACTTGGGGACTACCAGTGTGGGCCTAGGCCAAAAAGTTCAACAGTCGATCAGACCTTTACAACTAGACAAGTACTAAAGAAGAGCTGGGAGTTCAATAGAGATGTACATCAATTGTTCGTAGATTTTCGCCAAGCGTACGAAGGTATAGTGAGAGATAGTGTGTGGTTTGCCATGGAAAGCATAGGAGTCCAAACAAAGATTACTAACATAACCAAAATATATGCTGAGAATTCTAGAGCTAAGGTTAGAATCGGGAAAGATGCAACAGAAACGTTCTCCATCACCAGTGAGTTAAAACAGGGAGATGGACTATCACCTCTACTTTTTAACATAGTGTTAGATACAGCTATTAAAGAAGCCAACATAGAATTGGAAATATTCGCGGAGCAGGGGACAAGAATGATACTGGCATATGCGGATGACATCGACACCGTAGGAAGTAGTACTACCAAAATAAAGGAAGTGTTTATAAAAATAGAAAACGAAGCCAAAAAGGTGGGCCTCAACATCAACGAGGAAAAAACAAATTATACGCACGTCAACCGCAGAACAGGTAGAGACAGGGTAGGACAAAACATAACTATGGACACGTATAACTTTGAATGCGTAAAAGAATTTCAGTACCTAGGCGCCACCATAACACACGACAACGATATAGGCAGAGAAATACAGGCAAGAATACAAAAGAACGATAGCTGCTACCTTGCATTGCAAGAATTATTAAGATCAACAATCCTATCAACAACGTCAAAAATTAGAATATATAGATCTATAATCAGGCCCGTCGTAATATATGGCGCAGAAACCTGGACCATCACTAAGCAGAACGAACTACTATTGAAGCGCTTCGGACGTAAAGGACCTATGGCCCTAAAGTGGATGAGATAACCGGACAATATCGAATCAAAGCAAATGAAGAACTGGAAAAAATGTTTAACAAACCAATCATTACCAATGAAATAAATGCTCAAAGGGTTAGATGGGCCGGACATGGTCTGAGAGACCAAAACGAACGCCTCATTAAACGACTATGGGAGGAGAACCCAGCTGGTAAGAGACCACTAGGAACACCTAGACTTAGATGGAGGGAAAACATCGAAAAGGACATAGAGGCCCTAGGAATGAAGAGAGAAAGCTATGGACCGCAATAGATGGAGGCAGATCGCGCTTGCAGCAAAAACACATGAAGGGTTGTGACGCTACAGAGAGAGAGAGAGAGAGAGAGAGAGAGAGAGAGAGAGAGAGAGAGAGAGAGAGAGAGAGAGAGAGAGAGAGAGAGAGTATAGTGTAAAAACTATGAATTAGCAATAATTTTTTACAAACTTTTTGAATATGTAAACGGACATAGACTGAAACGAGGTGTCATTGAAATAATTGATAAGATCATTGTATAAATGGGCGTCTAGTTTATTATTTTGGGTGATTCAGAGTCGAGACCATGGAGCAGAATGGTAGAAAATCTAGTATTAAATGTACGGACCTGAGAATAGATAAAGGAACAGTAGTAGCCATTTCAAAACGCCCGCCCTTTGTGCTGGACACTGTATATGACAATACCGCTCATACTCAGTGAGCGGTGTAATGTCCAAAATAGTGACGCGTAGATACAGGGTGGGTTTCTAATACCGGCTCGGTCGATAACTCCACTACTGTTAAAGATAGCGAAAAAAGTTTTATATAAAAGTTGTAGCCACGGATATGATCCTTGCTCAGAAAATATTTAGATTTATACAGGGTGATCCATAACTGCTTGGTGATGCAAACATGCATTTTTTTAAATGAGACACCCTATATATTATTCCATATTCAAATTTTACTAATGATTTCCGTTCTTACAAAGTAGATGTTACATTATACAGGGCATTTCAAAAGTTATGACCATTTTTATATCCAAATCGTCAATCGTGTCAAATGAACGTACTGTATATCAAAAAGTAATGAATCAAAAATCATTTTTTTTACACAAAAAGCTTAAAAATGTCCTCTAGTTTTAAAATCGGCTATAAAAAAGCCCGTGACGCATATTCGTAAACAGGGTGATGTAGAATGCAAAATCTAGATCTTCTCTTTTTTTTTAAATGTAACGCCCAATATTTTATCATACCAAAGAATTGCTTTTAATATGCTCTTTCATCTTTGTATAGCACTTGTTATGGCTGCATTCATTAGTTTCAGAGATATTTCGATGTTTCTACAAATCTTAAATCTGCCTTCTATATTGTTTACTAAAATTTATTTATTTTGAGAAAATACTATCGAATTTTATTTTTGCTTAACAAGCAGCTAAAATATAAGGTCATAATAGTACTTGATCAAGTTAAAACACTGAAATAACGAGATAAGAGTGCTGAGGAAACAATTTTATACACGTCATGCATAATCTTTCAATCGCATTAGTTTTAAGGTGCCTCTATCCTGGATATTGCTGTTCATAGTTGGTATATTCTAGAGGCAAGTAGACAATTTCTCAGAGATTCTCCTAAATACCCTCAATGGAAAAATTAATTTTTAAAGCTGGTTTTTCAAACAGTACGGAATTATTGAGCAGGTTATGAAAACTGTCAATTTTTCAAAGCCTACCTGATAAATCTGCTTGATATATTATGCATCACGCCTACAAAATTGTTTCCTCAGCATACTTGACTGTATTGTCTCGATAATTTAGGGTTTTGACTTGATCAAATAGTATCATGACCTTACAATCTAGTTGTTCGTTAAATAAAAAACAAATTAAATAGTACTTTCTCAAAATAAATATATTTCAGTACACAAATAGAAGCTATATTTTAAATTTAACGAGAAATCGAAATATCTCGAAAACTGATGGACGTAGGTACAAGTGCTATACACAGATGAAAGAGCCTATTAAAAGCAATTATTTGGAATAATAAAATATTGGAGGTTACATTTAAAAAAAAGAGAAAATCTGGATTATGCATTCTACATCACCCTTGTGTATTTCAGTACACAAGTAGAAGCTATATTTTAAATTTAACGAGAAATCGAAATATCTCGAAAACTGATGGACGTAGGTACAACAAGTGCTATACAGAGATGAAAGAGCCTATTAAAAGCAATTCTTTGGAATAATAAAATATTGGGGGTTACATTTAAGGAAAAAAGAGAAAATCTGGATTATGCATTCTACATCACCCTGTATACGAATATGCGTGGCAGACCTTTTTTATAGCCGATTTTAAAACTAGAGGATATTTTTAATCTACCTATGTAAAAAAATAATGTTTGATTCACTACTTTTTGATATACAGTACGTTCGTTTGACAGCGATTTGGGTATAAAAATGATCATAACTTTTGAAATACCCTGTATGATGTTATAACACCTTCTATTGTGAGAAGAGAAATTTTTAGTAGAATCTAAAAATAGGATAATGTATAGGGTGTCTCATTTGAAAAAATATATGTTTGCATCACCACGTAGTTATGGATCACCCTGTACAAATCAAAATATTTTCTGAGCAAGGAGCATATCCGTGGCTACAACTTTTGTGTACAACTTTTTTAGCTATCTTCTACAGTAGATCAGTTGTTGACTGAGCCGGTACTAAAAACTCACCCTGTATAGACAGGGGAGAGCGGTGAGCTTACGAATTTGGGGGGTGCTGTCCGGAGGTTACATTAACACCGAATTGCCGAATTAGGGTGGTAATTAAATGCTGGTGTTGCGTGTCGTTACGCCGAGGCACGTCTGCTAAAGATTATTTCGGTTTCTTATGCCTCTTATGTGACAGCCCTCAGACGCACACACTCGAGCGGTGAACCGTGCCGAAAACGTGGGAAGCTTAGGAATGTTCGAGAAATGGGAAACAATATCAAATCTCACGGAACATCGCACTACTCTGTGTTATTCGTTTAATCCAGTTAGATTGGTTTTTGCTTGGGACCAGAACCTGACAAGCTAACCTTTTGTATGGGCGTAGGATACACTGAACCTCATCGCTACTACAGATATTAAAAATGTCATCCAAAAAAACGACTTTAAAAACAAGACATACCAACGTTTTGTCCAAATGTAGTATTTTATGGAAAATGGCTGGCAAACCAAAAACCAATGAAATCATAAAACAGGTATTGGGTTATACATTGAGTTACCCTGGCGCCACAAGATGGAACTCAATGCATGACTCAATAGTCCAAATTTTAAAGGATAAGGAATATTTAGAAGAGCTTTTCGAAAAACTTAACATTAAAAATCAGATGTTTAAAGACTCTGAAATGGAATATCTAATATCAGTACTACAGCCATTAGCAGACGCTATCGACAGCGAGAAAAATACTTATTTTGGGTATTTGTTACCATGTTTGGGGTCATTATATAAAAAACTGAACCGAATAAAACCAAATACCGTAAATAGTGCCCGGCCTATCTTGGTAGCACGTAAAGAGAGTTTATTGAAACGTTTCATACTGCCAACTTCAACTTGCCTTCAACAGAAACAAAAGAGGCAACTATTGCATCATTCACCCTGCCTCAATTTAAACTGAGGTGGAAAAACTGTTTCCAAGATTTCACAAAAGATGATTTGTCAGAGTGTATTACGAGGTTCGTTTTTGAAGTAGCACAAGATATAATAAATCTAGAAAAGAAATCTGATCCTAAGCAAGAGAATTACAACAAATCTTCGAATGTAGATGCTTTTTTTGAGCTTGATGCAGATGCTACTCAGAACCTTACTGCACCATCTTGTGATCATAAAAAGAAGATTGAGTTGGAGATTTTGCAGTTCCTTAACGATACATCATCGGAGTTTGAGTCGCTAAACATGTACCCTTTCATAAAGAAACTGTTCTTTAGATTCAACACTATACTTTACCCTCCTCGGCTCCGGTTGAAAGACTGTTTTCTTTTGCCGAAATAATAAATAGCTCCAGGAGGCATGCTCTTACGGATGAACATTTTGAGGAGCTAGTAATCCTAAAATCAAATTCAAAAAATTATTGTGTTTTTTAGTATTGTTCTTTTATTTATTTTAAGTCACATGCTTAAGTTTTGTTCGTTTGTTTATCAGTACTGTTAAACCTTTTGACTTTTAATAAATAAGTTTACATAAATAAAAACGTGTTTGACTTATAAAAGGTGATTCACGTCAAGAATAAATAATTAATTAAACTAATCCGATTATAAATTACAGCAAATCCAAATAAATTATGAGTAATTCAATTACTGCAGAGTAATTGAACTGTTATTTAAAGTAGTTGAATTGGAATGAGTGATTCTATTACTGAGCAGTAATTCAATTAAAATAAGTAATTCAATCAAATGAGTAATTGGCTACTGTAATTTCAAAAATAATCAACTACTTGTGATGGTAATTGGTAATGCAACTACATTAGACAATCCGTTAGTAACTCGTAATTAATTGCAACCCTTTTGTTCAAAGAATTGGTAATATTGTAATTCAGTTATTTGTTAAGGATAATTGCAACAGCTCTGGGTGTAGGATTCGACCCTACAAGTATAGCATGTGCGGTTCTTGCCAACTTAACATTTGATCCACAGGTCATATGACTCTTTTTATATCATAACACCCACAGGTTTGTACGTACTAAGCCTAATAACGGTACTCTGGCGCTCTCGTCAAACCAGTCTTCTTGTCTGCTCGAACTCTGGAGGTCGCCGGTTTAAATCCCGGCAGCCATCAAAATGACAAAACCACATCTGGATGAGAGCATTAAAGATAACAGTTAACATTTCGACCACCACCCCCCCCCCCCTTTCTAGAAGTCTCTGTACTAGCCCGGATAAGAGACATCTGGGTCGAACGCGATCGGAGATTGATACTGATACTTCAGACTCCTTGATTTGAACTACGGTTATAATTATTATATAAGATATTTCTAAAACACCTAAACAGGGGGTGCATGAAAACATCCGGTGCACAATGGAGGTAGGAGAAAATAATGAAACTAGCCAACCTTGAGGTTAATCTAATAAGAAAAATATCGACGTTGGGATACAAGGTATATAAAAAACCAACGCATACTGACCAGTACTTACATAAAGGATCAAACCATAACCCATCTCAGAGAACTTTGACAGGATGGGAAAGAAAAGTGGGGGAACTAGATGAACTTAACACCGAACTGGAGCAACTAAAGAGCGCTCTTAAGGCAAATGGGTATACAGAGAAGGAGATATTAAAGATAATGAAAAAATACAGGCGAAACTAACAACCACAACCTACAGCAAGAGTATCTTTACTCTGTGTCTGGAATAAGAGATATTATAGGAGCAATGGTACAAAAAGAGAATGTCAAGCCCATCTACAATGTCACAAGAAAGATACAGGAATATTTGAGATGGCGAGCACTCAATGAACGTCTCCATCAAGCCAGAGAATTTATTTTAGGAGCTCTGATCCAAGGTGAGGCGGTTCTGTCTCTCACTGGACAGAAGCCGGCTATAAGGATTCTTCTCGGCCTGCTGTACGCTCATAACATCTTCAAACGTTACTTGAGTCTGATGTAAGTGGCAAGTGATCTGACGTGTGCGTGTCCTCGGCATACATTCTGGGTCACTGTGAAGCCCTTCGGTATCACAGGCAGACCATACCAGGTTCAAGAGTACTTGAACCTGAGGGTATAATTTTTTGTTATAACTGAGCAGACCGCGTAGACAGAGCCTTAAATACCAGAGTACCGCGGCTGCTGTGAAAGGGTTATGTTAACGCAGGATTTGAATGGTCAAATACCCGCAGGCCCAATAAATACCTCTCCTAGCAGCCCATTCCAAGCCTTGGATACCTTGGGAATGAATGTGCCGTTGTGCCGCTCGGTTCTTGATGCATGAAGAATGACCGCCTTAGGATGAGATGCAGCGGTCGCGCGGGTGCATCTAATAGGAGCGGTGAGCGGCGGAATATCGGTAGAAGAGCGAGAGGTCACCAACAACACGCCGGTGAGAAAGTGGCTGGAGGTGGCGCGTTAAGGCCGGGTCGCCAATTAGTCGAATTGCCCTTCTCTGGACGGCATCAAGTATAGACAGAGTAGTAGGGGCAGCAGCTCACCAGACAAAATAAGCAGGACCCGAGGCCATCCTCATATTTGCGATGAGGGCTGGACTTGAGAACTAGGGTAAGGAGAGTTGTATAAGGGCTCGTTTGCACTGGTGGTTCTGGTCACCAGAAAGCCTCTGCTCCTCATGCGTTCATTCATTTGGCAACCGTTAAGGATAAAAGAGGCCAATTCACAATACCAGGAGTTACGTGGGAGAGTATGCATTAGAATAATGAAGCAGTCGATAACCACTGGGACTGCAAAATATAATGCCAGCTGTTCAGGATCAATTTTGAGGAGGTTTTTCCCGCAAAATCTTCATTCTATCCCAGGCTCCACAGAGAAGCCAGCGAAATGCAAAGGTATCGCAAAAATTTCGATAGGAAAAGATAAACACAGAGTGTCAACCGGACATGGGTACCCATCGTAAAGAACTCTGCCGTACCGTATGGGAGCGGCGCTACCATTGCTGTCAGTTGGACCACGTCACCGTTAACAGGTATAAGTACAGCTGAAAATCGACCAGCTCGTGGTGGCCTAAAAATCCAAGAACTACAGATTATTTACTCCAGCTGATGTTTTCGTATCACATTTGGCCGTATCCTAAATTTCGAGTAGTTGCTTGTGTAGTTTATTCTTTTCTATTCTCCAAGACCTTCATTTCAAAGGAAAAAGTATTTAAGCTGTCCAGAATTGGTGCCTGTATGATCTGCAGTTGCATCCGAAAAGCATACTGACCTCTTAGTTAGTTTTATAACTAGAAATGAGGGGTTCCATCCCAAAACTTGCCTGATCAACTTTTTACAAAAAATGAGGTAGCAATGTCCATGTCTTATATGAACAGTCACCTATACGATGATCCACTTTAAACAAGTCAAAAGTTTCCGCATCCTATGTTATCGTTCCATAACTTGCCTTATCCATCGCCTATATCATTCCAAAACTTGCTTTATCTCACGGGACCAATAGAAATTTGGCATCTGTGTACCGTGATTACACAATGTTATTACGCATCAAGCGACCATATTCAGAGCTATTTGACTTGCTGCCGAGTAAAGAAGACGTAGTATTATTGCGACAGCGTTTTCAGAAGAAAAAAAGTTTTTTTTGGCCACAATATGGATAATGAATCTTTTTATTTACCTAGTTTTTCATTAAAATAATATAAATAACTCTTGTGTCACTTTTTTATCATTCCATGACTTGCTTTGTCCAAGCTAATATGTCAAAACGCGCCTTATCCATTTTATTTCTGTAAATATCTCCGACATGAAGACAACTAGATTTGAATCAGTGCTGCAATACTACCCCCATACTACTGCCCATACTACTGCCTCCAACTGCCAATTTTTGGTAAGCCCATATTTCTGTACTTCCATTAAACGGCTTTTCGCGTTTTGTGAAAAATTATGTCAAGTAGACAAGACGAGTTTTGGAATGGAACCCCACAAATATAACCTTTACTTGCTTCATTTATCTTTCAATGATTAATATACAGGGTGTCCCACGACGATTAAGACAAGCAATATATCAACACTGAGCAGTAGTAGCGAATTATAATTTTGGGGGTGTAAATTAGAGCAAATATAGTATCCTTCCTTAATATTGTGTCACCCAACGAGTTATTTGTGTTTGGTCACGTGACGTTCGATTCAAAGTTTTTAACAGGACACCCTGTATATTTGTGACTTTTTGTGTTCGTTCCGATAAAATAATTCCAACAAACTAGCACACTTGGGGTCTAAAGTGATTAATTCAAGAGCTACAGGTGCTTAAAGGATGGTACCATTACCATTGATTATAACATGTACCTCTACAGTTAAATTACTTTGGTAGTGTTTCATAATGGTAGTGATACAGTCCTTTAAGTACCTGTAGCTTTCGAATTGATCACTTTAGACCCCAAGTGAGCTAGTTCGTTGGAATTGTTTTATAGGGGGAACACAAAAGGTTACGAATATACAGAGTGTCCCATTAAAAATTTTGAATCGGACGTCACGTGACCAAAAACAAATACCTCGTTGGGTGACACAATAATAAGAAAAGATACTATATTTGCTCTAATTTACACTCCCAAAGTTATAATTCGCTACTACTGCCCAGTTCCGATATATTGCTCGTTTTAATCGTCGTGGGACACCCTGTATTTAGCATACAGTGTAGTGAGCAACTGCTCACTGTCAAAACCGATACCCAATTTAGAAATAGCCAAAGTGATCAAGACGTCTAGTGGTGGAATTTAGAACCCAATGTTGTATGTGTGCCCATGGTAACCAGATTCTTTTAGCATGCATGTGTACCAACTCAGAGAGAATGAAATCAAACACAGAAATGTTGTGATATGGTTTTTTTATTATTTGTTTCTTAACATTTGTTTTGTATTTATTAATCATGAGTGCTGAGTGTTTCTGGTATGATTTTATTACTTGATTCTTGTATTTATCAAATCATGAATGCTTTGTATTTCATATGTTTTACTGGTGAAGTATTTATATTGATATGTTAAAATATACGATTCAAAATGTCTTAATAATAGTGGTAAACTGGCTCTTGTTATTGATATTGTATAATAAAGAAATGGTTATAAACATTCACAGTCTAAATGATAAACAATAATAATAATACATTGTGGACTAGATCTCTGTTTAACGTCAGGGAGAGAAATATGGATAGAATGTGGAAAAGTGTAAAATATCAGCATATATATAAATAAATAAATAAATATAACCAACCATATAGAGGAGTAAATAAATGAGATAATTGGAATAGGTCCGACCTGGGTTGTTACCAGGCATCGGCCTTCCGTAAATAAATATCATATATAAATAAAGAGAAATCAGTAAATGTTAAAATAAATACAGATAAATAAGACAGAGTTATCTCTGTTCACCATTAGCCTGCAATACCTAGAGTAGACGGAAATCAGACACCCAACGCCATATAGTATCGTCTCAAAAGCTCGGATATATAGTATCCATTGTGAAACACTTTAAAATATCGTAGCCAGACCACATTAGTTAATCATACAAACTCAAAAGACAACATACCTGCTAATATTCGTGAAAAAAACTCAAAAACCCTTCTGTTGAAATTTTGGTCTCCAGCTTGTTACGTTTTTGCCAAAAACAATCCCCAATTGTAATTCATAAACAAACTATCAACAAAACTATGGCAACGAATATCACAAGCCACTAGTTTATTAGTTTATTCCAGTGACCAAACACAACAACCAAAAGCATCACAGAACAATATCTTTTTTTGTGAAAACGGATTGACAATTTAACACAGAATGAAAGGAAAGAAAGGAAGCATTACAGAACAGTAGTACAGAATCACAGATGGAAAACTAATATAGAAAGTCACTCATGGTGTGACAAGTATCAAAATATCTGAACAATATAGAATGTAGTAATAATCAAATACATTACTTATCTGAACTTCATCAAGTCACTTCATGACTATACACTCATACACTTAGATCTTATATTTTTTATAAAAATCGATGACATCAATGTCCAACTTCGGTCACGTGACCGCTAAAGGTGCGTTCTAACGTCTGGCAGCCAGGAGCGCGTTCCGGATCACCACAACAGTTTTAAAAGTATACTTCAAATACCAACGAAAATGACTCTGGTACGATATAACACTAAGACATAATAATTACACAGCACAGCCGCATCGTCACCAAGGAGTCACATTTAATATCATTAGAGAACCTTTTACAAGAAAGGACAGCTTCCAGGCCATTATGTGAGTTAGTAATTACCTTGGTCCCCCAATAAATTCAACTCTTCTTTCCTTTTATGCTTCCTGTGCGTTAGGCCTAAATGAGGCGTCTTCCTCGACTTTAAGAACAAGTTCAGATGCGCGTGCAAAGAAAGGAAAAAGGGGACCTATTCATTCAGGAAGCGAAATGAAAGTAGGTTGGATGAAAGTTAACAGATTTCCCTTTGTGGTTTGCGAATGGCGGTCCCAAAGGTTTCCAAATTTCAGTAAAAGCCATTGTCACGTTTTTTCTGATGGCAAGGTAGGTAAAAATAATATAGATATACTGCACCTGTTGTATCCATTTTGAACTATTCTTGACTGTTTTCTGTAGTTGTGTGAATTATGCCTGCTCGGAATCAAGAGCTATCTGTCGATCTATCTAAGCTCTCCTGTTGGGAGTAGCAACTATAAGGACTACAGAAGATGCCGCTAGGTACAGAAAGGCAGGTTGCTAAAAAGCACCGACGTTGTTGTACAGACCTACGTAACAATGCGCAAAAAAGAGAAGGCAGGAATTTAGAGACCGGTTGAAATTACACTCACCGACCTAATCACTTTGAAATGCTACAAATATGCTATAATGCTACTTATGTTTTTAAATTATTTTGTGTATCTGTGACAAGTCAAACAACCTGACATAATTTTGTAAGCTGCTAACATGAAGTCCGTTTCTGATATGTATCAGCTTGCTATGAAACGGTTATGTTATGTATTTTGTGAATTCGTTGACGCAGGACTTGGATAGGACAACGCTCGTAGGCTCAATAAATGCATCTCCTGGCAGGTGTGATCGTATCTCTCGGTTCTTTACGTATGAAGGACGACTGCCTTGAGATGACATATAGCAGTCTCGCGGTTACATCAAGTAGGCCTGACGAGCGGCGGAGTCATAGAGAAGCTCCGTTTGAATACCGATAGCATAAGAGCAAAACATGTCTTAGGCCAGTTTCACAATCATTAGTAACCTGTGGTAGTTGCTTAACCGACAGATAGGAATTAACCGGTTTTTTAATAATAGTAATAAAAAACTACTACCTATTTGATAGATATTGCCATTCCCAACGATGTGAATATCCAAAACACCTACGCTGGGAAGATATCCAAATACATGGACCTTGCCATGGAAATAAAACGACTTTGGAAACAGAGCAAAGTCACAATTGTCCCCCTCATTATGTCTGTGTCAGGCCTTACACCAAACACGTTTACACAACACCTTCAACAGCTGGGCCTGGACGAAAAGTTACACAAAGCATTCCAAAAGTCTGTAATCCTGAAGACCTGTAATATTGTGCGATCCTTCCTAAATTCCGATCAATAATAGTCAGGGTGTTGACTTGGCACAGCCCGTCAACACTTGTTGCTACCGCAATTATGCGAGAGGAACTTAGAAAGTCAGATGAAATAATAATAATAATAATAATAATATGAATGAATATAAACTGTACTGGGATGTTGAAATACATACGGATAAGACTATCCCGGCAAATCGGCCAGATATAGTTTTCCAGTCGAAGGCAGACAAAGTTACCTATTTGATAGATATTGCTATTCCCAACGATACGAATATCCAAAACGCCTACGCTGGGAAGATATCTAAATACACGGACCTTGCGATAGAAATAAAACGACTTTGGAAGCAAAACAAAGTTACCATTGTCCCCCTAATTATGTCTGTCTCAGGCCTCACACCAAACACATTTACACCACACCTACAACAGTTAGGCCTGGACGAAAGGTTACACAAAATATTTCAGAAGTCTGTAATCCTGAAGACCTGCAATATTGTTCGATCCTTCCTAAATTCCGATCCGTAATAGTTCAGGTGCTGACCTGGCACAGCCCGTCAACACCTGTTGCTACCGCAGTCATGCGAGAGAAACTTGGAAAATCAGGAAAATATGTAAGAAATAAAGTTGCCTGATATCATATATCAGAGCTTCCAGGACGTTGGTGTGGTCGTGGAGGTTCTACTAACTGGCGTGAAAGATCTCCAGACCTCATGCCATTGGATTATTGTTCATGGGGCTGGATCAAAACCTAGGGGCCGATTTTATCAACAGGCGCATTTAAACAAAGGCTTTGACCAATCAGAGCAGCCCGTTCAAGAACATGCATCTGTCAAAGTACTCTGAAAACTATTGATTTCTCTTAAAGTTTACCTCAAAAAGGTTAAAAATGACATGCTTCTTATACAATCGGCCACTATGAACCATCTAATATCTTTTACAGTCTGATTTTCCATCCTAAATGGGTGAAAAATTGCATTTTCTTGTTTAACAAAAAGTTTAGTAATTGATAATTTCAACCAATCAGATTCCGCAAAAACTATACATTTGATGGCTGGTTCTTTCTTCTGCCAAATGATAATGATGACAAAAGTTAGGGTTTTGAATATTTTTTTTTGTGATAAATGGAGAGATCAAATATAAGTTTTACAACAAAAGTGTTTTTGTTTTTTCTTTTTCGCAATAATTCAAAAGTTATATCAAAATAAAAATGGGTTTTTGAATCCAGAACCGAAAACACGCCGACACGACGGCTCCCGAACCCATGTGATGGGTAACAAGCATATCAATGAATATTTTGGTTAAAAAAAAATAAAAGAAAGGTAGGTGCACGGGCTGGGTCTCGAACCAACACCCAGCAACACCACCCACGAAAACAGGAAAGCGTTGTCGAACACCATACCACTCGGCCACCCGCCATTTTGCCAAGGGGATCGCCTCAACGGTACATATTTGATTTGGGATTAGGTACTTTCTTACTGGGATTTGTGATCTAATTTCAACCATTCAAAAAGATATTTATTTCGATCGTTAACTTGGTCTCGAGCTGCAAACTTCATTCGTCGACTATGTTGCAACATATATACATTTGTTACAACAATAGTTTTGTTATATACGATATGATGCAAAGTCATCCAACTTTGACGTTTTGTTCTCAATATTCATAAAATACTATTGGACGATATTTATTAACCTAGCCCGCAATACCCAATAGAACGCTTTTGCTAAATAACATCCAATAGAAAAGCTTTGTCAAATTCTTTGTTAAATATGCATGTTGATAAAATCGGGCCAACCGAAGTGTACAAAATAAAAGTGGACACGTGGGATGCACTAGTTCGTCGAATTAAGGATACTGCAGCCCATATTAAAGAGGAACGAATGAACCAATTGGGAGAGCAGCAAACGCTCTTCGTAGACAAATCGGAAAATGTTCAGAGGTCAGTGGCTATATCTTTGAACATTTATTAAAAGAACACTATTATTAAGATAATATCAATGAGCTAAATTTGTTAATAGGGTCTTTGTACCCAAAAAATATTGCTTTAAAGCATTAGATAGAAGTTTTTGCTTTTTTAAGTTTGTCGTAAGACTGAGTCAAAATATAAATTTGAATCAGTTGGAATGGCATGAAAACGACCTCTGATGTCACTAGATATTATAGGGATGGGATTTGAGGTACTATAAATACCTAATACTATTTGATCGATAATTTTGGTTGTGACACTTGACGACTTGACGCACGTCGTATTTTCATTGAGGTTAGGCATCTGATTTTCGGGATTTTTGGCATTGATCAGTGGCAAAAGTCCAAATCAGAATGGAAGGTTGACGTAAGAATAACCCAACCTCTTGTTTCAGTGCCACAGAACAACTGGTCGTTTTGTGCTTTTAGATGTTTTCAATTATAGCTAGAGGTGGCGTGTGACTAAGAAAATAATTTTCTTTCTCTTAAACATACTCTTAATCCAGATGTATGACCACTTAAATTACCCTATTTGTTACTATGCTATAACAATTGAGAATCGGATTTTTTTTACATTGTTTTCATGTATCATACACACCTAGAGTTTGGTAAATTCCTCCCGAGCCACCCCGTATACGTCCTTGCCGTGTCCCTCTCAGATTATTATTGCTAGAATACGGATATACACTCTGTACGCTTTCTGTTTCTCTCTCCAGCTCTACCCTACCTACCTACCCCGTCCCTTCTACGCACCGCAATTTCGAATTTAAACTTGGCGCGACAAGACCGATAATTATTACCCCGGTACATTTGTGCAGAAAGCCGGAAACGAAAGGGGATTGACTCAGGGTCGGACTCACAGACACCACACCATGACGTCATCATTCAAATCCTATATATATAACGAGTTTTCTACAGCTGTCGCCGCTTCTCGCATCCTAGCTTTCAACGCTTGCGATCATTCCAGTCGTGTGCTTGTAGTCCTCTATCCACCATTGCGCAGTTTACTTCTTGCTTCCATGACTTTCTTGGTCTACCTCTTTTTCTGCGATTAGTGGGGGTCCACTGTAACAGTCGCTTTGGCCATCGTTGATCATTCATCCTTTCGACGTGGCCATACGATTTCAACCTTTTACATTCTATAGTTTCGAGGATGTCAATATCTATGCCCATTTGCTCTCTAATTTCAACATTTCTTACCATGTCCCTTCTAGTTAGTTGGCAGCATCTGCGCCAACAATTCATTTCCATAGCTTCTTTTTTTGAAAGCGTCTTTTTTGCTTATTACCCAAAGCTCTGAGCCATACGTAGCAATACTTCCAATGATACTTTTATATATTCTAATTTTTTTGTTCCGAGTGATGTGATTATTCCAGAGTATACTGTTCAGTTGGGGTACTGCTGTATTACCTTGTGCCATTCTAGCTGCTATTTCGTTTGTATTATAGCCATCTTTTGTTATTCGTACACCAACGTATTTTTAGCTATCAACGCTTTTAATTTGCGTGCCTCTTAATTCTAAATGTCGTCCTTCACTTCCCTCTACTACGTACTCTGTTTTTGATGGGTTAGTTGTTAATCCCCACTTGGTATATTCTTCATCGATTTTTCGCAACATATAGTAAATATCATCCTCATCTTCTGCAAATATTCAAATCCTACGACGAGTAAAAACAGGCGCCATCTTCCTTTAGCTGCAGACATGTTGCGGTTACTTGTCAAAAAATACACACACAAAATTTGGGCAATCGAATCTGATAAATGAGCAAATGCCTTCACGTATAAATGCCAGTTTTATAACAATAATAGGAATTCGGTTCATCCGTAACTGATGATAACTGCAGGAAGTGTCACCAACAGAACAGGAAAAAGAAGCAATAGGTCACACAACAAGCGCATGCAAAACTCTCGCTAGAACCAAGTATACAGCTAGACAGGACTCTGCAGCCAAAGTGATACATCAAGCACTACCACAACAAACAGGCTAATAGAAAACACAGATCCGTATTACAACTACGCACTCACATCGGTACTCGAAAACGAGCAATAAAAACTGTACCGAGACGTTGAAATAGATACAGACAAGACTATTCGAGCAAATAGGCCAGATATAGGTTTTTAGTCAAGGCAGGAAAGTTACCTGTTTGCTAGATATTTCTATTCCTAACGATATGAATATCCAAAACACCTATGCTGGGAGATATCTAAATACACTGACCCTGATGGGTATAATCATGTGAAAATTGATAATACCCATAAAAACCTTGTTCTTAGAATTAAGTTAGCTCATTTTCTCATTTTTCTCATTTTATTTGCAAGATACAAATAATGCCACCCCTAGGAGGCTCAGCCTTGTCGCAGGATACAGGCGTACATCACACAATAATTATGATACCGCACAAAAAATTTTATAATTCCATATCTTCTGGAGCCATCAAATAATCCTGATCAGCACTCCTTCATATCAGAACTGGATAGCCTTCTTTGGTTATGTTTGTTGTTTTTTAACGGGTTATTGGACACTGTTCCAAAGAGGGGCACCGGGTAATACTGTACTTGCTTTTATGAATGCTAGAGCTATTAAAAACTAGAAATTTTGAAAGTATGATAAAATAAGAGAATAAAATAAGAGAGACAAAAAGAGAAAGAACAAAAAAGGGAAAATAGGGATTGAAAAAAGCAAAAGGCATATGGTCAATATAGATATTATAAGAAATAATAGATATAAAAAGATATAGAAACTTTATACCTACACCTGCGCCTAGAAAAAAAAATAGAAATAGCAAAGCTTTCACTAACACAGATGTAGTTACAAAAATACATACAGCTAGATTTAAGAATTCATCTCCTATAAGCGGAACACTGATTAAACGAATGGTCACATAGACTTTTCCTCCCTTTAGGGAGACAAAGATAGTCTGGCCTGTTGGTCTAAGACCAGTGCCATTAAACTAGCGAAAAAAAAACTGACCTTGCCATAAAAACAAAACGACTCTGGAAGCAAAATTATTATCCCCCTAATTATGTTGGTCTCAGGCCAAATACTAAACACATTTACACCACACCTACAACAGTTAGACCTAGATGAAAGTTTACACAAGATATTCTAAAAGTCTGTAATCCCAAAGACCTGTAATATTGTACGATCCTTTCTAAATTTAGATCAATAATAGTTCAAGATCCTGGCATCTCCCTTGAACCCGATGAAGTTTTAGCTGACAACCTTATAGAAGCTCGTCATTGTACCCCAAAGTAGATGTTCTGTTTTGTCGTGTCATTAGTCTACAGTCAGTAATATCAATTGTCAATTTGTCAAAATGAAATGTAATACGTTGATAATTAAACGTGCGTCATTTATAACAAATAAGAATTAGGTATAGTTTAATCGAAAGACCTCCGTCCCGTTATTTATGAAAAAGTGTGTTACCAGGTCGTATAGAAAAGTCTTTGTTTAGAGAAGTAGGTACCAAAATTACATCCTGTTTCACGCTACAGTAAACAATACCTACCAAACTCGCTTAAGACTCCAAAAACCGCTTATAATTTGGATACCGGTCTACTTGTCCATACTAACTTACGATACCACAAAAAATTCCTATCGATATGGAATTATTGCAGCACCACATAAATAGCACCAGACAGCTATTCATATGTCATAATTAAGTTCTGACTCATACTCTAGTCTGGCAGCGCTTGAAAACTACTTCACGAAAAATTCATTAGTTAAAAAAATTCTAGTGTTAATCAAGGAACTCCAAGATCAGGGATTAAAGATAGAATCTATTAATTGGATTCCAGCTCAAGAGATCATGGGTAACGAAAAACCGACTCACTGGCACAAAAGGTTACACAACACAAACTCTAAGCAACAAAATTCCAGTCACCCTCAAAGAAGCCAAAAGACATTACTCTGAGACTATAAAAAGTCACTGGAATGACAAGTGGAAATCTTCACCTCCACTCAGTAAGACATCACTCGGCAAAACTACTCATCCCTTCAAATAAAAGAGGTCAATGTACAATCAACAGACTTGAAACTGATCACATAAATGGTTCACATGTCCATCGCATAACCAAAGAGGGACAAAAAATGCTTACCCTGTGAAAAATCTGACTATACTCCCCATTCTAGTGGAGTGCACACACCACGCGCCAGCAAGAGAGTAGTTCAACACCCCAGACTACATCACCAGTAACCTAGAATCATAGGAAGATTGTTTAAGAACTGTAAAATTCATTAAAACTTATTTAATGCGTGCTTAATCTATATTTTTGTTATGCCTCATTTGTATTTGAATTTTGTATACTTTAGTTATAAGGAGACTATAGATTAATAAACAAAAAAGTAACTTTGTCTGCAGACTTGATTGCATTATATTTTGGCAAAAACGGGAAATATAAAAGGGTTTGGCCAGGGTTCTTCTTCTTAGCTGTTTTCTTCATATAAACTGAAAATGCTGGGATGTTTCCAGCTTCTTGGAGCGACATTTTTATTCTTTGTATCACCTTCTAGTCGTCTTCTTGATAGTAGCAGCTTTTCTACAAGAAATGTTTGATTTTTCCTGCCGGTATCTTTTTTTCGCACAAGGACAACGAAGTTTAACCATTTGCATTAACCTCAAATTTTTGACATGTGCTTATATTTTGATGGATATCGGCAGTTGCGCAAATAGGTCTCGCCGAAAACTCCCAATTTTGATGTGGAAAATTCCCTAGAATTCCCTAGATCAAAACTAATTTATTTATTTATTCGTTAGACCATGGCCGACTTTACTCACTAGGCCGGAGGATGAAATATGGCAACACTGAATCAGCGGGCCGAGTTTTCATTTGCTGTTATGTCATGTGTATTCTTCCAGGAGCAGAAAATATGGTTGGAAGGTGATTAATAATGCGTTTCTAATTACTTACCTGCACAAACGAAACTATAAAGATAACAAGATGCCTGCAAAGCGTGTAGTACCAGGTTGCAGCCCAGTAGAGGACATACCAAACCATGGCCCAACATAACCTTATTCCAGAGTGGCCAAAAACAAAATACTCAAGCAACAGTCTCTTTCAGGCTCATAGCTCACTGTATTTGCGACAAGTACACACATAAAAAGAAATTCTCAAGTCAAGAATTGTGGTATGTATTCTTGTAAATACATACTCACAACAAGAATATCTGTTCTCACTCTAAGAAAGAATATTTGATGAGGAAATTATAGAAAATTTGTATCAAGGATAATATATTTTTGATTTATATATTTATTTTAAAGAAATATGCTCCGAAAGAAAATATAATTTTCTTTGCAACCAAGACTATAATAATTTAATAATAAGTATTTCATAATTTTATATCAAGATTATCATTTTTTCCAGCGGTCTCCTTTTATTTCTATCAAGAACATAGACAGCTTGCAAATGCGAAACTCCATTTACAATATGATAGTCTTGGTTTGAAAATGAACGCTGTTTTAAGCACACCCTATATTTGTATCAAGTAGATCATTTATTTGATGTCTGTTGCCCGTCCACGTCCTCTGCCATTACCGGTTTTCGGATTGTCGCATTCGCCGCCATCTTTAGCACCGTAGCGTAGTACTTACATCCTGGATCCTGCATAATAGTACATAATAGTCTAGTCAAACTGTAAAATAAATTGCCATTGCCACGTGATACCCGTAATATCACCGTCAACCATCGGTCACCGAATCTGCCGGTAGTGCTGGTCCACCGCCATTTGAGTCGCGTCCCAGTTCCCATCAGTTTCCTATCAGTGGATCTATCCAACCATGAATGAGCTATTAAAAAAATGGGGATGCGAAGACCTGACAGCTGCTCCTAGGTAAGTATCAAGTGTATTATTAAATGTGATTTAAGAAATTTTGGAGAACTATTTCTCCAGTATCACTGACTGATTTACAAATATTTGAAAACTTTGCACACATGTCCCAAGTTCAAAATTCAATTGGCTGCTACATGTGCATGTATGTCTTGCAGATAATGACATAGACGAGAGAAATTTCTACATGCTCATAGAAGAGTTTGAATGATTGATTCAATACAATACATTTCTTGGAATGAAACAACAGTGGCTCTGGTAACAGCTCATCAGGGTTATCAAACGCTCAAATCAATACTACTAGATTCCTCCTCCTACTTGCGTCAAGTTTATAAAATGCTTCAGTTAAGATTATGAAATGCTTCAGTCAAGATTATGAAATGCTTCGGTCAAGACTACCATATGCTTGATTTAAGATTTTGGTATTCTTACTTTCAAGAATTTTCCATTTTTGCATAGATAGAAGATATTTTCTCAATCTGACCCTTATAGGAAGTTATGGTATACTTGAATTAAAGCATCTGTGCTCCATCTAAGAAATTATTTTTATGTGTGTACTGCCGGCAACGTAAGCAGTTGTTAAATCCTGACCTGAATAGGATGCTATTCTAGCAAGGCCATCCTAACTTGGCAATTTCTACGGTTGTGTTATTTCCTCTCAGTTCGGCCCGTTACCAAAATTATTATCGGCGTAGCTGATACTCGCAAAATGCGGGCTGTAGGAGGGCCGTATCCCGATGAGGAATACTTTATTTTTGATGAAGTGCTGGAAATGCGAGATGCCTATAGGGTGTTTCCCTTCCGAAATAATTTGCTAGAGTGGAAGTTTGGCGAACTCACGCTGCATTTATGTACCCTGCAAAGTTTAAGATACGTAGGTTGTTTTACCTGCCAAAGGTCATATTATGATACGTAGTATTTATTACGCTATTATTCCTTCACACGGTCTAGGTCAGGAGAGAACTGTAGTGTAGAAAATGATCGATTTTGTAATAATGATGTTTTTAATGTTTTAACGTGCATGTGCCACGTAAATGTGCTCTGACAAACCTAGCCTTCTGAGATACAAGTTAAGCACTCCTGGAGGCAATTCTCTCAATTTACAGTTGTATAAAGAAATACATTGATTAGTAACGTCACTGAACCCTCATTTACTCAAAAGTAGCATAAAACATCCCCTACTTAGACATTATTTTTATTCTTGTGACGAATTTATGACTGCACAGGATACCAACTTTTACCAGATCAGTGATGTAACATGTTAGTATCCAAATACAAGACAATGTTACATAAAGAATTGAAATCTGTATTGAGTTTACAACATCAGTGGCATTAATCTAGCATGTATCTACCACTTTTCGGTAAATCTTGTATACCTGAACCATTCCAATTTTTGGCTAACTACTGACTGGGTCGTGGGTTTACCATTCGGGTGAAATTCATAGAGAATTTCACATGCGCCTACTAGTGTTCATTTCCGATCCCATATCCGACTATAATCAACATTGCTATGCGTTCAGATTCTGATAAATGAATTGAATGAATGAATTCTAATTTTAGGTGACCAACAACTCAGACGTATTGACATATGACAATAAGTTTGTGCCACATCGCTACCCAAGAAACATTTTTAGTTTTATGGAAACCTACAGGAGGCTGATACAGCTCAGTATTTCATACCCTTTTAAAGCAAAATTGCTTTAAGACCTTCATTAAGGCAATGATATAACCTCCAGACAGCCGGGAGGGCCCACACTTAAGAGAGCTGTCACGGCTTTCGATAAAGATAGCCTTAAAACCATAAGAACTTGAGCAAGTCTGTGTAAAGTCTCCGATAAATACTCATTCTTCTGTTCTTAAAGATTTGTTAAATCCTTTAGGCTTCAAGACATCATAACTTGAGGCCATGAAATAGCTATTCTATCTTAAGATTGCTTTCCTGTAGATATTTTGGTAGACAAAATGACGTATAAAGATAAGTTGGTTTGATGTACATTTTGTCAGTGCTCTATCATGAAAACGGAAAGCTTTTTTATCTAGACATTTACAACATGGAGTATTGTAGGTATATATACCATCCATTATTATTTTATGATCATAAATTCAGAATTTTCTCGATTACTACAATGAAAAAAATAAATCGAATCACAGTTTATCGATGAAGCTTTATAAGATAGCCCTAGAAAATGAGAGCCCTCCAAATATATTACAATTCTGATGAAAATCTTAATAAAAAAATATTCAATTCTTTTGGGTTAAAATATAAAGCCGCATATACATATATTAGTTTCAAAATGCAAGGATTTACTTGCAATATATGTTCAGTCGATATGAACGCTAGGAATTGTACTATTATCGAATACAATTACGTATATAAAATAATTGCGGTAATCAGTAGCTAAAAAAATATGGCGCACTAGACGCCGATATCCTTAAAACTCGTAAGTTCTTCATATGGATAATATGCACTTAATACTGGCCTTATTGTTTTAAAATAGTTAACCTCAAAATATATTTCTTATTCCGTAATATATCGTAAGTAGGTTAACCTGTTGGTGTTGGCAATTCTGTGTGACATTGCAATTGACAAACTAATCATTTTGTGGTTTGGTGCATAAATAATTATGTACTGCTGTGCTTGGAGTTGAGCCTTTGAAATTGTTTGAAATGACGTTGATATTTCTTATCACCAAATATTTTTTTTTAATTTGCTTTTGAAATGCCCATTTTTATTCATTTGGCACCACTTATTAAGTTTGGATTCCTGGTTAAGTTTTAATTGTATCCAAGCCTATCTAACAAAACACATGTCTATCCTATCATAAGCATCCTTAAAGCCAATGAGTTTGAAAAAAGATTTTAGTTTTGCCTATTTGACTTGGAAAATATATAGTTTTAAGGCGGCTTTATTGAATTTTTTCCTTCAACTATTTAAAACCATTAGGCTTTCTTGAAGGCTTTTTTAAAGTCGGTAGATCTTAAGACAGTCGTAAGGACGAAATAGCTTTAACTATTTAGTAAAACAATCTTGGGATACGGTCAATTATTATATTTCTAAAATATATTTTTTTACGACGTTTCGACGCTTTTATTAGGCGTCATCTTCAGGTATTAAAAATTATACCGCAACAGTCATATGTATTATGCCGGGTGGTGTTGGCAATTTGGTTTTCAGTTAGACATATGACTGTTGCGGTATAATTTTTAATACCTGAAGATGACGCCTAATAGAAGCGTCGAAACGTCGTAAAAAAATATATTTTAGAAATATAATAACTGACCGTATCCCAAGATTGTTTTACTAAATATTTGGTACCGACGGTCAGGATTCAAAAGTAAAAAATAGCTTTAACAGAAACCAACTGAATACTGTTATATTTTGGAAAATAAATCGTTAAACAATTTTTATATAAAAAAAAGATTATTTACTGAGATAAATCCTATATGTACATGATGCGTCGGTCCTAGTTGTGAATGCAGTACTCGTATGTTTTAATCCTCTTATATTTCTCTTTTTACTAAATGCTCTGTAAGCTTGTCTGTAACCTATTGAAATTGACTTGCCATAAGTACTATATGTGTTTAGTAAAATCTGATTATGTAAATAGATAAATTATGTTAGTGAACGATAAATATAGCTATTAGGGGCTTACGCAAACAAATAGCGATAGTTCCGACTGATTACTGACAAAATTACCACCACGATATAGCGACGCTTTCAATCACAGCATTTAATCTTAAGTCGGATTTAGGTAGGCTGTCGAACGTACAATTGTTTGTACTCTAAAGTACGGTTTCGTATGTCGGAATGGATAATTCATGGGGAATATCTCAACAGAGCATTAATTATTACAAGTTCCGTTACAGAAGCAATCGTCTCCATAGCAATAGGTAAGTCTAAGTCCTTCAAACAGGTTTCAGTTAATACTGGAACATAGTCTGTAATGGTATGTAGGTTCAAGGCACAGATACAGATAAATATGTTATATAATAAAACGGCATATAGTGCGAATTTTAGGCGATGCGTATGTATATTCCATTTGCAATCAAAGTGTCTGGACTAAGCTAAAAGAAACAAAGTTCGTAAGTTAAAGAGAATGTTTGTTGCCAGGATCACCTAGCTATATTCAATATCCCCATGAACACACCGGCGTATAAAGCTTTGAGATGGCTCAGGTTGCAAATAAATGAGAGAACATTGCAGCTATAATCACCTCGATAAGACTAAAGGAAAACAACAACATATATAACCGTAATAAAGTACCTGCCAAATGTTGAAATCGCAAAAAATTCCTAATTTGGGAGAATACATTTTTCGGACCATTTGTGAAATCCAAATCACCGATGAATATTATATCACTCATGTCCTTGGTGTGACTGCCCATTTTTTGAATCATTGTTGCTTGTCCAGCAACTATTGATCCATCTATAACTCGGAGAGTAGTAATCTGATATTGATATTTTTACAGAAGTTGTACTACAGGTGTAGACTACTGCCACAGACAGGTAGGAGATCTACGACAATTTTTAAAAAGATTAATTATGTGATGATCGACTTGATTAACAGACACAGAAATTCTGACAAAAATGTAAAAATCGGACGGACATGAAGATATACTTCAAAACGCCACAGTTGACGAACTAGCAAAGGAAGTGACTATACAGGGTGTTTACGATCTTAATGCCGTTATGCAAAGTACGAATATTACACATCATTGTAATGCTTGTACCACAAATATAATACGAATATCCTAAATTTGAAGTCTCAAAAAAATCGCACCATTTTCTGATAACACAGAATCTGCGGCAACAAGGCTAGAGACAATAACATTTGATTACATAGTGAATTGATTGTGATTTTGCAGTTATACCTTTCTAATTTTTTTCTGTTTAACTATGCGTTAACTAGTGAAATGGTACAGAGGTTTCAGGTTCGAAATATCATGATCTATCGTTCCTACAAATTAATGCACTAAGATCGTAAACACCCTGTAGATAGAGTAATGCTGAGAAATTTCAAAATTCCTTTCATTGACTCAAACAGTATACTAAACAAGAACCTGAAGGAAAAGTGGAGCAAAAACCACCATAGAAATCCATCCGGAGCGACGTACAGACAGATCCAGCAGAACATAAGGATAGAGCCCTGGTTTCAGAAAGAAACGAATAGACCACTTGTGAGAACCCTTTGCAGATTAAGACGTGGGCATTGCCTAAGCCGTCAAAACAGAACTAGGATAGGTTTAGACGATGACTCTCACTACAGATGTGGAGAGATTGGTACCGCTTAACACTATATATTAGAATACCAATTGATTGGCAATAAGGTAACAGACCTGTATCAAATACTGTCAACCATGTTACGTTAGTGAAAACAGCTGTGCTTACAAACTATTATATAACTTTATAGCATTTGTTCACAGAAACTTAAAATAACACTGCCACATAGCCAATAACATAATAAAACAAAGTCTGATGGTACAAATTGATTCAAAGTTGGCCATACAGTGAAAAAAGAAAGATGAATTAACGATGCCTTTTGACGTTTTCTGTATAACTATTTAGCAACACTTATTCAGTTCGTTACAGTCCTTTTCTTAAAGTGAGATTGTTAATTTTAACAATTAGTCAGTATAATTATAAACAGACTCCAGAAAACATATGACTAATCAACCAAAACGGACGTGAGGACTATCAACCCGCAGCTAAGTGACCGATCGCAAAAACAGACCGCCAGTCCCCGAAGGGACTCTTAGGTGGTAACTATGAATGAAAGGTGGTCTGACCGCTTGTCTACACCTTCGAAACTTATCACTACCATATGGACCGTCACCCTTCAGATAGAGACGGCTTGATAGGGATCAGGTAACTTTAGATGGTCCCTACTAAAATATCGTACCACCGAATCAACTGCAAGATCAACTACAAGAACTATAACAATAAACATCTCGCCTTGATGTTCTGTTAACTTAAAAACACTTTTCCGGATTTCCGGAAAAGATTTATTTGGAACGTGTTACGCAGCACATCAAATCAATCCGTCGTTTTATTACGCCTATAAGTTTTTCCTGAATGCAACCCATCAACTTTCCACCCCTCATGTGGGTTAGCTTCCACTCACGAACATAGGCGGAACCAGAAAATAGCCGTTCGGTAATAGGTATATCGCTGTGTTTTTATGGTATTTCGAAATTTAGGCAGGTATAGTCTTGTCTTTGTAGCCTATAAATATATTGATATTTTGAGGAACATGTAAAGCAAGTCTTTGACCACCTTTTTTGGATAAACTATAGTTACACTACTGAATTTGATGTTCTCCTCCTCCAGTGGGTTCTTCTGGTTTGTGCTTTTTTGTTCTCCTAGATTCAGTTGTTAACAAATGGTATTGAATGTCGACTTCTTGTTATTTGAAATTTATAGTTTCCTTAAGTAGCTGGTTTTTAATAATTTCCAAAGCTGTTATGGTTTCGAAGCTGTTGTTACATGCTGTGTTCGTATTGATTGAGAAGAAGGATATTGCTCCTATACTCCTTTCTCAAGGTGTATTTGTATATTTAAAAACATGGTGAATGAGCCTGCCGTTAATCAGCAACCGAATCCACCAAATTTTCAGTTCCCCTCGGTGTTCAGCCGATGCGATGGTAAAATACGATTCAAAAGTTCGTGTGCCTTCTAGTGGTGGGAAATATCGAATGAAATAGGCCATCGAATAACTACTAAATGAATGATTGCAACTATCGAATGAATTCATTCGAATAAAATAATTCGCTAGACTCCCAGCTGAACCATCCAACTTGCGCTGTCCGCTGTGAGAGCGAATAAATGGATGAATGCCAGTTTGCCAGACGTCACGTCACTACTTTATTGAATATTATCGAAAAGTATCGAATAGCAGGGGTGTATTTATGGGAGATGAGCGATAATTAAGGATTTTGAAAATTTATATTTTTGAAAACCATCAACTGTGATTACATATTTCCCAGCATGTATTATTCGACAACACAAAAGGATACTATTACCTATCTCCCAAAACTTTCTGATACCTTAGTAGAAATATGAATTGTATTTAGGTAATGTGAATTCATACATGATGGTATGCGACCCGGCGCACATCTTTCGTTCGATAGCTGATGCTTGACTTTGCATTCATTCATATACTTTCTACCGCGCAGACTTCAACACCGATTGTAAAAGAAACCGAATAAACATCCATTCGGCTGTCTAACGAATGAATACTCCAGAACTATCGAATAATTCGAATGAATAGTAACCATCGAATGATTGGATAGTTTTTATTCGATGGTTCCCATTACTAGTGCCTTCTCCTGTTTGAAATATATATTATTATTGTTATATTTCTCTTCAAAGTTTAGCAATATCCAAAAATACTGAAGCAGGATCAAAATCGTGCATCTTAGATAACATCTAAGAATGTGTGTTGCATGTAGATGCGTTCAAGATGATGTAGCCATTAATGTGAGTTGTATTTTATTGACGCCCAAGCACAAGTTTTTATAACTTTTTTGGGTTCTACCTGGTTATTGTGTATTTATAATGGTGTATTTTGTATTTTTTATTTGCAAGAAACATTACTATTATTATTATCTCTATCGTACGGGAGGGCAAGAGTCGCGCTCATATAATAGTTATGATAGAGTGTAGACTAGCACTAGTTGTTCCAGCAGGTTCAAATTTCTATAGCTGGATATAATCCTCTTCTTCTCCTTCTTCTTCTTCTTCTTTTTTTTTTCTTTGAAGACATTTTCCCTTATGAGTTCGCCGATTTTGTCCTCTACAGCTCTCTTACATTTCAATCCCCTACTCTCAGGCCTTCAACTATCATAGCGTGTCCAATGTAAGTCTTCCATCTTAGTGCCGGTCGTCCTCTACGTCTCTTCCCTGGAGGCTTCCATCGCAATATCCGTGTTGGCTACCTGTATTCTGGTATTTTTTGGACGTGACTATACAATGCAATGCTCTGTTTCCTTTGGTTTCTGCAGTTCTTATTTTGTCACTACTTGCGACTTGTAGACATTTCCACATATAGTCTTCGATAATTCTTATTTTCTTTCTTGTTGTTGTTACCACTGGCCACAGTTCTGCATCATACAGGGTAACATTCTTGTACTATGCTTTGGAATTTTTTTTTCTATTTCCTTTAGTCAGAGTGTTATTCTATTGCACACCATGGAGTGCCTTTGTGCCTTGTCTTCCTCGAGCTACTTTTGTCTACATATCTCTTAAACTTAAACACGTACCATCTCGATGTATTGTCGATGCTAAATACATAAAAGCTTGGCAGCTCTTAATAATCACATCCTCAGAATCTAAATCTGGAACCTTTTGTCCAATGTATAAGTATCACCTCAGCTCCTGAGATCACAAATTGAAAATCTCAGTTTAATTGTAAGTCGTGTTATTGTTGACTAAAGTGGGCTCAAACATGAGGCTCTCTCAATCCTCATAGCTTATACAATAGAGAGAAATTTTCTGATAAGTGTAATGTACCGATATATCTTCGGAATGCTAAGCTGAATACTGTTCCTAGAACTCTACTCAACAATGGACTAGTATCAGGCATTTTTTTTATCGTTGTATATGATAGAATGTGCTATAAGAACCTCCTCATATTTTTTTGCTACTGTTTTGGGCACGAGAAAGACGAGAAAGTGAAGAAAATATTTGAATTTTTCTAGTCGCGTGACGCCACGGGACTATAAGGGAACAGCCAATCGGAAGACGCGTATGTGTGCTATGTTGCTGTTCTAATTTAAGTCCCAACATTCAATGTTGGGACTTAAATTGGTGGGAATGTCATTCAATACATTTATGTGATCTTCTACATATGCTAAAAAATATATAGTTTGATATACAGGGTGTCCCAAAAAATAGCGTCAAGCGGAAGTGCCAAGTCACCCCCATATATATTATGCAATTTTTTGTAGTTTCCAAGTTATGAATTTTTTTCTGAATTTCAGAGAATTCTCCTCCTCGGCAACTTAAAACTGTTTCAAAAGAAAAATTAAAAGTTATTTCCAAATTACCTTTTTTGGTAATTAATCTCAAAGAGTTTACTGTTCGTACATAAAATAATCGGCTTCGTAGCTTTGGTGAAATTCATAAAAATTTTAGTGTAAAGTGAAAAATTTAAGATCGGATAATTATGACTTAAATCTTCGACTCGACTTTAAAAATCCAAAGAGGTACTTTCATAGTTTCTAAGCAGGTCTAAAAACTTCTGGAGGCTCTCAGCTATCATAATCATTAAAAAATGGAGTACTTAATGAGGCTACTTTCGCTCCAATTGACCTTCAAAGACAAGAGGCGAAGATTTCTTGAAATTAGCGATGTGTTTCTCAATTCATCAATAACTTATGTTAACGCGTTAATAGCAGATTGACTGTCAGTATCACAATAATAAGCGTTAAAAACGTTGCATAAATTAAACTTTTGTTAAAAAAGATACTATTTCTTGCTAAAAAACCACAAGGAGCGCATTCTTACCTGAGCGCCAACAAAAAGGGCTAACGCTAACGCAGTAAACGATGGCGTTGTTAGAAGGAGATAGCTATGACATTGTTATGATGTCTTTTCAAAATGTGTCATTGCTTAGGCTGTTTTCGTTGTCTTTATTCAGTCGTCTGTCTTTCTTTGCGGGTTTAAAACGATACGCTTTGTTTTTGGATTGGTATTGTTTCTGTTGTCTGACTACTTGGCTGTTCCTACGGATCTTGAGTGCACGACAGCTGAATTTAAGGACAGTGTTTTCTGCAAGAGACTATGCAACAAATGGATAGGTCGTGGTGGACCCACTGAATGGCCGCCACGGTCACCTGACTCAAATTCGATAGAGTTTTTTGTTTGGGACTACTACAAAAAACTAGTTTATGCTAAAGAGTGTCGAAACATCAGCGAATTGCGCAAAAAATTAACACAGGCTGAAGAAACAATGAAAAACAATGAAAGAGCTTTTGTTAATTCAAAAAACAATTTTTTCAGAAGATGTAGATTATGCATCGAACAAGAAAGTAGACATTTTGAAAATTTCTTGTGAAATATAATAAACCTAGTGAAGAAATTTGATAATTTTGTTTCATTTTACAATTTCCCACTTACAAAGAAGAAGTCGTACATGTAACAAAAAATCTTAGAAAAGTGACACAAATGGTCATCTATCGATATTCTGGTCGCACTGAATGTTTGTTTTTTGTGGCACTGACAATCATTCGGCTGTTAGCATCCTAAACTTAGTTATTGTTTCATTTAAAATCCCATCGCTAATTTCAAGAAATCTCCACCTCTTGTCGTTGAAGGTCGATTGGAGACAAAGTAGCCCCACTAAGTACTCCTTGTTTTTAATGATTATGATAGCTGAGAGCCTAAAGAAGTTTCTAGACCTGCACAAAAGTCATGAAATCATCTCTTTAGATTTTTAATTGCGAGTCGAACATCTAAGTTATAATTCACAGAACGTAAATTTTTCACTTTACACTATAATTTTCATGACTTTCATCAGATTTACTAAGCCGGTTCCTTTATGTATGAACAGTAAACTCTGAAAGATTAATTAGCAAAAAAGGGAATTCGGAAAAGTCTTTTAAGTTTTCTTTTGGAACAGTTTTAAGTTGTCTAGGTAGAGGATTCTCTAAAATTTAGAAAGAAATTCATAACTCGGAAACTACAAAAAATTGCATAATATATATGGGGGTGATTCAGATACTTCTAGGTGTGCTCTATCTCTGGACTTCTGCTTGACACTATTTTTTGGGACACCTGTATACGGCCAGTGAAGCCAACGAATTCGCATAGGTTAGAAGGAGTAAACGAGAACTATGTTTGTTTGCGACTTAGGCGTTGACGGGGCAACAATGCACTGCTGTTGTATGGTGCGCATCGTAACGATTGAATACATTTAAATTCCTCTTTTTAAACTTTAAAATGGAATTACTAGTAAACAAAACGATGCAGAGAGTAACGGAATGCAACAATACACCCATTTTCGTATACACTCAGAGGTTATAATAATTTGATCATTGTTTTCAAACTCATTGCTTTCCATTCCACAGGACGTATTACATCATACCATTTCTTAATGGTATTCGCCACTATTATCCCTCCACCACTGCCTCTGCCCCGTTCTACCTCTCTTATCCTACACGAGACTTGTTTCGTTTCGTGCCAAGAGGCATTACCACATGAAAACCATTCAGCAATCTGGGATGGTTTTTATGCCCTAGACAAATAATTCATTAAAATATCATGCGCGTTCTCTGGATTTATAGGCAATATACGAAAACATCACGATAATAATTAAGTCTACGTCGGTAATATGCATGCGTGTTTCCATTTTGGTATTTTCCACCCGCATACATAACCCTAGAAAGTAAATGATGCATATATCACATGTACTGGCGTATACAAGGGAGGTATCAGAAATTGGCTGATACAAAAAAGTCTTATTATTACGATTCTCACACCAAATTTATTTTCAATGCATTACCTATCTGTTTAAAATAATTTATCTGCGCCGCCAATGTACTTCATATAAAAGGTTACCGGACGAAACTTAATCAGAAATATACGCGATTTCAGCTTGCACCTCTCGTATTCACGAAATTTAGGGGCCTAGAATGTGGACTACTATCTGATCTGACAGCCAGGTAGCGATAAAAGCAATGAGTGCTTGTAGCTTTACGGCAAGTCTCGTTCTGCAATTTAGAATGGTCTGGACGACATTTTGGCAAGACACCAGCGCCGGTACTCTGTAACTTAGCGATAGACTTTTTTTCTATCACCATGACGACCACGACGATCGGGCAGCTTCGGGTGCCTAACGTATGTTGCAAAAGTTTTGAGAATTTTTTTCAAAACTCGGGAGGTAGTTTCACCGTTGGAAATAATTCACAAATCGTTACCATGGTAACCAGTCAACATCTAAACGTAACAATAAAACAATTTTAGTTATGATATAAGTTGTCAAAATGTCGTAAAAATTGGATATTCAGAAGAGTTGGACGACTTGAAGATAAAGAAATAGTTCGCCTATATCAAGATCAAAATATTTCTATTCCAACGTTCCTCAAGCAAGACCTATCGAAACTTTTTGGGCGCAACTAAGTGCCAGAGTTCATAACGATGGCTAGGAAGCTCAAATCGAACAGCAGTTAAAAAGAAGAATAATGCTGAAGATCAGAGAAATTGATTTAGAATCTGTCCAAAATCTAATGAGGTACATTAAGAGGAAATTGCGAGCCGTGGAAGATCATGGCCCATTAGCAGTACTTTAATATCATTTTTATATTAAGAAATATTGTTATTTTTTGTAGTTCTTGTTAAAGTTCGAATATATTATTGCGAAATATTTCTTTAGTTTTTTTAAAAGCTTCTCAAAACTTTTGCAACATACGTTACCACACTGTGGCCACTACGCTGACATATTACACGGAACCACCCGATCTCATAGTACATAACCAACTATATAATATATGCATTGAGTACCGCAGCGATGAGATCCTGAATTTGGTCAATAAATTTTAATCAGAAAAAATAAGGAACTTTCTTAAGAGTACAACTACTGATACCAGTAAAGTCATGTTTTTTGTACTGTACAAAGTTTTCGAAATGATTTCTTTTCCCCAAATTTGACTACTCGATTGAACGGGAAAAGTACCCTATACTACAGTAAGGGTGAAGAAAGTATCATAGTACATCGACCGCTTTGGTAAACATCGTACAAACTGTTGGTAAGGGGTTGCGATGAGGGAAAACTATCGGCACTTGTTCTTTTAGATTTTAGCAAATCAGTGCTTTTCAAAAAGATATAGAGGGTGTCCCACGACGATTAAGACAAGCAATATATCGGATCCGGGCAGTAGTAGCGAGTTGTAACTTTGGGGGTGTAAATTAGAGCAAATATAGTATCTTTTCTTATTATTGTGTCACCCAGTGAGGTATTTGTTTTTGGTCACGTGACGTCCGATTCAAAATTTTTAATGGGACACCCTGTATATTTGTGACATTTTGTGTTCCGCCCGATAAGACAATTCCAACAAACTGCACACCTGGGGTCTAAAGTGATTAATTCAGGAGCTGCAGGTGCTTAACCTGTAGAAGAAATACCTAGCGGCATATTACACTTTTTTAGGTCCATCCGAACATTGGCTTGCCTATTATAGAAACCAATTTTGTGATCTGTACATACGAGTTTTGCCTTATTTCGTTCTATGTATATTGCGTAGAGCGAAAATAATTGGATTGATTTCAATAAAATTTTGACACAGAATTTATTAACGTAGCTAGAATGGAAAACGACTCGTTTTTGAAAAACGGTGTCAGTGGCGGCGCAGCTATAATCAAAAAGACCAAAAAATATAAAATCAGCTCAAAATTCGGTTTTAGACAGATTGGAGGCTCTTGATCGTTTCGCATCATCCAGTTGAAGCATGAAGAAAAAAACTGTGGCGTCCGAGTTCCTAAGAAGGGAGACGCAAGAAAGTATTTACCATCAGGGTTTCTGTGTTGGATATTGTTTTTGCGGGCGGGTGGGCGATAATATAGTTGCAAGGGGATTTCAGACTATAGCTTCATGCAATGGGAAATAATAAAATGGTATCATCATTATGTGTGGGAAGTACTGAGTCAATCAACTTGACTCCATTTTTTTTAGAAGAAATACAAAATTATAAACGCCGAAAATTTTTTATTTTTTAAAGGCCACCGATTTATCTACTGTATCTTTTTTTGGTTTGATAAAAATGTATAGCTGGCCCTCGCACATTCATGTTTACGACTTCTTCAGTCGAAAGGCGTTGGACCGATTCAACTGTCACGAAAAGAAGTTATTTAAGGTTATGGATATCGATAACGCTAACTTGCTACGCTTTATGAAAATGTGTCTGTGTTTTACGTAAATACATCTCGGCATATCGTTGCCCATTGTAGGGAAATAGTGATTCTCTGGCGGAAATCGCACTATTTCACCTTTATCTTTATAGCTTTAGAACCTTGTAGCGCTATCTGGATTGCAGTGTTGTCATCCAATAAACCCTGTTTTATTAGGAATTTATAGGGCCTATTAACAATTATCGCAAACACATTTTTTGCGTCGGTGTGCTTTAAAGGCTATACCTGGCATGACTGCTGATAGTAGAGAAGAAGGGAAAGTGTTTATTTTATATGCTACTTAATGGAAATATATTTGTCGCTTTACGTATAAATATCTCTAAAAAAATGTAAAAAGTCCCTTGATTTCTGTAGTAGGCATCCCAACTAGCAAAGATGCACTATAAGTCGCGAGCAAAAGGACTGTTAAGTTGTTAAGTTATTGTGCTGTTGTTTCATAAACACTAATTTGCTGCTTAAATGCTGTCCAAAATGCCATTTTGCTCGCTGGAGCATATCTGCTCTTTAATGAAATGTTTAGAACGTTATAGTTTATACAACATGTTTTACGACAAATAATTTGAAACTCTTGTATGAACGCTTATTAAAGCATTTCTACGCAACAAATCACCTGCCTACATAAAACAGCTACGTAAGACCTATGTTAGAGTGACTTTCCGGGCTGTTCAGTTCCTTTCGTAGTATTTATATAACAAATCTTCATCTTATTACTTTAGGTATGATATCAAAACAATTTTCGAGTGGGGATTAGCAAATAAAGTACAGTTCAACGTACAAAATCTCAGGCAACAACACTTACAAAGAAGTCTCACGATGGCTTACCAACCTTGGAAATGGAGGGCCACCCCATAGTCGAATCACCTTCCGTCAAGCTTTTGAGGATCAGCATCAACAATAACATGTCTTGGCATGACCACGTCGTCACTATTGCTAAAACGGCATCCCAGAAGCTTGGAGTTCTGTTCCGCTGTAGGAAGTTGTATACACCAGAGCATCTGCTGCTGCTCTACAAGGCACAGCCCCGACCATCGCTGGAGTATCGCTCCCATGTGTGGGGATGCGCTCCGAAACACCCTCTAGAGCTTGTGGAGACTGTCCAGAAAAGAGCAGTTAGATTAATCGATACGCCTAACCTCACAAAGGACCTCCACAGCCTCGAACATCGAAGGAGGGTGGCTCACCTAGACCTGTTTTACAGATTCTATCACGGAAGATGTTCGAGTGAGCTCTCTCAGATAATAACACCAAAGGCCGTCCGAACCAGGAACACTAGAGAAGCTCTGCGAGCTAATCCTTACCAGGTCGAGGTCCTTACTCCCCGAACCAGTCTCCTCCAGCATTCCTTCTTTTGGAGAACTTCGACGCTGTAGACTCAGCTGCCGTGGATTTTTTTTCCGACGGCTACAACCTGCAGCGATTCAGATATAACGTGAACCAACACTTGTTCTCTCGCAGCGCTTCTGCAGCGCCATAGGCTTTCAGCCTTTGCAGGAGGCTGACCATGTTGTAAGAACGTTTACACAGCATTTATTTCACAGCACTATTTGCTGAACGGGCGCTTGCAAATTGTTCTCACAACAGTTATACAATACATGCAAACTGGGCTCAACTTATAGAGCAGTTCAATTATTTACGATGTTCTATAAAGATTGTCTGCAACTGTTAAACAACAGTCGTATAAACGTTCTGACAGCTGCTAAAGAATCCTTACATCAATAAGTACTACATGACAGCTCCTTAGGCCCTGAATAGTGCTTGTGTAAATAGTTTGGGTACATCAATATTGCGACAACAGATCCTGTTCTTTACAGCATCTATACGGTTGCTTTGTTGCATGAATCAACTTTAATGCAATTAAATGATTCCCTAAATACTGCCTAAATGAATCAGTTTTATAACCCACCAACCCCTAACCATACCAATTTCTCCCTCATCCAAAAAAAGTAGAGCATGATGAGGAACCCTTAATACGCATAAAAATGAAGTTTGAGGAATATTAGAAATTTTTTTTTGTTAATTACTCCGTCGCCCTTGCAGAAATAATAATTATCGACCGATTTAAAACAATCCTACGTAACGCTGCTACCTATGAATATACAACGCTGAAAGCGAATCGTGTCGTTTTCAGCACTAAGAGCCCTCTTATGAAACCTATTACGGTGACAGACTACATCGAGCTAATTAATGATGAACTTAGCTAATTCCAGGACTGTGCACGTCTTCCAAGCAGAACTCTGAATGGAGTTCATCCGTTTTGGAAGTCTTTTGTGATCTCGGCTCTCATCGCTAGATGAGCTTTCGCTTGGACAAATAACGATATTGTTCGTTCGAGTGCGGGACCTTGTAAACATTATGTACCTAATTATCTTCTATTGTGTACCATCTCAAAGTAGGCAATTCGTGTAATCCGACAGACCGCTCTAGGCCCAATTTCATCAATATTAATCAAGCCACCCAATTACAAGGGTTCAAATATGCTAGGCAATCATCTCATTTGGAGCCACTCGGCTATCCCAAGGAAAAACACAGTATATGTATTTTTTTCATATATTGAGGTTTTGACGCATTTTTACATACTGGGCCATGATATTTCTATTTAAACAGTCAAAACTTCAATATATACCGAAATAACGGAGATTTTGACTGACAAAACCCAGTATCCACAGAACAACAATAATTATAAAAATTTCAAAACACAGTATCTGCGTGCCAGCTCGATGTTAAAACACAGTACCAATACCAATCAGGTATCATCATCTTGTAACGGCCATTGTAGATGCCGTGTTTTAACATTTGTTTTAATATGGTTTTAGTTTATTTTGGCGGGTTAAGCGGTAGTGTTGTGCTATTCTTATTGTTCGTTTTTGAGAGGCTAAATTGGACAAAATAGACAATTAAAGGTGCCTACTACAGTATAAATGCAGAGAAGAAACCTACTATAGTCAGGGAGCTAGTACCTAAAATGAAAAACATTAATCATCGTGCGTTTTGGCTAAATCCTCTTGAAAGTGAGCAATCGCGTGGTCTGAACAGTCAGGCAGAATAGAAATCAGGCTAGCCAGCGTTGGAATTTAATTTTTGTGGATCTTTAGTTTAGAACTTATAGTTCCGTAACACGTATTTTATCAAAAAACTGTTTTTTTTTAACACAGGGTTACTCTCGTCACCAGTTTTTACTTTTTGCACCATTACTAAAATTATTATAAAGGTGATTATATGTTTTGTAACTGCCTGTGAGATGTGAGAACATTTTGGTATTTTACTGTGTTAATGCTCTTATTAACTTTCCATGAATTCATACATGTGATATAGTAAAAACACAGTATGTGCTACTTACTGTCTTCGTTGATTAAATTATCTAAAACGTTATTAAGATCAAAACACAGTATATGCATTTCTGCTGTAGTATAACTATATCAAGACATTACTCTTTTATTTCACTTAAATGAATATAAGTATAAACTTAATTGTGCGCGTTATAAGGAAGGAACTTTCACACCCAATTTCTCAGAATATATTTTTATTTTATCATATTTTTTTAACAAGTGGGAAAGAATTTAGTTGAGTAAATTCAAACGGCGCTCTGGCTGTGGAACCGGAAGCGTTATTGACAAGACCGGATTCTTCCCGGACTAGTTGTTTCAAGCTAATTCCGAATCTATATCTAGTTTTTCTGTAACACCTGTAGTTTTGGCAATCTTTTGTATACGGACAGACGGACGGGCGAACAGACAGAGGCTCTGCATAAGCTCTCTTCAGTGAGAGCTAAAAATGTCTATCTACCTAAATGTAATAGTCAATAAATTTTACATAAACAACACAAAATTGATTTTTAATGCTTCCTGGGTGTAATTGTGAAACTAGCAACGTTTGTGACTATAAAACTCACGACTTCTTGATGATAAGTTAAGAAGAATAATTCACGCTGTATAGGATAGTAAACCTTTTTGAAAGTAGTTTGGTAATCAGTGTATAACTTATTGTGAGAAGATAAAACGTTTTGCTGACAAATTTCCTAAAAATTGTGGTTTTCGAACAAACGTTGCTTGTGATGTTCCATAAAATCAGTGGACTTTTGTCAAAATCGCGCAAATCATTCCTTTTTTGGAAATCATTTACATAGAGGCAAACTAAAGTGTAATTCAGCTGCTCAACAGCTGAATGACTATAGGCATGGGTGATAAATGTACTGTAATGGAATTCTGGTTTAGTCTACATTAGGTTAAGTGTAAGAATAGCTGAGCTAAACTTCGCCTATTGTAGATTGAAGAAATAAAGACGATTTATTATTATTATTATTATTATTATATCAAAATCTATTGTTTAGCTTATTCTGGAACAGTTTCTCTTATAAAGCCATAAAGCAGGAGCGGAAAAGTAACCTGCAGATTTCCGCATCACTCTGGCAACAACCTAGGAGATCTTTCACCTCTAAATGAGATCGACCCTGGTGATAACTTATATTTTTCAGACCCATGCGGACATTACCGTCAAGTACTTACAAGTGGACCTTTTTGGTACATAAATAACAGTTGATGCTTTAAAAACTTGTGTCTGGAAATCTACTAGCTTGATTGTAATAAAATTTGACACTGCGTTACTAGTATGGCAGAAAAGGTTTATAGTTTTTGCTTTTTTTATTCAACCGTATATCGTTAGAAAGGCTATCAAATCTTACATTTGATTGTATAAAAAAATAGGCATTCCCATTTGAAAAAATCAAGTCATCTCTGATTGAAGTTTCCTTTATTAATCTACCAACATCTCCAAGCACAAAAGTAATCAAATTTGACCGTCTAATATAAGCTGACGCAATTCATCCTTAGTAACATGGTAAAGTCACAGCCCTTTAAGTTTTATAATCGCTGCGATATCCAACTTTTTTCTGATATCTACTTATACCACAAATTGTGATTTGCACCTAAACGGTTCACTTCCAATCCCATACATACAGTCACACTAAAATTGAACCGGAAATCTAAATGTGCAATAATATATGAGGTGTTCCATTTAAAAAAAAATAACTTTGATATGGCACGCTTTTATTGGACACCCTATAAAGTCATTGTTTTTAAAATTTAGTCTAACTCGACATACATACATTCGCAAAGTTATTTTTCTGAAAGAAGATATGGTTTGCATACGAATTCATTTATTAGATGTATTAATATAGTATTAATACATTAGTTAATATGAGGACAGTGTTTGGCTAGAAGCCCAATATAACCAAAACGTGATTAGGGGTCGTATCCATAGTTGATACTTAAAGGTCTCCTAGTACTTGAGTGTCCCTTACGTAAGGCTCCCTTGAGTAATAGATGCTCAAGTAGCAGAATGCACAAAAACGAAATACCGGCACAAAAGCGATAACAGAAAACAACAGAATGCGTGGGAATAGACAAAACAAATTGACTTATATTTGAAATGTGACAAAGTCGCCAAATAAATCCCGCCGTTTGGTAGACGTTTTTTAGGAAACAGATGCACAGGGAAAGCCACACTTGAGGGTCCCTTAAGTATCCCTTGAGTGTCCCTTAAGTATCCCTTGAGTGTTACTTAAGGGGCCTGGATTCACACATTTATACATACGTATTTGCCATGTAAAACACGGACTCACAATTTCTCGCATAACTCACTCTATTTTCAAACTACATATATAATATTTCAGAAGGCGATAGCTAAGACCTTAATGAATGACAACTATTTTCGTTTTTTAGTGTGCAAAAAACCTCGCAATGCAGAATCGTAAACTCTATAAATGCCTGTAATTTAACAACCAAACACGATATCAAAAAAAGGCTAAATAGTTGTACAAGCGCAAGCTTTCTTCTTCAGTTTGCTCTTTGAGTCATTACTGTAAGTTTAAAGGTAACGTCAGGAGCTTGAAAATGCGAAATTCATTTTTATGGTGACCTTTGGACCTTACCTTTGGACCTTTTGACCTTACCTTTGGATTTTTGGACTTATCTCCCCTCATCTTAGACACGCACACTGGAAAAAGGGAACAGGCGGCCACGACTCGCTAACACGGGCATACGTATTTTCTTGGATTCTCAATTTCGCGTGCTATACCCTAGACCCTTAAGGGAACCTTAAGTATTACTCAAGAGACGACTATGAATACGGCCCTAGGGAACCAGGATTAGAATCGCCAAACGGTGCGTACTGGTGTAAAAGTAGTCTGGTCATCTCTGTACAAATTAATATGGAAGTAGATAAAATTCGTTCTGTTCGACTAATAGGATAAGTTTAACAATGTGCTTCCAGTGAATCGGACGAGAGCGATGTCAAACTAAGCCCTGCAACTCTCGAATCCCGTAATCAACGCATATCCGCCATAAATAATTTCTATTCCCCTAAAAGCATCTATTTACATAAATAAATAGGCAAAGTAATAGACGGTCCGCGGTTATTCCTGTGGGATGGAGAGTCCTGCGCCCGGCGGATTCTGTTCACGGTCGTTAACGAGCTAAGTTTATATAAATTTTAAGCCGCTCGTCCATTAGCAAATTTGATTAAGCCGGCCTCTGTCAAGGTAGAACGTTCTATATATTTCAGTGAGGTGGAAGTTTATAATTTGTCAGCAGACGAGCTGTATTCTACGTTTGCGGTGTATCCCTGTGGAAATGAACCTTCCAACAAAGAGCTTCATCCGAAACGTAAAAACAAGATCAAGTTGATTGACTCAGCACGTCTCACATATTTTTGTTTTGTATCGGTTTATCTTTACTAACTCATTATTGCCCATAGAATGACTTACACCCGTCTGCACCGTTTGGCGAATCTAATTCTAGTTCCCTAATCACGTTTTGCTAATCTTTGGCATCTAGCCATGCATCATCAAGATTGGATCCAGATTGGAGATACGGCAAAGTTGTGTCCGCAAGGCTGTTTGACAGTGACAGTGCCAAAATTGTCAGTTTGCGGTGCATAGTAAACAAATAATCTTCTTCTTCTTCGCATGACTAGGATTTCTCCTGTTTGTCTGCCTCTTATTCTGTCTCTGTTATTGACGTTGTTGTTGACATCAAATTATCTTCCCATCTTTTCTTTGGCCGTCCTGGAGGTCTTCGATTGTAAGGTTTGTTATTTTTACATATGTGAGCCAATCTGTTGGGTCTCATTCTATTTACATGTTCATCCCATTCTTTCTTCCGGGTTTTTATCCATTTATTGATGCTGTTAATGTTGCACTGTTCTCGTATGTTTTTATTTGTTTGTCTGTCCCTGACACCCGTATGCACCGTTTGGCGATTCTAATCCTAGTTCCCTAATCGCGTTTTGCTAATCTTTGGCTTTTAGCCATGCACCGTCAAGAGATTAACTAATCCAGATTAGAGATACGGCAATGTTGTGTTCGCAGGATTGTTTTGACAGTGACAGTGCAAAATTGTCAGTTTGTGGTGCATAGTAAACAAGTAATCTAATCCAGGTTTACGCAACTAATCGCGCAATTGACTTACGGTGCATACGGGTGTGAGAGTTATTCCCATAATTGATCTTAGTGTTTTCATTTCTATGCTGTTGTAGATTTGTTTTGTTCTCTTTGTGTCTGCTCGTGTTTCTGTCGCATATGTTAGAACTGGTCGCATCGTTGTTTTATATACTTTAATTTTGCTCTCTGTAGACATATATTTGTTCTTCCATACAGTTTCCCTTAAACATCCACTAACTCTACCTGCTTTTGTCGCCTGTCTTTTAACTTCTCTAATCAAGTTCCTATCACTGGTTATGTCCATGCCCAAGTAGTTAAATGTCATCACTTGTTCAATAGTTTTACCTTCCACTTCCAGTTTACATCTACGTGGTTCTCTGCAAATAATCTAATCCAGGTTTATGCAACTAATCGCGCAACTGACTTACGGTGCATACGGGCATAAATGACCGAAATTTACAGGTTATACTATTTACCTCATATTGCCCATATTTCCTCTACTTTCAGTTAGAAGGATATATTAAGGCCAATTTTTGATATAAGTGATCACTTTATTACCAATCTTTTACTTCCCTTAGGCAATTTTAACAAAAATGTGTCTGTATAGCCGGTGTACCGGTGATACCTATTTACTACTAAATTACCTTAGGGGTCGTATTGATAGTCAATCCTAAAGGGTCCCTTTATAGTTGAGGGTCCTTTACATAAGGCTCCCTTGAGTAATATTCAAGTAACGAATGTCAACATGACATGTCAACATGGCATTTCGTTGCTGTCAAGGCGATTTTGTAGGTTAATTTCGGAGTATGGTATTGTCAGTTTCTGTCACATCCGGCACAAAACAGGAAATACTAGCACAAAACAAAAAGGAATAACAGAAAACATCAAAATGCGTAGGCATAGACATAACAAACTGACTTATATTTGAAATATGACGACGTCGCCAAATGACAGATACACAAGGAAAGCTACACTTGAGGGACCCTCAAGGATCCCTTGAGTGATACTTAAGAGAACCTTCAGAAGAACCAGAGTAAAAAGGCAAGATAAAAAAAATTCCCTACAACAAATCAACCTTAGTCAGAAACAACGGCGGTAACATGTATGTAAGGTCAAAGAAAAGCTGGAGTTCGACAGAAGTGGATAATTTTCACAGCCTACTAGCTACTGCAATGTACTAAAGATTAAGAATTTCCAAAATCACTAAAAACTTTGAAATGAAAGCAAAACTTTCAACGATTGTTGCCTTTAGTCTAATATCTTCCGAACGCAATTTCACATTTAATGGTATAAAACAGTAGTAATTTCCGTCAAAGTCAAAAGTAACAATATCTCTGACTGTCTGACTGTAGTCCTTCAAATTTTTCAGTATCTATTAGCAAGATCGCAAAAAAAGGAATACTGACAAATCATATTTTAATTTTTTGCCAGGTAAATTATGTGTAATAATTTGAGCAGATTTTTAATTCAATCTTCATTTTCGGCGATCTTGCTTATGGGTACTGAAGAATTTGCAGAGCTCCAGTCAGATGTATTTGTTACTACTTTTTTAAATCATTAAATGTGAAACTTAATTTTGAAACTAATAAACTGCCAGCTACATTGGATGGTAGATTTCCTTTCAGTTCAAAATTCATAACGATCTTGCGAATTGTCAATCTTTAGAATATTGTAGTGGTGGTGGTGGTATGCTGTGAAAAATATCCATTTCTGTCATACTTCAGCTGCTTTTTACCCTTTGATGTGTTACATCTGTTATTTCTGGTTAGATTTGATTTGTTGCAAGTCATTTTAATAATTTTGTCTCTTTATTCTAGTTCATCCGTACCTATCTGCTAAGTTAGTTGTTTTCTTCCATCTGAACAGTTTTTTGTTTATATTTCATGGCCTGCTGAGTTACTTATAGATAGGAAAAAACACTGGTTTGATTGAGAATTTGAAATTAAATCAAAACTACCAGAGATTGATATTTACAGCCGCACATCATTAGAAAGGATGACAAATTATACATTTGATTGTATAAAAAAATAGACATTCCCATTTGAAAAAATCAAGTTATCTTTAATTGAAGTTTCCTTAATTGATCTACCGATATCTCCAAGTACAAATGTAATCCAAACTCGACCGTCCAACTTAAGCAGAATCATTTCATGCTTAGTAATATCGCAAAGTCACAGCCCTCTAGGTTTTATAGTAGCTGCGATATTCAATTTTTTTCTGACATCTACTTACACCAAAAATTGTGATTTGCACCTAAACGGTTTCATTTAAGTCCCATGTGTGATACATAAAGTCACACTCAAATGGACCCAGGAATCTGAATATGCAATAATATGCATGGTGTTGCATTTGAAAAAACATAACTTTGATATGTCACGCTTTTATTAGACACCCTGTATAAAAGCAGTTATTTTTGAAATGTAGTCCAACTCGACCTAAGTTCACTCGCAAAGTTAGTTTTTTGAATAGTGGTATGGTTTGGTCACCAAGCTCCGAGGCGTTGAACTTGACTCACCCTGTATAGGTCAAGAGCTATGAAAATTTCCATGGTCTGTAATGTGACGTTTATGAGAAATTTGTGTATAATCGTTAATTTATGATGTATACGTCCATAAAGACCTTTTATCTTTCAAACACTTATCCTTTCCCATGAAACATTTTCCATTCAGATTACGCCAACTCGTGATTTTCCCTTACCGGTTAGTGTAAATCGCTGAGCAGTTCAGTTGCCAAGCCTCTCAAATGATCATCAATCAATAGAGCTAACTACGTGTACCGGGATATGTATGTATACCTCGAAGTAGTGCACACTATATACTCCATATATTCGCGTAATGCATATTATACATACAACAGAAAGGGGATGGAAAATATACCAGGGAGTATTGCTAGGTCTGGCTTGGAGTGTAAAAACTTGATAAGATAATGGGTCTCGTGAATAAAATATAGTAAATGCTTTTACTTCAAATTCGTTAAGCAAAACCTTCATAGTATATGATCAAAAAATTGGAGCTTTTGCCTTACAACCGTAGTAAAGGTCTTTGCTACACTAAAAGCAGATGCTTCAGATTATATGAATAAGATCATGCTGTTGCTAAGGATTTGTAGCAAATGCTTCATTTTTCTGAAGGTACCTTCAGTGCAGACTTCGCGTCCGGGGAAGCAACACGTGTTTGGTGATAATGGCGCTTTTAATTAATTCAAGAGCGGTACAAATAAAAAATGATGAACCATATACTGAATCCGAAATTGCAAGAGCTGTAAAACGTCACAAAAGACGTCTGCAAATATCACCGAATGACTTATAGATACCTCTATCATTTCAACGAAGCAAACGCACATTGGTTAGCCAACCATTTTTTGGCGGTGAAAATGAAACTCGTGGTGCTGCGTTATCATCGTTTCAGAAAAGTGCTTTTGCGTTATATCGCAGATCCAGGTTACCAAAATAGCGTGGCGGAAATAATAATTGAAACTCATCAAAGTACAGTATCAAAAACAATTGCCAAAGTAATGGAAAAATGTTTGCAGAAAGCACATCTTTGGATCAAGCTTCCATCTACCAATGACGAAACACGTGCAGCCCAACATCTATGGCAGAAAGTTTACACGTTTCCAGCAGCGATTGGGGTTCTAGATTACAGACATGTCCGTATTTCATAGTCAGCCCAATTTCGAGATGAATATATAATCAAGAGAGGTTTTACTAGCATAAATGTAGAAGCAACGGGCTTTGCACAGGAAAAATGTACAAGTGGTGATGTGCAATGGCCCAGTTCTACGCATGACAATAGAATCTGAATAACTGAGAGCACTCCTTTTTATTCAACCAAATATCGCCACAAAATTCATGTGTAGACTTGCTAAAAGGCGTAGCAAACGATCTAAAGAATGGAGCATTTGCTACGGAGCAAAAGCAAATCATTATTCATACAAAACGAAATAAATGCTTTTTCTTTTACCCTTTACTTCGAAGCATTTGCTTTTGCTTTCACTTTATACTTCAGTCAAATGCTCCATTTTTATTCATGAGACCCAATAATTATAATAGTGGTGTTACATAGAGGTATAGGGCGTTGACGGTTTCATCCAACGTGTATTACAGTACTAGTTTCTAGTTCAATAAGTCTTCGACTGTTATTTAACGTATACTGATTTTTTGAAAGCAGTATACTTTGCTGCTAAAAGAAAAATGCGTATGCACTGGGTATAGGACTTCCTTGACGTAATACTATTGCAAGGAATCTAAAACAGCTACAGCTAGTGTTTCTTTTGATCGAAGTAGTGGGTAAGTATATCCCTTCATATTTTAACGTACCGTATGCTATACTCTGCTTACAATAAGGAATCATCAACTACGCAAGATCAAGCTATTTAATAAAAATGCGGTTTACGTATAATTCGGGGTTATAACTCAAAGCGCAGTTGTTGTTTGCCTGATATTAAGTGACCATGATACAGAGCTTCATAAATAAAAACAGGCAAAACAGATGGGGTGGGTAAATTCAGCTGTAAGAGCCTTTCCGACTGTCAAATTCAGTTTCTTCTTATGACTACCTCGGCTGCTTGCTTTATCTAGGTCCACCTGATGAGATCCACAAGATCGAAACAACGGTCTCGAGGACTAGAGACAACGTGTCTGATGCGATTTAGGACATGTTCCAAATTTTTTTATTATAATGTCCTTGAGCTCATTTCGGGTAAGATGGAAATCACTTGTTTGATGTTTCCCAAACGAGTTGCTCGAAAGAATTTCCTTTTTTCAACCCTAGCCTCACGCACGCCACTATGCCATACATCGATGGACTAACAGATTCACAATATAAGAGATTGGTGTATAGAAAGACCGACAGATCAAGAGGCCGACATAACAATAGGACAACAGCGAAAAAATGACGGATTCATCTCAGTGCAAAAAAGATTATAACGGAATTAATCACGAACACAATATAGTGACCTGGTTTGTGGTCTCAGCGAAGAAAATCATCTCCTGCGTCATAGCGTCAGTTTGTAAACCTGTCAGGCTGAGAATCCAGTATCTAATCAATGTAACAGAGGTAAGGATCTTGTATCGCTTGCATCGTTTAGTATTTTCAGGCTATTGCATTTGAAAATTTCGGAACTTCGAAATGCAGCTGGAATAGAGCACTTTCATGATGACGCGGCGGGCTGTCATGATCAGCTGATATTGGGCAAACATGGCTTGTTTACCGTATACCGCCATGTAAAATTGAGGACTTTTATTTGTGTTTTTTTACAATTTTTTGGACATTTTCACCGTAATTGTTGTTGTGTTGTGTTTTTCAAGGAACCTTTTTTGTCAGATAAGCACATCTGTCAATTAAAGTGATGTAATTTATGAGATAATGCATGATGAAAACTTGAATGCATATTGAAAACAGCAAAGAAAAAAGACGTTTATTCGTAAATTACAGTTATCACATTCACTAGGGCGACAGTGATACCCGAAAGTAATGTATTTCTTCACTTGAAATTTTCTTTGTGAAGTAAAAGTAGTGTAGTTCATTGCAATGGCCTTCAACCTTTGGTGGATTATGTTAAAGTAGCAAAAAGATCGATTCGTAGTTTTATATGTACATATAGGCAAGTTCAAGGAATGGATCAATTAAAACATTAATCTTTTGACACAACCTAAAAGTTGAGTTTCTGGAACAAGAGATATATGTAAATATGCACCAAAAAAAAAAAATAAAATAGATGCATATATTATGATCCACTTCTCTATTAAAATATTTTGTGCACTACTTCAAAATATTTCCTTCTTGTCATTATAGGTGTGGAAAAATTTCTTCAGCTTCCAAAGTGTTAGAGACAGAAGAGGCAGACCGATTCCAGGAGGCGAAGAATGTGATGACTTTCTAGAAAGTAGAACCTGGTATATTCCACATACTGTGTATACTAACAGCACCAATAAATGCTCATGTCATCTATATATTTTTTAATAAATGGTGTAGAAAAATGAATTATTTATTATTATAGGGTATGCTTCTCACATAATCAAATTGAAAATATTTCATAATATCATTGGCTCATACCCACATTCATACTTTTTTCCAAATATGTAACATGAAATGGTGTCTAGCTACAGCAAGGTGAAAATATATATTTTAAATGACACTTTGCTTAACATAGCGTAATTAATTTGTACCTTATCAAACAGGGTGACTATCTGAAAAACACTCATTGGGTGATTGTGAAGTTGCACACACTAAAAGCTAACAGATTATTACTTGAAAAAAAACACTATTAGTTATATTTTCCTATGTATTTATTATATATTTTTTTCCTTCGATGTATTAGGGCCTGTTCGGAACAGTATATAATTCAGTGTGTCGAAGGGCGATGAGTGAAGCACCATTCAGTGATGTGCTGCTGCAGTCCTTGGTCACACAGTATGGGCCAATATTATTGATACTATTGAATTTATGCCTATAAACATAAATATGCTTCAGGTTTTGCTCAGTTCCTTAAAGTAGTTATTCACTTTCATCTGACATCCTGGAACAAATCATATTTTTAACAAAAATGAGAAATAGAGGAAAGCTAACTGATGAGTGATGAAAATGCATTGAACATAGTACAAGTAAGAACTTTCATTTCTAATATTTTCAATAACGATTACTACTGTGACAGCTATTCATACATCTATACACCTTGTTAAATACAAAATAATTGACAGCTCAATTTATTTTCTTGATATGGTAAAGATTGGGTGGCAAAGATGCAGAATGACTATAACAACTGAGATAACTGTGATTTGCGAATAAACGTATTTTTCTTAGCTGTCTTCAATATGCATTCAAGTTTTTCATCAGGTATTATCTCAAAAATTACATCATTTTAATTGACATAGCTGCTTACCTGCTTAAAAAGGTTCCTTGAAAAATACAATAAGAATTATGGTAAAATTGTCCAAAGAACTGTAAAAAAAACACAAATAAAGGTCCTTAATTTTACATAGCTGTATATGGTAAACAAGCCATGTTTGCCCATTATCAGCTGGTCAAAACGATTGAGGTTATGATCGTGGAATTGCTCTATATTCTAAAGGATGACAGATCTGTTCAGATGACACACCTATTGCCAAGAAGGGAGGGCAGCATGAACATTACCAATTCCCCCCATAATGGTACATTTCTGCATGAAAATGAAACCAGCAAGAAAATAAATTGGCCGCTAGAACATTTATAATCGCGGTACGCGAGAGTAGAAACAAGCTATTAATCAATTTGTACGGGCCGCCTGGGCCTGCCAGCCTGCCACGAGTTTGAACGTTTCCTCAACTATCTGCAACTGCAAGCACGTTCAATATACAGGGAATTAGTGCATGCAAAACCGGTCCCGGTTCTCGAACTTTTAGAACCGGTTCCAGATGCACTTCACCCGGGTACCTGGTTCCGAACCGGTTCTAGGGTGCCTACTAAAAAAGCTGGAATAATTCATATTGAAGTAACATTTATTTCAAAAAAAAAAAACGAAAATAACATAACATAGTTATTAGGAACACAAGTAAGTGTTTGGAACTTGAAATTAAACATAAAGAAACATAAAATCGTTCGCGCAACATAAATGTTAAATCTATAACATAATCAACGAAAAGTGATCATCTTCAATCAGTCTCTCAGTGATCTTAAGTCTCAGCCTATATATTTAGTTTGCCTAAAATTGATCGGTGTATTTACCGAACTGCAAAATTGAGATAACGTTTACGTGATCATCGTGTATGTCGTCCATAATTGATCTTTGAGAGGCATATAACGCATCGTGTAAACCAAACAGCGCATCACGTTATTAGCGTACGTAGGCCGTATTTTATTCACCCATATCTCTCTATTATTAACCTATAAGTAGGTAAGTGCTATAGGTGAGTAGGTAACTGCCAAAAACTTTGTCTACTGAACCGATTCTCACTGCGAGAAGCAAATAAGGTAAAACAACAACTTACCAAATTACCAAATTACAACAATTAAACACAAGTTTTACTTTTATCGGTGAAAAATGCTGAGAACTGAATCTAGCTCCATGCAATCATCATTGAATGCGAACTGCAAACGCTCCGTCGGGCAATCCGCACACGTTTTAATCACTACGGGTGCGGAAATCACAATCCAGGGCTCATCTAGTTACAAAACACGAGACTGGGCGCGCGAAATTTAAATCTCTTGCGGCACCGTTATGGAACCGAAACCCAGGTCTCATATTTTTCAGAACCGGTTCTGTGGCCTGATGAAATACCCGGGTAGACCGGATATTTTGGAACCGGGTAGAACCGGGTGCATGTACTACAGGGCATACAAGATCATTTTCATATAATGTTGTTAGTTTATACAACACACTTGCTCCTCATCTAAAGACTTATTTCGGCACTAATCTGTTCAAAATTAAGTATAAGCAGCATTTTATTTCCATTCAGTAGGTAATCCTTATATATATAATATATTTCCCTAGCATCTGATATACTTTGTTACATTATATAAAATATCTGATATACTATATTACATTAAGTATTAAATATTAAAGCCAGCAGTAATTCTATCTATCTGAGATAGATAGAGATAGATAAAAAAGTAGATTTAGATTTAGTTTTAGTTTCAGAATTAATCTTTAGCTTGGGTTTAAGTTTGAGTGGCCATTTGGCCAGACTTCGCCTTTTATACATATGTCCCATATGATATAATAAAGTCTTTACTATTATTATTATGTTCTTTCAAGCTTCTCTCGCATGACTGCGGTGACGACAAATGTTGACGGGCTAGGCCAAGTCAACACCTGAACTATTACTGATCGGAATTTAGGAAAGATCGTACTATATTACAGGTCTTAAGGATTACAGACTTTTGGAAAATTTTATGTAAACTTTCGTCCAGGCCTAACTGTTGTAGGTGTTGTGTAAATGTGTTCGGTGTGAGGCCTGAGACCGACATAATGAGGGGGACAATAATAACTTTATCTTGTTTCCAAATTTGCTTCACTTCTATGGCAAGGTCAGTGTATTTAGATATTTTCCCAACGTAGGTGTTTTGAACATTCACATCATTGGGAATAGCAATATCTATTAAGTAGGTAACTTTGTCTGCCTTTATCTGAAATACTATATCTGGTCTGTTTGCATTGATGGTTTTATCTGTGTGCATTTCAACATCCCAGTATAGTTTGTAGTGATCGTTTTCGAGTACTGATGTTGGTGTATACTTGTAATATGGATCGGAGTTTTCGATTAGTTTGTTTTTTGTGGCTAATGCTTGATGTATGATTTTGGCTGCTGAGTTATGTCTAGCCGTGTACTCAGTTCCAGCGAGAGTTTTGCATGCGCTTGTTATGTGGTCTATTGTTTCCTTTTGTTGTTGACATTTTCTGCAGTTATCGTTTGTTATGGATGGATCTTTAATTACGTATTTCTTGTAGTTTCTCTTGAGTAAATTCAAACAACGCTCTCATTGTGGAATTTGTTGGTATAAAAATTTAAAGTTTCTTTTTTAAACGTAAAGCGATTTTGAGAAAACCGGATTTTTCCCGGACTAGTTTTTTCATGCTGATTTCGAATCTGTATTTAGTTTTTCTCTAGCTCCTGTAGTTTTAGCTATCTTTTGTATACGGGCAGACGGACGGACTGACGGACAGACAGAGGCTCTGCATAAGCTCTCTTCAATGAGAGCTAAAAATTGTGATAAATTCATTAATACTGGGTGTTCTGTGTTCTGTGTCACTAAGGTCCGATTCTAATAACATGCGCATTTTAGCAACGAGTTTGACCAATCAGAGACGCCCTTTCAAGAACATGCACCTGTCAAAATACTCTGAGAATTATTGATTTCTCATACCTTAAAAACGTCAAAAATGACGTACTTTATATACAATCGACCATTGTGAACCATCTAGTATCTTTTCCAGTCTGATTTTCCATCCTAAATGGGTAAAAAATTGCATTTTCTTGTTTAGCAAAAAGTTTAGCAATTGCTAACCTCAAGCAATCAGATTCCAGAGAAGCGGTACATTTGATTACACGTTTCTCGGTGTATCAAATGATATGATGACAAGAAATTTACTTACTGCATTATTTGGATAAAACAATAATTTACTATCAATAAAAATTATAAATACATGCAATATATCTTTGTTTTATAGTAAAATGGGGTAAAAATAGCATTTTGTTACATTACAAAAGTTTAACACCCGATTTAACCAAGCTGCTTCCGAAACGTGCATATGCATTACTGGTTGCCTATCCAGAACGGCAATGCTCGCCAGCTGCGTATAACCTTATTTTATGTACAATGTGTACGCTGCACCTTTACTTCCTCTGTGAATATTTCTATAAGAAGGTCTATAACAAACATGCATGCAGTGAATGAAACACTGATTCTTCATAAAAGAATGTATTTTTCTATAATCCATCTGACTGACGGAGGTCTAATTATTAAACAAGGTAGTTGCTGTGATTGATACTACTTTTATGATTCTGTCACAAATTATCCCAGTTTGCAATTAGCAATTATACAATAACTGTAGTATAGACAAGAAAAATCCGGCATTAATTTGCAAATCAATGGCTTTGTTCTCATATTCTGCTACAATTTTGATCCATAAATCACCATGAATTTCTAAAATATTTTTGTCAAACTGTCACCCAGCTTTGACGTTTTGATTGATAAAATACTATTGTATGATACTTATTAACGTAGCCCTCAATACCCAATAGAAAGATTTTTCTAAATAACATTCATAGAAAAGATTTGTCAAAGCCTTTGTTAAAATTTGCATGTTGATAAAATTGGGCCTTTGTATACACGATTGGCAAGCTGGGATCTAGAATGCCGATATAAACGCATTAGATGCACATAGCCGATAGCCTTTGACAGGTTGAAGGGAAACCACAATATGCCCTACCTCTCACTTCTATTATTTAGAACACGTATTCCTGCAGTGTTTCCATGTGTGACGATTTTCCGCCAGAACCGAGCTAGTGACCAAAAGTCATAGCGTTAAAGGCACTACCCATGGTACAAGCAACCAGCGACTCAATTGAACCAACATTTGTTTTTAAGAAACCCTACAAACTAGAAAGATGGCTCCAAAACAAGGCAAGATACTGGATGTGGTGTGTACTCTAGGTCTTTAAACCTAAGAACAAGGTGGGCTATGGGTAAAAGCGCCAGTATCGTTCAAACGGAACTGGCTGGCATATCCATAGCCGTAAATGAACTATGCAGGAGAGATGTATCTGGCAAGATGTAGCAATCTGCACTGACAGTAGACAAGCACTTCTAATCCTGAAAAGATCTTGTATCACATCAGGGCTAACAATGGAATGCCAGCAACCTTTAGCCCATGCTTCAGACAAAAACAATACTGTCCTGAGGTGGGTTAAGGGGCACAACAACAACAACAAAGGCAACCGTATATCCGACGGTCTAGCCAGGAAGGCCGCTGACCAAAGAATTTTAGGACCATGTGACCTTTCCGGAATGTCGACATCCACAATTGCGGAAATAGCCCAAAAATACTCCCATGTCTAAATAGTGAAACGATGGGAAGAACTACAAGGATGCCGACTTGCGAAGGAAACCCTTGCAGGCTTTGACATGGCAATATCCAAGAAATACTTAGCGATGACCAGACCAGACCTACGTCTCATAGTAGGATTCTTGGCTGACCATTGTCAACTCAGGAAACATCTCCATACTATGGGGTTAAGTGACAGACCGATATGTAGAATGTGTGAAAGCGAAGACGAAACTGTGGAACACGTCATATGTGAATTCCCAGATTTATCTTCTATTAGAGAGTGTGCGTTCGGCGAGTCTTGGCCTACACCTGCCAACATAAGGGAGATGTCTCCTAGCGACTTGTTCACCTTTCTACAAAAGGCAGGGTGGACGACGACCTGAGAAAACAGCTCTCTGAGAAGATGCACAATGGGCCAGTTGTGGCCTAAGTGCAGTGGGACCACTCACCCTCCCCACTCTACAGATACAGACATACAGGGTGTTTCAGAACTATGGGATCAAACTTCTAGGGGTTATTCAGTGCAACAGTATAAAACTTTTTAGTATAGGGACCCATGTCCGGAAAAGTGTCCGTACTGTACTACGGCCCTAAGAAGCGTTAAAATATAGAAAGACAGTGAATTGCCTAAATAGCTTTTAATGCATTCACCTTTTGTGTTTGGTACATGATGTCATCACAACAATTGTTCAAAATGTCTTTCTCCAACCTGAATACACCGATTTAAACGTCGCACTTGATTTCGGCGGACTTGACTAAACATTTGATATCGTTTTGAATTATATTAAATGCTGCTGTAATTCGTCCGATTAAATCTTGTTCTGTTTCTACTGGAGCTTCGTAGACCAAAGACTAACTTTGCTGTACCAGTACGTGAGGATTTGGCTCAGCGGTTGGGGATTGCTAGAGGTGGAGCCGTTTCTTGGCCTCCTAGATCACCTGATTTAACGCCGCTAGATTTTTTGCTGTGGGGACATGTAAAGTATTTGGTCTACGAAGCTCCAGTAGAAACAGAGACTTAATCGGACAAATTACAGCAGCATTTGAAATCATTCAAAACGAGTATTAAAGTTTTATTCAAGTCCGCCGAAATCATGTGCGACGTTTAAATCGGTGTATTCAGGTTGGAGGAAGACATTTTGAACAATGGTTGTGATGATATCATGTACAAAAGACAAAAAATGCTATTTAGGCAATTCATCGTCTTTCTACAATTTAACGCTTCTTAGGGCCGTAGTACCGTACGGACACTTTTCCGGACATGGGTCCCTATGCTCAAAAGTTTTATACTGTTGCAATAACCCCTAAAAGTTTGATTCCATAGTTCTGAAATACCCTGTAGAACCTGGCAACATGCGATACTCGCTTTGAGTAAGACATAAATGCGCTCCTTTGGAACTGTTATCTTACTGCGCCTGGCTGTGATTGTAGTAGGGATATAGGAGGTTAGGCGTCTCTTTTTAACTGATGGCTTGGCCTGCATGTATAATCGTGTATATCCACATGCATAATACACTGACTACCTCCCAGACTAAAGGTTTTCTGTACCATAATCTACTTGCTTTCCACTTTTCTATTTCGCTACAATCTGCAATGGAGCAATGGGTTGGCTGGCGCAGAAGTCTCTCTACATGCTAACTTCGTTTTTGTATTGCGTTGAATTTTACGTCCCATATAAAATTCCTTCGAGTGTAAAGTATAAAAAAGTTTAGTAGATGATGAAGGCTGGGTAGGCTTTTTTCGGTTTACGACCTTTTTACGCACGGTTTATCAAAAAGGGACTGTATTTTGTAATATCGCTACTAAACGAGGCTGTATTTTTTTCCGAATTGCCTACCTTTAAGGTTTATGGACAGCGTTTTGTTGAATGACGAGCTTGCCGATGAATTCGTTGATAAACTGGCGTACACAATTCTGCTCAGTAGATAAACCGTAGCGAAAAGAGCGGTTACCCCTTTTTTTATTCAGTCGTAAAATGTCAGAAGGTTATTATCAGCATTGATTGTGATCTCTAAATTAGTTGGTAAACAGGCCTATATAAGCCAATCGCCGTATATAATTTAGGTACAAAGAAAACTGCTTGCCATTCATTATTTTTTATCTCTCCTTTAAACGCGTTGTAACCTTTTACTATACAGAGAAGTACTAATTAAATTGAAAATAAAGTTGAAGCACAACATTAAAGACTACAAGAAAGGAGAACTGTGAGGTACAAAAGTAAATTGACAATCATCACTTCAGACCTGTTTATTTTAAAAAACGCTTGGCTACGCCTTAAAAGTATACCGGTAGCTTAAAAACATACTACTCACACGTGAAGTCCGAACACCAAGAAAAAAGGAAATATTCGCATTAAGCCTCGTGTCCACTAGCACTAGAATTACTCGCACAAGTCACTTGCTTAGCGTGTGCATGACGCCATTAGAGAAATATTGCAGCAAAATTACTTGCACATAAAATTTCGAGTCTGTTTCGAAAGCCCTTTGTAGCAAGGTGTGTTGTAAATTAAATATGGAGTAGTTCAACTGGACGAGAGAAGACATGCGTGTCTTTTAATTGAACATTTTCAATTATATCCTGAATTATGGAATGTACGTACAACAGAATTTAAGGACTGAATCAAAAAGCACAATGCATTACAAAAATTGGCCGACTTATTTAATACTCAAAGGAAGCTACATAATTTGAGAACGCAGGTTAACCAGGAGTGGAGAAAAATTCAAAAAAAGAAAAGTGGATAAAGGAGTTATTGAAATATATAAGAGTACTTGGGAGTTCTTTGGCTCATTAAAGTTCATGTATCACTAGAGTAGTTCTACGCCAACCCACTTTCTCACCCAACATTTTCCCCGCCTTTTGCTATGTTTCTCTTGTTTAATTTTTTTTCAATTTAAATATATCACAACTACCGCAGCAGCTACATATTTTGCATACGATATCTTATCTACAGCGTACACGGAATCAGAACAATCAAGCCCATGTGAAATTGCGAGAGCAATTTCCTAGATTAAATTTGCGAACAACTAAAAGATAATGTAGACAAACAAGCAAGTACTTGCTGCAAAAACTATCACAAGTTACTTGCAAGTGGACACGAGGCTTTAGAAATGTGTGCACATCTCGGCAGTACCCTCTTTGGTGAACACCTAAAGCCGCGTACACATTTGAGCGCACATGACTTGAGATCACATACATAATATGTGTGTTCCCAAGTCATGTGCTGGTTTTAGTTTTAACGTCTCATGCGTGTGTTCTCAGCTCGCTCTATGTTCACAATAGCAGTTTGCATGTCGTTGGGTGAGTTACTATTAAGTTGCGCTGCATTTGTGACAATGTATGGCTTAAACAGAAAACAAGAAAAAAAATAAGAACCAATATTAATATTTTGGTTCCGTGTTATTTAGTGACCTGCGGTTGGAAAAGTCAAGAGGCCAATTCAACAACTTCGTCAGTATGTCATCGAAAGTTCGAAATATTAATTGATCCTGTTGGACCCACAGAGTTAACATCTCTAGAGGGAGACTAATTTGAATATTGGCCAGCCAACATCTATAGCGCTATTGCCACTCTTCCTCGACCGCTTCCAGTTTCTTCGAAATCTGGCAGTTTCCGCAGTTTGAACACAAAGCATTTAACTGGGTATTTAACTATACATTTCACAATACTTGCAATGTAACTGATTTACGTGAAGATAATTTGTATTGATTTAATGAAATCTCAAAAATGGTAAATTTCATAGCGGAATGTCGCAATAACTTCTAATATGTCATAAATCTAGCAACGCACATTCGGCGTGCCCTTAAGCTGTCATTGTAGTTGTGGTTATTGCGTGTGTCGAGATTTTTGTGATTTTAGTGTATATTTGACTGACTTTGTGACTATTTGTGGTGTGAATTAAATTATTTATGAACAATATTGTCATAATTGCATGATGAGCAGACAACATAAAAAGTGCATAGTTTGCTGTAATAGCGACGAATCGGTGAACACTTCTTATCATAGGTGAGTATAGATTTTGTTTTAGTTTTCACTAGCGTAATATATGGGGATAACTGGGAACAAAAGTAACTTCACCCCAGTTTGAGGAATTATAATGGTTGTTTAATGTATGTTTTGTGCATCTGTGTAGGTTCCCTTCGAATATAGTGATGAGAAACAAGTGGCTTGATGGATTACGGCTGAAAGCAGAAGACATAACTGACCATTCAGTAGTGTGCTCCCTACATTTTCACATAAAGCTGATAAAAACTGGCAGAAAAGAGTAACTCTCTAAGTGTAGCCTAATACAACTTATTGGTATCAGTTTGTAACATCACAGTAATAATTGAATCTATCAATGAACATCCAATTTCCACTCCCTCTATAGTTGTTAACTCTGTGGTTGGACCTAAAGAGAAAAAGAAAGATACAGGATTCAGAGAAGCTATTTCTATCAAAGAGCATTTAGCAATAGCGAGGCTTTTTCTGGCCACTGGGGACTCTTACACGAGTTTACCATATTTTTTTAAAGTTTTTAAACAGTTTCTAAATTTGCCAGTACCAATCGTCTCCTTCCCTTTGGCTTTATGGCTTCGAAATGAACCTAGTAGGCTACACATCTTCTGCTTTACAACTCCGACGTTTGCGTTGAGTTTTCCTGCAATTTCTTGCAAGGCACATTTTTTTTATTTTTCGAGTAATAAAAGGAGCTACAAGAATCCACAGTACTGGGTGCGTAGGCGTCAACTCATTGCTCCAACCGTTATGTTCCCAAAATAAAGACACCTGAAAATCTGGCGCGTCAATTCGGGTATAAAAGCTGTATAGGCAACGCATACGTTCACACTGGGAGTGCGTACGATGAACGTTTTCTTTGAGCAGGGACCGAAAACCGACAGCTCAACTCATGCGCGCTCAAAGTCGCGCGCGAGTAAGCCCGCAAGCCCTGAGACACGACGAATGGGACGTTTAGGCTTAGTTCAGATGACGCGTGTACGACGCGCGTCGACGTGGCGCTAGTTTTGAAAATACACATAATTAATTCAAGCTGTTCACATAGACGCGCGTACGACGCCACTAGAAGCAGAGAATCTCAATACGCGCGCCGGTCAGCCGCGACGCGCGTATTGGAATACTAGATGCTCCCATTGCCTGTTCAGTTGGCAGGCGTCTTTTCTAGCGTTCACTTGACATACCTGGTGTCTCTCTGCAAAAATGTATATCTCACGTATGCTATTGAAATGGAAACAGAAGAATTCAACACAGATGTTTTCAATGATGTAATTGAGAAGCGGCCTACGATTTGGGGCCTGCGTTCTAAATTATATTCAAACAAGGCAGCAAAAAAGAGCGCCTGGGAGGAACTGGTCCTAATGTTTTGAAAATCCGATGATGCCGAAGAAAAAAAGAAAATATTAGGTAGGTTTTTGGTACTGCTCTATTTATAATAAGTGTTTACAGTTAATACAGCAATTCAGATCATTCTATCCTTCCATTCTACTTTTCCTTCATTCACAAAGTACTTTGTCAACTTTACTCATGAAGTAGTTAAAAAATTTAGGTTCGTAATTTAGCAAACTGGGATGCAGTGTAACGTATGAGCTTGTAGAAAGTCTATTCCTTAAAATTGGGTGAACCCAGTGTGTCCTTTCCCTTCTACGTCGTTTCCTTCTTCTCTATGCTAACCAAATACAAACACAACAAATACACTGACACTCGATTGCCTAGTTTCACTCTATATGAAAGTTGTACGAAGTCCTACGCGCGTCATCTGAACACAGACGCAACAAACGTGCGCCACGTCGACGCGCGTTGTACGCGCGTCATCTGAACTAATCCTTACTTTAATAGCGCTTTTTACTGGGCACATTTTACTGCACTCCGTGTGAGTGCAGAAGTTTACCTGGGTAACCCTTTTGCACTGGGTTCTTCCAGTGGAATACACATCAAGAAACAACAACTTGTTTTGACAACAATCTTGGCAGTTATAGTTATATACTACTTACTCGTTTGTCTGAAAACTGTTCAATGGTCTCCATATAATTGCTAACTCTGGAATTTTTTTCTCCCGAATTTAATCATAAACACATTATTTGTTCATACTCAGAAGCTGGATTCTGCCAATTCAAACAAGGAAATTAAAGGTTTGATTATTTCGTTCACTTTACTATTCTGACTGAAGGTAATGAAAATCAACTAGTTATTACCGTATTCAAAGATCGAAAGTTTAAACAGTTGAAGCACAATTCTATGATTTGAAGTCATAGATAATTTGAAGTGTTCTGCTCAAACCTACTGTCATTTTCTTGGTTCACTTCCACGACACTCACTTTGACATCGGTGCGAAATTATTGCACTCAGTTCGTCCACTCCGAGTGCAGAAATGCTAGTGAAATAAGAGCACTTAAAGACTTTTGTACTGGAACTGCCAGTGAAGTGCAAAACAGACATCCAGGGCAGCCCGAGTGCAACCAGTGAAAAACGCTATAAATTTGTATATTGGTGCGTAGTCAAACCATGTGTACGCGGCTTAACATATGTTGCTCATGGAGATGCGGTTCACCTACAAGGCACCTCCAAAAAATTCTATACACGCAAAAAGGCGTGGCTTTTTATCGATCCAAAAACTACGATGTCTTTTGCAAATGTGGCGAGACTAGCTAGTTGTGAAAAGATGCCTTCTAGAGAAGGCTACCAGTTTACAGAATCCCCCTTTCAAAGGGATGCTACATAGCCTCTCAGAGAACGCGCTAAATGTTGATGGTGGTAAGCGGTATGTCAATCGCTCCCACATTATATTACAAATAGCTCTGAAAGATCTATAGCATTACGGTCATAGATTCATGTTCACTAATACAGCAGAAATGAGGTGATGTATTTCGGTTTAGCACCGAACATTGATACATCATACATACACAGCTATGAGCACGAACATTTATGTGAGACCTATAATTTTATAATCAACCAATGCAATCGAAGCAAAATTTTTGTTGACGTTCGATAATTTTATGTACTCTGTTAGCTTGGTAAAGTTATGGTGATACTTAAGAACTAATTTCTAAGGGCCGGTTTCTCAGTGTCTAGTTAAAGTGTCAGATAGGAATCTGCCAGATAGCGTTGCTATGGATACAACTGTCAGATAAGATTTACGTGACTTCGTAAGTTTAGCCTTCAATTGTTTAAGCAATTTATCTAACAGTTGCTGTTATCTTGCAGATAAGTATTTAACTGGACATTGAGAAACCGGTCCTAAAACTGCTAAAATTTTTCAAAAAGATAACGTTATGATGGAAGCTGGAACATAATTATATACGTTACGATAAACTTTTGAACTTTCAAATCACCCATCGCCAGAATCAGGGAAAGGACCAAATTAAAAAATGTCAATTAGTGTCCCCTTTGTTTGGAATCGCACCATCTAATTCGCTTTGATTGACCACCGATACCAATACGCGTTTCTCTGTATTGTCCTTTCTGACACCAAAGGACACTAATGTGCCTGTAGTACAGGCACACTTCTACCTCAAGCGAAAACGAGTTTTCTATTGATACCTACCTTAAAAGGGGTGATACACGTACGAGCAAGTACGCGTACTTATGGCTCGACGACCTTTTTCGCCTGTGTGTCACCATAAGTACGCGTACTTTAAAACCGTCGCGCAAACCGCCGGCGATCCAATTGGTTTGAAATCTTGCTCGTAGCTTGTCATGGCTCGTACTGCGAGCCGTGTGCCGCCACTTTGTCTTAGCAGGCCATCGATGCGCAACGCTTGTTGTGTTTGGCGTTCGTTAAAAGTTTTGTTTATTTAGGAAAATTATTAAAATGGGTGATTTCAGCTTCACGTGTGTCACCGACGTCGAGCCGAGTGAGTTCACGAACCTAAAAACCGCGTACTTAATGTTCGTACGTGTATCACCCCTTTAAAGGGATGATACACGTACGAGCAAGTACGCGTACTTATGAATCGACGACCTTTTTCTCCTGTGAGTCACCGTAAGTACGCGTACTTTAAAACCGTCGCGCAAACCACCGGCGATCCAACTGGTTTGAAATATTGCTCGTAGCTTGTCTCCGCTCGTACTGCGAGCTGCGAGCCACCACTTTGTTTATTTAGGAAAACTATCAAAATGAGTGATTTCGGCTTCACGTGTGTCACCGAGGTCGAACCGAGTAAGTTCGGGAACTTAAAAACCGCGTACTTAAAGTTCGTACGTGTATCACACCTTTTATTATTAGCACAGTGTTCCTATCAAGTTACCATGGTAACCAATCAACAACCAGGGAAAAACGAACGAGCGGAGAAAGATTCCTCTCTTGAAAAAAAATTGATCTAGCTTGAAAATCGATTGCCGAACCTCTGGATTGAAAAGCTGCAGCGTAAACTATCGAATTAAGGAGCCAGTCGGGTTCATTTTGTCAAACAAATTACACTATTATTACCTAATTATCTACGATTTCAAAGTGTACCATTAAAAGTAGCGTAAAGTAGTGGATAACTGCTCTTTGAAAGACTTGTTCATTTTGAGCATGCGTGCTTTAAAAAGCCTATTAGCCACTTGTACCTTAATATAATCATAATAATAGTTTTTACTCACCACAATTACAATGTAATAAGTGAATATAAATAAATCCATAGTAGGCATTGCCTGTGGGTAGATATAAGATATACTATTAAATAGAAAATGTATCTTATTCAATATAAGCAAATAACAAATAATTATTTCTTTATGCCCATAAATACATTGGATAGCCACATAAGGGTCACAGCCCTTGTTTGTGGAAAAAAAACATGATATGACAGAAAAAAAAGGATAATGAAGAAAAAGTGCTATTCAGCACCATGGAATCCATATACACTATAAACATACCATATATTTGATATATACAACCCTATAAACTAAACATCTAAAGAAACATACTCACATTGATCCCATCAGGAACACTCCAGTGCCAAACTGAAAGCATTGCTTGTCTTGTTGACACACTGTAACGTGATGACTGGCAAAATCAATGTGAGACTGCTATCTCATATTTAATAATTACGAAAAAATATAATAAGCTAATGACCATGTAGTATGTAGTCGATACCTTGAACGAACAAAAAAAAGCTGAATACTATTCCATTATTCAAGCCGCGGACATGGTAAAGACGGTGTTAATGCCCAAGAGCCTGTGCATTTCCTTCCTCGATTTTGATTTTATCCATTTTTTTGAGCTACTTCTATACATTGACTTTAAATTCAATTGTTTAATTTAATCATAGAGGAGATTATACAGTCTAGGCCCTAGAAAGAAATAACTCCTTTGGGTAACAGTTTTTCCTACTCTGGGCGTCTTATATTTTACGGGATTACGAGTGGCATAGTAGTGATCAATGCTGATGAGCTCCGATCTATTACAATGCTGTCTCATTAATACTGAGTGGCAGAATAATTGACGAATATCAAATAATATCACACTCCTCACATAAGGATTCTGTAGGATATGTGGCATGATTTTTAATATCCACATTTGAGCTCTCTCTCTCTAATGTATCCATGTGCATACTATTTATGTAGAGCTATCAAATATAATATGCAGTTGACCAATAATATATTCCTAGATACAATGAAGTCGAACGTATTGATTTTTGATGAGGTTTCTTTTGGGCTATAGGGAATTGCGGTACTGGCTCTAATGCAACATGCATTTTTATGTCATACAACCAGCTCATTGCAAATATCACGATTATGTAACAAAGAGATTCACTAAATCACAAAAAGCTCAAAAAATCGTAAGCAACGAACCAAATTGGTGCTATGTAGTTGACGCGGCTCCAAATTAAAGTTACTACCGAGAGGAATAGGTCTTTCGTGAAACGTAAATTTCATTTTCACTGCACTATTATGCCATTGGGGATTTTTGAGCATTCCGCACCTAAACGGGTACACGCCGCTTCGGGGTGTACAAAGGAAAAAAGCTAGGGAAAGGAAAAGGTCCTCAGCCTTGAATAAAAGGAGACCGGAAAGATATACACTTTTAAACTTTATCTTAATTTGGGAGGATGGGTCTCGCTACTACGTAGAATGGACGGACAAAAGCAGGCCCGATCTGTCACTGAAAGACCCATTATAATTTAATGGCGTAATCACAGACAAGGAATAAAAAGAGGCTTGAGAGAGCGAAGTCAAAATACGATGTATTTGTAGGCACGTGTGTATTGTCTGCTTTCAAGTCTCCAGAGCAACCAGCAGAACACGAAATGCCAAATTAGTGGTTAGATAAGCTTCGTCCCAAACTCGCCAGTTCTCTGCAGGTTTTTAAATACAGAGAAAAATTACGTATCCTACGTCCTGCTATGTATAGTCCGTGCCTTCACGTAGCAGTTGGGTGCTGCTGCCATATTCGTGCTTGCTATCAAAAGCTTCACAATCACTGTTTCTTAAAACCTTGAACCTTGGGTTATATTCCTGGATTTATATCAGTACCATCTATACAATTGCTGAAATAGCCAACGTATGTATGTTGTATGTAAGTCATCGACAATCATGTCTCAAAACGAAATATATTCATGGGATGAAGGGTGCTTGCTTACTCCGCAAGATCAAGATGATTCCAATCATTTGGTTCTCAGAAAAATCGGAAAAATGAAGGGTACCGGCTGGATTCAAACCAGCGTCTCCGGCATTCTAGGCCAGCGCGTTACCAACTGTGCTACGGCGCCCCGTACCACAGCTGATACACAGCGCCTACAACTTGGTGTCGACTTCACCGACACCCACCACTCCCTTGCATCCTTCTGCGAACCATGTATTTCAGTCGACCAGAGACATCTAGTCGGCAGTTGGGTGAGTGTGAATCTCTCACCACTATTTGCACGACAGCTCTCTATGTTACTGAACTACGACTCCTCAGTCGGCCAGGATTTCATGGGATGAAAGGTGCTTGCTTACTCCGCAAGATGGAGATGATTTCAATCATTTGGTTAACAGAAAAATCGGAAAAATGGAGGGTACCGTCTGAATTCGAACCAGCGTCTCCGGCATTCTAGACCAGCGCGTTACCAACTGTGCTACGGTGCCCCGTTCAGTTCAGTAACATAGAGAGCTGTCGTGCTAACAGTGGTGGGTGTCGGTGAAGTCAACACCAAATCGTAGGCGCTGTGTATCGGCTGTGGTACGGGGCACCGTAGCACAGTTTTTAACGAGCTGGCCTAGAATGCCGGAGACGCTGGTTCGAATCCAGCCGGTACCCTTGATTTTTCCGATTTTTCTGTGAACCATATGATTGAAATATATTCACTTTCAGGAGACTATACGGTGGAATGTGTATCAGAGTGACACCAAAACGATTGATGAAACACATGACTGTTAGAACCTTTTACGATATTCAAATGCTAAGAAAAGTTAGATTAATGAAAATGGAAATTGTTTCAACCTGCTCAGGGACATTTAAAAAGAATAGCACTTTAGATTAGTACTTTACTTCCTTTCTAATCTAGATTTTGACTACATCAATTTCGGACAAGGATAAAGCATGGGTGTCCCATTGTTCAGTTTTGCAGTTTTTTATAATTTATCTGGTGCTACCGAGTGCTATAGATTCTCTTATAGCCTTTAAAGTAGTATTAAAATATCAAAATTTAAATCAACAATTAATTGTTCAAAACGGCCCTATCAATTTTCTGATTTGGTGTGATAACTACTAGTTCTGAGTTTTCATTGATTAATTGACAGTGTTTTATGAAACAGAAATGAATCCTAGCCCTTCACCATACATCCTTCCTATTTGGGTCGTCCAAAAAAATTTTGTAGGCTCACCGAATCGGATACGACGTCTTTTTTTGTAAATACTCTGACACTACTGAATTGATATTCAAAATTCATACAGGTTTTTCACCTTTCACGCAGTTCTACCTTACTACAAATTTCATGTTTGCATTTCCCAAGTCAAGGAGCCGATTATCATTGCTCCATAGACATTTATTGCATCGACTTTAAAAACTACAACTAAGCCTTTCGTTCTACCTAGTCCTTATTGGTCTCATAGACTGTCCTATGTAGCATTTATTACAATTACTGCTACATATATTCCACACATATCAGCTCTATCAACCTTATCTTTTGGACTGTCTGATGAACCTTGAAATTTCGGCCCCTTACATGTTGTGGATCAAAGTGTATTGAACCATTACTCGATCTTTATCTTTTAACGTGGAAGATTGTGGGATCATAAATTGTTTTCTTAAAGCTATGTTCCTTAACTATTTTTTCAAAAATGTCTGTGCCACAATCATTGACACTGGCAACATTTTTGGGATCTCCTTTTTCTTTAGAAACCTTTCATGACTTAATCAACCCAAAAGATAAGGTGGATAAACTTCATAGGTATAGAATATGTGAAAGCAGCCGAAGCATTTGTTATGACTGCTATATAGTACAACCTAGGAGATCAATATTACAGTTTAAGAGCTCATACGTTGGAAAAGGGTCAGTCAATAAAGTACAAATTTAGTCATTTTCAGATTCGGTAGTTATCAACGCAGGGATAGGTGGGTCATCAGAATGCGCCGTGGATGTATAAAGTAGGGGTGGAGGGTTAACCATGCAATTTTTTTCGCATAATAAATGATAAATTACAGCTCTGAAAATTTACGATACAAACGGGAATGTTATAAGATAGTAGGAAAAAAATTGTCAGAAATGTAGGCGAAAGGTAAAGAACCGTCAGAGGGCACTTAAGTTGCGACAAATGTTACAAAAATTATGTCATTCGGTGCACTTCCGACAATTTACATCCTCTGTCGATAGCGACTAGGTTTGGAGAACACATCGCACATTACAATATTTGTAAGTGAACTTAAGATTGATTTAGGTAACTTAAAATTAGTTGGTAGTGTAGTAAACTTTAAGAAACTATATGCATATGAAACTTTGAAAATCAGAAATAAGTCAAGGTAACGTAACGAATAAACATAAAGGGGCAATAGCAAATAACAAGACATCGAGTTCATTGGAAAGCTTCGTTGGAACGAAGCAGCAACGGTGAGATTTGGACAAGTAACATCTGAACCGGTGTGTATAGAAAAGGGGGTACGACAGGGTTGTGCTTTGTCGCCAATACTATTTAATATATACTCTGAGCACATATCCAACCAAGCAATAGGCGATGATGAAGACGGCATAAAAATTAGCGGCAGGATATTGAACAACGTAAGTTATGCAGACGGCACGATTATCATTGCGGACAGTCCAGAGGCACTTCAACGCCTAACCAACAAACTTGTAGAGGTAGGAGATCACCTAGGCATTAAAATTAATGTCACAATAATTAAAATAATGGCGATAACAAGATCTCCAAACCCACAACTGGACATAAACATATATGACACCGCAATAGAGAAAGTTGAGAAATTCAAATATCTTGGCAGCCGCATAACGACAAATGTAGTCCCTGACGTTGAAGTAAGATCACGCATAGAACAAGCCAGAGCCACGTTCCTAAAGGTGAAAAACCTGCTGTGTAACCCAACCTTGAACTTAAACCTAAGATACCGTTTTTCAAAGGCACACGTGCACTCAGTTCTCTTGTATGGAGCAGAAACATGGACGATAAAAGTGGATACCATGAACAGACTTGAAGCTTTTGAAATGTGGACCTTCCGTAGGTTATTAAAAATATGGACTGAACACATATCTAACGATGAAGTGCTTAGACGTATGAGAAGGGAAGGAGGGTTACTTACTGCAATAAAACGGAGAAAGACTGCTTATCTGGGCCACATATACCGGAACAACAAGTATGATATACTAAAACTAATAATAGAAGGAAAAATCGAAGGTAAACGTGGTCCTGGTCGCAGACAACATTCATGGTTAAGAAACATACACGATTGGGCTAGTATGAACACATCATCTTATATTCGTACCACTCAAGACCAGAATAAGTGCGCCGAAATTGTCGCCAACCTTCATTAAATGGAGATGACACCTGAAGAAGAAGAATAGCAAACAGTCCCTTGGTTGCTTTTAGAGATTATGTTTTTATCTGACGTGCCCTTCGACAGGTAACAGAATTAGATCAATTAGATGTTAGTTTCTAGTCTAAACCTTCCCGTGATGCTAACATAGTTAGCGAACATAGGCTAATCGAGAAAAGTGACATATCCCAACATGACGTAGCTCACAGAAAATCCAAATTCGATTTTTCACTGGAGTACAATGCATGCTCGGCCTACCGGGATACGAAGTAAAATGGTAATCCAAAACAGTATTTTTAGCGAACGTAAACTAATCAATGCGAAAAACGTCACATGTCACGCGATGCCGACCGACAGCGAAACACAGTGCCGGAATGCAAAGCGGATTTTTCCGGTTGGTGCATTTTTTAATAAACAATCCCACCGCAAGTTTAAAAACGACGGCATTACACCAGATTATATCACAATCCAATGGATCGTAATCGGGCTCTAACACTGAATGATACGCTGCACCGCAGCCCCAAGCGGCCACAGTGGCGCACCACAGGAACTGATCGCGGCGACACATCGTCAACCAGTGCCTCTTTAAGACTTGTTTTACATATCGTGGCTTTAATGCAGAATAAGCTTATGTCCAAAAGTCGCATTTTACAGGAGACGTTTTTTTTTTGTTTTCATGTTAACGAAATGAGATATCCCAATTGAAAGAAGCCAATTAAGTTCAACTAGCACAAATTCTGCACACCGACTCTGTCTAAAAAAGTTGCGGACATAGGATACATTACCCTTTCTCATGTATTCCAAGTCTTAAATCTCTACGTGAGCTAGTACGATTAATTCAAACATAGGATAGTTCTGATGTTAAAAACTTAAGCAGCCTCATTATCTACAAATGGAAAAGATAAAGTATCACATTCTGTTGAATCAAATATACATCAGTAATGTCTTTAAGATATTCAAAAAAAAAGTTTTCCTCACGTTAACTAACAATAAAGTTTAACTGAAGAAAGGCATCCAAACAGAATTACATCCATTATCTGAATTGATTCCTGTTTATCAGTATCTGGCAACGTTTTAAAATAGTTATGTTACGGTGCAGTGATTGCACCTCTTTTACAAAAGTACTGTCAGTAGATGATCGTGCTTTTTTTACTTAGAGCTATTTTTTTATTATATTATCTCAAAGCAATATCACCCTATCAGCTAGGTTGCATTGAATCCTTTTTCTTCCTTTTAGCTCTCACTGAAGAGAGCTTATGCAGAGCCTCTGGTAGAACTAAAGTGGCCAAGTTTAGCATTTAGCTAATTGCGTAGTTTTGGTTGTTGCAACTGATTCTTGATTTCATTTCAGCCTACTTGGATAAAAAAATTACATTTGAAAATTTGACTGTGTAATTATTTATTGATAAGCAGGTGTGTTGTTATTCAGAGCAACAATTACAAAGTATACTTTTTTCACGTAAAAATGTTCGAAACAACGTAATAATTATAACAAATATTTACACTAACGTGCCGTGAAATAATCTATGCATGTTATATGTATATTCTTCAAAAAAGACGTTTATTATTATTATTGAAATTTGATATTTGATTTGATTTTTCGTATTACTGATGGTTCTTGAAAGACTTCTCATTATGCATTTGGACCTTTTGACATAGAAATGGCTTTAGAAGGTTACCGCTTCTAAAATTTGCCGGTTCCTTTGGGCTCGGGTAGTCTAAAGCTGTTCTATTTACTCAGATCTTCTGTGTACTCGATAGCCAACAAAAAGTGGCTTTTTATCTTGAAGTTTTAAGTGATGGGTCGACTTTTTGATCACACATGTTTATACTTACTGAGGAACTACTGGTCGAATAGTAGCTGCCTTAAGCGGACTCACAACAACCTTTCCACCTGGTGACACAGATGCGAAATGTACTGACGTCACCAATAACTTATCAACGCAAATCTTATTTTTTAATGCCAAAACTCGCTAATATAGAACTGTTAGTAATAAGTCATGTTGGATAGACGTTTTTCTGCTTACTCACATAAGTGGGACAATATTGCGTTAAATTATTTACGGAATAAGATATTCCTTCAATATCACGATTAATAAGTAACTACTTTTTTCGATTGGCAACTTCATTAACTATGGCTATAGTCGGATCCTTCAGTTTACAGTAATTGCCACTTTTGCGCTACTTGTATCAGCTGGCACCATTAGGATATATAAAAATATACTATGTAACACAGAGCATAGAACACCCAGTAATAATGAATTATTGGGGGCTAGATGAGTTGTCGATCAAAATTTGAGAAAAATCCCACCATTGGAGAAAAGTGAAGAATTAATAATGAGCTGGACCTTTACGACACCTTATGCAATCATAAACACGTCGAAGCATACTACTAATACGATGGTCGACGTCCTTTTGAGGTGTCTTTTCTCGGGCAACTTGTACCTCAAGCAGAAGTGCCGCTAGAGTATGGAGGATGCGACTCACTCACAAATATTTTTCCCGTAATGTCCCAGACATGTTCTACGGGTGAAAGATCAGGAGATCTTGGAGGCCGAGGCAACAACTCGATTCGTTGATTGTCTTCAAAATGGGCCAACATAATTGTGGTAACATGTGGGCGAGCATTATGTTATTGTTAGAGCGGGTTAGAGAGCATCCAAGTATAAGGCAGAACATGTGGTTCCACTGCCTCCTGGATGTAACGCATGGCAGGTATGTTGCCTCTGATGAATACCAGAGGCGACCTACTTCCACAAGCAATCGCCTCCCATACAATCATTCCAACAGTGTGGTGCACATGTCTTTCCACAAAAAATTGAGTACCTTGTCTTTCACCACGCCTGCTTCTCACCCCTACAAGGATATCACGCATGCCCAAACAATCTGAATTCATCATGTTATTCCAATCAAGGTCACCGTTCACCGATGTCTACACCACAGCATAGTAAACAACCAGCACAATAACTCAGGTTGGCGGTAATAATTACAGGCGCATCCCCCCTCTTGGATGATTTTTTGTAACGATACTCCGATACTTCTGCACTAATATCGAGTATTTTTGTCATCGATACCTTTTGAGGCATTCCAAGCTGGTATAGATACTTTTGTATCGGTATCGAAAATAGTTATATAATTATTTAGGGGTGTAATAAGTTGCACAAAATACTCTGTACGAACCAAACACGCCTATTTGGCTAAAAAATATCAAGTTGGTACCGGTAGAGAAATTTTAATTTTCGCATCTCTACCCAAACTTCACATCCGTAAAGTCATCCCAAAGTCAAATTCTGTGGGAAGCATTTTCATATGGGAAATCCTCAGAGATATTATGCTGGTTGTTTACTATGCTGTGGTCTACACCAACTCAGCAGGACCAAGTGAGGGCAGTATGAAGTTAGTCCAAAACTTCTCATCCGACCATAAAGAACTCCCAAAACGATATAGGAATCAAGCTGCTCTTCACAACGATCTTACGACGATTAAATTCGAATTGTACCTAGCTACAACACACAGTGATGTGAAATTATGCGATAACGAAGAAATCTCTCTATATATTGTATAATAATATGCTTGAAAAACTTATCCGTTTTGTTTCCTTACATAAGTAAATACATTGCTAGAAATTATTTCTCATAAATTCATTAATACTGGGCGTTATCTTTACTATGTCACTTAGTATACAGGGTGTTGCATAAGTTGGGACTTTTTTTGATACAGCGGATAGTACTCGCCAAAATGAGTGTTTTTTCCCAGTAACACATAAACGAAATATTTAGAGGAAACAAGATACTGACCATTGAAAAAATCCTCAATTCTAAGTCCGCCCCTGGGCAACGGCCCACCATGTCATAATATCACAACAAACAAGGCAGTGCTAGCGGTGCCGATGCCGGTAAAAAACACTAAAACAGGCAGTTCGTCATACGTCGCGTTGCTGTGGCATAGTGTACGAGAGTGCTTGACTTGCTACATCTGACGATCGGACTTCAAAAACAACAACAATGGCGCACGCTTATAACAATGATGAACTGGTGGACATGATTTTAATGGACGGTGAGTGCGGTCAAAATACCGCCGCGACTTCGCGATTGTATCCCCTGCACCTCGTCGATTTGTCTTGCTCGTGCAAAGAGCTAGAGACGCAGGAAGGAATCCATATCGTGGTGGACACGCTGGAAGACCTAGACAACCTGGTATGGTCCAAATTGAAGAAGACATCGTAAATGGTACTTTTACCTGTAAGAGGCCTGCGACAGGACCGCACTTACAACTTCGTAGCAACCAAATAGTGAGTACTTGCTTGAATGTTTTTTACTGTTTTGCTGCTGGTTGACCATGCATTAGCTTTGCCGTTTCAAGGGCCGTTGCTTCTAAAGAGAAAAGTCCCATCTTTTAGAACACCCTATATTGTCATCTCTCTTTAAGGATTGGCGTATGTGTCCCTTTTCCTAAATAGATTTGCAATGACGTTTTCTTTTGATATCCGTATTTCAATTTCGGGCGTACTCTAAATTCATCTCCTTTATCCTGCGGAAATTGACTGGCTGTTTACTCTGGGAAGCTTTCAATATCAGCAACCGTATTGTCTCTTGTTTTTGAGCTTGCCCATCAATTTATAGCTGCAAATTTTGGAAACGGGCGTATCGGTTTCGTACCGTTCACGGGGGATACTTCTTATACATTATATCCTTATTTAGTATTTTGTTCGGGGTGTCAGAAATTTTTGATATTCGTTCTGTGAGACTGAAACTTAAAATAGCTGCCACGTTTGTAATCACCATCCTCAAATTAGACAGGATAAGGGATTCAATGTTGATATAAAGCCGAATGCAGATTTTAGATTTTTTGAGGTGAAACTGAAAATCAAATTATGCAGGATACGAGATTTCATACTGATATAAAGCCGAATAAAGGTTTTAGATTTTTTAAGGTGAAACTGAAAATCGAGGGTGTCGGAAATTTTTGATATTCGTTCTGTGAGACCGGAACATGAAATATCGGCCACATTTGTAATCGTCATCCTCAAATTATGCAGGATACGAAATTTCATACTGATAGAAAGGCGAATAAGGATTTTAGGTTTTTGAGGTTAAACTGAAAATCAAGGGTGTCAGAAATTTTTGATATTCGTTCTGTGGGACTGAAACTTAAAATAACCCTCACATTCGTAATCACCATCGCCAAATTATCCAGGACATGAGATTTCATACTGATAGGAAGCCGAATAAAGATTTTAAATTTTTTGAGGTGAAACTGAAAATCAAGGGTGTCTGACATTTTTGATATTCGTTCAATGAGACTGAAGCTTCAAATATCCACCACATTCGTAATCACCATCGTCAAATTATCCAGGATACGAGATTTCATACTGATAGGAAGCCGAATAAAAATTCTAGATTTTTTGAGGTGAAACTGAAAATCAAGGGTGTCTGAAATTTTTGATATTCGTTCAATGAGACTGAAACTTAAAATATCCACCACATTCGTTATCACCATCGTCAAATTATCCAGGATACGAGATTTCATCTGATAGGAAGCCGAATAAAGGTTTTAGATTTTTTGAGGTGAAACTGAAAATCAAGGGTGTCTGACATTTTTGATATTCGTTCAATGAGACTGAAGCTTCAAATATCCACCACATTCGTAATCACCATCGTCAAATTATCCAGGATACGAGATTTCATACTGATAGGAAGACGAATAAAAATTCTAGATTTTTTGAGGTGAAACTGAAAATCAAGGGTGTCTGAAATTTTTGATATTCGTTCAATGAGACTGAAGCTTAAAATATCCACCACATTCGTTATCACCATCGTCAAATTATCCAGGATACGAGATTTCATCTGATAGGAAGCCGAATAAAGGTTTTAGATTTTTTGAGGTGAAACTGAAAATCAAGGGTGTCTGAAATTTTTGATATTCGTTCAACGAGACTGAAACTTAAAATATCCACCACATTCGTAATCACCATCGTGAAATTATCCAGGATACGAGATTTCATACTGATAGGAAGCCAAATAAAGATTTTAGATTTTTTGCGGTGAAACTGAAAATCAAGGGTGTCTGAAATTTTTGATATTCGTTCTGTGAGACTGAAACTTAAAATATCCGCCACATTCGTAATCACCATCATCAAATTATCCAGGATACGAGATTTCATACTGATAGGAAGCCGAATAAAGATTTTAAATTTTTTGAGGTGAAACTGAAAATCAAGTGAGTCTGAAATTTTTGATGTTTGTTCTGTGAGACTGAAGCTTAAAATATCCGCCACATTCGTAATCACCATCCTCAAATTATCCAGGATACGAGATTTCATACTGTAGCCTTCTAATGCGAAAATCTTCTACAAAGCCTCGTAAACATTCTGGTACAGGTGTTGATTTTGTGTTTCGGTATATAATGGTATATACCTACTTTGTCATATCAGAAATTTGAAGGTGCTGTATGGGAACAATTTTGAATTTACAATTTTGTCCATTCCTTTAAACAATGGCAATGTGAACTAAAGAAAATATAATAGTCCACCCGCATTTTCACCGGCAGGCAGATGATGAGCTCTCACTTTAAAACTGATGTTCAAGTGGAGTCCGTTCTGAAGGCAGGCAATTAATTTGCATAGGCCTTCCAAATATGATGCGGAATTATATTATAAACATTAGTTGTAATAGTGGTTGTTCAATAATTCAAATAATATAGGTATATTATCCTCACCAATCTTTACCAATAATCATAGAAGAACTCTCTTTGTTGTGCATGGTTTCCATTTTTTGAAGTTCTGTTTAAAAATAGATACAGAAAATAGCTCTTTCACGCCATAACATAATATTCATTGTTCACAACAGTTTGTAATACCGCTAATATTCCTTTTTTAGTTATTTTGAAAAAAATAATAAATCAGTTTAGTTAAAAAAATTAGATTCGGAAATTCATCTAAGTGAAATGAGGCGCAGCTTAGTACAGTGACGCAGGGTGAGTCACACTAGAATGTGAGTTCGCGGAACGCAGTGCCTGTGTCGTAGTTTTGCACAAGAATCACGGAGTCGGTGTCAGTGTATACGAGCCAAAAAGGAAGCAAAACTAATAGATCCAGTAAGAATTCGAAAAATGTTGTACGATACAACTCATGCAAACTACATGAAGCCCAAATTAAAGGCTGAGAAGCGGGAGGAAGTTTTTGAATTTTTCATCATCAAATTCTCTCCTTAAGGCGAATTCTCCATCACTAAGTTTATTTTGCACGTATGCACTCCTTTTTGATTTTTGTTTTACCTGCTGGTTATAACATATTGCTGCAAACTATAATTCGATGTATGAATCTGATTCTGAACTCAAACAATCCACATATTCGTCTTTTTGCCTCAACTGTACCTCACAAGTAAAAAACATCGATTCAACTCGCAGTGTAATACGCCGTGGCATTCTTGCTGCAAATATTCACTACCACTCTTCATGTGTCTCCTCAGCAAGCTGCGCCTCACTTTTCGACTGGCCTTATTGGGATGGCGAAACAGTCACGGTTACAAAAACCTTCCTTGCGCGTTAGCTGTCAAACACAATGAGAGTTTTTGGACTTCAAACATGCTATTTTACAGGTCTGCATCTATGGCTTCTCTGTCGCTTTCTGACCACCTTTTATGCACAGATACTCATTATTACTATTTAGCACTAACAAATGACTGAAGTTAGAAGACAAGGTAGGTATTTGAAAAGGTATTTTTCGGACTAACGAACACAGAACCCAAGAATTAACAGCAAGAAACTCAAAACTGCATGTACGAAGTGTCATGTCAATGCGACAAAATATACAATGGAAAAACAAAAAGACCTCTAAGGGCAAGAACTAAGGTGTATCGAATCAACACCCTGCGAATAGGGACAGGAAAGTCCGGAGTAACAGATCACGCTTAGCCCGAGCATCACAAAATTATTTCGTAAGACGCTAAGGCCCGATTTTATCAACATGCATATTTAACAAAGAATTTGACAAAGCTTTTCTATTGGATGTTATTTAGCAAAAGCTTTCTATTGGGTATTGTGGGCTAGGTTAATAGATATCGTCCAATAGTAGGTCTGTTTTTACAGAGAATCACAAACCAGTCAGAGCCAATCAGTATTCCCCATTGCAGTTGTCAAACTATTTCTGACTAGTACTGGCCAATCAAATTGACGCTGACTAGTTTGTGATTGCTGTAAAAACAGACCTAATATTTTATCAATATTGAAAGCAAAGCGTCAAAGCTGGATGACAGTTGTCATCATATCGTATATAAGTTTTATAACAAAACTATTGTAGCAAGTGTATATTATTTGAAATTAGCAATTGCTAAACTTTTTGTTAAACAAGAAAATGCAATTTTTCACCAGTTTAGGATGGAAAATCAGACTGGAAAAGATACTAGATGGTTCATAATGGTCGACTGTATTTAAAGCATCTCATTTTTAACCTTTTTGAGGTAAACTTCAAGAGAAATCAATAGTTTTCAGAGTACTTTGACAGATACATGTTCTTGAACGGGCTGCTCTGATTGCTCAAAGCCTTTGTTAAAATGCGCCTCTTGATAAAATCGGCCCTAAGACTATTTACAAAGAACCACACTAATGATGAATGATGAATTCAAAGAAGCATCTTATGAGAAATATAGAAAAACTAAAATTGCACAGAACAAACTCGGACACAAACACGAAACGCAGAAATCATCGAACGGCCACATTAATAAGAAGCGACTTCACTGAACTAGAAGACGGCGATCCGTCAGAAAAGCGGAGAAGAACACGTCATCAAGAACTGACGCACTCAGAACGCGGCGCTGGCCAAACAAGTCGCAAAAAGACCTCAGCTACACAATAATAAATAACAATGAAAGGAACAGTTTACCTAAAGGCGATTGAAACTAGTATATCAATCGAAACGTTGTAATCAAAATTGTGTATACAATGAAAGTTGGAAACAGACCTTTCGAAACTAACTAATGAGCTTTGGGCATACCGTAATTCGCAGTATAGTTGCAGAATAGTGAATATAATACGCTGGTAAATATCTGAGTGAAGGTATCCGATATATCAATGCGAATAGTAGTATTCCTAACAGCGACCACTGTCCAAACTGCGCACAGCAGGAAACTCAATGCGATTACATTTCAAATGACAAAGTAGACATGAGCCGCACATAGGCGCCCACGTGGACGAGTTGCAATTAATGCAAAAATCGATCGAACCTTTCACGAGTACGAACAGTCGCTGTACTGTACCTACGTTTATTACAGTGCGGTAGCTGCAAATTTTTATAGCTGTAATGGGTCATTCTTACAAACGGCTTAGACAGTTGGGTACATGTACGTGTAACATGTAACCCCCTTACGCTATATAAAGCCCAAATAAGAACTTGCCTGGAGTATTGCTCTCATGTCTGGAGAGCTGGTGCCCCTACTACCCTGTCTATACCAGATGGCGTCCAGAGAAGGGCAATTCGACTAATTGGTGACCCGGCCTTAACGCGCCACCTCCAGCCACTTTCTCACCGGCGTGTTATTGGTGAGCTTTCAAGCTTTCACTCTTCTACCGATATTCAAACGGAGCTCCTCTAAGCCATTGGTGTGCTCACGCGCATGCAGCCGTCCGAGCGCCGGCACGCTGTGACGTCAGCAACGAGTATCTCTGTCGGCGAACTGGCGGGACTACCACATGACGGATTATATTTTAATTTCAAAGTGATAGATGAAAGGAGTTCAATAGCCAATTATTTGACAATTGTGTTATAGAGAAGTGTAAAATAGGTAATTTAACGACTTTTTCTACAAAAATGTATTATTTATTGGTAAGTTTGGTCATTTTTTCCTAAGTTTACGCCTACAATTTTCGAAACTAATCCTTTTGTTTAAATGTCTGAGTCTGACGCATATTCTTGTTTGTATTAGATATAATATTATTTTGTCAGGAAATTGTTTGCTGGTTTCCACTGGGGTCTATCTCTAATAATTTTTAAATATGTTTGACTGCTAAGAAGACGACTGTCCATGGAATTTATCGAACTCTATCTCAACCAAAACGGGCTACTTTAATCATCTCCTCACTTGGACATACAAAACTGATAGAAACTCAATCCAGTCTGGGACCCGATTAGAAGAATGAAATTTGGTTCGCGCCCCCAAAGCTAGATTAGGATATTCGTTTTTGAATCTGTAGGCCACATATCCGGAAATAAATTTCAGTTCCTCGTTGGAAATCTTGTCTGGCATTTTATTTTTTTTCCAATTGACACAAAAGGTCATGTTCTTCAGAAAAGTTATCTAGGTCATAATCTGAACTCCTAAAGGTAAAGTTGGAAAAATGAATATCACTTGAATCATTCTCTGTCCCAACAATATCGCTGTCAACAAGAACGTTCTTGAAAAACTCCTGAGTAAAGCACACGTCATCAGCTTCGATGTTAGAATTACTCGAAACTAAGTTTTTGACTTGTAATGGTTCAAGTAGGCACGATTCATTGCTTTCTTCTGCATATTTATTAATTGAAAATACGGTAGGTGAATATTTTCCGAGGATGTACCATGAAAATTTCAGTTTTAATAAATGTTTCATGCTAATTTGTGAAATGATTACCATTATTCATATTAATTTCGTCCTTTCGGCGGCAAGCATTACTCCACATTGCATTGCGCGATTTTATTCTTTCGGGAACTTATAGAATTTTGCATTTGGCTCTTTCATCTTACTATGGTTTTTACAACTAACAACTGCCAATTTGGCATTATGTATACAAATTTTTGAGCAAATTTCAGTCTTCTATAACTCAAAATAAGGAATACAAAGTAAATCAAACAAAAATCATTAGCGATTCTATCTAAAATGCGATTAAACAGGCCGTGGTATACGACGTCTAATAATTCTCCACGCGAAAAATCTCCGCTGCTGACGCAATGCACAGAGCGATCGCATTTTCGTACGGCTGGCGAGCACACCATGTATACTCGCACCACGCTCTGAGCTATCCTCTATCGTTCCGCAGCTCATCGCTCCTATCTGATGCACCCGCGCGACCGCTGCATCTCATCCTGAGGCGGTCGTTCTTCGTACATCAAGAACCGAGCGGTACAACAATGGACTGCCAGGAGATGTATTTACTGGGCCTGCGGGTATTGGCCCATTCAAATCCCGCGTTAACCAGCTTCCCCTAACATAACCCTTTCACAGCATCCGCGGTACTCTGGTATATTTAGGCTCAGCCTACGCGGTCTGCTTAGTTATAAAAAAACGCCTAGACACGTCCAGGCTGCTAGTCTGGAAAGAACAGCCGGTGTACTGTACTCCACGTTTACAGTTGGATGGTTATACTGCGAATTTGTATAGCTGTAGCTATGGCAGCTATAGTGCGAATTTTCATAGCTGTAATGAGTCATTCTTACAAACGGCTTGGACACTTGGGTACGTGTATACACGTCCAGGCTGCTAGTCTGGAGAGAACGGATTTGTAATCAGATCACCCAAATTATCCAAATCACGGGGTTTCATCTTAACAGAAAGCCAAATAAAGATTTTCGATTTTTTAGGTAAACCTCAAGATCTGAAAGATCTGAAATTTTTGATTTTCGTTAAACGATAGTGAAGCGCAAAACTGCGACTAGATTTAAAATCAGCATCCTTAAATAATCCAAAACACGGGGTTTCACTTGAACAGAAAGCTAAATAGAGATTTTCGATTTCTTAAGTAAACCTGAAAATCTGGAAGATCTGAAATTTTTGGTTTTTCTCAAACGAGGCTGAAACCCAAAATCGCAACTGGTTTTGTAAATCAACACCATCAAACTATCCAACACACGAGGTTTCATCTAAATAGAAAGCCAAATAACGGTTCTCAATTTTTTAGGTAAACTTGAAAATCTGAAAGATCTCAAACGAGAATGAAACTTAAAACCACGACTGGATTTGTAATCAATACCCTCGAATAGTTCAACATACGAGGTTTCATCTGAATAGAAAGCCCAATAACGGTTTTCGTTTTTTTAGATAAACCTGGAAATCTGAAAGGTCTGAATTTTTTGATTTTCGTTAAACGGAACTGAAACTCCAAATTTCATTTTAATAGAAATGCAAATAAAATATTTTCAATTTTTAGGTAAACTGTCAGATCTGATGGATCTTAAATTTTTGATTTTCGTCAAACGATACTAAAACTCAAAATCGCGAGTGAATCTGTAATCAACACGCTTAAATTATTCAAAACACGAGATTTTGGTATAACAGAAGGCTAAATTAGTGTTTACGATTTTTTAGGTAAACCTAAAAATCTGAAATTTTTAACTTTCGTCAAATGAGAGTGAAACTTAAATTCGCGAGTAGATCTGCAACCAACACCCTTAAATTACTTAGCACACGAGGTTTCATCTAAATAGAAAGCCAAAAAACGCTTTTCTATTTTTTTTTAGGTAGACCCGAAATTCTGAAAGATATGAAATTTTTCATTTTTGTCAAAAGAGAGTGATACTCAAGACTGCAACCGCATTTGTAATCAAAACCCTCATTTTATCCAAAACAGGAGGTTTTATCTAGATAGAAAGTCAAATAACGGTTTTCGATTTTTTAGGTAAACTTCATATTCTGAAAGGTCTTAAATTTTTTATTTATGTCAAACGGGAGTGAAACTCAAAACTGCGACCGGATTTGTAATCAATACCCTGAAGTTATCCAAAACACGAGGTTTCATCTAGATAGAAAGTCAAATAACGGTTTTCGATTTTTTAGGCTAACTTGAAATCTAAAAGATCTGAAATTTTTGATTTTTTTCAAATGAGACTGAAACTGAAAACCGCGACTGGATTTGTAATCAACACCGTCAAATTATGCAACACACGAGGTTTCATCTAAATAGAAAGCCAAATAACGGTTTTTGATTTTTTAGGTAAACCTGAAAATCTGAAAGATCTGAAATCTTTTATTTCTGTCAAACGAGAGTGAATCTCTAAATCGTGACTGGATTTGTAATCAACACCCTTAAATAATCCAACACACTAGGTTTGAGACCTGAGATTCTTAAAGATCTGAAAATTTTGATTTTTGGCAGACGAGAGTGAAACTGAAAACCACAACCGGATTATAAGCAACGCCCTCAAAGTATCCAAGACACAAGGTTTTATCTTAATAGAAAGCCAAATAATGGTCTTCGATTGTTTAGGTAAACCTGAAAATCTGAAAGATCAGAAATTACTGATTTTACTCAGAGGAGACAAACTCAAAACTGCGACCGGATTTGTAATCAACACCCTAAACTTTTCCGAAATACGAGGTTTCATTTTTCTTGAAAGCCAAATAAAGGTTTTCACGACTGTGACATACTGGAATGAATCACCCTGTATATATTCATGATCAAAGCGGGTAATGTGTGAACGCTGATAGGCTGCATGTAATACGAGGCAATTTTTCATCACAAAGAATTCTCTGTAACCAGCGTTTATTCGGATAATAGGCGGCGATAGTGATTGTGAGCATGTAATGCAATAATGAGGGTTTACAGTTTGTGAATAATGCACGAATTTTGTATGCATAACAATTAAAGCAAAATTCAATATCACATCTATACCAGTGTGGCTATGTATTCGCACAAAGAAGCTCTAAATTTTCAATTTAGATCAACGCTGCAGTAGTCGGTTATTTGTCGGAATGTCACAGCATTGACAAATTAGCACAACTACAACGAGTCGGTAGTTAATGGATATTTGGAATATTTTTGAAGCACCTGGTTTGCGCATGTATTTGCACTACTATTATAATATTGTGTTTAGCATCCATCAGAAGAATACATGTATTCAGAATATTCAAGGAATATTATTAAAAATAATAAACCAGGAAGAATTACAGAGAGTAAAGTTTGCTCAAAAAATGCGGAAGACTGTAAAATTTTCATCACTTTATGCGATCTTACCTTCCTTCTTCAAGTTGCCATATTTGGATGCTATATCGAGCATTTATCTTAAACCCTAATTTCTTATTTTCGACATTAAAACAATTCTTTGTCTGCCATATGTCTATTTTTATTAATGTCTGAGGCCCTGTGCATAACCAGGGGCGTATCCAGACCTCAGTCTGGGGGGGGGGTAGCGGGGCATGAAGTTGTGTGTGCTTTCACCATTTTTTGTAATACCTTCGTGAAGGACGTTGATGCAAGAGAAAACGAAAATGTTAATAGTATTAAAATAAAAAAGAAGATATAAACAGCAAGTGAAACAGTGGAGTATCAGGTATTTTAGGGAGATGAAATAAAAAATCTATTGATGCATTAATCAATTTTAATTTTACGGAATACAAATAATATGTAATACGTATCATCCGTGAACATTTTATTGGCACAGTATACAAAATTAAAGGATCGTGAGCACTCAACAGTCAGGTACCCTAGTAGCCACAACACGTACTCCATTTTTTTTAATAAGTGATTTAACTTTTCTAATCGGTGCAATTATCAAAACAGGTAATCAATGAGTTAGGTAAATTTTTGTGACAAGCTACCACGTTGTATAGGACATTCAACTGATTATGTAACAATGGGAATATATTAGATATGCATCACTGTAATAATGCAAAGCAAACCCTTTTTTGTAATTTAGTTACTGCAAAAAAGATTTGAGGTAGGTAAATTTTTGTACCAAGCTACCACGTTGTATAGGACATTCAACTGATTATGTAACAATGGGAATATATTAGATATGCATCACTGTAATAATGCAAAACAAACCCTTTTGAAATTTAGTTACTGCAAAGAAGATTTTTTTTCCAGTGCGACAATTGCTTAAATAAATAAGTCAAATAGAATAAGTTGAATCGAGTTTTTTTTCGAAAATCTTGGAAGGGGTAATTACCCCTGTTACCCCCCCCCTTGTATACGCCTGTGTACATAACTGCAGCCTTTTAGTATTATCTGCTTAATCTGTTTGTATTTTTGATATTGCGAGGCTTTAAAGCCTACTCTAGTTTTTTCAGTTTGTTCTCTCTATGTTTGGACATGACATGTTCTATACCTTGTCATCACACTTGATGGTGGGAAAGGAATGAAATCTGAGCACAAGCAATGTTGTTAGGTGCCCTTCTAACAAACTTACTACAGGTTCGCAAATTGTATTCAGGTCAGTGTAAGCATAAGCTGTGAATGAGTATCTCCAATCCTCCATCTGGTGTCCAGTTAGATATCCGCGTGTTGTTGGTGCCATCAATTGTGGTCACAAGGAAGTAATGTGACAGCCTTCCGGGACATCTTTTAAATTGCAATTTTCTTGTTTATTGCCCGTAGATGTCTGTTTTATATTTTTCTGAATGTTTGCTATCAGTTGTGAGCCTAGTTTCTCGTTTAAAATTTCATTGAGAGTTTCTATTTCATCCTGAAATTGCTTCATTGCATCAATGTTCTTGCTTTTAGTGAGAGTGTCATTTCATAGCACATCTGCTACAATACACAACAAGGACTGGCCAGCGTGTATAAATTTGTTCTGATTACTTAAGGGCCAGTTTAACCGGTCCGTGATGATAAGATAAAAATTCAGATATGCCTCAAACTTAGTTTTTAGGCGTTTTAGGAGCTCGTGATAATTTTCGTCTTATTTTGGGTGGGAGTGAAATTGGGGGTGGTTGAGGGGTGGGGGGGTTGCAAAACTGGAAAATTTGTTGAATTCACAATAGGCTGTCTAGTGACCTGTGAAGGAAGACCTTGCGACATAAGTAACTTTTTTAGGTCCATCCGAACCTATTATAGAAATCAAAGGAATTTTTTGATGTGTACATACGGATATTGCTCTAGATAGTTCTGTACTGTAGGTGGTATAGTTAATCCTATTTCCTGGATCAACTCACACGCGTACCTAGTGGTCTGGTTATTGTTGGTCTTAACAGATAGCTTTCACGGGGGTTAAACAAAGAAGAGTTATTACGATTAATAATTTTCTTGTTACTGTTGATATGTATGAATATTTTAAGCTATTTATTCCAGCTCAAAAGACTGAAGTTCTTAAAGGGTTGGGTAAAAAGGCAATGTCCGGATACTTTTAAGCGGTAGTGTGTATCCCATTTTCCATTTTTTAGGCTTACTCACTACTCAGTGTAAGAGCTGCCTAAAATTCTGATTACTTCCCAAAAATTCGCCGGGATACCAGAAAAGCTGCGTCTGCGTCTTCGATGGGTGTTTTTCTCCTTTTGCAAGCTCTCCGGGGTAATTTCCTAAAGAGCCTTTTAATTTCCGAGTCAGATGGCAAAAAGTTCCGAATTATCCTCCAGCGGGGCGGAAGGTGGGTGGGATGAAAGCAGAGGGGTGCACTGCGGTGTATGTAGTAGTCCGAAAACGGGCGAAAAGGACGGGAAATTCGGAAATAAACGGGAAATTTCGTCAAAAGTGTGACCGGTGAGCGGTGGAGAAGGGTGTGAACATGTCGTCTATTTTTGCTGCTAATAGGGATGCCAAAACGAATCGAAGCAAGGGTTATGCGAAAACCAATCGACGCACTGATATCACGGAGAACCCAGCAGTTTCTATTGATAGTCAAGTCTTGGCTACAGACAGAACTTCTAAAATAGAGAACTGAATGTTAGAGCCCCAATCAGAGGCCTACAGCTAATCGCACCAGTAACACTTAATCAACTTGCTACTTAGGTGGACCTAGGATGATACTGTTGATTTGATTGATTGTCTAAGAAGCAGTTAAGGGTAAAAGCTGAACCATGGTCAAGATAAGCATTCCATTTTAGTGGCTTAAAGTACATTTGGCCTCAGTTTTATGCTATTTTTAGTACTGTAGTTTGTTGTCAATCTTTTTGGTATCCTTGTTGTCTTTATAACAAGTGAAAAGTGGAAAATAAAGAAATGGACAGTAGAACTGAGAATAGCATGCTGGACGGGGGGTGGGTTGGCTCAGTAGTTAGAGTCGAAGCTCATGACCGGAAGATCCCGGGTTCGATTCTCGTCGGAGGTGGAAATTTATTTGTTTTTTTTTTCAATCAAAAATAAATATCCATAGAAAGGCTCAGCGAGAATCCCCACCAGAGCCTTCACTGTTGGATTCTAATTAACAATGCTGTTCCTAGAGTGGCGCCGGGAAACACTAACAAAGCCAATACAGAATACGAGCCTAATGATCACACCAGTTTCATTTTGTATGGGGTGCCTAGCGAAGTGTTTGAGAAGGTGGATATTTCGATAAGTTTGATGAACTCCGCCGATAGCTACAGCTGTGTATATTCTAAGCCCGATTTGGGATAAAATAAGGTATACCTGTGATATCTAAGAGAATGTTGCTACCTGTATAATATACAATATACAAATTTGTAGCAATAATAGTGTGAGTCCTATGAATCAGCTTCTGATGTTCCTTCAACTTTGAGCAACAGGCTCCTATATTTCCTATATAGCAGATTTTTCTGGAGTCCATCTGCCAACCACAAACACGACATGTGAATGGCATTTTAATTCAGGACATGGGAGAGCATTCATCACAATACTATAATATTTGTGATGTTGCCAAGGATTTGCAATACTTAGATAAGCTTCAATTACGATTGCCATGGTGCAAACTATCTTCACCTTAAGGTGCACATTAAGATAAGCCTCCAAATAACGTAGTCTTATATAACAAGTGATCGGTGTAACTAACTTCAATTTAAGTTCATTATTTTTTTTTTTATAAGGGTTGTCTACAGCTAGTGCCGTCTCCCTTCCGTCAGCCAGGTCTTCCATTTTTCTCGGTCTTCCCAGTCTCCGTCTTCCAGCCCTTTTCTTGTCATGGCTTCGTCAACTTCATTTTTCCAGGATCTTCTAGGTCTTCCTCTCCTTCTTGTTCCCCTGGGACTCCATTCTGCAACCTTATTTATCCAGGTGTTTTCTGCTCTACGTACGTGGCCATACCAGATGAGTCTTCTTTCCTCTATATATTGTAGAGCGTCTTTTTCCACTTTCATTCTCCTCCGTATCTCTCCATTTGTTATTCTGTCTCTTCTGGTAACGCCACAGCATCTTCTCCAATATTCCATTTCAGTTGCCAGAATGCTCCTTTGGTTTTTCTTGTTGATTATCCACATCTCCGCTGCATATGTCATAATACTTCTTATTATTGTTTGGTATATCATTTTTTTTGTTTTGCTGCTGATGTTCTTATTCCAGATTACACTATGGAGTTGCCTTATGCAGGATCTTGTTTGTCCCAGTCTATTTTTTATTTCTTCTTCTGTTGTTGCATCCTTCGTTAGGAAGCCCAGGTATTTAAATTTCCGCGTTCCCTTTATTTCCACGTTATCTTCTATTTCCAGGTTCTTTACGTCATCTTCCGATATTACTAGGTATTCTGTTTTTTTCATGTTTATCTCCAGACCCACCTTCGCATATTCTTCTTTTAAGTTCATTATAAAGTCTAGAATTTGGACAGACAAATGACAAGAGATTAGGGACGTTCAATCTTTAAATCACGCAATAAATGTTTGGTCGAAAATTTTCAAATGAAATATATCCTGACACGACAACGTCATCAGTGTTTCTAAAACGGCATCCCAAAATCTTGGAGTTTTGTTCCGCTGTAGAAAGCTGTAAACAGCAGAGCAACTACTGCTGCTCTATAAGGCACAGATCCCAACATCGCTGGAGTATTGCTCCTATGCATGGGGATGCGCTCCGAAGCACTTTCTAAGGCTTCCGGACACTATCCAGAAGGGAACAGTTAGACTAATTGATACGCTTTACCTCACAAAGGACCTCCACAGCCTGGAACATCGATGAAAGGTGGCTGACCTGTCCCTGTTTTACAGATTCTATCACAGAAGATGTTCGAGTGAGCTCTCCCAGATAATAACACCAAAGGCGGTCCGAACGAGGAACACTAGAGAGGCTCGGCGAGCTCAACCTTACCAGATCGAGGTCCCTACTCCCAGAACCAGTCTTATCCAGCATTCCTTCTTTTGGAGAACTTCGACGCTACGGAAAGAGCTGCCGGGAAATTTGTTTCCTAACGGCTACAGCCCGCAGCGTTTCAAATCTAACGTGCACTCTTATTCTATCGCAGCACTTCTACAGCGCCGTAGGCTTTCAGCCTTTGCGGGAGGCTGACCATAAAAATATATTTATTTCGATCCTAGACTTTGTTTCGAGCTGCAAACTGCATTCACCGCCTGTCTTGCAACAAATATAATAAGTTACACAGAAACTATTATATCGATCAGCAGAGAATCTAGAAAAAAATAATGGTAATAGGTAGGACGTCGCGTAGTTGGTGAAAATTTTGACGTCACACGCGCTTGGTTTTGTTCGGGAGCTATCGGCGCGTCTTCGGTACTGTATTCAAAAATCAATTTTTGTTTTGGTACAACTTTTGATTATTGCGAAAAAAAAATAGTTTTGTTATAAAACTATGTATGGTTTTTCTATTTGTCACCAAAAAAATGTTTATACAAAAGCCCAATTTGCCCCAATAAGCAAATAAAGGCATATTATAAATAATAAAATATCACCATCATATAGTGTGTTACATTTATGATTTCCAACATCTGGTAGCTAAAAAAAACACTTTGACCGCAGCAAAAAGGTAGCTGCAGGAGAAGAGGAGGACGGCGAGCTGAAAACAGCTACAATCTGGTGCAAACCAGCAGCAACGCTAAACGAGAAAGTCATTAACACACACCGTAGCTAATTCCTCCACGGAGATTTGGAGGTTTCGATGTACGCCCCCTTGGAACCGCCTAAAAATGTTTCTGGCGCCAGTGATGGACGGCCCGTGGCAGTGGCGTCACTAAACAGAGCTGTTTAGGGGTAACTCTGTGTCAACTTCATTTCGCGTGAAAACATAGAATGTGTTAAGGAAACGCATTTTTATTTCCTATTACAATTTACTTTAACTTAAGTATACCTGGTTGCCTACCTTGGGTTCAACCCCATAGAAAATATTCAAACAGGCTCAACCAATAGCATTGCTCGTAGGAATTTCGTGGGGACTCGAGAGAGATCCGAGAAGCAACGCGACGGCATCGGAGAACGGTTCAACGGTTGTGCTCCTGTTTCAAAAACATTTTTATCTTTACGTTTTTCCGTTTTCTGTGTTACGACCACTTACGAGAAGCCACAGACCATCAGGAGGATCCTCCAAGACGCTGGATTGCTGTCCACCAGGTAGGATCTCTCTACTTTGATTTATTCCACGAGTTCTGCGAGCAGGCCCCTTTTTTTGTCCTCAAATCATTGAACCAGTACCTCAATGAATGTTCAGATTTATTCTGGCACAGAATGAATCCATGATAGTTGGGTTTATCCTCCCCGATGGCAAACTGGCTGTACACCACCGCAATCAGACCCACGATGATGCTTAATGTATGGTGGCCAAAGGTTTATCAAAGCACAACACGGTCATCTACGTGCTCTGCATATGCAGATGACAACAAAATGATATAACACCGCAATAAACTTTACTATGCTTCAAAGTGATCTTGATACTGTTGTCCGATGGTCGGAGTCCTGCCTGCAACCACTCAACTTTCTGAAATGCTGCGTTCTTCATCTGGGAGAAAACAATCCCAGACACGTGTACAATATTGCTTAATGTACTATTGAAAAGGTATCTAGTCATACTAATCTTGGAGTAATTGTAAATGACCGCCTTAACCAGTGATAGAGTTTGCTGGTCCGGTGTGGGGGCAGCCCTCATTCGCGACAAGAACCTGTTGGAGCTAGTCCAGCGTCGTGCGACGCGCATTCCCTTTGGAGCCCGGAGACCCACCTATGATGAACGCCTCAAATTATTCAGGCTCCTAGCATTCGCTGACAGAAAACTTCTAGGTGATCTTATAATCACATTTCGGGCACTGCATGGCCTCTTTAGCACTGATCTGAGGTACATGTTCCAGCTATCGCACAGCTATCTCCGAGGACACAACCTGAAACTACAGAAGGAGCCGTTCAGAACAACAATCCGGCAGTGATTTATTACCAATCGCGTGTTTGACTCTTGGAACAGACTTCCCGTCGATGTGGTGAGCACAAATTCCTTCACAAGCTTCAAGACCAAATATGACAGGTGGTGACCAAAACTTGTAACAATGGTTCGTGCAATTTCTAACACCTCGTGAAAGTTTATGTCTGTACATTCTGATTTTTTCCCCTTATTTTGTACATGAGTTTATAGTACCTTGTACTCTACTCATATCTATTGTATAATAATAATCTAAAGCGCTCGCAATACTGAGCATAGCGGGCACCATGAAGGGTACAACAACTGCAGCGCCTAAGATACTGCTAAATATGCCACCTCTTGATATTTACAAAGAGATAGAGGTAAAAATGACTGCATACAGAACGCAGTGCTATGGTACCTGACAACCTGCGGTACGACATACTTGAGATGCCACGCGACAGAATGCCAAGGGTCGTGGACACTTCAAAAATAGTGCGAGACTGTCATAATATCCTGAAGACACCGGTGAAGACTAATATTATCTTAGATGTGCCAACAAAGAACCAGCATGCGGTATATCACACAACATGGTGCATAAAGCAGGTTGTCACCAGTTGGGTCTCAAATCAGCTCCATAAGTGCTGGGACAGAGTGGTGGGGAATGTTTAGTCTATGATGATGCTGAGGGGACCCTTGTGTACCGCAGACGCTCTCAGATTGACCTGGAAGGAACTAGGAACTAGGAAAGGTGGTTGGGGATTGTACGTTCAGTGCACACCTGCAAAACTTAAGGATCGACGTGACAAATCCCTGCAGGAAGTACGGTAAGGCAGATGAAACAACTAAGCACCTTATCTTAGATTGTCTTGCCTTGAGTGAAAGCAGGAACTCATATCTGAATGTAAACTAAGAGGGAAGACAAGGAGAACATAGTAAAATGCATCTCAAGGTTCGCAAAGAACTTAGTATATCTTAGTTTTAAGAAAGCTGACCGCAAAAATATAGTGCCGTTTTGTAGCACAAGCACTTATAATGCTTATGATCAACGCAGCTTGAATTTAGTATAATGGTAAGAGTGCTGGAATGAGTTAAAGGTACATGTATGCCTTTGTTTATAGATATCTTTTTTTATCAGAAGCGTTATTAATAATATAAGTTATTCTGAAAGCAGTGTACCAATTTTTTCACAAAGTGATATCAGAAACAATAGTTCTGAAGTCGTATACACATAAAAATACGTTCTTGAAGAAATGGAAATGGAATATATTTTCATTCAAGTACAGGATATCTTTGTACATGCGCAATTCGAAACGGAGAAAGTTTTGGAAGTAAAAGTACCGAAATCTTGAAAACAAAATGATGAATATGTCACTTATAAGAATCCTACTAAATGAAGCATTTCATAATCTTCGCTTAAACGACCCAAGGTTTTTCTCTTGCTAGAAAAAGCACCTGAATAAGGATGCGACAATTTTACATTACATGTTTTCCGAAATTCTCTGTTCAGGAAGAACTAGTAGATCTATTGAATATTTTAGAACAACACAGTGCAGCATATGGTCTTGGTATTAACTACAACAAGACCAAGGTTATTATCGTAGATAGAGAGCATACGATCATCGAGAAATAAAGTCAATAGGCCGTTGTGAGGTATTCAAAGTTTTGTGTACCTCGGTTCTTTGATCGACAATTCAGGTAGCTGTGAGAATGAGATACGACAGCGCATTCAACAGGCACGGGTGGCCATGACAAAGCTTGCTAAAATATGGCGTGACCATAACATCACTAAAGCTACCAAAATGTCACTGGTTCAGTCTCTTGTGTTCTCCATATTTTTGTATGCCTTGGAAACTTGGACTGTTAAAAAGGCAGATCGAGCTCGCATAGATGCTTTTGAAATGTGGACGTGGAGGAGAATGCTCAGAATTCCTTATACCGCCCATCGAACTAATGTTTCCATATTGGATGAGCTCGGTAATCCAAAGAGACTATCCTCCATTGTATCGATTAGAATGCTTACATTCCCCGGACATATTCACAGATGCGATAATATGGAGAAACTTGTAGTTCGAGGTCACGCCCCGAATGATGATGATGATGATGATGGTTTTCCAAAATTAATGTTGAAAAATACCTATCACCACAGAATATAAGAAATATGTACCTGTACCTTTGACTAGAGGTATATGTTACGCACACTGGTCCGCCTTAGCCTATATTCCATTCACAACTACTTACTTAAATATATTGCATATCTCATCCTTGGTACCTGCACAAGAGCACCTGTATGAGCTCCCCACAGCCCCGACTCCTCAACCAGACTTTTGTGACAGTATAACAATACAAAATACAGAAGTAAGGTAAAATTATGAATTATTAACATTAATGCAGCGATTTGTCAATGTGCAGAAACAAAGATTTTTTCAAAAACCACAATTCTCAAGAAGCTTGTTTTCTTATTTGAAGTAATAGGAGCTCAATTCGAAAATGTCATAACATTATTAAAACCTTATGATATACTTGGTCGAAGGACATTAAAATTTTAGGTGTGAAGCAAATTATATTCTTGGTCAGAGCACATTTCTTTAGAATGAGTAGGTATTGAAAATAAATAAATTTTTATTATATGCTATAGGTCGGTATACTAGAAAAAATGGATGATTTGACTTTGGTACCAAACGACTACAAATAACTTTGTCTCCTTCAGGAAAAATTGCTCAAGTCAAATATTTTTATCAGTTTAGTTAAGAGCTCGATTTGATCAACTCTATAGTAGAACTTATGAAGTAGCAGGTAAAAGTGATCAATTTGACTTGATAATTTGTACATTGTAAGACATATCACGTAAAACTGAAAATCTTGACTATCACAGTTGGTATACATGTACAGGGTGAGTTTTTAGTACCGGCTCGGTCGATAACTCCACTACTATAGAAGATAGCGAAAAAAGTTGTGTATAAGAGTTGTAGCCACGGATATGCTCCTTGCTCAGAAAATATTTAGATTTATACAGGGTGATCCATAACTACGTGGTGATGCAAACATGCATTTTTTTAAATGAGACCCCCTATTTATTATTCCATATTCAAATTTTGTTTTATTTTGTTATATTATACGGGGTATTTCAAAAATTATGACCATTTTTATATCCAAATCGGGGTCAAATGAACGTACTGTATATCAAAAAGTAATAAATCATCAAAGTTATTTTGTTACATGAAAAGATTAAAAATATCCTCTTGTTTTAAAATCGGTTATAAAAAAGCCCGTGACGCATATTCGTATACAGGGTGATGTAGAACGCAAAATCCAAATTTTCCCTTTTTTTCTAAATGTCACCCCCAATATTTTAATATCTCAAAGAATTGCTCTTGATATGCTCTTTCATCTTTGTATAGCACTTGTACCGATGTCCATCAGTTTCCGAGATATTTCGATTTTTCGGCAAATTTAAAATATAGCTTCTATTTGTGTACTGAAATTTCTTTATTTTGGGAAAATACTATCTAATTTGTTTTTTGTTTAACGAAAAACTAAATTACAAGGTCATGATACTATTTAGCAGATTTATCAGGTGTGCTTTGAAAAATTGACAGTTTTCATAACCTGCTCAATAATTCCGTAGTGTGTGAAAAACCAGCTTTAAAAATATTCTTTTTCTTTGAGGGTATTTAGGAGAGTCTTTGAGAAATTGTCTACTTGCCTCTAGAATATATCAACTATGAACAGCAATATCCAGAATGGAGGCAGTCTAAAACTAATGCGTTTAAAAGACTGAAGAATCGTTTTATTTGGACTGTGTCGTTTGATATTTCATAGCCTACCTGATACACCTGCTTGATGATTATGCATGACGTCTATAAAATTGTTTCCTCAGCACACTTGACCTATATTATATCGTTAATTCAGTGTTTTGACTTGATTAAGTATTATTATGACCTCATATTTAAGTTGTTTGTTAAGCAAAAATAAAATTTGCTAGTATTTTCTCAAAATAAATCAATTTTAGTAAACAAATAGAAGGTATAATTAAAATTTGTAGAAAAACCGAAATATAATAATAATAATAATAATAATATCGTCTTTATTTCCAAAAAACCAAGAGTGACTCAAGCAGCGAAGTTTAGCCTTGGCTACTCTTACACTTAACTACTTGTGTCGGTTAGAACAAAGTTGTTCGATGTAAAATACACAAAAATAAATGTAAAAAAGTTACATAAAACATTATTAACAATAATACAGTGAGAAAAAAAGTTGGTAGGATGCTTACCTAACGAAGAAAAAGAAAATGTTCATTAATTTGGTAAAAATATACGAAAGAGCATACTAAAAGCAATTCTTTGGTATAATAAAATATTGGGGGTTACATTTAAAAAAAAAGAGGGAAAATCTAGATTTTGCACCCTGTATACAAATATGCGTCACATGTTTTTTTTTATCGCGGATTTTAAAACTAGAAGATATTTCTAATCTTCTCATGTAAAAAAAAATAATTTTTGATTCATTACTTTTTGATATACAGTACGTTCATTTGACCGTGATTTGGATATAAAAATGGTCATAACTTTTGAAATACCCTATACAATGTAACAATACCCTATATTGAAATAACGGAAATCATTAGTAGAACTTGAATATGGAATAATATATAGGGTGTCTCATTTAAAAAAATGCATGTTTGCATCACAACGTAGTTATGGATCACCCTGTATAAATCTAAATATTTTCTGAGCAAGTAGCATATCCGTGGCTACACCTTTTAATACAACTTTTTTCGCTATCTTCTACAGTAGTGGAGTTATCGACCGAGCCGGTACTAAAAACTCACCCTGTATGTCCCTCCATGTAGATAGGAATAAGAAAAACAATGCCCCAAAACCAAACTGTTCTAAATCCAAATCTGACTTGTGGTTTTAAATATCACTGATCATAAATATTATCCAACATAAATCAAATCTTGATATGATATAGTCTAATTTCTTCAAACTAAGTGATTGGCGATACAGTTACTGACCTCATATCTATAATACTATAACTCGCAGTGAAAATCTAAGAGTTCATTGTTTTCAAAAAAATGCATTTGAATGATTTATCACTGAAATGATTATGTACATTCAACAGCCATTTGCAATGAACTAGTCTTTTTGACTTCTTTTCTTTTTGCAGCACAGCGACGGTAAGTGATTTTTTGGAATAAAATCACATCACGACGAAGTCTGACACCGTAGACTACAACTTTCCCCTCTTGAGCAAATTTCTGAGCGTCATAGAAAACTTCCCCTCCACAAATATGTGAAAATGTCGGCACTTTGGCAATATCGCGATGCGATTTACGCTGAGGGTGAAACAGCCTGTTTATCCGGGCGTTTCGGAAAAACGCCAAGGAAATGTTGTGTACGGCTTTAATTCCATGTTTACAAGGAGTTTAAATGACAAAGCGTATGCTTAAGCTGTTTATACTTGAGGCTTTATAACGTGTGTGCATCCAGAAGCGAAGAATGGTTACATTTTAAAAGGAATAAGACTAGAATGGGATCTATTTCAACTGGGGGTATTGGAATAATGCGTATAGCATTAGACGGATGGCCTGGATATAAATAGCAAGCAAGCACAAACAGAGAGATAGATGTCTCTGTCGATATATATCTCCCGCGAAACGGTTTTGCAATAGTTCTGGTAAACTGAAACATAGGTAAGGTAATTGAAAAAGTATGGGATTAGATGGGTCGATACATAGTCGATTTACCCAGTCCTCCGACAACGCTGGACGAACTGGAACATACTGTGAGGACAGCTTGGGAGGCTGTATCTCTCGAGTTTATCAACAACCAGATTACGAGCATGCCGCGTATACGCTAGAGGAGTGCATTCGTCAACATGGAAGGGCCCACCCATTATTGATCTGTTGTATCTTTGTACAAACTAATTATGGCAAATGATTTCGTTTATTATTGTATCTAGTCCTACCGTATTTCATCAACCGCAACCCATTTTTGTCTCAGTGTTCAGATTTCACTTGCGAATAGTATATTTCAATTAAAATGCTAGAAAAAAAATAATTTTTGATACTCATAAAACTACCTTATTTCAGAGTAGTCTAAGGTTCTCGATCTATAATGCTCTAGCTGACATATCAGCGATTTGTCAAAGAACAGTTTATTATTGAAGCATTACTGGTAGAAATATTCTTCACCCCACCTTGTTCCATGTGACTGCCATCTGTTTCCTGTAGCCAAACAACACTAAATGGATACTAGACATAAGGAAGAAAGTATCAAAAAATTATTCTTCCGTAGTTTATAAGGAGAGAAACAGAGTGGAGGATGCTACTACCAATTCAAGTACCTATCCTGCAACGGATACATCATATCAAGGATTTGGTGAATAAATGTTTCACTATATCTCGTCATTAACGGGCCAACATTCTAGCTAAATAACGATTGCTTAGCTGCCGATTTCTGTTAGGCCTGTATTGCGTTATGACACAGTAATGATAAAAATATCTTGGGAGTTCAGAAACCCAAAAATGCAATCAGCAGTGTTACCTGGCAGCTATAAAAATTGGCTCTTAAAGGGCCTGCGTATACAGAGTTTTACATATTATGTATTTGCCATGTTAGAACACGGGTTTCCATTTCCAACAGAACTCATACTTGTTTTTCAAAGTACATACATACACAGTATGCCAGAATGTGATAGTTAAGACCTTGGTGAATGACAACTTTTTGCAATTTTCTCAAAATTTAATGCTTCCAAGACCCAGTATTGTACGCTATCAGATAAGAATTATCCAAGTCAGCACCCGGTTCTTATGAGCAATCAGGCTCTGCCTAGCAGTCACTCGTTCAAGCTCTTAGGGGTAAACAATTCAGAAAATCTGATCTGGCGGCACGAACACGTTGCGTCAATCGCAACAGCTGCTGGTAAAAAGCTTGGGTAGCTATTCAGAGCCAGAAATTATCTAACCTACTCACGCTCTATAAAGCCCTGATAAGACCTGGCCAGGAGTATTGCTCACATGTCTGGGAACCTGCTGTTCTACTACCCTGTCTATACTAGATGCCGTCCAAAGCAGAACAATTCAAGTAACTGGTGATCCAGACTTAACGCGCCACCTCCAGCCACTTTCTCATCGACGTGCGGTTGGTTACCTCTCACTCTTCTAACGATATTCAAACGGAGTCTACTCCTCTGATGTATCCTCTATAATTTCAATCGGACGCACCCGCACGACTGCTACATCTGATCCTAAAGCGTTAGTCCTTCATACACCAAGAATCGAATGGTGCGACCGTATATTTATTCCTAGGATGTCCAAGGCTTGGAATGGACTGTCAGGAGATGTATTTATTGGGCCTGCGGGTGTTGGCCTATTCATGTCTCGCGTTAGCAAGCTTCCCCTAACATAACCCTTTTACAGCAGCCGCAGTACTCTGGTATTTAGGTCTGCCTATGCAGTCTGTTCAGTTATAAATAAATGTCAGCTATAATTACGTAGTAAATAATAAAAGTTCCCAAACTACTTTTAGTCATTTTAGGAAATGGTTTCTTTATTTAATTGTGTCTGAGCTACAGTTACTTCCAACCTGATTGAATTAATTAGTTTTATATGGATTTTTTACAATTTAATTTGATTTTATTAATCATTCTTTTAATATATACATCAGTATTAGTTCAGCAGTAATTAGAAGAAAAAAGCACTTACATCTATGATGATCCCAGACGTCAGAAGTGAGGAACTGTTGTCTGTATTGGCTCATATCTTCTTAAAGTGTCTGGGGCACTGTGCTGCGGTGTCGTCCTGTTTCTATAGATCCTGGATTGTGCTGTTTTCAAGGATGGGCAAGATAGGAGATGTTCTGCCGCGAGCTCATAAATCCTCCTCGGAGTATCCTTATCCCACTAGGTTATCTCCAGGCCTGCTCATTTGACATCTAATCCTGTTGAAGGTATTCCAGGTCCTCCATTCTAGTTTTGATCTCGCAGGGAGACTTTCAGTTGGGTTCCAAGTTGGTATATGGTTCTATATTAGCCGCCGCTTCCACAATACTTCTTTGGTTACTAAATTCGAGTCTGTCGGTTGACACAATGAAGATTTTCCTGGAATTAAGTCTGGATGTTGGGCGCTTGTGCCCATATGGCGTTTTATCTAATGACTATCTACTTTGTTCTGCTATATATGAGACTCTTCGCTTGATTTCTGAGGCTCTCAAACGTGCTCACAACATCTCAACACAGTTTTCAGTGATGTTTATTATATTAAGAAGTCACATCGCACATCAAGCTATCGTATGCTTACGGAATAATACTTATTGCTGTCGTAATGGGGCAAAATTGGGAGGGTGGGGAGGGGGGGGAGAGAGAATAAGAATAATTCACTATATTATTACGTGAGACGCTGAGCCAGCACTTTTCTCAGCATCAGAATTTTGGCGATATCCCTCTATGTGCAATATGCCTTTCATTTCACACATATAAGCAGACGTCTAAGCCCACAAACCATCTTTTCCGATACGGTAACTGATTTTCGCTATGAAATTATGTGGGAAGTGCTGAGTCAAACCACTATACCGGGTTATTCATGATACCCGACTGGGAGCATTATGGCTAAAGTATTTGATGAAAAATAAAATAATAATTTTGTGTGGATAGGGACCCATTAAGGCTACATTCTAAAAATATTTCCAGGTTATACAGGGTGTTCCCAAAACACGAAACGTATCAAGGTTATATTTTTTAAAAGGAACACCCTACATATTATTGCATATTCAGATTCCTTGTAGAATTCTAGTATGACTTTATGTATTATACATGGAACTCAAAGTGAACCGTTTAGGTGTAAATCACCATTTCCGGTGTAAGTAGGTATCAGAAAAAAAAATTAATATCGCAGACATTATAAAACTAGAAGGCTGCGACTTTGCCGTATTACTAAGCATGAAGGGAGTCAGCTTAAGTTAGACGGACACATTTGAATTACGTTTTTGCTTGGAGAAATCGGTCGATTAATTAAGATAATAATAATCAGATATAACTTGATTTTTTCTAATGGGAATGCCTAATTTTTTTTATACGGATAATGTAATTTTTGATAGCCTTCCTAATGATATAAGGTGGTGAATATGAATCTCTGGTAGTTTTCATTTATTTCCAAATTTTCAATCAAATCGATATTTTTCAGTGTTTCTACGTACAAGCAACCTAGCAGGCCATGGAATATAAACAAAAACATGTTCAGACGCCGGTAACATATCTAAAGTCAAACAGAATCTGGAGTATGGCGGAAATAGATACATTTCACAAGCTACTTTTTACTGCAATGTACTACAGTTTGCCAATTTCCATAACCATTGAAAATTTTGAAATGAAAAAATACTACCAGCGGATGGTGTAGGCAGATTATTATCTTCATTCAATTCTGTCAAATCAAAAGTAACGGTACCTCTGACCGGAGTTCTGAAAATTTCTCAGTACATGAACACAGAAAATGAAGAATGAATTAAAATTGGTTCAAATTATAAAATACAGTGCACCTGGTAAGAAATTTAGATCAGACTTGTCAGTATCCTTTTTGCGATCTTACTAATAGATACTCAAGAAATTAAAAGTTAGAGGTATCGTTACTTTAACGGATATTGCTACTTTTTTACACCATTACATGTGATTGATAACTGCGTGCTGGAGCAACAGTTGCTGGTATTTTTCCTTTAGTTACAGGTTTTTCAATAATTTTGGAAATGTTTAACCTTTGGTATACAGCAGTAGAGAGTATGCTGTAAAAAATATCTATTTCTGTCATACACCAGATTCTCTCTGACCCTAGATATGTTGCCGTCGTTGTTGAGGTAATTTGTTGTAAGGAATTCTTTTAATCTCACTCTGCTCACTCCAATTCGTCTGTATATTTCTTTTAAATTACTTGTCTCCTCCCATCTGAACATGTTTTTGTTTATATTTCATAGCCTGCTAGGTTGCGTATACGTAGGGATATTGAAAAACACCTATTTGATTGAAAATTTAAAAATAAACGAAAATTGCCAGAGATTTATATCGACAACCTTATATCGTTAGAAAAGCTATCAAATTTTACATTTAATCTTATAAAAAAATTAGGCATTCCCATATGAAAAGATCGAGTTATTTCTGATTACAGTTTCCCTAGTTACGCGACCGATTTCTCCAAGCACAAACGCAATTCAAATTTGGCCGTCAAGCTTAAGCTGACCCATTCCATGCTTAGTAATGCGGCAAAGTAACAACCTTCTAGATTTTGTAATTTCTGCAATATTCAATTTTTTCTGATACCTACGTATACCGGAAATGGTGATTTACACCTAAATGGTTCACTTTAAGTTCCATGTGTAATAGATAAGGTCATACTAGATTTCTCCAAGGAATCTGAATATGCAATAATATATAGGGTGTTCCATTTAAAAAATAGAACTTTGATACATTTCGTGTTTTGGGAACACTGCCTATAACATGAAAATATTTTTAAAATGTAGCTTTAATAGGTCCCTATTAACGCAAAATTATTATTTTATTTTTAAATACTTTAGTCATAATCCTGCGTGTCGGATAACGTGAATAACCCGGTATATCATTTTTTAGTCAGTTTGACCCACTTGACCCGGACAAAATAAAAGGAATCAAGGATCAACCACCCCGAACGAGCGCGCGGGGTGCGGAAAACGGTTAATTTTCCCCGCAACCGGTTCCCGAATTAAAACACATATAATGTATTCGAAATTGTCGGCGGCAAGAAATAAATGATTCGAAAAAATGTTAATGGAGTGGCCGGTCCGGCAGGCTGCGTGTACGCAGTTTGCTGAAATAAAACGCTGACACGGGTGCAAATTACGCGTGCGATACGTCATGGGGTGAGGGGTGTCCACCGGAATGTTAAGGGGCCTGGATATACACAGTTATACATACTGTATTTGCCATGTTAAAACACGGATTCCCATTTCGAACAAAACTCACTTGTTTTTCAAACTACATACACAGTATTTCAGAAGGAGATTGTTAAGATCTTAATGAATGACAACTATTTGCGATTTTCTCAAAAAAGTTTTTTAGTGTGCAAAAAAACTCGCAATGCAAAATCATACATTCTTCAAATGTCTGTAATTTAACAACCAAATGTGATATCAAAAAAAGGCTAAATAGGTGACAACGCGCAAGCTTTCTTCTTCAATCTGCTTTTTGAATCATTACCCTAAGTTTAAAGGTAACGTCAGGAGCTTGGAAATGCGAAATTCATTTTTATGGTGATATTTGGACCTTACCTTTGGATGTTTTGACTCCTCGCTAACACGGGTATACGTCTTTTCTTGGATTCTCAATTTCGCGCGCTATACCCTAGAGCCTTAAGGTCATTGGCGTACATGCAACTATAGGGTGTTTGTTTAAGATAAGGCAAAAATTAAGAGAACATTACTTGGCCGGTTTCGCCCTTTGATACTAGTTGCAGTTAGTATAACTTTCTCAAGAGCTGCCAAACACCTTCAGAAACATCTTGATTGTTTTTTTATTGAGTTGCATACATAGCATAGGACTTCACTGCTCGATCCTGCCGGTATCTGTTTTTTGTGGTATAATTAATTTTAAATGGATGTTGACAAAGTCTGGAATGGATTAATGATAGGTTGCCTTTTAAAAATTATCAGCAATTGAGGTTTTGAATAAAATTTTTTTTGCCATAAATGGAAAGATCATATACAAGTTTTATAACAAACCTGTGTTTGCTTTCCTTTTTTTCGCAATAATTCAAAAGTTATATAAAAAATGGAGTCAAGTTGATTGACTCAGTACTTCCCACACATAATGATGATACCATTTTATTATTTTCCCATTGCATGAAGCTATAGTTTTAAATCCCTTGCAACCAAATCATCGCCCAGCCGCCCGCAAAAAACAACCAACACAAAAACCTCTCGTAAATAGTTTCTTGCGTCTCCCTCCTTAGAAGCTAAGACGCCACATTTTTTTTTTCTGCGTGCTTCAACTAAACGATGCGAAATGATCAGGAGCCTCCAAACCATCTAGAAACAAAGTTTGAGCTGTGTTTTTATATTTTTAGTTTTTTATTATTGCTGCGCCGCCACTGACGATTTTTCAAAGACAGACGCGTTTTCCATTCTCGCCGCGGCACTAAATTTGCTGTCAAAATTTCATTAAAATCAATTCAAGAATTTTCGCTTTACGCAAAATACATAGAACGAAATAAAGCAAAACTCGTATGTATACATCACAAAATTGGTTTCTGTAATAGGCAAGCCAATATTCAGATGGACCTAAAAAAGTGTAATATGCCGCTACGTATTTTTTTCAACAGGTTAATGGACAAACTATTATGAATACAACAAATTTTTTCAGTTTTACAACCCCCCACCCCCCAACCGCCCCAATTTCACCCTCACCCAAAAAAGTAGAAAATGATCAGGAACCCCTAAAACGTCTAAAAACAAAGTTTGAGACGTTTTTATATGTTTAGTTTTTTATTATTGCTGCGCCGCCACTGAAATGATTTTTTCCAAAACATACGCGTTTTCTATCCTCGCCGCGGTAGTAATACTGTGTCTAAATTTCATTAAAATCAATTCAATAATTTTTGCGATACGCAATAGAATAATATATCGATCTAAAACAACACTCGTATGTATACACCACAAATTCTAAGTCCCTTGGTTTCTGTAATCGGCAAGGCTATGTTCGGATGGACCTAAAAAAGTGTATTATGCTGCTAGGACTTTCTCTCTCAGGTCAGTAGACAGCCCATTATGAGTACAACAAATTTTTCAGATTTACAACCCCCCACCCCCCCAACCACCCGAATTTCACCCCCACCCAAAAAAAAATTGAAAATGATCAGGAACCCCTAAAACGCCTAAAAACGAAGTTTGAGCTGTTTTCATATTTTTTGTTCTTTTAATATTGCTGCGCCGCCACTGAGATGATTCCTAAACATCAGACGCGTTTTCCTTCCTCGCCAAAGTAGTAATACTGTGCCGAAATTTCATTAACATCACTTCAGTAATTTCAACATTATAAAATACAGAACGATCTAAAGTAATACTCGTATGTATACATCGGAAAATTCTCAAAGTCCCTTGGTTCCTGTAATACAAAAGGCAATGTTCCGAAGGACCTAAAAAAGTGTATTATAGCGCTAGGTCTTTCTCTCTCAGGTCGGTAGACAGCCTATAATGAGTACAACAAATTTTTCAGCTTTACAACCCCCTACCCCCCAACCACCCCAATTTCACCCCCACCCAAAAAAAAGTAGAAAATGATCAGGAACCCCTAAAACACCTAAAAACGTTTTTTGCTAATTACTCCGCCGCCCATGCACCGATTTTCAAAATTGTAGCAACATTACCTACTACGACCCTACACCATATCACCACCGAAATTTCATCAAAATCTATGTAGCGGTTACTGAGATTAGGAGGCTAGAAAAACGCCAACAGACAGACAGACCGACAGACAGACAGACCGACAGACAGACCGACGGAAATGAGTGACGTGGATTTTCGTGATGTAGGCATCATAAAACGCCCAAAAAGTGTATTATCTCAAAATCGAAAATTTTCGCGATCACAATACTCCCCTCACCTATCGGTGTGGGAAGTAAAATGGGTTTTTGGATCCAGTACCGAAAACACGCCGACGACTCCCGAGCCGTGTGACGTCACTATGGTGGTCAGGATGCTCCTTTGACCAACGACGTCCTACTCCGATACTAGGTTCTAGATTCCCAACCATAGCGAAGATACGCACTGGCAAACTGGTAAATAGTGGATATTTGTTACAATACAGTCGATAAATGAAGCTTGCAGCTTGAGACAAAGTCTAAAAGTGATGATACACGTACGAGCAAGTACGCGTACTTATGGTTCGACGACCTTTTTCGCCTGCGTGTCACCGTAAGTACGCGTATTATCCGTTTACTGTACCGAGATTCAGCCAAAAAAAGGTTTGACACGTACGATGGCCGTCTGCCTACCAATAAGCAAATAGCTGGGCAATAAAAAGAGAAGTATGGCTGCCCTAGTACACGCCCGGGTCAAAATCAGTGGCGTGTCTACCAGTTTTATGCGGTGCTATAAACTAATAGGTATTTATACAAGTCAGAAATATACGAGTATGTTTACATTTTTTGCGAGCAATGTAAAAAAGCCACAAAAACCGAACACCCTTAACCGGCAAAGCAGGGGCGACTCAGAATATTTATTTGTAAATATTTCCTCAATCTGGGTAAGGTGAGAATGTCAGAATGGTATGTGACAAACTTAATAATTCCATCAATTTAAGTTCGTTGAATAACCGCTAAACCGTGTTAAGTCACCAATAAAAGGGCATCAAATGATAAACGATGAACGGCGACTCTTTTACCTGAAATTATCAGTATCACTACATGTAGGGTTGAATCCAGCCGTGACTCGCACCACGCAGTCGATAGATTAATTGACTTATCGATCTGTCACCTTTCGTTCACTGATTTGCCCCACTTGAATCCCAGTTTTTTAACGATTTTCCATAGTGAGGCTCTGCATCCTTTCCAGTTGAAATCTTCTTCTAATTTTTTCCTGAGAGATTCAAGCGTTACACGGCAGCACTTTGTCAAATGGAAGTTATAAATTATGTTTCTTATATCGCTGACAGCAAAATTTTCATTTTGAACTGCGGTTACTGGGCATTTTCGTTTGCGACTATTGCGTACCTCTCCCATGAACGCATTGGTTCCATGTTCTTCAGCTTAATTAGCTTCTCGCACAATTCTAGTGATACTCGCAACTGAGACTCCTGTAGCTCGGGAAACCTCCGCTTTTACTTCTCCCATGTTTGTACGGGTGTCACGGTCACTCCTTAAATTTACAATAAATAGGTAGGTATACATTATACACCACTTCTTTCGTCTGGTTTGACAATATTTTGTTCTTCCCAAGATTGCCCATGACGAACAGTGAATATTCAACAGTCAAAACGAAGAGATCAAGAGTTTTTTATTTTACGCCTATAAAATACCGAGGAATCTATCGCCGCTACTGGTGTGCGAACCACGCCCGTTGCTTGACGTTCCACGACTGAGGCAGGTAGCAGGCAGGCGGTCCCAGACGACCCAGCCGGAAATGATTTATGGGTTTCAAATCTTGGTAGAGTAAAAGAATAATACTTAAAACCGTCGCGCAAACCGCCGGCGATCCAGCTGGTTTGAAATCTTGCTCGTAGCTTGTCTCGGCTCGTATCATACTTCGAGCCGCGGGCCACCACTTTGCTTAGGCAGGCCATCGATCCGCAACGCTTGTTTTGTTTGGCGTTTGTTAAAAGTTTTGTTTATTTAGAAAAATCATCAAAATGGATGATTTCAGCTTCACGTGTGTCACTGACGTCGAGCCGAGTAAGTTCGTGAACTTAAAAACCGCGTACTTAAAGTTCGTACGTATATCACCCCTTTAAGATCGAAATAAATATGTTTTTGAATGTTTGAAGTTGAAGTCATATTACAGATTCCAGTAAGTAAGTACCTAATCAAATATGTTTCGTTGAAAAGATCTCCTCAATCAAAGGATGGCCCAGTGGTTAGAGAGTCCGGCAGTGGATCTTAGGGACTTTCAATCGAAACCCAGGCCTCCAACTTTTTTTTATTTTTTTTATCAAAAAATTTATTGATGTGCTTTTTGCACTTGTTACGCACATTTTTTTCTACGATCAACATAAATATGTGTTTGAATCAAATTTATCGAGCGATCCGCTCGATAAATTGTGGCAACAGAAATATTTTGATCTTGATATAGGCGAACTATTTCTTTTTTTTTTCAAGTCATCCAACTAGACTGTAAATACTCTTCCGAATATCTGATTTGTACAACATTTTGACAACTTATATCATAACCAAAATGGTTTTATTGTTACGCTTAGATGTTGACTGGTTACCATGGTAACGATTTCTGAATTCTTTGCAACGGTGAAACTACCTACCTCCCGAGTTTTGAAAAAAAATTCTCAAAAATTTTGCAACATACGTTATTTAGGATGCGCAAAATGCGCAAGATAGATAGATACAGTATGGGGAAAGTGCCAGTTCAATCCATCCAGCAACGTTCTTTTGTGACAGGAAAAACCCTAACTGCTTCGACCCAATCTGACAGTTGGAGCTTGATTAAGAATGACTCGTACATTACAAGACCCTAACTCGCATAGCGTAATGCACGTAAACAAGCATTTAAATCAACGAATCGTTCGATAGCCATTGAAACTGCAACAGGCTCATTCGAGCATAGGGCGCATTCAAACAGAAACTTTATTGTACATTCTAGGGCAGCGCAGCGTTCCTCTGCACGTCTATATCGCGCTGGATGCTCTGGCCGTTATAGGAGCTGTCCAGTTCAAAGAAAAAGGAATTTATTGATAGCGCCGGGCGATACGAGTCTGCCGCTTCGACAGAGAACTATTTAAATCATTTGTTGCAGTTACGGACAGTTTAGCTTTAATTGTGTACCGGGGTAACTTGCAACGTGGAATGAGTCGTAAATTGTAAGAACCGCGCCGGTCTCCTCAGAGGAACCTTACATAAAACGTCCGCCGGAGCGGGCAGAGACGTTCGTCGCGGAATTTTACAGGGCTTTTTTATGATTAAACTGTCTAGGAGACAAAAAGTTGTATATAAAAGTTGTAGCCACGGATATGCTCCTTGCTCAGAAAATATTTTGATTTATACAGGGGGATCCATAACTACTCGGTGATGCAAACATGCATTTTTTTGAGTGAGATATGCTATATATTCTTCTATATTCAAATTCTACTAATAATTTCCGTTCTTTCAATATAGGATATTGTTACATTATACAGGGTATTTCAAAAGTTATGGCCATTTCTATATCCAAATCGCTGTCAAATGAACATACTGTATATCAAAAAGTGATGAATCAAGAACCATTTTTTTTACACGGATGGATACAAAATACTATCTAGTTTTAAAATCGGCTATAAAAAAATCCCGCTACGCATATTCGTATACAGGGTGATGTAGAATGCAAAATCTAAATTTTGTCTCTTTTTTTCAAATGTAACCCCCAATATTTTATTATACCAAAGAATTGCTTTTAATATGCTCTTTCATATTTGTATAGCACTTGTTATGGCTGAATTCATTAATTTCTGAGATATTTCGATTCTTCTACCAATTTTAAATATACCTTCTATTTGTTTACTAAAATTTATTTATTTTGAGAAATTACTATCAAATTTTGTTGTTGCTTAACAAACAACTTATAATAATAGTACTTGATCAAGTCAAAACACTGAATTAACGAGATAATATAGGTCAAGTGTGCTGAGGAAACAATTTTATGGACGTCATGCAGAATTATCAAACAGGTCTATCAGGTAGACTATGAAATATTAACCGACACGGTCCAAATAAAACGATTTTCCATTCTTTCAATCGCAATAGTTTTAGAGTGCCTCCGGTCTAGGTATTGCTGTTCATAGATGATATATTCTAGAGGCAAGTAGGCAATTTTTCAAAGATTCTCCTAAATACCCTCAATGGAAAAATTAATTTTTGAAGCTGGTTTTTCCCACAGTATGGAATTATTGAGCAGACTGTGGAAACCTGCTTGGTAATCATGCATCACGCCTACAAAATTGTTTCCTCAGCATACTTGACTTTATTATCTCGACGACTCAGGGTTTTGGCTTCATCAAATACTATCATGACCTTATAATTTAGTTGTTCGTTAAATAAAAAACAAATTCGATAGTACTTTGTCAAAATAGATTTCAGTAGGTAAACAAATAGAAGCTATATTTTAAATTTACCAAAAAATCGAAATATTTCGGAAACTGAAGGACGTAGTTACAGTGAGTGCTACACAAAGATGAAAGAGCATATTAAAAGCAATTCTTTGGTATAATAAAATATTGGAGGTTACATTTTAAAAAAAAGAGAAAATCTGGATTTTGCATCCTACATCACCCTGTATACGAATATGCGTCGCGGGCTTTTTTAATAGCCGATTTCAAAACTAGATGATATTGTTCATCCATCCGTCTAAAGAATATGATTTTTGATTTATCACTTTTTGATATACAGTACGTTCATTTGACAGCGATTTGGAGATATAAATTGTCATAACTTTTGAAATACCCTGTATAATGTAACAATACTCTATATTGGATAAACGGAAATCATTAGTAGAATTTGAATATGGAATAATATATAGGGTGTATTATTTAAAAAAATGCATGTTTGCATTACCACGTAGTTATGGATCACCCTGTATAAATCAAAATATTTTTTGAGCAAGGAGTATATCCCTGGCTACAACTTTTATATACAGCTTTTTCCGCTATCTTCTACAGTAGTGGGTACTAAAAACTCACCTTGTATATTCGTCCAGTTTACTACTTCTTCTAGTGAACATAATTGGAATTAACCGATAGATCTACCTCGTTGCACCACAATTCTACAATGCGCAAAATACCTTGCATGATGAGTTGCAAGGCCTGGGCTTTGAACCAATACACGAACCGCACACAGACATTGTCAACTCGGAAGGCTGTCTCTGTCGCCATCACGACGTTGCCGAAGAGGTTGCTTCAACAAGATTAAGTACTTTATTACTGGAACCTTTAATCTAACTTCGAATGTCCAAAAATATACTTATTTCGATCGTAGACTTCATCTCGAGTTGCAAACTTCATTCATCGTCTTCTTTTTCTTCTATAATGGCCGTACGCTATGCAGCGTGTAGGCGAGTCACTGTTCATCATGTTAGATAATGTGTAAGGCATGTTCTCTTGCTTTTCTGAGTAATGTTCCGATGTCTTTGATACCGCACCAGTTTCTGATATCTCTGAGCCAAGAATGTTATAACAAATATCCTTTAGAGTCTAGAATCTACTTTCGCAGTAAGACGTCGTTGGTGAAAGGAGTACAAGTGATGACACACTTTTTATTTTGATATAACTTTTCAATTATTGCGGAAAAAAACAGTTTTGGTACAAGACCTATGATTTTTCCATTTATCACACATATTTTTTTTACTAAAAGCCATAATTAAGCTCTTCTACTACTTTATTCCTACCCTAGCCTCGTTACTTGCTCAGTTTCACTTCTCTAAAGGTAAGGTTGAACTGGATTTTATGTTTGATGTTGAGAGGCGTTTTGGCTCTAACTTTGACCAGATAGGTACAAGAAAAAATAGCACTACGCCGCTGCATCCTATACTACGTTGCACGTACCTTTGAGTTTTTCCGGAGAACCCATAAATCTGATAATTTTAAAGCACTCTGCGTTCCACCTTTATTTCTTTTGAGGAGTACTGGAGTTTATCGTCTACTGGAGTCCGCATCGAAAAATAACATCAAAGCCGGACGCTCAAAGTAAAACGACATTTGGTAGCTTCTGCGTTCAGAGTCATTAAAACGTAGTATGTACTGTATAAGGTATCATTTCTCATTGCTCAGAGACAGCATTTATGAGATACATCAGATAGAGGAATTTGTAAGATATTAGAGGACAAGATTAACTTTGAAACTACGTATTTACTGTTTTCGTTAATATATGCGTTTTTTCACAACATAATAGTACATTATTCAATTTATATGTCATTTCAGTTCATCTATCTTCTATAGGACAGAAATCTGTATAAAAGTAGTTTAACACAGTAAAAGAAAGTTCTAAAAACTACATACAGGGTGTCCAACGACGACTAAGACAAGCAATATATCGGAACTGGGCAGTAGCAGCAAATTATAATTTTGGGGGTGTAAATTAGAGCAAATATAGTATCTTTTCTTATTATTATGTCACCCAATGAGGTATCTGTTTTTGGTCACGTGACGTCCGAGTCAAAATGTTTAGTGGGACGCCCTGTATATTTATGACCTTTTTTTATCCTCCCGATAAAGCAATTCCAACAAACTAGCACACTTGGGATCTAGACTGATTAATTCAAGAGCTACAGGTACTTAAAGGACTGAACCACTACCATTATGAAACACTACCAAAGTAATTTAACTGTAGGGGTACATGTTATAATCAATGGTAGTGGTACCATCCTTTAAGTACCTGTAGCTCTTGAATTAATCACTTTAGACCCCAAGTTTGTTGGAATTGTTTTATCGGGAGAAGAACACAAAAAGTCACAAATATACAGGGTGTCCCATTAAAAATTTTGAATCGGACGTCACGTGATCAAAAACAAACATCTCATTGGGTAAAACAATATTAAGAAAAAAATACTATATTTGCTCTAATTTAAACCCCAAAATTATAATTCTGCACTACTGTCCATTTCCGATATATTGCTTGTGTTAATCGTCGTGGGACACCCTGTATATACTACAGAGAAACGAACAAAAATAAAAGCGCTCACGTCACTGAAGGACTAGTGTCACAGAAAATTTGACACGCTAAAAAGGACATTTTTTTAAATTTTCAGCTCTCGTTTGAATGCAGCAATATTTATATAGTCCGGTAGATGATTGAATATGTTCAGTCGCATCACCTGGGCTGAATGTTCAGTTGACTTGCATCTAGCAAATGGAACTAACAATACGTTTTTATTTCTTGTATTTTTGTCCTGTAGGTGATTCGCTATTGGAAAACTGCTTTTATTTTTAAAAACATACAGCGTATGACTAAATAAGTGTAAAACATTTGGTGGGGTTATTCTCCATCGGAAAAAGGAGAGGATCTTTCATATAAAGAAACTTAATTGCACCATCCCTTGTTAAGATAGAGCCCCTTAAAGGAGGTACATAAAATTTGTTTGACAGTTTCTTTCACAAGCACTAAAAAAGTTACAATATTGAAATTAGCCTGACATTTTCTACTACCAAAAAGACACTAAGCCAGTAATTTATTTGGTTTACCCCATGGTTGTAAGGGGTGGAAAACGCAACGCCTAGAATTTATTTCCAATGCAACTTTTTGTCTTATTATTTAAAAACTATGAAAAATTTTTAAAAATAATTTAAACATTTATTTCCGATAGCCTGTTTCTTTCTAAATAAAAAAATCTCTTGAATTTTTTTGCCCAAGATAAACCAGTTCGCAGCAAAAAATTATTTTACGAATATGCGATATGTATCTTGTTCGCAAGCATAAGCAATCAATCAATGGCAAGTATTATGGAGTCTTATACGTCTCAAATCGACTACGGATTCTTCGGAATACCACAAGTATTCACTTATTGAAATGTTGATACAAGTTCACTTCATTCCTCTCTTAAAATGCTTCCACCGTAAAGTCAGCTACAGTATATTCAATCCCAAGATAGACTTCAAATAAACAGTCGCATGCAACATTCGCGTGGTTACTGTCCGCTAACGTCTGCGAACGCGCCAGCTATAGTCCAGTGCAATTATGAAATTTTATATGACTATTTAAAAGAGTTGCCCTATGAGCCCATTGCAACTCAAAAGTAGCCAGTTGCCAGTTTGAAATGATCATTAGGCAATGAACACTTGACATTGCATATTTGGATCTACCTTCCAGTCAGCCTTGGAGATTTTGACTTGCCAGATTATAACACACAATTTGCACATAATTTACTGGACTATTAGGGACCCCACCGACACGAGCCGATCACGCACGCGGGCTTGTTTTCATTTGGTCTAGCTTGGCAGTGAATACAGTATAGATAAGAATTCTTTGTGACAAGTGGAATTCGACTGCTGAAAATATACGACACAGGAGTCCAGAAACGCGATATCTGCACACATTCCAGGCTACCAGATCAACACTGAGAGCTTTTCTTGAATATCGTTTACTATTAATTTTTACTGATTTAAATATAACTACCACAACCGCAAAGATTACATGTATGAGGTATTGGCATATGAAGTGAACGTCACGGTAATTTAGCTATAACCTACTGCTCAACCTATTCGGTCCTCCACGTGAAGTTTATGGTATCTATAAGGTCTTCATTTTCAGTGCTTCAAACCTTCTGATGTATATCAAAACTCTAGCAAACTTCAGCATAGACTACTTTCTTCAATTTTATCGACTATCTGCCTAGCAAAGACTCCAAGCTTAGGTTTCAATTTTCAATTATGTGCATGCTAATCTGACAAAGTCAGCATAATTGAAACATAATTCCAAAGCATTTTCTACATTTGTAAAGCCCATATATCTCTGTGCAATTGGAATATGGAACTTGAATACAACAAGCCTATTTAGTAGTAGTAGTTAGTAGCCACCAAGAGGCTACTGAAAATTCGAATAATGACTTGTGGCACATTTCCGAATATACAGCTAGTCATAACATGTGTTTGAATGCAAATAAATCAAAAATTATGTTGTTTGGGCCCAAGAAAATACGGGAATTTCTCAAATCATCCATGCATGTCAGCATTGACAATTTAGATTTGCTGTTTACTGATAATACTAAATGCCCTGGTTTGTATCTAGACGAGAAATTACGCTTCCGTACACATATTTTGAATATCAGTAAATCGTCCTATATTGAAACTATTGTACAGCAATAGAAGTATATTATCTGAGAAAATGAAAAAAACAGCTGTGTGAAAGTCTAATTATATCAAGTATGTTGTACGGATGTGTGTAATATACTACCCCTCTTTGGATCAGGAAACGGCAAATCGATTGATGAGAATTCAAAATAGTTGTTGTAGATTAATTACTGGTCAAAGAAGGTATGAACATATTACTCCATCAATAAATAGGTTGAAATGGTTAAAAGTCAAATATTTGTATACTTATCACTTTTTAAACTTTCTGGCAAAAATTCTGGTCGCATCTTCACCACCATATCTGAGGAAAAAACTATTGTTTAGAAATAATGCTCATATTAGCCCTGTAAGGGACAACAAATTTCTGACCATTCCAAAACATAGGACAGCCATATTTCAACGTTCCTTTTCATATCAGGGACCAAAGCAGTTTAATGCTCTGAGCTTTAAGTTAAGACAAGACGTACTAAGTAATAAGCGTTTTAAGTTTAGTGTTAAAGAATACCTCCTCTTGCAACAACAGTTATGAAATAACCTCGGAAATAACTTTACAGCTTGTTTTTTCTCTCCTTATTTGTATTTTGTATACTCTCTATTTATGGTCTTTAAAACTACAATAATTTTATGTACTGTATACGTTATAGGTTAAAACATTTTTAAGGATTTAGCGTACCACATTTTTCATTTCTTCTTTCTCTTTGCGCAACTAGTCTTTCTGTTGGATGGTTTTTAGGTTTAAGGTTTAAGTAGTTTAGCTTGACCGGTTGAGTATGAGTAGCCATTGTGGCTAAACTTCGCCGTTACTATTATATCCATATGTAATAGGACAATAAAGACATCATTATTATACTAAAAACAAAAAAGTGCAGCCCGGGCTCCGACACACCGAGCTGCTGTTCCATTACCCAGTGACTACTCCTCACACCGTGAGGTGAGGAATCACTGGGTCCGTGAATCGTGCATCCTAAGTAGACGGAGGGACCCATGGATGACTGCCTTCTGCATTCTGGCGGCTAAGATGTGCGCCGCCGGACGGCACACCGGTATTTTGCGCAGTGCTTTATCATTATTAATATTTAAACTAATCAGCCCCAGAGCTATTAATTGCTTAAATATATATCATATGATATTTCTTGATTGCTAGCATCAATCGCAAGGTCACACTGTTTGACCCCATTCGAAAATATTACAGAACTGTGAATATCATCATTCTGGGGATAAAGAATATCCTCCAGGGATTTGGAATCCGGCCGGCGGGCTTTACATGTATCTTCATAAAATACGGACGCAAAAAATTGAAATGGAAATGTATGGTTATGTTGGGTAGGTGAGGAAGCTTTTTTACGGTCACGGCAAAACGGTAATGTAGCCGGGATTTTGAAATGTGATATGCTGCAGTCACAAATTTTATCCAAACTTTTATTTCTCATTTTTAGTGACATGTAGGTAGGAGTGAAATATCAACTTTGAGATTTGTGGCTGAGAGGGTGTTCTGAAATACCGTACGAAGAAAAATGAAATGCACAACTATAATAATAATAACAATAATATTTATTTACTCTCAAATTACATAAAAGAAACAAATAATAGAAAACAATGAGTAAATAAATATGTTAATATCCAATGTCTAGGCCTGTACATGGACGAATTAGTGTACATATATAAATGTTGCTTACAATATTACTTACTTATATGTACTTACGTATATGTATAAGATAAATATAGATATGAATAATTTAAATAAAATTCTGTTTTCTAAAATTATTAGATTACATGTGCATTCAGCTATAATATGCTTTATTTATTAATTAATGTATTTCTTTCCTATCAACTGTACCATTCTTTGAGACATTTTTTGAAGCATTTATTGGATTGTAATTCCTTTATATCATTAGGTAATTTTTGATATAGTTTTGACGCCAAATACGTATATGATTTTCGCATAATCGATTTTCTCGTTTTAGGTATATCTCTTGCGTGTAATTTATATCTTGTGTTATGATCGTGTTTGATGTTATCTTATTTATTTGAATTTTTGTGGTAACGAGTGATAGCATGTAAGAAATGAAGTTGCCTTACATCGTATGTCAGAGCTTCCCTGGACAAATCGTTACTAGGATACAGTTTTGGTTTTCTAAATATAGATTTTAGAATTGGTTTTTGGAGGATATCTAAATCATTTATATATGTTGTGCATGCAGCACCCCATGCCAATATACCATAAATATACTCGCTTGCAATGCATTGTATCAAAAAAACCTTCAGACTAAAGTTGTAGGAACTAAGGGCCGTATTCATAGTCATACTTAAGGTTCAAATGAGTAATACCCCAGAGATACTTGAGGGACCCTCAAGTGTGGCTTTCCTTGTATATCTGTTTCCTAGGCAACGTCTACGAGACGGCGAGATTCATTTGCCAACGTTGTCATATTTCTAATATAAATCAATTTGTTATGCCCATGCATTTTGATGTTTTCTGTTGTCTCTTTTCGTTCTGTGCCAGTATTTCGTGTTTTGTGCCGGATATTTTTTCGGATGTGACAGAAACTGAAACACCGTATTCCAAAATTAACCTACAAAATCGCCTTGACTACAACGATATGTCATGTTGACATTTCGTTGCTTGAGCATTACTCAAGGGAGCCTTACTTATGGGAACCTCAGTAGTTCTCGAAACAAAAAACCTTACTTAAGGGATCCTCAAGTATTAAGGGATACTTAAATATCGATTATGAATACGACCCTAAGGGGGCCGTTAGATGATCCGTATTACGACTTCTGGTTCAGATCGGAAATACCGTTTTTTGGCCGTAAGTTTTTTTTAAATAGAAATCCCCATCTTTTATCATGAATATCGATGAGAAATGGCAAAATAAACTCTTTTTTTATGAGTTTATCGACTTAGCTCATATTTTGACCATAGGCATCAAAGTTGATGCGGCATTTATAATGAGACAACATCTACAGTGCTATAAAATGGGCGCCAACTTTGATGGGCTTTGGGCTCAATCGAAAAATTGACAAAAACCTCTAGTTAGGATAGGCCCTGGACCGATGCAATGCTTGTAATTGCCCTGGAAGACTGGGCTCACAGGGATGTGGCGAAAGCCTTGTTCGAGAAAGATGTCTGCAGGTAAAGTAAAACATATTTTGTAGCAGGTCCTGACAAGGGCCATACGCCATGGTTTCCGAATAGGGCAGAGAGACGTTCAACCTTTTGGGTTGGGGTTCTCGCAGGCCACTGCTGGCTAAACAGATAATTGTTACTCGTGAGACTGGTACGGGAATCCATTTGCTCCAGATGCTGGATGGAGGACGAAACAGCGTTCCACTTCCTGGGCGTATGTGCTGTGTATCGCAACCTCAGTGTTCAGATATTTGGCACGACGGAAATCTGGGAGAGGTCACTATATTCACCGAGATTATTGGACATACTGATTTTCGTCAAAAGATCTGGCGGGCTCGACAGTGAGCTTTATAGGACTAGGTTTTTAGTGTTTTCAGTGTTGGCACCGTGCGGCTGGTAAAAAGAGCCTGGCCTGTCTGTATTGCTTCACCTTCCCATCGCTGCTACTACTACTACCACTACTACAAATATCATGTATTAATAGAATTCAACGGGTCAAAGTCGGGCAAGAGTTAAGTTCCGAATTAGTGGTACGGACCGGTGTTCCCCAGGGGACCATACTAGGGCCAATATTGTTCCTTGTATACATAAACAGCATAACAAAAATAAATAATTTCAAAGGTCGCATAGTTAGTTATGCAGACGATACAGCCCTGATTTTCACTGGCCCATCATGGGATACTGTCAAGCATACTGCGGAAACTGAACTGAAAAAAATTCTGATCTGGTTAAATAATCACAAGCTCTCTTTGAATGTTAATAAAACTAAATATATGGCTCTCACCCCTACAATCAGGGATCTGCCTGATCTGAGTATCAAGTTACATACGCACCATTGTAACAACATGTATAACTGTGATTGCAGGTTAATAGAAAAGACGTCGAGTATAAAATACCTGGGTATAGTAGTTGACCAACACCTGAAGTGGTCTGAACATATTAATTATGTGGCGAAACGATTAAGAATTCTAATACATACATTCCTCGAATTAAGAGATATTCTATTTAGGAAAAATCTGATTATACTCTATACCTCTCTTGCTGAATCAATAATTAGGTATTGCATACCTGTGTGGGGAGCTGCATTCAAAACATCCATGCATCCTTTACAAGTTACACAGAATACTATATTAAAGATAATATTCAAGAAAAGTCGACTATTCCCTACTCGTCAATTATATGAAGAAAACGAATTGTTCAACGTTCGCTCAATATATATCTTTAGCTGCTTAAAAAGAATGTACAGTGAGAAAATAAATTTTTCGCAAGTACACACCGTAAGAACAAGGGCCAATGAAAATATGAACATTAAAGTTGACTTTTTTAGTAAATCTACCACTCAAAATTCTTTTCCTTTTTATGGCCCCAAATTTTTTAATAGTATTCCAAAAAGATTGAAGGAAATTTCGAACTACAACAACTTCAAAAAGGAAGTTAAACTATATATAAAAGATCATCCAAATCAATTCTAATTATTCTATTCGAAGTGCTTTTCTAATTAAACCGATTTTTTTATATATTTTACTTATTTTGTTTCTATTGGCTCATAGACATGTTCGAACTGCTGCCTACTTCCATCCAGAATTACTTATTACTTATTACACCAATAGGTTTCTTGTTATATGAGTTAAATGCTCTGCTGGAACTGCGGCTCACAAGACAGGCCTCGTGGCCTAGCGTCAGCTGCTGTTTGGTAGGGTATTTTTTTTAACTTATATGTAGCCTGTATATTATTTATGTATCTTTATATCATTATCAATAAAATAAAAAAAAGTCATAAAACCATTACGCTATGAGCCCTATTCATACACAATTTTCTAGAAGCCTTCCACGTAGATACTGCCTGATGATCCGTGGCACATTTGTCTGAGTCTTGCAGTTCCAATTTCTTGTACCGCTTTGCTGGCTTCTGCTTGGACTGGAAGATCTAAATCAAATATTTTTGAGACTTGCAGGAAATGTAAATATAAATGACCTAACAGATGTAAAAGCGACCATCTCGATTCCAAGTCCAATAGGGTTATAAGGTTATCCTTTATCAGCGGACTGACGCGTCTGGCAACTCGGTAACATTTTAAATCGGGTCAAACAGACGACCTTGTCTTCTGGTGCCGGTGACATTTCGACAGGAGCCCTCTCTCCAACAGAGAACTTCAGTAGTCGCTAGACGCCGATAGCGCGAGAATTCCTCTGTGGCAGCGACCCGATAGTATGTAGCAACAGACAGTTGCCCTAAGGGTAAAAGTATAGTGGAGTAGATCATCAGCTTATCGCAGTTTGAATTATCATTGCCAAGCACAACGCCCTATATAAGTTACCTATATATTCGGTGCTGTATATCTTCACTTGCTGTTGTGCAATGTATCGGAATAAATCACATAGCCACACCACCGAACATACAGGGTTAGTTTTTAGTACCGGCTCGGTCGATAACTCCACCACCGTAGAAGACAGCGAAAAAAGTTTCATATAAAACTTGTAGTCACGGATATGCTCCTTGCTAAGAAAATATTTCGATTTATACAGGGTGATTCGTAACTACGTGATGATGCAAACATACATTTTTTGAAATGAGACACCCTATATGTTATTCCATATTCAAATTCTACTAATGATTTCCGTTCTTACAATATAAGGTATTGTTACATTAAATAGGGTATTTCAGAAGCTATGACCATTTTTATATCCAAATTGCGGTCAAACGAACGTACTGTATATCAAAAAGTAATAAATCAAAATTTATTTTTTCTACATGAAAAGATTAAAAATATCCTCTAGTTTCAAAATCCCATATAAAAAAGCCCGTGATGCATATTCATCTACAGGGTGATGTAGAAGTACCTGTATATATTGAATTAATCACTCTAGACCTCAAGTGGGTTAGTCTGTTGGAATTGTTTTATCGGAAGGAACACAAAAAGTCACAAATATACAGGGTGTCCCATTAAAAATTTTGAATCGGACGTCACGTGATCAAAAACACTTACCTCATTGGGTGACCCAATAATAGGAGTAGATACTACATTTGCTCTAATTTACACTCCCAAAATTATAAGTCGCTACTGCTGCCCAGTTCCGATATATTGTTTGTCTTAGTTGTCGTGGGACACCCTGTATATACGTCGCGTGAAGTTTTATATCTATTGACAAACCTGGACCTCTGCTTATCGTCATGGCCTTTGTTTTATATTAATTCTTTCCTTGTCCCATGTGATCACCTACTGAAGCTATTCTGTCGATTATTCTTTGAAGACCCTCAGAACTATACGCGAATATGACTGTGTCATGGGCATACTTTAACCCATTCATCAGTCTGCCGATAACTTTTATACCGTCTTCGGATCTATCAAGTGATATTCATCGTCATCATCATCATAGTCACAATGTCTTAACAGACGTGTTGTGAGCTCGTAAAATGCATTAAGTTGGAGCTAGAGTATTGCCGACACAATATCATCAATAGTTTTGAGAACTGTAGCTCGCCATCGTTCGCGATTTTCTGTCAGTTCAGTGGCGCTCTTGATACTCATATCTAGCAACTGTTTCGTCGTATCTACCCAGCGTGTAGGGGAACGGCCACGGCGCCGCCCACTCGGGGCGTGACCCTGAACTACAAGTTTCTCCATATTATCACTTCTGTAAATATGTCCGAAGAATGTAAGCATTCTCGTCGACACAATAGAGGATAGTCTCTTTGGATTACGGAGCTCATCCGGCATGGAAACATTAGTTCGATGGGCGGTATAAGGAATTCTCAGCATTCTCCTGCACGTCCACATTTCAAAAGCATCTATGCGAGCTCGATCTGCCTTTTTAATAGTCCAAGTTTTCGAGACATACAAAAATATGGAGAACAGAAGAGACTGAACCAGCGACATTTTGGTAGCTTTAGTGATGTTATGGTCACGCCATATTTTAGTAAGCTTTGTCATGGCCACCCATGCCTGTTGAAAGCACCTTCGAATCTCATTCTCACAGCTACCCGAATTGCCGATCAAAGAACCGAGGCGTACAAAACTTTGAACTACCTCACAACGGCCTATTGACTTTATTTCTCGATGCTTGTCATGCTCTCTATTTACGATCATATCCTTGGTATTATTGTAGTTAATACCAAGACCATATGCTGCGCTGTGTTGTTCTAAAATGTTTAATAGAGCTACTAGTTCTTCCTAAGAAGCAGCAATAAGGGTTGTATCGTCAGCAAATTTTAAGTTAGATATTTTGCTTCCGCCAATAGTTATACCGCAATTCCAGTTGTCCAATACCTGTCTCATCACAAATTCAGAGTAAATGTTAAATCAAGTGATATTAGTATTTCTAACAAGTGATTCCTCGTTACTGCTAGTGAAACTATCCACTGCTACAGACCGGTTGGGACGAGTCGACCTGGCCTGAAGGTGTCCGGGGAAATCTAATGTTTCTTCGATGTCTTGCAAGAGTTGACGCAGCTCTTGAGAAATGGCTGAGGCGAATGCATATGTCGCCGTTGCTGGTGCGGAAAATTCCGATGAATAAGTAAATGCGCAGGAGAATAGCCTCCTTTGAGGGCAGCTCAATCGCCTTTGAGGCACTGAGATGCACTTTTCACAAGGATTGTTATCATTATAGGTGTCATATAACTTTTTGGGAATTTATTGCTATCTACACACAGAAAAATCTGTCGTTCTGTCAAAGACGCACGCTTGGATTCAATGGGACGTTACACTCAGCATTCCTCAAATACAGCGCTGTTTTATCCAATGGGAAGTATATAGTTGGTAACGAACTATATCGTATTGTCGATTCAACTACAAGATGTCATTGGATTCCAATGAATAATTCAATCGCAGCCTGTCGTTGAATCGAATCTGTGTTTGGTAATTGATTCTAAACTACTTTCTTTTCCTTGGACTAACAGATCTTATTGCGAGGACAGCTGATTGATTCGTTTGGATGTTTAACTGTGTGATTTTGTATGAAGTTATAAGGAGCATGATATAAGAGTTAGACAAAAGCCTGCACCAGTTGTTGCATTATTACCTGAAATATAACTTTCTGACTAATCTAAATACCTACAGTCAAATGTGGGTGTTAGCTCTTCCAATTTCTCAGTCGGTCCTCCATTTGATATATAACTGGACACATTTAAATCACACAATTGCTGATGCAATACGCAAAACCACGAGATGACGCAACACGGCTAACACCGAAACAACACAACGGAATAACCTCGTCCATGTTGGCAGGTTCGCGGCGATAGTAACACTGAGATGATCCCCCTGTTCTTCATTTTACGTTCATTAAATCGGGACATTAGTCCCGCCGAATACTGATTATAGTTCAGCGAACGACAAGGGCCATTGAAACAAAATTAGTTTTTATCAGATGAATTATCTCGAACTGCTGTTGCAGTAATAATTTTTGCACATAGAATAGATTGTATGCTTTTCTTAAGTTAAACATAGGGTAAATTTCGAAAACAAAAGGATGTTTTGATTGCATTATATGTCATTACTGGTATTAGAAGGATTATACATATCGTTAGAACGAATACAAAATTATTTTTAATTTATTGCCGTACCTGTGATTACTTCGAATATAAGGATTGAATTCTTCCAATGACGTGGATTTGAAACAACTGTAAATATACTTAAAGCGATGGAAAAACGTCCCAATGCTAACAATTAATTGGAAACGCAACAGTATTTTTTTCTGTGTACATAACGAAAATCCACGTTGTTCATTTCCGTCGGACTGCCTATATATCTGTCGTAGTCTTTCTAGCCTTGTAATCTCAGCTAGCAACTAGCAAAAAACAAAATATTTCAAATACTCTTTTGAACGGAGATGAAATTGGGGTGGTTGAATTGTAAAACTGAATTTTTTTTGTACGCCTAATATGCGGTCCATTCACTTGTGAAGCACAGACCTTCCGGCGTCATGCAATTTTTTTGTCCAGCAGAATATTCGCCTATTACAGAAGCCAAGAATTTTCTGATGTATCCATCCGAGTATTGTCTTAGGTCGCTCTGTATTATATTATATCCTCGAAAGTATAATAAATTTTTTGCACAATATTACTACCGTTGCGACGATGAAAAACGCGTATGGATTTTAGAAATCGTGCCAGTGACGGTGCAACAATAATAAAAAAACTAAAAATATAAAAACAGCTCAAGCTTCGTTTTCAGGCGTTTTAGGTCATTTTCTTCTTCTTTTGGATGGGGTGAAATTGGGGTTATTGAGGGGTAGAGGGTTGTAAAATTAAAAAAATTGTTGTATCCGTAGTGGGGTATTCATTGAGCGGTAAAGGAACGGCATAGTATACTTTTCTGCTTTATCCTATCTTAGACAAAACAATTTTTGAAATAATATAGGTACAATATAGAAGCCGTCCAAACTCTGCTTCTGGGTACTCTAGGGATATTTGATTACTGTCTGCTTATTATTGTTATTTTTTGAAGTAGTCAAAATGAGCAGTGGTAGGTTATGGTCTCTAACAGCGTGGTTTAGAGATCCCGGAACACCTTGTATTGCCCTTTAAAGATTGATAGTGGTAATATAATTTGTTTTTAAATGTCGGAAAATGGGCATGAGATTGGGATATCAGTTTAATATTGTAGAGTAACAACTGCGTCGCCGTCGCCCTGTTCCTACGGAGAGAGATGCAAGTAGCTCTTTCCCACATAACAGAAGTATATACACTGTACATACATAGGATACCGAATCAATGGATATTTATTTCCACAAATGGAGCAAGAGTGTCCAATGGATGTCTAATAGACATCAAAAAAATATACATTGCATGTACGTTTGTCGCGAACTTTCACATCCATGGCATATCCATAGAATATACATATGTACGTCCAATGTACATTCATAGTATATGTAACATAGTCCAGGTATGAACATGTATATTAATAATATATACCATGTACATACTTACATAGCAAAGTATATACATTCTACATGCAATTAATATGTATATCCACAAATGGAGCATGAACGTCTAATGGATGTAAAATGAACATAAACAAATTTACATTTCCTGTACGTGTGTTGCGAATTTACACATCCATGGTATATCCATTAAATGTTCATTCATGTACTTTTAATGCACATGCATAGTGCATGAAAGTTCAATGTAAAGGCAGAAAGATAAATAAACGTTATACTCTCATTATGTATTGTTATTAATTCAATTTCTGGTTACAATAGTAATACTTGGCAAAATCGATTACTATGACTCTCATCTCTTTTCTGTTCAACGGCATGTCTAAAACCACAAAGGAATCAAGGTTATAAGATTTTGTAGGTGGTTTGTTCCGCTTACGACTTACTGTCAAACGCTGGATACGAGTGTTATCGGTAGCCAGAAGATAAGTAACATTGCACAATATTTCACTCGATCAGGTAATCACGCACAACCAGCACCAACACACACACGCTAACTACGACGAATGGCTAGAAATCAGCAATGGCGGCACTAGCTGTCCTTCGCGCAGGCATAAACTACTGGATGTATATATGATACATAGACCAACGTCTTATGTACATTCAACGTCCTATGGATATCCAAAATATACATGTTCAAACTGGAATATCTAATGTACATTCTGTGGATGTACATATCCATATAGTGTTATTTGGGTAACTAGAGTTTTTGTGTTGGATGTTTTTTGCGGCCCGACAGGTGATGCTTCGGTTGCAAGGGGATTTCAGGATTAGCTTCATGCAATGGGAAAGTAATAGAATGGTATAGTGTGTGGGAAGTACTGAGTCAATCAACTTGACTCCATTTTTTATAACTTGGACTACACTCGCGTAATTATTTAAAACACAACAAGATTGGCGCCTCTACCGGTTGCTGCAGGCGTCGCGTCGTAGCCTGACGCCGAGGCAGACGGCGGCAGCATATAGCGACCCTATTATTACATCATTAATTTTCGCGGCTAATCTGCCCGCATCTTTTCGCGCGCGTGATAATTAACCTACCCCGTCCCTACCCCCCACCCCCTCACCCGCCTTTCGTCTGGTGCAGTCGCCCGCGATGTGTAATCGTATGCATGCTGATACGGACGCAGAATAGAGCGTTCTTGTTTACGCTTTACCGGAAGACATGTGTCACACTCAGTCGACCTGGTTTAACTTAACCGATTCTGGGAGGCTTGGCTTATCAGTCGTTGACGGAGGTAATGTGCTTATATCAAATCTGTTACAGATTGTTTAAATGCGATGTTTCAATAATTTGAGCTTGATGTACGTAATTTCAGTCTTGATAACTACGAATATGTATCAATTTTACCATAATATATTGTCACGTGCCCGTGTGGGGGCGGGTTAGAATATCTCCCATCGTATATCCTGCGTGTCGTAAAAGGCGACTAAAAGGAACACCGAACTACTGTCGGTATAAGCAGTAACCTCTTCTCAACCAACAGCTTCGGGTGGACGAGTTAAAGAAGAGTCAGGACCCCATCTTGTCCTTGGGGTGAAAAATTGCCCCTAAAGGCGGATGAACCAGTAGATACCATCTGGTCAACGGCATGAGGATGCAGAGAGCAAATGGGAAACTACTGCATTAAAGATCTTAAAGATATCCCAAGAGAAACTCGTAAAATGTGTAAATGCATTTTACGAGTTCACAACATGTCTGTTAAGACATTATGACTATGATGATGATGATATTGTCACGACGCGCCACCGTCGCTTGTCCTCTACTCCAGGGAATTAAGCTCGACGCTTTTTTCGCCTTTTTACTTCTTAACTGAACACAAAATCACTTATCTCAATATCGACAGCCACTTGATAACAACCCTTCATGCTATTAAGATTGGCTGATATACACCTCAATATAATCATTTCTAGAAAATTAGAGACAGATAGGTCGCACCTCTGACAGCCTCGAAATCTCCTGATGATTCGATGACGTCTACACATCACAAATCTAAGCCATGCCTTTGACAACGAACACATATTGCGCCAATACCATATACAGTACGTTATACTCTTTCCCCCTTACCATTCGGTGACTTCGACAAACAGTTCACTGCAATTCTTGTGTGGCCACAGACGTTAGCTGAATATTTAATAGCAACAAACGAAGATCATTGAACTTGAGAGGTGCAGCACACGCGATTGCCGGCTTAAAATGCCTAGATCAAAGTCACTAGTTGGACGACTCGAGAAAGTCAGTTGCAACATTTATTGTAGATTGAACAACCTTTTGCTTCCCACTTCCAGTACGTGCCGTGTAGACAACGTCATTGAGGCGCTTCATTACCAAGTAGGTCCCTTTCAATCATGCAGCTTCCGACATCTACCCTTTTCTCCGTCGTGATTTCTAAGGCCACTCTAGATCACGTTCTAACTAGGATATCCTTTGCTTCATCTTGTGATTCTCTTCTTCAACTTCAGCAGCGTTTCTTGACCTAATTCTGCTATCATATGCTTCAATTTCACGTTTTCATCTTGGACACCGTCATCTCCACACACTCTCTTATTCCCGTCATTCAGCCTGTTCTTCAGTTCGTTCCTGTGCCCGTTCGTCTTCCAGCTGCGCGGCCTGATCCAGAGCCCAATGACGCCTCCTTGTGCGCAGCGTCAAGCTCCTCTCCTATCTTCGCTTCTCTCTACAGATACGATAATCTCTGGTCTAACTTTACATGGTCATCCTGCATCGCTTACATTCTTGACATTATGGAATTTTCATCCAGAGTGACCTTATCCAGTTCCTTCTTCAGCCTATCGATATCGCTATTCACCTGGATAATCTGGTGCTTCATCACGTTGCTCTCATGTATCAACTGCTTCGTCCCGGAGCGGCCAACCTGTGTTTCAGTCAATACCTTCTCCAGCTACTTTTTCAGTCGAGAAATCTCAGTTTTCATATTCGCTAGTCGCAGTTTCATCTTAATGTCGACGTCTCTTGTTTTAGACAAATCTGCCATGCTGTTTTTGCATCATCAAGCGCGCCGCTCAAATCGGTCTTAAGCTTGCTGTTTTCCGCTTCAAGCTGCGCCAACCTTTCTCTCAACTTTGACTTGGCCTCCTTAACCCCTGCCGTTTTTACTTCAGCAATTGCGTTATCCAGGTTCCTTTTAGAGGATGCATTTTCAGCTTCAATCTGAGTGGTCTTCTGTTTGAGCACTGCATTTTCTTCCTTAACTTGGTCACATCCTTTCTCCGCTTTCTTCAACTGATTCAAAGCCTTTAGTCTTCTAATTTCTTTGTCGTATTTTTCATCAAGCTTCTTTAGACCTGCCTCGTGTTGTTGGTTCTTCTTTGGCCGATTCTTCAAGTCTCTGTCTTAACATCCACTCTGAAAGTCAAGTAACTGCTCCAGTCTACCTTTGTCTGCTGTAAACTCCCTCATGACTACATAGTGCTGATCCTGCACTGAGCTTATCGTACCTTACGTGAATATCATTTTGTTAGCATAATCATCCGCTTTTTCTATATCCACCTCTCTTTATCGAGGGGACCTCTTCTTGGAGTGAACGAAGTGGCTCTAGCTTCTCCTTCATCATATTCTTCAACAGAACGCACGCTCTTTGTCATTCCGTGGCTTTTAAGCAACTTCAATTTCCAAAGCATTAACCTGAGGATCTTGCCTTGCCTTCTGGGGCTGGATAGTGTTACCATTCGCTGAGCGTCCAGGTTTGCAATGCCTTCGACAAACTGACGAGCAGCGACGTATTCGCGCTATGCTACTGTAAGTACCTATAAGTTGTTATGGCTGTTAAGTGCAGCAACATCAACAGTTTGGCGTTCTGAGAATAGCAAAGCCGTAATCTTTTCTATAGAAAACTTCAATATATGGAAAGTTTTGGGATTAAATTGTATTGGGCTGTGAGCTATATGGGTATGATAAACGTTTGGTAGCGCAAAATCTTCACTAAATATTCAGATAAAGGGTTAAGATGACCAAAAAAGGACATAATTTAGTGATATAGAAAAAGAAACACGCAGTTTTCATTTACCGCCACATAAGTCACGTAGATTTGAGCTGTTTAGCTTCAAAAAAATGCTTAAATATATACCACTTACGAAATGCCTTGCCACAAACTTCTATAATTGCTACCGAATAACTCATGTGCCACCTATATATACCACGACAACTTATATTGTTCTCATTTTATCTGGTAGTAAATTTTGAAACTATCTTCTCTAAGAGTTGTTGCGGCGGCACTGCATTGTTCGCGAACAACTTACTAATCGCAGTATACCTAGAATCTCTACGTACGAGGGTATTCTGATAAGTCCTGGAGCTCTAAAGGAATACATTTTGCTTTATTTTTCGGAAAAAGTAATTTTGCTTTTCTAAATCATCTCCTTTTGGCGAGATAAATTTTGTCCTTCCTTTTGTTCCTTCTAGTTAATAAGCTAATAGCTATTAAAGTTCAGGAGACGTCTATATCAGAAATTTAGATATTTGCGTAGCTGGACTTGAACCAAGATATGGAAATAAGGGCAAGAATCGAGATACCAAAACAACATCCTTTAGAATGCGTAGTCTTTTTAGCGATAAAGGTGAATGCCAAAATAAGATGCAGTTTCGCGAAATGTCATGTTTTCTCGGTACTCCTGTATGAAGTCGAAGCCATGAGGATCAATGCAATGAATACACTGGAGGCTTTCGAGATGTGAGTGGACCGCCCAATGTTAATAATGTCGCGTCAGACCGCGTTACAAATATCGAAGTACTGCGACGTATGAACTAGGTACTTCGTCTACTTCGTACTAGGTCTTAAGCACCATAAAGGATCTTGGATATATACTCAATGACATTAGAAGTGTTACACCCAGAAGGAATTACTTCCTAAACTTTTACAACAGAATCACCATATTCAATGCATGCTATGATAGCAATATCAACGTTTTATCTTTGCAAAAACAAATTTTATCTTTTAATTTTTTGTGAAGAAACCCGTTTATGAGACCTGAATAGCACGAATATGTTTAGTTATTAGGCGTCAGCCTACTTGTGTTAAGCGTAACAAAATGCCTGGGGTTCGAAGGCTACAAATTTATCATCACCTAAGTGATTTTGACAGGGGCAGAATTGTTGCCTATCGAGATGTTGGTTTGTCATTCCGCTAAATTGGTCGTCGTATTAATTGTACTGCAATGATGGTAATGCGTGTGTATCGTGTGTAGACAGAAGAAGGCAGAGGAGCACGAAGAAGACCCACTGGTCGGCCAAGGCGTACCACAGAGCGTCAAGATAGGCGCCTCAGACATCTAGCTCTGCGAGACCATTTTGCAACTACGCGTCAAATTGCTGATCAACGGTTTCGAGAAGAAGGTAGGCCAGTTACCCTGCGTACTCTATATCGCCGCATTCTTCGAGCGTTTGGGCTTTTTCCATACCGTCCACGATTAGTGCTTCCTTTGACTGCGGACCACAGTCGCCAACGTTTAAACTGGTGCAGAGAATGAAATCATTGGGAGGCAGAATGACATAACGTTGTATTCAGCAACGAATCACGATTCTGTCTAGGTATGCATGATGGCCATAGAAAAGTTAGGCGCCGTAGTGGAGAGCAACATGATATTGAGTTTGTTGTCGAGAGGCATGTACATAGAACTGTTGGAGTAATGGTTTGGATGGCTATTGCCTATGGTAGCCGATCACCACGTTTATTCGAGGCGGTATGACAGCTGCACGTTGCGTTATTGAAGTTCTCCAAGCCACTTTACTGCCTTATCTAGATGACCGTCAACTTCGTCAGCAAGTCCCTTTTTAGCAAGACAATGCATGCTCCCACATTGCTCGTCAAACTACGGACTTTCTCCACCAAGCTGGCGTTAATCTTTTGCCGTGGGCATTCCGTTCACCTGATTTAAATCCCATCGAACATGTGTGGGATATGATGCAGAGAAGACTGTCCAATTTGCACTATCTTCCACAGACACTAGCACAGCTAATCCACGAAGTTGCTTGGAACGAGGTGCCACAAGCAGACATCGACCGTCTCATTTTTTCGGTGCCTAGACGTGTACATGAATGTATTCAGCTACGGGGCCGCCAAACACATTACTAATTTTTTTCATATTATATGGTAATAAAATGTATTGCAAATGCTACCGTTTTATTCTTGATGTGAGACTATACCATGGTTAAAAAATCAAGTCCAAGAAATCATTCCTTCTCGGTGAAACACTTCTAATGTCATTGAGTATATCAATTTTGAACACCTGCGGACTTATCATACCACCCCCGTATATCGGCACGCTGAGAATACCTCTTATGATGAAACACGCTTTCAATATTTTCAAAGCTCGACTCTGGCACTAGAGAAAAGCGAAGCGATGTGTAGCTGCCAACAACTCTGAACTACTCTCGTGAAATTCCGATCCTGCAGGAAACTCATCCACTTATAACCTCGATTAGCTACCTACAGGGTGAAAATGGTATATTGTATTGCTAAAGGAAGAAGGCGCTTATTATACGCTTAGCTCAAAGGCTTAGTTATATACACAATTTTGCGCCATTTTTCTCAAGAGTAGGGAACTCAAGAGGTATCATTCTTGTGAGATTTCCGAAATCAATTTTTCAAAACTAATAAACATCAAATTAAGTAACCATCAAAAATTGCAGCTTCCTACCCACTATATTAAAAAATCCATAGTAAGGCTTTCGATGGCTACCTCATACGTTACCAGAGTACAAGAAATATGTGTTTTGAAAGTAGAATAGTTTTTAGGTATCTTTTTTTTTTATCAAGACAAGCAATAATAATTGTTATGTTTACACTTCTGAAGTACAGCCTTAATCTTGTTCTGTAATTTCGTTAGGATATAAGTTTCTTGATTAAATATTATGTATACATTTTGTGGTTGATTTAATTGCTTTTGGTTTTTATAACTAACTTAGACTGCCATGCAGAAAAGATAATTATACAATAACCACCATCGAGAAAAGGAATAGTGTCATCACTTGAAACTGGTGAAAAGTTTTCCTGATATGGCTGGAAGATAGTCAGTAGATCTCAATATCGTGCTTTTGTATTTTACCTAGATCATAAGGTTCCATCTGTCCTGTATATAATAAGTAACTGAGAGGGAAAGTAATCAAATTTTGTGGCCGAAAAGATATCACATCAGACCAAACGACGTAAAGTGCATTTAACTTCACTTTAATGCATATTATTTAAATAACTAGAAAATATGCTTACAAGGAACATCGGACTGAAAAATTAAAAATAATTCAATGGGACGTTACACCCAGCATTCCTCAAATACAGCGATGTTTTACCCAATGGGAAGTATATAGTTGGTAACAAATTATATCGTATTGTCGATTCAACTACAAGGTGTCATTGGATTCCAATGAATGATTCAATCGCAGCCTGGCGTTGAATCGAATCTGTGTTTGGTATTTGATTCTAAACTACTTTCTTTTCCTTAGACCAACAGATTTTATTGCGAGGACAGCTGTTCGATTCGTTTGGATGTTTAATAGTGTGATTTTGTATGAAGTTATAAGGAGCATGATACAAGAATAAGACATAAGCCTGCACCAGTTGTTGCATTTTGACCTGAAATATATTTGTTTGAGCAATCTAAATACCTACATTCAAATGTGGGTGTTAGGTCTTCTAAGCCCCAACTTCACAGTAGGTCCTCCATTTAATATATAACTGGACACATTTAAATCACACAATTGCTGATGCAAAAAGCAAAAACACGAGATGACACAACACAGATAACACCTAAACAACACAACGAAACACAAAGAAACAACCTTGTCCATGTTGGCGGGTTGGCACCGAAAATAACACTAAGATGATCCATCTGTTCTTTCTTTTTACGTTCATTGAATTGGGATATCAGTCCGAATACTTATTATAGTTCAGCCAACAACAGGGGCCATTGAATTTTATATACGATGTTGTTACGAATACTACTTACCAATTTCTTTAACAGCATAGGCACAAAAGCATGGGTTATTGTTCGGGTGATAGTTACCTTTTAAAACAAAATTAATTTTTATCAGATGAATTATCACGAACTGCTGTTACAGTAATAATTTTTGTACATCGAATAGATTGTATGCGTTGCTTAAATGAAACATAGGGTAAATTTCGAAAACAAAAGGATGCTTTGATTACATTATATGTCAGTACTGGTATTAGAAGGATTATACATATCGTTAGAACGAATATAAAATTATTTTGAATTTATTGGCGTACCTGTGATACAATACAAGGATTGAATTCTGTCAATGACATAGATTTGAAACAACTGTAAATATATTTAAAGCGATGGAAAAGCATCCAAATACTAACAATTAATTGGAAACGCCATGGTATTTTCTTCTGTGTAGTAAAAAACTTTCTACTCTTCACTACCTGCCGCCCGTTCTGTATAATTAGTCAATCAAGATCGGTAGGGCTGCCGTATCCTAACCAGGGCCCTTAGGTTAGATAGTATTGTGACCATTCCAATCGGCATTCTGTTCGTCAGTGTATGTGTGTCCGGAGTTCCGTCCCAATTGGTATGCCGCTCTCTGTGCTGTCTGTCCTTAATCCGGCCAGATAGAGAACGTAATCCGGGCAGTGATAGATGATTAGGACGATCATAAATCCGCATTTGCCAGCGCACAGCTCCGATTCCTAAACGGTCGATATTAAGCCCAGTTTATGGGTGCACCGGCCAGCATGGGTACGAGCGAGCAACGACACGTGGTGATCTGGAGCGGTGGTTACACGCACTAGCTGAGACAGCAACTGCGAAGGATTGATGCATGCAGTAATCTATGGCCCAGTTTCACAATTGTTGTTAGCTAACTTATGGTTGACAGGAAAGTAGTGGTTAGCGAAAACAATCCATTCCGTAATCGAGTTAATCAGTAGCTAAGTTAACCCAAGGATAATGTACGGGTTAAGCGAAATTCAGATGCACACGACATCCGACATACGAGACACGACGAACTGATTCTGTCGCATAATCTAAAATGTATCCATTCACATGAGTCCGAAACTTTTGTACGAAATTTGGTTACAAACTTGGGGAATTTGTATTTTCATAGCTCGTACCTATTAAAGTTAAAGCAAGTCTGCCCTGAAGAAATAGGTTCGCGAACACAATCAGTTCTACTGAGCCGTGGCCCAATAATTTGAAGCAAATTTTAATATTTAAGTGCATTACTTGACATTCGCAAATAATTAAAACATTTTTCTGTGTCAGTTAGCTTCATCTCCTGCAACAGATTATGATACGGTCCTTGCTTCTTTCTATTTTTAAAAATGTCTCGGACCCAAATTCTTCGCGTTCTTCCTTTTTCTTCGTTTTTATCCATAAGAGGGATAAAAGTATTATATTTATTGAATTTACGTATTGCGCTCGCTGAATTATCATTTTCGAATACAAATTCATGGGGATTGTCAGCTGTCAAATTACATATGGCATCGGATAAAAAGTTAAAGTATATTTAACTTATCCGACCGTCGTATAAAAGTTAATATCATAGGATATTTAGTTTGGTGCCAATCCATTTTGAATATTTCAACCAATAGGAGCAGTTTCGTACCGTCGTATCGTAGGATATCGTGTACATCTGAATTTAGCTTTATCCTGATGTTTGTTATGGTCAACCGATGAGAGATAAGCTTACTTTTGTAGGCTATAAAAACATGGACTTTGACATCGACACCTAAGACGTCGTGGTAAGTGCCATCGGAAGAAAGTTCACATAATATACGCAGACAACAAAATTCTCCACAATTTTGGTCTTTACATTCTACATTGCCCCAAAGTTAGGGGGTGGTTCCTTAGGTTTACTTAAATCAGAATTTTATCGCGTACTAAGTAGGAGAACGTTTTCAAAATGTGCATAACACAACAACAATGTACTATAACACTTTTTCCCCAAGAGAATAACATTTCTCATACCTCTACTATCTGCAGCTGCCTAAATAATATACATAGCCAACTATAGCTTGTAGTATAAACATTAAGTTTATATTATGAACATATGCTTACTATTTTAACAATTGAGGTTTTGAATAAAGAAAAAAATATATTTTTTTTGTGATAAATCGAAAGATCATATATAAGTTTTATAACAAAACCGTTTTTGTTTTCTTTTTTTCGCAATAATTCAAAAGTTATATCAAAATAAAAATGGGTTTTTGAGGCGAGTACCGAAAACACGCCGACGGCTCCCGAACCCGTGTGACGTAATGATGGCGGTTAAGATGCTCCTTTGACCAACGACATCCTACATCGATACTAGATTCTAGATTCCCAGCCAAACGTGAAAATACTTGCTAGTAACTAGTGTATATTTGTTGCAATATAGCCGATGAATGAAGTTTGCAGCTCAGGACGACCTCTACGATCGAAATAAATATCTTTTTGAATGTTTGAAATCAGATTACAGATTCCAGTAAGTAAGTACCTAATCAAATATGTCTTATTGAAACTATCTGGTGCATGTTCGGCTGGCCTAGTGGTTAGAGTATTGGCTAATGGACCCGTTGGTCTGGGTTCAAAGCTCAGCCTGTCGATTTTTTTTTTATTTTTTTTTTATCAAATAATTCATTCATGTGCTTTTTGCACTTGTTATGTACATTTTTTTCTACGATCAACATAAATATGTTTTTGAAACAAATTCTATCAGACATATTACTTGCACTGCATAGTGCAAAAACTAAGTACAGGACGCGGTGGACAATTCAAAAAATCAGTTCAAATGGTGTTTGTCAATATCAACCGCCAATATTTTTTTTAAATGTAATAGTTGGTTAGTAAAACAAAATCCATTCATTTTTTAAGTTTTTAATATAAACATAAAATAAAACTCGTAATCAACAGTCTTCTGTTTATCACTTGGTATTTTTATTTATTTAACTTTGAGCAACGAAGCTTAATAATTAAATTTTCATAAAAATTTAACAAACAAAAACATATAAACGCAATGCAAACAAACAAAACTTATTCTTCTATGAGTTTCAATGTTATAATTATCTTTACTGTAGGTAGATGCTTTTCTGTTAAAACATTTGTTAGTAATTTCATCTTATATGAAATGAATCCAATTTTTTTTAATAAATTATTAATATGTACATCCCAACGTAAGTGTGAGTCTAAATATATTCCTAGATACTTTATAGGTACTTTTTTCTATGTTCGGGACTAAAAAATATAGTTTTATTTTTGTTTACTTGAAGTGCTAGCTCTTATGTAAAATAATTATACTTATGGTTTATTTATCGTATAAGTATTTATTATCAATAATAATATTAAATAATAAAATAATTATTTTAAGTTTTGGTCAAGAAGATAATTATAACATTGAAACTCATAGAAAAATAAGTTTTGTTTGTTTGTATTGCATTTTTATATTTTTATTTGTTAAATTTTTATGAAAATTTAATTATTAAGCTTCATTGCTCAAAGTTAAATAAATAAAGATACCAAGTGATAAACAGAAGACTGTTGTGATTACGAGTTTGACTTACTTTATGTTTATATTAAAAACTTAAAAAATGAATGGATTTTGTTTTATTAACCAACTATTACATTTAAAAAAAATATTGGCAGTTGATATTGACGGACAAACACCATTTGAACTGATTTTTTGAATTGTCCACCGCGTCCTGTACTTAGTTTTTGCACTATGCAGTGCAAGTAATATGTCAGAATTTGTTTCAAAAACATGTTTATGTTGATCGTAGAAAAAAAATGTACATAACAAGTGCAAAAAGCATATGAATGAATTATTTGATAAAAAAAAAATAAAAAAAAATGGACAGGCTGAGCTTTGAACCCAGACCAACGGATCCATTAGCCAATACTCTAATCACTAGGCCAGCCGAACATGCACCAGATAGTTTCAATAAGACATATTTGATTAGGTACTTACTTACTGGAATCTGTAATCTGATTTCAAACATTCAAAAAGATATTTATTTCGATCGTAGAGGTCGTCCTGAGCTGCAAACTTCATTCATCGGCTATATTGCAACAAATATACACTAGTTACTAGCAAGTATTTTCACGTTTGGCTGGGAATCTAGAATCTAGTATCGATGTAGGATGTCGTTGGTCAAAGGAGCATCTTAACCGCCATCATTACGTCACACGGGTTCGGGAGCCGTCGGCGTGTTTTCGGTACTCGATTCAAAAACCCATTTTTATTTTGATATAACTTTTGAATTATTGCGAAAAAAAAGAAAACAAAAACAGTTTTATTATAAAACTTATATATGATCTCTCGATTTATGACAAAAAAAAAATTGATTCAAAACCTCAATTAGGCATTATGGTTCATTTATTACTGTCTTTTTTATTGGGTGATAGGGTCCAAATGAAACACATTTCGAAAATCATATTTTCATCTTCAGGGCTCCGTTGAAGACGAAGATATGATTTTCGAAACGTTGGCGGATTTGAACTAAAGTTGTGTTTAATTTGAACCCTAGCACCCAATAAAAAATACAGCAATAAACCTATAAGAAGGGTCGTAAAATCATTAGAAATTGCGGTTCATTTTAATGCAGATGATGTTGCTGCAATTACAGAAGCACGAATAGACCGAAGAAGAACAATACTTTCGGTAAGAAGCTTAATGCATTCTATGATACTTCTCTATTTAATTTAAAAGAATAGACTCTCAAATGGTAATAAAGTATCATTCTTTACAGATTGAAAAACATGAGTAATATGGCCACTGCTTTCAAAAATAGCAAAAATGAGTAATAATGATATATTAGGTGAGATAATATATAAAAAGTTTAAATGCCTATATGAGTCGGCTATAGTTCAATATGCAACAAGAAAATAATTCTAAATGCTCTTAATGTATCTACCGAAGCTTGGAAATTCATCAATGAATCCAGAAATAATGATAAAATTAAAGGACTTGGAAATCCTGCCAATGTGACATATATTGGTAATTTGGTTGTGGGTACAAATGCTATTGAAAAATAATTTTTCTTGGAGTGGATATCGAAACTCCAACTAAACGGGCTTATACTGTACATCAGGTAACACTTTCAATCTTTTCAACTCCATGCACTTCACAAGGAAAATATTGCGAGGAGAGAGAAATACAGCTACATTTTAATATTCAACAATGCGATTTAGAAGGTATAGATAGCATAATGTATTCAGAAGTAGTTTCGTCATGGCTGTCTAACTTGATGGGAGTAGACAAAGTTATTTTTCTCACCATCCCTTTTTACTTCCCACTCCGATAGGTGAGGGGAGTATTGTGATCGAAAAAATTTTCGATTTTGAAATAATGTACTTTTTTGGCGTTTTGTGATGTCTAGATAACGAAAATCAACGTCACTCATTTCCGTCGGTTTGTCCGTCTGTCTGTCTGTCTGTCTGTCTGTCTGTCTGTCTGTCTGTCGGTCTGTCTATCTGTCTGTCGGTCTGTCTGTCTGTGTGCGTTTTTCTAGCCTCGTAATCTCAGTAAGCGCTGCATGGATTGTGATGAAATTTGGGTAGCGATATGGTATTGTGTCGTAGTAAGTAATGCTGCTATGATTTTGAAAATCGGTGCATGGGCGGCGGAGTAATTAGAAAAAAAAATCAGATATTCCTTAAGCTTCATTTTTAGGTGTTTTAGGGGTTCCTGATCGTTTGCCACATTTTTTTAGAGGGGGTCAAATATGGATGGCTTAGGGGTAAGGAGTTGCAAAACTGAAAAGTTTGTTATATTCGTAGTGGGCTCTTCATTGGCCTGTAAAGGAACGACATTATATACTTTTCAGCTTCATCCGAATGCTGCCCTACCTTGGACAAAAAATTATTTTTTAAATTATATTGATGTAGATAATTCTGCAATTTATATTATTAGACTAATAGAAACGGAATTTCTAAAACATAATGTAGAAATCGATAAAGTCTGTGTTTTTGAAATTGTGTTAGTGGCCGTGAAACTAAATTAAAAAAAGAAACGGTACAATATAAAAGTCGCGCAAACTATGTTTTTGGGGACTTTAGGGATCTGTGATCGTTTTCTGCTTTTTCTTGGAGTATTCAAAATGGGCTGAGGTAGGATGGCGTCTCGGATAGGGTTTTTGGGAAGTTCTGAAACATATTTCATTGCCCCTCACGATTGATGGTGGTAATATGATGTTTTCAAATATCGAAAAATCGGCATGCCATGCGATTAAGACAAGAGTTTAAGATTGCAGAATAAAAACTGTGTCGTCCTAGTTCCTACGGAGAGAGATGTTAGAAATTATTACGAGAGCTTTTATGTTAGTTGTTTAATTGCGGGCGGGTGGGCGATGCTTTGGTTGCAAGGGAATCTCAGACCATAGTTTCATGTTATGGAAAAATAATAAACTGATATCACCGAATTGTGTGGGAAGTACTGAGTCAATCAACTTGACTCCATTTTTATTCATCAAGACTGCAAACATTTTTGGCGTAATCTATGTATGACGTAGGCTTTGTCTTCAGGCCTGTCCAGGGGTAATTCTCTGGAAGCATAGTGAACGTCCGTCCCTGGGACCGTTCCTCCAGAGAGACATGGCTCCTTAACCTCATCCGTGGAAGCTGACTGGGTACCTTAGGGACAATTCGGCGTCGTCGTGACGACTTTTTATATTCGTGGAAATAACGCAATTAGTTTTGTGCGCTCCGTGCGCGCAAACGTCCTGCTGATCGTTTCGTCGTCAACGATGATTATTTTTTTGGCGTGGTGCCGCCTTGATTTACAGTGATTTCCCTCTAATGAAGGAGCGAACGTTGTTTAATGGGCCCACCAGCGCCGGTCTTCCAAGTTTATGGCGTGCCGACGCTCGCTGGCGCTTTTAGAACAGGAGGCGGCCGAACAGAAATTTATAGTAGGTACAACTCGACAAGAACACCTAGAGACATGAGCAATATGAAATAAGGAACGCCGCTCGATGCGCAGTGGTCAGCGAACAAATTTGCCTTTTGCATCAGATATTTCGTAGCGGAACGGTACACTCTGGGCAAAATCACGTATGGTGAAAGGGTGATATGGGTTTTATATAGTAGAAGATCTGAATATAAGACGACCTTCACCGAACTGGTTAATGGATGGAAAGCATTTTATATTAAATTTAATATGCTAAGAAACATATCGCCAGTGGGTTGGCTGAAAAACTTCAGTCCCGGATATGATTAATTAAATATTGAAAAATAATTTTTTTAAACATTTCACTGGTTTGAATAATAGACAAATCACATACCAATCGAAAGTATGAAGCCCATAGAATATGCAAACGTTAGGTTGGCTACGTTTTTCCCGTCCCAACTATAGGGTAGGTAGGTATAAACAGGTAAATCAATAATAGTAATTTGCACCGGTGTGGTTAATGCATGAAACTATCAAAATAAAGATAATTTTATTGCAAACACGTCGATATAGGGTTGTCTGCAAAAAGTCAGTCTGGAATTCCGGTGATCGAATTTTAAAGATCAAAATAATGCTGCCAGTGAATACGTGCGCCAGAGAGTCCGAGCGAACTATCCCGTGTATTAACAAAGTGCGCATGTCATGTGTCCGTGAAATGGAAAAGGATAGCGATACACTCATAAAATGCTGTGCATCATTGTATTGGAACAGTTTGCCTTATTCTTCTGAATTGAAAAAGCGTGCTACTACTACTATACTGATTGTTGTTATTTATAAACATTAAATTGTGATAAAAAATGGCCAAAAAGTGTTTTGTATGCAATTCGGACGACGATGTTCTTGATTTTAACGACGAAACGTATAAAAGCTGTTCGTTGAAATTAAATTTTCGTTGAAAGAAAAATTTTAAATGCAGTGGCGCTGAGCTAACCAATGCATTACTCGATTTTGTAGGTTATCATACCACGTGCTACAAAAAAGTGACTGCTTTGGGTAAAAAATATAATGAAGAGTTTAATAACTTTCTTGGTGAGAATACGGTAAGTGCATAATACTTTAACTTTCAAAACTATCTTAATAAATACATCTTTTAAAATTTTTAATTGTGAAATAATGACATGGAAGATTCATAAATTTATACATTTTTGATTATGTTTTATTCAAATAAATCATTTCAGTATCACGGACGGATGACATGCGCACTCTCTTTACACGGGATAGTTCGCTCGGACCTCTCTGGCGCACGTATTCACTAGCAGCAATATTTTGATCTTTAAAATTCGACAACCGGAATTCCAGATTGATCTTTTGCAGACAGCCCCATATCGACGTGTTTGTAATAAAATTATCTTTATTTTGATATAAGTTTCATGCATTATCCACACCGGTGCAAATTACTATTATTGATTTACCTGTTTATACCTGCCTACCCTATAGTTGGGACGGGAAAAACGTAGCCAACCTAACGTTTGCATATTCTATGGGCTTCACACTTTCGATTGGTATGTGATTAGTCTATTAACCAAACCAGTGAAATGCTTAAAAAAAAATCAGTCTTTCAATATTTAGTTAATCATATCCTGGGCTGAAATTTTTCAGCCAACCCACTCGCGATCTGTTTTTTAACATATTAAATTTAATACAAAATGATTTTCATCCATTAAACAGTTCGGTGAAGGTCATTCTATATTCGGATCTTAGACTAATAGAAAATGCATGTATAAAATTTGAGTGTGGCACTAAGTCGGTGGATTATCACAGCGAAATGAATCATAATAATTTTAAAACATCGCTTCAAGCAAAACTTACAAATATACCAGCAGGCAGTGTATTGGTTATGGATAACGCGCTTTATCATAGTTCTGAAGTGAACAAATGTCCTAGTATGGCAACCAGGAAAAATAATATGAAAGAGTGGTTAAGACAGCGCAATATGCAATTTTCAGGAGACATGTTGAAAGCTGAATTATACGGTTTAATAAAAATACAAAATCTATGAAATAGCTAAAATTATGACTGAAGCAGGTCATTCTGTTTTACGATTTCCACCGTATCACTTCGACTTAATACCAATTAAATTAGTATGGGCATCCACAAAACAAAATGTGGCAGAAAAAACATGGATTTCAATTTTAAACACTTAAAAAATATTGTGATGAGTTTTTTCCGAATTTTGATAAGAAGCGAGGAAAAAAGGTGAGAACATGCATTTTCCTAAGCGCTATTTTACTGAAAAAGAACCAATTCTGGATGCGATTGTGGAGGATCTAGTAATAAACTTGCAGGAAGAGAGTGACATTGATGATGTTGAATTTATAGAAAAACTAATTTCAGATTTGGAAGGTGATTCAAAGTGAATCTGAACTTTCAGAACTGTAGACATTTTAATGCCGCCTAATAATTATTTATTATTTGTCACCGACATTGACAACCTTTCTTAACAAAGCAAATTTTTCCTAAATTTAACTGTTTATACTTAGCCAATTCTGGTGTGCCTCAGGGGTCCGTTCTAAAGCCTTAACTTTTTCTACTATTTATAAATGACATCTCTTTTAACTTTGATGTAAGTAACCTACTTTATGCTGATGATGCCGGTTATTGTATAACATTCGTAACGTGAGTGACTTCCACATCCTACAAAATCACCTTTTGATACTGCACAAATACTGCGAACAAAATAAGCTGCAGTTAACACCAAAAAGGGTTTTGTGGTCGGAGGGTGTGTGGAAGGGTGTGTGGAAAGTACTCTACAACTCGTTAGTACGGTCTTCCCAGTACAGCAGCGTTTTCTCAAATAGTTACGTTATAAGGCCACTGCACAGTATCCATCCACATGCCATGCTACTTGAAATGTTTTCAGTCTCGAGTTTGAAAGATAGGTTCGAACATGTCGGTATAACCTATGCCAATAGATCACTAGGTTATACCTTTTGTACTTGTAAATATGTATATCAATGATGTACATACGCTGAAAGTACTCTGTTACTTGTTAGTACGGCCTTCCCTTGAATATGCTGCAATCGTCTAGCCACCTCATCATCAAAAGTGTACTATGCAACTTGAAGCAGTATAGCGGCGTTTTCTCAAATACTTACATTATAAGGCCACTAAACAGTATCTACCAACTGGTTTTCCACATAACACACTGCTTTAAATGTTTTCAGTCTTGAGGTTGAAAGATAGGTGCAAACATGTCGGTATAACTTTCCTTAAACGGTTAGTGAACAAAAAAATTGATTGTGCCTCACTCCTTCACAAGCTTAACTTTTATATTTCAAGACTGAATTCTCACTACGTCAAGACTTTTTGAATGAACTGCTGATTTCTGGTTCTGGTTTATATGTACAAAAACTAATATTAGAGCCAAAATTGTCCCTGTGGTACACCACTGTCCACTACTTTTCCTGAGCTTATCTGAATACCGATTTTCACCCTCTGAATTCTTTGTGATAGATAACGTTTTGTAATTTATTCAACAAGATCTCATGGAAAATGGTATCAAAGGCACAGGAAATGTCAAAAAAGGTGGTTGAGCATATTCCTGAGTCATCCAGCGCCCCATTCATTTCCCTCATCAGGTCCAGTCCAGTCTCATCAGGTCCAGTACGGCATCTTGAAATCTATGAAACTGTTCAAAAGTGATTTTTTTCAAAAAAAAAATTGAAAGTCACTTTTTAGCGATATTGCTCTATATATTGTTAACGCTGTTTAGGATCTCTGGATTTAAATATGGGCGATACACTGAGTCTCTCCAATGCGTTGGTATCTTCTCGGTGGTAAAAGATAAATCAATGGTATAAGCTAGAAAGCAAAAATACGCTTGTACAGGGTGAGTTTTTAGTACCGGCTCGGTCGATAACTCCACTACCGTAGAAGATAGCGAAAAAAATTGTATATAAAAGTTGTAGCCGCGGATAAGCTCCTTGCTCAGAAAATATTTTGATTTATACAGGGTGATCCATAACTACGTGGTGATGCAAACATGCATTTTTTTAAATGAGACACCCTATATATTATTCCATATTCAAATTCTACTAATGATTTCGGTTCTTCCAATATAGGGTATTGTTACATTATACAGGGTGTTTCAAAAGTTATGACCATTTTTGTATCCAAATCACGGTCAAATGAACGTACTGTATATGAAAAAGTATGAGCGTCTTTCACTTTCACGGTCGTCTCTTGGACTACGTCAAGTTTATGGCGCTTGGGAGCTTCGTGCAGAACTTTAACGTACGGGCGACAAAGCGCGAGATGTTTACATAGAAATTTGTAATTTACGTGCCATCTTTTTATGGTAATTGCTCTCAGCATTAAACTTTGTATTCACCTTACACAAGACGATTCATTATTTGCACTTTTCTTTAAGTGTCGCTTTTTGCTACCCTCACTAACCTTGCGCGGTCTCAACAAGAAATCCTATCAATTATCCTTTATTGTTCATTTGTGATGCCTTGGTAAGCCCCAAGGTTACATTGCTATGATACCTTAAATTCAAGTACACCTAAAAAGGATTTGCAGATATACGTTTCTACTTAGTAAAAGAATTTACATCATATATGAAGAACTAGCTGTAGCTATAGCTATCATTTCTTGTCCTATATACCTTGTATGGAAGCAAAAATATCCATTTATATCCGGTAGTGAGAAAGTCCGGTAACAAAAATTTTTCGATAAATGTTTGAACTGGTGTTCGGTTTTGGTCTTTGTCTAAAAATTTATTGCCCAGAGAGTGACAGGCTTCGAAGTTAAGGCTCAATTACGTGCTTATAATACCACCAACACTGGCCAAAGAGGCCCTGCTATTAATCCCTCTACACATAGAGGTAGAGAGAGGTGCCAGAATGGTCGTCTCGAGACTGATATCAACTAACGGATAGGATAAAGAGAACTAAGACTGGACAAGACGGGCATTATGACTGAAACTGTAAACCACCATATACTCAGAATGGTCTCAAACCCTATGGTTCCCTAAGTGTATGCGCAAAGGTCCTACAACGTCCTTTTTTAGACCAGTAAACCTTGGGACGTATACCACAATCTTCCAAGCAAAAATAACAGCCACTGAGTTGAAAGTCATGCGTCTAAACAAACGAATCTATAAAAATGTTTTCAGATAGCCAGGCTACCCTGGAAGCACTGAGCTCCAAACGGGTTGACTCAAGACTCAAGACAAGAACTGTATACATCTCCTCAATGGACTTGGGACAAGAAACGAAGTAACTTTGGTTTGGGCTTCAGGTCATAGCGGAGTGGAAGGCAGTGTATTGGCCAACACACTCGCAAGATGATGAGCAGACTTTGGTTTCATAGGACTAGAGCCATTTTCAAAAATTGCGTACCATACGCCTCTAGTCAGACCCCCCCGAGGATCCTAGAATAGAGCAGGCATGATTTGCGCATTCTGGTTGGTCTGTTGACAGGACGTTGTCGTCTGAAAATCAAATAACAGCATTATTAGATTACAGCAAAGCTTTTGACAAATTTAATCATAAATTATCATTAGCAATATTAAAATATGTAGGCATTTCAGAAAGCTCTGTAAGACTCATGACTCGTTATGTGGAAGATAGGCAGCAGATAGTTAGGGTTAAAGAAACCTATTCCTGCCCTATTAGTGTGTCATGTGATGTGCCCAGGCCTCTATATTAGGGCCCATACTTTTCTGCATTTATACGTCACAGCTGGTAAGTTGTCTTCAGCACTGTTCTGCCCATTTATATGCTGACGATACTCAACTATATTTTTCTTTCCCTGCCAATCAATCAGTCGAGACATGTAATAAAATTACAGACGATTTAAACAATTTAAGGAGAGTTTCCATAGCCCACTATTTAGAACCAAATCCGCAGAAGTGTTCTGTGATGCTGTTAGGGAGAGAAAATCTAGGATGAGTGTTATTCAGAACTTTTCTATTAATATCAACCAATCCGACGCGATTAGTGGAATCAGCAAAAAATCTAGGTGTCTAAAGCTTTTAGTAAGCTCAAGGTTCTCTATTCACAAAGAAAAATATTGAATAAAAAACCAAGCAGTTATTGTGCGATTGCCTTGTTCTATAAAATTTTAACCACTGCGATGTAGTCTATAATGCATGTATTTCACAACGTGACTCCAATAGAATCCAGTCAATTCAAAATACTTGTGTGCGTTTGATATGTGGAATACCTAGAAGACAGCATGCACCATCCAGCATATTTGAAATAGGCTGGCTGAAAATGAGAGACCGACATTTGCTCCGTTGTCTAGTTCTATTCCATAAAAATCATAAAGTACAAGGCTCCAGTTTACCTACATGAAAAAGTAATTTACAGGGCTCAAGAACATACTATAAGATTAAATTTGAGAAGTGATGGCCTTATTTCACCTCGCCACAGAACTACAATTCATCAAACATCTTTCACGTATTGTATTTACAAATTATACAACCAGGTTCCACAAAATATAAGGCACTTATCTGTAACATCTTTCAAGAAAAAATGTAAATATTTAATAGGTACCTTCGCACTTTGAAATAAAATTACCATTACTCTGTAGTTCAAAATCAACACCACGAACAAGGATGTAATCTTTTCTTTCTATAATTTTCTACCTTTCTTTTATTTCTTAGCTTAAGTTTAAGATAGGTGAGGTTGAGTGGAAGACCAGCAAGCAAAATTTTTGCAATTTGGTGATGCTGAACTGCGCCTTTTGATATGTATATTTCAATAAAGATTACTACTACTACTACTGCTTGCAGAGAATAAATAGGTCTCGAACAAACATCGGACTATCATTTCTGCTATGTGGATGACGAAAGAGCGGAGCACATGTTGTGCTCCTATCCAGTACTAGAAAGAGCTGGTTTTCAGACTTTCGGATTGAACCATCTGAAGCCTACTGACAATACGACCGTAACCTTCGTCAAAAGGTGTGGGTTGTACAGTGAACTATGAATAGATGCAAACCACAATAGACACAACAGGGACGCAGTGGAAGGAGGTATAATCGCTGCACTAACTATCAGCCTAACCTAACCTAACATGCTTACAACAACTAGCCTTAGGTGCGTCTATTGTTTGCAAGTAATGATTTAGTCAGTGGTGGCTACAAACAACGTTGAGCCACAAGGAGAGAGGATGCAGCTGGAAAGCATATAAATCGCAGGCATCACAAGATCAGCATGATAGGCGTAAAAAATGTTAATGCAACATTTAAACTTTGATAAAGATCTATATAGGTTTGAAAAGCCCTGTCGATTTTATGAATTGCAATAGTTTGTTACACATTTCCTGATTGCTGAAGCATTCACGAAGAGTCTACGGTACCATCAAACAACAATGACATGCTTCAAAGTTGGACGAGACAAGTGTATAAAAATTTAATGTAATATGTTAACTTTGATAAAGATCTATATAGATTTGAAAAGCCCTATCGATTTTATGAATTGCAATACTTTGTTACACATTTCCTGATGGCCGAAGCATTCACGAAGAGTCTACGGTATCATCAAACAGCAATGATGTGTTTCAAAATTGGACGAACTTGACGTATGTTACAGCTTGAGAGTTCTTGATTTGCTAACGTAAAATGAGGGTGTCAAACTAGTGTGCCCTATCCGAGTTCGTGAGAGGCATACCTACTTTCTGCATGTCAATGTGCTGGAATATGGTGACCAGCTGTTATGGGTTGTAAAAGGCAAAGTTTTGTGAATACCGAACAAAAAAAAACAATATCTCAATTAAGGTGTTAACTTCGCGGTGGTTATATTTGTAAAGATACAGTAAATACAAGTGAATTAATTAAATCAAATAATAGCAAAATAATAATTCACCCTTGCTATCATGGTAACTAGCAAATTAACAATATCTATGGATCCTATTATCCAATACCTGTTCACCCTTATTTGTGGCCGTAGTTCCTCTTAAGCCCTTGCTGCTATTCTAAAAGGCACGTAATTAAACAAAATGTGGAAAAATCTGGATTCATTTCTTTCTGCACCTGTGCAGCAACGGTGGCTCGATGCCTCCAGTATATCATACAAACGTTGCCGTGCGGTTTAACCGAGAGACGAGACTCAAAGGCACGACACGCTCCCGGTTATATCGTACATTTTTAATTACACGACAGCAACATAGACGTGCCGGTGGAAGGGGAAGGAGAACAGGATCCGACAGCCCGACTGAAAGAAACCAAGGCAAACATTGAATATAATAATAATAAAAAGTCCTGCAGATCACTATAAAGGTTGTCGCTCATTTGCCCGTCCCGGCCCGTTCCGTCAAAATACGAAAAGAGTAAAAGAAATGGAATTAAAGAATGGACCAACGCCCATTAGCCCGTCACGTCATGGCACGGCGAGACCGGCTACGAAAAGGATTTGTATTGTGTAAGACTTTCGCGGCCATGCTCCGATGAACTGTTGTTTCTTGGGCTATTCGGCCAGCGTCAACAAATTAATAAATTTCCACAACCCCAACTATATTTAAGTTGATCAGTCATAGTGTAGTATGCCACTGGTACGTCAAAATCAATGAGTACATTAATTGAAACAAATTGATGGCCTTTGAAATGCAATAGCTTTACCCTTTTTAGCGGCCTTGAGTGTAACGACTGTACTGCAAGAAGTGGTGGGGGAAAATAAACAAATGTATAGAGTTTCAATATTGACTAAATTAAATGCAACTGATTAGAAATGCATAATGAGAATGATAAATATGGTAACGGTGATGGTCGGATAAAATGATATGTATTATACTATAAAAACAAACAACAGAGATACGGCGAAACACTTTTACAAATTAATGCGCAGTAGTTTGAAAAATAAATACAAAAATTGACATTCGCACAAATTGAAAGGCCGGCGATATTACAGAATATGCTTCTTGTGAAAATTCAAGAAAAAATTAAAATATTTTTAGCCCTGGTGTAACAAAATGTCTCAATCTCACCTAACTCGTTGCTGTTGGAATATACACCGTGAGGGTGTTGAGACGCAGGAGGAGTTCAGCATCATGTCCCGGGCGACCTCGACCCCAAAATCGCTGAAAAGTTAAGAATACAGCTATGGGAAGCCAAGCAAACGAGCCTCCAGCTATCTGCAGTAGGCGAAGCTCAAGAGATTGACTCGGAGACACGATATGTGCTTCAGATACTGGTAGCCCAAGAGGGGAGACATGGGATCCGAAGATACCTCAAGACTGTTGCTAGGATATGCTCATAAGATGCTCCTTAAGAAGATAGTGCAGATACTCCTTAAGACACTCCCAAGGGTGGCACTGCTACGGAAGATACTCCCAAGGAAGATACTGCCTGAAAAAACATCCAGGACTAATGTAAGTCACACTGTATTATTATTGTTTCTCAAAAAACGGCGTATAGACAGGAAGACAAAATAACTATCGGCAAGAAATTATTTTTTGCTGCACGGCAAATCTAAGTAGAATGAAAAGAAGTTACTTAGACGTTTACACCATTATCTGTGAGCAAAAAATGATAATCAAACCTGAACTATCGGGCCAACAATAAACAACTACACACATAAAAATAATTTCTTAGATGGAGCACAGATGCTTTAATTCAAGTATACCATAACTTCCTATACGCGCAAAGTTATGCTAATCTTAAAGTGAGAATACGATATTTTTGACCATATAAGGGTTACATTGAGAAAATATCTTCAATGCAAAACTGGGAAATTCTTGATAGTAAAAATACCAAAATCTTAAATCAAGCATATGGTAATCTTGACCGAAGTATTTCATAATCTTGACTGAAGCATTTCATAATCTTAACTGGGAGCATTTCATAAAGTTGACGCAAGTAGCTCAACTTTATTCTAAAATTGTGATATTCTTGGATGAGGAGTCTGGTAGTATTAGTTTGAGCATTCAAACTCTTCTATGTAGCGATTTTTCAGGAGAAATAGTTCTGCAAAATTTCTTAAATCACTTTTAATATACTTAGTACTTATCTAGCAACACCTTAGTCAGGTCTTCGCATCCCAATTTTTTTAATAGCTCATTCATGGTTGGATAGATCCAGTGATAAGGAAGCTGATGGCAACTGGGACGCGACTCAAATAGCGGTGGACCAGCACTACCGGCAGATTCGATGACTGATGGTTGGTGGTATCACGGGTATCACGTGGCAACGGCAATTTATTTAACAGTTTGACTAGATACTATTATGTGCTATTATGCAGGATCCAGGATGCAGGTATTACGCTACGGTGCTAAAGACGGCGGCGAATACGGCAATCCGAAAACCGATAATGGCGACGCGGACGGGCAACAGGCTGTTGAGTAGTAGAGAGGGAGAGTTGACCCGTGACATGCTGCGCGCCTGCGCATTCCGACGTTGGTAGACGTCAGATAAATGATTTACTTGATACACATATAGGGTGTGCTTGTAAAACAGCGTTCATTTTCAAACTAAGATTATCATATTGTAAATGAAGGTTCGCATTTGCAAGCTGTCTATATTCTTGATAGAAGTAAACTGGGCAGCACTGGAAAAAATGATAATCTTGATATAAAACTATGTAATATTTGTTATTAAATTATTATAGCCTTGGTAGCAAAGAAAATTATATTTTCTTTTGGAACATATTTCTTTAAAATAAGTGTATAAATCAAAAATATGTTATTCTTGATACAAATTTTCTATAATCTTCTCATCAAATATTCTTTCTTAGAGTGAGAACCGATATTCTTGTTGTGGGTATATATTTACAAGAATATCACAATTCTTGACTTAAGAATTTCTTTTTATGTGTGTAGGATATCTGCAACGATAGAAAATATTCTAAGATCGCTTACCCACCATGCAGAAAAATATCCCATTCTAATTGCACTGCTCCATATCACTCAAAAAATCAACACTTGAAAGGATTAATATGGCCGCCACTACGGCGAACGACCTTACCGTACGGCGTCGCGAACTAGTACATCACTGCTAGATATTTACCATTGGCGTACCATCCATAAGTGATGAGGGATATAGCCGAACATGATGTATTGGTAGTGAGGAACCAAAGATCCGTTACAAGAGTCGTCGGCGGACGGGCCCACTCCCGCGTAGTTATAGACAGCCCTTTCGTATGTAAGTTGACAGTGCGACTGTAGCTCAACTGCTGAGAGCTCCGGAGTACCAACCTGGAGATCGTGGGTTCGAGTCCTGCCGGACGCCGACTTTTTACGACATTTTCTGGTACGAATTTAAATTTAGAAATTCACATGCGGATGTAAGCATGAAAATAAAAATAATACCTATTTCTTATAATTACGCGTTATTTCTGGTTGTCTGCCTGTCGAAAAACTCCCTAGTTATTGTCACCCAATGTACGCTCATGGATTTTTGCTGGCGCGATATCGTTCTGCTAACGGCGGTGCATTGTCGCACTCTTTTGAGGATGTAATTAGCATGCCAAAGACTAATTAGCAACAAACTGCGCTCACTCTATACGCCCTCCCACCCCTTTCCCCCGCCCACCCTCCTGCCTGTCTTTCCCGCGGGACGCTGCGTTCCCTTTGGTTGTCTGTCTGCTGATGCGCAAAACTCTTAAAAGTACATGCATCGTTCGGCTGCAAAAAGAACCTTCCGACTGCTCGTTGTGAAAATTGCCACAGAACAAATGCCTTTAATCATTGAAATTAGGCTAGGGAGTTGATGTTCATGAAAAAATTAGGAGCGACGTGTACAAAAAAACACCAGAATAATATCAGCATAACGACGGTTCCAACTTATGACTGCAAGCTAAGCAGTATAGCAAATATCAAGGGTACATAAGTATAGTGCGGCCATCCTAAATTGTCCAGCATGGCATGAGGTAAGGGAAGCGGGAGGTTCTCTCAGGTAGCGATCGTCATTATGATATCGAGTCTAAAAAGGGATAGAAGAAATAAGTAAAACAAGCACATTGAATATTGACTGTGGCGATTACCCTAGACGATGCTGCATCGTCTTTAAGGTGGGGAAGACATTCTGCTGTTGCCGGTTGTAGTTTTATGTACTGGTTGGATGGATGATAGGCTATTTGTTTTTAACGAGATTTTGTGTCATCACGGGTGTCAATCAATAATATTAGTGAATTACATTAGACTGCCTTATTACCGATAATTACCAGTTTTCAGTTTCAGATTCGTTTAACGAAATCAAAAATTTCAAATCTCTGATCCGCACGTTTGCCTAAAAAATCGAAAATCTTTATTTGGCCTTCTATTAAGATGGAACGTCGTGTCCTGGATAATTTGCGGACGCTGATTACAAATTTCCTCGCGGTTTTTTGCGTTTCAATGTCGTTTGACGGAAATAAAAAATTCAGATCTTTCAGACCATCAGGTTTGCCTAAGATATCGATAACCTTTATTTAGCTCTCTATTGAGATGAAACCTTGGGCTTTGGATAATTTGAGGGTGCTCAGTACAAATCCGTTCGCAGTTCTCACTTTCGTTTGACCAAAATAAAAAATTTTAGATTTTTCAGATTTTGAGATTTGCCTCAAAGGTCGCAAATCCTTATTTAGGTTTCTGTTAAGATAAAACTTCGGGTTTCGAATAATTTGAAGGTGATGGTTATAAATACAGTCGCAGTATTGAGTCTCAGTCTCGATTGTTGAAAGTCCAAATACTGAGATTTTTCAGATCTTCAGGTTTGCCTAAAAACTCGAAAATCTTCATTTGGCTTTAAGAGGAAGCCTCGTGCTTCGGATGATTTGAGAGTGCTTATAAGAAATCCGGTCTCAGTTTTGAGCCTCAGTCTCGATTGACGAAAATAAGAGAATCTGATTTTTTATCGAGAAATTTTTATTTGGCTTTCTATTAAGACAAAACCTGGTGGTTTATATAATTTCGTGGCCCCCTTCTGACAAGCTTGCGTATCTTATGGTGGTTGACTGACACAGCTAAGATCTTCTGCATGTCTTTAGTCATGGAACACGCTATTTGCCCACCATATATCTCAGTCAGTTTTAGCATAGCTTCATATATTTGAGCCTAATGGTTAGTTCGTAAACCGTTGACCTTTAGGTATTATCAGCGCAGTACTCTTAATAGATGTAATTGTGCTTTTTCCTTGAATTCAACTGCAAACGGTGATAATTAATTGAAGTAGCGTATAAAAACTAATAATAGACGCACAAACTGCGTTAACAAACATTAATTCCTTGAACCTACTCGGTTAATTAGACCGTTTAGGAGAATTGCAGACCTCGCTGCTACTGATGTGTGCTGGATCTGCATCGAAGTGCGTACAGGGGAGTTTCGAGAAGTTTTTAAATACATTTTGTATGCTTGTATGTGAGCTCATTATCGGTATGGACTTCGTTATGCGAACGACCAGTATAACTTATGCAATCAAAGCCTTTTCAAATATTTACTTATTGCACCCTGGCTTGATGACAAATTGCGCGCTATACAGGGTGTCCCAGAAAGACGGTCCCATAGAAGAACCCTTATCTCACTAAGTCAAAATATTGCGAATAAACACAACATACCTATATACCAAGTTGCACCGTTTGACCGTGAGAGAGTTTCAAAGTCAAGAATAATTTTTTAATTTTTGTTGATAACTTCACAACGACATTTGCGATTTGAATGAAATTTGGTAAACGTGTAACACCATAAAAATGCCACATTTTAATACTTTTAACTCTAACACTATGATGTTTTAGCATGGTGAACCGATGTCTTCGCCACTTACATTGAACACTATTTTTCTTATTCTTAGCGCTTTCGGTTTGAAATTTTTCCACAACAAAGATACATCATTAACAAATATTTTTTGACTCTTAGTAAATTTTCGTATCTGTCACGGTTTAACAGTTAAAAATAATTCTGTGGTACTTCAGTAGTAGCGCACTGGTCTATTTTATCCGGAATTTAATTGATTGCATTTTGTTAGTCTTTCGCTTGTAAAATTATCGTTATCATGGTAAATCAGTTATGCTTCTAAATGTGTCGGTTAGGTACTTTTTCGCACAAACTGACAGTAAATAAATTGAAAATATTTCGCAATTTCAACAAACGTTAGATATCAAAAATTGAACGGATAGTAAATTCATTAATGTCAAACTGTACCAAATCAATCTACAAGCAAATCGCAGATGAAGAGTAACAATTTTTGTGATCGGGTTATGAGATCGTGTAAAACCGTTAAATGTATTGACCAAACAAATGTAGGACTAGAGCAGATTCATATTATTCATTTATGTCATCAGTTGTTCAAAATGATCACCATTCACTTCTCTACATAAATTTATTCTCCTTAAAAAATTGAACTGCATTCTTCTTAGAGAATCGACATTTTGAAGTTGGCGCACGGCGGTTACAATTCTGTTCCATAGCTGTTCTTCTGTGTCTATTCGCTCCTTATAAACCTTGTCAGCTATGGCCCCCCAAAGGAAAAAGTCGCGTGGAGTAAGATCTGGCGAGCGCGGTGGCCACTGAATTGAAGCATCTGCACCTCTTCCAATCCATTTTCCAGGATAATGCTCGTGCAAGTGATTTCGTACTGCACGTGTGAAATGTGCAGGTGCACCATATTGCATGAACCACATATTCCTTCGTAACTCCAGTGGGACATTTTCTAACAGTTGTGGTAAATTTTTTTGGAGAAAATAAAGACAGTTTTCACCATTGAGGCGTATGGGAAGTCGGAAGGGTCCTATCAACATATTTTCAACAACTCCCATCCACACATTAATGCGGGTACTGATCGCCTTAATATTAATTTCCGCAATTAACCCAGCATACAAGTTAAATTCCATGTACATGTAAAGTTAGTGATTATTTCATGTCGATTTAAAATTTTCCGTAAGTTAATCCACATGAATCCGAATTCTGTTTAAAGTTGAACGCTTTAAACGTTTTTTCATTGTTACTGTTACATCAGAAGTATTGCAGGCAATAAAAACCTTGGAATCGAATGCCACAAGGGTTGATCGTACATCTTTATAAATGGTCAAGTTTTCTCTACGATTAGGCTGTCCCATGTTACATTGTACGTATTTATCACCTGTTTGATAGAGGGCTATTTTCCAACAGCATTGAAACGAGCACTGGTTGTACCAATTCCTAAGAAAAGCTAATCTTTCTGAAATTAATGATATAGGACCAATTGGTTTATTAGCTGTACTTTCCAAAATACGAGAGAGCCTTAGATAAGAGATTGACTACTCCAAAGCTTTTGATAGTATCAATTATAAATTTCTGATAGATACATCAAATTACATAAAACTTGACAAAGCTGCTGTTTCTTCTTTTGAAAGTCATTTCAATCATAGGACTCAAATCATAGGAATCAAAAAAGTTCTCCTATCTCATTGGTTCCCTGAGGTTTGCCCCGAGGTTCCGTATTGGGCCCACTGTTATTACTAATATGTAGTTTCGGTTCATCTGATATTGTCGATCATTCTTTAATTCAATCATTTGTAAACGACACTTATTTACTAAATTGCTTTAATCCAGAAGATGTGATTAATCGAAGTATAATTATACAAAACGATATAAATCAGTTGACGCGATTCTCTTCCAGTCATAACCTGAATCCACGAAAGTCCAAAATTATGTTGTTTTGTGCAAAGCGAAAGAAAAATTATGTTATTTTAAAATTAAAAGTTCAAAACAATAACCAAAATTTGCAATTTGTCGAATATAAAATATTATTGATTAATACCAAAATTCAGGTTTATCGAGCGCGTTATTATAAGTGTTTCGGCTTCATACCTGATTGCAAACAGATTTCTTTTAAATTACAAATTAAGTGAGATACTTAGTGAGGTGTTGGTGATATTAGTTTTAAATTACTATGTATTTTGTACTTTCCTTGTTTGGCCGACCTTACTAAGGAAATAGTCGAAATAATACAAAACAATTGGTTCGACTTATCTTTAGAATACGTATACATTTGACAATGTTTCAGCTAAATTTCCTATACTTAAATGGCTCAACATTAATGACTTGGTCGAGTATCAATACAGTACATAAATTATTGGTAACGCTACAGCCTCTTTATCTCGGAGAGAAGATTTCGTTCAACAGTAATACACATAACTCTCAGGAACTAAATTGTTATAACACCACACCATACTACGACATCATTTAAACGACGTTTTCCATATAACGTTGCTATTATTTATAATTCTATACGAAAAACATATAAACAGTATCCTTTATCCATAATTCGACAAATACTCAAATGTTTTATATTTTTATTTCATCATTTACCCAACAGCTGCATCATAGACATATTTTATATTACATTTGTTCCAATCATTTTATCCCTTTTGATGAACTGTTAAACTCAAAATATGTATCTGTAATTTTTAGAACATGTAGCTAAATACATTGGTTAAGTGTAAGAATAGCGATGACTAAACTAAATGAAATTTTCTATAGTTTTTGTTAAACTCTCTTGGACATTCAACTATTAGTTTAAGCGCCTATCAGACAGACCTACGAGTTTATTTTCTGATACGTCTTGAATTGGACCTAACCATAGATACCATTTCCAAAGATCTATTTAACCTTCTTCTACCTCCATCAATACATCAGATTGTGAGAATCTTTCTTGGGAGAATCACGGACTGCCCTCGTATATTTACTCAAAAGGTCACTTAGGTATTTATACTTCGAGTACGCTTCAGAAAAATAAGAATGGCATTATCAGGACGCCCTATCGTCCCGCAGGAATGACGTAGAATCTCGTCTGGGACGATTTACACAGATCTTAGCGTTGATAGAAGCAAAGCTTGTTATTCACTTGTCTGTTCTGCGATATTATTTCAGTGTACGTGGTCTTACGAAATGAGTTTGTCCAATACAAGTCTGTTGTTGTTTACGGTAAAATAACAAAAATTTTATGTATTCTAAGTCAAGCAGTTAGTAAATAGGATACTTGCAGAGGTCGGGAAATCGTCTCGGGAGTATACATAGCGTAAAGAAGACCATATCAAGAAGCAGTAGGAAACAAAAAACACGATTTTACTGACGGCCAAAAAAAGATATTTGTAAAATAAAATAAGCATATATTCAAATTTTTTCACGTGATTTAAAACAAGGGCTGACGTCATAGGTATCTTATCGATATCGACAATCGATACTGCTACAGCGCAGATCAGTGAGATTCAACTGCAAACTAGAGAGGATCTGAATTCTTTAACAATGCGACTCAATTTATTGATACTTAAACATATTTGAAACAAGCAATTTATTATTGCATATTTGAATTCCTTGGTCAATTTTAGTGTGACTTTATGTATCACACGTGGAACTTTAAACGAACCGTTTAGGCGCAAATCACCATTTTTGGTATAAGTAGATATCAGAAAAAAATTGATTATCGCAGCGATTATAAAACTCAGAAGGCCGTGACTTTGCGGTACGACTAAGCATTAAATGCGTCACCTTAGGTCGGACGGCTAATTTTGAATTCTATTTGTACTTGGAGAAATCAGAGGATAAATTAAGGAAACTTCAATCACAGATAACTTGATTTTTTCAAATGGGAATGCCTATTTTGGTTTGAAGAATCAAATGTGAAATTTGATTACCTTTCTAACGATATAGCATTCTTGATACCAATCTTTTTTGGTTTTCATTTTAATTCAAATTTTCAGTCAAATCGGTGTTCTTCAGCTTTCCTGCATGCAAGCAACCTAGCAGGCCATGAAAAATAAACAAAAGCTCATTAATATGGAAGAAAGCAACTAACTTAGTAGAAAAATGCAAACAAACTAGAGCAGCGAGGCAAGATTAAGGAAATTCCTTACAACATATTAGCTCTAACCAGAAACAATAGCGGTAACAAGAACGCTCATTTTTCACAGCCTACTAGCTATTAGCCAATTTCCAAAGTCAGTAAAAAAATATCTAATCAAAGAAAAACTACTAGTGATTGTTGCCGGCAGTAGAGTATCTATGTCTTCTGAATAAATTTGAATAAATTTTCACATTTAATGCTATAAAAAAGTAGCTATTTCCGTAAGTCAAAAGTAATGATACCTCTGACTGGAACCTTTCAAATTCTTCAGTAGGAACTTCTACTTATTAGCAAAAACTGCGGAAAATGAAAGTTGAATTGCAGTCTGTTTGGATTGTAAAACATAATTTAGATTGCAGAAAACTACATGAAATAATCACAATTACAACATAGCGTAATTAAAAAATTATAGCAATTATTTCAATAGATGTTCAGAATGCTCCAGTTGGAGATATCTTTACTTTTGACTTAGCTGAACGGAAATGACTACTTTTCTCATCCCACTAAATGTGAAATTTCATTCTAAACGTGTTAGACTGTAAGCAAAAATCGCTGGTTGTTTTCCTTTTGTTTCAAAATTTTTAATCGTTTTGGAAAGTTGTCAAGCTCTAGTAGACCTCAGTAGCTAGTAGGCTGTGAAAAACAAACACTTCTGTAATACCCCAGCTACTCATTGACATTAGATATCTTGCCGCTGTTGTATCTGGTTAGAGCTGATGTGTTGTAAGGAATTTTCATAATCTTGCCTCGTTAATCTAGTTAGTTTGCATCTTTCTACTAAGTTAGTTGGTTTCTTCCATATTAACGGGCTTTTGTTTATTTTTCATGGCCTGCTAGGTTGCTTGCACGCAGGAAAATTGAAAAACACCGATTTTACTGAAAATTTGAAATAAAATGAAAACCAAAATAGATTGATATCAAGAATGCTATATCGTCAGAAGGGTAATCAAATTTTATATTTGATTCTTTGAACCAAAATAGGCATTCCCATTTGAAAAAATCAAGTTGTCTGTGATTGAAGTTTCCTTAATTTATCCTCTGATTTCTCCAAGTACAAAAAGAATTCAAATTTAGCCGTCTGACCTAAGGTGACGCATTTCATGCTTAGTCGTACCGCAAAGTCACGGCCTTCTGCGTTTTATAATCGCTGCGATAGTCCATTTTTTTCGGATACCTACGTATACAAAAAGTGGTGATTTGCGCCTAAACGGTTCATTTAAAGTTCCATGCGTGATACATAAAGTCACAATAAAATTGCCCAAGGAATCCAAATATGCAATAATATATAGGGGGTTCCATTAAAAAAAATGTAAGTTTGATATGAATCACCCTGTATAAACGTCAAAATTTAAGTGAAAATATTTTTACGTTATAGCCCTCAAGGGTCCCTACGATAACCAAGTAACAGATTTTTGAAATATTTTTTATTAAGCCCGCAGTCCTCCGTCCACGCACTATTGGCCCACCCTGTATTAGTTATATTATTATATTCGTCACTTTAACTTGTTTAATGCTATATATAACTAGTATTTCCTAAAATCTAAATAAGAATTATTATGATTATCATAGTATAGAGAGAGAGCTGATGTATTTAGTAATAGTTTGCATTTTTTTGTTATACACATAATGTGTTCAACCATCATGTCGACAAACTTTGAGGTATGAAGATACAATTAAATTCATCGAGACAAAATGTGAAAAAAAGGGGTCACCCTTTTAATTAATTTTTTATTACATTTTAAATTTCTGTATCACGACTCCATGGGTTCACGCAGTTGTAGCGCCATAGCTTGATCATTTATCGACCAATTTACGATATTTTGGACTCATTTTATAGGAAAATGACTGGGCATATCAACTAAAGCAAAAAAAGATAATACCTGATAATTTCTAAGGCTAAAAAAATTACCAAACTGAAAAAAAATTTTTTTTGAAATGCACTTATTTGGGTTACTTACAAATAATTTGAAAAAATGCCGTATTAGTACCTATTTATTAAGACAGTTCATGTAAATTACATTTAAGTGATAATCTGTACCGAAGTCCAGTAAAGACAATGTGCATACCAAATTCTTGTTTATTTCAAAATTGGTCGTAATATAAAAGCCATTTCGTCGATGATTTTAGTGCTACATAAACAAATTGCATGTCGCTAGACAGGAAACATTCTGATAAACATTAAACTGTGTTCATAAATAGGCACTAGTATGTCTCTTTTTCCAAATTATTTGCAAGTAACCAAAACAAGTGCACTACAAATTTTTTTTAAGTTTGGTGGATTTTTTTTACCTTAAAAATTGTCGGATATTATTTTTTTGCCTTAGTTCATATGCCCGGTCATTTCCCTATAAAACGGGTCCAAAAAGTTGTGAATCGCTCGATAAATTATCAAGATATGGCGTTACAACTGCGTGAACACATGGCGCTGTGATACAGAAGTCATAATACAAAAAGGCCTATTCTGTCGAAAATTTCCGTGCTACATACACGAATTGCATGTGGTAAGACAGGAAACATCCTGCTAAACATTAAAATGTCTTAATGAATAGGCACTAATACGGCTTTTTTCTAATTATTTGTAAGTAACCCAAATAAGTGCATTACAAAATTTTTTTTTCAGTTTGGTTAATTTTTTTTGGCCTTAGAAATTATCAGGTATATTTTTTTGCTTTAGTTGATATGCCCAGTCATTCTCCTATAAAATGGGTCCAAAACGTCGTCAATCGGTCGATAAATAATCAAGCTATGGCGCTACAACTGCGCGAACCCATGGAGTCGTGATACAGAAATTGAAAATGTAATACAAAATTAATTAAAAGGTTTCACATTTTTTCTCGATAAATTTAATTGTATTTTTATACATCAAAGTTTGTTGACATGATGGTGAAACACATTGTATAATGGGAAACCGTTGAATAAATGAATAAATAAATAAATAAATAAAATAAACTCACAATTTAACTAACCCGCGGTTAAGATCAATACGAACCCCTTTCTGCACTGATACTTTATAGCTCACAGCAAATCAAATCACGAATTTTTGAATTGGTGAGTCCAAGAACAGTATAGAAGTCCAAAAAATAGCGTTTTGACTTAGATGGCCAAAACGTTTAAAATACGAAGATCCATCGGTTGTGTTTGAAAATATTACAAATTATAAGAATCATCCTCGGCATAACCCCATTATACGCACCATCTGTCTACAGCGTTGCGATGAAAAACATTACAAGTGCCAGGACATGTACTGATTTTAACGTCATTGGTCAACTCATTGTTGGCTGTCAGCGCCACGGTTCGCGATATCTTTAATAATAATAAAACATTTTTCACATACTTAGCACCCTCTACTGATGTTGTCATAATCTTATCATACGCTAAAACTGAAAAAATACAAAAAGCCTGTAAAAAGAAGACTGAGTTCGAGAACAGTACAAGGGCATAAACTATTTTTTTAATAGCTTGGAGGGCGGTGAGACTTTCATTGTGTCGTATTATCATTGTTCTAAAGAACGGGGTATTTTCTGAACAAAATTTTATAACGGAATATTGATGTTACGTCCCCAAAAACCATGTAAGTAACATTTTTACTTTTTACTGTGAACGCGAAGTGGCTTAAAAGCACCTGCAAGGTTCAAACATAAAATTTCGCGCCAACGCTGTGACGTAATAAATCTAAGCGTGACGTAATAAGTATTTCGTGGAGCTATCGTTAGGATGTGACTGCACTTTGTCATCTGACCTCATTTTCTCCATCTACAGACATAACCGCTTCGTACTGATATTGACATATGTTTGTTTACATCATTTCATGATCTATCTTGGTTAAATGCGATACCGAGACAGTCGTGACACGGGAGGTTATGTATGCATGACACTAGTGACAGGCTGTTAAAGACGAGTGTTGCCGAATGACGAGTAAAATTGTGAAATGTAACTATGAAACACTCTCGGATTAAACTGCTAGTTACATAACAATGCAAAAAATGGAATAGCTGTGCAATATAACATTTATAATCTACAAACAGAGGGAAACTAAATAAACATACAATAAAGTTTACATCCTTTATAGAAAAACTATGCAAAATATTAACAACGTGACAACCTTGAATCTACGCCCAATTCAAATTAAAGTAGTCACATCCTATCTACATCCGGCATAAAAATCACTTTTGATTGGTTGATTTCTTAGGCGGGAGGTTTAAGAGATTTAAACGAGCTCTTTTCAAAGGGATGATATTTAATGTCTATCTTTACTCCACGTGGGCAGAAAAAAATTGAACACACACTGCCGTCATTACAAATTAGATACAAGCAATCCATTTCAGCCATTAAACAGGCAATATTAGCAAGTTGGAAAATACCCCATTATAAGAACCCTTATATGATGGCGAACACACAGTTACTTTACTCGTTTTGGAATTAATATGTTTTTTTTTAATTATCTCAAAACTATGTTTCTGCGCTTATACTGTTCTTGGACTCACCGATTCTTTTGTTTGAGTCATGTTGGACTGTTATTACTCGGACATATAAACAGCTGCAGGTACTCACCACCACTGGAGAATGCTTGAGAAGACCAGGTTTGACTTACCTGGAAAAATTGATATATGTTAAAATATTGTTCTCGGCATTAATACTTTGAAGATATTTATATAAGAAGTCGGACTACGCTGGGACAGCACTCAGGTATAGTGAAATTTCATCAAAATTTTCCATCCTTACGTCTGGCTCGTCTTGCTTCTTAGAACACATAATTCTGAAAGTATCTCCAAGTTCTCAGATTTCCACGTCCCGTCAGCTCGACTTTGCAAAAATACTTTCTCAGAAATTATAAGCCCGTAAAGCTTAGATCGCTGTTTTTTTATGAGTAAACTTTTAGATTAATTAACTTTTTGAAATTAGTTCCGACCAGACCAGCGTAAGAGAACATGGCGGAAACAGATTACATCGGGGAGAGTGATGTTAAATTTTATTTACAGAGTGAATCAGCTAGCACGATACCTAAATAAACTAAAGCTAAAAAAATGGCCTGGCGACAAACCTTCCATGAAGTAATTAGTACTAAATTGTTTGGTTAGCCTGACAAGAAATTCGGAATATTGGTTGAAGTAGCTGAAAGTATGAACCGCGTAGCCCTAGAGATTTGCAGTAAAGAAGGTTACTACTAAAGTAACTAAAATAAGACCACGGAAAGTATTTACAGACATTCCAGATAGTCACCAGGGGGCTAACCGCCACTCCATCTTAAACGTTTAAAGTCATTTTTCACAGAAATCCATCGAATAAATATAGTAAAAAGTATGTGCATTTCAAAGCCAGGGTTTGTTGAAGCAATTTTTGTTTAACACTATTTGAGGTATCTAGATACAGATTAAGTGATGAGGGTAATTCAGTGTTTAAATAAACAGCTATAACTCCTACAATACTGAACAAATTTCAACAAACTTGATCGTATTGGAATAAGCATTTATTATTCCATCAACATTATATGTCTAATTCCTAGTGATTCTGCTAGCCTACCTACCTAAATAGGCTAGGTAGCGAAAACCGTATGATGCCGATATCTTCCTACCAACCTGAAATGTCACATAAATCAATAAAGGCGCTATTACACCGGTACTTATTATTATTTATTAGTCTTTTTACTTCCCTCACCGATAGGTGAGGGGAGTATTGTGATCGCGAAAATTCTCGATTTAGAGATAATACGTTTTTTGGGCGTTTTGTCATCTCTTCATAACTAAAATCCACCTCACTCATTTCCATCGGTCTGTCTGTCTGTCAGTCTGTCGGTGTGTCGTCTGTCTGTGCGCGTCCTTCTAGCCGCGTAATCTTTGTAACCGCTGCATGGAATGTGATGAAATTTGGGCACCGGTATGACACGGGGTCCTAGTAGGTAACGCTGCTATGATTTTGCAAATCGGTGCATTAGCGGCGGAGTAATAAGCAAAAAACAAAAAACTCAAATATTCCCCAAACTTCGTTTTTAGGCGTTTTGGGGGTTGCTGATCATTTTCTACTTTTTTTTGGTGGGGCTGAAATTGGGGTGGTTGGAAAGTGGGGGTTATAAAACTAAAAGCTTTGTTGTAGTCATATTAGGCTGTCCACTGAAAGAGTTCTGTATTGTGTAACGGGGAGACTAGTGAATCGATTTTAATGAAATTTTGACATAGTATTACTACTATGGCGAGGATGGAAAGGGCGTACTGTTTTTAGAAATTGTGTCAGTGGCGACGCGGCGACAATAAAAAAAATACAAAAATATGATAACAGCTCAAACTTCGTTGTTAGGCGTTTTAGGGGTTCCTGATCATTTTCTACTTTTTATTAGGGTATTACTTCTCTAGATTCTCATAAAAAAAAATTACATCATTGCATTAATTTGATTTTTTACAGAATTTTGCAATTTTTGGTTATTACGTAAAAAAAAGGCATTCTAAAGGTATCACTAGGAATTAAACATATCATAGGTAAGATTGGGTTGATGGAGCAATAAATGTTTTTTCCAATAAGACCAAGTTCTTTAAAATCCGCTAAGTCGTTCAGGAATTATAGATGTTTATTAGAAAAAAAACTAATTATACCCCACCAAATTATCATAATAGATACATCATAAACTGATAAACAGGAAATAGGACCAGTTTTACCGGTCCCTGATAAGTGTCAGATAGCCTATCTGTCAGATAGGCCTATACAGGGTGGGCCAATAGTGCGTGGACGGAGGATTGTGAGCTTACTGAAAAATATTTCAAAAATCTGTCACTTTACGATGGTAGGCACCCTTGACGGCTATAACGTAAAAATATTTTTACTTAAATTCTGACGTTTATACAGGGTGATTCATATCAAACTTACATTTTTTTGAATAGAACCCCATATATATTATTGCATATTTGGATTCCTTCATCAATTCTAGTGTAACTTTATGTATCACACATGGAACTTTAAACGAACCGTTTAGGCGCAAATCACAATTTTTGGTATAAGTAGGTATCAGAAAAAAATTGAATATCGCAGCGACTATAAAACTTAGAAGGCCGTGACTTTGAGGTACGACTAAGCATGAAATGCGTCACCTAAGGTCAGACGGCTAAATTTGAATTCTTTTTGTACTTGGAGAAATCGATAGATCAATTAAGGAAACTTCAATCACAGATAACTTGATTTTTTCAAATGAGAATACCTATTTTGGTTTAAAGAATCAAATGTAAAATTTGATTACCTTTCTAACGATATAGCATTCTTGATATCAATCTTTTTTGGTTTTCATTTTATTTCAAATTTTCAGTCAAATCGGCGTTTTTCAATTTTCCTGCATGCAGGCAACCTAGCAGGCCATGAAAAATAAACAAAAGCTCGTTAGTATGGAAGAAAGCAACTAACTTAGTAGAAAGATGCAAACTAACCTGAGCAACGAGGCAAGATTATCAAAATTCCTTACAACATATTAGCTCTACCCAGAAACAATAGTGGTAACAAGGACGCTCATTTTTCACAGTCTACTAGCCACTATCCAATTTCCAAAGTCAGTAAAAAAAATTTAATCAAAGGAAAACTACTAGCGATTGTTGCTGGCAGTAGAATATCTATGTCTTCTGAATAAATTTTCACATTTAGTGCTATGAAAAAGTAGCCATTTCCATAAGTCAAAAGTAATGATACCTCTGACTGGAACCCTTCAAATTCTTCTTCTACTTATTAGAAAAATCGTGGAAAATGAAACTTGATTTGCAGTCCGTTTGAATTATAAAACATAATTTAGTTTGTAGAAAACTACATGAAATTATCGCAATTACAACATAGCGTAATTAAAAAATTCTAGCAATTATTTCAATAGATGTTCAGAATACTCCAGTTAGACATATCTTCACTTTTGACTTAACTAAACAGAAATGACTAATTTTTTTATCCCATTAAATGTGAAATTTCATTCTGAACATGTTAGACTGTAAGCAAAAATCGCTGGTAGTTTTCCTTTTGTTTCAAAATTTTTAATCCTCTTGGAAAGTTGTCAAGCTCTAGTAGATCTCAATAGCTAGTAGGCTGTGAAAAACAAACACTTCTGTCATACGCCAGCTACTCATTGACATTAGATATCTTGCCGCTGCTGTATCCGGTTAAAGCTAATATGTTGTAAGAAATTTTCATAATCTTTCCTCGTTGCTCTAGGTAGTTTGCATCTTTCTACTAAGTTAGTTGGTTTCTTCCATATTTACGACCTTTTGTTTATTTTTCATGGCCTGCTAGGTTGCTTGCACGTAGAAAAATTGAAAACCACCGATTTGACTGAAAATTTGAAATAAAATGAAAACCACGAAAGATTGATATCAAGAACGCTATGTCGTTAGAAAGGTAATCAAATTTTACATTTGACTTTTTAAACCAAAATAGGCATTCCCATTTGAAAAAATCAAGTTATCTGTGATTGAAGTTTCCTTAATTAATCTATCGATTTCTCCAAGTACAAAAAGAATTCAAATTTAGCCGTCTGACCTTAGGTGACGCATTTCATGTTTAGTCGTACTGCAAAGTCACGGCCTTCTAAGTTTTATAATCGCTGCGATATTCAATTTTTTTCTGATACCTACTTATACCAAAAATGGTGATTTGTGCTCAAACGGTTCGTTTAAAGTTCCATGTGTGATACATAAAGTCACACTAGAATTGACCAAGGAATCCAAATGTGGAATAATATATAGGGGATTCCATTCAAAAAAATGTAGGTTTGATATGAATTACCCTGTATAAACGTCAGAATTTAAGTGAAAATATTTTTACGTTATAGCCCTCAAGGGTCCCTACCATGATCATGTGACAGATTTTTGGAATATTTTTCAGTAAGCCCACAATCCTCCGCCCACGCACTATTGGCCCACCCTGTATATTTTATATGGCACTTATCAGGCACCGGTGAAACCAGCCCTTAGCCCAGTGAATCCTAGCTTTAAAATTCACATTTTTTTTAGTAACATTTGCTAGATGGATTTTGGTAAAAAATCTCTTTAAATGTTTAAGACGGCGGTTACGCATCTTGGAAACTTGAAAATAATTTTCTCGGGTTCCTTTTAGCCACTTTAGTAACATTTTTTTTCACCGCAAGTCTCTATGGCGAATATTTTCCGAGATACCGCACTTTGTATTTTTATCTGACCATCCGGTACAAGTAACTTCATTCTTCTCTCCTACTTTCTATTTCAAATTAATTTTTGGAAAATACATTTGGCTACGTTAAAACTCACTTTAGAATTAATTTTTGGAACTAGTCCCTGAATTTTCCTAACATGTGATATTCTCATAACAAAAAAAAGTTCAAACGAAAACTGAGTTGAATTTTCGAAAGTACTATAGGGTCTATCATACCATGCTTGCAAAACAACATTCTTTTGTAACTCAACCCTTTCGCTCATCCCAACTCTTTTTTCAAATACCACACCATAGGTTTTTCTACACAAATGATAACTCTATTTTATTTAAAATCTTGTAGTACCTTTGATTTTATACACTAACCTATTTTTTCGCAGTTAAATGAGGCAAATAAAATAAGCATTTCTTTGAGGCGTAATGTTTTCTTAGGAAGACAGTTATAAAGACAAATTAATTGGGTTTTTCAAGGGTACTGAATGGCGTATCATAACACGCTTTCGCTGTTTTTTGTACTTCCGCCCCTAAAAATCACCCTCAACTTTTCGTTTAAAATAGCACCGCCTTTACTTCATACACAAACCAATCTTTTCCTAATTTTATAAGTAAAAGATAAATAAAATAAGCATTTTTTTGAGGCGTAATATTTTCGTAATAAAAAAGAACAAAAAAATAATTGTTTTCGAAAGTATGTATTAAATACCCTCTAATCTACTTAGCTTTCTTTTTGTTAATTTTTTTCGTCAAACAAATTCTTATTTTATCTATAATATGCTTATGATTTCACGCAAAAAATTAGTTTGCTTACAAAACCAAAGTACCCCAACACATTAAATAAAATGGGGATATCATTTATGTAGGAAAACCTGTGCGATGCTATTTGAAATGAAAGAGTTGGAGGTAAGTTTGAAGGATTAACGTAAAAAAATGTTTTGAAAGCATGGTATGCCAGATCTTGTATAACCTTCAGAGATTCACTCAGTGTTCGTTTGAACTTCTTCTTGTTAAGAGAATATCACGTGTCAAGAAAATTCAGCGACACTCTGTATACCTATAGCTAAATAAGTTTCGCTTTCTACCGAAACGGAGAGCGCGTTCTGTAGTTTCGGTTGGAGAATAGCTAAAACACTCACAGGTATAGATGACATCTAATAACCTGCTGTGATTCGACCCTTCTCCACATAAGATTCTCAACTTAATTGAATTACTCAAAAGCAAACTTACTGACGCCAGGTAGAAAAAAATTAAGTATATTCTTTACCGAAAGTAATAAGCAGTGAGGCGCCACCCTTGCTCTTGAGGAATGGAATAATGCGTCGTAAAAATAACAGTTGAATTTAATTAAGGGGGCCGGCCCTGTGAGTACCACGAAGGGAGTCGTTAATAAAATAATTTCACGACTTTTCCATTTAATATTTTAATTAGGAAATCTTTCAGGGGTTACCCTGGCTCACTTAATAAATTCGTTCACCAGGTACGCCGTCAGATTAAAGTTTCGGGTATAACGAGAATGCGTGCCCTGAGTTGTTTTTTGAGCGTGACTTAATCTCGATGATAATGATCGACCGATCAAATATCCACACTTCGTTTAAATTACCGTTCGGCGAAATTTCCAGGGATACTGGGGTGCAATTTCTTATGGTATAATAATAATAATGAGACGATATGGGGGCTGTATGGATGTAAATATTTTGCAGTAACTGCCAAGGCTTTCGAAATACTCTATACTAGATTCACCCAAGAAAGAAAGTTAGTGCACACAATGATCAATGCGTGATAGATATGTAGTCATGCGTTATCCATATTGGTTGAATGATAACGGCTAACCCTATTGGTCCTAATTGGTCGAGCCTCTCTACACAGTCAATAAAATCGCATGCAAGTGTGAGTGAGACAGCCGTTCAATGCACGGCGCCGCCGCCGCTTGAACAGAAATGGACTTGTTTAGTGTTTGCCATACAGTGATGATTGTTCATCGAAATACATATATTATTACCGTAAATTTATGAAAACCAACTGCAACAAAATGCCGATTTAGCCATCGAATTAGTTGTATTGAAGGTAGCTGAGATTTCGGGTGTGAGTCAATCAAGCATACAGGATCATTAAGGAGTATAAATGTAATCATTTACTATGAGAGCCAAAATCTTATCCGAAAAGAGAAGAAAATGACCGAATCAGTCCATGATTTCCACAGCATTCAACAAAGGATAAAATGCGACAAGGTAAGGAGCATTTGGAGCAACTCATTCTTCTCGTTCAAGCAATAAACTGTTTCTCGGTCGTTTTAAGAACCGAAAATACAGTTCTTTATGTAACTGGTAAAACGTCGTTCTCTTAAAATTCGGCATGTCTGTATCATCATTCACTTTTTTCAGTATTTTGTCGATGGTTCTTAGTTCCGAAGAAATAACGGTGTACTTTTCTTCTGATCCCAGTCCCGTCGAAATCGTCGATTGCTTCGGTCATTCCTTTTTTCTTTTCAGATAAGAGTCTAGCTCTGACAGTGATTCATTACTTTTATATTCCTAAATGATATTGTATATACTTGAGCACTCCTGAAATATCTGCAACCTTCCATACAGCTACTTCAAATACCAAATGGAAAGTTTCGTGCATTTGGCTTTTGTACATATTCAAAATGATTTGCTTCCGTTCACATTGATGATGGAATTCTGGAATTTTTTGCGATAAATACCTAGCTGCCAATGAACTATTGCCAAAAATTAAGCAGTTCTGCCTATTCCAATCAGAGAGCATGTAACCTGTTATCTATAACTTGGAAACTACCGTCTTGATTGTGATGAAATTTTGACACCATCGATACTAATACTTCCGTCGCCTACCGGCGTAAGAAGTAAAAACAAACAGGAGCCCTTTGTTATCGCTGCTTCCTGTATTTGTTCGGGTTCCCGCAAGTAAATATTAATAATTAATTTCTTTTTGTCACAGCAGCTAAGTTCCGCCAATGATATAAACGTTCACTTTTACCTATGCTGAAGTTGCATGAAATGTTGCGCGCCAGATTTTTCACTATTTTTTACGAGTAGATTCCATTTCCGATTTTCTTATATTTTGGGTACTTTGTTTTGTCTAACAGATAATATGGACCACATAAGTATTTTTCATTTTCTGTCAATTTCCAACTTTTCGACAGATAATCATTATATAATTAATTACCAAGTGATATCTTAATCCGGACCTGTAATCGGTACCTGTCTAAAAGGGGTGATACACGTACGAGCAAGTGCGCGTACTTATGGCTCGATGACCTTTTTCGCCTGTGTGTCACCGTAAGTACGCGTACTTTAAAACCGTCGCGCAAACCGCCGGCAATCCAACTGGTTTGAAATCTTGCTCGCAGCTTGTCTCGGCTCGTACTGCGAGCCACGAGCCACCACTTTGTTTCAGAAGGCCATCGATGCGCAACGCTTGTTGTGCTTGGCGTTTGTTAAAAGTTTTGTTTATTTAGGAAAATTATTATCAAAATGAGTGATTTCAGCTTTACGTATATGCAACCATTTTTGGCTCTCCCTCTATGTAAATATCAAGAGGTGGGATATTCAGCAGTAGTTGCAAGCTGCAGTTGGTGTACCGTTCATGGTGCCCACTTGCTGCACTTTTGTGAGCCCTTTAGATGCTGTGCCTTTATGAACCTTTGGCCACCATATAATAGAACTGCAGTACACCATCGTGGGTCTGATTCCATGGTGTACAGCCAGTTTACCATCCAAGGATTTAAACCCCAGGTACAACCGATCTTATCATCCTTAAGGTAATCTGAGACCGACTATAGGTGGCTGTTCCAAGTTAGTTTATAGTCTAACTTGATCCCCAGGTAATCTGTTTCTCTGCTTGCCAAAGAGGAAAGGTGTCCTGGTGATCTTTACATTCCTTTGCTTCGTGAATGGGTTCAAGGGATTTACAGATAGTCTCTCCGCAACGGACCATCTCTGCACTAGGGATATTGCCTTCTCCATTAGTTCCAGCAGGTTCCTATGTGCTTGCCTCTTATTAGGATTATAATGTCATCAGCGTATCTTTAGGCATATACCCCCTTCTCGTTTAATATTACCAGGAGGCATCGCCTACCAGGTTTCAAAGTCTCAGTTTCTTCAATTTCGCTTCACGAAATTGATTACGATCTTACAAGTCTTAACGTCTGGACATACCATTTCACGGAGCTTTAAATGTAAAAGTGCTACTGCCTTCTAAGTACGGCAAATGACTGACTTGACCTGACAAGGAACTGTCAGAAGGTAAATCAAGCCATCCAACAAAACTTGCTTGGGCTTTATGAGTGTTATACTTTGAGGTCGTGGAGCAGCTTCAAACTGAATTTGGAGTATGCTGATGATGCTTCTAAGCGCCGTATTCATAGTTGGTATTTAAGAGTCTCTTAATACCTGAGTGTCCCTATAATATGGTTCTGTGTCTCGACAGCTACTTGAGGGTTCCTCACGTTAGTGCGCTTGCACAGTGAAAGCAGGTACCCTGCTTTGGTCAGCGCCGAACTGACGCGACGCAGTTCAAAGCAGGTAACCTCCGCCGGCTCGCGTTATATGCTCTAAATAATAAAATTAGGTCACGATTTATAAGTCACTTTCAGTTCCCTGCTTTCGCACACGCAGTGTTTGCTTGCAAAAAGAGTTAACAGAAACCCCCCCCCCCTCTTCTTCTATCCTCTTACTTTCTGTGCGTTTGCACGATCAACTAGCTCACTAAGGGGAAACAGAAAACATCCAAATGCGTAGGCATAAGCATAGCAACTTGACTCATATTTGAAATATGACAACTTCGTCAACTGTTTCTCCGCCGTCCCGTAGACGTTGTCTAGGAAACAGATACACAAGGACGGACACATTTGAAGTTTCCTCAAGGTTCGCTTGAGTATTACTCAAGGGGACCTCAAGTATCACTCAATAATACGGCCCTTATAGCCGTTTAGTTTCAAATATGCCCTCCTATTCTTCCTTTCAATAACCTGAGTAAGACTTCATCATTATCATAGTCACAATGTCTTAACAGACATGTTGTAAACTCGCAAAATGCATTAAGTCGGAGCTAGAGTATTGCCGACACGAATATTATCAATAGTTTTGAGAACTGTAGCTCGCCATTGTTCGCGATTTACTGTCAGTCCAGTGGTGCTATTGATACTCATATCTAGCAACCGTTTCGCCGTATCCACCCAGCGTGTAGGGGAACGGGCACGGCACCGCCCACTCGGGGCGTGACCCTGAACTACAAGTTTCTCCATATTATCGCTTCTGTGAACATGTCCGAAGAATGTAAGCATTCTCATCGACACAATGGGGGATAGTCTCTTTGGATTTCCGAGCTCATCCAGTATGGAAGCATTAGTTCGATGGGCGGTATAAGGAATTCTCAGCATTCTCCTCCACGTCCAAATTTCAAAAGCATCTATGCGAGCTCGATCTGCCTTTTTAACAGTCCGAGTTTCCGAGGCATACAAAAATATAGAGAACACAAGAGACTGAATCAGTGACATTTTGGTAGCTTTAGTGATGTTATGGTCTCGCCATATTTTAGTAAGCTTTGTCATGGCCAACCGTGCCTGTTGAATGCGCCGTCGAATTTCATTCTCACAGCTACCTGAATTGTCGATCAAAGAACTGAGGTACACAAAACTTTGAACTACCTCACAACGGCCTATTGACATTACTTCTCGGTGATTGTCATGCTCTCTATCTATGATAATAACCTTGGTCTTGTTGTAGTTAATACCAAGACCATATGCTGCACTGTGTTGTTCTAAAACGTTCAATAGAGCTACTAGTTCTTCCTGAGAAGCAGCAATAAGGGTTGTATCGTCAGCACATCTTAGGTTAGATATTTTGCTTCCGCCAATAGTTATACCGCCATTCCAGTTGTCCAATACCTGTCTCATCACAAATTCAGAGTAAAGAGTAGTAGAGTAAGACTTAACCAATAATAAAATCTGGTTGCTTATTTGATATCTCACGGTACTTTAACTGATCATATTTGTGGAAAGCGGTTTGAGCAAATCCAACCGGACTTTCAGCAGTGATGACCTTGTGATCCCGTGCCGCGACCCCATCAGTCGATGGCTCCCCATTGCCACGTTTTAATCAGAGCGTGATGATGACATCATCATCCGACGTTATGTACCGGAAGTTGCAGAAGTCGCTAAATTAATTAGGTTGTCCTTGGACGGCGATGGCAGCCGACTGTGACCCTAGCAACACCCCGCTCTCCGCGTAATGTGCTCTACTGTCAGGCACGCTCACGCTCACGCTCACCCATCCACCGGTCACTAGATCGCTCCAGGCACCAGCTGAACAGACACTTGACGCCAAGCAGTGTTGCCAACGTGATCACATCAACTCCGGATACCGGATCGCGATACTTGGAGATGTGTGAATAGGGTAGGTACTTGCAGTGGTCGTAATTTTGGATTAAGAGTATGTTTAGAGGAAAGAAAAACGTATTCAAAGGCTGTCTATAACAAAACTTCTCTCTCTTGATGCTGTTCAGATGAAGAAATTTGTAATTATAATCTACGTCTTTTTCAAATTTTGCCACGTGACTAAAAACGGGTGCTGACGTCATAAGACAGTAAAATAATCGACATTATTAAACCCATCTCTAACTGTAAATAACAACCCCAAAAAGCACAAAACAACATGTTGTCAGTGACACAAAAACACAAGTAGGTTTTGTTTACGTCAGTCTTGTGTCAATCTTCCATTTTATATATATACTATACTATATTACGTAAATATCGCAACCTCGGAAGGCCAGGCCTTGTATGAGGCTTTTACAATAATTTACATGTTGTATGTATACATGACAATTTAGCTAACCCAACTTGCTGCAGTGCTGCATCATCCTAGAGTGTTATCTTTCTCCCAACAGTGGTACCCATTTTCATCCTTCTTGATATGTAGTATACGTATTCATCACGACCTGCAGCATGCCTCCTTCAGTATTATCGATGATTTTATACCTAGAATTTGGGTCATGCGAAACCGCCCCTTCCCCGGAACCGTCGTGTAGACATGACTTCAGGTGGGGGCTCTGTCTTTCTTCATTCGTTGTCTTTGTCCTACATCTCCCCTCCCCCGATTTCTCGGGGATTAGGAGTTCGGACGCTTCGTTCTTCCTCTTCCTTCTTCCTCAGCGTATCTATGCCTGGTTCAGTGGCATATGTGTCTATGAAAAGCCCACGTGATGGTCTCTTTTCTTTTCTTTAAGGATATCTTCAACATATGCTTCAAAGTAGTTCCAAGCTCTTTCTCTTTTTAGTATGTTAGCCATTACGTTTTCCGGCGAGATCCTTGTTTCCATTCTTGATTCCAGTACTAGTCTTTTCCCGGACCATCTTGAGCACTCAAAGAACGTGTGCTCGGTGTCGTCTTCACTGCCAGGGCAGTAGTCACATTGTGGCGAATTCCTTGCTTTTACTCGATACAGATAACTATTAAATAAACCGTGTCCCGTAAGGAATTGGGTGAAGTAAAAGTTAATCTCGCCATGCTTTCTTTTACACCACGTTTCTATATTTGGAATAATCCTGTGGGTCCATCTAGCTACAGAGCTGTCCTGCTCCCACCGTTCTTGCCATTTGTTTAGCGTCAGTACTTTGGGATTAATATGCCCGTCTTCCATGGTCCGGCTTCGGTATATCAACTGTCGCTCCTTAGCTAACAGGTCGATTGGTGGTATACCCGCAACTACTAATACTGCGCTCTCAGATACGGTGCGGTAAGCACAAGCCACGCGTAGTGCTGCTACTCGCTGCACCGAGGCTAATCGTTTGCGGTACTTCTCTACCTCAAGGGCCTCTGCCCACACTTCGGCACCATATAGCATGGCAGAATGTGCTACGCTCATCAGGGTGCGTCTCTTACTCGGCCTAGGCCCATTGATGTTTGGCATGAGCCTAGATAAGGATGCCACTAATTTAGCTGCCTTATCAGCTGCCATACAAATATGTTTGTAGTGTGTCAGCTTGGCATCGATTATCTCCCCAAGGTACTTAACTGCATCTTTGGCTGTCAGTGTGATGCCTTGAAGCGATACAGTGAGAGGTTCCGGGAATCTCCTCTGTCTGGTCAGAACAACTAGTTCGGTCTTCTCCGCGGCTAACTGAAGGCCATGCCGTTTTAGCCAGTAATGAACTTCGTTCAACACAAACTCCACTCTGACTTTGGCTTCTTCCGGATCCCTGGCTAAGATGACTGCTGCTACGTCATCAGCATATCCTACTAGCTTTGCCCACTCAGGAAGGTCCATGCGTAATATATCGTCATACATGACGTTCCATAGGTCTGGGCCAAGGGCTGAGCCTTGCGCCACCCCTGCCGTAACTTTCCTTGCCTGAAGGCCTTCTGTGGTTTGATAGATAAGTTCTCTGTTATGAAGGTAATCACTTATCATCCTTAGCAGGCACGCGGGTACTCTAAAACGTTGTTCCAGCGCTGTGAGGATATCAGACCATCTCGCAGAGTTGAAGGCATTTTTAACGTCTAGTGTAACTAAGATGCAGGAATTCCTCGTTCTGTGGTTACCTGTCCACGCCGCATGTGCATAACTCGCTACTTCTTGTATAGCTTCAAGTGTCGAGTGACCAGGCCTGAAGCCATGCTGCCTGTCGGAGAGGTTTCCAGCCTCTTTAATCGCCACCCTTAACCGCTGCCTGAGTAGCTTCTCGAATAGCTTACCGGCTTCATCCAGCATACATAGAGGTCGGTATGATGAAGGGGTGATAGGTGGGCCCTTACCTTTATCAATTAAAACTAATCTTTGTGTTTTCCATCTGGTTGGGAAAATTTGGATTTGTTTCTTGTTGACGCCAGATTTGTTAAAATTTTCATTAAGACTGATTGACTCCAGATTTGTGCAAGCTCAATCGGATAACTTACCAAAGATTGATTCTTTCATTGTTGCTGAGTTTTTTGCCAACAGCCCACTGTACATATCGGCAGAAACTCATGGGATTAAAGTCGTTAGGTAAGTACAGTATATACACGAACACGAAATACTCATTCGTTTAAAACTATATTCGGCTAGAGATATCTAAACCCTGTTATTGTCGGAGAATGTAGCTATACGTTGCCAATAACAATTTTTATACAGTAAGCTCTGAGCCCTGACGCCTCCGACGGGATTTTAGCAAATTCAGTCACTGAAAAAGTATAATTTTTTTGATAGCTTCACCTCAACAGATACATTATAATAAAAATAACATGTTAAGCACAGGCCTACAGGTGACCTCCTTGCCTACGTCACTCACTTGTGGAACAGAGCAATAGACAATCATGGCGAATCCCATGTTGTTGCACTTGATATACCGAGAGCTTTCGACAGAGTATGGCATGACGGACTTCTGGTCAAGCTTGCTGCTTATGGACTACCACATGGCCTGCGCCAGTGGCTGAATAGCTTTATGAACGACCGATCTCTGTTTGCTGTAGTCGAGGGCTGTTCATCAGACGTATTTCCAATAAACGCCGGTGTTCCTCAGGGATCTGTCTATCTCCTACACTGTTTCTGCTGTGCATCAACGAGCTGTTGGAAATAACATCCAATCCAATCTACAGCTTCGCAGATGACAGTACATTAGTGTTGTGCATGGAACCAGGCAAGCCACTATCATCCCAGGAGACGGTACGTCGACGACAGCAGCACACAGATCACAGATCAACGCAGATATCAAAACAATTGTCGAGTGGGGATTAGCAAATAGAGTACAGTTCAACTTACAAAAAACTCAGGCAACAACACTTACAAAGAAGTCTCACGATGGCTTGCCAACCGTGGAAATGGAGGGTCACCCCATAGTCGAATCAGCTTCCGTCAAGCTTTTGGGAATCAACATCAACAATAACATGTCCTGGCACGACCACGTCGTCAGTATTGCTAAAACGGTATCCCAGAAGCTTGGAGTTTTGTTCCCCTATAGGAAGTTGTATACACCAGAGCAACTGCTGCTGCTCTACAAGGCACTGATCCGACTATCGCTGGAGTATCCCATGTGTGGGGATGCGCTCTGAAGCACTCTCTAAAGCTTCTGGACACTATCCAGAAAAGAGCGATTAGACTAATCGATACGCCTAACCTCACAAAGGACCTCCACAGCCTGGAACTTCGAAGGAGGGTGGCTGACCTATCCCTGTTTTACAGATTCTATCACGGAAGATGTTCGAATGAGCTCTCTCAGATAACAACACCACAGGCCGTCCGAACCAGGAACACTAGAGAAGCTCTGCGAGCTCATCCTTACCAGGTCGAAGTCCTTACTCTCCGAGCCAGTCTCCTCCAGCGTTCCTTCTTTTGGAGAACTTCGACGCCGTGGAATCAGCTGCCGGAGAATTTGTTTCCCGGAGGCTACAACCTGCAGCGTTTCAAATTTAACGTGGACAGATACTTGTCTTCTCGCAGCGCCATAGGCTTTCAGCCTTTGCGGGAGGCCGACCATAAAAAAAATATGAACTGGTTCTTGTTTTAGACATCCTAAGGCTTCTAAATAGGTATATGCTATTAGATACTAAAAAGCACACCTAATGTATAAAAAAGTACTTGTATGCTGAGCTAAACTGATTATCTTCTAGTGCTGGTCGAGAGAATTATGGACATGCTGCAGTGGGATATATACAGCTAAAACGAGAAGGACACATATGTGTAGTTAAGGCAAAAATTTGCCCAGAGCACAGAGTAAGGAACACGAATTACCTGGTTGTTTTTGTTGTAGATGAGGAATCAGAAACTGTGAAGGATGTGACTTGTAATGATTTCCTATTGTCTTGCTGAATAGGCAATCTTTAATACTTGTCAAATCACCGAATTATTCACCAAAATAAATGTTGCCAATAAGGAAATTATGTAAAATTTTATATATAATAGGTTTTACATAATAAAAAGTTGTTGATTTAATCGTCTCATTTTTTATAGCAAAGGAATGAGTAAAGGTGTTTGTTCACGGACTCGGACACACACCTTTACTAAGGTATACACACAAGGATCGTCTCTATATTTGCCCCACCCTTTCTAGTCTGCTGGGTAAGTTCAGCACTTAGGAATCGCAAAGCTAGGCTGGAGGTTGGGGTAAGCGCGGTTGCCCACAAGGCAGTTGCCTCTCCCTCTGCCTCTGGTGTTTTGTTATGGATGGCCTCCTTGAGTGGCTTAGCTCGGCCGGCTTCTATACGCAAGCCTACGCCGACGTCGTCGTCTGCGCTAGGATGCAGATGGCCTGCAATATTTTGGACAGGTGGTTTGGAAAATCAGGACTCTCAATCAACCCAGTGAAGCCTTAGCTAGTCCTATTCACTCACAGGTGTACCACTGGCCCTAACACGTGAGATCAAGTACCTGGGGATGTTAATTGATAGCAAACTCACATGAGCACAGCATATCGACTATGTGTATAAAAGCCTGTAGTTACCATGTGGCACCTGCGCCGGGTAGATGGTAGAACCTGGGGCCTCAAGTGTAAGGTACTGAGCTGGCTGTATACGGCAGTAGTCAGAACTGAAATCAATATGGCTGCTCGAGCCTACAGAAGGTCTCAGTTGTGCACAAGTTGCCATTACTGCTCTTGGGCTTGCCGCCTCTGCACCTCTATATAAGAGAGGCGATGTCGGCCTGCCTGAGAATGCGTGACGGGGGAACGTGGACAGCACGAGAACCACTAGTTGGCCACACCAGAATAGAGCTATTCGTGGAGAATAATATCCCAATATCGTCATTCAGGGCAGTAAGAGGCAAGTATATCTTAAGTATAGATAATAGATTCTCGCTAACCAACCCGGAAAGGGACGACTGGATAGTGGAAAAATTAAGTTTTCACCTCATAGTCTGGTGTGCTCCACTGACAGATCATGCTCAAATGAGTTGGGATCCAGAGGAGTAGGCTTCTGCCGGGAGGAAAAAAGAGTACAGCGAAGCTCTGCGCTAGAGACGTGCACGACTGTCTTCCAGGCAGTCGAATAGTGTTCTGAACAGAGCATATGTTTATGCTGTGACAGCCAGGCAGTAACAGCGGTAACAGCCCCGAGAGCCATATCCGCTGTGGCTCAAGAATGCTCTGTTGCCCTTCAGAAATTAGCAAGCCATAAGAGGGTGTCCCTGCTATGGGTCCCCAGTATTGTGACCGCGAAAATTTTGGACTTTGAGATAAGACGCTTCTTGAACGTTTTATAATATCTACATAACGAGAATCCACGTTACACATTTCGGTCGGTGTGTATGTCTGTTGTCTTTTTCTAATCGCGTACGCTCAGTAATCGTTGAATGGATTGTGAATGTGATGATTTGGGTGGAGTCTGTAGTAGGTAATACTGCTTTAATTTAGAAAAATTGGTAAAGGACAACAAATTATCAGAACCCCTCCAAGCTTCGTCTTTAGGCATTTCAGGAGTTCTTGATCATTCTCCATTTGTTTCTGAGACGGTGTGGAAGTGGTATGGTGGGTGGTTTGAATACTCAAAGATCTGTTAGTTATCCATTCTTAGACTTATACGCTACATTGCGCTGAAAAAATTGATATATACATTTGATACATATGTAGTCGTATTATGATCCTATAATGTATAACTTGGAAACTACGAACTTGATTGTGACGAAATTGTCATACCGTGTTACTATCCTGCAAGAAATGCTAACAGTGTGTCGTTGTTTTCAGGTACTTGAAAGGTCTCTGATCTTTGTCTACTTTCTTGATAAGGACGGTGTAGGAATAGATGAATTCCAGATACTTTGTTGGCACCGATAATGTAAGGAAAGCACTGGGTCAATACTTTTTACACCATTTTTTGAGCTTTTACTGTGATATATTTGTTTTATTTCATTTATTTATTCATTTTAAAAGCTACATGAATGAATGAAGGTCATTCACAGAAGGCACTGCCTTGTGCGTGAACATCCCCCGGTATAGAAAAACTAGATTTAAGTTCATACGCTTCTACTTCTCGTGCACTCACTAACTTGTAGACCTTTCTATGATTAGTCATCTTTTGGTTCCTCCTATAATCCTGCTAATCAAATAAATTTTGCCATGTATTGTCATGCTGACATGTTGACTTTGTTTTTTTTCAGGAAAGATTTTAAAAAGATTTTAAACTTCTTACCCTAAACAACCTATGGGATCTGCGACCTAATAAGATTATACTATAAAACCTTGGGAGCTCGCAAACTTGGCATCGTCGCGTGCAGCACTAATTGCCTGTTTGTCCGCCCGCTAGATTGGACGGTGCAAAATGTATGGGGGTCGTTCGGTACGTAAGTACGCGGAGAGATTCCTGGGGGAAATTTCTCTCTGCAGACATCCAGCAGGAGGCAGCATGTGGAAGGAAAATAGTACAGTAAATGCATAACTGTTTACTGTATGCGGACGACTTAAAAATTTTTCGTCAAATAGAAGCTGAATCTGATTGCCTACAGCTACTCAGCAGTTTGAACAGATTGGATGATTGGTGTGTACGAAACAACCTACCTTTGAATATTAGAAAGTGTTATGTGATGTCTTATACTCTAAAGAAGGATCCTTTTTCATATGCCTACACATTGTCAGATACCATTATTCAGAGGACTTCATCTCTTTGTGACTTAGGTGTAACATTTGATCTCCAACTGACCTTTGTGGTACATATTGACAACAAAATTTCGGAGGCAAACCGTATGTATGGTTTTATTGTACGAAACTGCCGAGATTTCACTGAAACCGCAACATTGAAGGTCCTATTCTACGCGTATGTCAGATCAAAGCTGGAATATGCATGTCTGGTATGGAATCCTCACCACATAACTCATATCAATAGAATTGAGTCCGTTCAAAGGCGTTTTTTGAAGTATTTGTCCTTGAAAGTCGATGGTACATATCCGCCTATTGGTATACCCCATGAGTCACTACTTGAGAGACATCTTGTTAGTAGCTTGGAAGCTAGACGTACAATGCAGTCTATAATAATGTTATTTAAATTGATTCATAACTTAGCTGATAACTCTATTTTTTCTAGTCAACTAATGTTCAACGTCCCTAGAATAGTATCTCGACAAAACGTAACATTTTACCTTCCTGCCGCACGTACCAACTATTTGTATTTCTCCCCCTTGTTTACAATGTGCAGAAACTATAACTGCATAAGCAGCCAGCTTGACATATTTCATTGTAATATATCTAGCATAAAAAACCTTCTGAAATAAGCCTGTTTTTTGTAAATAATCGCTCTTAGTTATAATATGTGTTTTTAATTTTATTCGGCATTTTGACCTTACCCTGTAAGTGGTATTTGTACTGTTGGGTATTGTAATTAATAAAATAAAATAAATAAAATAACTTGACTTCGGCGATGATGCTCGAGAATTTATTTATTATTTATGGTATGGCTCACAAATCACATTCAAGATATAAATAAGGAACAAAAAAATAAATATAAATAGAGTACGTGTAGTGTAGACTACAAGATACATAGTCATTATTTTCACAAACAAACATCCAAATTTTTAATATATTCGATTGATCCGTTGGTCACGTCAAGAAGTCTTCTGCCTGGCCAGCATACAGTCTTAAAGGACATTCTTCGATAATGTGCTGGACTGTTTGTCTCTCGGCTCCACAGTCACAACTTGCCGAAGGCGCTTTACCCCATTTTTTCATCATATCTGCGCATCTCCCATGTTTGGTCCGTATTCTGTTGGCACGAGACCATGTTTTACGTGACAGTTCGAACCCTGTGGGTCTTGTGGTGATGCACTGTAGGATTCGAGCATGTACTAGAGCGGTTGCGTTCCACTGGCTCTTCCACTGGTCAGAAATGGAGAAACCATCATGCATTAACAGTTCAGCCATTTTGTAGAGGGGATCACTGGATCGGAGTCTGTTAATGTCAAGGCCCTCGGAATAGTCATGAATGGGAAGTGATTCGTTTTTCCTAATTTTTTCGTACTGTAGAAGAAGAGCGTTTTTCCTGCGTAGTTGTGGCGGGGGGATATGGCTTAAAACGGGAAGCCAGTAGGCAGGAGTGCTGATTATCGTGCCTGTTATGATTCGCATGGTGCGGTTTATCTCAATATCGACTTTCGCTGTATGGCGGCTGTTCAGCCACACCGGTGAGCAGTACTCTGCTGCTGAGTATACAAAGCCCAGAGCTGATATATGCAGTGTAGAAGCTGAAGATCCCCAAGTGTTTCCACAGAGCTTTTGTAATATATTACCTATTTCGTGTTTTCAGCTTAGCAGCGGTATTTAGTATGTGTTGCTTGTAACTCAGAGTCCTGTCCAGAGTGACTCCTAGGTACTTTGGGAACTTGCTATGCTTTAAGACGGTATTTTCGAGATGGACGTTTAGTTCTCTGTTCGCCAGTCTGTTATTGAGGTGGAAACAGGTTACTTCCGTCTTGTTTGGGTTTGGATGGAGAATTAACAAACATCCGTACCGAACGCAGAAAGGACGCTTTACAAATTAATGAAAAATTAAAGAGCTTTTGGACGTCCGTTTCCTGACGTTATTGAACGTTATCGGCTATTTGTGGCATGCACAGTTCTCCCGAAATGACTGTACCGCGAATAACCGATAAAGTTGTACGTTAGCTACGGAGGTTTACGGTACGATATGATTACGTGCGGTACTGCCAGGTCTAAACCACTATGCAGCAATGAGAAAAGAACCGGGACGATTTTGATAGCAACAATACTTATTTTGTGGTTTATCATTGTACAAAAGGATCAGGTTTTCTTCCCTCAATTTTATTTGACAGTATTATCCAATAAAAGCTACAAAGTTAGGCGTCTGCGGCAACAGCGTGTGATTATCACGGGACTGAACCATGATAGTGAAATCTGGAATGTTATTCTTCGGGGATCCTGCATAATCTATTTTTTATTTTACCTGTGATGTGGTCTGTCCTCTGCTTGTGGTGTTTACTTATTGCACGTAACATTTCTCGGACATTTCCGACCAAACTGATCATAATGTGAGGTTAAGTAGTTAAAATCAAATAGGTCCAATAATTGTTAATGTCAATTATTGTCAAACAAAGCAACGATACACGTCACAGATTTCGGTTACAAAAACTGTACACAAGGCACACGTTTATCCGTTACTCGAAACACACTGCACATGCTCAGAATAATGTTTTACGAATAGCGTTGTCCCAATTTTTAGTGGCTCAAAATCTCTCTATTTATGCGGATTCTCGAAAGCTATTTCACAGTTAACAAAGCCTAAGCTTCTTCACACATCGCGCGGTCTGGCCTATACATTTAACCCCGTATATGCCTGCTAATATAAAAAATAGCTAATACACAGGAAATCACCATTTTCGGAGTCGCATAGCCAACTTTTCGTAGAGACTACTTCCTGGTAGGATTATCCTCGGCTAGACCATCGTGCCTTGATTAAGAATCTACTTCTCGACAAGACCATGATGTCTTAGCTAAGAGGCTATTTCTCGGCAGAGCTGACACCTTAGAGCCAAGATTCTATTCTTCCGGATTCTGTTGCTGGCAGAAGCCAAGAGTCCTTGCAGGCAGAAGCAAAAAGGGTTAGACATGAAGGCTCATTCGGGGCCAAGTTTGTAACTATGAATCCCCCAAAAATAAGTTTTGTTAAGTGTCAGAAAACTGTACTGCAATTTATATCTATCAGAAGTAAATCTTTGTCGAATTGTTATCCTGTGTTTTCATTTCTGGACAGCTAAATCACTGAACACACCTACTAGCCTGCCCTGGTCTCATGCAACCCCTCTGAGCTGCCGGCTGCTATGGGCAATATGCTGATTGGTGGCTTAGTGATCTAGTCCTTACTAACCTAAGGATTGGCAATCTATGTTATCGATCAATAAATTCTATTTGTTACACAATGGCTACGAAATTCCCACAGGGGTTGATCGATGATGTAGTCGTACCACTACCATTATGAAACACTACCGAAGTAATTTAACTGTAGGGGTACATGTTATATACAATGGTAGTGGTACTATCCTTTAAGTACCTGTAGCTCTTGAACTAATCACTTTAGACCCCAAATGTGCTAGTTTGTTGGAATTGTTTTATCGGGAGGAACACAAAAAGTCACAAATATACAGGATGTTCTATTAAAATTTTTGAATCGGACGTCACGTGACCAAAAACAAATACCTCATTGGGTGACACAATAATAGGAAAAGATACTACATTTCCTCTAATTTACACCCCCAAAATTATAACTCGTTACTACTGCCGAGTTCCGATATATTGCTTGTCTTAACCGTCGCGGGACACCCTGTATAGAGCCTAATGAGATATAAATCGCATCCACAATCTTGCGTAATGAAGTATTAGTATTCATTCCAAAATGGCCCAGAACTTCAACTTCAGCGGCTTCGTATAAAACTCTCTGTTCTTTATTTGCAACAGGTTCAGATTGAGGGAATTTCGTAATAATACCTATGCGAAGTTATCTTCCCCGAATGTCTGCCACTAAACGTAAATGCTGTTTACCGAGCATATTGATTTTGGGCACCAAAAATTAATTTCCACTGTTTTTGCGGCTGTCCGTGAGGAATTCGAATATCGCCTATAACATTGCTCGGCCAATAAAGGGCAACATTTTGAACACATACTGCAATAAAACATTTTCGTGTGTTTTTGTTTCCTATTGGGCATGTTGGTATACATAAAGATTTTTCTAATTTTCTCGAAAACGAATCGACCGATTTACAAATATGGGACTTCGAAATAAAGCACTTTGACATACGTTTAAAACAGGCTATTATTGGATACCCTTTGTCTTTTAAAATTTTTAAGTTGATGACCCTGTGGGACAGAAAGTACAAGAGTGACAGCCTGTTCACATCTCCACGTTGTGACGTCGTCAACGTAGAACGGTGTGGTGTCGCAGCAGGGTGCGTTGCCAGGAGGTGCTAGTGACGGTACGGCAACGTCACCGTGGCACTCCACGTCTAACGTCGGCGTCGTCGGCGATGTGTAGCTAGTTTTACTGGTTACGATGCACTTGGTCAGTTAATGTTATATTGGCATTGTAACTTTTGTTAATAATTCTTCAAAAGGTGATGTAGACATTCGAAAATAACTGTAGATTTTGTGGTCATATGTTTTCAATGCTTCGTATTTTCTAGTGAAATGATTCCCATCACTATTCATACTTGAAAGATAGGGGTGTACCCAGAATTGTCTTTTCACCTATTTTTTTCAACCTCTCTCTCGATCTCTTCAACAATAGCAGAAGCAGAATACGTATTGTGCGTCCATATCTAGAACGAAACTGCCATTTTTCACGCACGTTAGTGAAGAATGTATCGAAATTTTGCACGGCACGGTGACGTGTATAATGAGGTGTCGTGACGTACATTTTTAGGATACGGTAACGTAAATGAGGAAGTTTCCATTTTTTCAAATTTTTTTCTAATCAGATAGTCCTAAAGAGTTAGAGAACAACAGCGAAAAAATTTTGTAATTATCTCGATTAATAGAAAAGTTATAGTCCTCCAAAGTTTGAATTGCCGTATCCTCCGCGCGAAGCCGCTGTGACGGCACACGTCACACGACACAACGCAAGCCTGTGTATGTCATGTCGAGGATGCTGCTCCCGCAAGCCACCGCGCCGCCGCCGGCCTCCTCCTTCATGTTGTTATTCCTTGTTTTCAGTAGGGTAGGCGACGCCGACGGTGACAAAATGATACATGTCAGTTTATTGATACCTACTCGTATTATTAGAATATGTCTAGCAGACCGAAAAACTACAAATATTGCATTGTATTCAGGTGTACTAACACCACCATAAAAACACCAAACAAATATTTCAATGGATAGCCTATTTTGAGTACAAAAAATTGAGTTTTATGACCCCCAACCCCCAACTACCCCAATATCACCCCCACCCAAAAAAGTAGAAAATGATCACGAAATCCTTAAAAAGCCTAAAAACGAAGTTTGAGCTGTTTCTATATTTTTAGTTTTTCTATTATTGCTGCGCTGCCGCCGACACGATTTTCAAAAATCAGATTTTCCATCCTCGCAGCGGTAGTAATACTGTGTGAAAATTTTATTGAAATCAACTTAGTAGTTTCCTAGTTACACCATGCAGAATGATCAGAAGCAATACTCTCGCATGCATACATCAGTCCCTTGGTTTCTGTAATAGCCAAGGTAATGTTCGGATGCACCTAAAAAAGTGTATTGTGACGCTAGGCCTTTCTTTCACAGGTTAGTGGACGGCCTGTTATGAATACAATAATTTTGCAGTTTTACAACCCCCCACCCCCAACCACTCCAATATAACCTCTATACCCAAAAAAAGTAGAAAATGATCAGGAACCTCTAAAACGCCTAAAAACAAAATTTGAGGAATATTTAAAATTTTTGGTTTTTTGCTAATTACTTAACCGCCAATGCTCCGATTTTCAAACTTATAGGCACATTACCCACTACTACCCCCCACAGCATATCGCTGCCCAAATTTCATAACAGTCCATGCAGCAGTTACTGAGATTATGTGACTAGAAAAACGCGTACAGACAGACCGACAGACGGATAGACCGACGGAAATGAGTTGTGTGGACTTCCGTTATGTAGTTCATAATTATGTCGAGATCCACTTTAGAAAGATTACTAGAATCTCCACGAACGTAACCTCCCTCCATACTTCAAAAATATACTGTCATCTGCCCGTTACCACAAACACTCCGCCGTTCCACTAAAGTCTAAATGTCGTACACCGTACAGCGCAGCGTATGCATAGCGGAGTTCCGGCTTCCGACTGTGGCTGCAGCGAACGATTCATGTGATGTGACGTCATACGACAATTTACCGCCGCGGTCGCTTTACGCAAGTATAAAGTTGAATAACTCTGCCGATTTTTTGGAATATTCAGATGATTTTTTCGACATTCTTCAAGTGAAGAAATAGACTATCAGACAATAATGAATTTTCAAAATTTTATTTTTTAGGAAACTTCTCCATTGATACGTTATGACATTGCGCACCGTTCCAAATTGACGACGTCGTGATGTGGAGATGTAGACAGACACTGAAGCAGTTTTTTGCCGAAAAGCTTTCAAATGAACATTCTGTAGAACAATGCTCTTAGTACCACAGAGCCTATTCGCACAATTATCCATCGACTGTACTAAAAACCTGTTTACTAGAAGATGTGACGGGTAAGGAGCCGACGCCGAAATTCGGAATTCGCCATCCTGGAAAGTCTATCGAACTTTAATCGCACAGCTTCCCAATTTCCGTGAAACCTTCGCAAGTCGGTTCTCTCTCCACCGCGATGGAAAACGCAGAAGTTTCGTCTCTGCGCGCGTCTGCAGGGAATTCAAGTAATGGAGTTCAACAGGCTTCAGACCGACTGGGGATTACGATACGTACACCTTCATGACGTATTTGTATCGGAGCTGCCATATATTCTATGAATATTTGCATATCAATCTATTATTCAGCCGGAATGTGAATATGAAGTGGATGCTCGAAGTTTTACAGACGTTGCGATATCAAGAGGAATCTGTGAAGAAGAAGGCAGCGAAACAGATTATGCATCATTGACTGACTAACTAACTATAAATGAAAAATACTGCATGAGGTTGATTGACTCACTACTTGGTGATGACATTTTATTACCTTTCCATTACATGAAGCTATAGTCTGAGATCTCCTTGCAATCAAATCTCGCCCGCCCGTCCGCAAAAAAACATCCGTTTCATGCATCTCTCTCCATAGGAACTAGGATGACATAGTTTTTATTCTGCAATCTTCAACTGATATCTGAATTACATGAGGAGCTTTCACGCAAAAGTCAACATGTCCACTTTTGATAATTGTTCAGGAAACGCGATTTTTGAATAATACCTTTGATAATTATTTATTTGAATCAGTTTTTGCATGATAAATAGTAGCTTAATTTGTTCATATTTTGAGTATGAATCCATATTTTTCAAGAAAGGAGGTATCATTTTAAAACACATTTTGTTTTGGACTTGTGCACTTTTGAAAGAACGATACGTATTTGTTGAGTTTTGCATGGATTGCATCTTGGACTTGTTCAGTTTTGAATGAAAAGCTTTAAAATTTTGATTCTAGGTGAAAGACACAATAAAAATACTTTGTATAAAGTATTTTGTATTATTTATAATTTGTATTTAACAGTAAAAACTAAAAAATCTAAATATGAACTGCCAGCGTCTCTTCTATCAACCAATCGCAAACGTAGTCCTTATCATTGTTTTGGTGCAAGAGGCCATGATCTGTAGCTATATATTCACCAACGCAACATTTTCCGATGAGTTGTTTAAAATAATAATTGTAAATAATTGTTTAAATTATTTTTTTGCTGTGAACTGGTCTATTTTGGGCAAACAATTCAAGAGAGGTTTTGTGTTTAGAATGAAACAGGGTATCAGAAATAAATGTTTAAATGGTAAACAAATAATAAGACAAAAAGTTGCATTCGAAATAAATTTTAGGGGTTGCGTTTTCCACCCCTTACAATCATGGCATAAACCAAGTAAATTACTAGCTAAGTATCTTTTTGGTAGTAAAAAATGTCAGGTTAATTACAACATTGATACTTCTCTAATGCTTGTAGTAAACATTGTTAAACAAATTTTATGTACCCCCTTTAAGGGGCTGTATCTTAACAAGGATGCTCCAATGAAGTTTCTTTATATGAAAGATCCTATCTTTTTTTTCGACGAGGAATCACCCCCTTAAATGTTTTACACTTATTTAGTTACACCTTGTATTTTATTCCTACAGTGGTGGTTCATTTCCAGTGCTGTGAGCTTGGAACATTCATATTTTTTCCTTTACGTCTACAGTTTTTTGGGTTCAAGTTGACATCAGGAATTTTGTACCTATAAAAGGTTAACACATATTTATCACTCTGACAAACAGAAATTATTTGAAAAAAAACTGAAATAAACCTTTCACGACACTGCAACTCCCATTTTGTGTATGTCTCCTGCCTTTTACGAGTTCCCCTCTTACCCTCCCGAACTGATATATCATGTGCATCCAACCTCGAATTTCTGCAGTAATAAACACAGCCAACAAACAAATCTAAACAACTATAATAACGGTTTTCAGTTTTGTATGACATCGGGATTATGCCGCCGTTGACGGTTACTAAGACTACTCAACCTGTAAAGTGCTTTAAACTCCAGGATTCCTAAAATCGCATCGCCATTTCAGTTAGCGCATATCATACTTAGATGTCTGACTGTTCAGAACTTATACTTGCCTTGCATAAAAGTCGCCACGCAGCTACAAAATAAATTTATTACTCCACATAGACAGGTGTGGGTAGACTTGTTGAGTTTTGCATGAATTCCTAGATCTAACCCAATAATACTGTTAGGGACTCGATTTTCGATGAAAAAACTCCTGTACTAGGACTTGTTGCATTTTGTATGAATGCTTAATATTTCCACGCTGTTATATGATGGATTTGTGTAATATTGCACGGAATAAATAGCCAATCCGGCAGATATCATCTTAAATTACATAAATTCGTATAAAACTCAATTTGGTATGAAGTTGGACTTGTTCACTTTTGCGTGGAAGCTCCTCACATGACATGCCCATTTTCCAAGACCTCGGCTATTTTTGCCGCTCAAAAAAAGTAAAAATGATCAGAGAACCCTAGAACTTAGAAAGTTGTGACTAAGCATGAAATGTGTCAGCTCAGGTAGTACTGTCAAGTATAAATTCTTCTTATATTTGGTGAATTCGTTAGATTAATTAAGTAAACTTCAATCACAGGTAACTTGATTTTTTTAAATATATATATTTTCTGTACGGTTAAATGTAAAATTTGATGGCCTTCATAACCATGTGGGACTGTCGATATTAATCTTTTGTAGCTTCCATCTTATTGCAAAGTTTCAGGACCGGTTTCTCAATGTCCAGTTAAATATTTATCTACAAGGTAACAGCAACTGTTAGACAAATTGTTTAAACAATTAAAGGCGAAACTTACCCAGTCACGTAAATCATATCTGACAGTTGTATCCATAGCAACGCTATCTGGCAGATACCTATCTGACGCTTAAACTGGACATTGAGAAAACGGCCCTTAGTCAAATGAAAAGTACACAAAGGGTTGTTCAGATGGGAAAAGCAACTGACTTGCGATGCGAACTAAATAAGAGTTAATAAGGCAAGATTATAAATATACCTTACAATATATCAGCGCTAATCAGAAAGAACAGTGGCAGCATATCTAATATCAATTAGAAGCTGGAGTGTAACAGACATGGCTATTTTTCACTGCCTAGCTTTCGAGATGAACTAGAGATTTAGAAGAAGAGAATTATTACAAATTTTCAAATGAAGAGAAAAATACCAGAAATTGTTGCTGTAAGTCTACATAGTATTTTCAGAATTGAATTTTACATTTAATGGCATAAAAAGAGTAGTAATTTTCATCAAGTCAAAAGTAAGGATACCTCTCACTAGAGCACTCCAAATTCCTCAGTACTTATTAGCAGGATAGCAGAAAACGAAAACTGAATTAAAGTATCTTTAAATTATAAAACAATTTACTTGTCAACAAAATACATGAAATAAGCACAATTAAAACATGAACTAATACATAATTTCAACAACTATTCCAGTAGATGTTCAGAATTTTCCATTGAGAGGAAGCGATTTCATATCAAAATTTTCAATCATTTCTGAAATTCGTCTTTCTCTATTACATCTTAATAGTTGGCAGGCTGTGAAAGATAATATAATCACTTCTGTCATATTGCAGCTTTTTATTGACCTTAGATATCTTACCGCTGTTGTTCCTGGTTAGAGCGGATATGTTGTAAGGAATTTTTATTATCTTGTCTTGTTGCTCCAGGTGTTTGCATATTTCTGTTTTCTGTTAGTTGTTTTCTTCCATCATGGCCTGCTGGGTTACTTAAAGGAACCTAGCATTTTTTTCAATTGAAGGTTAGCCAATTCGATTGAACTGACAATTTCAAATAAAATGGAAAGAGATTAATATCATCGTTAGAAAGACCATCAAATTTTATATTTAACCGTATAAAAAAGAGTATTTCCAAATATGGTCATTTGCGCGTAAGCGGTTCATTTTAAGCATCATATCATAAAGTCCGTGTGGGGGCGGGTTAGAATATCTCCCGTCGTATATCCTGCGTGTCGTAACAGGCGACTAAAAGGAACCGAACTACAACAGTAACCTCTTCTCAACCAACAGCTTTGGGTGGACGAGTTGAGAAGAGTCCTTGGTGCGGGAAATTGCCCCTAAAAGCGGATGAACCAGTAGATACCATCTGGTCAACGGCATGAGGATGCAGAAAGCAAATGGGAAACTACTGCATTGAAGATATTAAAGATATCCCAAGAGAAACTTGTAAAATGAGTAAATGCATTTTACGAGTTCACAACATGTCTGTTAAGACATTGTGACTATGATGATGATGATTATAAAGTCACACTAAAATCGATCAGGGAATCCAAATATGCAATAATATACAGGGGAATCTATTCAAAAAAATGTAGCTTTGGTATTTAACATATTTTTGGAACATCTATTTTTATTACCCTCTATATTTTTAATTTGGCATATTTTTTCTATCTCGAATAGGGAAGCAGCTATTTCCCACCCACACATCGTTGATACGCCCTGTATTACTATGAATGTATTGCATGTTATTATTATCCTTAGTTATTTAAATATAAGTATTTTTAACCTATCGAGTTGATTAAGTTTTTGTCTTTTCGCTACAAGAAGAGAAGTAAATGTTCAGTGAAACACCAGGGCCGCAACAACCCTACAGACTCTACGTTCACGTCTACGCCTATTACATTATTCGGGTTGCCTATGTATGCCTATCAGATGGTGTTCCACCAAGAGATAATCCCTAAGCAGCACACCGTAATCCTTTTAGTCGCATCCACTTTGAACCCTAGTCTCTTGTTCCTCCTTATTGAGGAACGTATGTCTGTATATATACAGAGTGCTACAACTTATAAAGGGATTTCAATATCGGTAACGCAATATGACGTCTGGCTAGCTCTGTTTTGCACGGAACATGTGGCGTCTGAAAGTTATTGGTGCTGAATACTACTGATGAGTACCTTCCGCAGGCTGGGGATCACGACCATGCTTTAACTCTAGTGCGACACTTGGAAAAATTTATTTAAATAGTGACTGTGGAGCATGGGGAGGTTAAGGGTGCATTTATTGGATGTAGATGTAGAACTTGCTTTGAAAAAATGGAAAAAATAGGGCTGTATTGCGAAACCTTCGTAATGATACTATTACAATCAATTCAAAACATGCAAGACCAAACCGATAAAATTATTTGGCACAGATACGATATTCTATTTAAGCATACATTTATCGTAATTTAGTTGCATCAATTACGCAATCCAAGGGCCTGTCCAACTAATTCAATATGGCTACCGTTGGGCAAACATCTTACTGTTGCCATTTGAGACTGTGTTGGTTTATGCTTATTTTTGCAAATTTCTTCATTTACAGTAGTTTCTTGAGATTTTTGGTTAAAAAAAAGAGTAAGCTGTATACATGGCTTGTGATCATTTGGGAATCTCGATCTAATCTAAAAAAACTTGGATTTTATTGATTACTTGCCGATACATCGCATCGGTTTGTGACTAACAAAAACGAATGATCTCGAAGATGCAGGAGTTTGTGGATAGCTGTATTTAAACGTGATGGCCTCAGACTCAAAATCAAAACAAAAAATACTCCCAACTCATGCACAAAATGTACAATAAAACACTATACTTTTCACAAACCTTCGAAAAACGTCAGGTTTTTCTAATAATAGTCGACTCAGATCCATCTTCAAACACTAAATTAGAAGGTAAAGTAATGATAAAAACACATAAAGATAGTCCAAAATCCACAAAAAGCAAAATTGAAATGAAAACTTTATGGACCTGATGCGACCGCCTCGAACTCATAAGTAACCTCAAACTGACTGTTTGCAGAACTCCGCCATGATGAAATGTCACGTGGTTTGGATCGCCTAGTCACGGCTCAACAAATAATCAGCTGCCTTACTCACGGTTGGTTCCTTTGTGATGACGTGTTGCAAATATCTGACGTCAGCGACGCCATTTTGGGATAGTTCCATTCCCACCGACAGGGGCGGAATAAAAAAAAGTGTACGACAGGGCAGAATTAAGAAATAATACTCAACCTATGCAGGGTAAAAGGAAAGTAAACATTAAACATAGCATAAAGTTTATGTTGTCGTTAATGTATACCTCACACAAAGTACTAGATTTGCGCTGTGATCTATATTGCTTATCTCTATACTCATATTCTATTTAGATAGCGATGACCCTGCCGTGCTGCCGCTGTTGAAATCTACTTCTCTCTACCCAAAATATCGATGCGCAAAGGGATCGGCGCAAAGCATCCCCAGACCTTCAGTAAGACAGCTGACCGCTTGTTGAGCCTAGTGGTATCAATTTAACCAAGGATTTCGTGCAATGCGGCAAATGACTTCCAAAAAGAGCAAACAAAAGGTGTCCTAGGTTCATGAGGAACGCCTTAAAGATGCCATAAATTACTATTAAAGGTAATAATCAACTTTAACCTGTTGATGGTTTGTAGATATTAGATAAGAATACTTGAGGTTGCAGATAGTATCAGAGAAACCAAATTTTTTACTAGAACTTCAAGATCTACCGTATCAAATGTCTTCGCCCAGTCAACTGGTTTTTATTTAAAATTGCTACGGCAGCTGTATCCGTGAGAATAACAGGTTTGTTACTGTGGACCTATCGGCCTAAAAAGAATGTTGTTCTGAGCAAAGTCATTTTTAAGCATATCGCTGTATAATGTGTTCCCAAGTACTTTTCCAATGCAATTCAATACTGATAATACGTATCAGTATAAAATGTTCACCAGCATTCGCGATTGTATTTTTGTGAATGGATGGCAGTGTCTATCATATATTTATAATCAATATACAGGGTGAGTCAAGCTCAACGCCTCGGACTCTTGTGACCAAACGATACCATTTTTCAAAAAATCGACTTTTCAAGTGTATGTAGGTCGAGTTGGGCTACATTCTAAAAATAATGACTTTTATACAGGTTGTCTAATAAAAGCGTGACATATCAAAGTTATGTTTTTTTAAATGGAACACCCTGTATATTATTACGTATTTAGGTTCCTGGGTGCATTCTAGTGTGACTTAATGTATCACACATGGGACTTTAAGTGAACCGTTTAGGTGCAAATCACAATTTTGGGCATAGGTAGATGTCAGAAAAAAATTGAATATCGCAGCTATTATAAACCTAAGAGTGCTGTGACTTTTCCGTGTTATTAAGCGTGAAATGTGTCAGCTTACGTTAGACGGTCGGGTTCGAATTACATTTGTACTTGGAGAAATCGGTAGATCAATTAAGGAAACTTCAATCAAAGGTAACTTGATTTTTTCAAATGGGAATGTATAATTTTTTTTATACGATCAAATGTGCAATTTGATAGGCTTTCTACTTGTGTCAGGTTTTGCATATCAATCTATGGTAGTTTTTATTAAATTTCGAGATTTCAATGAAATCAGTGTTTTTAAATTTCCCTACCTATAAACAAACTAGCAGGCCATGAAATATAAACAAAATCGTATTCAGATGGAAGAAAATAACTAACTTAGCAAAAAGATCTAGCAGAACTAGAGTAAAAGAACAAGTTTATAAAAATTCCCCACAACAAATCAACTCTAACCAGAAACAACGGCGGTGACATGTCTAAGGTTAAAGAGAAGCTGGAGTACGACAGAAATGGATATTTTTTACAGCCTACTAGCGACTGCAATGTACTAGAGATTAAAAATTTCCAAAATCACTAAACACTTTGAAATGAAAGCAAAACTTTCAGCGATCGTTGCCGTCAGTCTAATATCTTCAGAATGCAATTTCACATTTAATGGTATAAAACAGTAGTCATTTCCGTCAAAGTCAAAAGTAATGATACCTCTCACTATCGTCCTTTAAATTTTTCAGTATCTATTAGCAAGATCGCAAAAAAGGAATACTGACAAATCATATTTTAATTTTCTGCCAGGTAAATTATGTTTAATAATTTGAGCACATTTTTAATTTATTTTTCATTTTCGGCGATCTTGCTTATAGGTAAGTATTGAGAAATTTGCAGAACTCCAGTCGGAGGTATCGATTACTATTTTTTTAAATCATGAAATGTTAAATTTTATTCTGAAGTTATTAAACTGCCAGCAACATTACGTGGTAGATTTCCTTTCATTTCAAAATTTACATTGGTTTTGTGAATCGTCAATCTTTAGAATATTGTAGTAGCCGGTATGCTGTGAAAAATACCCATTTCTGTCGTACTCCTGCTGCTTTTTGACGTTAGATGTGTTATGTCTGCTATTTCTGGTTAGAATTGATTTGTTGTAAGTCACTTTTATAACTTTGTCCCTTTACTCTAGTTAGTCCGTAACTATCTACTAAGTTAGTTGTTTTGTTCCATCTGAACAGTTTTTTGTTTATATTTCATGGCCTGCTAAGTTGCTTATAGGTAGAAAAAGTGAAAAACACCGATTTTACTGAAAATTTGAAATTAAATCAAAATTACCAGAGATTGATATTTACAACCGCATATCGTTAGAAAGTTTATCAAATTGCAAATTCGATCGTATAAAAAAAATTATGCATTCCCATTTGAAAAAGTCAAGTTACCTTTGATTGAAGTTTCCTTAATTGATCTACCGATTTCTCCAAGTACAAATGTAATTCGAACCCGACCGTCTAACGTAAGCTGACACATTTCACGCTTAATAACACGGAAAAGTCACAGCACTCTAAGATTTATAATAGCTGCGATATTCAATTTTTTTCTGACATCTACCTATACCCAAAATTGTGATTTGCACCTAAACGGTACCATTAAAGTCCCATGTGTGATACATAGAGTCACACTAAAATGCACCCGGGAATCTAAATATGTAATAATATACAGGGTATTCCATTTAAAAAAACATAACTTTGATATGTCACACTTTTATTAGACACCCTGTATAAAAGTCATTAGTTTTAAAATGTAGTGCAACTCGACCTACATACACTCGCAAAGTCTATTTTTCTAAAAGTGGTAGCGTTTGGTCACAAGAGTCCGAGGCGTTGAGCTTGACTCACCCTGTATAAATGAAGTATAGAGGCAATCAGCTGGTTTCCTTTTCCTTACGACTATAATCTTAGGGAGGCCAGTTTTACCAGAAACTTCAAAGGAAATACTCCTACCGACCACCAAAATAAACGTGAACAAAAGAACGACAGTAGTTAAATTTCAACATCGAGAAGTAAAAAAGCAACCTCCAAAAAGTAAACACGAAGACAGCTACTTGTCCTGAGCGTATTCCAGCCATTGTCCTTAAACGCTGTGCCGCGGAGCTTGCACCTATTCATTGCAAGCTCGTCAAGCTATAGTATCAGCAAGGCATGTTTCCCGTTCGAAGATTGGCTGCCTACAACCCATTCCTAAGAAAGGCAAAAAACCGATCCCAGCAACTATAGACCAGTGGTTCCTCTCAGCATCATGTTTAAGGTTGTGGGGTCATTAACACACCGCCCCTGAAATACCTGGACAACAATAACATCATAAATAATGCTAGTATGGCTTCCGCACGCATAGGTCTACGGGTGACCTCCTGGCCTAGGTCACTTACTTGTATAACAGAGCAATTGAAAATCATGGCGAATCCCGTGTTGTTGACATATCGAAAGTCTTCGATAGAGCATGGCATAAGGGACTTCTGGTCAAGCTTGTTGCTTATGGACTACCACCTGGCCGGCGCCTGTGCATGAGTAGCTTCTCGAACGACCGACCTCTCTTTATTGTAGTTGACGTCGACATCAGACGTATTTTCAGCAAACGTCTGTGTTCCTCAGGGATCTGTCATATCCCTACACTGTTTCAACTGTACATCAAAGAGCTGCTGAAATAACATCTAATTCTACAACTTCGCAGACGACAGTACATTAATATCGTGCATGAAACCAGGCAAGCCACTATCATCCCAGGAGACAGTACATCGCCGACAGCAACATGCCTCACAGATCAACGTAGATATCAAAACAATTATCGAGTGGGGATTAATAAATGAAGTACAGTTTAACGTACAGAAAGCTGAAGCAACAATACTGACAAAAAAGTTTCATGTTGGCTTACCAACTGTGGAAATGGAGGGTCACCCAATAGTCGAGTCACCTTCCGTCCAGCCTCTGGGTATCAGTATCAACACGGCCTGGCATGACCACGTCGTCAGTATTGCTAAAGCGGTACCCTAAAAGCTTGGAGTTTTATTCCGCTGTAGAAAGCTGTATTCACCGGAGCAATTACTGCTGCTTTACAAGGCACATATACGACCATCTTTAGAGTAATGCTCCCATGTGTGTAAATGCGCCTCTAAGCACTCTCGAAAGCTTCTGGACACTATCCAGAAAAGAGCAATTAGACTAATTGACCTCCACAATCTGGAACATCGAAGAAGGGTAGCTGACCTGACAGGTTCCATCACGGAATATTTTAGAGTGAGCTCTCCCAGATAATAACACCAAAGGCCGTCCGATCCAGGATCACTGGAGAGGCTCTGCGAGCTCATCCTTACCAAGTCGAGTTTCCTATTCCCTGAACGGCTACAACCTGCAGCGTTCCAAATCTGACGGGCACCGATACTTATCCTCTCGCAGCACTTCTACAGCGCCATAGGCTTTCAGCCTTTGCGGGAGGGTGAGCATAAAATAATGTTCAAGCAATGGTCGTATCGGACGAGCGGCTAGCATGGGACACCATATAGGAGCATATGTGTTCCAATCTGGCATGACGGTTTCCAGTAATAAGCCCTGATTAAGAGCTGTCGTCATAACAACAGTTCCAGCAATCTCGTTTGAAAAATCCCGGGAGGTGACGTCACGAACCGCGTCCCGTAACCCAGCAACACAACCACTTACCTAGAGTGTGCAACAGTGGCGGGTTTCCACTTCCTTGAATAACCAAGAGAGGTGACGTCTTTCAAGATGGGATCAACACATGATTTGAGCTCCAAAGAATACAGGCTTCTGTATGATATACTCATATGAACTTGCTTTGAGGGTTCGACCCATCGAGGTAGAATGCCATGGAGGCGCGATAACGTGGCTGAAAGCAGGTGCAAGTGGGCCATATTGATTCGACGCTTATGTCAAACAGCTGACGTTTCTTTGACAATTTCGTGTTTGTTTTTTTTTGAGTGTTTTTACTGAGATTTTTAGTTATTCTTAAGTGATATTCTAGTGAATTCATAAAGGAAATGATGGTTTCATGCGCTTATCTTATTCTAGCAGAGATGGCATGGATAAGAAGAAATCGACCGGAATTACATTTCATAGGTATGTATGCAAAAAAATAACAATGTACAGGACCGCATTTGTAATCTTTATCTCAATAAAGTGTAACGTATCGCAGCAATAATACAGTTGTATTATTCAATTGATGATGAATGTCGTCTCTACAAAGCCTGTTTCTTTTTTCATATACTTAACTATGAATTTCGCGTTAGATTGAAAAATCAACCCAATACTTCATATTTAAATCATCATAGTAATGAATTTTCAAAATTATTTACATAAGAAAGTAATGCGGCTATGGCGAGGCATCCATATTGTTACCACACTTAGCCACGCCTCCTGCTACCGTTTTTGTTATGCGAAATTGAACCTTTTAGCGTCTCCTTGGGATTCTACCTCGACGGTTCGACCATAATAGTAATAATACATCATCTTAGCAGGTCCACTATTAGATTGCTGTATACTACTTTACTTCTCAAACAAACTTATTCAAATCTAACATTTGTAAAGCGTCAATTGTAAATTGAAACTTTCACATGTAATTTATAGCTGACGCTTTAAAAATGTAATTTTATCCTCTTGGAACTACTACTGGAAAAGGGACAGTTAGTAATATGGTGGCCATATTGTTGTGTTCCCAGAATCACATTATGGTTTCTGAGTATTGACACAGGGAGGAAGCGACTCCGGCATTTTGTCTTCCGACATGGCCATTGGAAAAGGATAGGAAACAGGAAAATTTATTAATTATCATTCAATATAGAATAAAATCAGGCATTGCTGAAATATCCTAAAAGATTTAATTCCGAGTCACACAAATATTAAAGTTTAGGCAAGCATACGTTAAGAGAAACGCTAATACGAAAAATACAACGATCTAAGTTTGGACATGTTCTGGGAACTTTTATTGATTTTACTTAGTACAAATAACAAATATCAAAATCCGGTAAGTAAAAGTATGTAGCGATAAAATATCGTAGGGATGCACACATAAAAGTAGATATTGTTTAAAAAAACTAAAATACACTTTTAAAGAACATAGGCCTAAAAAGCTTAATTACTTTTTAAAATAAGGTAGAAAAATAATGAACAAAAAATACTACAAGCTGCGTTTTAAATCTAGACTTCTGTGTCACCTCCTCCTCAGAAGAAGGAGCAAGACGATCAATCCTATTTGCCAAGTGCAACAATCGAATACAAATGCTGCGATGTTCACTTGAATCGTAACCACTATAAAACTGAGATATCATATCTTCAAGTTTATTAAAAGAGAGAACTATGTAATCTTTATCCTCATCAAAGGGAATTACAACTGAAGTTTCAGAAAACCTTCTACCGTGCTGCTCTTGTGATAGCAGACCACGCAAAACGTTTCGCTTGTCATCCGTAGAACTAGGAACTTCCAAGCCTCTAATTTTGTTACGTATGCCAACTCACTTGACATCAAGTCATTAACATTTAGTTTAGTGAGAGGCATTATTGTATTTAAGTGAGATTAACTAGAAAAAGGACAAGTTAAAACCTGACAAGACAGAACAATACTAAATGTGTGTAATGAAGATGAACAATTGACTTTGATCAATACTCAATGACAGAACAATACTAACTATCAGTTAGATTTCAAGCCTTCAAAGCTCTCGTCGCTACGCCCCTGTATCATATTAATAAAATCTGAGGTATCTGGGCGATCTTTCAGGCGGCGGATACGACCGCTGGTCCAACGGATTTGAAGCCATCAACATCTTTTTAGCAACAAAGTTGAAGTATTCAGTTTTAGGTCCGATTTCTTAATACAAACGAGAGTTACAAACTCACAAACATACAAAGAAATAAAAGCGCGTTAACAACGAGTTCTTGGAGGAGAAATATACAATATCTTCATTCAAGTGTATCTGCCATACCTTTCCCTAATTATGCACAAAGCTGTAGTAATCTTAAACGACAAATGTGATATTTTTATCTAGGGTTATATTAGGTAAACATTTTGAATTCAAAATTGAGAAAGTCTGGAAGGCGAGGCTATCAAAATCCTAAATCAAGCAAGACCTTGATAACAAAACCTTTAAAAACTCCGATTACCAACGATATGGCAATATAACTACATACAGACACAGGCGATTTGTCCATGTGCATAATATATCCTTACTACAACTCTGTGAAATGCGTGGTTTACAGTATGGAAGTTTTTATTTGTGAAAAAATAATGTTCTTCGTCATGGCATATGTCTTTAAAATGAGTATTGAATTTTTGCAATAAGAGTTTATTTTTATGTGTGTACCTCACTGAATTACAGCGCTTTACTAAATGCGTATTTTTTAATCAAAATTGTTGTTTTAGGGCAATTTCTTCCACTCCCCTCCTTTTTCGATTGGGATTGTAAGGAATCTTCCTCATTTTGTTGGTCCCAGAAAGCCCCTCTTTCGCGGAATATGTATACAATCCAGATTAAGGAAATATTAAATGAAATGAATCTCCCACAAGACCTGAGATTTTACGTGCGCAATTTTTCAACATTTGTGTTTTGTGAAACTGAATGATTGAAATCTCTGCCGCTTTTGAGGCACGTGTTTGTCCTATATTATTTATTTTATGAAACAGGTTAATTTCCACGAAAAATAACAGGGAAAAGTGGTCAGCGCTAAAAAAGGCACGAGTTAATTAAAAGCCTGCAGCTAATTCATTGGCAGCTGAATAAGCAAAAGTGTACTATTTTAGTTACTCGTTCCAAGCTTTAGAAACCGGGAAATGAAAAAAATATTACGAAGCGATAGTTCTAGGGAATCAGTTGAATATGCGGTACTACAATTCATCAGAGATCAACTGCGCTGCCATATTTTAACATCGACCTTCCTATCCGTACCTATTATGATGTGTTTGGTACTTACTCAACCGACGGGCGGAGGAAATTTCGACACTAAGCAGGTAGCGACTAAAATTTAATGGCAATTTTCGACACCAGCCCCAAGTTCCGCTTTTATCTGACAGGTATATTCGACACCAAATAAATATAGCTGCGAAATAAGTAAAATATCATAATTAGTTTATTTATTTATTTTAATAAAAATAATGTACATTTTATATTTTTAAAATTAATAATATCTGAATACAATACTACCTAACCTAACCTAACCTAATTTTTGTACATTTTATCGTTAATATACTTGTTGTATAATTTATTTGCTATTATAGGAATGGTAAGATATAGCTTTTATAAAATCTAACCTACATATTTGTTGGGATCGTAGTTTATCCACCATTTTCTCCATAAATACCAATTTAGCCTTAACTTTGACTTATGCTGGTATTTTTAAACTATTTATTTTGACATAAGTCTCCACTTGAAATTCTTTTAACTTTTCAATAAAAATAAAAATAGAAGGATGCGTTGAATAAAAAGAAAAATTAAATCTTGAATGAAAGGGATTCACAGGCATTCGTGATCCTCGCAATAGACGGATTCTGATTAGACCATATGTGCGGTGGAAATAGAGCGCTATCGATTATGTAATTTTCCAGTAAATAGTCTGCATATAAATCAAGTGATGCGTTTTTAGGTTTATATGACATAAGATCATAAACAAAGCAATCTTCAACATCTACTGGATTTAAATAAGTTAAACCAAACGTATGTCTTAACCATTTTCCAATTTCTGAATTTGTATCCTTATATTCTTGTACCAAACCCTAGTGCACTAGTCAACGTCAAACAATAAATGAATTGCAACTGAATAATTTTCGTGTAAATTTAGTCAAAAGTACAGAAGTGACAATAAATATTGGGAAACCCAACTAATTACCTATCTACCTGCTTTAGGGCGCGGTGTCGAAATTTCCTATAATAAAATTTGACCCTTCGATTACCACAGGTACAAACACAATTTGGTGTCGAAAGTTCGCCCGCCGCAACCGACTGAGGTCGAAACGCAGTGTAGAATCACAGTAGTATAGCAAAAACGTTCGACACATACCCGGTAGTAAAGTTTATGGCACTATTGTCTAAAAAACTCGATATGCTTTAATGGCTAGATACATTTATTTGATAACGCACAGTATCAGTTACCGAATTTTGGACCTATTGAAATAGACAAAAGACAAATTTTTGAGGCTGATAGTGTCAAATACTTCGGTATAATAATTGACAAATATTTAAAATGGGATTTACAAATAAAATTTCTTTCGCGAAAAGTCAGACAACTATTACCTAAATGCAAATATCTTAGACAATTTCTAAACACACGTTATTTAGAAACATTGTATTATTCTCTTGTGCAGTCCCAACTAAATTATGGCATCTTAGGTTGGGAAGGAGTGCATCAAACTCATTTGAAGAGTATCAGTTCCTTGCAAAAATGTGTTTTGAAGGTTATTTATTATAAAGAACCCACTCACCCCTCAAATAATTTATTTAAAGAATCCCAGAAATTTGATATCCGACAACTATACAGCTATAACATATTGAATTTCGTCCACAAACATAAAAATTACATCAACTTCAATAGCCATGAACATAATACACGAACCAAGAATAGGACCTTAAGACCTCCTATATTCAAGTCAATAGGCCAAAAAAGTTTAATATATTTATGTTGCTGCATATATGATTTACTTCCTGCTTCACTAAGATCCATAAAATCTCATATTGTATACAAAAAATGTCAAAAAATGGATAATTGACACAAACAGAGATATTTTTTCAAATTTTTTTAACACGATTTTGAACTGACACACAAGTTTTTAATATAGTTAGTATTAGTTTTAATATACGTATTGTAAAATATATGTATGTATTATAACCCACGCACAAGGTCAGTACCTTCTGTGGGTCAAACAATTTATTTGCCCTGTATTGTTGGTGAATAAATGATTATATTATATTATATATCGCGTGCCGCATGTTGAGGACAAATCTATTTAGGACCGCACTAACGTTAAAGAAGAAAACCAAATGTGGTTTCTGGTGTTGCCTATAAGGTATCTAATAGATGATGTTAGCATTATAAAATAATGTATAATACATGTCATTCATACTTCATACCTCATAAATACATACATTCTAAAAATATTATTTAATAAACCAAATGAAAAATTAGGAAAAAAGTCGGGTACATGTCGCTTCTTTAAGACAGCCTTCACGGTTTCGTAGGAAATTGTCTATAACTCTGTAGTTCTAAATACAGCTGCTTTATGGGCTAGAGTGTCGCAATACTAAAGTTTCAGCTTCTTACCATCCACTGGTATTCGAGGTCTCCTGGTCTCCTCCTTTTCTTAGCGGGAATGTTATCCTCAAAACTAGTTAGCATAATCCTGAATGATGGCTAGCATTAATACAAAATTAAAAAAAGATACTATATTCTTGATGAGTGAGTGAGTTCTATATACGAGTATTATATAGAACACTACAACAAACAGGGTTAAACGGGTCATGAGACTGTTATTAGTTATAATAAGTTCAGGTAGTTTTATTGGAAGAAGGCTCACTAACATAAAAGTACATAAACTTTCTATCCCTTAAAGCACCGATTAGTAGCACACGCTCATTGATTATCCATGATAATTTGTATAATGGACTATATTTCACCAGTAGCTTTAGCATTAAAAATTGAATATATCATAACTTCTTTTCAGTTTCCATTTCCTATGGTTTGGCCACCACTGGCATTTGCGCATCTTTGTCTCACCTGTAGCGTCTGTCATGCGGTCTCTCGATTCTGAAATTGCCTCGCTCTGTGCGAGTTTATTAAAAATATCTGTTAAAATAGCACACTTTAACAGCTTCTTTTAGGGACCACAATTTTTTTTACGTTAAAAATATGAAATTTTTCTAAATTTCGTAGAGCATTATTGTGTTTTAGCACCCTGATGCAACACTACCACGAGAATATAATGCCCCAGTTCTAAAAGACCTGGACTACCATGAAACAGGTCGCTATCTCCGGTGTCCAGGCGGCCATCCTTGGGGACTACGGAAACGATGGGTTGAAATATGCGACAGCTCAAGTCGGGGACGCACAAACACACGGGCTTGAAAAACGTCCACTCAGCTTAACGGAGGTCACCTTGGGGTCGACACTTTTGACATTACTCCACCTATCTACCACAAAAAACAACAATACAAGGAAGCTACATTGATGTTTCCATGTTTCATACCATAAAAATTGATGTAATCGAACTGGAGCCAATATTATTTTGTTTGCCGTTTGACTAGTATCTGCCACTTTTAAGGTTTTTTATGGCCATCCTCCCGCGAAGGCTGAAAATCTATAGCGCTCTAGAGGGCTGCGAGAGAATAAGTATCCGTGCACGTTAGATTTGAAACGCTGCAGGTTGTAGCCGCCGGGAAACAAATTCCCTGTCAGCTCATTGTTCCATAGCGTCGAAGTTCTTCAAAAGAAGGATTGCTGGAGAAGACTGGTTCGGAGAGTAGAGACCTCGACCTGGTATGGATGAGTTCGCATAGCCTAGTCTAGTCTAGTGTTCCTCGTTCGGACAGCCTTTGGTGTTATTATCTGAGAGAGCTTACTATCAATTCAAAATATTTCAACTAATAGGAACAGTTTCGTACGTTGCTTCATACCGTTGTGTCGGATGTTGGGTGCATCTGAATTAAGCTTTAAGGTTTACCTACAGCTTTAAAAATAGTTGTCGTCATAACATGTCGAAAATGCAGTTTTAAACTTTTCGAAAATTTATTAAAATAAATGCCTCATAAATAACATTCACGACTTGTATTATAATAATCGTCTTAATGATCCTTATTATAAACATAAATTTGTATTACATGATATGGACTGGATTCTCATAGTCCACTCAGAAGAGCACAAGATAGGGAAGCATTTACCAAAATGGTTGACAATCTTCATTGGATGCAGTGGAATGGCAGGGTAGAAAAGCAACCCCAACCATCACCAGTAGCCAAAGATTTCCTACCTCATGTTCCCCGAGTCACAGGCAGAATTGGGAGGTTACTGCGGAAGGACAATATTAGGATGACATACAAACCAACTGGGAAAATACAACAGCATTTAAGGACAAGAGGCATCCGTGGACAGCATCAATGATTTATCGGATACCGTGGACTTGTGGTACTGTATACGTCGGAACAACAAAGAAATCGGTACAAACTAGAATTTCGGAACACAAATCAAATTGCCGATTAGGTCAGACGAAGAATCTGCAATAGCTAAGCATGCACTCCAAGACAGCGGTAACCACAGGATAAGGTTTGACGAGACACAGGTTCTGACTGCGACCTCCTCTTATTACGCCAGATTGTACAGGGAGTCCATTGAGATTTATAAACATATAAGAACAACTTCAACAACAAGGAAGAAGCATATAAGCTCAACAGAATATGGATACCCGCCTTAAGAGGCGCAAAGATTCTGGGGCGCGCAGGAGTTCCTCAGGCATCGGCAGTGTACAGCACAGCCACCCCTTCTCCTAATCTGGGGAATATAAGTGCCAACCCTGTGACTCGGTCTCTGTCTCTCGGAACACGCCAAACAGGTGACATCAGTTGCTGAGGATACCGACCACTCGTGTTGGCGAAACGTCAAGCCGCGGTGCATGCCGACGCTAGGGCGGCAGAGCGTATCGACGCCGGCCGAACAGCCCAAGAACCAACAGCTCATCGGATCACGGTCGCGAAAGTCTTACACAATACATTATACTGAGAATCACCATTCTAGTATGTTGTGTGTTCTAAGTTGGGCAACAACTGTTTAATTTTGTTGTTCGGTGATATTTTGGCCTTTGTAGTGGTGGTATGTCTCACAATATAACAAATAAATAAATGAAAAAATAGCCATCCTCATAGCCATCATAACGTCACCCTTCGTCACTGTTTCGCTAATTTCACTTGAAATCACGTTTACTTTTACGGCTATTTTGGAATTTACGCTTCCGGAAAAACAAATTAAATTTTGAAGAAAACATGATTTGATCATGGACTCTGACAATAGGTAAGCATGATATTTTGAATCATATATTCTTGTCTTCCTACTGTTCCTCAGAGAATATTTCAATTTTCAATTTTCAATTTATTTGTACCTACTAATGAGTTACAGATATTGCCACCTCGAAAGCAATGCTTGTATGAGGTATAGGCATATATACATACGATAATTTAGCAAACCTATTAGATTTATCCTATCTGTTAAATGATCATCATGGCTTCAATTCAGTTTTGAAGTTATATCCATCCTGACTTCCGCCTGGACTGAAACGACCCTTCTGCAGCCTTCCACGTGTCTTCGTTTCTTGAATAAATGCATTAATAGGATGTCTGATACATACAATTTTGACGTTACGTATAAATTTTAAACACAATTGCAGAGGTAAGAATGTACATCGAAAGACTTCACAGGTCTAGAAGAAGAAGCTCTTGAAAATTAGAGAATAAATATAAATGCACTACACTCAACTCCACTACACGGAAGGAAAAAGACATGTGTTGAAGAAAAATTGAGCAAGAGTTTAATGTGAATGAAAATGAGTTTATAGTTAGGAGAAGTTTAAAAATCAAATATAATAATATGAAAAGAAAAACCAATGTACGTCATAGTCCATATAGAAGTCAAAATATAACAGTGATTATAGGTTATCAGAATATCGTAACTTCTGAAATGTTACTGTCAAATATATTTCAATTAATCATTGTTCCTGGAAATCATAACTCCTGGGATTAGCTTAATTTTTAATCAATCCCGAGTTACGAGCAAATTAACTGCCAATTGAAAAACGCGCATTTTGCGCTAATTTTAAGATTAACTTTAATTTATACTTAAGTACACTTTGAAAAACCGGGCCTCAGTCAGCTTACGCGTAACATAAGTCTTCATAATTATTAGGAAACTATTGTATGTCTCAGCTACTTGCAGGTTTTAGCTAAGGAAGGCTAGTGTAAAATACGATGCATGTAGAACTTTTGTTTCAAATTAATCGTGACATGTGCTTTCTCTGTTTGTCAATAGAAGCTTACGTTATTCCCACATAACAAAAGTATATACAATGTACATACATTGGATATCGAATCAGTGGATATGTATACCCATAAATGGAGCAAATATGTCAATGGATGTCAAATAGACATCAAAAAAATATACATTTCATGACCGTTTCTTGCGAACTTTCACATCCATGGCATATCCATAGAATGTACATATGTACGTCCAATGTACATGCATAGTAACATAGTAACATAGACCAGGTATGAACATCCATGGTATATCCATTAAATGTACATTCATGTACTTTCAATGCGCATGCATAATGTATGAAAGTTCAATGTAGAGGCAGAAAGATAAACAAACTATATACTTTCATTATGTATTGTTATTAATTCAATTTCTAGTTACAACAAGAATACTTGGCAAAATCGAATACTGTGGCTGTCATCTCTTTCCTGTTAAGTGGCATTTCTGAAATCACAGAGAAATCAAGGTCATAAAATTTTGGAAGTGGTTTGCCCTGCTTACGACTTACCGTCAAACGCTGGATGTGAATGTTATGAGTAGCCAGAAGATAAGTAACATTGCACAATATTTCATTCGATCAGGTAATAAGGCATAAACAGCACCAGCACACATGTTAAGTACGACGAATGACGCGAACGACGGGCTGGCAGTCACTGGCTAGAAATGGCGGCACTAGTTGTCCTTCGCGCAGGCATAAACTACTAGATGTATATATTATGTATATTCACATATGGATATACCTACGTGAATATACATAGTATATTACACTCGTGTATTTCTTTTTTCATATGTACATTTAACGTTCTATGAGTATTCAAAATATACATGTTCAAACTGGAATATCTAATGTACAGTCTGTGGATGTACATATCCATATGGTGTTATGTGGGTTGTGACTGTATCGGCTATGAAGTGGAGCCGAGCATTAATCAAGAAAGGTTTCCACGCATGTTTTCCGACCGATAAATTTTCGGAAAACTTCTGGATAGCAGTGGTGGTATTCCGACCGATTTCAAGGTTACGCCATTAATCATCGCGTCCGTTAATTCTGCATAACAAACAGCAGCCAGGCAGCGACCGTGACTTGCAGTAAGCTGCGATAAATTCTCCCATAGTTTAAAGTTCAGACCAGGAGCTGATGAGTAATATGAAAATTGATAACAATCAGTAACGAGAAGTAAGAGACATTATGTTGTCATTCCATAGGCATCTTTCAAAGTCCGTTGTTCAGCGAAGTTTATGGGATGTATTCATAGTTGCTACTTGAGTGTTCCTTAACACTTTAGTATACCGTAAGTACCCTGTATACAGGGAACTAGCTGAAGTATCAGAATTTGACCGCAAGATATTTTTCATAATTAATACAGGCTGGGGCATAAAAACCAAGTGTTTTTGAAATAATCATAAAATTATTAGTTTTTAGTCTAAAAGAAAAATTATTGGTAGTAGAACATAACTGAAAATATACCATTTTGAACTATCTAAGTGCAAAAATTACATCTGGCATATGATGCAGCCGTTCACGAAAACTGCACTCTACTGTTTCCAGCATGTCTCTGTTGATTTTTGAGAGATTCCATGACGAATCGTTTCCTTCTCTGCATCGAACGTACGGGGCCTGGCCCTTTAAACACGTGACATGACTTACCCTCCAAGAAAAAATCACAAATTGATAAGTTGGGAGACCGGGGAGGTCATGAAATGCCACCAAATCTCGAAATTGAACGATTTGGAAACAGGTGGCGTAGAAGAGCCATGATGGATGCTCTGGCGGTGTGTGCCGTGGCCCCATCTTGCTGGAACCACAAATCTTTGATATCCACATGTTTTCTTTGCAATTCAGGTATAAAGAAGTTATTCACCATATGAATGTAACGTTTAGATGTTACTGTAGCGGTGACGCCATTTTCTCCAAAAAAATATGGGCCAATGAAGCCACGCCATATGCCACACGTTGTTCTTATGTCTACCGCTCCATGATGGCAAGTGGCAAGTAAGAAAGTGAAATGGTTTGAGTCAAGGAATAGATTGTAATAAACCGCGTGCTCCTCCTTTTCTAATATATGAGTACTACTCAAACCAAAAACACTTGGTTTTTATCCCACACCCTGTATAATTAAAAGTCGTACTTATTGTGGAGAGGGGAATTGGGGGGTTAGTTGGTGGCCCTTCCATGATCACTAGCGGAGACTATGTGTATTTCGGCCCCTAGAACAGAAAACTGCTCAAAACAACGGAAAATGAGCCGATAGTAGAAAACAATAGAAAACGACCAGATACAACCGAATGCAACAGAATAGAACAGAAGACAGCTCAAAACAGCAGAAAACAAGCAGATAACAGCGGTAAACAATAGAAAACGACCAAATACAACCAAATACAGCAGAACAGAACAGTAAACAGATCAAAACAACGGAAAACAAGCAGGTAGCAGCGAGAAGCAACAGAAAACGAACAAATACAACATAAAACATCGAAACACAACAGAAAGCCACGAAATGAAGTCGAATACTACAGAAAAGAACAGGAAACAGCTCAAAGCAACGGAAAACAAGCAAATAGCGCAGCGGTAAACAATAAAAAATTACCAAATGCAACCGAGGAAACATTCATAATACAGAGGAGCATCGTGAGGCATTGGCAGTAACAGTAACGAAGAAAGGGCGATAACAGGATAAATTCCACTAGACATAGCAGACCAAGCAGCGTAAGTCAAGGATCAGGCAGAGCTGATAAATCAACTAACGGAATACATTGAATCAGTCAGTACCCAGTTTTTTAATTTGAATAACATGTTACACAAATTTATTCCTTATAATGACAGCTTTTTTTGAATGTTAAAGCGAAGACATGACATCCTCACTAGTGACGCACTAACCGAGACTGAGGACGATAAACAGGGTGGTGATTGTATTCCCACTCGGCTTCGCTAAAAGCGAACTATTACATAGTAAAATTGACGAACTTCCTCCTATATCACAGAACAAATCCCCAAACGACGCATCTTTAATCAGCATAATATCGACTACGTTTCTTTCTTCTATTTCTTCAGCCACTCAATGGGTGTACAAGCCCTATCCCCAACATAGGCTGTTCATACACAGGGTCAACAAACTCGCAAGGCCGATTTGCTCCTGTTGTACTATACAATACGACAAGATGACACAGTTAACTACTCCTTTATTAGCCATGACATGAAGGTTGCTCGCGCAATAGCTGTTGATGGTGAGATACGCAACGTACCCAAAAGCGAGGACGATTATCGGAAGATAATTTATATTGTAAAGAGGAAAATATTCCTTATAGCACATTTCCTCTGCCATCAAAGAGGAGCTAAACCAGAAGGGTTTGAAAATCAAATCGTGCAACAACAAAAATGTTTGTGCTTTTAGAACTTGAACTTCAAAATCAACCCTTTTGATTAAAAGCAAGAATTACCAGACTGAAATCGAATATGTCAAGTTATAACCTCCAATCGACAAACTTCTTCCTCTGTGCTCTTCTCCTTCCTTTTTTCCTTCCTTTCATTTTCTTCCCTTAATTCACCGTGACATTTTCTGGTCTCTGGATAACCAGACCTGACAGACCAATTGACCGACATGACTGCAACTAAGAGCAAAGGTCCACTGGACCGCTCTGACAAAAATTGACGAATTGTAGAACACAAATCGACTGTGTCAAGCTATACCCTCCAACCTACACATATCCCTCTCTTTGCTCTTCTCCTTCCTTCCTCTATTTTTCTTCCCTTACTTCTCCATGACCTTTGTCTGGTCCCTGGGTAACCAGACCTGACAGATCGATTGACCGACATGACTGCAACTAAGAGCAAAGGTCCACCGGACCGCTGTGACAAAAATTGACGAATTGTAGTGTTTTATACCCGTTTTACATCAACAATAAAGCCATGGTTTCGATTCGCGGATTCAGTTCGTGGTCAAAATTGACAAGTGTAAAACAGAAATTGGACGTCAAATAAGGCACTGGAGTTCTTCTTGGATTTATTCACTGATTTAGAACCTGTTGTAATCTGTGGTCAAGTTTGACGTAAAATTCGGTAGTGCCAACCTTAAAAATCATATGATGCATCTCATCCATGTTGCATACCTAAATCATATGACAGCAACAGTGTTGGCAGCACTGCATGCTGTCACAAAATCCATGGTACCATTCACAGACGTAAAACACAATCAGTTTGACCTTGAAAATGATCATGGATTGATCAATGAATGTACTCGCGGAGAAAATGTCGATGTAAAATGGGTATTACAGTCATTCGATACTCAAGTAATAATCTATAAACACGACATTTCGTTGCAGTCAAAGCGATTTTGTAGGTTGATTTATAATAACGGTGATGTGCGATTAAACAAGCAGCCAGAAAGTAGAAAAAAATAATAGGAACACAGTCATATATGCACCGTTAGTTTAAAGCTAAATTATAGGTGCTCTCCTGTTAACATAGTTCTGCTTAAGATTTTTGCTGGTATTTCAAGGAACGATTTGGCGTCTCGTACGGTAAATGTGCACGCATACATAAGAATCTACAGTGTAATATTTCTCCGTCTTTATTCTGTATCAATGCGTGGTTAGTCTACCTGACATTTTTGTTTACCTTATAAAGTATAGGCAAAACACTGGAACTATGTTCGTCCACTTTCTACACTTTTTCCAGCTGTAGTTTCTAAAGCGTCAAGTGATAACTCAAAACGGTCAAGTTAATTTTCCAACTCGTCGCTTGTAATTTCAAACTGTCAGATGTAATTTATACCTGTCAGTTTGAATTTAAGATCGACGAGTTGGACAGTTAACTTGGCCGTTTTGAGTTATCGCTAAACTACAGCTTATTGCTTCGCCGGTGGACGACGTCCACTCAAATTCCGACACAAAGCATTTAGCCGTTCAGCTCTTGCGCTATATACGACCATAAATCGTATCATAGCTTGAAACGGACATTCCAAGCTGCTGGCTAGAGGCTGCCGGCAAGTAAGAGTAGTAGCTGTGTGTAGGTAGTAGAGTGGATTTCAACAAACTCATGATTCACTCTATGTTGACCGTGAATAATAAATTATTGTCTCCGCGTACATTCCTGGAGTCCCAGGAAGGCTTTAGGAATATTATTAATCATATGCAACTATGCAGTTTTGACTTAACCGCCAATCAGCTGGACTGTGATAATTGCACATGCGCATATACTCTAAAGGAAACTGTCTCTCGCAAGTCAGGCCGCAAGAGCTTCCTCTATATCTGCTCTACGTTTGTGAAAAAAAAAAACTCTTCAGGCTCCGATTCAAACGGATGGATCAGTTGATCACTGACAAGTGACAGCACTCCCAACGTATGTAATTACTAAAACAAACTTTCTAGTAAGCGTGTAGTTAACATTAACGGAAAATCAGTTTCAAATACTGAGATTTTTGATTCCATGAGTTTAACGAACATCCAACAACTAAAAAGTCGGATTAAGAACACGGAACACATGGTAAAAAAAGGATGTAAATAACCTGATCGCGATCACTTTCCGTACAACAGTGGACTGATCCTAGCCTAGATCCATCCTAGATCTCTTTCCGAACGTCAATATCAGTGATCCTTGTAATCGGGCTAACCCGATCATAGTGGCCTCTATGGAAGCTATGATTGGGTTAACCCGTTCACAAGGATCACTAGGTAGTTTTCGTTGTTCTTGGTTAATCTTACCGCTTCGGTTAACAAATACGTTGTCAGAACCGCTATTTGACAGATATATAAATAGTTTTCGGAGCAAGACGCCACTGTAAGATGCCCCTCAAACCTTATCTTGAGCTGCAACTTTGACACCATAACGTCAAAATAGCAGATAAGTATTGTAAAGGTTGTTGTTTGAAAGAAAATCATAATTCAATAGTCTTCGCTGTAGTTTGCCCTAAAATGATGGACGAGTTGATTTTATTGGACTCCAGTAATGACTCAGATTTTAAAGATGCGATCTTGTTGGAAGTACTTGACAACAACAACATCGAATACAGAGCCGACCTTTACGGGAGATTCAACTTAGATATGCTCTCGGAGCAGGAGTGTAAAGTGAATTTCCGCTTCGAAAAACGGCATATTCCGATATTGGTATAAGCACTCAGAATTCCAGATGAGCTTAATACAGACAGGCAACATGAGGTTTCTGGGCAAGAAGCAGATCTACTCAAAAGTCAAAACCAGTGTCACTGTCAAAACCAAAACAGGTTTTGATCCAATTTTTAAGGCCTGGTCAAACAGAGAACGCGGCGGTCCGGCGTTCTCTAACAATACAATGGAACGCCGAACGCCGCGTTCTAGACCGCCGCGTTACAGCGTTCCATTGTATTGTTAGAGAACGCCGGACCGCCGCGTTCTCTGTTTGACCGGGCCTTTATTCGTGCTGCGCATGCGTGTCGCTTCATTAATCGCTATGGCTATCGTCCGTACAACACCGGCATTTAGAGTTACGATATACGTAAAACGAAATGCAAATGTCAAAGTTGTCAAATAGCGTTACTTTGTAAGTAACGAAAACTGCCTATTGATCCTGATCCTGATCGGAATATGATCTAGGGTCAGTCAGAAATAAGGTCAATTCGTTTTTGTACGGTAAGTGATTGCGATCGGACCAGTAGCTGCTTTCCTTAACCATCTGTATTTTATTCTTAAACCAAATTTTTCGTTATTGGGTGTGCGTTAAATCCATGGAATCGTAAATCCCACTCGACAGCTGATTGACATATAACTGATCGATCCCGATTCAGATCACTGTTTCCGTAAAGGCCTAGTGTCTGGATATGCTTATAAATTATTAATCCTTAAACAGCGGATGCTAATCAAACTGATCTTAGATCACAGGTTCCGTAAAGGCCTTCAAACAAGGTTTTCTAGGCCTAAAGCCTTTACGGAAACAGTGATCTGGATCCGGATCGATCAGTTATATACAAAACAGCTGTCAAGTGGGATTTATGATTCCATGAATTTAACGGACATTGAATAACGAAAAAGTAATCACTTACTGTACGGGAGTGAACTGACCCTATTTCTGATAGATCCTAGATCACCTTCCGAACGTCAGGAACTGTGATCCCTGCGATCGGGTCTTGGATCGGGTTAACCCCATCATAGTTTCCGTAAAGGCCTTCTATCTGTGCTTTTCTGTCTGCTTTTCTGTGCTTACCTGTCTGTGTGCTTTTCGGCGTAGGTACCTATTTTGTGCTGTGTTTTGTACTTTCCGCTTTCCGGGGATTTTGTGTTCCGGCATGTCTGGCGTTAGCTGGGTATGTTTGTATGTTGTCAATAAAGTCTTCGGTATTTTATAATTATGCTAGCGGGTTCAGGCGTACCTGTCTGTGACACTGCCCACAAACTTTGGAGCATGTTATCCCGACTTTTCTACAACCGCAGTGCGCGCCACACCCTTTCTTACAATTAGAGAATATTGTGTTATTTAATAGTTCGTCTGGAGCAGGTGCCAGTAGTGTTGATTTCGGCTGCGATATGCCATTCTTGGATCTCAACCCCATTTTTCATCTCCATCATGTTATATGGTATAGAGGCAGCCACACTAACAGAAACTATGATGAAACGAATAGAAGCTTTTGAAATGTGGTTTTATAGGCGAATATTGAGAATATCGTATATAGATCATGTTACCAACGAGGAAGTTTTAAGACAGCTCTCCAAGACGAAAAAACTCGCTACAGAAGTTAAAATAAGAAAATTACATTACCTGAGCCATAGAGAGGTGAAAGATATCAAATTCTCCATGTCATTATGCAAGGAAACATTGATGGCAAACGTAATGTAGGAAGAAGATGCACCTCGCGGCTTCATAACTTGAGGGAGTGGTATAACTGCTCCACAACACAATAATTATTCAGAGCCACAGTTAATAAATTGAAAATTGTCATGATGGTCGACAACCTTCTGAAGAAGATGGCAGCCTAAAAACAAGATATAAAACATGTTAATACATAATTTTGTAGTGAATCCTATTTTACGTAAGCTTTGTTATGAGTGTTTGCTACATCAGATTTATTGGAAGGGAGCTTTTGCGAAAACCGATTTATAAGTACAGGCATACGAGATTTTTTGTGCTTCACTGGCACATCAAAATGAAGTTTTCTGCAAACAGTCATCACGACCCCGAGTGAAGATAGTTTCCAATAAAGAACTAACCTCACTCAAAAACACCAATCCAATGCACTAATGCACCCGATCTTTTCCAGTCTACCGCAATCTCAATTTGGGCGTGACTGGCGTGCAGCACAACAGACTACGACGCAATCTCAAAGTGCGATAAATCACAACAAACTAACATAGCAGTTCTATTTCGGGACAGCAACGACAAATAAACTTGGTCCAATTGACGTTAAAATTCAAATTAAAAGTGAAACACACCGGGGAATGGAGCGTAGCGTACGCCACATTACCGTTACGATTCTCTCCATTGCAGCACATAGCGTTGCAGGAGCCGTGGGGATATGCAAGTGTTATGCTACATAAAACCTGACACCATCTCCTCTTAGGCAAATGTCATACGGTTGCGATAGAAATTAAACGGAACGTCGCTTTGCCACCGCACCGGTATCACCTTTCCGGCTGTAATAGTACTGGCGGCAACCGTGGAGTATTAAAGGCGCTTTCAGGGGCGTACTGGATCCCATCACGACACTATAGACAATTCGCTTGAGAAAGCAAACGTAAACAATAATCAGAAGTGAAACCCAACTTTGGTCCATGGCAAACCGTAACCAGCAACCGACGACTGCAAACCACCATCACTCGACTTCGACTTGGACACACACGAGCTACCCATGGTTATCTTCTAGCTCAAGAACCAGAACCTATGTGTGTTATATGTAATGCGCAGTTAACAGTGAAACATGTTTTAGTGGAGTGCCCAATGTACGAGATATAGAGGTTCATGTATAAACTGCAAAAATCGCTACCAGAAATCCTGCGCCCACACTGTGATATGATAAAACTTACTAACTTTCTAAAATCATGTGGTTTTCTATATAAATTGTAATATTAATAATTCCCCGCTAATAACCCTTGGGTTGATGCGGTTAATTAAATTAAAAAAAAATGCGTGTTTGCCACATGAGAATCTAACAATCGCTTCATTGAAGCCAAAAAAGTTTTGTGTGCCGAATCGTGTGGAAGTAAACCAGATCGATTTCCAGCTACATCATTTTGGTATTAATTTTTGTAGGTTTTTTAAGATCATCACTCATTGCCCATCAAGTTTTTGTAGCATAAAAGTAAGTATTTTGAACTTCTATGTCTTGTATTTGTAAAATCTTACTACAACCTTGTACATTAAATTAATCTTATGAGTAGTGTAAATGTTTGCAAATGGTCATTTATATCTATTATACACTACATAAATATATGGATAGAAACAATTATTTGGCTTTGGTCTCCTCTTAGAATTTGTCTTAGAAAATAGGTACTTATGTTGTTCAATTTTTTGTTTACTAATTTGAGAGGAGGGTCGTATTATTAATTATTTTAATTATATTATCTGACCAGCCGACCTGAAGCTACAGAAGGAATGCGGTCAAAAATGTTCGATTTCGCCAAGTTTATTTATAAAAAAGCAGAATTAACGGTAATAGCAATTTAAGACATTTTTGTAGCTACTTTAATATAGTTGTTAATGTATTTTTATTTAATAACTGATATTTTTATATATTTGTTCATGTATTTTTATTTAATAACCAATATTTCTAAATCTGCCTGTTATAAAATGTACATATTTTCTGAAAATATCATCAACTTCGGGGAATCGGCAACAACTCACGAATCCTGTCATCCAACGTCTGGTCAGGGAACCTTATTGGTTGATGATCTGCTACCATGCCGCTGCCATGGAGACTAAACTTTCCTATTGGCCGCCCAGCCACCAACTTTATGTTCCTGTGTCCTCTCTGTCTGGAAATATCGAAATACCAGTGGCGTTTTGTACGTCGTGTTTATAATCTTTCTACAGATTGTCCCAAACTATTTGAATATCTGTTTTGTCGAGTTTATTGTGTTGTCAGCTTGTTAGGAATACTGTTTTTCGTCGCTATTATTGTTATTATTTTATTTAAAGATGAACATTTCTACCAAAGGAAACACGCTTCATAGCCCTGAAATAATCACGTAAAATCCGCACGCACATGGCTATTTTATTAATGAAATCGGCCATGTTTTTTTACAACTATACCCCTCTTACCGATATTCCGTAGCTTCAGAACCGTTGGCCAGGTAATACATAGCACACGGTTTATTGTTTATATGCGAGAAATACCGGATAAGTGGTTGTAAATTGAATAGAAATAAAAAGTCATGAATAAACTTTTAGATCCAAAAAGATCACCTTTATTTACTACTTCCACATACAGCTCACGTTTATATTGTTTGTTCATTGCGAATTTTGTTAAACAAAAGTAAATCAAGGAGCAATTAGATGGAATTTGGCGCCGTATGTCTTTATTAAGATCGCACACGCTACGAATAACAGCATAGTAAACAATCAGCACAATAACTCAGGTTGACGGCAATTACACGCGCGTCCCCACTTTTGGATGATTTCTTTGTAGGGATGCTAACGATATTTCGATACTTTTACTTCTGCACTAATATCGAGTATTTTTATCTTAGATACCTTTTGAGCAATTCCACGCTGGTATCGATACTTTTGTAGGGGTATCGGTGTCGAAAATAATTCTATAATTATTGAGGGGTGTAATCATTCTACCCAAACTTCACAGCCGATCATCAATAAATCATCCCAAGGTCAAATTTTCTGGGAACCATTTTTATATAGGAAATCCTCAGAGATATTGTACTGGTTGTTTACTATGCTGTGCTACTAATTATGCCACGAACAATTTCTGACAATTGACTATATTCAATTTCGCATCTAGACACTGACAAATGTTTCTGTGATCTGACCTGTTGGGATACCTCTCCAGTGTCACAGATTGTAGTGCCGGAAAAGAAATTAGTTAACGTACGTTTGGCGGAAATCTTCAACGGAATTGGAACATTATCAGGTATCCGGTTTTATTATAAGGAATTGTAAGGGGTTTAATAACATTTCGATGCTTATGACTCTTTACCGAAATTTGGTTCGGAGTAAGTTAGAGTATGGGTCACTTATATGGTATCCTATTCATAACGTATAGATAAATGCCATTGAAAGAGTTCAAAAGAAATTTTTAATGTATCTATCTATCTCTTAAAATTGATGGCATCTATCCTCCTAGAGGTAGTAACTATGTAGAGTTGCTTAATAGATTTGATATAGCATCTCTTGAAGTGAGAAGAGTTCATTACTCTGTTCTGTTCATGTTTGAACTCTTACATGACGCTATTGATTGCTTTGATTTGTTGGCAAATATTAATATTTTAGCGCCTATGATGCTATCTAGATCGAATGCTAACTTTTACTCTGTGAGATCTCAAACAAACTTAATGTCAAAGGCCCGGTTACCTTAATGTCTCATAACTCAAATAAATTGTCTGATGTAAGTGATACTTTATCTTGTTGTCTCAGTGAATTTAGGGACATTATTCGAATTCACCTTCAGTGAATTTTTTCTATGTATATGTGTGTTGTCCATGTCAAAGTTTACGGAATATATATAAGTTGGATCACTCCGCAAAAATATCAAAACGGCCTACCCATTGCTCCGCAGTGTACCGACGTCAGCCGGGAGATATGGGGCGACGCGAAGTAGAGGTTGAACGTGTTTAACGCGAAGTGTATACAGTGTCTCAAATATATCGGATTTTGTTATCTCGGATTTGTTTGCAGGAAATGGAAATATTTTTAGAAGTTTTATTTTATCAGTTAAATTTATTAATGGATGGAAAATAACAATCAGATCCATCCTTATTTTTTGGTAAACCTTGAAACATAAAGGATATAAATACAGGGTGTTTCACGACGATTAAGATAAGCAATATGTCGGAACTGGGCAGTAGTATAGAACTATAATTTTGGGGATACAAATTAGAGCAGATGTTGTGTCTTCTTTTGTCATTGTACTGCCCAATGAGGTATTTGTTTTTGGTCACACGACATTCGATGCAAAATTATTAATGGGTCGCCCTGTACATATGTGCCTTTCTGTGTTCCTCCCCATAAAACAATTCCAACTAACTAGCACACTTCTAAAGTGGGGTCTAAAGTGATTAAATCAAGACCTACAGGTACTTGAAGGATTCTATCACGCTAAAAGCGTATAGTGAGACAAAATATTAATACCACCCAGGGACATTGCAAATTATATTTTAGAGCTCGTAAATATTTTTATTTATAACATTAACAATTCATTTTTTACAGTAGCAACTGGAATGACACTGAAAAGCAAAATGTCAAAAATAATTTATTCACAGCCATGTAAAGCATTTGCACATGATTATCTTTTAAAATTGTACATACGAGTTCGTATATACTATACCATAAATTTTATGAGCTGTGGTCTCAAAAATAAGCCAAATAAACAAAACATTAAGGTAAAAATACTACAGCACCTTTGAACCAATTTTTACTTATCTACGAAATAGCTACAATATGTGAAATCATTTGAAATTCATTAGTAATAGTTTTACTAGGTTTTATTTTTGATATCCATTTATGTAACTTAGTGTATTAGCAAAATACACGTTACATTTGTATTTGTATGTTTAAATCGGCTGTCAATACTTAGTCTTTCAATGACCCTCGTATATACGTAAAACCCAAGCGTTAGCAAGGCCCCGCTGAAAGACCCTCGTATTTGGGTAAAAACCAACGCAAAAACTAACTGGCGCGTGCGGCCGCGGTATCGCTTTGATGTGAGATCTTCAAGGTGCCGACGGAGAGTGATCCAAATTATATGTATTCCGTAAACTTCATTTCGGGTATACTTATTGGATACGAGGCAGCTAAATGTAAGTTAAATTATAGTTTAAAGAGTATAAAATTTATAACGTGTATATATATATGTGAGTGTATGTACATGTATATGTTTTTTTCTTTTTGCTGTTAAGTTAGTTTTAGTATAGACCAGGCGTAGGTTATGTAATGCATATTGATTAATATTGCTCTGTAAATGGTACCTGTTACTGTTGGACAATAAAACTTACTATTATTATAATAGCTGGCAACACTGGATGTAAATTGTCGCCCGCAGACGTACACACTGTACACAGGATTTCATAGTGCCTAATTAGTAACTGTGAAGGCTCTGTTCTCTGCCGAACCCGAAGTGCTCGACTGCCGACAACCGGCTGCCTCACCGCCGCGCCATTCCGTTCCGTTTTGAGATAATAAACGTTAACATGTGTAATTACGTTATTTGTTTGCTCATATAACTGGAGTCGGAGAAAACTTAAGGGCACATGTACCGTTATAGTAGTGTAGCGTCGTGCCATCCACAAAATGAACTGCTCTCGGTTGTATATGATACAACTTGCTTACGTAGCTTTATTACCCTTAACAATATTCTGCTATGGAGCAGATAACTAACAAGAGGAAGCAGTTACAGGGGACGATTAAAACTACACACAAATAATTATTTCTGAAAGTTAAACGTGTAAATTGGGTTATCCATTAGTAAATTATAAATTATTAATTAAACTTAAAAAAATCGGAAGCTTCGCCATCAGCAGATGTTAAAATATTGGTTACTTGGTAAGCGATAAAGCTAACATAAACTGTAGACTAACTGTAGCCCATATTTTTACACGCAATGAATATTTTTACGCCAGAATCCTTTTCAACCTTCCGGTTTCACTCAAAAATATTATTACACTAGAAAACAAAGTCACCATCATCATAGTCACAATGTCTTAACAGACATGTTGTGAACTCGTAAAATGCATTTACTCATTTTACGAGTTTCTCTTGGGATATCATCTTTATGATCTTTAATGCAGTGTTTCCCATTTGCTTTCTGCATCCTCGTTCACCAGATGATATCTACAGGTTCATCCGCCTTTAGGGGCAATTTCTCACCCCAAGGACAAGACAGGGATGCTCTCGCCATAGTGTTCGCCAACGTCTGGGAGTCCGGACAAGGCACATGAAAGAAGAAGGACAAGAAGGTGCCCTGACTCTTCTCAACTCGTTCACCCAAAGCTGTTGGTTGAGAAGAGGTTACTGCTTATACCGACAGTAGTTCGGTGCCTGTTAGTCGCTTCTTACGACATGCAGGATATACGATGGGAGTACTGGCCTATCTAAAAAAAAGTCTCATATCCTGTTAAACATATCTGCAGTTTTTAAATAGAAAACAGAGGGTAACGATTTACTTTAGGGTGGTGCCCCCATATGTCAATCGAAAGGGCTCGAGGTGGGGAGCAATAATGTCCATGGGCACAACACCCGGGAACGAAAGACAAAAAAGTTATGCAGGAACATTTTGGGAATTTTTCGAAATTTTTTTTCTCATTAAGAGTCATTGCAATCAAAAGGAACATATTCATTTTATTTATTAAGTAAGAAAAAAGCAAGAACAATCAAAGTTTAGTCAACTCATAAGGCTGACTAGTCAGCCTAACCTAACACAACCTAACATAACCTAACTTAACCTACGTGAAAGACTTCATTCACTTTTAACGAGAAAGGAAAATTCCCATAGACTTAACATGGGAAATTGTTTCCTCCGTAACTTTTTTGTGCTTCGTTTCCGGGTGTTGTGCCCAGGGACATTATTGCTTCCCACCTCGAGCCCTTTCGATTGACATATAGGGGCGCCACCTAGCAGCTGTACCCTAAAGTAAATCGTAGCCAAACAGAGTACTGGCCTATCTAAAAACTGCAGATATGTTTAACAGGATATGAGATATAGTCAAGTAATAGCAAGGATAGTAGATCCAACTATAGAGCAACATGAGCCTTGAGAGACCTATGTATCAGAAGATATCCGAAACACCACTACACCTTTTTGAAAATCAAAACGCGTCGTAAGTAAATCAGACTAACTGTTCTGATTAACATTTGATACTTTCTGATTATCATTTGACTATTCTGATTTACAATGAGGCTTTCTGGATTGCAGTTGACGTTTTCTGATTAACAGCTGGAAAAGGTGTAGTGGCGCGGAGTACGTACACCTCATGCGATTATAGAATTCAACAAGATGCAAAGTTCTGGATAAAAATTACCTTTGACGTCGATGCCGCTGAACAAACAACAAAAACAGCTATCATATCTATAATTACAGGGTGTTTCATAAGTTGGGACTTTTTTTCATACAGCGGATAGTACTCGCCAAAATGAGTGTTTTTTCCCAGTAACATATAAACAAGATATTTAGAGAAAACGAGATACTGACCATTAAAGGAATCCTCAATTCTAAGTCCGTCCCTGGGCAATGGCTCACCATGTCAGAATATCACAACAAACAAGACAGCGCTAGTGGTGCCCGAACCGCCGATGCCAGTGAGAAAAACAGGCAGTTCATCATACCGTCGCGTTGCTGTGGCTACAACTGCCGATCGGACTTTAAAAACAACAACAATGGTCCATGCTTATAATAATAATGAACTGGTGGACATGATTTTAATGTACGGTGAGTGTGGGCAAAATACCGCTGCGGCTTCGAAAGTGTACGCCGATCGTTTCCCTAACGGTACTCCACTTCGTCGATTTGTCTAGCTTGTGCAAAGAGCCAGACACACAGGATGTCTGAATCCACATCGTCGTGGTCACGCTGGAAGACCTCGACAACGTCGTGTGGTCCAAATTGAAGAAGACATCGCAAATCGTACTTTTACCTGTAAGGCGCCTGCGGCAGGACCGTACTTACAACTTCCGTAGCTACCAAATAGTGATACATGCTTGAAATTTTTTATACTGTTTTGCTGCTGATTCACCGTGCATTAGCTTTGCCGTTTCAAGAGGAGAGTCCCAACTTTTAGAACACCCTGTATATTATATTACCCTATCGATTCGAATGTAGCAGAGGGAAATAAAAAGGATAACTATCAAGCACCAGGGATTTTTTCTCGTTCACGAGCAGTTTTTTTTTTTTGGTCTAATGAAAAATGGTGCTCAGTACCGAGCAAATCTGAGGGCACCTTTTTTGCTGGAAATTAGGACAAGCTTTAGAAATGGTGAAAGTGCGCACTTATGGGTGCCTATAAAAACAGGCGCATGCATCATTATTCATAATTTCAATGATTATTGTTCTAAACAGAAAATGACAAATTACTATTTGCTATACAACTCCAATACATATTTGAGGCATCAGAGATCTAGCTAGTTATTCTAATGCTAATGAGCAGGCAGATAAAGCCACATAACCATACCTCGACATATTACCAATAAAGACGTTACAAGGCCCCGACCCTGATATACAAAGCTGGAATTTCTTTGAAGCTACCCCAGTCTCCTGAATGTTTAAATTCATTCAAATTCAAATGTTGATGGGTGGGATCCACAGGATCAACATTTCACTCACTTCCTTATAAGGATCACTTCATTATAAGGTCATAGGGGATAGTAGTAGTCATTTTTCTATTATAGAGGGTTTAGCAAAATTGGAAGGACAGAAACACTTGCATATCCGAAAATGTGAGAGAGCGTCTGCCCGCCTAATACTGTACGAGCTTGAGTCCTCCAATCGCATATCTAACGGATGCGAACATGTCCATCCGACATGCCACCACGGCCCGACTGGCTAAAACGTATTCCCTCTTTTCTTACCTCCAAGCCCTACTACCACTCACGGAACCTCCGTCGAACGACATAACAACATGAGTGTAGGACTGGTTCAAGCTCGCTAATCTTGTGGCTTGATTACCTCTTCTGCCTTCTTGGCGCTCAGGCTATTCCCCACCATGCAGTGGATGGTCCTCCAATAGATTTCATGGGTGACTAAGATGCTCCGACAGGTTTGCATAGGTTTCTTGTCTATATGTAAGCCATCTGTCATACTCAAAGAGAGTATGTTATGCCGTGTCTACGTGACCGCAATGTACTGATCATTAGTAGCTCTTCCTATCCTTTGTTGATAAACACGAAGCGGACCATGTGCAGTTAGAGCCTGCGCCAGGAAATAGAAGGTAGTCTTGTGCTCCCAATTCACCTTTTCTCCTTTTGATGATATCAGTCTATTTGTCCATGGACCAGCCTCCGTCACTTGATACCATATCTGCTGCCGCTTGCCTGTAGTCCGTTGTCTGCAGTCTTTCCGCATCTTCTCTGTGTCCCTTGTAACAAGTAGGTTTGTCTTCTCTCTTCAGCCAGCAGCTATAAGGGTGGTGGCACTGTCATCACTTGTAAGGCTTTACAAGATGCTGTACGATAGCCACTGGCTACCCTTAGCAGTGACTTCCTTTGCAGTCTGTCCAACTCATGCTGATGTTTTTTTCCTTTTGAGTACTTTGTGCCATACTAGAGCTCCGTAAAGGATAACTGACTCCTAATTTCCTACTGCTGGGTCTCCCAATATTCGGCACCAATCTAGAAAGTATTGCTATACATACTATGTAGCTTCTACCTTTTGGGTTGACTTTTTAATGTAGCCTGAGAAGCATCTCTAGTTGTCCTTATAGACTCTCAAGTACCTCATGGACTCACTGCATCTAAGCTGACAGTTCACGCCCTTCCTTTTTATCCTATATTGTGGTAGCATCACTGCCTCAGCTTTTGTGGAGCTAAATCTAGGTGACGATCCCCGATTCAGTCGTCAATCTTCTGTAGGGTCTGCTTTACTTAGTATGAGAGGGATATCTCGTCCTTGGTTGTGTCGACTAAGGCTAAATCATCTGCGAGGCCTATTGTTTCAATGCTGCCAGATAGCAGTAACTTCAGTATCCCATCGTATGATAATAAAATCTTATTAAATTTGTTGGCGTTTAAATATCACATCTAAATTTTAAGTTTAAAATGGTGAAGTCATCAACAGTATTAAAGCAGAATGCATGCTGCTGCTCAGGGTGAATAAAGAGGCGCAACAGTGGAGCTAGGTTAGCTAAATTTCAATGTATATTTTCAACATGTCAATTCAAATACCTCATACAATGCGTAACCTTCGGGGTGGCAGTATTTGTCTTATATAGTACAAATAAATTATAAAGGATTTTTCATAGGGTGCTGACTCTTGTGGAATCTCTGTGGACATAGGCAGATCTACTTTGGATATTCATAGATATCATCCTGTCCTTGAGATAATTGCTTATTATAGTATGAAGATATTCTCAGTGACTGCGTAGTTCACTCGTTATGGAGATATTTGTATTTGTAGTAGTTCTCCACAACAAAATGTTTTGCTACTAATTCTCCAGCTATGTACGGAAGAAATAAGGCCGAAAACATGTATCAACATCATCATTAAAGTACTGTTTCCGTCTATACGGACTTATATCCTTTAACAAAGCCTGCAAAGCTCGTTATTGCGATTCCTACAAAGACCTTTAATTCCGGAGATAGGAAGTATGCGAGATCTCGACTGTGTGTACACGCTTCATTTCCCATTTTCCACTTTCTACACATCTTTCGAATCCGAGCTTTTTGTTGAAAAAAGAGTTGTGTGCGCGAAAGAACAAAAATCTTATATACGAGTCTGGGAAAGAATTTAATAAAGTGACAGTCCTTCGTTTTTCCATTAGAGTTTATGACGCGAGACATCATCGCAAGCTGTAGAGACGGGTAGCTTTCATTTTATTTCTGTGTAAGAAACACGCCCATAGTGTTCTGGATTCCTACATGATCTTTTGCAATCAATTTTGTTATTTGATGGTTACACCCATTTTAAGTATCTTGGATGCTACATCACAGAACACTAGATCCAGATAAGGAGATTAAGTGCCGGATGGAAGCAGCCCGTACAACTTTCTTAAAAATGAGATCATTCTTCTCTAATGACAACCTAAATCTGAAATTGCGGCAACGAATGATAAAATGTTATATTTGGTCTATATTGTTATATGGGGCTGAGACCTGGATTTTAAAGGCCGCTACAATCAACCGCCTAGAAGCATTCGAAATGTGGTTACATAGAAGAATGCTCCGTATACCGTGGACAGCTATGCAGACCAACGAAGCAGTATTGAATAGAGCCAATGCAGTCTATGAGCTGTTCGAAACGATCAAGGTAAGAAAGATATCATATCTGGAACATGTTCTTAGAGGTGACTGACACAAAATCCTTCATCTTATAATAAAGGGAAAAATCGAGGGACGAAGAGGAATTGGAAGGAAACAGATATCATGGCTCAAGAATATTAGAGACTGGACAGGAATAAGCAGTGCAGAACAACTGTTCAGAATAGCCGAAAGCCGTGAACAACTCGCCATTGTAATTGCCGACGTTAGGGGGACCTGATATGGCACCGAAAGAAGAATAAGATGGTTAGACATATTATCTTAGTTATTTCGGCAAAATCATGTAAGGTCCATAAACGCCGTTTGCGTCCGAAATACATCCAAAACTGTATAGACGGTCGGTTTTATAATCCTTTATTAATGAATAAATATGATGTTTTTCTCTTGCACCATCTATGACTAGCTTATAATAAATATCACTGCAACTTGCGCGAATTTTACATTTCAGTTGTATACGAGTATGTTATTGTGATATATTATAAGGCTTAGTTCAGATGACGCGCGTCCGACGCGCGTTCGCTTGACGCTCGTTTTGAAAATACACATAATTAATTCAAGCTTCTCACATGGACGCGCGTACGACGCCACTAGACTCAGAGAATCGCGCGTATTGAAATACTAGACCACTACTACATACTACATACTAGTTTTACCATTTGGGCATGGGAGTGTTTTTTGGCTATTTCCGCAATTGTGGTTGTCGACATTCCAGAAAGCTCATATGGTCCTAAAATTATTTGGTCAGCGGTCTTCCTGGGTAGACCGTCCGCTATATAGTTAGTTGCCTTTGTTGTTGTTGTGCCCTTTAACCCACCCGTTTTTGTCCGAAGCATGGGCTAAAGACTGGAGGCATTTAAGCATTTAAGCAAAGCATACAATCTATTCGATGTACAAAAATGATTAGTGCAACAGCAGTTCGTGATAATTCATCTGACAAAAATTAATTTTGTTTCAATAGCCCTTGTTGTTCGCCGAACTATAATCAGTATTCGGCGGGACTGATGTCCCGATTCAACGAACGTAAAAAGAAAGAACAGAGGGATCATCTCAGTGTTATTATCGGCGCCAACCCGCCAACATGGACGAGGTTGTTTCGTTGTGTTGTTTCGGTGTTAGCCGTATTGTGTCATCTCGTGGTTTTACGTATTGCATCAGCAATTGTGTGATTCAAATGTGTCCACTTATATATTAAATGCAGGACCTACTGAGAAATTGGGGTTTAGAAGAGCTAACACCTACATTTGAATGTAGGCATTTAGATTAGTCAGACAGTTATATTTCAGGTAAAAATGCAACAACTGGTGCAGGCTTATGTCTAATTCTTACATCATGCTCCTTATAACTTCATACAAAATCACACAATTAAACATCCAAACAAATCGATCAGCTGTCCTCGCAATCTGTTGGTCTAAGTAAAAGAAAGTAGTTTAGAATCAAATACCAAACACAGATTCGATTCAACGACAGGCTGCGATTGAGTTATTCATTGGAATTCAATGACATCTTGTAGCTGAATTGACAATACGATATAATTCGTTACGAACTATACACTTCCCATGGGATAAAACATCGCTATATTTGAGGAATGCTGAGTGTAACGTCCCATTGAATCCAAGCGTAAGTCTTTGACAGAACGACAGCTTTTTCTGTGTGTGTTGAGGTGATTGATGAGGGAATCGTCTAATAAGCATATTATTAGACCCAAAATATTTTAGTTCACTTTGGTGTGTGATCCTAGACATATAGCTAAAGCACAGCATAGAAAACAACCAGCACAATAACTCAAGATGGCGTAAATTACACGCGCATCCCCACTTTTGGATGGGTTTTTTGTAGGGATGGTAACGGTACTTCGATACTTCTGCACTAATATCGAGTTTCTTTGTCATCGATACTTTTTGAGGCATTTCAAGCTGGTATCGATAATTTTGTATCGGTATCGAAAACAATTATATAATTATTGAGGGGTGTAATCAGTTGCACAAAATGCTCTCTACGAACCAAACGCGCCTATTTGGATAAAAAATATAGAGTTGGTACCGGTATCGATATTTTCGTTTTCGCATCTCTACCCAAACTTGACAGCCGTAAAATCATCCAAAAACCCTCCCAAGGTCAAATTTTGTGAGATCCATTTTTATATAGGAAATCCTCAGAGATATTATGCTGGTTGTTTTCTATGCTGTGGCTAAAGCATGAGCATCACATGCAACTTGTGCGAGATAGTTCCGAAAAACTCGGAGGATAATAGACGAGAGTACAATACAAGTAACTGTCCAGCGGACACGGACGCTGAAACAAGCTGAAATGGTTAGGTGAGCGCAGAATACGTGACTTTGATCGTCGTGCAGTACCCGTTCGAATCGGGCCTAATTCGTGACCGGCAGCGCTTGGGCGGCGCGGCCGGCCGTGACCTACGGCGCGGCTGATAGTACCGCGTAATTCGCCGGAGGAGGTAGGTACTGCCCGCGGTGGTACCGACGACGGTACTGGTACGACCAGCGTGCGCGCTGGAAGAACGGGAAACGCGTCGTGACGTCTTCAGTTGCAAACTGTGAAATTATGTTTATCTGATATTCGTCATCTATGTCATTTCTGCGCTCGCGTTCGCCAGCACGATGGTCGTACTGTATGCCTTCCGGGTAGAAAAGAGACACGTAACACCGGTACCAACTAACTGATTCGTCTTGTCGTAGCCTAATTTGGTCGACCGTAGGTCGCGCTTTATACAGGATGTCCCCTTATAATTAGAGGCCTCCTTAGGGACTTTTTTCTCGCACGAACAAGTAGCTTAAAATTTGACATTATGGAATATGGAATATTACTGACCTGGAATGAAGATACTATATTGTTTTTTAATTTCCTCTTTATGACACTATTCATTTGGTGGAAAAGAATGACCAAGAGCTAGAAAGTAATAGAAAATATAGAGTAATTTCTGGACTGACATGCTTGCAACTCGCACCTGTTCTACGTGGTAATATTGTACATATATTCTATCCAGTTGAAATCCTGGAGTTCTTCAACCTTAGCAAATTTTAAAATTTTATGACATTTCGCTTATATGTAATATGATTTTTTATACTCGTTTATTCAACATTTATTAAACATCGAGCAATAAAGTCAGTAGGCCGTTGTGAAGTAGTTCAAAGTTTTGTGTACCTCGGTTCTTTGATCGACAATTCAGGAAGCTGTGAAAAATGAGATTCGACGGCGCATTCAACAGGCACGTGTGGCCGTGCCAAAACTTACTAAAATATGGCGTGACGATAACATCACTAAAGCTACCAAAATGTCGCTGGTTCAGTCTCTTGTGTTCTCCATATTTTTGTATGCCTCGGAAACTTGGACTGTTAAAAAGGCAGATCGAGCTCGCATAGATGCTTTTGAAATGTGGACGTGGAAGAGAATGCTGAGAGTTTCTTATGCCGCCCATCGAATTAACATTTCCATACCGGATGAGCTTGGTAATCCAAAGAGACTATCCCCCATTGTGTCGACGAGAATGCTTAATTTCTTCGGACATATACACAGAAACAATAATATGGAGAAACTTGTAGTTCACAATCATGCCCCGAGAGTGAGCGGCGCTGTGGACGTTCCCCTACACGCTGGGTGGATACGACGAAACAGTTGCTGGATATGAGTACCAAGAGCGCCACTGAACTGACAGTAAATCGCGAACGATGGAGAGCTATAGTTCTCAAAACTGTTGATAATACTCGTGTCGGCAATACTCTAGCTCCGACTTAATGCATTTTACGAGTTCACAACATGTCAGTTAAGACATTGTGACTATGATGATGATTTAACGTGTGCCGGCAAACACACAGGAGCAGATAGCAAATAAGGTGTGGCTCTATAATTTCGACTAGTCGTAGGCCGACCCTCCTCCATACCTATTTGTACAATACAGAAACGCTCGGAGCAAGAAGTACCTAGGTCAATGACTTGTGTCGTTTTTGCCACGAATATAGGAAACGACCCTGCGCTATTTTTGTAAGGTTTGTTTTGTTTCCAGAGTGGTTTTGTTTCTATGGCAAGGTCAGTGTATTTAGATATCTCCCCAGCTTAGGCGTTTTGGGATTCATATCGTTGAGAATAGCAAAATCTATCAAATAGGTAGCTTTGTCTGCCTTTGACTGAAAAATTGTATCTGGTCTATTTGCTGGGATAGTTTTGTCTATATAGTATTTCAACGTCCCAGTATAGATTGTTTAATGAGAAAGCGAGTGAGAAAGTTTCCATTTTTTCAAATTTTCGTTAATCAGATAGTCCTAAAGAGTTAGAGAACAACGGCGAAACAATTTTGTAATTATCTCCATTTACTGAAAAGTTATAGTCCTTCAAATATGTGTATCCTTCGCGCGAAGCCGCTGTGACGTCACACGACACAACGCCAGCCTGTGTGTGCCCTGTCGAGGATGCTGCCCCCGCAAGCCACCGCGCCGCCGACGCCGGCCTCCTCGTTCATGTTGTTGTTGCTTGTTTTCAGTAGGGTAGGCGACTCCGACGGTGACAAAACGATACGCTGCAGTTTATTGGTACTCGTATTATTAGAATATTAGCACACCGAGAAACTATAAATATTGCATTGTACTCAGGTGTACTAACACCGCCATGAAAACGCCAAACAAATATTTCAATGGACAGCCTATTGAGCATACAAAAAAAATTGAGTTTTATGACCCCCCCCACCCCCCAACTACCCCAATTTCACCCACAACCAAAAAAGTAGAAAATGATCACGAAACTCCTAAAACGCCTAAAAACGAAGTTTGAGCTGTTTCTATATTTTTAGTTGTTTTTATTATTGCTGCGCCGCCGCTGGCACGATTTTTAATAATCAAAAAGATCATCGATCTTCCATCCTCGCAGCGGAATACTGTGTGAAAATTTAATTGAAATCAATCCAATAGTTTCCTAGTTACACTATACAGAATGACTAGAAGCAATACTCTCGCATTGGATACAGCAGAAGGTTCTAAGTCCCTTGGTTTCCGTAATAGCCAAGGTAATGTTCGGATGCACCTAAAAAAGTGTATTATGACGCTAGGCCTTTGTTTCACAGATTAGTGGACGGCCTGTTATGAATACTATAATTTTTCAGTTCTTCAACCCCCCAGCCCCCAAACACCCCAATATCACCCCCACCCAAAAAAAGTAGAAAATGATCAGGAACCTCTAAAACACCCAAAAATAAAGTTTGAGGAATATTTAAAATTTTTGGTTTTTTGCTAATTACATTACCTACTACTACCCCCATGTAGCAGTTACTGAGATTACGTGGCTAGAAGAACGCGTATACACAGACCGAAGGACATGAGTTAAACATAAAACACCCAAAAAGCGTATTATCTCAAAATGGAAAATTTTCACGATCACAATACTCCCCTCACCTATCGGTGTGAGAAGTAAAAGTCCATAATCATGCCGAGATCCACTTTAGATAGATTACTAGGATCACCACGAACGTAACCTTCCTCCATACCTCAAAAATATACCGGCTTCTGTCCGTTACAACAAACACCTTCGCCGTTCCACTCGAGTCTAAATGTCGCATACTGTACAGCGCAGCGTATGCATAGCGGAGTCCCGACCAGACTGTGGCTGCCGCGAACTATTAATGACATGTGACGTCATACGGCATTCCACCGCCGCGGTCGCTTTACGCAAGTATAAAATTGAATAATCCTGCCGTTTTTTGGAATATATCATTTTTTTGACATTCCTCAAGTGAAGAAATAGACTATCAGATAATAATGAATTTTCCAAATTTTATTTTTTAGGAAACTTCTCCATTGTCTTCGAGTACTGATGTCGATGTGTAATTGTAATACGGATATGTGTCTTCTATTAGCTTGTTTGCTGTGGCCAGTGCTTGGTCTATGACTTTGGCAACAGAGTTATGACTAGCTGTATACTTGGTTCCAGCGAGAGTTTTGGATGCGCTTATTATGCGATCTATTGTTTCCTTCTGTTGGTGACATTTCCTGCGATTATCGTCGGATTATTGAATTACTATTGTTAAACAATTTGCGATTCCAACGATTCCGCTGTTTATTGAAGCAAAATGATTCTCTGTGCAACGAAATCAGCCCCGCCAGGTCCCGATTCCGTTTCGCGCCTATATTAGAAAATGTACGTCGCCGTTGCGTTGGCAGCGCCGTTCGGGAATTCAAACTGCGTCCAAATTAGGACGCTCGGCTGTTATTAGACGGCTGGTTTTTATGGTTCGCAGCACCATAAAATCGGGACTCGCCCCGGAATTTTTTCCGGTGCCGATGCCGCTTCTGCGATAAATCTGGAAATCCCCCAAGCGCTTATACGTGACAGCCCGAACGACGCTGGGCGTCGGGACGCTGCCGTGCCATCGGGGTCGCTTTATATATCATATTACGGGCCCGCCTCTTTACCCCATGTTTTTTCCGAACAGTACTGTATAGGGTGCCCCAATAAGAATGACAGGAAAGAAAAATTAAATAAAACAACAACGGTTTGAGATATAAAATTGGAATAGAACATCATTCAAATGTCCGGAGAAAAAATATGTATTAAAATCTGCAAAAATATACAGGGTGTCCCATTTAAATTAAAAAAGTTGACGGTATACTTCCGGTTAGACCGGAAGTACATTAATAGCTAACATAATGTCTTCAGATGCATTATGGGTCACTACATTTACCTGCAAATTTTCAGCAATATCACCCTTTCCGTTTCAAAGATATTTGCTCGGTTCCATACTTTATCCCAACCCTGCATAAGCAGAGCTTGTAGTGTAACTGCTTTCCTTTTATGACAGACACTTCTCCAATCACCCTGTAGTATAATGTAGGTCGCTAATCAAGGTATTCATTTAAACATTATTGATATTATGATTGATATGTTATTATACATCCGATTTAGGTATTTAGTTGTGTCACACGCATAACCTTGTATATATACTATACTCACAGTTACACCATGTACACCAGATTATTGAGTTGTACAGAAAGAATTCTGAAAAAATACAATTACCATTCATTAGATACTTCAACATTTGCACAGGATCCAAGTTTGTGAATATTTAATCCCCATAACACGAAGGAGACCAATAATTAATAATTCTTTTAAATGCTATTAAAAAAAAAAATAAGAAATTGTGCCAGATTTTCATTCCAGAAAACTTGAACCAACATCTCTAAAAGCTCCTCGATGTTTTCAGTTTTTATTTTTATTGAAATTCAAATTTAATAATGTGTAGATATTCTTCAGACACAATGTTTAGTTTTAAGTAATATAATAATGCACTAAGTAACATTTACTGAAGATTATCGCAAATAGTAGTTAATAGGATATAAAATACAATTCAATAATTGAGTTTAAAAGTATTGAGTACCTTGTATGTTAATAACTGTTTACCTGGATATTGTTTTTAATAGATTAGTCATGGCCTACTGCTACAAATAAAGTAAGAAATGAAAAAATCAAATTTTGAGCGAAATTTTCAAAATAACTTTATATTAATACATATTTTTGAAAAGCTTTAATCATTTTCGATTGACTGCAAAAATAATATACAGGGTGTTCAATTCAAAAAATATATGTTTGTTTCATAACTATAAAATGGTTAGAGCAAGAAAAAATAAAACAACACGGCTGGATTCTACATAAAAAATTCTATAAGACTCTTTTCAAACTTTTCATCAAGATGAAAGACAACCAAGTTACGAGGCTAGTCCCAAAATCGATAGTTTTCGATTTCACCCTGTATCTCAAGAACCAAAAGGGCCGTGATAATTTTGATGACGGCATCTTTAGTTTCACAAAAAAGCAGCACACTGTCGTGAAAGCCGCAATTCTCCATCTTCAAAAATAACCGAGATACCCCGTAAAAGTGCCCAAAATGGGACACCCTGTACATGGCGCTCAACAGCAAACTGGAGATCACATCGTTTACCTCGTCTTCGTCTTACGCGTGGGCATCCGTCATGTGCCCTCTGTCAAAACCTGGGCTCGTCGGAGAAGGCTATCTGATGCCACTCAGCATGCCACTGTCGGTATATTCTTGGCAACAATCTAGCCATTGGCGACGATGAGTTGCAGTGAGTGGAAGCACTAGATGCGGACAATATGATCCCGAGACAATTCCACTCAATCTGTGGTACACATACCAAGCGTCAGCAACAGCTCGAGTGGATCGCATTCTGTCCGGAAGAGCCAGTAGTCGTAGATGACGGTCTTGCCTCTCTATAGTTCTTATATGTGCTCCAGAACCTCTAGCTCACTGCATTCGCCTTTCTGCGATCCATGCGCACCATGCTCCTACAACTTTCGCCACGTCCCATGGTTACAGCAATTGTTCTGAAAGAAGCACCACGTTCGGGTTGGCCTAGAATCCGACCCTGTTCAAAGGAGGTTAACTGAGTAAACTGGAGTTGTCATCTTCTAGGGGGCATCTTCGCACTGTCAAATAGTCTCTCACCATATTTGCAACAAACATCATAGTTTTTGAATCGACAAAAGACCATGCTTTGTTTTTACACGTCTAGAGTTGAATGAACAAAAAGTGTTACGTGTGTATTAAAGATGGAACTGCCAAGCTGTGTACAAATTCTCAATGCAAATATCCTTTTTACTTCCCACACCGATAGGTGAGAGGAGTATTGTGATCGCGAAAATTTTAGATTTTGAGCTAATACGCTTTCTGGGCGTTTTATGATGTCCACATAACGAAAATCCACGTCGCTTATTTCCGACGGTCTGTCTGTCGGCCTGTCTGTCTGTTGGCGTTTTCCTAACGTCGTAATCTCATTAACCGCTGCTTGGATTGTGATGACGTGTGGAAGAAATACCTAGCGACATATTACACTTTTGTAAGTCCACCTGAACATCAGCTTGGCTATTACAGAAACCAATTTAGTGATGGGTACATACGAGTTGTGCTTTATTTCGTTTTATGTATATTGCGTAAAGCGAAAATTATTGAATCGATTTTAATGAAATTTTGTCATAGAATTGACTGCCGCGGTGAGAATGGAAAACGCGTCTGCTTTTGAAAAATCGTGTCAGTGGCGGAGCAGCAATAATAAAAAAACTGAACATTTGCAGCTCAAACCTTGTTCTTAGACGGCTTGGAGGCTCCTAATCGTTTCGCACCGTCCAGCTGAAGGGTGCAGAAGAAAATTTTAGGAACTAGAACCTAAAGATGCAGAGGCAAGAAACTATTGACGAGAGATTTTGTGCTGGATGTTTTTTGTGCGGGCGGGTGAGCGATAATTTGGTTGCAAGGGGATTTCAAACTATAGCTTCATGCAATGGGTAAATAATAAAATGGTATTATCATTATGTGTGGAAAGTACTGAGTGAATCAGCTCCACTCTTTTTATAGGTGGTCGGAGTTCACTTGCAAGTGGTATATTTGCAAACAACTAAACCATAAATGCGACTCAGAATGTCACTAAAAAATCTGAGTACAGAAAATCACTGAAAATAGGACAAAAGACAACTTTTGACACCACTTTTGAATTTTACTACCCTTACGATGCCACTGCATCTGACTGCTTTATTCAACCGAAATTTTACGCATAGCGCTGTTGCAACTTATAACTCCTTACCTGATAGTTATAAAAAATTACCTTGGAGACGTTTTCCGAAAGACGTTTTCAATTATTTAATGTTGAAATTTTAGATGTTTAATCGGAATCAACTATTGCTGGTTCTATTGTTTGTTTGAGTTATATTATTTTAGACATCACTTGGTTGTAATGTAAATAAGTGTTCTTTATACTTAATTACCATAAATGTACTGTAACGGAATTCTGGTTTAGTCTAAATTAGGTTAAGTGTAAGAATAGCTGAGCTAAACTTCGCCTATTGTAGATTGAAGAAATAAAGGCGATTTATTATTATTATTAAAATACTACTAAGGCCTTATACGATGATAATATTCTAATAATAAACAACCCACGGGCCAACTCACATAATAAAACCTAAATGCTTGTCTAAAGCCTCCTGTTACTTGAGATGCAGTCTAGACGTGCTTTGAATATTTAACGAAAGGATCAACTTCACGTTTCAATATTCCACATTTCCACACAATGAAATACTATCTGCTCTGTGTGGAACAATTCTGAGGTGCTGTCTCTTCTTTAATGCATCCAATTATATCTACAAATCCTCTTGTCGCATATTTTAGCGGAAAGAGGAAATCTCGAGTGCACATTACGATATTCCTGAAATGCAATAAATTTATTGTCAAGGAAAATAAATTGAGGTACGGGGCGGGGGTGACCTGTTATAGAAACGAAGATAAGTTGCAATTAGTTCCTTTTCTATTCTCATCATCGTCTATCAGAAGAGGGATGAAATTTATATCGCAGCCTTAACAATTTATTGTATCTCTATAATTCTCTAACTGTTGAAGTATCTTGGATTTTTATTAGAGTAGTTAAGGTGCATTCTGGGAAAAGCTTAATTGATTCCATTCTTCCTTATTTGTTGCAACAAGAATATTACTCGGAATATTCGGATCCATAATGGTTGCAATACAGTTTTAAAATTAATAGGAATTCGTTTTCATTCCAATCAGATAGACAGAGGGTTAATACCAAAATCTTATTTATAGAACTAAAAAAAAAAAACACATACATAGTAATATTTAGTTGTTTTCACAGGTCGTCCCATTTTGGACACTTTCACGGGGTATCTCGGTTATTTTTGAAAATAGAGAGTTGCTGTTTTCGCGACAGTGTGCTACTTTTTTGTGAAACTAAAGATACCGTCAACAAAGTCATCATGGTCCTCTTGGTTTTTGAAATATAGCGTGAAATCGAAAACTATCGATTTTGAGGCCACCCTCGTATCTCGGTTGACTTTCATCTTATTGAAAAGCTTAAAAAAGGGTCCAAGGGACCAAGATCTTCTTAGCCTGGTACCCAACCGAGACGTTTAGCGTTGCGCAAAGCTAGTACGCTAACAGAAGTAAGGGTCTAGGGTATAGCGCGCGAAATTAAGAGTCCAAGAAAAGACGTATTCCCGTGTTAGCGAGAAGCGTGACTGCCGGTTCCCTTTCTCCAGTGTGTGTGTGTGTCTAGGGCGAGGGAGAATAAGTCCAAAAATCCAAAGGTAAGGTCAAAAGGTCCAAAGGTTAGTTGCAAAGGTCACTATAAAAGTGAATTTCGCATTTCCAAGCTCCTGACGTTACTTTTAAACCTACAGTAATGATTCAAAAAGCCAATTGGAGAAGAAAGCTTGCGCTTTGTCACCTATTTGCCCTTTCTTTGATATCGTGTTTTGTTGTTAAATCACAGACATTTGAAAAATGTATGTTTTTGGATTGCGAGTTTTTTTGCACACTAAAAATTTTTTGTGAGAAAAGCGTAAATAATTGTCATTCATTAAGGTCTTAGCTATCACCTTCTGGAATACTACGTATATACTATATAGTTTTAAAAACATTTGAGTTCTGTTCGAAATGGGAATAGGTGTTTTAACATGGCAAATATGTACATATGTATAACTGTGACCCAGGCCGCTTGAAACAGTCACATACCTGTTTTGATCTCCTCCAGAGTCCAAGGCCTTTTAAGAGGCCTGGTGGTCCGAGAGGAACACAATAGCCATTAGTTTCTACAATAAATATGAACTTGACCACAGGCTAATCACAAGATAATTTCAGTTTGACATATTTTTGCTGTTCCGTAGGTCAGAGGTCACGCTAACCGACAGAATATGCGAATCTGGGCGTTTCAGTTTCTGACATTCAGAACCGCGAAGTCGCCATTTCTGGCGATTTTCATTCATACATGCCAAAGAGTAGCGATCTCTGGCAATTTTCATGCCAAAAGCTGGCTACAAGCATATTTGTAACCTGGCAACATGGAATACTCGCTGTGAGTAGGACAATGCGCTATGAGGGGTTGGGCGTCGCTATTTACGGCCTTGCTCGTATGTACCTTCTCTCTTAGCTGCATTGGAGATTTCACCCTCCAGATCCAATTTAAGTATTTATCGGAAAAACGCCATTAGTCCAAAACTAACATAGTATTTGGGAAAATGAAAAAACTTCACCGCATGTAAAACATTGATTAGATTGCTTTATTGCCACATCTGGTAGAAGTAAAGGTATATAAGATACATCGTCCACAAGCACGAATTATTTTATTGTGGAACATAATTATATGAAAAAAACACAAAAAATACATGGACATATGAGGTTTTTGAGAGAAAAGGTTAAACAAATTAGTGTATTTAATACAAACAGCATGAGAATAAAATAAATTCCGATACAAAAAAACAAACTTTAAGAGAAAGCTTGAACAACTATAGCTGATATAAAAACCGACTAACTGAAACAATCAACTCTGGATAACTAAAAAACTTGATATCTACCACTGAGTCTTCGCAACCACTACACTATACTCTGTTACCTGATACTTTAAACTAGCTTGACGTCTATTCGATAGGTATCAGCTGACGAAGAAGTGTATCTCAAATTTAATTTTTTACTGGTGGTGTTGATTGGCAATCCTGCGATCAAGACCGTATTAGTAACATTCTTACTGAATATCTCATTGCCAAAAAGTAATGACTATTTTTGTAAACAAAAAATTGCTTCAATATCCGTAAGTTTGCAGCAAAGATGGTTGTTTAAAAGAAATAGATTATTTTATTGATCTGTATATTGTTAGAGACTATCAAAATACTCCTATATTTAGCAATAAGGACGATTCAATGAATAGCTTGCATCAGTGGTGGGATATTTATTGGTTAAAACGTACAACGTACAATTGGAGAAGAGTATAAGTAAGTACATGGAGTGCTTGTGTATAGTTAAGCTAAAAATGCTTTTACTTTCAATCTTACCTTATTTAAAGCGTAATCATCATCATTCAGACCAGGCCATACTGATATACTGAAAGAAACGCCGGATTTTCCGAGAAAATGTAAAATAGGCAGACCTCAGAGCTTAGACGAAAAACGTCACCAAGTGTCAATCACTTGTCATCTTGCACTAAGTACAGCGCTGTATTCCTTCAAAGCTTAAAATTGATACGTCAAGACTCAATCTAGGGTATTTTCAGTTATTACTAGCCGAACAGCTGTTCGCTGATGACACGGCTGACAGTTTAAAGTATCTGGTAAAAGGGTATACTATTATCATCGTTGGTTATGACGATGTCACTAGCAGTGTGAGGAGCTACGTTGTAGTGTTTTGTTATCAAGTTGCAATTTTGCATGAAACGGCAACAGGCAACGAATCATGCACCACTCCCAAGTGACCTCCTTAGGTGAACGAATATGGACTTATGATGTTTTTAGAAGAACAAGTCAATACTTCTCGGTAAATAGTATGGAACCTATAGTATAACATTTTTTCGAGAGATAATGATTTCTACCTATGTATATGGGTATCACTACACGCTATGGAAGGCACTAATTCGTGGCATGCAACAAATCTTGAAACCACTGTGATGACTTAAACTCTGTAAATTGCCCAATTACGCCAACTTGTTCCGACCTGCTCCATGACGTTTACATTTTCAGTTTTGTCTTGGTAAGCTTAGCTGTCCAGTAAGTTTGCGTGTTGCTTTATGAGCACATTCCCCTTTCGTCTGTCGGAGTCCCTCTAAGCGCGCCAACAACTTTGGCCGTAGGAAATTGAGAACAAGTCCGATGCCCATCAGAGTTAATAGGGGGCAGAACGGTCTAATGAGGTATTTGCAATTCGGCAAGTCGGAACTCGTGTTAGGAGCGTTACCATCTACGTCGAGTCTTTCCTTGCAGTGTCGGGCGAATGGTTAGGGCTATAGGGCGTCAATTGGGGCTGTGTGGAGATTTTTTTATACACACAAAAATAACCCCCTGAACGAAGGAAATAAGCTTTCAGTCAATTATTCCTTATATTCCTATGTGCACAAATCTGTAATCATCTTAAACCAATAATTTGATACCTTTGCTTATAGTAAGCTTGAGAATAAAACAATGGATATATCATCACCTATAAGTATTGACTGAAGCATTTAAAAACACTGGCACAGACATCTTAAGCTTTTGGTCTCCAGCGTCATTTATATAAGAACGCGACAATTTTACGTTATATAGTATTTTTCCGAATTCATGTTGAAAGATGCTGATTACCACGGAATATAAATAATATGCACCTGTATTCCATTCAGAACTGCTTACATAAATAAGTATATGGCATATCACTTACTAACTTGGTACTTCCACACGAACATCTGTATGGGGTCCCCACAATCTCAACTGTGCAACAATTCTTTCATAACAGTATAATAACAATATAACACATAGACATATGTAGGTAACACTATGAATTATTGATAAATGACTATGGGTCCTGTGGCAATCTGTCGATGTGCATGAACCAAGGTTATCATACTCTCAATTTAGGTATTCAACAATTTTCAAGCTGCTTGTACTCTTGGTCGAAGTCATAGGGGCTCATTCGGAAAATATGGTTGGTTAAAATTAGTCATAACTTCCTCAACAAGAAAATTTTCTTTAGAGAAAGATCAGATGTTCGTTTCGCAAGTATATCTTTGCGAGCCTGTCAGAATTCTTGAATTGATAATTTCTTTTTATGTATATATGGATGTCTTAGTACTGAATCAGTCGCGAATTATTGTTATTATTATAAATAATATTGAATGGACCTTCAAAAAATAAATGGGCACATAAAAATAAGTCCTTTACCTTTACCATGTACCCTTGTACCATTTAGGCTACTGTATCTGAATGGGAGGTAAAATAACATCTTTCGGAATTTGATATTTTGTTACAAATCTATTGTTACGCGATTAATTTAAACGCCTTTCTCTAAAATCATCAACCATCGCACCCCATCCTCAGATAGCTTCGAAAGGTATAACCAAACGAAAATCCACCTTGTAGTTCGGCAGGAGCAACAAACATCTCATTTTTTTCCAGGAGCCGTCTGACCTTACTGTCTCCGTCAATACTTAAGCCTTAAGGCCTATTGTATTATTGCTCCTCTCATTTACAGTATCCACTCCAGCAATCTAGGTCCCTGCATAAGTTTATGCAGTTTACCTACTGGTCCTGGTGCTGAGCTGTATTCCATTGGTTCTAGCTTGGTCTTCCCAAAGGGCTGTTGTCTCTTGTGATCTAGCGCTTCGCACTCACAGAGCACATGTAGGGCTAACTCAGTTCCTGTTCCACACAGTCTGCAGTTGAGGTCTCCATTGTAGAGTCCCATCTTATTCAGGTGTTCCTTCAGGCCACAATGTCCTGTGAGGAGACCCGTCGTTATTCGGAGCTGATTCCTACTCAAGGAGAACAGTGTTTCAGCTGTTTTATTGCATGGAGCTTTAATGAATGTTTTTCCACGAACACATCCTGGCAACAAGTTCCACTGCACCTTGTGTTGATGTTTCATCCATTCTTCGACCTGGTGTCTGATTTGCTTTTAGGCACCCCCAGGGCGGGTTCTGCTCCAATGTATAGAGCAGACGAGCCTAATCTTGCTAGATCGTCCGCCCTTTCATTGCCTCTTATACCTGAGTGTCCTGGCATCCACTCCAAAGTTACTTTGTTGTGTTCTGCCAGTCTTCTCAGTTCTTGTAGACATTCTCAGACTAAAGCAGACGTAACTTTGGGCGCTTCTAGTGCCCATAATGTAGCCTGACTGTCTGTAAGTATTGCGATCCTCTTGTTTCTGTAGAATCGTTCATTATTTATCCTTGCACATTGCAGGATGGCGTACACCTCTGACTGAAATACCAAGGCGTATTTTCCTAGCGGAATGCTCTGTCTAGTTCCTCTTCCAAAAATACCCGCTCCTGTGCCTTGCTTGGTCTTTGGTCCATCTGCGTACCAGGGTATTTCCCGATGCAGGTTGTTTACTTCACAGAGTTCTCGATCTCTTATTATAGTTTCGCTTTTCTTGTTAAAGTATATTTCGGAGTTATGTGGTCCTTTCTAGCATCCGTTATGGTATGGGTTAACACCGTACTGGAAAGTTTACTGCAAGACTTAAACAATATAACTCCCGCCAACACTTGGGCTGCCACAACAAACGTCGCACTTGCTCAAAATCGTTCTCCGAGGGCACAAATTCATGTATTTGCAACCTTCAACAACATGTATAGAAATTTACTAGTTACAACATCTAGAACTACCCATTCACCGGCATTCAAATGACTAAAACCTGCGTCCTCTGCTGTCTTCCTTCATCCGGTAAAGATAGCCAAAAAACTGACATTAATCTTGCAGCTGCATCACCCAAACTTTCGCTTTCTTCTTTCTGAAATACTTATGGACGCGGAACTGATAATAGCGATAATTGTAATGTGTGCTAAAAGGAATAAGTAAAAAAGACAGACTGCATATGTCAGGTTCATCTTATATGGGTTGCTATAATTTGAGTTTACTTTCCAGAGGCAAAGAAAACTTTGACAAAGTTCAATGACCTCAGTGAAGATATCGTAAGACCAGTGTCGTATACAAGACACTTCGCGGCCTCGTCCAATGAATTTGAAGTACCTACATTGTTATACGGAAGTCGCCAAACTGTATCAGCTTCTGAAGATGTCATCCACTCGTGGTAGTGAAACGTCAAGCCTCAATGCTCAACAAAGCCAGCCTAAAGACCCAAAAACCAAAAATTAGTTTAGACCATTTTGGCATGAGCAAGCACGACTGGTGACAGAAAGTTATGTAAGGACATGACTAATAGTGTTTAAGCCGCTTGGGTACTTCGATACGGAATAATGCTGAAAGTGCTAAGCAAAGAGCTAGTTCCATATAAACACTGCCTAAAGCAAATCGCTTGCTAAGGTAATAAAGCCTAAGAGGTATTCGCCTAGATTGATTTCTATTATTCTATTTTTTAAAACTAAACTAAAAGTTTATTTTTGTTGGATACAAAAGGCATAATTTTTATAGTAAACATCGCTGGATTGCTAGGATGTCATACTATCTACCGAAAGTGCAGTTTTCACTACCTCCTGAAGCATTCAACTGGACAGCACTGATTTGCAGCTACCAGCTCTTGATCCTTCCGGATCCCATCGGTTAACCGCACGCCATAGTCCTCCAATAGCCGTGGAGAAAGCTTCTGACCTTTCCGAGAAAGTAGTGGGGAGGAAACTGTCCCTTATTAATTCGGTGTTCCTTGAATATCCCCGGTGGCCTTCGAGGCAAAAAATGACCCACAGGAATTAGTTCATTATAGAATGGATGTGGTTATTGGCATGGCTATCATACAAGAGAGACTGTAAATATGTAAATATGTAAAAATGTTTTAAGTGGCAGGGAAAGGAAGCATAAAGACAGCAAACTAAGTGTGACTGAAACGCATTTCTTATCTAGGAGTAAAGAAGGAAAGCAAGGGTTACAGCGAAGGCTTCGTTATTTAAAAATAAAAACAGTCACACCGGACCTGATCATCATGAAGTACTGGAAAAGCTGCGGGAATATTTTTGAAAGCAAACGCCAATTCTCCGAAACTAGAATACATTAGAAACATCATTTCGGATCTTGAAAACTCCAAAAGACCTGGTACTGACGGGTTAGCTGCAGGAGTATTCAAATAGGGGGTGAAGTATTAGCATAAGCCGCTTGTACATCCCTAGGATTTCTCAAAATTGAATGTGCCACTCCACCAACCTAGTACAGAGAAGCTTCTCTGAGTCTGAAAGGCCAACTCTCTCCGAGATCAACTGTTGAAATATTGTGAAGAGTTTCGCGGCCATGGACCGATGAACTGTTGGTTGTTGGGCTGTTCTGCCGGCGTCGACACGCTCCGCCATCTTGGCGTCGGCGCGCTTTGCTGCCTGACGCTTCGCCAACACGAGAGGTCGACATCCTTAGAAGCTGGTGTCACCTGTACGGCGTGTTCCGAGAGACTGAGGCCGCGTTACACGGTCACTTCGAGTGTTGACACTAGTAATCACCAAGTGCTTAGTTGCCTTGTCTTCATATTTAGATTCCTTGAGGAGGGTTTGGCATCAAAGAAGGGATATGGTTTTTCCAAGACAATGCTGGTCATACAGCAAAGATTTAGTCCCGATGTGGAGACGTAGCTGAGAAGCTCTCTTACACCCATAGCTATAACTGCATGCTTCCTTAAAGACTTGGATGATGCGTCGTTTCAATAGTGCTCTCGCAACCATAGGGGGAAGGGCTTGAACACGGTTATAAACTTGCTTCGGGCTCGTCTTCCTGACACATTGGTCTTTCTTAAGAAGAGACAGAAAGCTTTAAAGAGTAGCGCCCTAATAGTGAGACCTCATCCTGGTCTGATAAAGTGGTATGAATGAAAGAAGGAGCCAGGCTCCCTGGTGATCAGAACCACCAGTGCACAGACCTACAAGCAGGTCCTTATGCACCCCTATTACCCTAGTTACTAAGCCCAGCCCCCATTAGGGTACAAACATAGTGGAGCGACGAGGCTAGAGGCACAGCGACGAGGTGAGCGACGCGACTTGAATTTAACCGTGCATTGGAATTGAGTCAAACATAGTAGAGATGTTACCGCAGAGTTAATCGACGAGACAAGCGACGCGACTTGCGCCGAGATAAAATTTGGCATTAGCTGTCACGTTGACAGTTTAGTTTTGATAAACAGCGGTATAGGGCACGAGTATAGATAGTCGCAACTTTTGTCTAGGTAAAATCGCAAAACGTATCGCTCTACTATAGAATATGTGTTTCATAGCGTTTTTCATCTCGTCGCTCCACTATGTTTGTACCCTTACAAAGGTCAGGATGGCCTGCCCACCTTATATCTTCGGGTTGAAGAACTCCTGAGCCTGGTATAGACTGCCTATGATACCAAAGGGCTTCACATCGACATATAGTGTGTAGGAGGACTCCTTCGCACCACAGTGTGGATACGTTGGGTCGTTTGCCATCCTCCCCACATGCAAGTGACGTTAGAAGCTGTTACGATCAGATAACAAGCCCACAAGTAATCTTAGCTGGCTTCTATCCAATTAGAGACAGAATTGCCTCTCTTGGCCAGAGGTCCTAAAATCAGTTCTCTAGCTTGATGAAGATGTCAAGAGATGCTCCTCCATCTTATAATATGATATAGGATAGGGTCATCCCTTCGCACTTCCGAGAGGGTGACAGTTCCCCCTGCCAGGATTCACGAAAGACCAACTGCCCTAACTCCACAATCGATACGCAGACACCAATACGCCCCCTTGAACTATCAGGTCGAGTGGAGCGAGATTCAGCAGTGCTTCTAGCGTGCTCAACGAAATCTAGTGTACTGCACTTGTTATAGTAACACTAGCTAAGCGTTGAGCTGTTGAGTTCTATTTAGCTTAGCTTTGATTGTGTCCATCCTTCCACATGGCCACCACACTAGTGATTCATGTGATGAGGACGGCCACATGATTGTAGTTAGAGCCAGGACACCACCTTTGGGTCAGTCCCCAATTTACTTTAACAACCCCTCTATATACCATAACGAATTATGTACCTCATTCACTTCATGTTCTACATGTCGTCTCCAATTCGAGTCTAGAATTATGCCTATTTACTAATTGGAAAAGTTCAAGTGATGTTCCAAAGAAGATTTGCCTAATATTTAGTTATAAAATATATTAGTGTAGTAATGCTGCGCTTTACCATAAATGGAAATCAATTGAATTTAGTTTAAAATCGAATTGAATATACATATACGTCCAGTTTCCTTCTTATTAGAACTAGCTCGGTCTTCTCGGAATTAGCCGATAGTCGGTAAAGTGGTAGTCGTCTCCCAAATTATTCTGATAAAACAATTTTCAACAGCGAGAAATAAATTCCAGATGCTATTACAGAAAACTAACCAAGCAATTCTAACCACAAGGGGATGATAACCTGCATACCCTTCATTAATTAGGTGATTTGTCAATTGCTATTGGAGGCCTATGGCGTGTGGTTAACCGATATAACCTGAAGGGTAGGAGCTATAGTAGCTGCAATATGGTGACACTTAATTAACTTCGCTTAACTCTCGTGTTTTCATATACAGGGTGTCCCTTAACTCACTCACTCAACTTTTTTTTTTCAAATAGCACCCCATAAGTTTTCCTGAATGAACGATATCTTTATTTTATTTAAAATCTTGTGGTACATTATTTTGATGTTACTCGAAAACATATTTTTTTCGTGAAATCATAAGCATAGCACACATAAAATAAGAATTTGTTTGACGCAAAAAGACGGATAAAAAAGAAAACTAAGGGCCGCTTTGTGAATGTCCAGTTGAATATTTATCTGGAAAATAACGCTTATCTGTCAGATAAATTGTTTAAACAGGTTAAACTTACAAATTCACGTAAATCTTATCTGACAGTTGTATCCAGAGAAACGCTACCTGGCAGCTACCTATCTAGCACTTTTAACTGGACATTGAGAAACCGGCCCTTAGTGGGTTTTTATGTGTATTTCATACATACTTTCGAAAGCAGATGTTGCGCCTTAAGCAAATCGTTATTTTGTTTATCTTATGCTTATGAAATTACAAAAGGAATCGGTTTGTGTACGAAATCCAAGTCACTACGAAATTTAAAATGAAAAATTACCTCATTTATGTAGGAAAAGGCTGTGTTTTAGAACAACACGGTGCAGCATATGGTCTTGGTATTAACTACAAGACCAAGGTTATTATCGAATATAGAGAGCATGACAATCATCGAGAAATAAAGTCAATAGGCCGTTGTGAGGTAGTTCAAAGTTTTATGTACCTCGGTTCTTTGATCGACAATTCAGGTAGCTGTGAGAATGAGATTCGACGGTGCATTCAACAGGCATGGGTGGCCATGATAAAGCTTACTAAAATATGGCGTGACCATAACATCACTAAAGCTACCAAAATGTCACTGGTTCAGTTTCTTGTGTTCTCCATATTTTTGCATGCCTCGGAAACTTGGACTGTTAAAAAGGCAAATCGAGCTCGCATAGATGCTTTTGAAATGTGGACGTGGAGGAGGATGCTGAGAATTCCTTATACCGCCCATCGAACCAATGTTTCCATACTGGATGAGCTCGGTAATCCAAAGAGACTATCCTCCATTGTGTCGATGAGAATGCTTGCGTTCTTCGGACATATTCACAGAAGCGATAATATGGAGAAACTTGTAGTTCAGGGTCACACCCCGAGTGGGCGGCGCCGTGGCCGTTCCCCTACACGCTGGGTGGATACGACGAAACAGTTGCTAGATATGAGTATCAAGAGCGCCACTGAACTGACAGTAAATCGCGAACGATGGCGAGCTACAGTTCTCAAAACTATTGATAATATTCATGTCGGCAATACTATAGCTCCAACTTAATGCGTTTTATGAGTTCACAACGTGTCTGTTAAGACACGTTGTGACTATGATGATCATGATTAGAATAATGTTGCGCCTGAAGCAAATCCTTATTTTATTTATCTTATGCCTATGAAATTACAAAAGAAATCGGTTTGTGTATGAAATCAAAGTCATTACGAAATCTAAAATGAAAAATTACCTCATTTATGTAGGAAAAGGCTGTGGGATGCTATTAGAAAAAAAAAATTGAAGGTGAGCTTCAGGGGTTGAAGTACAAAAAAATGTTTCGAAAGCATGGTATAATAGGTCATTCAGTACCCTTGGAAAGCCCTCTTATTTTTCTTTTTATTTGTTTTTCTTACGAAAATATTACGCCTCAAACAAACCAATTTTTTTATATTATGCTTATGACTTTACGAAAAAAATAAGTTTGTATATAAAACCAAAGGTACTACAAGATTTTAAATAAAATAAGGACTAATTTGTGTAAAGGAAACTATTGGGTTCTATTTGAAAAAAAATGTTGGGGTGCATTAAAAGAGTTAAAGTATAAAAAAGTGTTTTGTAAGCATGGAATTATGGATCGTGTAGTATTTTCAAAAATTCCACTCAGTTTTCGTTTGAACTTTTTTTTTGTAATGAGAATATCATGTGTCAAGGAAATTCAGGGACACCCTGTATAGTCTGCTATAGTTTAGATGCTATCATATTATGCATACAGCCATTCGCCCAGTGAGTAAGATATTAGTATGCTGCAGAAGCTCGTTACAATTCTTGCTAAAAATTTCTAATTTTTAACTGCAGACTGCTTTCCTAGAGACGAAATTTTGACGTTTTTTGACTTTACAATAATGTATACAGGGTTATTCACGTTATTCGGCACGGAGCATTATGGCTATAGTATTTGATAAAAAAGAAAATAATAATTTCGGATGGATAGAGACCCAAAAAGGCTACATTTCAAAAATATTTTCATGTTATACAGGGTGCTCCAAAAACACGAAATGTATCAAAGTTGTGTTTTTTTAAATGGAACACCCAGGATATTATTGCATATTCCGATTCCTTGGTGAATTCTTGTGTGACATGGGACTTAAAGCGAACCGTTTAGGTGTAAATCACAATTTTCGGTATAAGTAGGTATCAGGAAAAAATTGAATATCGCAGAGATTATAAAATTTGGAAGGCTGTGACTTTGCTGCATCACTAAGCATAAAATGCGTCAGCTTTGATGAGACTGTCAAATATAAGTTACGTTTATGCTTAGAGAAATTGGTCGATTAATTGAGGAAACTTCGATCAGCGATAACTTGATTTTTTCAAATGGGAATTCCTAATTTTTTTATACGGTTAAACGTAGAATTTGATAACCTTTCTAATTATATAGGGTTGTGAATATTAATCTCTGGTAGTTTTCATTTAATTTTAAATTGTCGAACAAATCGGCGTTTTTTCAATTTTCCTACGTATTAGCAACGTAGCAGGCCATGAAATATAAACAAAAACCTTTTCAGGTAGAAGAAAACAACTAAATTAGCAGAACAATACACACGAACTAGACTAAAGGGACAAGACTATAAAACTTCCTTACAACAAGTCAACTCTACCAGAAACAACTGCGATAACATTGCTAAGGTCAAGGAGAAGCTGGGGTATGGCAGTAATAGATATCTTTTTGCAGTCTACTGGCTACCGTAATTTACGAGAGGTTAAAAATTTCCAAGACAATTAAAAACCCTGATATGAAACAACTGACTGGAGCCTTTCTATTTTTCAATATCTATCAGCAATATTGCAAAAAAGAAATACCGACAAATCAGATTTAAATCTTCTATCATTTATGTTTTATAATTTGAACAAATTTTAATTCATTCTTCATTTTCTGCGATCTTGCTAATAGGTACTGAAGAATTTTCAGAACTCCAGTCAGAGGTACTTTTGACTTGAATTTTGACAGAAATGCATACTTTTTTATATCATTAAATGTGAAATTGTATTATGAAAATAATAAACTGCCTACAACATTGTCTAGTAGTTTTCGTTTCATTCCAACATTTTTGATGGTTTTGGAAATTGCCAATCTCTAGTACATTGCAGTAGCTAGTAGGCCGTGAAAAAATCCATCTCTGCCATACTCCAGCTTCTCTTTGACCAAAGATATGTTACCGCCGTTGTTTCTGGTTGGACTTTGTTGTGATTAATTTTTACAATCTTGTGTCCTTGGTCTAGTTCGTGTGTATTTTCCTACTAAATTAGTTGTCTTCTTCTACGTGAACAGGTTTTTGTTTATATTTCATGGCCTGCTACGTTGCTTATAGCTAGGAAATTTGAAAAACGCCGATTTGTTTGAAAATTTAAAATTAAATGAAAACTACCAGAGATTGATACTCACAACCTTATATCTTTAGAAAGGTTATCAAATCCTACGTTTAACCGTATAAAAAAAATTAGGCATGCCTATTTGAAAAAATCAAGTTATCACCGATCGAAGTTTTCTTAATTAATCGACCGATTTGTCCAAGCATAAACGTAATTTAAATTTGACAGTCTCATCAAAGCTGACGCATTTTATGCTTAGTAATACGGCAAAGTCACAGCCTTCCAAATTTTATAATCTCTGCGATATTCAATTTTTTCCTGATGTCTAGTCATACAGAAAATGGTGATTTACACCTAAACGGTTCGCTTTAAGTCCCATGTATGACACATAAAGTCACACTGGAATTCACCAAGGAATCTGAATATGCAATAATATATGGGCTGTTCCATTTAAAAAAAAAACACAACTTTGATACATTTCGTGTTTTAGGGACACCCTGTATAACATGAAAATATTTTTAAAATGTAGCCTTTATGGGTCTCTATCCATCCGAGGTTATTATTTTCTTTTTTTATCAAATACTTTAACCATAATGCTCCGTGGCGAATAACGTGAATAACCCTGTATATACTTAAAAATAATAATGCAATGGTGCACAAATTCGTCCCTCTGAGCACATAACGTCATTTCCTCTGCAACAGTGGCAGCTAGGGCCGTAGTGCAAGGACATCCGGAGAGCTGGAGGTAGTGAGGGGCAACTGCGACAGGGCCAGGGGGGAAATTTACGAGGTCCCCCACGTAATATAATATATCCAGCGGTCACACGGACAATCCGGGAAATTAAATGACGGACATAACGGCCGCTCGCCACGCTGCGTTACGCCGCCTCCGCTGTTAGACGGAGTGCAGGATCGAGGACCCCACGGAAAAGTTGCAGGTGGCTGTCCTTTGCGATACTACAGGAAAATTAGCTCCGAAAAACCACTCGAAAGAGTGAGAGACTAAGGCCCGATTTTATCAATATGCTCCACTCCAACGAACAGATTCTATTCGTCGATTTTTAACGAGCTCTTTTTATTGGACATTGAGGTCTATAGTTAATAAGTATCATCCAATAGTATTTTATCAATATTGGAAACAAAATGTCAAAGCTGGATGACACTTTTGTCAAAAATATTCTAAAATTCATGTATCAAAATCATAGTAGAAAATCAAAACAAATCAATTGATTTGCAAGTAGATCCCGGTTTTTCATTTTTGCCTTATAATTATTGTATAATTATTAATTGCGAACTGCGCTGGTTTGTAACACAATCATAAAAGTGGTATTATCACAGCCACCTTAATTAATAATCAATAATACCACCTCACTAGTTACTACTTCCCTCAGTCAGAAATTGATTATAGACACATACATACTTGAAACTTCCAACTACGATGCATGCTTGTTATAGAACTTCTTATAAATATAGTCACAAAGTAGGCACAGGTGCTGCTGATATAATTCATCCTATACTTCAGGGTTATATGAAATTATTCCTTCCTCCATGTAAGGTCTAATAATTAATAAATAATTCAATTGCCTCTGTATTTTCTGTAATTATCTGTTCCCTTCAAAACCAGGAATGGTTTTTGGCTTTATCCGCATTCCAGACTTTTGCCTAGAAAGCTTAACGAAATTAATAGTTAATACCAATTCCAATAATAAATTCACATTGTTATTCTTTTATTTAGACATTTCTTTTCACAAAACAGGTACGGAGATACGTTTCTTGTTTCTTTTTTCACACAAAACAGATACGGTTATCTAGTTTCGTCTAGTGATGGGATAACTCGAATGAAAATGTACTCGAGTACTAGATTATTGATATAACCGACGTCACTCGATTACGAGTGAACGATGTGAGTATTGCGAGTTACAAGTGAAAGCAGCAACTAAAACGTAACACATTTTTATTCATTCTGAGCTAAACTGAACCAACGGCAAGTGTCGCTCCGTCAACGTTGCACCGGATCGAGCAAGACTCGAATGAAACAGAATCTGCTAGACAGTGATGTAGGAAACGTACTTAGCAAATATGAATTAACAAAGAAGCAAACTAAATATAAATATTCTATATAATCTAATTTTATTTAATTTTGTTGTAAGTTGTCGAGAAAAAAGTAACCATATTTTTTTAATTTAACAAAGAAACTTCGACAAACTGGACACAAGTAACATCAAATTAACGATAATTGATAGGGTGAAATAGTAAACATAAATAGAATAATTAGAAACTTACCACAAACTGAATATTTCAAAATAATATCAATAAGATATTATATTTTCGCATTAGTTTGAACAAAATAAAGTACTATAATGATAAAAAATTAAAACTCATTCTACAAACTAGGTAACTTGGAATAAAATATGAATTATAGAGGATCTCACAGAAAGAGGGATTAAAAAATTACATTTTTAAGAAAAATTAAAGCTCTCATTCTAAGGCAATAGGTAACATTGAACAATGACAATAATAGAAACTCACAGAAAAGAATTTGAAAAAATAATAATATTCAGATTTTTTTGTGATAATCTGCTTACTTCATAAATTAGAGAGTTGAGCTGCTCCAGAAAAAACTCTTCTCGATGCTACCGACGGCGACCTACTTGGTACGCATAAATATTTACTGACAAGTTCATTCAGGTCATTTTGAGTGAAATTTAACTCGAGTGATTATAGAAATTGGTTGGTTTTCCCCATCACTATTTCTGTCTAGTTAAAAGCACAGAATAGGTAGTTAAAAGCAACTGTCAAGTTGGCGGTGGGGCACTGGGGCGGTACCCTGACTGCCGTGTTGCCAGATGAATATTTTACTCGTAGGACAGAGGAGTAGTTCTGCCCTGTGAGTTTCTGAAATGTACTGGATGAAAGTAATGAAATGTACAAGACTGTACTGAATTATTGTACTAAAACCTGCGACCCGTGAATTTCATTATGAGCTGGCAATTGACACCACATGGACGCTGTATAATTTTGTGAAGAGCAAAAAAACAAAAAAACTCTTACTGCATTCTTGCATTATACATCTATTTGAGAAGCTACAACGTATGAAATGGAGATTTTTATTGATTTTTTGAAAACTGAAAATGTACTAGAATTCAGCCTTCGTGTACCTACTTTTGTACTTTGACGTCGAAAATAAACTAGAAATATTACAAATGTACTAAAACAGTGCAATACTGCAAAATAAGACGTGTTAACCTATTCCGCTGGTGCGTTTTCAGTAACTTCATTTGAGAGAACATTCAATGCTAGTGAGCATAAGAAAAAAATCAAAATTGGATTCATGGGAGATTTGTTTCAAAAGCACATTTTAATGCTGTAATCTTAAAGCTTGTTATCCTCCAGAGGTACTGTGGGTGTATGGTGTAACAGACTTTAATCAAGACATTATGTAACAGGACAGGAAATTTCGGTGTAAAAAGCTCAGAGCTAAAAATAGCAGATTCCCAGAATAGGAAACTGGCAACGATGCGACCGCTTCGTCCTAGACCATGGCCGTCTAGACAAAACTCTTCTTTTTGTTCTTCTTTTTCTTATTCTATCTCAATCTCTGTTTTATGATCTATGATCTCGATAAGATTGCCCACAAACACGAGTTTAACCACAGACCATAGTTTAACAATGTCAAACACAGTTGTGCTGTTCTGTAGGATGCGATGCCACAGAAACTGATCGAAAGGAAGACGAGGGTTGTCTTACGTAGTGATGGGCTTTAAAAATATGTTTCTAATTGGTATTGTCATGGCCGACTTTACTCACTAGGCCGGAGATGAAATATGGCAACACTGAATCAGCGGGCCGAGTTATCATTTGTTGTTATGTCATGTGTATACTTCCAGGAGCAGAAAATATGGTTGGAAGGTGATTATTAATGTGTTTCTAATTATTATCTGCACAAACGAAACTATAAAGATAAGATGTCTGCAAAGCGTGTAGTACCAGGTTGCAGCCCAGTAGAGGACATACTAAACCATGGCCCAACATAACCTTATTCCAGAGTGAAAAGAACGTTGCAAGGTGATTTTTAATGTGTTTCTACTTATTTACCTGCACAAATGAAACTATAAAGATATATAAAGATGCCTGCAAAGTGTGTAGTACCAGGTTGCACTAGCAATCGTGCGTCCAATAAGGGACATAAACAGAAGTGAGTGAAAGGTATTCTTCGGAAGGGCTGGTTATATTTATAAGGATAAAGACAATGATTTACAAACATTTCAAATGATAACACCTATTTTAAAGCACAATGTGGTACCTATAATGTTTTCTGGACCTCCCAAATATCACAGAAAGATACAGTTAATAGAACTCATCTGGGCATGCATCTGGGGCATACCTACGAAAGGATTTGATAGTGAAAGGGAATCAAGACCAGCAAGAATGGCTTCACAGTGACCTAATAGTGACTTTTTCTAGCTCAAGTGACAATTTACAAAGTAAATTGAGTGTTCATTTAAGTGGAAGTGGAAGTGGGAGCAGGAAACAGGTTGCGTTTATTTTTATTTTGTAGTGTCTGACTGTGATGAAATAGACATCAGATGTAAGTGGTATTAGTAGTAGTAATTCTAAAAAGTATTTTTCTTAATTTATTAACCCAGATGAACTCTAATACATATAAAATGTAATAATTATTCTGAAACCATAGGCCAACTATTTGACAGCTAAGCCACGTTGCCACATCTAAGGCTCCGGCCTAGTGTAGAGTCGGCCATGTTATTGTTGGCATGATAACTCTTTTGTATTATTGGGCAACGATCTAGTTAGGTGGAGTGTTTGAAACCAATATACTTGTCATGCCATATTCATAGTGGAAGCACTGGCTGCGTTAGCAATATTATTATGCAGATGTTTTTCTAAATTTTATTCTTCAGGTTTCATTATTTACTTGCTTCAGAATAGTTATATTATTTTTATTATCTTATTAGTAGTTATTTATGCCCTACTCACCTACTGCATAGTATAAACTATATTGTAGCTACTTTTTTATGTCATTGAATTTTATGGAATGTTATATAAGATTAAAATATGAAATCACTTTATTTTACCTACATATTTTTTTAGTTTCTATCATATTTGTTATTGTAGTATCTTGATTCTTGAGTAAGTCTTATTTTTTACGGATAAAGAAAATTGATCTGTGAAGCATCGACATCGGGTTATTTAGCACATACATTCATAACTACTATTAAAATTTTCTATCGAAGTGAGAGCTGTAAATAAGTAACGGGACCTTCAGTATTCGTGTATATTCTTTACTTCTCTTCGGAATATTCATTACCAACATTGTTATATATGAATTTGTTGTTTATGACAAATAATAATAATCATGATACGTCATGATTATGTAACTACATAATTATATTCTATATATAAAATATGAACCACAAATAGGCCACGACAAACACAAATATCTTCTGACCGACAACATCCCATCTCTAGGAAAAAAGTAGTGATCCATAGACAAAGTACCTATTTTGTGCTGACGCGGCGGACCTATTTTGTGGGTGTCTTTGACGTATTCATCTGTAACCGTACCTGCTTTGTGTTCATTTGTTTTGTTGACAAATACCTAGATTCCTAGATGTTCATTTTCAATTCTTCTTACTTTTTCAAATTAAAAACAGCTAGGTATATAAGTTTTCAGCAGCCCTTTGTACGGTTTGCCTATTGAGGTGTCAACACCCTCTCAACATAAATATTATTTTGGATAAAGGTATAAGTAAACTAAGGAATCTGTATACCTATTTTACAAAAGGAGGATGATATAGGAAAAACCAACGAGGAAAAACGAATCTGGTTAAGTACTTCCATAATATATATATCCTTTTTTTTACTATAATACAAAGAGGTATTATATCTCACAGGTATTTATAATTATTATAGATAGTAACAGCCCTGTTTCATCAGAATGATAGAGAAATTAGACTTTCTTTTCATCAACATATATCAAAGTGCTGATCAAAGTGGGATGTGATTAGCGAAATAATGTGTTTTGCTTTGTGAAATGCAACAAAATGTTATCTTTACCTGTCTTTACTATAAACAAAGGTATATTGCAGGTATTCATAATAATTGTTATAGGTAGTAACTTTTTTTTAATCAAAATAATGCAGTTGATTGAATTACTTCTCTTCATTATCATGTTTTAATACATCAACAATCCAGTGATCAGATGGTGGAATCTGATTGGTCTAGATCAATTAATCCTTAGACCCTTCGTTCAACAAGAAAATGCAAGTTTTCACCCATTTAGGATGGAAAATCAGAGTTGAGAAGATACTAGAGGGTTCATAATGGTCCATTATATATAAAGCATGTCTTTTTTCACCTTTTTGAGGGAAACTTCAAGAGAAATCAATAATTTTCTGAGAACTTTGACAGATGCCATTTCTTGAATGGGCTGCTCTGACTGGTCAAAGCCCTTGTTAGAATGCATGTGTTGATAAAATCGGGCCTAAGTGTAAAATTCTATGCTCCACGTACACTATTCAGTGGTGCGTAATATATCCCCAGCTGAGTGTATAACTCGCATATACTATGACCCAGTTTCCAAATCATTATTTAACTAGTCGTTCAAACAAAACTGCCATCAAATACCAAGACCAAATCCCAGTCATTGTCCTTAAGCACTGTTCCGCTGAGTTTGCAACGATCTTTTGCAAGTTCTTCAAACTATCGTATCAGCAAGTCGTGTTTCCCGCTGCGTGCAACTCATTCCTATGAAAGGAAAAAGAAAACTGATCCCACCAACTATAGACCTGTGGCTCTTCTCAGTATCATGTCTAAAGTTATAGAGACTGTCATTAATACACAGTTCCTGAAATACCTCGACAACAATAACATCACAAACGATCGCCAGTATGGCTTCCGTAAGCATAGGTCTATGGGCGACCTCCTGGCCTACGTCACTCGCTTGTGGAACGGAGCAATTGAAAATCATGGCGAATCCCATGTTGTTGCACTTAGCATATCGAAAGGCTTCGATAGAGTGTGGCATGAGGGACTTCTGGTTAAGCACGCTGCTTATGGACTACCACCTGGCCAGCGCCAGTGGCTGAACAGCTTTCTAAATGACCGTTCTCTGTTTGTTGTAGTTGAAGGCTGTCCATCAGACGTATTTTAAATAAATGCCGGTATTCCTCAAGTATCTGTCCTATCCCCTACGCTGCTTCTGCTATACATAAACGAGCTGCTGGAAATAAAATCCCATCCAATCTACAGCTTCGCGGACGACAGTACATTAATATCGTGCATGGAGCCAGGCAAGGAACTATCACACCAAGAGACAATTGTCGAGTGGGGATTAGTAAATAAAGTACAGTTTATCGTACAGAAAACTCAGGCGACAACACTGACAAAGAAGTATTACGTTGGCTTGTCAACTGTGGATATGGAGGGTCACCCTGTAGTCCAGGCGTGACCAAGTCGTCAATATTGCTAAAGTGGCATCCCAGAAGATTGGAGTTTTGTTCCGCTGTAGGAATCTGTATACACCAGAACATATACTGCTGCTCTACAAGGCACAAATCCGACCATTATTGGAGTATTGCTCCCATGTGTGGAGATGCGCTCCTCAGCACTCTCTAAAGCTTCTGGACACTATCCCGAAGAGAGCAATTAGGCTAATTGATACGCCTAGCCTCACAAAGACCTCACAGCCTGGAACATCGAAGAAGGGTGGCCGACCTGTCCCTGTTTTACAGATTTTATCACGAGATGTTCGAGGGGGCTCTCCCAGATAACAACACCAAAAGACGTCCGAACGAAGAGAACTAGAGAGGCTCTGCGAGCGCATCCTTACCAGGTAGAGGTCTCTACTCTCCGAACCAGTCTCCTCCACCATTCTTTCTTTTGGAGAACTGCGACGCTATGGAGTGAGCTGCCGGGAAATTTGTTTCCCGACGGCTACAACCTGCAGCGTTTGAAATCTAACGTGCACCGACACTAATTCTATCGCAGGGCTTCTGCAGCGCCATAAGCTTTCAGCCTTTGCGAGATGCAGACCACAAAAGAATAGTGGTTAGCTAGAGAAAACAATCCATTTCATAAGCGGCGGTTTACGCCAAAAGCTTTGGTTAACCAGTAGTTAAATTAGCCCGAAGTTGAAGAATCAGTTATCTTGACGTTTGTTGTGGTCAACCGATGGCTGGTAAGCCTGATCTGGTGTCTATTGATTATAGTTTGCAGTGACATACGTCAAAAATATGATTCATTTGGCGATGTTGTCATATCTAAAATATAAGTCAATTTGTTGTGTTTATGCCTATGCAGTTTTAGGTTTTCTGTTATTTTTTTTTGTTTTGTGCCGAACATTTTTAAGGATGTGCTGGAAACTAACAACGCCGTACCCAAAATGAACCTACAGAATCGCCTTGACTTCAACGAAATGTCATGGCAACGTTTCGTTACTTGAGTGTTACTAGTGGGGTATTACGTAAGAGACTGTCAAGTAAGGTTTCGAAACACGACCCTATTGGGGTTAGCAATTCTATCATGTTTCGTAATGAAATCGACAGTAGTATTTGCTGTACCTGAAGCAAAATGATGTGAAGGATTTCGTATTAATCTTATATTCTAAACTGAACTTCAAGACTCATATAACAAATATTACCTCGAAGAGTTTAAACATCCATTGATAGCAGTTCTACTGATTTTTCGGTTCACACGTTCAAGATACTCTACTATTCGTTGATCCGTTGGTGTCTTGAATATAAAATTCAATCACTTGGTCACGGTCCTACGATAATAGTATAGTATAGTAGTGACTGAGAGAGTACAGAACAGAGGTTTCTAAAGCGTTATGAATATAATGAGACTCTTCCAAATGACTCTAATTTAAATACCTGTGTTAAATATTTACCCGGTATAGCTTCAACCAAGCATCGCACTTCATAAATAGACTTGAAATTTCTATATAATTTAATTAGCAATCATGTGAATTGTGCTGTAATTCTATGTAGTTGTGGAAAAAAACGGAAATACTGATCCACTTGTCTCATTTTCCCGCACTAATTATGATACGAATGAAAGTATCACAAGAGCGCTAATAATAAACCCAAAGAACTGGATCTCAATAGGTGTGGCAAATAGTAAGTTTTATATAGGTTAACATAAAATGTTTTGCACCATATCCAAGTATGTATTATTAATTGGCAAAGCCGTCAGTAAATAAATAAATACACAGAATATTAATTGCCAAATTAGATTTTCTTTGCAAACAGATTATTGAACTTAGCTGGCTTGTATCACACTTGACATGAAGGGTACCTCATGTTCTCGGTACAAGTCATCAACTTTTAAATCCTTTCTAGTCCTTGACGTTGGAGTGCATGTTACGAAAAAATAAGCTTCCCAAACAACGATATCGTGCACAAAAGTAGTTCGTGTTCCAATCCAAGCGGGCAAACATTTCATTGATGCTTTCCGTTAGTATTTTCATTCCCGTTCCAAACAGCCTAAACGCATTTTCGTGAGGCCCGTGCGTGTCGAACGAAAAACCCCAATTAGGAAAAAAACAGTTACATCGTCGAAAAAATTTGATTGACAAGGCTGCTATTATATCACGGAAGTAGGGGCGGTGGCGTTTTTATGCACACTGGCCTCTCAACTTTCAGCTGAAAAATAACTGGGCTAGTCAAATTCCTAGGTGTTATAGTTAATTCTGCCGAAACGTTAAAATGCTTGGGTGATGACGGCATCTCTCTTTTACATAATATTTGTAAGCATGTCTGGTCCTCCGGTGTTTGGCCAGATGAATGGTGCACATCAATTTTTGTTCCACTTCATAAAAAGGGATCTCCAACAAACCCAGACAATTATCGCTACTTTCTCTCATGCAAGCAATACTCTACTATATATTTTACAATCTCGTTTGGAGGGTTTTATTGGCTGGCAAATTTCTCAGGTGCAGGCAGGTTTCGTGAAAGGACGCGGTACGCGTGAACACATCTTAAACTTAAGACAAATTTCTTATCACCTAGTGTTTCTCATACAGCAACTCTACGAGTCTAATTGGGCTCGTGTAAGAATAATTGATGGTAGGTAACCTGTCTGGTCAAACTGCAACCAGAAAAGGAGTTCATCAGGGATGTGTATTATCTACGATGTTATTTAATATTTACTCTGAATTTGTGATGAGACAGGTATTGGACAACTGGAGTGGCGGTATAACTATTATTGGCGGAAGCAAAATATACAACTTAAGATTTGTTGACCATACAACCCTTATTGCTGCTTCTCAGGAAGAACTAGTAGCTAGTCTTGGTACTAACTACAACAAGACCAAGGTTATGATCATAGATATAAAGCACGATAATCATCGAGCAATAAAGTCAGTAGGTCATTGTGAAGTAGTTCAAACTTTTGTGTACCTCGGTTCTTTGATCAACAATTCGGGTAGCTGTGAAAATGAAATTCGACGGCGCATTCAACAGGCACATGTGGCCATGACAAAGCTTACTAAAATATGGCGTGACCATAACATCACTAAAGTTACCAAAATGTCGCTGGTTCAGTCTCTTGTGTTCTCCATATTTTTGTATGCCTCGGAAACTTGGACTGTTAAAAAGGCAGATCGAGCTCGCATAGATGCTTTTGAAATGTGGACGTCGAGGAAAATGCTGAGGGTTCCTTATACCGCCCATCGAACTAACGTTTCCATACTGGATGAGCTCGGTAATCCAAAGAGATTATCCTCCATTGTGTCGACGAGAATGGTTACATTCTTCGGACGTATTCACAGAAGCGGGCCATGGCCCGAGTGGGCGGCGCCGTGGCCGTCCCCTACACGCTGGGTGGATACGAAAAAACAGTTGCTGGATATGAGTATCAAGAGCGCCACTGAACTGACAGTAAATCGCGAACAATGGCGAGCTACAGTTCTAACAACTATTGATAATATTTGTGTCGGTAATACTCTAGCTTCGACCTAATGTATTTTACAAATCCACAACCTGTCTGTTAAGACATTGTGACTATGATGATACTTAATTCCGCCTTAACCCTCACATTAATTTTTTGTGACACAATTACCAGACTGGGGTCTGGTCCAAGTCATTTTTCGAAATTTTTAAATGTAAGTTATTTAACTAGACAATTTGATTCAGTTAACTCATTACTCAAATATATTTCATTACCATAAGATTTCAAAAAAGTAAACAATAAACAAAATACACGATAAATTATTTACTCATAAAAAGCATATTCTTCAAATTTAATAGAAAGTTCTTATGTTAGTCACAAATGGGCTTGGCATATGGGTCTCCCACAAGGTCCTTCTCTGCATTTTTAACTAGATTATTTAGAACTTCCAACTTCAGGTCTGAGGGCTGCGAAAATCGTTATCAGATATTTTTATTTTTGGAAACATTCAATGAAACAACAAAACTGCCCACTTGAAATATCCACCTTTAAATAACACACTGGGGTCTATTAGACCCAAAGCACACACGCTAACGGCTCCATAGCTCTGGACAAACTGACATATCGGACGGCATGCACAGGTCTATATGAAAGTAAACTAAATCTAGGTGGATGCGCTTGGATATGACACCCAAAATAAGAAACCAGTATGTCATTTAACGCATGGTATCTTAATCTGGAGTAACTCTACTTGGCTAAATAAGGTTTTTGCCTATCAGAAGAAGGCCGACGGTATTACTGATCGTGCTCGGTTAATTTGGTGACATTGATCACAGATTCGGCCTCTGATCGAATTTCTCCGAGTTCAAGGTAAATGAAAAATTTTGCATTTCGCACAGACCTGCAATAATTTTCTCTGAGAATGTGATGTCGCAGAACTAATCCTCAGATTCTATTCAGCGGTAAATTTTCTGTAAGAAGGAGTAGGAAGTAATAAAGTAGAGTCCCAAAATAAGGCAAGAGGGTCGAGGATCCAAAATTGAAAAAATTCAAAACGAGAAAAATTTTAGATTCTTAAGCGGGACAGACACTCGTGTGATGTCTAGTTTGAAGGCATTGATTACGAAATCGGCCTCTGTTCCAAATTTCGCCATGTTTAAAGAAAATGAAAAATTTTCCATTTCGCACAGATCTGTATATCAGAAAGAAAATAATTTTCTGTAAGAACGCGGTGCCGCACGACAAATCTGTGTACACCGCTGGATTCAGCGGTTAATCTTCTATAAGGAAGAGTAGGCAATAATAAGGTAGCGTATCAAAATTAGGCATGAAAATCGAAGATTCCTTAAGCTGCGGACTGAAACTTCGTGAAGTACAAGCAATCAGCTGTCTTACTCAACGTCTGGGGATGCTTTGCGCCGATCCCTTTGCGCATCGATATTTTGGGTTAGAGGGCCATAGATTTCAACATCGGCGGCACGGCAGGGTCATGGCTATCTACATAGAATATGAGTATAGGGATAAATAATATAGATCACAGCGCAAATCTGGTACTTTATGGGAGGTTATCATTAAGGACAACATAAACTTTATGCTATCTTTAATGTTTACGTTTCTTTTACATCGCACAGGTTGAGTATTATTCCTTAATTCTGCACTGTTGTACATTTTTTCTACTCCGCCCCTGTCAGGGTGAATGAAACTATCCCAAAATGGCGTCGCTGACGTCAGATATTTGCAACACGTCAACACAAAGAACCGTGAGTAAGACAGCTGATTGTTTGTTGCGCCGTGGTACAAGCACAGCATAATAAACATTCAGCACAATATCCCATGATTTTTTGTAGGGATGCTAACGATACTTCGATACTTGTACTTCTGCACTAATATCGAGTAATTTTATCTTAGATACTTTTTGAGTGATTCCAAGCAGCTGGTATCGCTACTTTTGTAGGGGTATCGGTATCGAAAATGATTGTATAATTATTGAGGGGTGTAATCAATTGCACAAAATTGGCTAAAACATGTCGAATTGGTACCAGTATCGATATTTTAATTTTGGCAACTTTACCCAGACTTCCCACCCGTAAAACCATCCCAAGGTCAAATTCTGTGGGAACCATTTTCATATAGGAAATCCTCAGAGATATTCTGCTCGTTGTTTCCTATGCTGTGGTACAAGTACACCGTTAACGTCACTTTCTGACTATACTGTTCGATACCGTAACACATTGTGTATGCACACTTAGTATCTCGGAATGCGTGACGCAACTAACAAAATATCTCGGCACGGCGAGCTATAATTAATCGACATATAACTCATTATATCTCTCATTACTCATAAGTCTCATAACGAATTCCTGAGAGAACATAAAAACAGACGGGATGCGATTAACTTTGAAATATTCCTGTGTAGTGTATCCCGTATATATCCCGCGCCCATTGAGTAATTTGCAGTCAAGATGAGTTCCCGGCGTACAATTAAAATGTCTGACGTTACGGCCGACTTTGCGACGCGCCCCCCACGGGAGACGATCTCGGACGGGACGGCCTAATTTTTCATCAAAATTATAAATTCGACTCCGAATCTACTTTACTCTCCGTGGAAATTTCGTGATGGTGTTTAAATCAAGAACGGGGAGGGTTGCCACTCTCTCCTTAGTGAATTCATGATGAAAGATGTAAATTGGGCCTCGCCGCATGTGAGGCTCGGATATTACGGAGCTTGAAAAATGACAGTCGGGAAGTTAGGAGAAAGTTTAATTCGCCATTAATTATAACGGCTTCCCTGCGGCTCTACTGCATTCAAAGAGACTATATAATAGCTGGTGAGCTTAAAAACATCATTTTTTTTGTTTTATCCCGCCCCTTTAATTATTACAGAAATTACCAAACTAGTTTTGGTAAGGCGAGACCAAATAATATACCATCCGAACTCCTAGAAAAAAAGGGATATTTGCATTGAAGATTTGTACACATCTTGGTAGTATCACCTCTAGTACACATGTGACACTCGTTGTTCATTCAGACTCTATTTACCTACATGGTAAAAGCAAACCACATCTTTTTATCGATCCAAAAACTAAGATATCTGTTGCAAATGCGGCAAGAGGCTAGTCGGTTGTGATGTAAAGATGCCCCGTAGAAGACGATAGTCCTAGTTTACGCAGTTAAGCTTCTCTGAGCGCGTTCGGATTGTAGGCCAACGAAAACGTGGTGCTTCTTTCAGAGCAATTGCTGTAACCATGGGGCGTAGCGTAGCTATAGTTGTAGCAGCATGGTGCGCATGGATCGCAGAACGGCGAATGCAACGAGCTAGAGGTTCTGGGACACGTAGAAGAACTACAGAGCGTTAAGATCATCATCTGTGACTACTGGCCCCTCGAAACAGAATGCGATACACTCGAGCTGTTCCTGACGCTTGGTATGCAGCTATAGGGAGGCTCATTTGATTGCGCACGGTGTGCCACAGATTGAGTGAAATGAGCTTAGGGTCATATCGTCCACATCTAGTGCTTCCACTCTGTGCAACTAATCGTCGCCAACGGTTAGATTGGTGCCAGGAACATCGACAGTGGCATGCTGAGTGGCATCAGACGACCTTCTCCGACAAGTCCAGGCTTTGTTTGGGGGCACATGATGTGATGTCAAAGCGTAAGACGACGACGGGGTGAACGACGTGATCTCCAGCTTGCTGTTGAGTGCCATGTACACCGTCCTATTGGCTTGATGGTTTGGGGTGCTATTGCATTCAACAGAAAGTCACCGTTACTTGTGATTCGTGTCACAGTGCCTACGCTATGCGAATGTGGTGATAAAATCAATTGCCGTTCCATATTATGTCCGAGGCCTCGAAGAAGGTTTCTTCCAGCAAGATAATGCACGTCCTCATATTGCAAGGGTAGCGATGAGGCAAGGGTAGCGATGAGGCTTCTACACGAAGCTGAGGTCAAGTTATTCTCCTGGCCCCCAGGATCACCCGATTTATAGCCAATTGGTGTAAAGTATTTATTTTAGCGACAGAAGTGAGACTAATTTGTCAGTAGTTCGTAATTATTATGTTCGGACATCAACTAAGTGACAAACACCATGGATTTGGCTTTGGATATACTCATTGTCTGATTACTTATCTTCATATTCTGCATCTATTTCGCTGCCTTCACTAACACTTGAAGGCATGACGTTTGTACACTCTTAAAAATGGTCATAATACATTTTCTCGTATATTTCCACATTTTTTCTGCCACATTATGAGAACTCAAGTTTTTACAGGTTATTTGACATCGAAACATTTAGATGTTATTAGTAAGGTTAGGTGTCACAAATATCAACCTTAAATTTCGCAAACAGGATTTTGAATTTGTAAGTGATCGTTGGCATCACTGCATCTAAAGTAAGTTGAACGGTTTTCTCTGTTTATACGGCAAGTAAAACCAGTTTAGGTCACGCTAAACCTAATTTCTAAGACGCTTTGAGTTGAACCGTTAACAAGTATTTTACGTTTTAAAACAAACATGTAAACGTAGTAAATATGTTTCTGTCACCTTTATTGGCCTACTAATAGATATCATATATCTATGCCAATTTTATTGATGTGATAAAATTAATAATGTTTTTAACGTTTTTTTCAATGTATTCTTGCGTTTGGGTACCAACATATTATGTCGCTGAAGAAAAAATCTATCAAATGAGCCTAATGGGAGCGTGCATTGCTATTTGGGAAAAAATTTTGTTTTCGTTGCTCATTTGTTTTCTGAAATAAAAACAATTGAATGCTGCCTTATTGTGGCAAATTCAATCCTAAACATCCTTGATATTAAAATTCATTAAGTTACTAATTACTGAGATATGAGCTATATTCCATATATATAATGGGCACGCTGTATATAAAATTGAACTTGAGAACGCAATTGGCTTATCGCTAATACTACTTCCGAAGTGGATAGCGTTATACATTTAATCGCCCACCCTTTCCACCTAAGCGATATTATTAGATCGTCCTGAGAACAGCAGGCTGCGAAGCAATTTATTCGGGACGCCAAGAGCCGGGCGTCAGACCAACCCTTCCATATCTGATTAAAATCAAACGTGATGAAAAGGCCCATTCATTTTTCGCCAGCCAGCCCAGCCGGCTTGCCTACTACTATATATAATCAATCACCTGTGGCACCGGCGATGCTTAAGGTCGGACGAAATTGACTTTTTTCCCCCAAGGAGGTATTGACCCAGCGCCGACGCGGTATAACCTGCTGAAATTCGCCTGGAAAAATTAGTTTCCACGAAACACGATATCCACTCGGTTAGATAAAACCGGGAATTTCTCATTAGTGAGGCGTTAACAATGACATTAAGGCCGATAGATTGGGAGCGAGGGCAGGGGTTAGAACAGACAGACATTTCTTTCAGATGCCTTCGTTGATTGGAGGCTTCACGGATGGTGAGATGTTTGATGGGCTCGAAATTCTTGATACGTATTCAAATTAAAAATATTTTTTTGGGTAGTGCACAAACATTTTATCTACTAAAATAATCAAGATATAGGCGTAGAGCCAGATGGTCAAAATGGGCCATCTAATTTCCTTTCTGGGGAGTGAGTGTAACCTACAAGTTTAGATTCGTCATGAAGGTACTAGTCCAAGAGCTCGCTAATTTTTCTACCTTGAAGTGAACCACCCTTTTGAAAATACGTAGTCGATCTGTCAAGTCAAGTCAAGTCATTGTTGATTATCAGAGCGGTCCGTGGGACCTTAGCTCTTGTGTCATAGTATCAGTTCGTAAGTCTGTCAGGTCTGGAAATCCAGGAACCAGACAACGTCAAAGAAAGAAGAGAAGAGAAAAGTAAGGAAGAAAGGTGGAGAGCAAAGTGGGGGAAGAAAATCTTTTAGAACGGGAAGCTCTTATGCATTTTTTTTAATATTTCGGCAATTTTTAAAATATAGTCGAGAGTTTAATTTTAGTTTGTTTTCGTGGAATGCTTCAATTTTTACTATACTAAATTTTGTTATTCGCAGAGCGAGCCGCGGCCTTGTATACTTGCGAATATGCTCGACTGTGTAGTCCACTGATTCGCGCAACAAAGGGTTGCTATGCGATTCTGCTTGGCTATAGCGTCGCTGCGCGTGTTGTTTAATGAAGTCCCCTAAATAAGGGATATCAAGGTCTCTATGGAGGGTCTCGTTTGAAACGTACCATGGGGCGTTCGTAGTTGTGCGTAAGGTTCTGCCTTGCAGAACCTGCAGGCTTCGCAAGTGCGTTTTGGCAAGAAAACACCAAGCTGCACATGCATAAGTAATTGCGGGTCATATTACCATTTTATAAAGCCGAATCTTGTTGATCAAACTTAATTTTGAATGCCTACACAACAGTGGGTACATCTGCCGGAACGTAATTTGGAATTTGGTTTTTAATGCCTCAGTGTGATACCGCCAGATCATCCCTTTGTCAAGAATGACACCGAGATACTTGACTGAATTTTCCCATGGTATACGAGTGCCATCCACCGAAACCTCAATAGGGGCACCGTGTCGTTTTTTCGTACAATAGATTGCCTGTGTCTTAGAATGGTTGATTTTAATCAGCCACCGATTCGCCCACTCCAATACTTCTTCCACCGCATCCTGCAGCCTGTCGCGAACTAGCTCACCAGACCACGACTGAGCTACAAGAGCAGTGTCGTCAGCATAAAGATAGACTTCACAGTTGCGTGGGGAAGGGACGTCATGGACAAAAAGTGAATAAAGTATTGGCCCAAGGACCGAACCCTGAGGTCGCCGGCCCTCACCGGCCGTATTGTAGATACAATGTTGTCAATTTTGATCCGAAATTTTCTTCCCTCGAGGAAAGATTTCAAAAGTTTTAGTAGCCAGAAAGCCCTTTTGAATTAGTTTATAGAGGAGGCCAGCATGCCACACCTTGTCAAATGCCTTCGAGACATCCAAAAGCAAGACGCTAGTACTTTTGTTTAGGGTGAAACCCCTGGTAACACTCTCCACTAGTCTAACTGCCTGTAACTCAGTACTATGCGCGGATCGAAAGCCAAATTGCACGTCAGGAATCACGTGATGTTCTGACGAGAAATCCAAAAGGTGGCGGTGAATCACCTTTTCTGCGAGTTTAGAGGGAGCCGATAGCAGGCGACAATCCTGAGGGAATGTCGAGCCCACCTTCCTTGGGATCATGATGACGTGAGCCATCTTCCACTCCACAGGAAAGTACTGCGTTCTGAGCATCGCATTGATTATAGTTACCAGATGCATCAGTGCTTTTGACGAAAGAAGCTTTAACGCCTTATTGGTAATTTGATCTTCTCCAGGCGCTTTGCGCACCTTAAGGCCTTTAATGTGACCTTGAAGCTCTACTGGTGTGCAATGAGGAACCTCGTAAGACTCCGCTATTGTGCTATGTGAAGCTTCTGTGGAGTCGATTTGTCGTGAAGAGATGTTTTCAAAATGACAGCTGTGCCATTGCCTATACCCTGTCCAACCTCCTCGTACTGTGGCGGAAAAGAGGGTGTGTAAACGCAGTTACAGAAACAAAAACAGTTTAAATAAAGACGTTTTATTATTATTATTATTATTTCCATCGCCGATGAAAAAACTCTTAACAAAAATGATAGATCATCACGTAAAAATGTTTGGGTTGGGGGTTGGGATTGACGTTGGGGTTGTGGTTAGGATTGGGATTGGCATGACAAAATTCGAAAGTTTTGGAAATTTTGCAAACTCTTTGCAAATTTTTTGGGTTCGGGGTGGGGGTTGGGGTTGCGGTTTGAGCTGGCGTTAGGATTGGGACTGAGATTGGGACTGGCACGACAAAATTAGAAAAAATTGAAAATTTTTAAAATTTTTTTGGGGTTGGGGCACGGCAAAATTCGGAAATATCAAAGTTTCAGCATTTTTCCTTGCCAATCCCAACCCAACACTAGCCCCAACCCCATCCCTAGCTTTCAAAATTTTCAAAACTTTCAAAATTTTCAAAATGTTCAAAATTTTCAAAAGTTGCAAAAGTTTAAAAATTTCCGAATTTTTCGAAACTTTCGCCTCGAAGCGACTGTCGCTTGGCGAATTGGAATCACCCTCCTGGTAGAACGGCAACATGGCACACATACATCTTCCAATTGGCTCCTCTCCTTTAAGACCGTGACGTCATGGCCCTAGAGGAGTTCAAATATTCTTTTCATTTTCTCGGACTTCCCGTGCTCAAAAAAATCGCGGAAAAATATGAGAAGCTTCTTATCCTATACTATATCATTATACAATCATAAAAAATATCATGATACTAGTCCGTTATAAAAAAAAATCCGAATATCAGCCCATATACTCAGGAAACCCCACTTTGAAGGAAGTATTGCTTAAGTAGAGATCTTTCTGCCCAGTACAGGATCGACCCTAGCGTAGGCCTCAGGAGGCGGATGTCATAAATCTGCTGTCGTCTGCTCAACAAAAGCCGCCGCCCTGCGTTCGGGTTTTCATTTAAAGGGCACACGCAGCGCCTGGCGCACCGGTAGTTGTAAATTTTCTAATAAAACCGAAATCAGTGTGCCGCGCCACGGCACTGCGGATATTATATACGCACACAGAGCCCTTCATACCTACGTGTACGGGGTGACCAACCTTGACAAGGCTGAAAACTTATGTGGGATTTAAACCGCTAGACAGATATATCTGTCGGTCTGTCGGTGACCGGCAGGTGCCGTGTTCGAATCCCGTCAGGGCCGTACATTTATTTCTGGTATTTTTCAAATAGAAATAAGTTTCCAAAAAAAAAAATCAGCGAGAATCCCCACCTGAGCCTACACTGTCGGCTTCTAATTCACAGTGCTGTCCCTAGAGTGGCGGCGAGAAAGAGTAGCAAAGCCTAACACAACAGTCGATACCACAGAAGTAAAAAAGCTATCCCTGTCTGAAATCTGTAACTAGAAGACATGGGGATCAGTCGGAAGCTTCTGAAATATCTGTTTTTTTTTTGTTTGGTTACTGGCACTAGGAACTAGTCCTCTTAGCCAGAATCAATATGTCTATATTTTGTTATTCCAGTTAATGAAATGCTTCAAGGCGAAAAATCACCTCCCCTACACAGGACTGCTTCATAAACAACAGGCATTGCGTTTTTTTTTAAAACTAAATTGATACATATCTACGCACACGCAAAAATATTCCTGCAGCTAATAGAACTGTCCTAATTCATAATGCCTATCGAGTAGTGAGTAACCTATAGAGAACAACCATCAGAACCCTAAATAGGAGGGATGTGGGATAGGATTAAACAGGGTCACAAGTTGTTCTCGCCTAAGGGCCCTTTAAGGCATTTCGATTCGCACAAACAACATATAGGCCACGGTTAGGATGGGTTATAATAGACAGAGGTTGGTCACAAAGGAAAGCTATAAACATCAGCTAAATTTTTTGTTGAGAATTTTTCAAAAACAGTATTAAACATGAGATGACATCAGTTCTGTCGAGAGATAATATAAGAGCCGTGTTAAAAGGAGCAGTTAAACCACAATTTATGAGGTTTTGCTACAGAGTGTTGCTGTATTCAATATTCATAGAGCAATTGAAGTAGATATGGTCCAGGTCCCCTTCAACACCACAGGGCTCACAAATTCCAGAAGGTATTAAGTGTAGTTTTGCTAGATGAGCTTGGAATGATCCATGACCAATTTTTGTTCTTGTAATCGAAGATATATATTTCCTGGGTATTTCGAAATTATTGTGCCAGTGTCTCGTTGGTCAGGTGGGATGGATATGAGTGTATCTCGTCGTATTCGTATGAGCGTATTCTAGCCATTCGGTGGACCATTTGTTACGAATCTTTTTTCTCAGGACCAGTTGTTTGTCATGGATACTGAGGGAGGTGCTTGTTACCCTTCCAGATATTACAGCATCTTTGGCCAGTGTGTCAACTGTTACATTGAGATCTATTCCGCAGTGTGCCTTCACCCAAACCTCTTTGTCCTAAGTTATGGATGAGTCTTTTAATTTCATATTTGAGTATGCTGTGATTTGTCGTGTAGTTATAATTTTGCAAGCTCCTCAGTACTGACTGTGAGATCGCAGTGTCAAGGACATTCTGTTCTTCGATGTATTTGAGAGCTTCAATAATGGCGACGGCTTCTGCAGAAGAAATAGTTGTGTGTTGTGGTAACTTGAACATGGCTGACATTGAGTTGGATGGAATGAAAAAAGCGCAACCTGTGCCATTTTGCGTTCTAGAGCCATCGGTGTGTATGCTTAAGTATTCAGGCAAGGTTTGGCAAATTTGACTGGAAATTCTTTTATTGATAGATGAACATTCTCCGTAAGTAGGGAACGTTATATTTAATTTAGACAGGAAAGATCCTGAAATATCTTGGATGATCTTTTATGGGCGTTATGCTACGTAAGGGGGTGATGATACAAGCTATCGGATGTATCTGGGATTTAATCTCCTCGATGGTAGACATCAGTATAATCAGACCCAGGATGGTGTACAATATCGTATGGTTGCCCAAGGTTCATCAAAGCACCCATTCTAATTCAAGCTGCAAAACAATTCGATTTTTCAATTGTTTCTGGCTTGCAACTCTCCATGCTAATTAAAACAAGTCACTAGAGTCTCTTTGTAAATAGCTGTCTCCATACAGAATGCAGTGTCATGGCAACTGGTTTTACCGCCCCGCCATGAAACACACCACGATAGCTGACAACCTGCAGTGCGACCAGAGATTCACGACTTGACTTGATTTTCAAGCTACTTGACTTGACTTGACTTGATATCAAGTCAAGATCAAGTCAAGTGTTTATTTTTGAAATTTAAGTCAATTCAAGTAGTTACACTTCAAGCAACTTGAAAATCAAGTTTTTCAAGCTAACTACTTGATTTTTCTTGAAACAATAGTTTTTTTGATATTAGCAATCTGATTATCTGCCAAAACACAATAACCATAAAAATCAATGTATATAAAGATGTACCCTTTTATTTAAAAAAAAAACATCCAAAAACGAAAACTCCAACAAACTTAGTTAAATAATGAATGTAATAATATGAAATAAAAATACGAAATATTTTGTATTCTGACAATAATACAACAAACTCATATGGGAGTGGGTTGGCTCAGTGGTTAGAGCCGAGGGCTCGTGACCGGAAGGTCACGGGTTCGATTCTCGTTTAGAGGTGGAAATTTATTTCTGGTTTTTTCAATCAAAAATATATATCCATAAAAAAGCTTAGCGAAGAATCCCCACCTGAGCCTTCACTGTTGGCTTCTAATTAACAGTACTGTCCCTAGGGTGGCGGCGGGAAACAGTAGCAAAGCCTAACAGAACAGTTGATACCACAGAAGTAAAAAATATCTGTCTGAAATCTGTAACTAGAAGACATGGGGACTAGTTCTAAAATATCTTGGATAACCTCTTATAGGCGTTATGCTACGTAAGGGGGTGATGATACAAGCGATCGGATGTATCTGGGACTTAACACCTCGATGGTAAACTGGCTATACACCAGGGTGATCAGACCTACGATGGTGTAGAGTGCTACTGTATGGTGGCCAGAGGTTCACCAAAGCACAGCATCAAAAGCGTTCACAAAGTACATCGGGCTGCGTGTATGAGCATAACGGGCGTCATGAGGGGTACACCAACTGCAGCATTGGAGGTAATGCTAAATGTCCTAAATGTCCATGCAGAATGCAGTGGCATGGTAACTGGTTTTACCGCCCCGCCATGAAACACACCACGATAACGTATGTTACAAAAGTTTTGAGAAGTCCTTCAAAAAATTAAAAAAATATCTCGCAATAATATATTTGAACTGTAACAAGAACTACAACAAATAACAATATTGCTCAACATAAAAATTATATTAAAGTACTGCTAATGAGCCATGATCTTCCACGGCTCGCAATTTCCTCTTAATGTTCCTCATTAGGTTTTGGACAGATACTAAATCAATTTCTCTGGTCTTTAGCATTATTCTTCTTTTTAACTGCTGTTCGTTTTGAGCTTCCCAGCCACTAATATAAACTTTGGCACTCAGTTAAGCCCAAAAAGTTTCGATAGGTCTTGTTCTAGGAAGATTGGGAGAGTTGTCGTTTCGTGGTCCAAAAGGTATTCCGCGTTGTCCTAGCCAGTTTCTCGTATGCAAAGTATAATGACTTGAAGCCAGATCTGGCCAAAACATTATATTGTCATTAGCATGGTGGGTATTAATAAAATTGAGTAGTTTAGGCAAACATCTTTGACTATAGACTTCCGCGGTAACCGCTTCGGCTCTAACTTGTCCAACGTACGGCTATGAAATACCGTTGTCTGATATAGCAGACTACATTAACACTTTGTTTTCAAACTTTTCTTTTCGTTTAAATTTTACATTATCTGGACAGGCTTCAATGTCTCTTGTATAAAAACCATCATTACCTTTGATTTCTGAGTTAGAAAATGTGAAATGCTTTTCATCGTCAAGAATAATTTTTGTTGCCAGCAAAATAAGTTCGACGTAAATTGGGACAGCATTGAGGAATTCTTTCTAACTGATTTGGGGAATACTTTGGACATTTTCTTCTTTTCCGGAAGTTATTTCTCTTCATTTCTCTACAGATTGTGCTAGCATTGACCTGAAAAATGCGTCTAAGTTTTCGTGTTGACGTTCCAACTCTTCTCACTTCTGTTGACCATTCTTTGAACTGTAGCAGCATTCAACGCTCTTGGACGTCCACTTTTTGGTAAATTTATACAAGGAATACCTTCTTCGCATTCACGAATAGCTCCATAAATATTTTGATCTTGATATTCTTATGACAATTGACAGCTGCGACAGAGGGTGCGTTTGGAAAGGGAAGTGCGTTCGTCAGTTAACATAGTCAGTTTTTAGTCGAACCTTGGTCGGACAAACAACTTCAGTTGAATCTTGGGTATACATCTGGTTGTCTAGAAGACTGTCGTTGAAAGATAGTCGATTTTTGGTTACTTGACGGTCATAGTCGGGTTTATGTGGCCGATTACATTTTTACGCCATGTTTGAATGCAATTCTCGAAACATGGTCGGCCAACATTATACTGATGATTACGAACTCTTATGTTAGTTTTTTGGAAATAGTTCATAAATATTCCGTTTAGTTTGATTTTCAGTCAATGTATTTTTTATCTAGATTTATTTTTTCAAATCCATTTATTTTTGAATTCTGAGAAATTTGCATCGGAGTGAAAGCGCGTGAGTTTCTTAGGATGAAGTAATACTATATTTGACAGTAAACTGGGATGCGTTATTGAATTAGGTGTACAAATCGTTAATTTGTAGCAACTTTATTCATAGGATATGGCCTGATCAAACGAACAACACATTTCAATATCAAGATGGTAGTCACAGTTGTCAGAAAGTTTTGTCTAAGTCCCCATTCTGACCAGCAGTATTATTTGGTCAAAAGATTTACTATATTTTTAACAATATTGCAACTGTTGTCTCCACACTAGAGGGCGCAAGTGTGTAGGCGTTCGAAAGTAAAATCAGCAACGTTTAGTAGACGAGAAACTTCAGCCTCCAGTTAAAAGTTAAACGTCGTGTCAACCCAAAAATGATTGATCAAATTGGTGCAAAATGGGGTTGTTACAACGTTGTGTTGGTGTCGGCCACACAACTTGTGTGCAGTTGTGCAACTTTTTCAAACACGTCGCCACAACGTTAAATTGCTACTTGGGTTATCTTGTTTCTATGATATCTAATGAATCAGCGATGATAACCTTGGGCATCGGCTGTTATGGCTCTAAGTGACCTTCATTATCATCATAGTCACAATGTCTTAACAGACATGTTGTAAACTCGTAAAATGCATTAAGTCGGAGCTAGAGTATTGCCGACACGAATATTATCAATAGTTTTGAGCACTGTAGCTCGCCATCGTTCGCGATTTGTTGTCAGTTTAGTGGCGCTCTTGACACTCATATCCAGCAACTGTTTCGTCCTGTCCACCCAGCGTGTAGGGGGACGGCCACGGCGCCACCCACTTGGGGCATGACCCTGAACTACAAGTTTCTCCATATTATCGCTTCTGTGTATATGTCCGAAGAATGTAAGCATTCTCGTCGACACAATGGAGGATAGTCTCTTTGGATTACTGACCTCATCCAGTATGGAGACATTAGTTCGATGTGCGATATAAGGAACTCTCAGCATTCTCCTCCATGTCCACATTTCAAAAGCGTCTATGCGAGCTCGATCTGCCTTTTTAACAGTCAAAGTTTCCGAGGCATACAAAAATATGGAGAACACAAGAGACTGAACCAGTGACATTTTTGTAGCTTTAGTGATGTTATAGTCACGCCATATTTTAGTAAGCTTTGTCATGGCCACACTTGCCTGTTGAATGCGCCGTCGAATCTCATTTTCACAGCTACCCGAATTATCGATCAAAGAACCGAGGTATATAAAACTTTGAACTACTTCACAACGGCCTATTGACTTTATTTCTCGATGATTGTCATGCTCCCTATCTACGATCATAACCTTGGTCTTATTGTAGTTAATACCAAGACCATACTCTGCACTACGTTGCTCTAAGATGTTTAATAGAGCTACTAGTTCTTCCTGAGAAGCTGCAACAAGGGTTGTATCGTTAGCCAATCTTAAGTTGGATATTTTGCTTCCGCCAATAGTTATACCGCCATTCCAGTTGTCTAATACCTGTCTCATCACAAATTGAGAGTAAATGTTAAACAACATCGGAGATAATACACATCCCTGACGAACTTCTTTTCTGGTTGCAGTTTGACTAGACAGGTTACCATCAATTCTTAGGCGAGCCGAATTAGACTCATAGACTTGCTGTATGAGAAACACTAGGTGATAGGGAACTCCCATAGAGATGAGGATTTCCCACAGTTTAGGCCACTTTACGTTATCAAACGCCTTAGAATAGTCCACAAAGCAGATAAAAACAGGAAAATAATGCTCTCTGGCTTTTTCAATAATTTGTCTTAAGTTTAAGATCTGTTCACGCGTACCGCGTCCTTTCACGAAACCTGCCTGCACCTGACAAATTTGCCAGCCAATAAAACCCTCCAAACGAGATTGTAAAATATACAGTAGAACCTTACTTGCATGAGAGGTTAACGAAAGTAGGCGATAATTGTCTGGATTTGTTGGAGATCCCTTTTTATGAAGTGGAACAAAAATTGATGTGCACCATTCATCTGGCCAAACACCGGACGACCAGACACTCTTACAAATATTATGTAAAAGGGAGATGCCGTCGTCACCCAAGCATTTCAACGCTTCAGCAGAAATAGCATCAATACCTGTAGCTTTGTTATTTTTTAGCTTGTTGAGGGCATGTTCCACTTCTGACAAAAGAATATCCGGTTCGTGTTCAAAATCCAATGAGAGGGCGTGAAGGCCATCCTCATGGTACAGATTTTCGCAATAATTTCGCCATACCTCAATAACCTCATGCAGGTTGGCAACTAGCTCTCCCTCAGGATTTTTAACAGCCCAAGATTTGGGTTTAAAATCCCGACTGAGGCATCTGACCCTAAAAAACATCTCTTTCGGATGGTTAGTATTGGCATGCATCTCTATTTCCCTGCACAATTGCTGTATCTTATCTTTCCCGCATAATCTTTGAATCTCGCGTGAGAGCTGTCTATATGTGTTTTGCTCTGTATCTGAATCCAAGTGACCTTGGGCTACCCTAAATCAGGATTCATGTAGACTGAGCAATATTGAAAAAGCAAGTAGTCTGTTAAAGGGGTATCGACGGAAAGACGTCCGCGTTCGGCGGTGCCACCGTGTACGTTCCCCGAATCGATATATCACAGCCGTACACAGAGGAATAATGAAGACGAATTTCGGAATGCCTCGAATTTATGGCATTCCATGGAAAGGTAATTTCGCTTTGTACGCCTCCACGCGTCGCCCTTTACGCATCGCCGACCGGTGGCGGTGCCGCGAGAACCCCTTTCGCTTTATCCTTGCACCCCTTTCGGGCGCGGACGCCAGGAAGCCAGGGATCACCGGGACGCCCTTATTCCGGAAAATAGGGCGCGGAACGAACGACTCAACGCGGAAGCCAAAAATGAAATTTTAACTATTTTGTCAGGTTTCAAACAATATGTGTATCGCCAAACATATCCTGTCCCTGAATTTCCTTGACACGTGATATTATCTGACAAAAAAAAATTCAAACGAAAATTTTTTGTAAGAACTATAGGGTCTATCATACCGTGCTTTTAAAACATAATAATAATAATAATAATAAATGCCTTTATTAATTGATCTACGGTAGAGGCGAAGTTTAGCCAGATGGCTACTCTGCCACTTAACCTCTACGCAGACAACACGACACACACACACATACACTAACAATATAATCAAAACAGTACAGTAGTAGCAATAATCATAACAATAGTACCAAAGTAAAAGCAGTGCAAAAATATCTTAATATATTGATATTACATAATGAAACTTATGACATGAGCATACACACAAAGAAGAAAAGAAAAGAAAACAAATCTGAAAGATCCTTAAAAATACTACAGTCAAGCTACAGACTTAATAGCTGCCTTTTTATGATTTTCTTGAAGGTGAAAATTTTATGACTTTTGAAAGATTGGCAAATCTCATTATACAATGTAACAGCATTGTATGTAAAGCTTCTTTGAAATAAGGAAGTACGATGAATGGGGATTTCGAGACGATACTTGTGTCTTAGAGGCCTAGATATAACATTTCCTCGGGATATTAATTTATCATGCAGCTAGGACGGTAAGCTGGTTTTTAGGATTTTGTGAACATATGCTAACAAGAAGTGTTTATAAAAATGGTCCAAGCGCGGCCACTGCAGCCGCTTGATATTGGCAGTAACATGTACTTACGAAGACCATACACAAATCTACGGCAACTGTTCTGGATCTTTTGTAACCTATATTTATTAACAGCATCAAGACAGACATTACCAGACTCTCAGCTAATTTTTTTCGAGTTTTAAAATTCAAAATTTGACGATTTGTGTATAGATTCCTCAATCGCAGATATGTTGCTTTGAAGAGGTTATTTGCGTGTTCAGTAAATCTAAGAGATGTGTCTAGCGTAATACCTAAATTCTTAGCATGCTTCACGAAAGAAATAAGAACATCATTCAAGGAAAGGGAAACTCTGTCGTTGAAATGCGGGTGAAGTTCTTTAGAAGAGAATATCATCGCCTTTGATTTCAAAGGATTTACTTTTAAGCAGTGTCTTTTGCAATAGTCACTTATGTTTGCCAAATCTACGTTGACTTTAAATGAGACTTCATGACTATGAAGTAAGTCAAAAGAAAAAGACATCTGGGTATCATCGGCGTAGGTTTGGATATCACAGTATTCGACAGATTCTTGTAGATCAAAGGTGTAGATTAAATACAGGAGAGGGCCTAAAACGGAACCCTGAGGGACTCCGCATGGGACATTTCTGTAATCAGAAATACCTTTTACCGTTTTGACTCTTTGTCTTCTACTAGTGAGGTAAGACTTGAAAAAACATAAAGGGGTATTAGATATACCAAGTATTCTAATTTACTTAAAAGGATTTCGTAGTTAACAAAATCAAATGCTTTTGAGAAATCTAGCATTACAAGGATAGTATTGATACGATTGTCCAAGTTACGAATAATGTTATCTGCAAGGTGCAGCATTGCAGTTGTAGTACTGTGGCCTTTTCGAAAACCAGACTGGTGAACAGGAAAAGCACCTGTTTTCTCCAAATACTGAGTGAGTTGCAAATATACAGCTTTCCCCAAAATCTTCGATAGAGCGCACAAAGTACTGATGGGTCTTAAATGTGAGTGATCGGTTGGCTTATCTATTTTAGGGAGTGGGATCACAATCGCGTCTTTCCAATCAGTTGGAAAATATCCATTTTCGAGGCAAACGTTAACAATATGTGTGATTGGTTTTAATATTTCAGGAAGGCAGAGGCGAATCATAGTGATGTTGATTTTATCATTACCGGTTACAGAAGATTTTATAGAAGCAACTATATCCAATACTTCCTCAGGGTTTAGCAGTCTAAAGGTAAAAGGGTAAAAGGTACTTCAACCTTTAAAACTCACCCTCAAAATTTGTTTTTCAAATAGCACCAAATAGTTTTTTCTACACAAATTAAGTCCTTATATTATTGCAGTACCTTTGATTTTATACGCATATGTTTTTCGTAGAATTATAAGTATAACATAAATAAAATAAGAATTTGCTTGGGGCAAAAAACTGATAAAAACAAAACTAATTGGGTTTTCAAGATTACCGAATGACCTATAATACATGCTTTCGAGAACAAATGTCTTTTTTAATCCTTTCTATTATGAAAATATTACGCCTCAAAGAAATGCTCATTTTATTTATCTTATGTTAATGACGAAAAGAGAAATGGTTTGTGTATGAACTATAAGATACTGAATGAAATAATGACCTCATTAGTGTACGGAAAGCTGTGGGGTGCAACTTGGCGAACAAAGTAGGGGTCATTTTTAGAGGTTGAAGTAAAAAAAATGTTTCGAAAGCATGGTATGATAGATCATTCGGTACCCTTGAAAGACCCACGTGGTTTTCTTTTTCATCTGTCTACCTTACGAAAATATTACGTCTCAAACAAATCCTTATTTTATTTATTTTATTTACTTTATGCTTATGACTTTATGAAAATGATAGGTTTTTGTGTACAATCAAAGATACTACAAGATTTTAAATAAAATAAGGACTTAATTTGTCTAGGAAAAACTATTAGGTGCTATTTGAAAAAGTAAAATTGGGGTGAGTTTGAAAACATTGTGTGATAGACCCTAGGATAGGACCTCCAAACACTGCACTCAGTTTTCGTTTGAACAGATTTTTGTTATGAGAACATCACGTGTCAAGGAACTTTACGAACACCCTGTGTATTTGAGGTCAACAGTGTACACGAACAAACTGCCAGATCATCTCAGTAAAGCCTCGTTTTCACTGTGATAATTACTATCATGAAAGAACTCACATTATAGTCAGCGCGATAGTCGTGTCACGAAGGCCAAATGTCTAAGCGTTGAAAGGGGGTAGTAGCAAGCAAAAAACACAGAATTCACAGAGCAAGACTTGTAAAAAATAGCAATATGGTGGACATGGCTGCAGCGGTGGCTTCTGTCATTGGTGACATCGTTAAAATCGAAAGTTGGAAAGCTCATCTTGTATGCAAAACGAACAAAATATCAGAAATTGACGCCAAACAAGAGACAGATTTCAAATGAACTATCATGATGCCAGTGTTGTACGCACGGTGACGGTAGACGCGATAGTTCAAAAACTATCGTGAGTGTATTCTCAACTATCTCGCCAAATGAGATAGTGTGATAGCACTGTCGCGACAGAATTGTGGGTAATTTAATTGAAAATCCCTTCTGGCGTAGGCAACTAAAGAAAGCAAAAAGAGAAATGTATAAGATACAGGGGAACAGATAGAAAGAAATAACGCCATCAGAAAGTGCCAAAATGCGGTTGTTGCCAATAGGAGGTGTGTCTTAGCAAGAGCCTTGCCACCTGCTAGCCATAAAATAAGTGAAATAAGCTTTTGTAGGAGTATAAAGCTCACAGAATTATAGATTTATATAGGGCAAGTAAATACCTAAATGCTCTTCTTGAGATTCAAAGAAACACTTGAGATAGCCCCCCCCAAAGGTTACTAGAATGGAGCAGGGATGACCTGCGCATTCTGGTTGGCATATTGACAGGACAGGACAGGATAGTAGGTTTGGAACAATATCAGACTGTCTTTTCTGCTATCTGGAGGACAAAACAGAGCAGCACATTTTGTGATCCTGTCCAGTACTAATAGGGCTAGGTTTCAGACTTTCGGATTCATCCAACTCGAACATACTAGCTTCAAGAAAGTTTCACCCAACAGAACCATCGCCTTCGTCAAAAGGCATGGATTGTAGGGTGTATAATCACCTCACTCACAATCAACCTAACGTTACCTAACTTTCCCTGTTGTTACTGGTATCTTACTGAGCTATTGCTGTTCCCTCGGCATCCAAAGAAGTATAATCGAAGCTCTCTAGTCATAGTATGGTGTCCCAGGCATGCAGATCACTTTTGACCCTTTTTGCATTTTTACTGCCCACACCATAGACACCGCTACCGTCGTTATTCTTAGACACCATGCGTTACTACTTCTCGTTTTATAATAAGGCACAACTCTTCCTTTCTTAAGACTTCTTAAGCATCAGATTGTTTAGAAAATTAGTTCGTGAAGTGAGTTGTTAATTTTGCTATCCTAGGACAGCTGATCAATCAAAAAATGTTATTCCAAACAACACATACAGAAATTTAACAGAGGTGTATGCGAGCTGTTATGTGGCTCCATTCAGGGATCCCTGAAGGGCAATGAATTAATATCGACTGTCACATCTAGAACGCAATGCTTTCTGCCAGGAAATGGGAAACATTTCCATAAAGTAATTAAAACTCTCTACATTTCCATAGTTTGCTCATAGCTTGAATATATGGTCGTGTCATATCTTATAATCATCACAGTTGATATTCATCAAAACATTTTAATCACATGCTGACGCAGTTCCTCTTAAATAATAGTTTTTATCCGTTACAAACATTTTTAAATTTTTTAACGTGTCTTTATGTATTATGTGCAGTATGAAATATATATATGTATATATATATATATATATATATATATATATATATATATATATATATATATAAACAAAACAAAAACAAAAAAGGTGCAACCCGGGCTCCGACACACCGGGCTGCTGTTCCATTCCCCAGCGACTACTCCTCACACCGTGAGGTGAGCAATCACTGGGTCCGCGTATCGTGCGTCCTAAGCAGACGAAGGGACCCATGGATGACTGCCTTCTGCATTCTGGCGGCTAAGATGTGCGCCGCCGCACGGCACACCGGCATTTTGCGCAGTGCAGAGAGCAGCGTATCCCTCATACCACCTAGGGATCCAATGACCATTACTAGCAGACTCACAGTGTAGTCCGGCCAGAGCCTGCGAAGTTGTCCGAGGAGCTCCTGATACTTGGTCCGCTTTTCCTCCTCCTTAGAGACGATGTTCCCCTCGGCGGGTGCCGAGAACTCGATAACGAACATCGTCTTTTGTTGGTAGTCGAGGAGGACTATGTCGGGCTTATTTGCATGTATGAGCTCGAGCGTGGAGAATGAGTAGTTCCAGTAAATTCGGCACCTCTCGTTCTCCACAACGGACTCAATGTCCCCTGGAGCGTATGGCAGCACCGGTGTCTCATCTATACCGTATGAGTGCCTTAAATGGTAGTATAGCACTCGTAGAGCCGCGTTGTGCCGATAGACGTAGGCTGTGCCAGCGTACACCTTACACGCCGACAAGAGGTGCGTAAGGGTCTCTGGCGCCTGCAGGCAGGCTCTACAGCGGATATCGGGCACATCCATACCCATAATCCGGCTACGGTATACTAAGGTGTTGAAGACACCGTCTTGGCAAGCCATTATAGAGCTCTCAGTCTCCGACTTCAACCCATTAGACCTTAGGAAGGAGAAGGTCAACTGCTCAGATAAACCATGCTCTTCTAGATGTTTGTAGAAGATTCCGTGCATTGGTTTATCTTTGTGAAGTCTTAAAAGCAATTGGACTTCAGCAGTTTTAATCCGGGTTTTTAATTGTGCGGGAGCAAGTTCCGTAACGGACTGCTGACACCTCCGCGTGAAGTCGAGCGTGAGACTAAGTTCTTCGGCTGCCCGTGTTGCTGCTTTAAAAAGGAAGGCTCCTTTACCCGCAATCTCGTGCTCTCGCACAAAGCGGATCAGGGGATCGGTGCTCGTCGTAACATAGCAGGCAGTGGCCAGTACTACTCTGTTGTGCAGATGCTCCAAACTCAATAGTCCACGCCCTCCCAGGTGTCGTGGGAGGTATATATATATATATTCATTCTATGTATTATTATAAATTATAATATTGCAGTGACATGTCCAATATCTTTAAAACAAGTTGATTGATAAATAAAATTATTAATACAGTAGAACATAAATCCTATCCCAGCTTTTTTACTGTTTAGTAGAAGAAGTTCTTCGGATTTTGGGATAATAAAGGACTACAGGGGTTTCTTTACTCAAAGAGCCGAGATTTTGGCGTTTATTTTACGCCTCCCTCAGGGCTATCGAGCAGACCCCTATAGCACCAAGTGATGATATGTCTCTTTGGGTCAAACAACATAAACATTCCAGAAGATGTTTAAAAAGGACAATAAATGCCGTTTGCCAACACATCTGAGTTTTAGTATTTGCTGCTATAAACACAGATGTGTTGACAAACGGCATTTATTGTTCTTTTAAACATCTTCTGGAAAGTTTTTTGTTGTTTGACTCAAAGGGACATGTCATCCCTGTGTGCTATAGGAGTGTGCTCGGTAGCTCTGAAGAAGGCATAAAATAAACACAGAAACGTCGGCTTTTTGAGTACAGACACCTCTGCCGTATTTTGTTATCCCAAAGTTCGAAGAACCTTTTCTATTAAATAATAAAATTATTACTATCATTATTATGGCAGTTGTGACCACTTCAGCTTGTTAGATATAGCTGATAAAAATAATTCCACTGCAAAACCAAGCTCCGTGCAAAAATCTAGCTCATTGGATCGAATTCCGAAGTTGCCCCTATTTTCCCACTTATATGCCTCAATTAATAGATTAGAACCAATATAACTATCGCAATCAACACAGTATTTCAATCAAGGAGTAGAAGTATCGAGGTTTTGAATGAACAAGGAAGGCTTAAGCGCCATAAAGAAGAGAAATTATGAGAAATAATAAATATGCCCTTGTGAAGCTAATAATAGAGAAGGCACAATCGGTGGTGAAAGAGAGCAAAACTCATGGTTGAACAACGTCAGAGATTGAATGGAACTGGATACTCGTACCCTACTCAGGAGCGCACAAGACACAGACGCATTTGTCAAAATTGTTGCCGATCCCCACTGAATAGAGTTGGAACCTTAAGCAGAAGAAAAAGTGAAAGAGACACGCAATGATTATTGAGAAACTGGAACGAGACTCTCAAAACAGAAGTTTTGGAGACTATAAACAGTTAGGTATTATACGTACTACTGTACGGTGGATCAATTGTCTTATAGTCTACACCTATTTCCATCTTAATGCGCTGTTAAATGTTCAACTACCCTACTTTTTCCTAGAAAAAACAAATACTATAATTTTTGCGCAAAACCCCATTGTCTTTAAATACGGAATCTGAGCAATTTCAGTGCAGCGTAACTTGAATCTTTAAAAGTTGAGTATTTTCTCATTAACTTAGCATGTAGGCAGTTTTCCATCATTTTGTATGCCTCGGAAACTTGGACTGCTAAATAGGCAGATGTAGCCTGCATAGATGCTTTTGAAATATACATATGGACGTGGAGGAGAATGCTGAGAGTTCCTTATGCCACCCATCGAACTAATGTTTCCGTACTGGATGAGCTCGGTAATCCAAAGAGACTGTCCTCCATTGTGTCGACCAGAATGCTCACATTCTTCGGACATATTCACAGAAGCGATAATATGGAGAAACCTGCTGTTCAGGGTCACGCCCCGAGCGGGCGGCGCCGTGGCCGTTCCCCTACATGCTGGGTGGATACGACGAAACAGTTGCTGGATATGAGTATCAAGAGCACCACTGAACTGTCAGTAAATCGCGAACGATGGCGAGCTACAGTTCTCAAAACTATTGATAATTTTCGTGGCGGCAATACTCTGGCTCCGACTTAATGCATTTTACGAGTTCACAACATGTCTGTTAAGATACTGTGACTATTATAATGACGAGGCAAAGATATAAGAATATAAGAAAAAATCTGCGTTTCATTAATATTTAGTACCTATGAAGCTCCTCTTCAAGACCTATTCTATTAATATGAAACTCCGAAAGAAGAGCTGCTTTGTAGCTTTGTGTACAATTTACACGAAACGTGCCGTGAATAAAGTAACGAGAGATTTATAACTTTCATCTCCTGAATGAAACGCAAAATACCTCGTCCTTTTTAGCGCGAATATTCAGCTCGATGCATGGTTACACTGCTTTAGATGTTTACTGTCCAAGAGGCAATATAAATATAAACACTCTAAATCATAGTAGGTCGTATATTAAAGTTTAGCCCTAAAGAACGCTGAGTATTTTTCGAGTGTTAGCTTTTTTAAATAAATTTTACTGTAATTTAAGCCAACAAAGTCTAACAACTATTGCACATCGATCGCACCAAATGCATAATTATTATGATGCCTACGTCGATTGGATTTGTCCAAATTTGAAACAATAAGCGCCTCCGCACGCGGGTCTATGTGGTCGACTCGACTTCTGACGCACGTCTACTTGGCTTCTCGGCATTGGAGCACCACTAACGGGTTGTTTGATGGTCCTCTAGAGACATGTGTTTTAATTCTCCTCGTTTTCTATGGCATGCGATCAAAGTGGAATTGTAGTTCGAGCGGTTCGTGCGTCTTGCGCTTCTGATGGTGGTAAGCATTTGGGTTATGCTGTCAAGTTAGTCTAAATTTTATAATTATATGTAGTTAATAAGGTTAAACGACTATAATCGCATCGACCACATCGCCGATTGACCCATGTGCCGATAGATCGAGCAGAACGAGCATCTCGTACGACCAGATCGACCCATGTTAGGAGGGCTTCAGGATAACCACGTAATGTATATGAAGCAACTGCTCTTGAAATTTTGACCCAATAGCTGTCGACTTAATTTAAAATAATAATTTACGTCTACTGCTACCTTCCCGTGTTTGACCATAGAATGTATATAAAGCAACTGCTGTTGAAGTTCTGTCCCAATAGCTGCCGACTTAATTTAAAATAATTATACGTCTACTGCTATCTTCCCGTGTTTGACCATAGAATGTATATAAAGCTATTGCTGTTGAAGTTCTGTCCCAATAGCTGCCGATTTAATTTAAAATAGTAATTTACGTCTACTGCTACCTTCCCGTGTTTGACCATAGGATGTATATAAAGCAACTGCTGTTGAAGTTCTGTCCCAATGGCTGCCGATATATGTTAAAATAATAATATACGTCTACTGCTATCTTCCCGTGTTTGACCATAGAATGTATATAAAGCAACTGCTGTTGAAGTTCTGTCCCAATAGCTGCCGATTTAATTTAAAATAATAATTTACGTCTAGTGTTGCCTTCCCGTGTTTTTGATCATACACTAATTTTTCCCAGATGTAGGTAATAATGAGTTTCGCTTTGGATTTATCAAAAATACAGATGCCAAACTAATTTATAAGATTCCAGAATGATCGAGTTAGGTAAGAAGTGAGATCGCAAAAAAACAATAGCTGCTTATTTGAGACGAATATCAGTTGTAGCAATTGATTCATTAGTACTCTAGACTTGCCTAAATATATGGACTCAATAAATCTGCTAAAATTAGAGTTATAAAGCAGTTGCGATAAAATAGCTACCGAACTGGTGTCTAATGTAGTGTTCGCCAAACATCGACTATTGTCTACCGATAGTCTATCGATAGTGTAGGTACCCGAAAACATCGGCTGGGCCGATGTGCAAACATCGATGTTTCGGGATAGGTTGCAGTTGCAGAGGTTGTGTTTGTATTGGTCGGTTATAAATTCATTTTGTTTGTTTAGCAATTGCTTCGGCAAGTTATATTTATATATAATTATAATGAATGCATTTTTGGGGTAAAGTTTGAGATAAAAAACTCCTTTCTAGTAAAACACAAAACATATACATTTATTGAATTCTTATGAAGGAAAAGTTGCATTGCCAAAATATGTCCACACACTTTCTGTTTCCTTTTTCGCAGTGTCACATGAGTGCAATGAAATTACCTTTTAGCTGTTTTCGTGTACATGTTCTCGATCAACAACGATAGGCCTATCGGACTATCGATAGCCTATCGGACTATCGATTGCACATCGATGTTTAGTGAGCACTAGTCTAATGGGGGTCTGCGGGCCAAAAACAAAGCTCTCTCTCTCTCTTTCTCTCTCTTGGGGAATACACCACGGTATGCCAAGCGAAAATATACATGATTTTAGCTTGTGCCTCTCGTATTCATGAAATTCAGGCGCCTATGAGGCGTTTTACTATCTGCTCTGACAGCCAGGTAGAATTGGAAGCATTGAGTGCTTGTAGGTTTACATCAAGGCTCGTTCTGCAATGGATACTACTGGCAAGTGAAATCCGAACACCTAGAAAATAATGGAGTCAAGTTGATTGACTCAGTACTTCCCACACATTACGCTGATACCTGTTTATTATTTTCCCATAGCATGAAGCTCTAGTCTGAGACCCCTTGCAACCAAATAATCGCCACACACCCCCCCCCCCCCCCCCAAAATTGTCTTATGCCACTAGGTCTTTGCTTCACAGGTCAATGGACAGCCTATTACCGATACTACAAACTTCTCAGTTTTGCAACCCCCCACCCCCCAAACCACCTCACTTTCACCCCCACCCAAAAAACTGGTAGGAGATGATCAGGAACCCCTAAAACATCTAAAAACCGAATTTGAGTTGTTTTCCTACTTTTCTCACTTTGATTATTGCTACGCTGCCACTGACACGCTTTTCAACAAACATACGCGTTTTCCACTCTCACCACGGTAACAATATACTGTGTCAAAATTTCATTAGAATCAATTCAACAGTTTCCTCGTTACACAATACAGAACGATCTAAAGCAATACTCTCGTATGTTTACATCAGAAAAAATTCTAAGTCCTTTGCTTTCTGTATAAGGCAAGGCAATGTCCGGATGGACCTAAAAAGGTGATTTGTGTCGCTAGATCTTCCTTCACAGGTTGGTGGACAGCCTATTATGAGTACAAGAAATTTTTTAATTTTTCAACCCCCAACCCCCCAACCACCCCAATTTCAGCTCCACCCAAAAAAACGCAGAAAATGACTAGGAACCTCTAAAATGCTTAAAAACGAAGTTTGAGCTGTTTTTATATTTTTAGTTTTTTTATTATTTCTGCGCCGCCACTGCCACGATTTATAAAAACCATACGCGCTTTCCATCTTCGCCACGGTAGTAATACTGTGTCAAAATTTCATTAAAATCAATTCAACAGTTTCCTCGTTACACAATACAGAACGATCTAAAGCAATACTCTCGTATGTTTACATCAGAAAAAATTCTAAGTCCTTTGCTTTCTGTATAAGGCAAGACAATGTCCGGATGGACCTAAAAAGGTGATTTGTGTCGCCAGATCTTGCTTCACAGGTCAGTGGACAGTCTATTATGAAGGCAACAAATTTTTCAATTTTACAACCCCTCACCCCCCAACCACCCCAATTTCAACCCCACCCAAAAAAAAGTAGAAAATGATCAGGAACCCCTAAAACGCCTAAAAACGAAGTTTGACGCATATTTGAAATTTTTCGTTTTTTGCTAATTACTCCGCCGCCCATGCAGCGATTTTCAAAATTGTAGCAACATTACCTACTACGACCCTACACCATATCACCACCCAAATTTCATCAAAATCTATTTAGCGGTTACTGAGATTAGGAGGCTAGAAAAACGCCAACAGACAGACAGACAGACCGACAGACCGACAGACCGACAGACCGACAGACCGACAGACCGACAGACCGACAGACCGACAGACCGACAGACAGACCGACAGACAGACAGACCGACGGAAATGAGTGACGTGGATTTTCGTGATGTAGGCATCATAAAACGCCCAAAAAGTGTATTATCTAAAAATCGAAAATTTTCGCGATCACAATACTCCCCTCACCTATCGGTGTGGGAAGTAAAAAGGTATAGCTGCACTGAATATTTGTACACATCTGGGCAGTACGATCTTTAGTACGCATTTAATACTTTTTGTTCATTCAGACGCTTTTTACCTACATGGCACCTCTAAAAGCCATGATTGTAAAAACGATGATAAGTATTGCAAATCTGACGAGAGACCAGTTGTTTGCATAAAACAGATGAATAGATCGTCTAAGGATGTCCCCCAGAAAAAGTTTACGCAGTTACGCCCCTTAGAACGAGGTCGAATTGTAGGCCAACGAGGAAGTGGTGCTTCTTTCAGAGCAATTGCTGTAACCATGGGGCGTAGCGTGGCTACAGTTGTACCTGCATGGCGCGCATGGATCGCAGAAGGGCGAATGCAGCGGGCTAGAGGTTCTGGAGCACGACTACTGGCCTTTGAGACAGAATGCGATCCACTCGAGCTGTTGCTGACGTTAGGTATGCAGCTATAGGGAGGTACATTCGAATCCGCATGGTGTACCACAGATTGAGTGAAATGGGCTCAGGATCATATAGTCCACATCTACACCTTTTCCAGCTGTAGTTTCTAAAGCGTCAAGTGATAATTCAAAACGGTCAAGTTGACTGGAGCAAGCTGAAAAATGTGTAGTGCTTCCACTCACTGCAAATCATTGTCGCCAATGGTTGCCAGGAACAACGACAATGGCATGCTGAGTGGCATCAGATGGCCTTCTCTGACGAGTATGCTGTGGCGAGAAGGGGGAGTCTTGGTAGCTCTTGTGACCAGAATTTCTCTCTGCTTCTTTCAATCCTTCAGTGTCTATTAGAAGTCAGAGATATATGAGTTATTTACATTTTTTTCAGGTCTCAATCAGTGTCGACACGCCTATAGTGCAGTTACGTTATTATGTGGACCTGAGTCATGATAAAACCGTAATTATCTATACAAAATATATATTATAATAATTCAGAAAGTCGTATGAGATCAAAATAATCGAAAATACAAATTTGGAATAGATAAGAACAAAATAAGATGATCTATTTATTGCATAATAACATCTCATTATTCACAGACATATACAATATTGACTATACTAATGGTCGTGTGACATCGCAGCAAAATAGGCGGAAAGCTATAAGGGTCTTCAGATATTTTTTGTAGGATAAGGTCATTTAAACAAAAACTCCTTATTTTTCTATACGCGACGTTTCGACTTATATTAAGTCATCCTCAGGCAACAGGAAAACGAAGTTTTCATCGTTGGTATGACAATAGTCATAAGAGTTTAACTAGATAAAAATACTGGAATGATAAGGTACTACCAACGGTTTTAAATATAACGTCACAAAACACACACAATAAAAACGAATTAAAATAAAACAAACAGGAACAGAATAAAATCAGTAATATTCTGTTCCTGTTTGTTTTATTTCAATTCGTTTTTATTGTGCGTGTTTTGTGACATTATATTTAAAACCGTTGGTAGTATCTTATCATTCCAGTATTTTTATCTAGTTAAACTCTTATGACTATTGTCATACCAACGATGAAAACTTCGTTTTTCTGTTGCCTGAGGATGACTTAATATAAGTCGAAACGTCGCATATATAAAAATAAGGGTTTTTTGTTTAAATGACCTTATCCTACAAAAAATACCTGAAGTTCATCACAGTAGGTTAAAATCCTTTACAAAGCTATAAGGCTCATTCCACCGGTCGGGTGTCTTGTGAAGGATCAAGGGGTCGTTTGTAGTGTCGGCACTCGATAGGAGCACAAAAAATGTAAACAGCTCTTATATCTCTGACCTGTACAATAATGGCTCTGGGATCATGGACTATCATAATTTCCCATTCTTCGTAAGTCACTTTTAGAAATTGCTTTTCAGAAACCTTCTACCTTCGGCTAACCAATGAATGTGGTTGGATACTACGTAGGTTTAGAACCCAAAACAATATCGTACTGACAACCTATCCGAATATAATTTTCCGCGGAAAGTTTTGATACGGTCTAACCACAAAAGAATTGTACGGATCTGTAAACGAGTTGGAACTTTCTCTTTTTTATATTGAGCAATTCCGTTTATACACAAAGCAGCCTGCTGTTTCCAAATTCCCTGACGCCCACTTCAGTCGCCCAATACCGAATTTATTCCCCTTCGGAAACTTTATAACGAAAGTGTCAGGCAATATAAACTTTATAAACAGAAACTTTTTTATAGAGAAATAAGTTGTTTTAAGTTTATAATGGTTTTCTGGCCGGGTGTATCGCTCCGGCTCGACGCGGTGCGGCGTTTTTAATTAAAAATTAATTAAACTTTTTTTCGCCGGTACTCTTCCTTCGTGCCCGGCAGCGGCCATGTCTGGGCCAGTGACGCGAGACGCGGAAATGAGGCTAAAAGGCTATGATCTTGACCAACCCGGATGGCGATTTTAATACAGTAACGTTAGATATATCCGGCAGTAAATTTTATGGCACTCGCTATACGTTAAACAGCCCTCACTGCAGACTGTTCTGCGTAGTACTAAAATAATTTTACTTCTCACACCGATAAGTGAGGGGAGTATTGTGATCGCGAAAATTTTCGATTTTGAGGTAATAAGCTTATTGGGGGTTTTAAGATGTCTACATAACGAAAATCCACGTCACTCATTTTCGTCGGTCTGCCTGTCGATCGGTCTGTACGCGTTCTTCTAGCCACGTAATCTCAGTAACCGCTGCATGGATTGTGATGAAATTTGTGCAGCAATATGCTGTGGGGTCGTAGTAGGTATTTTTATGGTCAGCCTCCCGCAAAGGCTGAAAGTCTATGGCGCTGTAGAAGCGCTGCGAGAGGATAAGGCAACGTTCCTATAATTTTGAAAACCGGTGCATTACTAGCTAGTAAATAGCAAAAAAAACAAAAAATTTTAAATATTCCTCAAACTTTGTTATTAGGTGTTTTAGAGGTTGTAAAACTAAAAAAATTTGTTGTATTCATAATAGGCTGTCCACTAACCTGTGAATGAAAGACCTAGCGTCATAATACACTTTTTTAGATCCATCCGAACATTACCTTGCCTATATTACAGAAACCAATTTTCTGATGTATACATGCGAGTATTGCTTCTGATCGTTCTGAATTGCATAACGTAGAAACTATTGCATAGATTTTAATTAAATGAAATAATACTGTGGTATTATTGCTATGGCGAGGATGGAAAACGTTTATGGATCTTAGAAATCGTGTCAGTGGCAGCGCAGCAATAATAAAAAACTAAAAATATAGAAACAGTTCAAACTTTGTTTTTAGGCGTATTAGGGGTTTCATGATCATTTACTACATTTCTGGGGTGGGGGTGAAGTTGGGGTAGCTGAGGGGTGAGGGGTCATATTTGTATTTATAATAGGCTATCCATTGACCTGCGAAAGGAAGACCTAGCGGCAGATCTCTTTTTTTTTGGTCGAGTGGGCGATTATTTGGTTGCAAGGGCGATCTCAGAATATAGCTGAGGGAAAATAATAAACTGGTATCACCGTAATGTGTCAAAAGTACCGAGTAAATCAACTTTACTGCGTTTTTTATTAAACGATTGAATTTCTTACAAAACAAAATCTCACAATATCACCAGAAACTAAAACAGAAGAGATATTGGAATTTGTAAAATGTTACAACTTTTATAAAAAAATATAGCGTTGATGAAATGGCGTGAAGTAGTGTGTGTGAAGTTTTGAGACCCCATTTTTGTTTTTTATTAATTATTGACATGGAACGATTTAAAAAGAAATATCAGAAAGTACAATCATTACCCCGAAAACTCATCCATAGCTATAAATCCTATTTTAGATTAGTTAAATTTAATAGACTCAAGAAAAATGAGGAAACTGAAACTGTGATAGCGACTAATCTGAATATGGATTCAGCATGAGCTAATATCTTTTTCTTTCCTCATTTTTCATTTGTATTTTTAAATACTATTGTAAAAGTTTAATCATTTTTATATTATTGTACATGTGAATATCTATTCAAAATCTAATAGGCAAGAACGTTTGGCTTTCTTCTTTAATGTTAGTGCCGCTCCAGATGACTCTGTCCTCAACATCTGGCATGCGACAGTATGCCTTGCATAATGAATATATCTGGCCATTAAAAGGTCTGCTCGTGACTATATTTTGTCATTCATTAAGGTCCTATCTATCACTTGAAATACTGTGTATGTAGTTTGAAAAACAAGTGAGTTCTATTCGAATTGGGAATCCGTGTTTATATGGCAAATACATATCTATTACTGTGTGTACCTAGGCCCCTTAGGCATAGCCATCTTATTCAGTTGTTTCAACCTCTACGAATGCAATGTAAATGCAGTTGTAACTACAAGTTTATGACTATTATGAGGTTTAGGTGTAGGAAATGTTTCAAAAAAAATAATCGGTATTTTTCAGGCATGTCAAAAAGGTAGAATATATACAGTGTTAGCCATTAGAAATAACAAAGTTTATTATACTAGCGGAAAAGCGGTAGATGCGACAACATTGTAAACACCCTCGTAAGATTGGCCGTATTGAAAGACACCGTTTCCTAGCCAATTGAGGCGATCCTTACTAAAGAGGCACTCTGTATACTAAATATAGTTTGAGATAGCACAAGGTACGCCCCCCACCGTAAAACGTCAATTTTAAACATCTCCGATATACTTGATTCCAGCGCATTGCGAGAAACATATACTACGCTCCAACGGTACCTTCATAATGGTTTGTTTGCGATTACAAAGAACTTAAAATGTGAAAACCTGGTGGAAAAACTATTCTTTAATACAATGTAATGAGTGAACTGAGCTAGAAAGAAGTGAGATTCAATGTCGTACTTGCACAGTTTCTTTTTGTTGACGTTTTTCCCGTGATTTTTATTTAGTCTGAAAGGTTGCAAGCGATATAGACCTATGATAACATGCATACAACCTTTGTTCTTCACTGAACGACGTGTTGCTTAAAATATATGATCTAACGTCGTCTACATACACTCGTTTATGTTATCCCACATTAATATGTCAATCAGGCTTGTATCATTTATAAATCTCAAATCCCAAAATGGGTGGAAATAATAAAATATCAAAATCCCAACAATGCGTCCTTGATGAAACATTTACTGGTGAATCTGTGCATTGCTAGACTTCTTCCTTTACACACCCACTAGTCGTATACAATTTAGAAACCAATTCATGCTTAATAGCTTCTACACCTTTTCTATCTGTAGTTTTTGAGGCGTCAAGAAGTGAAGGCTGGTGAAGTAGTGCCACAGTGCCGTGGCACTAGCTCAATTTTCGACAAAAACATATTTATCTATCTCTTAAACTTTTCTTATTCTATGTTAGTTTCCAACGACATTTTCTGTTTTATATGAAATGGCAATAGCACCTCAGCGCATAAATGCTTGCATCAGGCAACACGTGGCATCGTGGCAACTCACACGATGAGAGCTGACGACGCGACCGTGCCGTTTCTTATAAGGCACAAACAGAGTGAGAGAAATGTTATCACAAACGCCTATGAGTGACAGAGATAACGCTATTCTGGACGTTTGGATAGATGATAAATACGAAAATCCGAAGTAGATTGTGCCGGTAACATTACCCATATTTCCAGCCATGGTTCACTATTTTCGTTTTGTTTCAGCCGTTTCGATTTGTTTATGTTTTATGCTGATATCGACTTTTCTCGTTAAAGGTTTGAAATTTAGATCTGATTAGTTTGAGCGAGTTGTGCGTTATTTTCGGGTCGGTATCTCTTTTGTGTTAAAATATATCATTGGAGCGAAAATGAATAAAATTGGCGCATTAATAAACTCATTTAGTAATCTTCCGCTGGAAGAAAAACTGCAGATTAAGGAATGAGGACGTCCAACACCTCATTTAAAAACTGAAAAAGTTTTTGGTAGTAGACAGAAATCGCGTCGTCGTGAATTTAATAAAACTATTTATTATAAAAACAATTGGAGGCGATGACACTTGGACAAAAAAAAGCCACGGATGATCTTATTCATATACAGGGTTATTCACGTTATTCGACACGGAGCATTATGGCTAAAGTGTTTGATAAAAAAGAAAAGAATAAATTCGGGTGGATAGAGACCCATAAAGGCTACATTTTAAAAATATTTTCATGTTATACAGGGTGTCCCAAAAGCACGAAATGTATCAAAGTTGTGTTTTTTTAAATGGAACACCCCATATATTATTGCATATTCAGATTCCTTGATGAATTCTATTGTGACTTTATGTATCATACATGGGACTTAAAGCGAACCGTTTAGGTGTAAATCATCATTTTCGGTATAAGTAGATATCAGGAAAAAATTGAATATCGCAGAGATTATAACATTTGGAAGGCTGTGACTTTGTCGTATTACTAAGCATATAATGCGTCAGCTTTGATGAGACTGTCAAATTTAAATTACGTTTATGCTTGGAGAAATCGGTCGATGAATTAAGGAAACTTCGATCAGCGATAACTTGATTTTTTCAAATGGGAATGCCTAATTTTTTTATACGGTTAAAAGTAGAATTTGATAAACTTTCTAATGATATAAGGTTGTGCATATCAATCTCTGGTAGTTTGCATTTAACTTTAAATTTTCAAACAAATCGGCGTTTTTCAATTTGCCTACCTATAACCAACGTAGCAGGCCATGAAATATAAACAAAAACCTGTCCCGGTAGAAGAAAACAACTAACTTAGCTGAAAAATACACACGAACTAGACTAAAGGTGCAAGATTATAAAAATTACTCACAACAAACAAAGCCTAACCAGAAACAACGGCGGTAACATATCTTTGGTCAAAGAGAAGCTGGAGTATGGCAGAAATGGATTTTTTCACGGCCTACTAGCTACTGCAATGTACTTGGAGATTGGCAATTTCCAAAACCATTAAAAATTTTGAGATAAAGTAAAAACTACTAGAGAATGTTGTAAGGAGTTTATTATTTTCATAATAAAATTTCACATTTAATGATATAAAAAAGTATGCAATTCTGTCAAAACTCAAGTCAAAAGTAGGTACCTCTGGAGTTCTGAAAATTCTTCAGTACCTATTAGCAAGGTCGCAGAAAATGAAGAATGAATTAAAATTTGTTCAAATTATAAAACATAACTTAAATGGCAGAAAACTTAAATCTTATTTGTCAGTATTCCTTTTTTGCAATATTGCTAATAGATATTGAAAAATAGAAGGGCTCCAGTCAGAGGTATCGCCTTCGACGCAAATTAGTACTTTTTTACACCATTACATATGATTGATAGTTGCATGCTGGAGCAACAGTCGCTGGTTGTTTCTGTTTCGTATGAGGGTTTTTGATTGCCTTGGAAATTTTTAACATCTAGTAAATTGCGGTAGCCAGTAGTCAGTAAAAATATCTATTACTGCCATACTCCAGCTTCTCTTTGACCTTAGAGATGTTATCGCAGTTTTTTCTGGGAGAGTTGCTGGTTGCTTCTGTTTCGTATGAGGGTTTTTGATTGCCTTGGAAATTTTTAACATCTAGTAAATTGCGGTAGCCAGTAGACAGTAAAAATATCTATTACTGCCATACTCCAGCTTCTCTTTGACCTTAGAGATGTTATCGCAGTTTTTTCTGGGAGAGTTGATTTGTTGTAAGGAATTTTTATAATCTTGTCCCTTTAGTCTAGTTGGAGTGTATTTTTCAGCTAAGTTAGTTGTTTTCTTCTAGCTGAACAGATTTTTGTTTATATTTCATGGCCTGCTACGTTGCTTATAGGTAGGAAAATTGAAAATCGCCGATTTGTTTGAAAATTTAAAATTAAATAAGCATAATCGTAATTTAAATTTGACAGTCTCATCAAAGCTGACGCATTTTATGCTTAGTAATACGGCAAAGTCACAGCCTTCCATATTTTGTAATCTCTGCGATATTCAATTTTTTCCTGATATCTACTTATACCGAAAATGGTGATTTACACCTTAACGGTTCCCTTTAGGTACCATGTATGATACACAAAGTCACTCTAGAATTCACCAAGGAATCTGAATATGCAATAATATATGGGGTGTTCCATTTAAAAAAACATAACTTTGATACATTTCGTGTTTTTGGGACACCCTGTATAACATGAAAATATTTTTAAAATGTAGTCTTTATGGGTCTCTATCCATCACAAATTATTATTTTCTTTTTTATCAAATACTTTAGCCATAATGCTTCGTGTCGAATAACGTGAATAACCCTGTATAGAAGATAATGAAGGCCCTTGAAAAATCTAAAATGCATATGAATAATGTTTCCAGTTTATCGATGCTTCGTAAGTCGAACATAAAGACTCAGTTAAATTCGGCTTATCGGCTATAAGTTATACATATTTTTTTCAATTTTATATCGTTTTGAAACTTTGGCTGTCATTCTGGCAATACCTCTCTAAGTTGGCACGAGCCACCACTGGCGTCAAGTGATAATTCAAAACGGTCAAGTTAATTTTCCAACTCGTCAATTGTAAATTCAAACTAACAGGTATACGTTACACCTGACAGTTTGAAATTACAAGTGACGGGTTGGAAAATTAAGTTTACCGTTTTGAATTATCACTTGACGCTTTAGAAACTACAGCTGGAAAATGTTTAGCTGACCCAACTTAGAAATCCTATTCGCAGCTTAGGTTTGAGGTTAGTTGTGGGTTTGAGCTTTCACCATAAAAGACCAGGTACAAGTTCCACCTGACAGTTTGAAATTATAAGTGACGAGTTGGAAAATTAAGTTAACCGTTTTGAATTATCACTTAACGCTTTAGAAACTACAGCTGAAAAATGTGTATATGACCCAACTTAGAAATCCTATCCGCAGTTTAGATTTAAGGTTAGTTGTTGGTTTAAGTTTTCACCATAAAAGACCTATATTTTGAGAAAGCGCTGTATTCTTTCGTGGTGATGGGAAATAGATTAATAATTAATTATTGAAATTGATAATTATATACAGGTTAGAGAAGAAAGTAGATGTCATAGATTTATTGTTGAAAAAATAATACCTTTCGAATATACTGCTACGCCACTGGGACTGCCATGTTGGTCTCTGAGACGCCGCCGTTGGATGCAAATTGAATTATTAGGTGGGCTAATTAAGAATATAACCCTTTCCGTGAAGAAGTTTCGGCTGGCAACAGATGAAGGTAACGGCAAAGGTGCTCAACTCTCCTGCGGGAGCATGTGGGGTTAGCATCCCTGGTTTGTGCTCAATACGGATTACCCTCTGAGCGGGGGATGTACGAAATCGTTATCTGTATGCGGGATACGGTTTATGTAGATTGCACAAGCCCTTACTTAAGTGACAGTTTCGCTATACTTAATGACATCTTCAGTCGGCCAAATTGTATACAACGGCTTTGTATTTAAATTTAGTAGTAGGGTTACCTCCTTCTAGCTGACGAACTGTTTCTTTTTGGTGTAATTTGATCCTCTTTCGTCACAGACTGGAAGACTAATTGATAAACAGACTGATTGACAGACGGACTGTCGGCAGTAGAACGGGGCTCAATCGTTCCTTTTGGTGATTCGATTCTACAGTATCGATTCCTTTTTTGGAATCGATTCCTTCGATTCGTTCACGATTCCCTGTGATGCCGTGCCCATACATCCTAGACCGCGAACTCACTCCATGCCCATGGTATCGATTCCTTTTTCGAAATCGATTTTTTCCAATTCGTTCACTACGTTCACGATTCCATTAGTCCATTGCAGGCCAGTGCTGCCATTTCGGTACAAAATTGTACCGAATCCAGTACGTTTTCAAGTAACTCAATAAAAAAGGAAAAAATTTTATTTTCTTCTTTTTAGAGCATTTAAATAAAAGCTTGTTCTAAAAAAGTTTTCCTAAGGCTACATCAATATTATAATACGTTTGAAGTCTATTAGATGCATCTGCAGGAGCGCGTTCTTCCAAACACTTCAGTAAGGAAATCTGATAATTAGAAACGTAATATATCTACAATACACCCATTCTTTAGCTCGAAGAGGTTTCCCGTGTACTTAGGCATTTTTTGTCCCTCCGTCCTAAAAATCTATAATTAGAAATTTAATACGGGAAAGTAAGGGTGCCTCCATGTTACCGGATATTCCTGTCTACAGGATAAATCTTGTTACCGAGTCTTTTCGTGCTACTGATTTTAATTCCTTTAGTATCCGTTATTAGGTGTACACTCTTTTCCTTTTCTTCTTTTATAATGATCGAAGGATATAGAGTCTTCAATATCGATTCGTCGTTTCTATCCTTGTAGCCTAATGTGTTGAGAAATTGAAGACAGAATTTGGGTCACTAGGTACTGGTGAAGAGTTGTAATGAATAGTAGCAGCTATAACTGAACATTACTTGTTCTGAGAAAATTGTTACAAAGAGAAGTATATCGTAATAGTAAAGACGTATACATCATCATCTTCATAATAATTACAATATCTTAACAGACATGTTGTGAACTCGTAAAATGCATTGAGTCGGAGCTAGAGTATTGCCAACAGTTTTGAGAACTCGCCATCTTTCGCGATTTACTGTGACTTCGGTGGCGCTCTTGATACTAATATCCAGCAACTGTTTCGTCTTACCCACCCAGCGTGTAGGGGAACGGCCACGGCGCCGCCCACTTGGGGCGCTTCTGTGTATATGTCCGGAGAATATAAGCATTCTCGTCGACACAATGGAGGATAGTCTTTTTGGATTACCGAGCTCATCCAATATGGAAACGTTAGGTCGATGGGCGGTATAAGGAACTCTCAGCATTCTCCTCCACGTCCACGTTTCAAAAGCATCTATGCGAGCTCGATCTGCCTTTCTAACAGTCCAAGTTTCCGAGGCATACAAAAATATGGAGAACACAAGAGACTGAACCAGCGACATTTTGGTAGCTTTAGTGATGTTATGGTCACGCCATATTTCAGTAATCTTTGTCATGGCCACACGTGCCTGTTGAATGCGCCGTCGAATCTCATTTTCACAGCTACCCGAATTGCCGAACAAAGAACCGAGGTACACAAATCTTTGAACTACTTCACAACGGCCTACTGACTTTATTGCTTGCTGCTTAAATGACGTATACAGTTAACAGTTAAATTAGAAGGAAATGATTTGGATAAAAGATGTTTTCTTAATGGCCTACTTGCAAAAAATATTTAAGAAACAGCGGACATCCGGATATGCCGAAAGTATGTATTAACTTCCTTATTTTGAACAGAACGCCCTGTATATTATTACCTTTTTGAATTCAGCATTGATCTTTAGGTCCAGTTTGTCATCCATAGTTTATGTCTACAAAGCCCATTTTAGGAGTTGTTCGGCAATATTTTGTTTGTAGTACTTAGAAGAAATGTTGATATCTTGAAAAATAAATACGACAGAAAGATGAGGTTTTCGGTTTTGAAACGAGCCAGAAACCTACTTGTGTTCCAGCAAGATCATTGTTTCGAAAGCACATTAAATCAATAGACAATTTTCAGATATTTTAAGTTTGATGCGTTACATTTTTTCAGATGGGATGATATGATAAGTTTCACATCAGTGGGTACGAAATTAAATTATCTTTCACTTTTATCTAGGCATATGTGATTTTATCTTTGACAGTTTTCAAGATATTTATGATTTTGTAATTATTCAATAATGAGGCGTAGGAATTGGAAAAATCGTAGGTGGTGTGGCTGATGTTTGGCTTACAGCGAAACAATTGTTAGCTTTTATACAAAATTATTTATGTCAGATTTCTTGAGACATAGCGCGTGTGCCTATCAGGATTATAAGAAATGGTTTACATGTTTGCTGCTTCCTAATATCTATATGTTGTTACTACTAGTACGAGTTTTGCCAGCTAGGCAACAGGTAATTTCATGTATTCGTCTGAGACCTGAACCACGCTGACGAGCTTTAATAAAAGTGAAATGATGCCGTCTGTGATTGGTTTCGGATGAATGAATGAAATTGCTACTCATTAATTGAGTTAAGTTGTTTTTAGCATAAACCGAATGTCGGAAGTGTTAAATGAGTATTCCACAAAAAAGAGTCTGTTTATTGTCGTATCCGCAAGTTCTTATGCCTGACGCTTTTAAACGGGTCACATAAACAGTGCTCGGTTCTTCAGATTAAACGCTCAGGTACCGGCTTTGGTAGATACATGGCGAACCAATACTTTTTTAAAGTAATGTTTGCCAATATATGTTACTACTACTAGTACGAGTTTTGCCAGCTAGGCACTAACAGGCAATTTCATGTATTCGTCTGAGACCTAAATCATACTGACGAGCTTTAGTAAAAGCGAAACGACGTCGTCTGTGATTGGTTTCGGATGAATGAATGAAATTGTTACTCTTCAAATGATTTATATCCTTGAAAAATGTTTGAAAGATAGTTTGCTCGCATCGAGATTTTACAAAGACAGATTTTCTGATAGAAGTCATTTAGATCCAAGATCTTTTGAAAAAGTGACGGATAGATTTGAGAGGACCGGAACAGGAAGGTATGGAGAACATGAGAGAATAAAACATGAAGTTAATGAAGATAAACGTTCTCACAACTGTAGTTGAAGATCGGCGTAGCAGTACAGCCGAAATTAGTCGCAATTTGGGCTTCGAAAAAACATTTGTGTAAGGGGCGTGCAGCTATATCAAGCATTAGAAAGTCAAGAGTTTGGAAATAGAACGGATTTCTGTAATTAGGGTCGTGCGATGCGAGTCCAAGAAGATGCACTCTTTTTTAACACTGTGTTGTTTACGGACGGAGCTACATTTCATAATAACGCTCATGTAAGCTGGCATAATTTGCATTTTTACGCCGACGTTAGCCGAAACTTTGAGAGGTTGTCCCCAAAGATGGGGCGTAAACGTTTAGGGTGGTATTATTGGAAACCAAATAATAAGCTAATGTTTTCCGAAGTTTTCTAACAAAGAATTTTGAAAACCTACGCGCTTTGGACTACCCTGTATATTACTTTTGTAATAATCTGTATATTATTTATTTATAACGGTGGCCAATGTTTTTGTGACATAGCGGTGGAGTCTAAATATCACGTAAGGGCGAATCTATTCCAAAGTACGGGTGAGGGGATGTTATCTAATTTAAATCACCGCACCGACTCATACCAAATCTTGTAAATTGACCGCGCATAGGTTGTACATAAAAATAGCGAATAATTACTTACGGCGCCTGGTACAGGCCGTTACTCTAGCTCTGTTCAAGAAAAGTAGCTGCAGTTAATACATAAAAATCTAACGACATTGAACCTGGAATGCAAAATGTGACGATGATTAATGGTTACTATTTAAAATATGTGTTATAAGTTTCTCTATTATTAGGTCGCAAAAAACTTCAACAAAAATCGTGAAGTGTGACGTATTGATACTTTGATATCCGATTTTTTAACCACATATAGTTTTGACATCAAAGACCTACAGGAGATTCCCTAGCTTACGTCACACGTAATATTGTGTGGAGCAAACGCATCCATTCATTTGGCGAGGCTTACGACGTTACTCTCGATATTTTAAAAGGATTTGATCAACCGTGGCATACAGCCCTCCTAAACTAGCTGCCTCCCTACGTTAGTAGGCTCCTCTTCTTCCTTCCGCAACATCAACGCTGGGCCCCGCAGGGATCGGTATTGGCTCCAACATTAATCTGCTCAAGATCTGCTTTCTAGCAATATAAACCCAATCCTCATCTTTGCGGATGACAGTACTCTGCATGCAGGCATCATGGCCCAGTACTGTGCACGTTCAAACAAAAAGTGATCAAGCAAGTACCCTATTGTAGTGAACAACGAGGTGCTGAGAAGTCACTGTTTAAAGTTTCTGGGGTTCAACATGACAGGAAACGTGATCTGGGGCGCTGGGGTCTATGGACCAAAAACAAAGCTCTTCCTCTCTCTTGGAGGAAACACCACGGTATTCCAAGCAGAGATATATGCGATTTTAGCTTGTGCCTTTCGCATTTATGAAATTCAGGGGCCAAGCAGGCGAATCAGCATCTGTTCTGAGAGCCAGGCAGCATTAAAAGCACTAAGTGCTTGCAGGTTTACATCAAGGCTCGTTCTGCAATGTAGAAAGGTCTTGGATGACATTTCGGCGAGACATCAGGTGTTACTTGTGTGGGTGCCGAGTCATGCTGAAGTTAGTGGTAATGAAATGGCGGACGCGCTCGCAAGACAAGGGTCGAGGAATAACTTCCTGGGTTCTGAGCCGGCTTTGGGGCTGGCAGCAGGTGCCATCAGAAGGAAAATAGAGGTGTGGTTGCAAAATCAGCATGTTATCAGACCGAGAGGGGTCTCCAGACATCTCCGTCAAGCTAGACAACTTATTTCAGGACCTCTGGCTAAGGTGGGACGATTCTGTCTCTCGCTGGACAGAAGCCGACTAAGGTTACTTGTTGGTCTGCTATCCGGCCATAACACCTTCAAACGCCATTTGTATGTGATGGGTGTGGTAAATGATCCGACGCGTACACGCTGTGGCGAGGAGGAAGAATCCTCGGCACACATTTTTTGTCGTTGTGAAGCCCTTGGGTATCACATGCAGACTATACCAGGTTCAAGGGTTCTTGAACCTGAGGATATACATAAGATGGGCAGGAACCAAGGCTATCCTCACCTTTGCGATGAGGGCTGGACTTGGGAACTAGGGTAAGGAGAGGTGCAGAAGGGCCCGTAGGTAGGCCTATGCACTGGTGGTTCCAGCCACCAGATAGCCTTTCTCACTCTTTCGTTCATTCATTCTCTATCTTTTGGTCCAGATTTGGTGCAAATCTATAATTTAACGATGGAAGGTGGTTAGGATTACTTGGAAAAATAACATGTAATATAACATAGCTTTTTTTTCCGGAGCGTTTGTCAGGAGGTGAATTTTTACCTTGGAAATGACAATGGAAAATTTGCGAAAACGAGCCGATTCTTAAAACTTACCCCTCCTTTGTCGGAGAAGTTAAAAAGGAGGTTCGAACTCCCAAAACCTTCCTCATTGTATGTCCTTGGATGGCACAACAAGGTATTCTGAATTCCCCACCATGACGACTCGATTGCAGAGTTTACGTGACGTGCCCGAGCTATACAGAGAAAAAACATCTGCCGGTAAAAATAAACAGCTCATTTCGGCTACGGTAAATCCTCCCCCTCCACTCTCTCACGCATTTATATTTTATTTTTAATAAAACACATCGGCAGTCGTAAATCCTTATCAAAACATGAGCTACGGAGAATTATGGGCTAAGTTCCTTTCGAGCTGTGTTGTGCTGCTTCTTTTTCGCGCTCCAGTTGTAATTTTACTTCGCCAGTCGGCGGCGTTTATTTGGGTCACGTTCCAAGAGCATGGAAACATAATCGGCGGGACGTTTCCTCGCTTACGTCCTATTATTTTCCATAAATTATGACTTCATAAAACGGAATGGCAGCTTCATTGGATTATTCTACAAAAATTAGATACATATCGTGGCTTTGCTGTATCCTTTCGGATGGTTTATGGTCCTAAACTGCACACGGCACCGCGGCGACGCCAACGCCGATGACGCCCAGGCGTCGTTTTGGTTATTCATCGCGACGTCTGGGATACTGGCCCGCTCATAAACATCACGCTGCGGTATTTTGCGGTCAATTAGGCTGCCTTTCCACCGGATCATCATCATCATAGTCACAACGTCTTAACAGACGTGATGTGAACTCGTAAAACGCATTAAGTCGGAGCTAGAGTATTGCCGACACGAATATTATCAATAGTTTTGAGAACTGTAGCTCGCCATCGTTCGCGATTTACTGGCAGTTCAGTGGCGCTCTTGATATTCATATCCAGCAACTATTTCGTCGTATCCCCCAGCGTGTAGGGGAACGGCCACGGTGCCGCTCACTCGTGATGTGACCCTGAACTACAAGTTTCTCCATATTATCGCTTCTGTGAATATGTCCGAAGAATTTTCTGTCAACACAATGGAGGATAATCTCTTTGGATTACCGAGCTCATCCAGTGTGAAAACATTAGTTCTCAGCATTCTCCTCCACGTCCACATTTCAACATTTTCACCAGATACGTGCTAGGAAAATGAGGCAGCGAGGATGTGTAGCGGAGATGTGAAACGGTGTGGAGATGAGCGTTGCGAGGATGTGAACCGGGCTCTTTTCAGATTGCCTGCAAGCGGGATGCATCTGCCCGTTGTTGGGTCTCAGTCAATGTTGCCAGACCTACCGTTTTTACGGTGTATCTGCCGTTTCAGTCCTCTGGCCATCGTTCTACACACATAAAAATAATTTCTTAGATGGAGCACAGATGCTTTAATTCAAGTATACCATAACTTCCTATACGCGCAAAGTTATGCTAATCTTAAAGTGAGAATACGATATCTTTGACCACATAAGGATTACATTGAGAAAATATCTTCAATGCAAAACTGGGAAATTCTTGATAGTAAGAATACCAAAATCTTAAATCAAGCATATGGTAATCTTGACCGAAGTATTTTATAATCTTGACTGAAGCATTTCATGATCCTAACAGGGAGCATTTCATAAACTTGACGCAAGTAGCTCAACTTTATTCTAAAATTGTGATATTCTTGGATGAGGAATCTAGTATTATTAATTTGAGCATTCAAACTCTTCTATGAGCATGTAGAAATTTTTCTGGAGAAATAGTTCTGCAAAATTTCTTAAATCACTTTTAGTATACTTAGTACTTATCTAGGAACACCAGTCAGGTCTTTGCATCCCAATTTTTTTAATAGCTCATTCATGGTTGGATAGATCCAGTGATAAGGAAGTTGATGGGAACTAGGACGCGACTCAAATGGCGGTGGACCAGCACTACCGGCAGATTCGATGACTGATGGTTGACGGTGGTATCACGAGTATCACGTGGCAATGGCAATTTATTTAACAATTTGACTAGATACTATTATGTGCTATTATGCAGGATCCAGGACGCAAGTATTACGCTACGATGCCAAAGACGGCGGCTAATGCGACAATCCGAAAACCGATAATGGCGGCGCGAACGCGAACGGGCAACAGGCTGTTGAGTAGAGAGGGTAGAGAGGTTAGAGTTGACCCGTGACACGCTGCGCGCCTGCGCACTCCGACGTCGGTAGCCGTCAAATAAATGATTTACTTGATACAAATATAAGGTGTGCTTGTAAAACAGCGTTCATTTTCAAACCAAGATTATCATATTGTAAATGAAGGTTCGCATTTGCAAGCTGTCTATGTTCTTGATAGAAGTAAACTGAGCACCGCTGGAAAAAATGATAATCTTGATACAAAATTATGAAATATTTGTTATTAAATTATTATAGCCTTGGTTGCAAAGAAAACTATATTTTCTTTCGGAGCATATTTCTTTAAAATATATAAATCAGAAATATATCATTCTTGATACAAATTTTCTTTAATTTTCTCATCAAATATTCTTTCTTAGAGTAACAACCGATATTTTTGCTGTGAGTCTGTATTTACAAGAATATCACAATTCCTGACTTGAGAGTTCCTTTTTATGTGTGTACCACAAACACACCTGAATCTACCGTTATATCCAAAATATGCTTAACTACTAGGTTTCGGGTACCTGTAGAATTTCTCGATGGCGAAATCTGCAATGTATATATTCGACAACCATACGATACAAGCAATTTGGCAAACAATGACAATGATCTGTCTTGCATTTCAAGGACTTTGCGAGATGCGACTGAGGAAAGCTTTTTCGCCCTTACTTGATTCCTCAATATTATCATATAAGTGTGCAAATTTTCCTTTTCTTTCTATTACTTTCTAAGGGATGGAATAGACGAGATCGATATAGGACATAGAAATAGATGTTTATTTTTTAATATATAGGGTCTACTATGTATGGAATATAGTATATATCTCAGTAAATAATTATTGTACAATTTTTTTTAGTATTTTCCACAATACGGCAACAATCAGTTGTTTTTGTTTGAAAAAACAAAAGAGACTCATTTGTCGGAAATTTTTTTCTCTTGCGACTATTCGGGCATAAAATATGATTATTTGTGTTTTACATTTTATTCATTACTATTTGTTGTAGTTTTCTTCAATTTGAAAAAATATATTTCTACGTTAGTTTTATTTCATTAACATTTCTGAAATTTACGGAGCATTCGATTGGTCTACTGAAATAGTAATAATAATAATATGCAGCCAAAGTGATACACCAAGCACTCGCCTCAACAAACAAGCTAATTGAAAACACAGATCCATATTATAACTACACACCGACCTCAGTACTCAAGAACAATCAAGTCAAACTATACTAGGACATTGAAATACATATAGGCAAAACCATCCCAGCAAATAGGCCAGATATAGTTTTCCAGTCAAAGACAGACAAAGTGACCTACTTAATAGATATTGCGATTCCCAATGATAGGAATATCCAAAACACCTACGCTCATTATGTCGATCTCAAGCCTTACTCTAAAAACATTTACACCACACCTGCAACAATTGGGCATGGATGAAAAGTTATATAAAATCTTCCAAAAGTCTGTAATCCTCAAGACCTGCAGCATTGTATAGTCCTTCCTGAATTCAGAATAATAATAGGTCAGGTGTTGACTTGGCACAGCTCGTCAATACTTGCTACTACCGCAAGCATGCGAGAAAAAATAAGAAATTCAAAATAATAATAATAATATTAAGACCCGCAAAAGGATGAATATGAATATGGAAAGAAGTCTTCATCCTCTGTCCCGCGCATATACCTCCAGCGACACCTGGAAGGGCGTGGACTATTGAGTTTGGAGCGTCCGCAAAACAGGGTAGTATTGGCCACTGCCTGCTATGTAACGAACAGCACCGATCCCCTGATCCGCTTTGTGCGAGAGCAGGAAAATGCGGGTAAAGGAGCCTTTCTTTTCAGCGTAGCGAAACGAGCAGCTGAGGAGCTTAGCCTCACACTCGACTTTAAGCGGAGGTGTCAGCAGTCCATTACGGAACTTGCTCCAGCAGAATTAAAATCCCACACTAAAACTGCCGAAGTCGACTTCCTTTTAAAATTTCATTAAGATAAGCCAATGAATGGAATCTTCTACAAACATCCAGAAGAGCATGGCTTGTCTGAGCGGTTGACCTTCTCTTGCCTAAGGTCCAGTGGGTTGAAGTCGGAGACTGAGGGCCTTATAATGGCTTGCCAAGACGGTGTCTTCAACTCCTTGGTATACCGTAAGAGGGTTATGGGTGCAGATGTACCAGACACCCGTTGTAGAGCTTACCGACAGGCGCCAGAGACCCTTATGTATCTCTTGTCGGCATGTAAGACATACGCTGGGACGGCTTACGTCCATCGGCACAACGCAGCTCTACGAGTGCTCTATTACCATTTAAGGCACTGATACGGTATCGATAAGACACCGGTGCTGCCATACGCTCCAGGGGATATAGAGTCCGTTGTGGAGAACGAGAGATGCCTGATTTAATGGAACTACTCGTTCCCCACGCTCGAGCTTGTACAGGCAAATAAGCCCGACCGCCAACAGAAGACGATGTTCGTTATGGAGTTTTCGGCACCTGCCGAGGTTAACATCTTCTCTAAAGAGGAGGAAAAGCGGACTAAATATCAGGAGTTGCTCGGACAACTTCGCAGGCTCTGACCGGACTACACTGTAAGTCTGCTGGTTATGGTCGTTGGATCCCTAGGTGGAATGAGGAATACGCTGGTCTCTGCACTGCGCAAAATACCGATGTGCCATGTCGGCGAACAGTGGGACTCACATGGGCCTGTAGCCAAGAGTACCACAACCATTAGGCGTACGCTAACGTATGCTATTGTCTGGGCACCGACAGTTTTGCAGGAGACAGCGATTAATAAATTATATAAAATACAACGTATGGCCGGCATTAATATAACATGAGCCATGTCTATATCACCGACTACTGCTATGGTCGTAATCATTTGCACTACCCCTCTAGATATTTATATCAAAGAGGTTGCGCTACTGTCAATGCTACAACTTCGTAAAGTTGATATTAATCCCGGTGTAGGTATGAGATGACTGAGGCAGCTGGTATGGCCGGAAGCGCTAAACGCTCTATCTATGCTACAATTAACCGGGGACCTCAATTGAACCCGCATTTGAAACCGTACAAAATCGAAATTGAACAGAATGCTGAGCCAAATGTGATAAATGCAATTTGCATATCACAGATGGCTCCAAAACAATGGAGGGTACTGTATACTGCAGGTCTCTAAACCTAAGAACAAAGTGAGCTATGGGTAAAAATGCCAGGAAAACAATTTTTACGAAGAAAGATAATAGCATAAAGAAACATCCAGGCTTTTCAGAATTGCATCCTTCGGGATAAAAAATAACTTGAAAATCCATAATATGTTTACATTATTATTGTGCCATATATCTAGGCAGTTAATTTTACGTGATATAATAATGAAATATGTAGAAATATGATGTCAATGGCATGCAACGATTTGGAAAGGTATGAAAAGTACTGGCCAAGGTTACACCATAGAGGTGATTAGTTACGTAAAACTGGATTAGACTATTTGTTTACTAAGAACCGCAAACTGACAATTTTGACACTGACAGTGTCAAAACAACATTGCGAACACAACCTTGCCGTATCTCCAATCTGGATTAGTTAATCTCTTGACGGTGCACGGCTAGATGCCAAAGACTAGCAAAATGTGATTAGGGAACTAGGATTAAGATCGCCAAACGGTGCATGCGGGTGTTAAAATCTAAATTATTAAGGCTGTATCTTGTATCTGTATTTAAATACATGTTCCCCATCATCCACTATCTCAACCACCTCCATTTTACCTCTTGATCGTGGTATCTCAAATGCCTGAAAGTTAACAAAGCTACAAAAAATCGCATACAGTTCTGTAACTATGACACCCCTGTCTAACGCAAAAAGGAGTATTATAATACGCATTTTCTTGAATGGAACCACTAGGTGCGTTTTTAAAAAAAGTCATAATATTATCTAGGAAGATAGCTTTGAGGTTGTAGGAAATCGCTGAATCGGTAGAACGATACAAACAACAGTACTTACATATGGCTCAAAGGATATCGAACGACTAGACCACATACCTGCAAAAGAAGAAACCATTAAAATCACCATCAGACGCTCAGTGAAAAACGTAGGTTTTAAAGTAAGTTTCATCCAGTAAGATTTGAAATATCCAAATTGTTAGACAAGTGCAGTTGTTCAGTATTTTTTCATAATTACAAGAATTAGCAAGGCAGTACAGTATTTTTATGACTTTTTATTACAGTGATGTAAAGTCGCTGCCTCCATCCGATCTTTGCAGTACAGAAATATGAAGTCAGCCCAGCATATTCATAAACATAAAGCATATAAACGCTTCTTTATACTTATAGGTCTCTCAAACCAATCTTTGGTAGTGTATGATGAATCGAAACTAGTCTTGCATTTTAATAACCACAAAGTTTTTGTTCTTAACGACCAATTGTGGAAAGTAGCGAGCTAAGCCACTCGGTGTTATTTTTAAGATTTTATTAAGATTCCAATATACAGTGTGAGTTTTTGGTACCGGCTCGGTCGATAACTCCACTGCTGTAGAAGATAGCGAAAAAAGTTGTATATAAAAGTTGTTGCCACGGATATGCTGCTTGCTCAGAAAATAATTTGATTCATACAGGGTGATCCATAACTACGTGGACATGCAAATATATACTTTTTTAAATGAGACACCCTATATATTATCCCATTTTTAGATTCTACTAATAATTTCTATTCTCAAAATAGAAGGCATTATAACATTATACAGGGTATTTCAAAAGTTATGACCATTTTTATATCCAAATCGCTGTCAAACGAGCGTAAGGTATATCATGGATGAATGAATCAAAAATAACTTTTTTTTACACGGTAAGGTAGTAAATATCCTCTAGTTTCAATATTTACTATAGAACAAGCCCGCAACGCATATTCGTATACAGGGTGATGTAGAATGCAATTTTTTTTAAATGTATGTAACTCCCAATATTTTATTATTCCAAATAATTGCTTTTAATATGCTCTTTCATCCTTGTATAGCACTTATTATACCTGCGTCCACCAGTTTCCCGGATATTTCGATTTTTCGGTAAATTTAAAATATAGCTTCTATTTGTGTACTGAAATTCATTTATTTTGAGAAAGTACTACTTTTTTATTTAACGAATAACTAAATTATAAGGTCATGATACTATTTGATAAAGTCAAAATCATCGAGATAATAGAGTCAAGTATGCTGAGGAAATAATTTTGTAGGCGCGATGCATATAATTATCAAGCAGATTTAGCAGGTAGGCTTTGAAAAATTGACAGTTTTCAAAACCTGTTCAATAACTCCGTACTGTCTGAAAAACGAACTTTAAAAAGTAATTTTTCCTTTGAGGGTATTTAGGAGAATCTTTGATAAGTTGCCTACTTGCCTCTAGAAGATATCAACTATGAACAGCAATACCCAGAACGGAGGCACTCTAAATCTTATGCGTTTGAAAGACTGAAGAATCGTATTATTTGGACTGTGTCAACTAATATTTCATAGCCTACCTGATAGATCTGCTTGATAATTATGCATGACGTCTATAAAATTATTTCCTCAGCACGCTTGACCTACATTATCTCGTTAATTCAGCGTTTTGACTTTATCAAGTACTATTATGGCCTTATATTTTAGTTGTTTGTTAAGCAAAAATAAAATTTGATTGTATTTCCCCAGAACAAATAAATTTTAGTGAACAAATAGAAGGTATATTTAAAATTTGTAGAAAAATCGAAATATCTCAGAAACTAATAAATGCAGACACAGCACGTGCTATATAAAGATGAAAGAGCATATCAAAAGCAATTCTTTGGTATAATACAATTTTGGGAGTTGCATTTAAAAAAAGAAATGAAATCTAGATTCTGCATTCTACATCACCCTGTATACGAATATGCGTCGAGGGCTTTGTTTATAGCCGATTTGAAAACCAGAGGATACTTTTCATTCATCCGTGAGAAAAACATGAATTTTCATTTATCACTTTTTGATATACAGTACGTTCATTTGACGGCGATTTGGATATAAAAATGGTCATAACTTTTTAAATACCCTGTATAATGTAACAGTCCTCTATACTGAAAGAACGGAAATCAAAGTAGAATTTGAATATGGAATAATATATAGGGTGTTTCATTTAAAAACATGGGTGTTTGCATCACCACGTAGTTATGGATCACCCTGTATAAACCAAAACATTTTCTGCGCAAATTTTTTTCGCTACCTTCTACAGTAGTGGAGTTACCGACCGAGTCGGTACTAAAAACTCACCCTGTATATGCCACGTAAGTAATGGTTTGCCTAAGGGTTAACCTTCTTGATGATTTGTACTGCTAAGAAATAGTTATATGTATTTAACTTTTCTTTCATAAATAACGTGAGGTACCTCACTCGATGAGAACAACATAGATTATCTAAAGATTAAAGCAATACCAGACATATCATCTCTATTATTCCGGATACTGTTCGTTATAATCATCGAGGTAGAATCCCAAGGAGACGCTATAACGTTCAATTTCGCATAACAAAAACGGTAGCAGGAGGCGTGGCTAAGTGTGGTAACAATATGGACGCCTCGCCAGAGCAGGATTACTTTCTTATGTAAATAATTTTGAACATCAATTACAATGATGATTTAAATATGAAGTATTGGGTTGATTTTTCACTCTTATGCGAAATTCATAGTTAAGTATATGAAAAAAAAAACAGGCTTTGTAGAGACGACATTCATCATCAATTGAATAATACAACTGTACTATTGCTGCGATACGTTACACTTTATTGAGATAAAGATTACAAATGCGGTCCTGTACATTGTTATTTTTTTGCATTCATACATATTATGAATTGTAATTCCTGTCGATTTCTTCTTATCCATGCCATCTCTGCTAGAGCAACTACAATAAGCACATGAAACAATTATTTTCTTTATGAATTCACTAGAATATTACTTAAAAATAACTATACATCTCGGTAAAAACACTCAAAAAAAGCAAACACGAAATTGTCAAAGAAACGTCAGCTGTTTGACGTAAGTGTCGAATCAATATGGCCAACCTGCACCTGCTTTCAGCCACGTTATGGCGCCTCCATGGGATTCTACCTCGATGGTTATAATTATGACTCTACGAGAGCAACTTCCTGCAGATAGTTTTAGGAAAATATTGCTACTCTATCCTTACCACAACGTTTAATCAAAGCGGATCAGTAGCCTTGCCAAGTACGAAAATTTTGTTTGCATACTCTGTAACGCCAATATTTTGATACAATAACCTGGAGGTCGTCGTCCTCAGTAACAGATTAATTTATGGAAAAATCAACAGAGATGATGATTGGATCACTAATCCTGAAAGACAACAATGTACCTAATGTGTATTATGGAGAACGATCAAAAGGGATATACACCTACATCGAATATGGCAAAGTGTATTGGTTTTTACAGAGATTGCTTTGTTAACGTTTGTTGTGCTTCTGTAAAACGAAATTTATGATATCAGTTTTGGTGCTTGAAGCTTTCAGACTGATTGGAGACGCGTGACTGCTGTAATTCCTGAGAATGCACCGCTTTACTAGATGAGACGTTCGCGTTTCATATTCGACAATTTTGCTGAAGTTTTTTTTCACATACAATCGCAGGTAGATTTTCATGTATTCCATACCTATATAGGAAAATCAAACCAGTACATGAATGAATGAAGGCTAACTGCTTCAAGTCAGTTAGGATTATAATACTGATCAAGGAAATGGCTACTTGGTTTTATGAGAGGATTTAAAATCAGTTCCAAGGGACTATCCTTAGGCCTGTCTTGTTCTTATTTTTTATTGGAGATCTTCTCAACTATGAAAATTGTACCATGATGTCATATGCTTGAACTCCTTAGGTAATACTTGGGATGAAGCTCTTGAGCTGGAAAAGGAAACTATAGACGATTCAATGACATCAGTTTAAGTATTATTATATTTAAGTAAAATTAAAACGCATTGCATTTTCTCTCACACACAAACTACCTATCAAAAAAATTCCATGTCGAACCATTAGGAAGACAAATGAAGTAGGATCAATAAACTACCTTGGTATGTGCATCGACGCGCGAATGCCTTAAATGGTCACCTCAAATTAAGTCATTAACAGACAAATTGAAAAAATGAACCTACAAGTTTTCTACCTTGCGAAATATTCTTAAAAATAAATTACTTATACAGAACTTTGGTTAAATCTCTTCTCAGACAGGCAATTTTATGTGCAGATCTACTTAAGCAATGACCATGCACACCAATCTGCAAAGTGTTCTCACAAGTGGTCTATTCGTTTCTCTCTTAAACCAGGGTTCTGTTCTTGTGTTCTGCTGGATCTGTTTATATATCATTCCGGATGGATTTCTATGGTAGTATTCGCTCCACTTTCTCTCAATATTCCATCTGTAGTCGCCATCTTTGCTAGTATGTTAACTGTGTCGTTTTGAGGTATACCTGTGCTCATTCACTTTTCCTTTTTTTTTCTAAACTGTACCGCTATGTCTTATTTACTAATTCACGAATGGACAAAACACAAGATCGTCTTAGGTGTCCCGATTGTTGTAAAAGGATGGTTCAGTTGTAATTTCAGTTTGTTGTATATATGTATTTCATTTAAAAAAAATCACGATAGGTTATTTAGTATTAAGCCAAGACAGCCATTTGAAACTAGTCAATCTTTATTGGTCGCAAACTGATCATAAATTGAGTTTGTCGTAAAACGGAGGGACATATTGCTTGGTACCAAATTGTAATGTATAATTTCTCAACCCTAGCACAGATCACAGACTCATCGCGCTTTACAGACCCATTTGTAAAACAATACCAGTTTTAGTATGAACTTCTTACTAAAGGTTAGTGCACCCCAGTAGCCGTTATCAAAGTACCAATTACCATTATCATTCCTTTGTACTAGATAAAATGCAAATACTGCCACCCAGAATGTTACACTTTGTTATTTGTATCTGTTGATGCTATTAGAGTTTATAGCACTGTGTGCTCAGCTCTTGTTGCTATGTAATAATAATAATAATAATAAGGCATATTAAGTTAACATTACAGTAATTTAGTTACGACCTATTGTTTTAACCGTTCAGTCCTCCTTTCTGAACTTAATGGAGGTAGTAATTGGGTCATCATTCATTGTTACTTAAATTGTTTTGTTGTATAAGGAAACTGCAGCAGATATCAACAGGCTAATTTCTTCAATTGTCTTGGTTATGTGCCTTACAGAAACTTCAAATTTAGACGTGACGTTCCATATATGTTTGACAAAATTTAATTCAAAATAATTAGTGACGTAACGCCAGGAGCTGCTCTTAGATTTGCTAGATCTAACTTCGGAACTAAGTCATGATAGTGAGACTTGAAGAATACAAAAAGCGAAAATCACTAGCAGTCTCTCAATACCGCGATTTTTCTGATCCTTTTGTGCGAATAATGTGACTGACATACAGTGTTGCAACCCTCAGTCTAGGCTACTAGATTTGGAAAAGAAAAAATAAAAATATTCCCAGATTTCATGGTTTCCAGCAGAAGCTACTGAAGCTTCGATTAAAATGTTTAAAGCCTCAAATCGTTTTGGATGTGCCTTAAATCTTGGATTTTGTAGTAAAATAGGATATTGTGCCTGAATGTAATAACGATTTATTAATAATAATTATATTCTAAGCAGTTCTCATCCTAAAATTAAAATTATGGTGAATGCCGTATTTTGGAGCACTCTAACATGTATCATTCACCAAATTTAATAATTCGAAAGTGCTATAAACAAAATAATTAATAATGATTGCTGTTCCGAGTAGCGAACTAAGAATGCACGCCGGCAATATATCGGTAACCGTTAATCGTATAACTTCAAGGAAACAAATTATGAGGCAAATCAGTCATATTATGATTATTACCACTGTATAGTCTGCAACATCTATGATTTTTTTTTTGCTTTTCGAATTTTGCATCATCTTATGAAATGAAGTGGTGAGGGAACGTCGAACAAGTTTTTATCCAAATGGCGATAACTTTGTCCTAAGTTGACGGACTCAAGCAAGATAGGTCCCGTCTGAGAAAGCTCTTCTTTCCTAATGTCTTGCGTAAAAGTTATCAGAGTTCACTTTGCCGTGGTTGCTCGAGGGCCATACTTGACATCACAAACTTTAAATAGTATCCTATTGCTATATATCTTTGAACATGATCGAATAGTGGACAACGTTCTCAAAAAGTCTTCGCAAAGCTCAAAATCTCGGTTTTTCCAACTGGAGATATAAATAGCATAGCGAATTTATCGACAACCACTGATTAAAAGAAAAAACGCCGAGACACATAGAAAAATTTGTCAAGGCGGACAACTTTTTAACCAAAAACTACTTCACCCCTATACACACTCTGCACCAGGGTTATGGTCTTAGAAAATTTAAATGACGAGGAGTATCGAGTAATATATCTCGTTTCACAGTTATGACGAAGTGCTTTATTTTGACGTTCGATTTTTTTAAATCGGTCGATTTGTTTTCGAGAAAATTAGAAAAATCATTACGCATCTTACTTTATTCAAATATAAAACCAAAAACTCACGAAAATATTACTTTTTATTGCAATAAGTATTCAAAACGCCACCCTTGCTCTACCTGTGATACAAGAGTAACAGTTTGCCATATCTTGTTGTGTATACAAGTGCAAGAATACAGAAAGGTGTCCCAAATAACATTAAAAGCTGGAGTCAAGTTGATTGACTCAGTACTTTCCACACATAATGATGATACCGTTTTATTATTTTCCCATTGCATGAAGCTATAGTTTGAAATCCCCTCACCCCCCCGCCCGCAAAAAAGACATCCAACTCACAAAAACTCTCGTAAATGGTTTCTTACGTTTCCCTCCTTAAGAACTGGGATGCCACAGTTTTTATCCTGCATGCCTCAACTGGAATATGCGAAACGATCAGGAGCCCCCAAACCGTCTTAAAACGAAGTTTGACCCGTTTTTATATTTTTAGTTTTTTTAATATTGCTGCGCCGCCACTGACACAATTTTTCCAAAACAGACGCGTTTTCCATCCTCGCCGCGGTGGCCATACTGTGTCAAAATTTCATTAAAATCAATGCAATAGTTTTCGCGTTACGCAATATAGAACGATCTAAAATAATACTCGTATGTTTACATCATAAAGTCCCTTGGTTTCTATAATAAGCAAGGCAATGTTTGAATCGATCTAAAAAAGTGTTTTATGCCGCTAGGTCTTTCATTCATAGGTCAATGGACAGCCCATTATGAATACAACAAATTTTTCTGTTTTACAACCCCCCACCCCCAACCACCCCAAATACACCCCTGCCCAATAAAAGTAGAAAATGATCAGGAACCCCTCTGAAAATGCCTAAAAACGAATTTTGAGGAATATGTGAATTTTTTTGTTTTTTTAATTACTCCGCCGCCTATGCAGCGATTTCCAAAATTATAGGAACATTACCTACTACGACACCACAGCATATCGCTGCCCAAATTTCATTTCAATCCATGCAGCGGTTGCTGAGATCACGAGGCTAGAAAAATGCCAACAGACAGACAGACAGACAGACAGACAGACGGACAGACAGACAGTCCGACAGACAGACAGGCCGACGGAAATGAGTGACGTGGATTTTCGTTATGCAGATGTCATGAGACGCCCAAAAAGCGTGTTATCTCAAATCTAAATTTAAATCTAAAATTTTTGCGATCACAATACTCCCCTCACCTACCGGTGTGAGAAGTAATAGGAGGTTGTAATAATAGACTTCTATAGAACGTTCCAATTTATAAACGACATTAACCTATTCTATGATATATAAGTCAACCTATTGCTGTCACAGCTATGTCCACTATTTGCAATCTTAATGTGCCAGCCGCTAGTAACCCTGTGTGGTTGATGGGGTTTTCTTTCTGTGTAAATAAAACTGATGATCTGAAATAAGGTGTACAAAATGTTGCTCGTTATTGCCCAAATAACGATATTGGCGATGTTTAAACTCCTGACGAACAGTTGCAGAAACACGTTAGAATATCATAGCTGCTTTCAATGATGCGTTCACGAAGGTCATCGAAAATTTCAGGTTGGGGGACCAACCACAATAGTTTTAAATGGCCCCATAGAAAAAAGTTTAATGTCATCAAATCAAGAGATCTAGCAGGCCATTCTATGGGCCTTCTTTGTCCTATTAATTTATCCTGAAACGCGTCGTCTAGCGAACCGGAAGAACATAATGAGAAGGAGGGTCGTCATCCTGGAAATAAAGTCAGCCTCATTATAGGGCTTCCATCCTCTTCGATTTGGAATAAGACGTATCTTCGCGTTTCTTTAACCCGTGATTTTCGATATATCCTTAATTGAGAGGCTTCAGATGAACACACCCTGTATACAGATCTGCAATGAAAAAAATGTTGGTATTTTTACAACACAATTACAAGCACCGTTGGAGCGATTATACTATGTCATGTTGTAAAACCACAGGAGAGTTTAACAAAAATACAATAGTTTTGTAAATTTACTAAATTTTTTAAAAATGGTAGAGAATTTTACAGAAAAAAATATAAGTAATTCATTTTTTCACAAAATATTTGTAAAATTATTAAACTGTGCTGCATTTTTATAACACAAAATTACAAGATAATTGTCATTATATAAAATGTTTGTTTTTTTACAGTCTTCTTTTGTAAATTTATAATTGCTTTAGAAAATACTTCAATGACGTTAGTAAAATAATTGATTTCTTCGGTTGGTATCAATGGTAATTTGACTAAAACGCTTTATATGGCCACTTGTCCGTAGTACAGATTACGCGTTGCCGATGAAAGGTAGCACCGGCGGGCGAGAAAAATCAGCTTGTGTGAACAGAGAAACAGCGGACGGGTCATTATTTTATGGATTTTGTTTTGGAAGTGCCAGTATATAACGTGTAGTGGTGCTATTTGTGTTTGAGGTTTGAAGATTCATTGGATAAAAATAATGATAAAATGAACACAAAGTGCATTTAAACAAGGTAAGCCGCCATCTTGGAAATATGGCCATCCTGTATATCAAATTTATTCAGGGATGCATTCATTTATATTTTTCTTCGATTTGATATGGTTGATTGATGAAAAAGTGCTCGAGTCATAATAGTTATTATCAATATTTTTTTAATTTCAGATGAAGAAGGGAAAAAGAAAATTTCCATTTACAATGAAAAAATCCAGCTCATCAATGTAAGTTCCTTTGAAGAAGCAATAAAATTACTATTTCTCATATATTTTAATTTTAACCGGATTAATCCAAAAAATGTTTCACTATCTTTGGAAATGACTCAATCATATCTTATCAAAGTGCATCTTGACTCTGGGAGAAAGTCAAGTTACACTCCCAGTAGGAAAACAGTAATTTCTTTTATTAATAAACTGACACGTTAACTAACTGTTTGCCTGGCCGACAAGCTGATATTATGCTTTTTTGTCAGCCGATAAGACTGGAACAGTAGATTTTTTATTTTGTATTTGTATAGAATTATAATGTTAACTTATTTTCATACATAAAATAAAAATATGTTTATAATGACAGCCTTTTCTTAAAACCTATTATAATAGGTTTTTTGTAAGACTACATAGTAATTTCATAAAATGAGGTAAAATTTCAAAATAAATTATTAAAAAAATTGTAATAAAACGTATAATGGTTTTATAATATAATCTAGTGATATTACAAGGAAATTATGTGAAATTACATATCTTACAAAATAGTTTTACAAAATATATATGTAAAAAATGGTGTCAAGTTGATTGACTCAATACTTCCCACACATAACAGTTGCAACCAAATCATCGTCCGCCTGTCGTCAAAAAAACATCCAACACAAAAACTAGTAAATAGTCTCCTAAGTCTCTCCGTAGGTACTAAAATGACACAATTCAACTTTAACTGGACAAAACGAAACAATCAGGAACCCCCAAATTGCTTAAAAACGAAGTTTGAGCTATTTTTATATTTTTAATTTTTTTATTATTGCTGCTTCGCCACTGACACGATTTTTGAAAACCATACGCACTTTTCATCCTTGCCGCGGTGATAATACTGTGTCTAAATTTCATTAAAATCAATTTCATAATTTCCATGCTACTAAATTCAGAACGATCTAAAGCAATACTCGTACGTATACATCAGACCATACGAAGTCCCTTGATTTCTGTAATAGCCAAGGCAATGTTCGGATGGCCCTAACAAACGTCTATTATGCCGCTAGGTCGTTCTTTCACAGGTCAATGGACAGCCTATTATGAATGGAATTAATTTTTGAGTTTTACAACCCCCCACCCCCTAACCACCCCAATTTCACCACCACCCAAGAAAAAAGTAAATAATGATCAGGAACCCCTAAAACGCCCAAAAACTAAGTTTGAGCTATTTTTATATTCCTAGTTTGTTTCTCATTGCTGCGCCGCCTCTGACACGATTTTTCCAAAACATGCGCTTTTTCCATCCTCACTGCGGCAGTAATACTGTGTCAAAATTTCATTAAAATCAATTCGATAATTTTTGCGTTATGCAATATAGAACGATCTAAAACAACACTCACAAATTCTAAGTCCCTGGTTTTCTATTATGAGCAAGGCAATCTTCGGATGGACCTAAAAAAGTGTGTTATGCCGCTAGGTCTTTCATTCACAGGTCATTACACAGCCCATTATGAATACAACAAATTTTTCAGTTTTACAACCTCCAACCGCCCCAAATTCACCCCCACCCAAAAAAAGTAGAAAATGATCAGGAACCCCTAAAACGCCTAAAAACGAAGTTTGAGGAATATTTGAAATTTTTCGTTTTTTGTTAATTACTCCACCCCCCGTACAATGATTTCCAAAATTATCGGAACATTACCTACTACGACACCACAACATATCGCTGTCCAAATTTCATCACAATCCATGCAGCGGTTACTGAGATTACGACGTTAGAAGAACGCCAACAGACAGACCGACAGACAGACAGACAGACAGACAGACAGACAGACCGACGGAAATGGGTGACGTGGATTTTCGTTATGTAGACATCATAACGTGCCCAAAAAGCGTATTATCTCGAAATCGAAAATTTTCGCGATCACAATACTCCCCTCACCTATCGGTGTGGGAAGTAAAAAGCTATATGATATCCTTAAAACTGTTTAAAATCACATAATAATTTCACAAATTATCATGTTATATCACAGAAAAATCTTGTGATATTACAAAAATGCGTTTTTGCAAATTTACAATATTAGAAAATTACTAAATGAAATTACAAATCTGATTTGTAATCTTACTAACAAAATCGGCGGCACTAAGTAACCAACGATTTTGTTAGTAATTTGACAAAACAATTTTTAGAATGTGGATAAAATTATATCTTGAGCCCGCCTGTACTTACACACTTTCCTGCATTATTACCAAATCGAAAAGAAAAAACAGAGTACAGTCAGTGTGCACCCTCCACCACCAGAGCAAAAATTTTAATTTTGTCCATTGGAATTCGATCCTCCCTTTGGAGCGCGTCCGTGTCTGATGACGAGGCAAGGGATGACGGGTCCTTATTTGCCTAATTGAGGAGGAGAAAGAGGAGATGCATCTCGTCGCAGAGGCTCGTAAACAATCCCCTTTTCAGTCACAAAATGCCGTAGTTGGAGAACCGGCTCTGCTTCCAGCATACTCTCATGTTCCGGAAGAAATGGCGCTGAAACTTTTTTGGTCGTGCTAGCGATGGCGATGTCAGCTTTTGGGCTGTTTGTTTGAATTGCATTCCCAGCTCTGCTGTAATTATAAGACGATTTTCTCTACTTTCCTCTATTTCTCACCATTTGACTAATTTAAACAAAATTAAATATTGGTAAGGCGTAGCAGTGCTAATTTTTAGACAACTTCGATGTTTCAAACGATACAAAAGGAACTTCAAATAAGAGTTGCAGATAGAATCAAACTCCACATTCTAAAGTTACTTCGTAGTATAAAGTCACGGCACACTGAACTCAATAACGGCATCAATATTACACCTTAATCGTTCCGCCCCCCCCCCCCCTACGAACATCTAAAATTAGCCCTGGTACAGTATAGTACGCCTCAGCTGCAGGGTGAGTTTTTAGTACCGGCTCGGTTGATATCTCCACTACTGTGGGATATAGCGCAAAAAGTTGTATGTATAAAAGTTGTAGCCAAGGATTTGCTCATTGCTCAGAAAGTATTTAAAATTTATTTATTTTGAAAAAATACTATCAAATTTTATTTTTGCTTAACAAGCAACTAAAATATATGGCCTTAGTAGTACTTGATCAAGTCACAACACTGAATTAACGAGATAATTGAGATAGTATGCTGAGGAAACGATTTTATAGACGTCATGCATAATTATCAAGTAGGCCATGAAATATTAAACGACACAGTCCAAATAAAACGATTCTTGAATCTTTTGAACACATTATATTTAGAGTGCCTCCGTTCTGGATATTGCTGTTCATAGTTGACATATTCTAGAGGCAAGTAATTTTCCTAAATATCCACAATGGAAAAATTAATTTTTAAAGCTGGCTTTTCACACAGTACGGAATTATTCAGCAGGTTATGAAAACTGTCAATTTTTCAAAGCCTACCTGATAAATCTGCTTGATAGTTATGCATCACGCCTACAAAGTTGTTTCGTCAGCATACTTGACTTTATTATCTCGATGATTTAGGGTTTTGACTTCATCAAATACTATCATGACCTTATAGTTTCTTAAAATAAATAAATTTCAGTACACAAAAGTAGCTATATTTTAAATTTGCCGAAAAATCGAAATATCTCGGAAACTGATGGACGTAGGTACATCAACTGCTATACAAATATGAAAGAGCATATTAAAGGCAAATCTTTGGTACAATAAAATATTGGGGGTTTCACTTAAAAAAAAAGAAAATCTGGATTTTGCATTCTACATCACCCCTCGCATCACCCTGTATACGAATATGCGTCGCGGGATTTTTTTATAGCTGATTTTAAAACTAGAGGATATTTTATAATCTTTTCATGCAAAAAAATAATGTTTGATTAATTTTTTTTGATATACAGTACGTTCGCTTGACAGCGATTTGGATATAAAAATGGTCTTAACTTTTGAAATACCCTGTATAATGTTACAATACCTTACATTGTGAGAAGAGAAACGGTTAGTAAAATCTAAAAATGGAATAATATATAGGGTGTCTCATTTAAAAAAATATATGTTTGCATCACCACGTAGTTATGGATCACCCTGTATTAATCAAAATATTTTCCGAGCAAGGAGCATATTCGTGGCTACGACTTTTATGTACAACTTTTTTTGCTGTATTCTATAGTAGTGGAGTTATCAACCTAGCCGGTACTAAAAACTCACCCTGGATATAGGGTGTCTTCAAAGTTAGGATTCCCCTCCTCAGAAGCAACCACCTTTGGAATGACAAAGCTAATAACTATCTGTGAATTAACAGCAGAAGAATGAAAAAAAAATGTAAGAAAATATTCACTATTCGGTTGCTACGAAATTCTCCTGTCACATGAGTCTTATTATAGATTCGGTTTGAAGTTCTCGCCACAAGTATGAAAAGCGTAAGCATTTCTTCTCCAATATGGACCATTCGAGGTTGACTAGATCTTCCAGCGTGTCCGCCATGATATACGAACATCCTGTATCACTAGCTCTTTGCACGAGATAGACAAATCGTTAGGGTGCAGGGTAAATACGGTCATGGAAACGATCAGTATACACTCGTGAAGCCTGAGAAGCATTTTGACCATATTCATTGTACACTAAAATGATATCCACCAGTTCATTATAGTTATAAGGGTTGCACTATTATCATTGTTTTTAAAGTCCGACGTAGCCAACGAACGCGAATAGGTTAGGTCGATGGATGTAGCACGTCAACAATTCGAGAGCCTTCAAACGCGCGCTGCTACGTACATCTGTGCTCGGTGAAAGACTGCGTCTTTTGTATCTGTTTTGATCTAATCGTACAGGGACGGAATTAGAAATGATGGTTTCATTATCGGTCAATATTTTGATATTCCTAAAGATTTCGTTTATTTATATGTTACTGGGAAAGATCATTCGATATGGCCATATATGCCATACGAAGAAAAGTCCCAACTTAGGAAACACCCTGTATAATATATGTTTATCAAGCAAGTTTCGCACAAAGAAAACCTTGCAAGATGTTTTGTTGAAAGAACCTATAATGTGTTTATAACTGCATTTATTTTATTATTTATTTGTAACTGTTGTAGGAATTTTTGGAACTTTTCACTTTATAAACAAATATTATACAATGTGTTCCACCATCATGTCGACAAACTTTAAGGTATGAAAATACAATTAAAGTTATCGAGAAAAAATGCGAAAAAAGGCGTCAACCTTTTAATTGAATTTTTATTACATTTTCAATTTCTGTATCACGACTTCATGGGTTCGCGCAGTTGTAGCGCCATAGCTTGATTATTTATCGACCGATTCACGACATTTTGAGCTCATTTTATAGGAGAATGACCGGGCATATCAACTAAAGCAAAAAAGATAATACCTGACAATTTCTAAGGCAAAAATCACCAAACTGGAAAAAATTATTTTTGAAATGCACTTATTTGGTTTACTTACAAATAATTTGAAAAAAAGCCGTATTAGTGCCTATTTATTAAGACATTTTGATTTTCAGCAGAACGTTTCCTGTCTTACCACATGTAACTCGTGTATGTAGCACTAAAATTTTCGATAGAATAGGCCTTTTTGTATTATGACTTCTGTATTACAGCGTCATGTGTTCACGCAGTTGTAACGCCATATCTTGATTATCTATCGAGCGATTCACGACTTTTTGGACACATTTTATAGGGGAATGACTGTGTATATCAACTAAGGCAAAAAAATACAATATCTGATAATTTATAAGGCTTAAAAAATTCACCAAACTGAAAAAAAAATTTTGTAATGCACTTGTTTTGGTTGCTTGCAAATAATTTGAAAAAAGCCGTACTAGTACCTATTTATAAACACAGTTTAATGTTTATCAGGATGTTTCCTGTCTAACCACATGCAATTCGTGTATGTAGCGTGAAAATTTTCGACAAAATAGGCCTCTTTGTATTATGACTTCTGTATCGCAGCGCCGTGTGTTCACGCAGTTGTAACGCCATATCATGATTATTTATCGAGCGATTTACAAATCTTTGGACCCATGTCATAGGAGAATGACTGGAATGACTGGGCATATCAACTAAGGCAAAAAAATAATATCCGACAATTTCTGAGGCTAAAAAAATCCACCAAACTTCAAAAAAAAATTGTAATGCACTTGTTTCGGTTACTTGCAAATAATTTTGAAAAAAGCCATAATAGTGCCTATTCATAAACACAGTTTAATGTTTATCAGAATGTTTCTTGTCTAACGACACGCAATTTGTTTATGCAGCACTAAAATCGTCGACGAAATAGGCTTTTTTATTACGACTAATTTTGAAATAAAGAATTTGGTATGCACATTGTCTTTGTTGGTCTTCGGTATAGATTATTACTTAAATGCAATTTACATGAACAAATTTTATTATTTTTATTTTTAATTTTATTTATTTAGTACTTAGCGAAATGACTGCAAGGCAACTAATTGAAATGAGATATGTTGAAATCACTTGGAAATCAAAGAAAACAGACTGGAGCGTAGCTTAGCGTCGAGTAACCCAGAGCGTTAGTTTCAGAAGTCAAGCGTGCCTAAATAAAAATGGCGCACATTTTGAAAATTTCGATGATTAATTTAAATACTAAATAATCACATTTGTTCTTGTAAATTACATTTAAGTAACAATCTGTACCGAAGTCCAATAAAGACAATGTGCATACCAAATTCTTGTTTACTTCAAAATTGGCCGTAATAAAAAAGCCTATTTCGTCGATGATTTTAGTGCAACATAAACAAATTGCGTGTCGTTAGACTAGAAACATCCTGATAAGTATTAAACCATGTTTATAAATAGGCACTAATATGGTTTTTTTTCCAAATTATTTGCAAGTAACCAAAACAAGTGCATTACAAAAACATTTTTTTTTCAGTTTGGTGAATTTTTTTATCCTTAAAAACTATCGGCGATTGTATTTTTTTGCCTTAGTTGATATACCCAGTCATTCCCCTATAAAATGAGTCCAAAAAGTCGTGAATCGCTCGATAAATAATCAAGATATGGCGTTACAACTGCGTGAATACATGGCGCTGTGATAAAGAAGTGATAATACAAAATGGCCTATTCTGTCGAAAATGTTAGTGCTACATACACGAATTGCAGGTGGTAAGACAGGAAACATCTTGCTAAACATTAAAATGTCTTAATAGATGGGCTTTTTTTCAAATTATTTGTAAGTAACCCAAATAAGTGCATTACAAAAATTTTTTTTTCAGTTTGGTGAATTTTTTAGCCTTAGAAATTATCAGGTATTATCTTCTTTTGCTTTAGTTGATATGCCCAGTCATTCTCCTATAAAATGAGTCCAAAATATCGTAAATTGGTCGATAATTAATCAAGCTATGGCACTACAACTGCGCGAACCCATGGAGTCGTGATACAGAAATTGAAAATGTAATAAAAAATTAATTAAAAGGTTGAGCCCTTTTTTCGCATTTTTTCTCGATAACTTTAATTATATTTTCATACCTCAAAGTTTTTCGACATGATGGTGGAACACATTGTATAGATGGGCTATACTGTACCGTCCTTTTATATACTATAGATCGCATACAACCCTTTTTGCATATTCTTTTCATTTTTGGCCTCAGACCGCCATTGCATTTATTGCGAGTTTCGTCGCAAAAAGTGGCCTTCTGCGATCTTATCACTGGAGAATATTTTGGCACCAGACCGGGTTATCAATGGGCCCGACCGCCTCCAACCGACCGACCGACGGACAGACCGCATCTCTGGCCGTTTCCCAAGCAAAACAACAAAACGGACACGCAAAAAAGCAACTACGACAGCAAAAAGAAACACACAGCCAAGTAGAATAAGGAAAAAAGCTGTACCGCATTTCTCCTCGTAAAATCCACTTAATAAGTGCGCGCGTCCAAGACTTCCTCTCTTTGTCTTTGCATCTTTTCAACTCTGTCTTCGCTTTCGGTCTACTGATGCAGTCAAAGTAGGCTAAATGTTTGAAGCTTTGAAATTAGGATCCGATCAAAATACAATTTTTAGTCGATATCGAATACTCAACTTCCCTTTGTCCAGTAAAAGTACAGTCCACGGTGAAGATAATAATAATAATAAACGTCTTTGTTATGAGGACGAAATTTAGCCACAGGCTATCCTTGCATTTGGTACTACCTCAGAATTTCTTCAACTTTCACCGATTGTCGCTGATCACCTTTCGTTTCACCAATATCTCCGCCTCCTCCAAATGTACCGACTTCCAAAATTGTATAGCATTACCTACCACGATCACACAACATATCTCTCTCAAATTTCATCACAGTCTACCCAGCTGTTACTGAGATGACGCGGCTAGTCAAACAGACAGACAGATAAACAGGCCGACGGAAATGAGTGGATTTTCGTTATGTAAGGGCTGTTCCAAATTACGGTTCTATCACCGTCCCAGAACTGTTTTCATCATGCCCCGCCCATTTTTGTGATTCTAGAATCGATGATTGGTTGATACGCTGGCGGACCAACCAATCACCGTTTTTAGAACTGTAAAATGGGCGGGGCATGATAAAAACAGTTCCGATGGGACGGCGATAGAACCGTGATTTGGAACAGCCCTCTAGATATCATAAAATGCCCAAAAAGCATATTACCTCAAAACCGAGAATTTCTGCGATCACAATACTCCCATATCGGAATGGAAAGTCAACTGTGGAAAACGATCAGCAACCTTCAAGTTGCCTAAAAATGAAGCTAACGCTATACGAGGGTTGCTCTATACCTCCGTCAATCCACCAGTACGCAGACAGCTGTTTCACGCTTATTAGCGATCATCAGTGCGCCACAGGTCGATTGACGGGAATAGAGAGCATCAATTCTTTCATGTCACCCAGACATGTGAAGCATGTTGTAGCAAGTGACAGAAAGTTCTGCCAGTGCGCCATTTGGCACCCGAAGGTCAAGGTAAACCAAGGAAATCGCTGCACAGCACGCTATTTTTAATTTTTTTGTCTTTTGATTATTGCTGCGCCGCCGCCACTGATACAATTTTTAAAAACCATACGCTTTTTTCATCCTTGCAACGGTACTAATACTGTGTCAAAATTTGATTAGCATCAATTCGATAATTTCCAGGTTGCACGATACAGAACGATCTAAAGCAATACTCGTAAGTAGGTATACATCAGAAAATTCTAAGTCACTTGGTCTCTGTGATAAGCAATATTCGGATGGACATAAACAGTTATTACACCGCCAAGTCTTTCTTTCACATGTCAATGGACAGGCTATAATGAATATAACAAATTTTCCAATTTGCAACCTCCTGCCAAAATAATGTAGAAAAACATCAGGAACCCCTAAAACGCCTAAAAACGAAGTTTGAGATTTTGAAATTTTTAGCTTTTTAAAATCTAATTACTTCGCCGCCCCTGCACCGATTTTCACAATTTATAATAGCACAGCGTATCGATATCAAAATGTTGTCACAACGCATGCAGCGACCACTAAGATTTCGGGGCTAGAAAGATGCCCACACACAGACAGACATATAGATAGAACAACGGAAAAGGGTAACGTAGATTTTCATTATGTCGATTACACAAAATGCACAAAAAGCGTATTATCTGAAAATCGAAAATTTTCACGATCACAGTACTCCCCTCACCTATAGGTGTGGGAAGTAAATCTACATGATACCGCAAAATCTCAAGAAAATATAAAATTTAAGCATTTAAAGGTCGAAAAACATACATTGGATCCGGTTGCAGGTTGCTTGCTGCTTTAGGATAGGTACTTGCTTTATAATTTATTACCGCTTACATGATGTGACAAAAACGGGAGATTGAAAAAAATAATTATAGCACTTTGACTTTATCGAAAAAAAAAAACAAGATACCTGCAGGATTGTGCAGTGGGATCTTAGACTATATCTTTACAAGACAAAAATTGACAGATCAAGGATCAACGTCACCAAGACTGCGTAAAAATAAATGCAAAAGAGCAAAAAGGCACCCTTCACATAGAGATCACCCCTGGACTGTACCGTCATACATACTGTGACCCGCCATTCAAGAAAATGTGTCCTCGCTACCGTCCTCCCTTCTATTTACATCCAGCCTCGGGATGAATACGCTCCTCATTAGTAGGCCCATAAATTGATTTCGCGTGTACAAAACCGTCTACCTCCATTCTCCTCGGTCAGTCCGAATGAGTGTGAGTTGAAAGAAAATTAACTGACGCGGCTACAGGCATGCTGGCAGAATTAAGCAGGTCAACACTGTACCCGGTCACCGCATAAAATTAAAAGTGCGGCTATTTCGACGAATAATCTGTTGTGCTTGTCTGCTTTTCAACGTTGTTGAGCAGATTTTCATATGCACGAAATTGAATATTTTATAACGCAAGAAGAGAGACACTTTTTGTCATAAGCATCTTATGTCTTGAACTGATATACAGTGGCGCAAAATAAAGTCTCGTACTACTTTTTTACACAAACAGTAAGATTAATGGAAAAACCGTCATATTACAAATGATAAATATGTATATAAACTCTGAAAATTTGTTTTTTGAGATGGGGTCAGACAGAGAACGTTCTAAAACGCGGCGTTACGGCGGTCTCTATCAATACAATAGGATGCTGTAACGCGGCGTTAGAAAATGCCGCAACGCAGCGTTCTAGAGAGCCCTCTGTATGACCGACCTTAAGGGGCCTGGGTATACACAGTTATACATATGTATTTGTCATGTTAAAACACGGATTCCCATTTCGAACAGAACTCACTTATTCTTCAAACTACACACACAGTATTTCAGAAGGTGATAGTTAAGACCTTAATGAATGACAACTATTTGCGATTTTCTCAAAAAAGTTTTTCAGTGTTTAGAAAAACTCGCAATTTAAAATCATACATTCTTCAAATGTCAGTAATTTAACAGTCAAACACTATATCAAAAAAAGGCCAAATAGGTGACAAAGCGCAAGCTTTCTTCTTCAATTTGCTTTTTGAATCATTACTGTAAGTTCAAAGGTAACGTCAGGAGCTTGGAAATGCGAGATTAATTTTTACGGTGACCTTTTGACCCTACCTTTGGATTTTTGGAATAATCTTCCCTCATCTCAGATGCACACGCTGGAGAAAGGGAACAGGCGGCCAAGCCTCCTCGCTAACATGGGAATACGTCCTTTCTTGGAATCTCAATTTCGCGAGCTATACCCTAGACCCTCAAGACAAAAATTAGCGTAGCGCTTTTGCTCAATTCGTCAAGCAGACCTTATTGGTGCCAACAACAGAATGCTGTAACGCGGCGCTAGAGAACGCTGTGACGCCGCGTCTTACAACGCACTCTGTTTGACGGGGTCTTTATACATACTAAAAATAATATCTACTAAATAACCACCCCAGTATTAATGAAATAGTGAGTTACATTTAAAGCACTTTTCATAACTTTCTCCAACATTCCAGATGGTATTCTGTCAATTTCTTCCCGGGTGTTTGTCTTTTAATGCCTCTAATGTTCGAGGATTATTTACAAATACCCCATCTTCAAAATAACCCTATAACTAAAATTCTGGAACTGTAAGTCGGAAGACCTTGGTGGATATGCAATATCGGCATTTTTCGAGATAGGGCCTCCAGGAAAAATTCTGTTCAAAATGGCTATTGCCTCACAAGCCGTGTGAGCTGTGGTACTATCTTGTTGATACCAAATATCAGCCTCATTAAGCCCTTCCATTTCCGGAATTAAAAAATAAAAAAAAATTTCTACCACTAATACCACACCACACGGTCACATCTAGCTCGTGCAATGGTTATTGTTCAATAATTTGTGTATCCTTACTACTCCAGAAGCGATGATCCTGTTTACTTAAGGCTGTATTAGACTACCATATTTTTGAAATCAGATTTGATTTCATTTCTTGAACCAAATTTGAAATGAAAAATGATCTCAAAAATTGTGGCCCAGCATTTTGTCTGTTTGACACTACACCAAATTTGGTTCAAGAATTGATTTGCGATTCTGCGCATTACATTCGTTGAATACATCTTATCTGTCAACTGTCCGAACACAGATGTCCTCTACAGTCAAAGTTGTCAGATCTGACATGACGTATTTTGCAATTACATGTTTTGTGATTGTGTGAACGTCAGTGTCAAAATGTCAATGGTCAAAATAAAATCATAACCTAGCTTTTGTTTGTAGTTTATCGACTACTGTTTATTGAAATTCTCATTCATTACACTTGACTTGACTCCCTCGGCAATGGAAAAAGATAATGCTAGAACATGTATTTATCCATCTACATTGCAAAAAACTCGTAGACATGCGAATTAAGAGGCTAACTACTAAAGGAAAAAATTGACAAAAGAAGCCGCTGAGAAGAAGAGATGAAGGCATAGGTATGCTACATATGTTGAGAGAAGAGTTATTACTAGAAGATCTAGATCATTAGAAGGACTTTTTACGAATGAATAATAAAATCTTCAGTAAGCTACGTAGCATAATTTGACAAGCTAGATAACCATCTATGAGAATGCATAACAGGAGAAAATAGGTAATATTAGCAGTAAACCTTATGAATAAAAAGTAATAAACCATTTCCATTTTCAGGCTAGCAATAATTCTTCGATGTTCAGCCATCCAGCGGCTCGAAGCAATGAGAGTACAATAAGTCAGATAGTTCCAGAACTGTGTGAACCAATTGTAATCAAATATTTGTTGTTTAGAACTAGAACAGCAGTTGAGAATAGATTTGGAGCTTTAGTAAATCTTGGCAAAATAAGGCTAAAGGAATTGAATTAAAAATGGAAACATTATACTTTTTCTTTCTTTCTTTTAACTTGTAATATTATATGAAATTCAAAATATACATTCTGTTTGGTATTTTAATTTTTTATTTATTTCAATTGAGATGCAATAAACTGCGCCATATGGTCATCAGCAGTTGCAAAATGGTTGTCCCTTTGTGGACTGTAGAGCGAGGAGAAGTTTTCAATGTTTGATCAGCAGCATTCTTCAGCACCTTTATTTCCACATCTGCTGGTACTTGTTTTTTTTATACACTTGGGTGAGTTACTAATGTAGTCTGTTCCCCCTCTTTTTTGAGCACCACCTGTACTTGGTATCTGTGAGCGGAGCAAGTCAATTTGAGCCCTATCTGATAGTTCGCTTGTGGGTGATAGAACCCCAGCATGACTAACCTCATATTCCTTGTTGACTTGCCTGAAAGCAAAATACTGCATTGAAAGTTTAGCCTTCCTAATATATGCACATACAATTTTTACAGGTAGGTTCGAGTTATAGGGAAGTAAAGGCAAAAAAATTTAACAATATATTCAAGTACATGTTAGGTTATTCCTTTGGCTCAAAGTGCAATTCAATAGTTATTAGTAGAAATTTGGCACTGTTATATCAATACTGCACCACTTCATTTATGATAAGCTGAGACTCTTACCTCATATTCTCCCATTCTAGTAAGAAGTGACTAAAACTGTCCTCTGTTCTTGTGCATATGTTGACCTTAAGCCCATAAACTTCTTCTGTACCTCTTGTTCAGTTATAGTAGATCTTAGTGGTTTCAGAGCCTCTACTATGGCAGTGATAGCAGCACTCCATTTGATTTTACTGTGGTAGCACACATACTTGACCACATATAAGCAGGGATGTTGTTCGTATATCTCTATCAGCAGAGATATATGTTCAGTAGACCAGTCATCCTTAAATCAAAAGAAATATGTTACTCTTAATATTGAATGCCTTTCTGTTATCCTCAGTGCAGTCAAGTGTGGCTACTTAACCCAGGACCTTTGCAATATGAAAAAACAACAAAACATAGGAAAACACCATAATAAAAAGTGACAATGTTGCCATACACTGAGGCAAAATATTAGATACACTTAATACCTTGTAAATAACTAATAGTTAATACATCCAAAATGTGATGTAGGACTTAATACAATATTACAAATTAAATCTACCGAATCTGCTGAGTAAAAACAAACTTTTTATAGTGCAATTTGGACTATACCTTACTTCTAATATAATCAGGGCTATTATTGTATATGAAATCGATATGAAACATAGTTGCAAAGATACTAACATCTTACCTCTTATATTGTCTTCAAATTGCAAATTGCTTCCACACAACTCGCAAGAATGTTGGTAAACTCGCCACAAAGGTAACAAAAGCACCTATCTTGGGGCTGGGGGTTTTCACACTCCATAACCAGTTCAAAATCCTTCAAATCTCAAAGTTCGCAGGGCATTCCGGTCGGGTGGAGATTTACTAGCTGGGGCCGTAGGATTAACATGTTACTTGTTTTTATTGGTGTACTTTCATCCGAATGTGGATTTCTCAATTTATATTAGTACCAGAGAGCATTCTGGAGAATTCGACCGAAATTAAAAAGTAAGGTTACTGTCCTTATTTTTGTTTACCTTTTTCCCGACGCAATGACATTTATGTTTCAAATGCGCATGCCCCCAGCCTAAAAATGATTTGGAAATAGAAGATGTTCTAAATTCCATCTCAATTTTGGTTCAATCTGTCAATTTGAAACAATTTCGTGTATTACACTAGCCTATTTGAGCAGTTCAAGAAATGAAATCAAATCTGATTTCAAAAATATGGTAGTCTAATACAGCCTTTACTGCTCCGTTCAATCAAAAATGAACTTCGCCGTTCACTATGATTTTGTTCCAAAGATCCTCAATTTCGTTTTCAAGGTTTACGATAGGACTACAATATTGAAGTCACTTTTCAAATTCTGAAGGCAGAATTTTATATGTTACCTGTATTTTGTAGGGGAACAAGTGCAAATCTTTCATCAAAATTCCTTGCAATGGACGTCGGGTAATGTTTGTGAAGATCGTCTTCTTGTTGATGTGCTAGTCCTTTTCATCACATCACTACGTCTGCGGTCCATATTATCCCTTGAATGAGCTAAATGAGGTCTACCAATACGCGGTTTATTGAATGTCGATACAGTTTGTTGAAGATTTGTCGCTAATCGCATAATGTCTCTGCAGTTGCAGGACCGCGTCTTACATACTTTCTACAGCATTCTCGTTGAGCTAGGATAGTCAAAAGATTATTTTGATAGAAAAACATTACAGCTTCGGCAAATTCATAAGGTACACATCGATTCATAGCGAATTTCCTAAGTATCTACTTTGCAACTGACAGAAAAACTCGAACGACAAAATTCCATAGGGTACTTGATTCCACACTACCTTGTAGCTCATGGTATAAAGCATGTTCAGATCAGCTGACCGTATGGGCCGGGGGAGCATCCTGACGTAAGCGTCCTGTAGGAGCCTCATCGACACCCTTGCAATATGAGGACGCGCATTATCTTGATAGATGACACTATGTGCCACCAAAAATTAGGAAATGATTTCCAAATACCCATGAAGATAATCGCTCATTGCTTCTGCTGCGCTATAAGTTTTGTGGTACTCTGTATACGAATTCATGAACATCAATTTTATTCAATCTGCATGCACCTAGGCTGTATCTTCAGAGCTATCCTACGGTGGCCAGGAATAAAAGATATCATGAGAATTATATGCACGTTCACGATACAATTTTCAAGTGCAAGCTTACGTTTTGCCCTTTCTGATCTTTTACAGAGTACACAGAAGGAAAGAGAAGCCACTTGCTTTGTAAATGTGGGAATATCTAAGGCAGTGTCGAGGTGCATACATAATAGACGAGCCAACCTCTCTACTAGCTAGCACGTCGTTGTCGTGACATCGTGCCTTTCATTCATTCGTTTCTCGTCATTTTATCTGGTACCACCTCCCAACTGGTCATGACCGTGACTTTTTGCCGTTGTTGGTGGTGCCAAACTATCGTACACATGTGTGCGTTCAGAAAAATAAATATAGGTACGATAATGTAGACCGGAATAGGGCGATCGTCAAAATACCCTCATCACTTCCTAAGACACTGAACCCTGGTATTACTTATTTTGTTTCTTATTTTCACGCTTACATCCACATGTGGATGATTTTCTAAGCTGAGAAACTTGGTATTACTTAGTTTTAATAAGTCCGCTTCAAAATCCAGAACCTTATGTTTGGGTATAGACGTAAATTAATAATTACAGGATGATTTCCAAGCATCTTTTCTTACCATAACTTATACGTAAGATTTATTAACTTTTCGTTTGTTTATTTATCCAGTGGTATTCCTCCACGAAAAAAATGCAGTCGCTGTAACCCATTAGGGTGCGGTTCCCCATATTGAGCCAAATTTCGAAAAATTGTCCGTACATGTGTACCGTTAAAAAAATAAAGTAAACTGATAATACAAAGCAAACCTCTCAGCCTTGAGGAATATTTTGAGTCGCTACATTTGTTAACAATAAAAGAAAAGCAAAATTAATATGGTGTTGCAAATGGTTCATTTTAGGTGACTAGGCGCTCAAATTGAACTCGTGGTCTCTTAAATGGAACATGTCCTGCGATCTTCATAAAGTAGGGCTGATACTTCCAGGAAAACAAATTAAACTGTACTAATGTCTTTAAGAAAATTTGGGTAGTACCGAAACATACTGTTTTTTTGCTAGTAATTGCTGACAAAGTGAATTCTGCACTGCAGGAGATGAACACTTGAATGTTTTTTTTTTTGGTTTAACACCAACAAATTTCTAATGAAACCAAGTGTGGCAGGAAAGACACTGAATCATTTCAAGTTTGTATTCAGTCCTGTGTTCAGTGCAGAACCACAAAAGTTCAGGATCATGAGCGTTAGAAATTCTGTAAGGCCGTAATTGAACCGAGGTTCAACTAGAGGTTCCTTAAGGGGTTCAATGTGAGCATCTAGCTCCAAAATCAAGATTTACCCGATACTTAAATAAGTTCTTGGTAATGCTATAGTTAGCTAGCGCTATAAAATGCTCCTATCTAATAAACGAATTATAAAATTGAGAACAAACCCTAATTGTTTTAGTTAGATTTGAACCCCTCTACAAGTTCATGAAATACGCAACGGCAACATTGCCAAGTTTTACGGGAAGGTTCATGTGGAAGACATTTCAATATGGGCTACCGCACCCTAAGCATCGGACAACAGAAGTTTTCAATTTTTTATGTTGCTCGTAAGACATACTCCAGATGTAAGTTTGAACAAGTGGATATGACGCCAAAACAACGTCTAAAGTCATTAGGACACTTTAGGGAAAAGTTGAGTTGACATGGCGACCGTAGCTCAACTGGTGAGAGCGCCGGAGTACCAATCTGGAGGCCGTGAGTTCGAATCCCGCCAGCCGCCGACTTTTTCCGATATTTTCTGGTACGAATTTAAACTGAAAAATCACATGCGGATGTAAATATGGAAATAAAGATAATTCAACATTATATTTCAAATGGTAATCAACATCTAATACGACTGTTTCATATTGTGGCATCTAAACCGCCAATAACCCGTCATGCGGTTGATTCAGTTTAACTGTTGAATAAGACAAAAAAAATAAAAAAAATAAGCACCAAGTTTAGCAATACACACAAAATATGTGCATAACCTGTCTGACACTTATCAGGTAGTAACGAAACTGGCCCTAAATTGAATCCCAAAACATGGAAGAAAATGTACCAATTTTAAGGGCTTATAACCTATTTTGGGATTTTAGGAGTCGAAATGAAATATCTAACAGAAATGCTCGTATTCATGGTCGACACTTAAGGGTCCCTTAATGCTCGAGGGTCCCCTAAGTAAGATTTTGTTTCGACACCTACTTGAGAGTCCCTTACGTGAGGCTCCCTTGAGTAATAGTCAAGTAACGGAATGTCAACATGACATGTCAACATGACATTTCGTTGCAGTCAAGGCAATTCTGTAGGTTAATTTTGGAGTATGGTGTTGTCAGTTTCTGACACAAAACAAAAAAGGATAACAGAAAACATCAAAATGCTTAGGCATAGGCATATCTAATTGACTCATATTTGAAATATGACAACGTCGCTAAATGAATCCCGCCGTATCGTAGATATTGTCTAAGAAACAGATGCACAAGGAAAGCCACACTTCAGGGTCTCTTAAGTATCCCTTGAGCATTACTTAAGAGAAGCTTAAGTATTACTCAAAGGACGCCTATGAATACGGCCCTCAGGATCGTATTCATAGTCGATACTTAAGGGTTCCTTACGTAAGGATCCCTTGAGTAATACTTAAGTAACAAAATGTCAATATGACATGTCAACATGACATTTCGTTACAGTCAAGGCGATTTTGTAGGTTAAGTTTGCAATACGGTGTTGTCAGTTTCTGTCACATTCAGAACAATGTCCGGCACAAAACACGAAATCCTGGCACAAGACAAAAATAGATAAAAGAAAACATAAAAATCAGTAGGCATAGCCACAACAAGTTGACTTTGAAATACGGCAACATCGCCAAATGAATCTACCGGTGCTGCACTCGTTTGTATTGCAAGATTCGTATCGCAACCCTTCAAACACGACCAAAATGTGCACAACATTATGCTTACTACATAATATACTATTTTTGAATCATAGGTGTAATTTCATATCCAACTAGTGGGTGGACATCGTAAATTGACCAACGCGGCATGAAGAAGGGAGCGGGAGGTTTACTCAGGTAGCGATCGTCATTACCATGCCGAGTTGTTTAAAAAAGGATAGAAAACATATGTAGAACAGGGACATCAAACATCGTCTCATACAATTATCCAATCCCTGTGCTGGACCGTCTTCAAGATGGGGAATAAAATTTGCTGCTGCCGGTTGTAGTTAAGTTATTAAGTTTTATGAAGTAGATAAATATAATACTAATTTAATATAAATTAGTTGCCGTTTCTGGTAATGAAATAATAATAATGATAATAATAATGCTGTTTATTCCTCAAGAAAAATACATTGCAAGAATACATGATTAACATAAACAAATAAAACAACAGCAATACGAGGACATACACAACGAAATACCAAAAAAGTGCATCCCTTGTACGTGGTTTTCGAAAATGAACATATAATATTAAATGTAATGATAAATATAATATCTAGGTGAAGGGTCAAGTGTCATAGTTTTGTAATTTTGAGTCAACTTAGGGTGTTTTGTATAACTAGGTAAAGGATCATAATTGTAATTTTGAGTCTAAGGGCCGGTTGTACAAATGCGGGTTTAACACGAGCTTTGGTAAACCTAAGCTTAGCTAAGCTCAAGCTTAAAGTCGACATCCGTTGTACAATCGTCGGCTTAGTTAAACCTGGTTAATAATGAAATTCACTACAGTTGGCATCAATGAGGCAATATGAACTGACATAATCATCTGAAAAATAACACTTTTTGGTTAGTCACTTATGACAGTTTGTGTCAAATTTCGGCAACGACCGTTTCTGTCTGTTCTTTCGTTTGCTCTCTTTATTAAGTTAGACACAAATATTTCAAAAATATGACCTAATAAAGTGACAAGCAATTTGAAGGTTCCTCCTTGACATATCATGTCACTTGTATCAGGTTAGGTTTAAACCTCAGCTAAGCTCGTGTTAAGCTTCGGCTTACGTAAGTTCGTGTTAAGCTTGGAGCGGGGGGATAAGCCAGCGTTGTACAACGGGCGTTTTGCAACTTCCTGGGTTTAACGGCGGCTCATCTTAAACCGAAGCTTAAGCTTGCATTGTACAACCGGCCCTAATTAGGGTGTCTTGTATAGCCAGGTAACTTAGGTCTTGTCAGATGGATCGTAGTATACTAGTACTAGTACACTAGTTTTGCTACTATATAATAAGTCATAAAAGAAGGAAATAGGATAGAATTATGGAGAGCTATGGCAATATCCTTACTTCTCTCACCGAATTATTTTTACTGGCCAATGACGCTGGTCGCACAGTAAGCAAGAGCGGCAACAGCACTATAATAACCCACCAGACATCCTGCGAGACGGTCATGTCCAGCAGAAGGGCACCAGTCACCACACGCATCACACGGGGTCATAAACAGGAGACCCAGTTTCCATATCTGAACAGACCACCGTACGTACGAATCACGCACCGCACGTGCGTAAGAGGCAGACGAGAAGATGCTCTCTAGGTACAGGTCGGGCGACGGACGTTATCCGACCATAAATCTGGTACGCGAGGAGGCTACTTACTGCAGTTATCCTGCCCACCACAGCCGTTGATGGCCACATCGAATGGCCGGGTAAAGCGGTGATGCTCAACTGATTAGCAGATATTATTACAAAGTGGTCATACAGGTTACCGAGGGCACTTCATGCACCCGGTTCCAATTACACTAATTGCTCGATCTATAGCTGTGGCCGGGATGATATGACGGTCTGCTTTGGCCAAACAGCTTCAAGCAATAAGTTTTAAGCACACTTTTAAATTGCTTTCGTTCTCAAGACCAAAGGTTGCAGTTTATCAAAATGATTTGAAGCTTATAAGGAGTTTTTTAGGATCCTCGCATTTGATAATCGTACCTTAAGGAACCTTGATATTTTATAGCCTTTTTGCAGTGGTAGCAATAGCAACTTTTAATCTTAATCAGTATCCAGTAAATGAGAAACAATAGCTGTTATAGCATTTTCATTTTGCAATACGCATGCCTGTGATGATGAGTCCAGATGGATTGGTTTTCCATGTTGTTCTTTAATTTTTCTCATTTTCTGCCTACGTTTCCGACTTTTTGTCCGCCTGGTGGCACACATTTAATGATTTATAATCATACTAATTGTTTCTGCATCAGCAGAATTTAGAACAAGTCCTCTGTGAAAAGCTAAGGGCAGAATACAGATGAAAATGGCTGAAAAAGAATTCGGAAGGTAAAGCAGCATTTCGTTTTAATTTTCGCACCTCTTAAAGGGAGCATTTTTGGGGGTCGCAAATTGGGAAAAGAGTATGGGCAACGGCGGCAGTGTTTTTTAATAGCATTAAGAAAAGTGAAAAAAGTGCATAATAAGCAGAAGACATAACACAGTATAGTAAACAACCACCATAATGTCTCTGAGGATTTCCTAGATAAAAATGGTTCCCACAAAATTTGACCTTGATAGGGTTTATGGATGATTTTACGGCTGTGAAGTTTGGGGAGAGATGCGAAAATGAAAATATCGATACCGGTACCAACTCGATATTTTTTAGCCTCATAGGCGCGTTTGGTTCGTACAGAGAATTTTGTGCAATTGATTACAACCTTCAATAATTATATACCGATACACCTACAAAAGTATCGATACCAGCCTGGAATCACTCAAAATGTATCTAAGATAAAAATAGTCGATATTAGTGCAGAAGTACAAGTATCGAAGTACCGTTACCGTCCCTACAAAAAATCATCCAAAAGTGGGTATGCGCCTGTAATTTTCGCCATCTTGAGTTATTGTGCTGGTTGTTTACTATGCTGTGGACATAACATAAGAAATGCTGTCGGCAATCATCGGTAGTCGCGACAGCCGAAGTATCTCTAGACTCCTAGTTATAGTTACAGCTGTAGGTATTTCAAAATCGAAATCTTTCTTCGTTATATCGTTATATACAAAGCGGTGTAGCAGTTTTAGAACGAAAATCTGTTCATGGTAAACAAAGCTCTGGATATATAAGATCTCGTAATATCGCAAATCAAAATACGTCGTGTTTGATGTATCAATGACTACTAAATAGATTTAAAGTAACCTCACTGCCTGTAAAAATAAAACATAATTATATTATTTTCCTCTTCAAGCTTCTACACAGAATAATTATGTCTTCCTATTTGCTGTTGTAGCTTCAGTATTCAGACCTAAAGACTCAGCTCGATGCACAATACTTTATCTTTTGCAGTCCATTTTGATATTGGAGGGACAAGGGACATGTGCATGAATCTTAAGTGGCCTGGGTATACACATATATACATATGTATTTGCTATGTTAAAAACGGATTCCCATTTCGAACAGAACTCACTTGTTTTTCAAGCTACATACACAGTATTTTAAAAGGTCATAGCTAAGACCCTAATGAATGACAACTATTTGCGATTTTCTCAAAAAAGTGTTTTAATGTACAAAAAAACTCGCAATACAAAATCATATTATATTCTTCAAATGTCTGTAATTTAAAAACCAAACACGATATCAAGAAAGGCCAAATAGGTAACAAAGCGCAAGCTTTCTTCTTCAGTTTGCTTTTTGAATAATTACTGTAAGTTTAAAGGTAACGCCAGGAGCTTGGAAATGCGAAATTATTTTTTATCGTGACCTTTTGACCTTTGGATTTTTGGTCTTATCTCCCCTTATCTTAGACACACACACTGAAGAAAGGAAACAGGTGGCCACGCCTCCTCGCTAACATGAGAATACGTCTTTTCTTGTATTCTCAATTTGGCGCGCTACACCCTAGACCTTTAATAAAACATGTAACGCTTGTGATATATTTGCGTGCCCTCTGGTAGAACAAAAAGGTGTTTTAAGACGGTTTCTAAGATAGGTTAGGTTAACTGGCTCATTTGAGCTTATATTTAAGTTATTTCCAGTACATATCTTCGAGCGTTGACGGTTTCTCATATATTTAATTTTGTCCTATGAATAGAAATTTCTGACAGCCAATAAACGCTATTATTATTGTCATTGTCCGTACCGTAAAAAATTGCTCATTAGAACTGGGTGCTCGGTATAAGTACAACTCGTTATAAGTAGATCCGACAGTATTTATAACTGATCAGTGAATTGTGGCTTAGTATGGTTGGATTTGCATCAGTAATTAGTTTGTTGTTGTTGCAGTTCCCTGTTAGTTTGCCGATTATCAAGATGCGTAGCTAGTTTAACTTCTTGTATTCGGCCATTCTTGCTAGGGACTCTGCTAATCTTTTTTCGATTTCCCCGATGTCAATCGTGTACAAATTGGATAGGAGAGGCGCCAGCACGCTACCCTGGGGGAGACCGTATTTCTGGTTCCTCCACCGACTATTCTGTCCCTAGAACTCCATGTAGATCTCCTCTTGCACAGCAGTGATCTCACGACCTCTGTCGGACAGTAATTTCATATCATCCTGAGGATTTTATTAAGGAGGATTGCAGATGAAAGGTCCACGAACACACATGCCTGATAGAGCATGGGCTTTATTTCTTCTAACCTATTCGAATTCGTTGTGTCTGACCTATAAAACGGACCAGCGCAGCTCTTGGCACGGCTCAGCGGCCTCCCATTTCAAGAACGATAAGATTGCTTAACTGCGAATGCCCCCTAACGAGCCGGTTTGTCTGTTATAGCCCATTTAGCCTGCACTGTTTGCTCTTATTTACAGAGCAACAGCAGCACGAGTAGCGGCCGTCCGCTAGTGAACGCGTTAAAAAACGTACAGATGAGAAGCGCCATCCGTCCATGTGTTTATGGGTGCATTATTATTGTTATGTCTTTATTTGAGTATCGATATACACAATACACACACAAATTATGAATCTCGGGCGAAGTCTAGCTTGCAGCTTCTCCACTTAATCCCAATTTAACAAAACGTAATATAACTTAATTAACACAGATAACATAGAGAGAATATTATTTACAACAGACAATATACAACTGAAAACAATGTATAAAAATGGAGTCAAGTTGATTGACTCTGTACTTCCCACACATAACAGTGATATCATTTTATTATATTCCCTTTGCATGAAGCTACAGTCTGAGATCCCTTGCAACCAAGTAATCGTTCGGATGTCCTCAAAGAGCATCCGACACAAAAACTAGTAAATAGTTTCCTAAGTTTCTCCGTAGGAACTAAAACACCACAATTTTTATTCTGCCAGCTTCATCTGAACGAAGCGAAACAATCAGGAACCCTCAAATTGCTTAAAAACGAACGAAACGAAACAATCAGGAACTCCCAAATTGCTTAAAAACGAAGTTTGCGCTATTATTATATTTTTAGTTTTTTTATCATTGCTGCACCGCCACTGACACGATTTTTGAAAACCATACGCATTTTTCATCCTCGCCACGGTAATAATACTGTGTCTAAATTTCATTAAAATCAATTCCATAATTTCCACGTTACTAAATTCAGTACGATCTAAAGCAATACTCGTATGTACACAGACAATTCCCTTGATTTCTGTAATAACCAAGGTAGTGTCCGGATGCACCTAACAAACATCTATTATGCTGCTAGGTGTGTGTCACAGGTCAATGGACAGCCTATTATGAATAAAATAAATTTTTGAGTATTACAAACCCACCCCCCTAACCACCCCAATTTCACCTCCACCCAAAAAAAAGTAAAAAATGATCAGGAACCCCTAAAACGCCTAAAAACAAAGTTTGAGCTATTTTTATATTTTTGGTTCTATTATTGCTGCGCCGCCACTGACACGATTTTTTCAAAACATACGCGCCTTCCATCCTCGCCGCGGCAGCAACACTGTGTCAAAATTTCATTAAATTCAATTCGATAATTTTCGCGTTACGCAATCTAAAACAACACTCGGCTGTATACATCACAAATTCTAAGTTTCTATTATGAGCAAGGCAATGTTCGGATGGACCTAAAAAAGTGTATTATGCCGCTAGGTCTTTCATTAACAGGTCATTGGACAGCCCATTATGAATACAACAAATTTTTCAATTTTACAACCCCCCACCCCCCAACCACCCCAAATTCACCCCCACCCAAAGAAAAGTAGAAAATGATCAGGAACCCCCAAAACGCATAAAAACTAAGTTTGAAGAATATTTGAAATTTTTCGTTTTTTGCTAATTACTCCACCCCCCGTAAAACTATTTCCCAAATTATCGCTACCCAAATTTCATCACAATCGATGCAGCGGTTACCGAGGTTACGACGTTAGAAAAACGCCAACAAACAGACCGTCAGAGAGACAGACAGACCGACAGACAGACTGACAGACAGACAGACAGGCCGACGGAAATGAGTGACGTGGATTTTCGTTATGTAGACATCATAAATCGCCTAAAAAGCGTATTATCTCAAAATCGAAAATTTTCTCGATCACAATACTCCCCTCACCTATCGGTGTCGGAAGCAAAACAAATATACAGAAATTCAGGAAAAACTACCAAACGAAGTATAAATTGAAAAAAAAAAGTATAAATTGAAACAAATTGCGTACCTGACACACGAATGACGCGTAGATGCGTTTAATACATATGTTAATGTTATGGGAATAGCAAAGGATCTGATGTATCTAGAAATAAAATAAGGGCAAACAAACTAGACAGCAATTGTATGGGATAGTAGGCCGTCCAATCTCTCCTTTGTTTCCTATTATTCGAAATACTAGATGTCCCAAAATTTCCCTGACACATGATATTCTCGTAACAAAGAAAAGGTTAAACGAAAACCGAGTCATATTCTTTAAAGTGCTATAGGGTCTGTCATACCATGTTTTCAAAACCTTTTTTATTACTTTAGCCGCTAAAACTCATCCCAAGCTTTTTTTCAAATAGCACTGCTCCACAGCTTTTGCTACATAAATGAAGTCATTATTTTGTTTTAAACCTTGCAGTGCCCTTATTTCGAACAAAAAACCAATTTTCTTCGTAAAGTCATAAGAATTGTTTAAGGGGTAATAGTGTCGTAACAAAAACATACAAAAAAGAATACCAAGTGGGACTTAGTAGGATACCGAACGACAGATCATACAATGCTTTCGAAATGTTGTTTTTGTATTTTAGCCCCTAAAATCCGCCCCAACTTTTCTTTCAAACAGCACCCCATAGCTATTCCTATATAAATGAAGCCATTATTTTATTCAAAATCTTGTAATGCCTTTGATTTCATACACAATCCAATTTTTCTCGTAAATTTGGAAAATATAAGTTTAATAAGGATTTGTTTGAATATTTTCGTGATAAGAAAGGATCATTGTTTTCGAAAGCATGCTGTTAGGTCATTCAGTATCCTTGAAAACTCACATAGTTTTCTTTTTTATTTGTTTTTTTTGCAAAGATATTAGACGTCAAAAAAATTCTTATTTTATTTATATTATGCTTTCGATTTTAAGAAAACATAAGTTTGCGTATAACGTCGAAAGTTCCACAAGCTTTAAATAAAATAGAACTGTCATTTATATAGGAAAACCTATGGGCTGCCATTTGGAAACAGAATATTGAGGGTGAGTTTTCGGGGATGACGTACAAAAAAATGTTTTGAATACAATGTATTATGATACCTTCAAAATTGCAACTCAGTTCTTGCTTGAAGCGTTTTCCGTTACGAAAAGAGCACGTGTCAAGCAAATCTGGGACACCCGGTATATCTTCGGAAGCTTTAAAGTCGTGGAAACAGGAGTTAAGTGAAACGGGTTTGCAAATAAATGACGATACCCTCTACATGCTGTTTTGTTGATTAGCAAGTTAATGATGAAATAAAGAGCTGTGATTCATTTAAGTATGTGGGAGTTATCCCGTCTTCAAATGGAAGGAGTACCGCAGATATCACAAATGATATAGGCCACCTAAGAAAATCAATATGCCCCCAGTAAGCTTTGCTGAACTGGCTATTGGGATAGTATTCTATTTTAAAACTATGCAATTTTATTTCTCCCTTACTACCTTGCATAAACGAAAGGCAGATTACCCTGTAGATTGCAATGGTCGTGGTCACAGAATTCCTAATTCCCATGAATCTGCGGTTCGTTTTATGTTCATTCAACTTGTTTGCCTCTCCGTGGCTTCTGAATAGGCTCAATTATGATTGAATAGCGTCGCTGGCTAAATTACCCGTATATATCTGTATATGTGTGCTTATATCTCTGTATCTCCTGGATGCTCGAAGCGGAGGTATTTTTAGTTGTTTTATTTGATGTCGGCACGTTTCATGGGTCACACAGCGGTGCACTATCAAACTGCTGCTTATTTGAGTGCCATTTATAGGTGCACAACATAGTAAGTTCTAATTTTAGAAACGGCTGTGGGACCATTGAAGGTCGTAAAGCAAAAAAAAAAGAATTTTCGACTAGAAAAACGAAGTGAAAAATTTTACTTCCCACACCGATAGGTGATAGATGAGGGGAGTATTGTAATCGCCATAATTTTCGTTTTTGAGGTAATGCGCTTTTTGAGCGTTTTATGATATACCTCCCTCAATTTTTCTTGACATGTGATATTCTCGTAACAGAAAAGTTCAAACGAAAATTGAGTGGTACTTTAGGAGGTACCAAAGGGTGTATCATATCTAACTTTCAAAACATTTTTCTTATTATAATTCAATTGTCAAAATTATAGCAGCACTACCTACTGGGACCCTACAGCATATCGGTACTCAGATTTCATCACAATCCATGTAGCGGTTACTGAGATTACGTGGCTAGAAAAACGCGGACAGCCAGACCGATAGACAGACGGACCGGCGTAAATGAGGGACATGGTTTTTCGTTATGTAGACATCATAAAACGTCCATAAAGCGTATTATCTCGAAATCTAAAATTTTCACGATCGCAATACTTCTCTCACCTATCGGTGTGGGAAGAAAAAACAAAGGATACAAAAACAGCCCAAACTTCGTTTTTAGGCGATTTTGGGGTTCATGATCGTTTTCCACATTTTTTTTAGAGGGGGTAATGAATGAAGCTAAGCTGATTGAGGATGTAAAAAATATTTGCAGTAGCTACAAACACATTGAGCTAATCAAGCCAGCGTTAAAGCTCTTTCTACATAATTTTCACGTTCGACAATAAACACCAAAGTAAGGAATTATTTTAAATTTTCTCTAAATTGCCGTCTCCGTTCTTTGCTGTAGCTTAGATAATATTCACTTTCAGAGTCACCTTCAGTAAGGGGGGCGATTCACGTTTCAATCATCTTTACAACAAGGCTTCAATTGTTAATTTCTCTGTAACAAATGCGAATTTAAAAATAGTTCCTTTTGATATCGACTTTACATCACGAACCTTAAATGCAACTTCCTTTTTTAGAGATTGGTCCTGGAACACGGCGCTTTATTTATCGTCGATGGTTTAAAATAATCAGTGACTTTTGATCGCTCTGAAACAATAACATATTTAAGGCCGGTTGTACAGTGCAAGCTTAAGCTTCGGTTCAAGGTAAGCCGACGTTAAACCACGTCAATTTCAAAATGTCTGTTGTACAATGCTGGCTTAGGCCCCCACTCCAAGCTTAACACGAGCTTACGTAAGCCGAAACTTAACGCGAGCTTGGCTGAGGTTTGATCCTAACCTGATACAAATGACATGATGTGTCAAGGAGCAACCTTCAAATTGCTTTTCACTCTATTAGGCTATATTTTTTTAAAGATTTGTGTCTAATTTAACAAAGAGAGCAAATGAAAACACAGGAACAGAAACGGTCGTTGCCGAAATTTGACACAAACTGTCATAAGTGCCTAACCAAAAAAGGTAACTTTTCAGATGATTATGTCAGTACGTGTTGGTTCATTGATGCCAACTGTAGGAAATTTCATTATCAACCAGGTTTAACTAAGCCGACGATTGTACAACGGACGTCGACTTTAAACCTGAGGTTAGCTAGGCTTAGGTTTAACAAAGCTTGTGTTAGACCTGCGTTTGTACAACCGGTCCTTAATATGATGTATCATTGAAATTCATCTGAACAAGAAAGGTAGAAGAAAGAAAAATATGAAGCGGAATAACTCAGTTAGGAGGACTCTCTGATTCTATAACTGGTCCTTTTCCTTAGGTTAGCTTTTTGTCCATCAATCTATAGATAAACGCTTAAGGTGCTTATGAGAATCATGCAGAAAAACACAACGCATGTCACGTTTAATAAATTAATGTAAGTTACCTATTAATGAACACTGTGGCAGTCATTTTCAAGAAAAATTTTTGATACTTTTGGCGACCATTGAAATTTTCTCATCTCGTACACCATAACCCAAAAATAGGAGGGATAGGAGATAGAGGAGGTTTGAAAAACTACGTTCGGTTTAAACAGTAATAACAATTTTTTAACCATTTTTAACGAAAATGACGTGAAGAACCGAACTGTAAACCCAAACTTCTCAAAAACTACCGAAAAAAATTGCAATATTTTTTGTGATATATCTACAAAAAAAACTAAAGATTTTGTATCAAGTTTCGTCGCGATTTTCTTTTGTTTTATTTTATAAAAGTCCGTACGCGCAAACCGCTGATAGATTTCGGATGACGATTTTTGGAACATTAGTTGGTATGTGTACTAAAATGCTACCGGATTTTCATTTGGATACTTATTTTACGATTTTTTTCACGTTTTAACCCTCCCCCCTCTATCTCCGATCCCTCCCATTTTGGGGTAATGGTGCAATGACAAAAATGTTTCCAAGCTGCCTCTAGAACTCAAATAGCATTATCGGTTGCTATGTCTATACGATTGAGTTTGGCCTCATTCGAAATTGATCGAAATGTCACGTTTCGGTAAAGTATAACCTATAACTAACTGTTCTTTCAGTAAATAAATGAAGTATGTTTTCAAAAAATTTTCAGCCGAATATCCCTCGAATATTGACGACTGCCTCATATTTTTCTGAAAAAATTCTAAAGCTCGTTCAATGGCAATCGATGATCATAAGATTATCTAGTCGATTTTCAATGTCCTAGGGATATTACTACTGATAAGCGTTACAGTCTGCAGTATATCTGAAAAACAGACACAGGAAAGTTTCGGAAGTTAACATTACTTCAGCTATAAACACAGAACGCAGTCACCATGCCCCAGTTGGTCAACTAATAATAGAGAAGATACACAAAAACCGTGCTGATTTTTTTGCCGTCGCACTCCAAACACAATCTAAACGAGAACGAAAGGAGACTCGAGAAGAAATCACTGCCTGTATTATAGTGCAGGAAAATTAGGTACATTTAGAGTGATTCGAATACAAAAAGTGTAGTTCGTCATATTCGGAAGAAGCTTATGTAGAACTGGAGGGCATACGATTCTTAAATAAACTAAGAAATAGCTTAATTTTTCCGTATTTTACATTTTGAATCAAAAGCTTGGTTTATGTAAAAATAAACGCATATTATTGTTATGCATCCTGCATAGCAACATAAGAATAATATCACATATACACAATCTATGTACAATAATAAATCAGTCATTCAATAAAACACATGTGTATACAGCAGTAGGTACAATATATGACTTTCATGTATTTCTTATGACAACTTGAACTTCGTATGATTTAGTAAGATACACAACTCCTTTTTACTGCTTTCCTTTGTCATTCTTTCGAGTTTCCTATGCACGTAAAATGTAGGTTAATATTGGGTGCTTTCCTTTTATATCTGCACTAACTCAGATCATTTAAAAATGAGACGGCTCAGCTCAGTTGGAAATCTCATAGCTCAGATGAGTTAAAGCAACATGTTACCATGCTATGGTTCTATGATCTGTCGGTCCTTTCCATAACCTAGTTTTTTACGTTTTTAGTCGCACACCATACACTATAGACCAGCCATACACCAGAAAACCCTCTGAAATTCAAACTTACAAAAAACCTAACCTCATTCATTTGATATCTAAATGATCTGAGACAACTGAGCTACCTTATAAGCTAGTGCAGATGGGCTTAAATGGGGGTAAAATATCTTACTTCAGAATGAGATTCAGAAAACAAAAGGAACGTAGATTGAATTGAGTAATGACGTCACAAGTGAGATTATCAGATGAAGCATGCAAAAGCAAAGCACCTATTGATAAGGCTGGCCTACCTCATTTCTCCATGAAGCGTGTTATCCCGCCGCTACTTTGTAAGCAAAACACCGTTTCGTAGACAACAAATTTTAGTTTTTCACAACAGAACCAATTCACAACGATAGAAAACAATCGCGTCGATGCTAGGAGTTCCCGCACGCGTCGGCTTCTATTGGTACACTGTCCGTCGCCAGTTCCTTTGTTAGCCAAATCAGCCGGTACGGCTGATTTTTGGCGCAAAGTACATACAGTGTGTCCCAACTAAAATTTGCCAGCGGCCCTATCTCTGAAATGATAAAAAAAGAAAAATCGCTGTAACACGTCGATTTTTATTTCGAGGAGGACTCTTCCGCCGAGTACGTCATTATTGTGCCATCAACCCCCCGACCCATAGCAATCCCTACTTCAAAATCTCAAAAGAGACTACAAACAAATATTTTCACAGCTAGGTATCATCACTCTACCATCATTATATATTTTTGACCTACTGATGTATGTGAAGCTAAATATTGACAACTTCTGCAGACTGACAGAACTGTAACAGCAACTACTAAACACGAAATAGTCATACATTAATTGTTACTTCTCATAGACTTGATAACACAGAAAATAGTCCAAAGCTTATGGCAATCAAGTTGTGTAACAGATTACCTAACTCTTTCAGAAACATGTCTGAGACGAGGTTTAAACTAGAGTTGAAATTATTTTTAATTAGGAAATCATACTACTCCACCGCTGAGTATCTTGGAGATATTCTAATTCATTAATAATTTTTTTATGAGTAGATACATGTACAAGTTTTAAATTTTTTGTCTTTTTGTTGTTGTTGTTAATTTTGTGCATATCAGGTGTTAAGTGTTTTACGATGATTTTTTTACTCGTATCATATACTATCTATTTGAAGACATTTTATTTACATCGTGAATGCAATCCTCGCTTTTTTTCATAGTGTTATATAATCATTGCAATTTTTTTAAGATATGTAAATCTTACTTGGACATGTACAAGTTTTAAATTTTTCTGTTTTTTTTTTTGTTGCTTTTTAATTTCGTGTATATCAAGTGTTAAGTGTTTTATGATGTTTTTTTACTCATATCATATATCTACTATTTATTCGAAGACATTTTGACTGACTTCGTGAGTGCAGTCCTCGCTTATAATTATAATATTATATAATCACTGTTATTTTTTTTAAGATATGTAAACCTGACTCTATGACATGTTCTATATCATCTGTGATGATCAAAAGAATAAAGATTAATCTATCTATCGTACAGTACTTGTGATACATCATTTTGAAGAAAATTCATTAACAAATACAACAGTGTAATCGGATTGAAAATTGATTCACAATTATGGGTGTTAATAAAAATATGGTGATTATTAAAACGGAGCATTATTTTCATTACCTGAAATATTATTGTAAAGCTGCGTACACATCTGAGTGCACATGACTTGAGAATACACACATATACGTGCGTTCTCAAGTCATGTGTTGAGCAGCGTACACATCATTCGATTACACGGCTGTATTTGTCAATGAATTTCCTTCTAAACGATGTATAACAAGTATAGTGGTTGGTCGTCTCATTTAAGATGTTGAGGTAGGGGTTGCTGGAGGTGAAGGGGTTAATGGCACAATGATGACGTAATCAGTGGAAAAGTTGGAAGAAGAGCTGTAAATACCAATCGAGGTATCACGGCGATATTAATTTTTTTCAATTATTTCACAGATAAGGTGAGTGGCAAATTTTAGCTGTGATACACTGTATATTGGCGATGGTTTCTTCCAAATATCTAGTAATATGGTACTGAAATCAGTAGGTTCCAAATGGTTGAGTCCGAAAGTCTGAAACCTAACTCTTTCCAGTATTGGAGCAGAGCACAATATGTGCTCCGCTGTTTCGTCTTCCACATAGAAGAAACGACAGTCAGATGTTTGTTCCAGACCTATTTTGCGCAAGAGACTTCTCAGACGGCACGGTATTCAATGTTTGCCGTGCAGTGCTTTCTGCGACCAGGTGTTTATTTTATCTCTTTGTTATTGTATTATTATTATCTGACCTTCTAAGTTCCTGTCGCATAATTGCGGTGACAACAAGTGTTGACGGGCTGTGCCAAGTCAACATCTGGACTATTATTGATCGGAATTTAAGAAGGATCGCACAATATTACAGGACTTTAGGGTTACAGACTTCTGGAATACTTTGTGTAACTTTTCGTCCAAGCCCAACTGTTGAACATGTTGTGTAAATGTGGTTGGTGTAAGGCCTGATACCGACATAATGGGGGGGGGGACAATAGACTTCGTTTTATTCCAAAGCCGTTTTATTTCCATGGCAAGGTACGTGTATTTAGATATCTTCCCAGCGTAGGTGTTTTGGATATCCACATCATTGGGAATGGAAATATCTATCAAATAGGTAATTTTGTCGGCCTTTGACTGGAAAACTATATCTGATCTATTGGCTGGGATAGTCTTGTCTGTTTGTATTTCAACGTTCTAGTAAAGTCTGTATCAATCGTTCTCGAGTACTGATGTCGGGGTGTAATTGTAATATGGAACTGTGTTTTCTATTAGTTTGTTTGGTGTGGCTAGTGCTTGGTATATGATCTTGGCCGCAGAGTTATGTCTGTCTGTGTATTCGGTACCGGTAAGAGTTTTGTACCGTCTTGTTATGTGATGTATTGTTTCTTTTTGTTGGTGACATCTTCTGCAATTATCGTTTGTTGTGGATGGACCTTTAATTACGTATTTTTTGTAGTTTTGTATTGCAATCACTTGGTCCTGGATAGCAAGCATGAAACCCCTTCTAAATTCCTCTCGCATAATTGCGCTAGCAACAAATGTTGACGGGCTGTGCCAAGTCAACACCCGGACTATTATTGATCGGAATTGAGGAACGATCACACAATATTACAGGTCTTCAGGATTACAGACCTTTGGAATGCTTTGTGTAACTTTTCGTCCAGGCCCAACTGTTGAAGGTGTTGTGTAAACGTGTTTGGGGTAAGGCCTGAGACCGATATAATGAGGGGGATAATAGTGACTTTGTTTTGTTTCCAAAGTCATTTTATTTCCATAGCAAGGCCCGTGTATTTAGATATCTTCCCAGCGTAGGTGTTTTGGATATTCACATCATTGGTAATGGCTATATCTATCAAATAGGTAATGTTGTCGGCCTTTGACTGGAAAACTATATCTGGTCTATTGGCTGAGATAGTCTTGTCTGTATGTATTTCAACGTCCCAGTATAGTTTGTATCGAGCGTTCTCGAGTACTGATATCGGAGTGTAATTGTAATATGGAACTATGTTTTCTATTAGTTTGTTTGTTGTGGCTAGTGCTTGGTGTGTGACCTTGGCCGCAGGGTTATGTCTGGTTGTGTATTCGGTGTCGGTAAGAGATTTGCACCCGCTTGTTACGTGATCTATTGTTTCTTTTCGTTGGTGACGTTTTCTGCAGTTATCGTTTGCTATGGATGGATCTTTAATTACGTATTTTTGTAGTTTTGTGTTGCAATCACTTGCTCCTGGATGGCAAACATGAAACCCTCCGTTTCTGGGAAGAGCTGGCCATCCTGCAACAAGGTGTATGACTGTTTTTCGTTAATGTGGTCTTGTGTGACACGGTATCTATGTTTGCAGTGGAGTGCTTTCTGCAACCAGATGTTTATTTTTTCTTGTTGTGATTGGATGTGATTGTATGTGTATGCTACGTGGTCTGGACAAAAGAGGTTAAGTGGTGTATCATTTTTGTCTGTTTTTACTATTGCTCCGTGTAAGTTTGTTTGTTTCCTTTGAAAAAAAATGTCTGAGTGTTTTTATTTGCCTCGTGTAAAGAGACTGTATGTCTATAATATCTCTGCCCCCTTGTTTTCTGTCTATGATCAGCCTTTCCTTGCACGCATTGGGATGTGACATTCTGTGTTTCGTGAGTTCTGTTCGTATGAGTATATGTATATTTTCTATGTCAGTGTGCGACCACTTGATGATGCCAAAGGAACACGTGAGGATTGGTATTGCAAATGTGTTAATTGCTTTTGTGAGGTTTCTAGAATTCAATTTCGTTTTCAGTAGCCTAATGAGGCGGTCTATAAAGTCTTGTCTAAGTTGCGCCTTGACTTGTGTGTAGTCTATTTTAACCTTCTGATTGAAACCCAGGTACTTGTACGTTTCGTCCTTCCCCATGTTATCCAAGTCTGGGTAGTTACTATTTCCTGCTCAGAATGGTTCTTCCATTGGCCTTTATTGATGTGAAGGACCTTGCATTTGCTCATTCCGAACTCCATCCTGACGTCTAACGTACAAACTTTTGTTATTTTGAGCAATTCTCTCAGTTGCACTTCAGTGGCGGCATATAGTTTTATATCATCCATGTAGAGAAGATGATTGATTCTGTGTTGATTTACTTTCTGGTGTCTGATGTTGAAACCATAGTTTGTGTTGTTCAGTGCGTTGGAGAGTGGATTTAGACAGAGGCAGAACCAAAGTGAACTGAGGGAATCGCCCTGGAAGATACCACGTCGTATGTGTAGTTCCTCCGTTTGGATATGGCCGTTCTGAGTGTTAAGGTGTATGTTGGTTCGCCATGTCTTCATGGTTTTTGCAAGAAACTGGCGAAGGCCTGGGTTAATTTTGTATATTTGCAGAATTTTTGTTAGCCAGCTATGTGGTACAGAATCAAATGCTTTTTTATAGTCTATGAAACAGGTATGGAGGTTTCTATGTTCTTTTCTAGTTTGCTCCATGATCACACTATCAATTATAAGTTGTTCCTTGCAACCTTGGCTTTGTTTTCTACATCCTTTCTGTTGTTCGGTGAGGATGTTGTTTTGCGTGAGGTGTTGTTCAATCCTCCTGCATAATGTTGCGGTGATGACCTTATACAAGGTAGGAAGGCAAGTGATTTTTGGCGCAAAGTACATACAGTGTGTCCCAGCTAAAATTTGCCAGTCACCCTATCTCTGAAATGATAAAAAAAGAAAAATCGCTGTAACACGTCGATTTTTATTTCGAGGAGGACTCTTCCGCCGAGTACGTCATTATTGTGCCATCAACCCCCCGACCCATAGCAATCCCTACTTCAAAATCTCAAAAGAGACTACAAACAAATATTTTCGAAGCTAGGTATCATCACTCTGCCATCATTAGGTATATATTTTTGAGCTACTGATTTATGTAAAGCTAAATTATTGACAACTTCTGCAGACTTAACTGTCACAACAGCTACTCAACAAGAAATAGTAATACATTAATTGTTCCTTCTCATAGACTTGATAACTCAGAAAATAGTCCAAAGCTTATGGTAATAACAGATTACCTAACTGTTTCAGAAACATGTCTGAGACGAGGTTTAAACTAGAGTTGAAATTATTTTTAATTAGGAAATCATACTACTCCACCGCTGAGTATCTTGGAGACATTCTAATTCATTAATAATTTTTTATGGGTAGATACATGTACAAGTTTTGAATTTTTTGTGTTTTTGTTGTTGTTGTTAATTTTGTGCATATCAGGTGTTAGGTGTTTTACGATGGTTTTTTTACGCGTATCATATACTATCTATTTGAAGACATTTTATTTACATCGTGAGTGCAATCCTCGCTTTTTATCATAATGTTATATAATCATTGCAATTTTTTTCAACATATGTAGGTAAACATTTTTTTGGACATGTACAAGTTTTAAATTTATTTGTTTTTTTTTGTTGTTTTTTTAATTGCGTGTATAGCAAGTTTTAAATGTGTTATGACGTTTTTTACTTCCCACACCGATAGGTGAGGGGAGTATTGTAATCGCGAAAATCTTCGATTTTGAGATAGTACGTTTTTTGGGCGTTTTATGATGTGCACATAACGAAAATCCACGTCACTCATTTCCGTCGGTCTGTCTGTTGGTCTGTCTGTCGGTCTGTCTGTCGGTCTGTCTGTCGGTCTGTCTTTCGGTCTGTCTGTCGGTCTGTCTGTCGGTCTGTCTGTCGGTCTGTCTGTCGGTCTCTGTCGGTCTGTCTGTCGGTCTGTCTGTCGGTCTGTCTGTCGGTCTGTCTGTCGGTCTGTCTGTCGGTCTGTCTGTCGGTCTGTCTGTCGGTCTGTCTGTCGGTCTGTCTGTCGGTCTGTCTGTCTGTCGCGTTTTTCTACCCTCGTAATCTCAGTAACCGCTGCATGGATTGTGATGAAATTTGGGCAGCGGTATGCAGTGGGGTCGTAGTAGGTAATGTTCTTATAATTTTGAAAATCGGTGCATAGGCGGCGGAGTAATTAGCAAAAAACAAAAAAAATTAAATATTGCTGAAACTTCGTTTTTAGGCATTTTAGGGGTCCCTGATCATTTTCTACTTTTTTTGGGTGGGGGTGAAATTGGGGTGGCAGGGGGTGGGAGGGGGGGTTGTAAAATTGAAAAATTTGTTGCTTTCACAATAGACTGTAAAACTGAGAAGTTTGTAGTATCGATAATAGGCTATCCATTGACCTGTGAAGGAAAGACCTAGCGGCATAAGACAATTTTAGGGGGGGGGGGGTTGTCAATTATTTGGTTGCAAGGGATCTTAGACTAAAGCTTCATGCTATGGGAAAATAATAAACTGATGTCAGCGTAATGTGTGGGAAGCACTGAGTCAATCAACTTGACTTCATTTTTTGCTCATATCATATATCTACTATTTATTCGAAGACATTTTGATTGACATCGTGAGTGCAATCCTCGGTTATAATCATAATATTATATAATCACTGTTATTTTTGACCTGACTCTATGACATGTTATATATCATCTGTGATTATCAAAAGAATAAAGATTCATCTATCTATCTATCTATCATACAATACATGTGATACATCATTTTGAAGAAAATTCACTATCAAATACAAGAGTGTAATCGGATTGAAAATTGATTCACTATTATGGACGTCAATAAAAAAATAGTGATTATTAAAACGAAGCATTATTTTCATTACCTGAAATATTATTGTAAAGCTGCGTACACATCTGAGCGCACATGACTTGAGAATACACACATATACGTGCGTTCTCAAGTCATGTGTTGAGCAGCGTACACATCATTCGATTACACGGCTGTATTTGTCAATGAATTTCCTTCTAAACGATGTATAACAAGTATAGTGGTTGGTCGTCTCATTTAAGATTTTGAGGTAGGGGTTGCTAGGGGTGAAGGGGTTAATGGCACAATGATGACGTATTCAGCGAAAGAGTTGGGAGAAGAGCTGGAAATACAAATCGAGGTGTCAGGACGATTTTTATTTTTTTCAATTATTTCACAGATAAGGTGAGTGGCAAATTTTAACTGTGGTACACTGTATATCGGCGATGGTTTCTTCCAAATATCTAGTAATATGGTACTGAAATCAGCAGGTTCCAAATGGGTGAGTCCGAAAGTCTGAAACCTAACTCTTTCCAGTATTGAACAAGAGCACAATATGTGCTCCGCTGTTTCGTCCTCCACATAGAAGAATCGACAGTCCGATGTTTGTTCCAGACCTATTTTGCCCAAGTGACTTCTCAGACGGCACGGTATTCATGCTTGCCGTGCAGTGCTTTCTGCGACCAGGTGTTTATTTTTTCTTTTTGTTATTGTATTATTATTATCTGACGTTCTAAGTTCCTCTCGCATAATTGCGGTAACAACAAGTGTTGACGGGCTGTGCCAAGTCAACACCTGGACTATTATTGATCGGAATTTAGGAAGGATCGCACAATATTACAGGTCTTTAGGGTTACAGACTTCTGGAATACTTTGTGTAACTGTTCGTCCAGGCCCAACTGTTGAACGTGTTGTGTAAATGCGGTTGGTGTAAGGCCTGATACCGGCATAATGGGGGGGACAATAGTGACTTCGTTTTGTTTCCAAAGCCGTTTTATTTCCATGGCAAGGTCCGTGTATTTAGATATCTTCCCAGCGTAGGTGTTTTGGATAATCACATCATTGGCAATGGCAATATCTATCAAATAGGTGATTTTGTCGGCCTTTGACTGGAAAACTATACTTGATCTATTGGCTGGGATAGTCTTGTCTGTATGTATTTCAACGTCCCAGTATAGTTTGTATCGGTCGGTTTCGATTACTGATGTCGGAGTGCAATTGTAATATGGAACTGTGTTTTCTATTAGTTTGTATGGTGTGGCTAGTGCTTGGTGTATGACCTTGACCGCACCTTGTAGTTTCGTATTGCAATCACCTGGTCCTGGATAGCAAGCATGAAACCCCCCGTTTCTGGGAATAGCTGGCCATCCTGCAACCAGGTGTATGACTGTTTTTCGACAATGTGGTCTTGGGTGACACGGTATCTATGTTTGCCGTGGAGTGCATTCTGCGACCAGATGTTTATTTTTTTCCTATTGTGATTGGATGTGATTGTATGTGTATGCTACGTGACCTGGACAAGAGAGGTTAAGTGGTGTATAATTTTTGTCTGTTTTTACTATTGCTCCGTGTAAGTTTGTTTGTTTGCTTTGAAAAAAATGTTCGAGTGTTTTTATTTGCCTTGTGCGAAGAGACTATGTCTATAACTCCTCTGCCCCCTTGTTTTCTGTCTATGGTCAGCCTTTCCTTGCACGCATTGGGATGTGACATTCTGTGTTTCGTGAGTTCTGTTCGCATGAGTATATGTATATTTTCTATGTCAGTGTGCGACCACTTGATGATGCCAAAGGAATACGTGAGGATTGGTATTGCAAATGTGTTAATTGCTTTTGTGGGATTTCTAGAATTAAATTTCGTTTTCAGTAGCCTAATGAGGCGGTCTCTAAAGTCTTGTCTAAGTTGCGCCTTGACTTCTGTGTAGTCTATTTTAACATTCTGATTGAAACCCAGGTACTTGTACGCTTCGTCCTTGCCCATGTTATCCAAGGCTTGGTCAGTTACTATTTCCTGTTCAGAATGGTTCTTCCATTGGCCTTTATTGATGTGAAGGACCTTGCATTTGCTCATTCCGAACTCCATCCTGACGTCTAACGTACAAACTTCTGTTATTTTGAGCAATTCACCCAGTTGCACTTCAGTGGCGGCATATAGTTTTATATCATCCATGTAGAGAAAATGATTGATTCTGTGTTGATTTACTTTCTGGTGTCTGATGTTGAAACCATAGTTTGTGTTGTTCAGTGCGTTGGAGAGTGGATTTAGACAGAGGCAGAACCAAAGTGAACTGAGGGAATCGCCCTGGAAGATACCACGTCGTATGTGTAGTTCCTCCGTTTGGATATGGCCGTCCTGAGTGTTAAGGTGTATGGTGGTTCGCCATGTCTTCATGGTTTTTGCAAGAAACTGACAAAGGCCTGGGTTAGTTTTATATATTTGCAGAATTTTTGTTAGCCAGCTATATGGTACAGAACCGAACGCTTTTTTATAGTCTATGAAACAGGTATGAAGGTTTCCATGTTCTTTTCTAGTTTGCTCCATGATCACACTATCAATTATAAGTTGTTCCTTGCAACCTTGGCTTTGTTTTCTACATCCTTTCTGTTCTTCAGTGAGGATGTTGTTTTGCGTGAGGTGTTGTTCAATCCTCCTGCATAATGTTGCGGTGATGACCTTATACAAGGTAGGAAGGCAAGTGATTGGGCGGTAATTCGCAGGGTTCTTGGTATCTGCATTTTTGGGTTTTATGTACGTTATACCTTGAGTGAGGAATTTGGAAAGCCTATCAGGTTGAAGTATGGCTTTATTGATTTAGTTTGTGAGCACTTCGTATGTTGAGCTGAAATGTTTGTACCAAAAATTTTGCACATTGTCCACGCCTGGGCACTTCCAATCGTGGGTATGTCTTATTGTTTCGACTATTTCCTCTTTTGAAAGAATAACGTCTCCCTGTTCCGCTATATGTTGATGTTTTTCCTCTTCCTCTCTGATCCATAGAGCGTCTTCATTATGTGTTTTGGGTTCAGACCATAGGCTTCCCCAAAACTCAGTTAACTCTTGTTTACTGGGAGGTTCTATTGTTGTGATCTGGTTGTCGGTTGTTATCTTTTGATAGAACTGTTTTTTTTTGTTGCTGTTATTGTATTATTATTATTATTATTGTTCTGGTTTTCCAAGTTTCTCTCGCATGACTGCGGTAACAACAAATGTGGACGGGCTGTGCGAAGTCAACACCTGAACTATTACGGGCCTGAATTTAGGAAGGATCGAACAATATTATAGGCCTTCAGGATTACGGACTTTTGGAATATATATTATTCTCATTTGTTAAGTTCATCTCGCATGATATTATTATTACTATTTGTCTAAGATCTAGTTCCCTTTATGTCTAGTTCTCCTACACTAGTATGTATATGGAAGAGAGAAGGGCGGAAAAGTGCGGCTGGCGGCCGAAGAGCAACATTTTTCTTTTGATAAAAAATAATCGTCGTGCGGACGGACTCGGCGGCGTGCAGTTGACAAGAAACGTTTCCTCTATTCGAGTGTTGGTTTTTTCCTTTCCGCTTCTGTTGGAGGAGAAGTACTTCGGGAGGCCGCGCCGCGCCGCGCCGCTGGGAGTGGACGTTGCCGCGTCGCCGCTTGCCGCGCGTAATGGCGGCTGTCGTCCGCTTTGAGCTCCACTCTCAGCTCGCAGCTTGACGTTCGTTGCTTGTTTGCAAATGGAAGGTTTTTTTTGCCGGTTGGACAATACAGACATGAACAATGATACCTCTTAAGCGTCCAGTATTCGCCCGTTTCTAAATTTAGTTGAATATTGTACGGTGTACTTATTATATAAGATTGGCAAAGTGGGATCTGTGGTGCAAAATATCCAGTGCAACTAACAGAGAAGGTACATACGGGCAAAGCAATCAGTTAAGAAGATATACCTAGCCCCTCATACGGTCATATTCCAGCGAAAATACACTAAGGCCGCTTTCTGATTTATCGGTGCGGGAACGGCGCGGATTCGGTTCGCTCGGTATACGCGGTACCGAAAGCTTGCCGAGCACCTATATTTCAATGTGCGTTTTCTGATTGACGCGGAAAGTGCGGGCGCGGAGAGGGATCGTTTCGTTTTACCGTCAGTCGCGACGCGTGTCCAGGAACCGGTCGGCATTTTGCTGCAATAATACTCTTGATATGTCATATGAAGAACTGTAATCAACTGTTTTACATTTGTTATAATAAAAATACTCTTGATTTGTCGTATTATTAAAAACTTTAATGAACTGTTTTTTTTTATAATTGTAAGCACAATGCCGTCACTATACGCAAAATATAAAATCCTAGAATTTCGTATGGTAACGGTATTGGTTTTAAATGATTGTAATATATCAATAACTGTAAATAACTTCGAACTAAAATGAGACCTTTTAGTTACCACTTACCTTAAAGTAATAAGTAATATTTCATCAGCAGTCACGCATTCTCCAAATCTTGTATGTTGCTTTGTTAACACTCGTGATAGCAAATTCAAAAGCTCTTCGTACGTTTTTTTTGACATTCTATACATCGATAAAAATTTTTGGTCGTCTTGGGAAAGTTCTTGAGCCGCAGCAAAAAGTCGACAATTAATGTTATTCTCGATGTAAGGATGACGCCAATAACGTTTCCTCTTTTTACGTAGACGATATAAATAACACACTAAAATGTCTTCATCGCTTGGACACGACATTTTCCTAGGACGCTCAAAGCGATGCTGCAGGATTTTTTACCGAGAATATAACATTTATTGACTTTCGAGATATTTCATCTTGAAGTTTATTTTTTATCTATTAAATCAGTTTTTATTTTTTTTGTCACGCAAGCTATGTTCCTGCGTTTTGATATGCGTAATTGATTTCAACAATAACAATTCAGTTTTATTCTCTCTAAAGTATAATAAAAATAAACAAACTAAGTTGTGACTTTTGGCAGTAAAAAAAATAAGCTTTGTGGAACTAGTTATTTATTCGCCCACTTGTACAGGCAATATTATCATTTGAATAAGGAATAGAGTTAGTAGAAAAGGAAACGGCTTATTCTTCTTGTTCGTCGTCCTCTTGGGCAGGTTCCGTAGTGTGATCTGACACGTTATTGGAGGCTGTGAGTGACTGATACCAGGTCTTCTGGTATAATATTCTTGCGGCATTAACAGATCTTCCTTTTTAGCAATATTAACACCCGTATGCACCGCAAGTCAATCGCGCGATTAGTTACGTAAACCTGGATTAGATTACTTGTTTACTATGCACCGCAAACTGACAATTTTGACACTGTCACTGTCAAAACAATCTTACCAATACAACCTTGCCGTATCTCCAATCTGGATTAATCTCTTGACGGTGCATGGCTAGATGCCAAAGATTAGCAAAACGCGATTAGGGAACTAGGATTAGAATCGCCAAACGGTGCATACGGGTGTAATCAGTGGGTACGTATCCAGGATTTAGTTTTTTGGTGTCGAAGGACTAATTACGGAATCGTCGTGGGGGGGGGGGGCGACATTACATAATGTAGTTTTGGGTGGTCCAGATTAGGGTTGCCACCTTTTAAATTGTTCTGGTCGGAGGCAGAGGAGTGTATATTTTGTAGATTAGATTTTTTAGGCGGCCTTATATCTGGCGTCACCAGTGAGATTCTTTGTCAATAACCTTAGCGCCTTTCCAAATAATTTTAAGATGCTCGGCCCATGGGTAATTTTGTGACCCACCAGCACAAAATTATTTGGGCAGGCGCTAATTCAAAGAAGCTGCTTATATCGCCCGCAGCAAGAACGTGTACAGCAAGCCTATTGTGGAAATTAGACCAACATAGCAGCCCCTCATAAGACACAAAACTAAAATAGGACAAAACAAACTTGGACACAAACGTGTTACGAAGTGACCATCGAACGGCCACGTCATCGTCACACACACTCAGCAGAACGCGGCGCCGACCAATCAGAACAAACGATGGAAAACGGCGCGTCAGCTAGACGAGAATAAATAGCATCGAAATGATAATGGCAATACGAAACTGGCCATTCGAAACATCTAATTTGTTTACAAACTTCAAGCAACGGTTGCTGTTAGTGAATTTTGGCATTCGCGTGCCCCGTTCAAACATGTATGAAGCGTTTATGCGAGAAGTCATCAAGGTTCTTAAGGACTTTTCGTATCACAATTTTTAGTTTCTATTTTGTTGATGAGTTTTAATATATAGATATAATCTGATCTGATACACATAGACAGTTAGTGACTTCGAAAACTGAAAGATACAATAAAACTAAAGTGTAAGATGCCGTTAGTTATTTTTTCCACAAAAAGTCAGTTAGTGACTTTTCGCAGTAATATGACGATACATTCTACATTCCTACTATATTCACAGCCATTCGCAAGTCTCGGTGGAGCGCATTGATGTCTGCTGAGCCACAACGGAGCAAAACTACCTCAACCCTCTGACGCCTTCACACGACTGACAAAAAATCTAGATTGTTTGATTTTGCCCTGACACGTCAGAAGGCCTGTTGCATCAGATTGCAGCATACTCCACGTTCCCACGTCACGTCAGCACAGAATACTTTCAAAACTTGGGAATTATGAAACTACTAAATTTCATTCTGAAAAAACAGTAACACAATATAACAATACTACATCTTCTTTCTTCAATGTTTCACGCTAGAAATAAGATTTAGACACAGGGTTTTCACTATCCTATTCAGGCATCACTTATCTACAGTCCTACGAAGAAAAGTCACATCATTGCATTTGACTTTTTGGAGAATTTTGCAGTTTTCACTATGAAGTAGATATATCACAGATGGGTTTGAAGTTTCTTAGTAAAAATTATTCTTTGTCAAATATTCTGTACTTGAAGGCTACACACATAAAAAGAAATTCTCAAGTCAAGAATTGTGATATTCTTGTAAATAAATACTCACAACAAGAATATGGTTCTCATTCTAAGAAAGAATATTTGATGAGAAAGTTATAGAAAATTTGTATCGAGAATAACATATTTTTTATTTATATACTTATTTTAAAGAAATATGCTCCGAAAGAAAATATAATTTTCTTTGCAACCAAGGCTATAATAATTTAATAACAAATATTTCATAATCTTATATCAAGATTATCATTTTTTCCAGCGTTGTCCAGTTTACTTCTATAAAAAATATAGACAGCTTGCAAATGCGAACCTTCATTTACAATATGATAGTCTTGGTTTGAAAATGAACGCTGTGTTACAAGCACACTCTATATTTTGTATCAAGTAAATCATTTATTTGACGTCTTTCAACGTCGGAATGCGCAGGCGCGCAGCGTGTCACGAGACAACTCTAACCTGTCCACAGTGTCCACCCTTTCAACTCAACAGCCTGTTGCCCGTCCGTGTCCGCGCCGCCGTTATCGATTTTCGGATTGTCGGATTCGCCGCCGTCTTTAGCACCGTAGCGTAATACCTGCACCCTGGCCTGGATCCTGCATAATACCCGTGATACCACCGTTAACTATCAGTCATCGAATCTGCCGGTAGTGCTGGTCCACCGCCATTTGAGTCGCGTCCCAGTTCTCATCAGCTTCCTTATCACTGGATCTATCCAACCATGAATGAGTATTAAAAAAATTGGGATGCGAAGACCTGACTCAGGTGCTGTTCCTAGATAAGTATTAAGTATATTAAATGTGATTTAAGAAATTTTGCAGAACTATTTCTCCAGAAAAATTTCTACAAGCTCATAGAAGAGTTTGAATGCTCAAATAAATACTATTAGGTTCCTCATCCAAGAATATCACAATTTTAGAATAAAGTTGAGCTACTTGCGTCAAGTTTATGAAATGCTCCCAGTTAAGATTATGAAATGCTTCAGTCAAGATTATGAAATACTTCGGTCAAGATTACCATATGCTTGATTTAAGATTTTGGTATTCTTACTATCAAGAATTTCCCAGTTTTGCAATGAAGATATTTTTTCAATCTAACCCTTATATGGTCAGAGATATCGTATTCTCACTTTAATATTAGCATAACTTTGCGCGTATAGGAAGTTATGGTATACTTGAATTAAAGCATCTGTGCTCCATCTAAGAAATTATTTTTATGTGTGTGCAGAGGTAGCTAGCACGTTTGGTCTTACCGATGGCCCGGTAAAGCACGACTACACTCTTTTATACGTAAATCTGAGATGAGAATATCGGCCCCTTGTATACGCCTCTGGCTGCTCCATAGAAAATAATTAGTCCTCCAAATAAACAAATGAGGCCGTTGTTCCCTCAGTAGTGCCTACGCTGTACTTTAGCGGATTCCTGTAACTGAAGACACACTAGCAGTTGGACCAGAACGGATAGGGAACAAACAGAAGAGGAGCGACTGAGAGGCGGCAGATCTGATTTTATTAACTCCCCAGGCTTATCCGGGATCGCATAGACGTGCACAAAATGCAACAACAGGGGCATCAGATATGCTAAAAATGAAGTAGGGATTTAGGTCGTCAGGTAGGTTGGAATGGGTGACTTTTTAAGAGCTTGGATTTTGAAAATTGAAAAAAGGTACATACATTTTGCAAAAGTGAATGAAGTCTATAATTGGATCGATAAGTCAATGCCCGCCATTTATTTTTTAAAGATTATTTCATGCAAATGTTGACCGTGGCTGCGCTTTAAATGGTCTATCCTCTGGAAGTCCAATTTTGGCATACCTTTTCCAACATTGCGGTCGGTATTTCACCAATAACGCGTTCAATGTTTCCTTCCAAGGCAGCAATCGTGTTTGGCTTGTCTCTATAGACGAGAGATTTAGCGTAACCTCACAAAAAAAATCTAGTGGTGTTAAATCGCACGATCTTGGTGGCCAATTGACGGGGCCAAAACGTGAGATTAATTGTTCACCGAGCTGGCGTCCCAATGAGTCCATGGTTTCGCGTGCGGTGTGGCTTGTGGCACCGTCCTGTTGGAACCACGTATCGTCACTGCCCAATTCTTCCAATTTGGGTAGAAAAAAGTGCTCCAATATTGAACGGTAACTTTCTCCATTGACGATAACGTTACAGCCTTTGTTGTTTTTTAAAATATACGGCCCAATGATACCGCAGGCCCATAAACCACACCAAACAGTGACTCTTTCAGGATGCAATGTCAACTCCTGAATTGCCTCTGGCTGCTCATCGGACCAAATTTGGCAACTTTGCTTATTTACGTAGCCACTGATCCAAAAAATGGGCTTCGTCGCTGAAAATAATTTTTTGATAGAAAATCGGATCTTCTTCGAGCTCTTCTAAGGCCCATTCGCCGAAAACACGACGCGATGGTGGGTCGACCTGGCTTTAGTTCTTGCGAAAGCTGTATTTTGTACGATTTTAGGCCAAGATACTTGCGCAAAATTTTCCAGGTGGTCGAGTAACACAAACTCAATACCTGCGATCGGCGACGGATAGACATTTCGTGATCCTCGTCAACACTGACAGATACAGCAGCACTCTGCGGACACGGGCTGGTAGATTGATGTCCAATAGAATTGAAATTGGTTTGATATCTGCTCACAACGCCTTGAATTGTTGTTCCGTGGGCCGATTATGACGACCATAAGATGGACGCAATTTGCGAACCACATTTTTCACTGAGCACGAATTTTTATAATAAAATTCAATGATTTGCAAGCGTTGTTCGGATGTCAGTCTGTTCATGTTGAAATAGCAAACATACTGAGCATTTCTGACTTTGGCAGACGCCACCAACCGTACGTCAACTGTCAAAAATCAACCTTAAAAACCAAGTCCTGATACTATAATTTCAGACACTTGGCTCTTCTAGATATAGAATAGAAACTTTCGCCTCTTCGTCGGATAGCAGCAATTACTGAGAAAACGCTCTATCTCAAAATCGAAATTCTTTGCGATCGCAATCTCTCCCCTATCGGTGTGGGAAGCATAACGTGAAAAATGATCATTGCTGCGCCGCCGCTGACACGACCTCTAAAAACCATACGCGTTTGGATGCACAATAAATAAGGTGGTGATTCGTTGTTGGGTATGAAGTCAAGAAGGCCATACATGAAGAGCCAGATGAGCAGGACGGTTAAGAAGAACAACTCCACTTGAAGGTCACTGCATTAGGCTTTTGGCTCTACAGACCGCTTCACATCCATAAGATTAATTGCAGGTCCATGGTTTTCAGAGCATATAGCAGGTCAATCACAATCAAAACTCTTTATCATCGGATCAGAAGTTTTGGATTAATTTCGTACCGATCTTAGTTAGCCCTGCCTCTTATTTCAAGGCAACGAAGTAATCGATTGGCTTGGTGCAGAGAATAGCGAAATTGGGACCTTAAATGGAAAAAACGTTATCTTTAGTTATGAATCCAGATACTGTTTGGGCATGCGTGATGGTCATGCAAGGGTGGGAAGGTGACGTGGTGAAAGACCAATCTCAATTTATTATGGAAAGACATAAGCACCGCAATGTCAGAATTATGGTATAAGAAGGGTGATTGCTTATGGAAGTAGGTCACTTCTGGTATTCGTCAGAGGAAACAAAATCGCCATGGGTTACATCCAGAAGGTGGTGTAACCATATAACCTTATATTCAGCAGCTCCCCAACCCACTTTTCCGACAAAACAATGCACGACCATATGTAGTCAGAAATACTTAAGCTTATTTTGAAGACGGTCAAATCGATTTGTTACCTTGACCCCTTATATCTCCAGGGGATAGGCGGAATTGGCGGCAATTACACGCGCATCCCCCTTTTGGATGATTCTCTGTAGGGATGCTAACGATACTTCGATACTTGTACTTCTGCACTAATATAGAGTATTTTTATTTTAAATACTTTTTGAGCGATTCCAAGCTGGTATCGATACTTTTGTAGCGGCATCGGTATCGAAAATAGTTATATAATTATTGAGGGGTGTAATGAATTGCACAAAATTCTCTTCACAAACCAAACGCGCCTACTTGGCTATAAAATATCAGATTGATACCGGTATCGATATTTTCATTTTCGCATCTCTACCCAAAGTTCATACCCGTAAAATCATGCCAAGGTTAAATTCTGTGGGAACCATTTTTCTATAGGAAATCCTCAGAGATATTTTGCTGGTTGTTTACTATACTGTGGTGCCTACTTCGCTGACATATTTACGAAGCCACCCGATTCCATAGTGCATAGTGCATATAAACATATTTCAAAGTTACAGAGTACCGGTGCTAATCGCTCACAACATAGCACATATCTGGAACCATCTGGAAAGAAAACTGCTGCGTTTACCCCACCCTCCACAGACTAGCGGCACTTCAGAATGAGGTACAAGTTGCCTAAGATGGGTTGCCCTAAGAGAAAATCGATCATAGTATTACAAGTGTGCCCCAATGTACCTCTGGGAGTATAACGTATCGTGGAGGTTCAACTCATTATTGATTTTTCACTTTGTTTTTCAATGGTTGAACTTTTCTTCTCATTTTCTAACCCTAAGACACACTCATATAAAAAAAAATGTTGTAATAGGTTCACTAATACCGGGTGTTCTGTTTTCTATGCCTTCTATATATTTGCGACATTAGAGATAAATTTCAGTATCGGGAAAACAAGGGGAGTAATGTAGGTGGTCTATTGAATATCAAAAATGCAAACTGCTAATGCCTCTCAACACGTTGTTGGACACAACGGATATAGCCGTCTGCGGGGAGTGGCCGTGATATGCCACGACGACTATATCAGTCAAAAACTTATCTGCTTGTTACGGCAGGACGGCGACAACCGTCAGAATGTCGGTATACTTGCCTTGTTTAGCAATGTTTGTGCCATAAGGTGAAGCTCTTCAATTCTGAAATTGCCAAATTCTAACTCACTATACGCTATCCCAACTATTCTTGTTTTAAGGCAGACGGGTAAATTAGCACGACGGCTTTAGCCGTCCATAACTTCCAATGCGATGCATTGAGCACGTGTATAGCTGCCATATTGCGAGTGTGTTTTTGTCTGGTTTATTGGTTTTCATGTGTTTAGTAGATACTTTGTATCCAGACTGCTTTGAAGAGTGGCATCAAACATAAATTTGTGCCTGAATTATGTTTTGTTCGGGGATACCTCTGTTTGCTAATGATTTTGATTTTTTGTTTTGATACCGTCTATATTCTGAGAGATGCATTTTTGTTTATAAATTTGATACAATAGAATTTTGTTTCTGTTTGTTTTTTGTCTAGAAAATTATCGTCTTTTTTCCAGAAGATGTCCTTTACGATTACACTGATCAGACGGCTATAGCCGTGGTTGCCATTCTAGAACATAAAGTCAGCTTTGAAATGACACGAAGGATATAGCCGTCTTTTTTATTGTCGCCAAAAACCTCAAAAATGGAAAAAAGAGTTAAAAATAAATACCCCTAAAATATTTTGATGATGCAAATCATGTTACAAACTCAGAAAAAATGGGAGTGTCTTGAGGTGCCATATTACGAAGCCTCCCGGCCAGCAGAGTGTCCAACAATGTGTTAATATGCCTCTTACCAACTTCTGAATGACCGTACGAAAACCCCAAAGGGACGCCTATGTTCTCTTCGGGGCACTGTTGACTTACGTTCCCGTTTTCATAATTATCTCACGTCCCGCAGTTGTTTTCTCAATGCAGTCTGATATGCCACGGCTTCTCGCTGCCGGAGACAATTTTGGGGTTTGTGTGTTCTACGTTATAGATTCAGTTATATTGGATGGCGAGAATTTGAGGTTTCGTATTGATTCGATGCTTCGCGGAAAGTTTTCCCTCGAAGAGTTCTTGCCATGACTTTCTAATGATTGTGCTAAGAAAAGTTTTTGCTATCAGCGGGCTTTTGAAGCACTCGACCATAAAACCAACTATTTTAAATAGACCATATCATTACAGAAAGAACAAGCGGTCATTCTCCGGGGTTCTAGAATCACTAGGAAATCGATAGTGTACTTGGGGATTACCGTAGACAACGATCGATGTTTCAACGAAGACATAAATAGAACTGCGCTGAAAGCAGAAAGAAAGGTAGCATTACTGTCACGTATAATGTCAAACGTAGGCGGCCCAAGTATGCCAAAAATACAGATCTTGAACGGAGTTATCCACTCAGTTATGCTATACGGAGCTCCAATGTGGTATAAAGCGATGGAGAGAAAAGAGCACCAGCAAACCGTAGACAGGGTGCAAAGGAAGTCTCTGCTGAGGGTGGCCAGTACGTATCATACTGTGTCTACCAAAGCGCTGCAGGTTATAACAGCGATACCGCCACTGCATTTGTTGGCCAAGGAGAGGAGATACATGTATATCGCGGAAGGTGCTCTGCCAGAGCGGCGGAGGACCGCCAGGCAGAAAACCATGGACGAGTGGCAGGGGATCTGGTCCAGTACAACGGAGGTGGCGCAGTGGACTAAGCGTCTTATTCCAAATATACAAGAGTGGGAAGAGTGTAAACACAGGACAACCTGCTATTAGCTAATATAGGCGTTGTCGGGCCACGGTCCCTTTCGGATGTATAGAAACAAAATAGGACGAGCGACGGACGATCGTTGTCGACATTGTGGCCAAAGCTACACTGTCGAGCACGTCCTATTTGAGTGCGACAGATGGTCCTATTACAAGCAGGAAGCGAGAGCGAACCAGCCTGAGGACCTGACCCCAGAGAACATGGTGCCCATCATGATATCGAGCGAGAAACGCTGGAAAATAGTACACAAGATGGTTCAAGGTATCTTAAAATTGAAAGAGACAGAGGAACGTCGGGATCTGTAACAGGAAGAAGCAGGAGGAGAAGAAAAAAACATATTCAACTCATCTTGCACTGTGAAGAACATCGTTCACGATGATGCCCGGTGCAGATGGAGATCGAGCAGAGGTAAGGAAAGAGGGAATGGGTTTTAACCGGTCGGGCCATGGTGACATGTCGGATGGACGCGTTTGCGTCCGTTGGACATGACATCAGAGGACCCAAGCTGGTTCAACGTCGGGCGGGCAGACTATCTCTCTCACACGTCCAGGTGTGTCAGTGTTTCTGTCCTTGCGATCAAGCCGATTTCCTAAACCCTCTATAAAAAAAACTACAGAAAGAAGAAAGGGATGCGACTTCAAGATCTTGATTACTCTGATGACATCTGCCTAACATCGCACACCATCCAAGATACGAAAGGGAAGATCGAAGTTCATGAAATGGACGCAGCAAAAATGGGACCAAGTGTAAACGTGAAGAAGACAAAAGAAATGCGGGTTAATATAGGTAGCTAAGAACCTCTTCTTCTTTACAGTGAAGTGATAGAAATAGTTGGCTACTTTGGGTATCGAGGCAGTATAATTAATAGCACAGAAGGGACAGGTTAGGATATTCAACCGCGTCTACTAAAAGAAAGAAGAGCATTTTGCTGCCTTAACAGAGTTTTGCAATCTACCACATACTCAATCAGAACCAAATTGCACGTTTTCAATAATAACGTAAAATCAGTATTATTGTACGGATGCGAACCAGGGTAAAACACAAAACAGATTTCTCGGGCAAGCAGAATATGGAATGAAGAACTGTGAAAAGTATTAGAAATGAGGAAAGTATAGGAACCATGATCAGACCAAGAAAGTGGAACTGGATAGTTCACATTATAAGAAAAAAGTTATGTTTAATACAAAATTTCATTACAATGTTGACAGTAGTTTCGGGAAAATCGTAAAAAATAAGTATATTTTTTTCTTCAACGCCCTGTATGTTGAACAAGGATGGCGTTACAAAAATATTTTACTATGCAAACCCCAACCATTTTTCAATTTTCTACCTATCCTAGAGACGGGGTCACCTTTTTTGAAACACCCTGTATATACAAAATTCTGTCCTGATATACGGCCTCCGACCATTTTGTATGTTTGCTTTGTAATATTGTAATCCTTTATGTACGAAAGCTTTTTCTGGGTACTGTTTTTATCATCTACCGGGTTATTCACGTTATTCGACACGCAGCATTATGGCTAAAGTATCTCGTGAAAAAGAAAATAATAATTTCGGATGGATAGAGATCCATTAAGGCTACATTTTAAAAGTACTCTCATGTTTTACAGGGTGTCCCCAAAACACGAAATGTGTCAAAGTTATGTTAGCCTACTACATTTTATATATTCAATTTTTTTCTGTCATCTCATTATCATAGTCACAATGCCTTAACAGACATGTTCTGAGCTCGCAAAATGCATTTACCCATTTTACGAGTTTCTCTTGGGATATCTTTAAGATCTTTAATGCAGTAGTTTCCCATTTGCTTTCTGCATCCTCATGCCGTTGACCAGATGGTATCTACTGGTTCATCCGCCTTTAGGGGCAACTTCTCACCCCAAGGACAAGAAGGTGTCCTGACTCTTCTCAACTCGTCCACCCGAAGCTGTTGGTTGAGAAGAGGTTACTGCTTATACCGACAGTAGTTCGGTTCCTTTGAGTCGCCTTTTACGACAAGCAGGATATAAGATGGGAGATGTTCTAACCCGCCCCCACACGGGGGTTCTGTCTAATAAAATTTGATTCAAAAACACATTTATGTCGATGGTACAAGAAATGTGTGTAATACGAGTAAAACGTATAACAATGAATATTTTGGTTAAAAAAAATAAAGAAAATGTAGGTGCGCCTGCTGGGTGTCGAACCAACACCCACCAACACCACCCACGAAAATAGGAAAGCGTTGTCGAACACCATACCACTCGGCCACCCGCCATCTCGCCGAAGGGATCGCCTCAACGGTACATATTTGATTTGGGATTAGGTACTTTTTTATTGGGATTTCAGCCATTCAAAAAGATATTTATTTCGATCGTTGACTTCGTCTCGAGCTGCACACTTTATTCATCGACTATGTTGCAACAAATATACACTTGTTACAACAATAGTTCTGTTATGAAGCTTATATACGATATGATGAAAAGTGTCATCCAACTTTGACGTTTTGTTTTCAATATTCATAAAATACTATTGGACGATATTTAACCTAGCCCGCAATATCCAATAGAAGGCTTTTGCTAAATAACATCCAATAGAAAAGCTTTGTCAAATTCTTTGTTAAATAGGGTGAGTTTTTAGTACCGGCTCGGTCGATAACTCCACTACTGTAGAAGATAGCGAAAAAAGTTGTATATAAAAGTTGTAGCCACGGATATGCTCCTTCCTGAGAAAATATCTAGATTTATACAGGGTGATCGGTAACTACGCTGTGATGCAAACATGCATTTTTTTAAATGAGACACCCTATTTATTATTCCATATTCAAATTCTACTAATGATTTCCGTTCTTCCAATACCGGGTTTTGTTATGTTAACTCCCGAACAAATAGTATAATTAGTGGTTTATAAGTGATTAATTTTCTTCTTATTAAACTATCGAGAGTGGTTCCAGTTTTGGCATAGTGATCTTGAAAGGTCACTGTAATAACTTATTTAAAGTCGAAATCGGGTACCTAGAAGAGCGAACATTCCGAGGAGTTGATCCGGTGAACGCTCTTATCGTGGTATCGCGGGATTGGTAAACACTATACAGGACTGTATTCAGTGCGCTGATAACCTAGCCCTCTATTAATTATGGCCCCGTCACAGGTATCCTGCGCGTGTTGCAATAGACTGTATGATGCTGTTTACATGGTTAAATGTTGTATTTGTAAAAAACCTTTCAAGAACTCTTGTGTAGAAATTAGTTCCGGGGAAGTTAGACTAATTAAGTCGAACAAAGGATGTGATTGGTCGTGCAAATCTTGTCGTGCTTTTGGAAATGAAATTAAGGATTTAAAGTCCCTCATTTTAAAACTCCAAGATGACATACACACAATTAAGAATGCTAAAAGCGAGATTAGCTCAGCGAGTCAGGATGATCTCCTCGAGGAGATTATTTCTGAGATCGATGAAAGAACCAGACGTCGTAAGAACTTGATAATATTTGGAGTTGAAGAGCAGACGCAAGATGCAGATGGCGTATCTAATGATAAGAATTTGGTTAAAGAGATACTACATGTTATTGATCAGAATGTTGATGAAAGCATTATTAGACCTATTCGTCTTGGTAAATTAACGGAAGGAAGACGCCGTCCGATTAAAATCACATTTCCTTCTGAATCTGTAGTATCCCAAATCGCAAGAAATTCTAAGAAACTCAGTAGTACACGCTTTAAAAATAAGGTGTTTATATCTGTCGATCGCACCCCTAAACAACTTGCTTACTATAAAAAAGTAAAGGTTCAGCTTAATGAACGGTTAGAGTCTGGTGAGTCGAACATAAGGATTAGGCATATCAACGGAGTTCCCAAAATCATTTCGGAAAACCAGTAAAGCCCAACAGTAAGGAGAACTGCATTCGCTGTTACTATCAGAATGTACGCGGACTTCGTAGCAAAATTGATGTTTTTGTGTCATCTGTTAGTGATAGTGAATATGACATTATAGCATTAACTGAATCCAATTTACAGCCAGATGTTATGAGTAGTGAGTTATTTCCCTCTGAAACCTATACTATTTATAGAAAGGATAGAAAATTCGGCGTTGTTAATGAGCAAAGTGGGGGTGGAGTCGTACTAGCTTTTAAGGATCATATTAAGTCGGAAGTGGTCGATATCTCTCAACTAGATTTAAGTTTCCCTTTAATTGATGTATTACTTTGCAAATGTTGGGTTGGTCTTAAACGCTTCCATATTGCTGTTATTTACATCCCCCCTACTACTCCTAATGATACGTACGAACATTTTGTAGATGAACTTGAACAAATGCTTTGTCTCCAATCAGGTAGCATCATTTTGTTGGGTGACTTTAATATTCCGAGTTTTCATTTTGAGAGTAATTCTGATAGGAAGAAGAATGCCGTAGTCTGTTTACTCAATATACTTAATCTTAAGCAATGTAATAATATTCTGAATGATACTGGAAGATTGTTAGACTTAGTGTTATCAAATGAAGATTGTTCGATTAGCCATGATACTTCACCATTGGTACCTGAAGATGCTCCTTATCATCCAGCTCTGGATATATGTTTTGAAAATATTGTTAGTAAAGCTAACACATTTCCATCTGTGAGTGATACTAATATGTATAATTTCCGTAAAGCAAACTTTCCTGGGCTCTATGATGCTTTGATTGCTGCAGACTTCTCTTTTTTAGATAACATCTCAGATGTCAATTTGGCAACTACAGAATTTTATAAAGTTATTTACAGCATATTTGATGTATATGTACCTAAATTTAAATCTTATTCCCGTAAGTATCCTGCGTGGTTCACTGCTGAAATTATTAGAAATATCAAGCAAAAGGCAAGTTTATATAGGAAATATAAAAGGAGCCATAATAACTTAATCCTTGAACAGTACAAAAGCTATAGGTCAATAGTAAAGCGTCAGATAACAGTGGCTTATCAAAACTACTTGCATACGGTTGAGACTTCAATTTCAGAAGATCCTCAGTATTTTTGGACTTTTATGCATTCGAAGAATCTAACTACCAGAATTCCTGGTCAAATGAAATTTGATGGCGTCACCTTGAATGATCCATCCTGTATTGTGAATGGTTTTGCAGATTTTTTCAGAAGCGTTTTTGTTAACTCATCCTCTGCAACCAGCCTTACGCAAGACAAGTTTGCCAATGGCCAGGTAGTAGTTCATTTCAACAACATTTTAGAACATGAAGTCATTGCGGCATCCAAAAAACTGAATAACAAACTAACTGCAGGCCCGGATAACATCCCTTCATTTATTATTAAAGACTGTATTTCCATTTTTGTTAAGCCCTTAGTAAAAATTTTCAATCTCTCTATAACCAGTCACATTTATCCTGATGTTTGGAAAAATTCTAAAGCAACTCCAATTTTTAAGTCTGGGGAATATTCCGATATAAGAAATTACAGGGCCATAGCTATACTATGTAATTTTTCAAAATTGTTAGAGATAGTATTATACAATAGAATTTATTCAGTAATTCATAAATCTTTGTCTCCCTTTCAGCATGGATTTCTCGCTAAGCGCTCCACAGTAACTAATTTAGCAACTTTCACTCAGTTTGCTATTGAACGTGTTGATAGGCAAGGTCAACTTGACGTTGTGTACACAGATTTTGCCAAAGCGTTTGACCGACTTGATCATGGCATCCTTTTAAATAAGCTTTTTCATTTTGGGTTTCACTCATCAGCTTTATTGTTAATTGAAAATTATCTTTATAACAGGAAACAATATGTTACTTTCAACGGCTACAAATCTTATCAGTATGTTACTAAATCTGGAGTGCCTCAAGGTTCCAACCTAGGACCTTTGTTGTTCACCTTATTTATTGATGATATTGCCGAATCAATAAACTGTAACAAGTTGCTTTTTGCTGATGATTTGAAAATTTTTCATGCTATAGACTCTGAAGAAGACTGTGTAGTGCTTCAGCGAGATATTGATACATTAACTGACTGGTGTAACACCAACAAATTATTTCTCAATGCTTCCAAATGTAATATACTCAGCTTTTCAAAAAGAAAGTATGTCTTGAAGTATAATTATGTAATAGGTGACGTTTTAATAAATCGTTGTGAATCAATTAAGGATTTGGGAGTCGTTTTCGACAGCAAACTCAGCTTTTCTCACCATATAGCTGAAAAAGTATGCCAGGCTTTCCGTGCATATGGCCTGATTGTAAGGAATTGCAGAAGTTTTAGCCACCCTGATGCACTATTAGCTTTGTATTCAGCATACGTCAGATCTAAGCTGGAGTATGCATCTCTAATTTGGAGTCCGATTTATAAGTGCTATATAGACTCTCTTGAACGTGTTCAACGAAAGTTCTTAAAGTTTTTGGCCTTCAAAGTTGATGGTGTTTATCCTGCACAGGGCATTCCTGAAAACCAGCTATTATCTAGGTTTGGAATTCAATCTTTGAAGGCTAGAAGGCAGTATGCATCAATAATTTTTCTATATAAACTGCTTCATGATCAAATAGATGCTATTGAACTTATGGCACAGTTAAATTTTTGTGTTCCTTCCTTTAGAAGTCGTAACTTTAAAACCTTCTATTGTGATAGGGCACGTACTAACTTATACCTAAAGTCTCCCATTTTCTTTATTTGTGATTCGTACAATAGTATTTGTAATTATTGTGACATAAATGCTGATAGCTTGAGAAGTATTTTGGAGGTAGCTGTAATCTATTGTAGTGACGTGTGATTTTTTTTTATCTCTTGGGCATATATATATATTTTTTTTTTTGGATTAAGTGAACGTAAAGTTCAATTTATTTCTGGTATCTCAGTGTTTTTTTATCTTCTCATTTTAAAATTGTCCTGTGAATGGTTTCTTTATAACTGTTGGGCAATATATGCTATTTATTATTATTATTATTTTTTTTATATGTTAAAAACAAAAAGGTGCAGCTCGGGCTCCGACACACCGAGCTGCTGTTCCATTACCCAATGACTACTCCTCACACCGTGAGGTGAGCAATCACTGGGTCCGCGAATCGTGCGCCCTAAGTAGACGAAGGGACCCAAGGATGACTGCCTTCTGCATTCTGGCGGCTAAGATGTGCGCCGCCGCACGGCACACCGGTATTTTGCGCAGTGCAGAGAGCAGCGTATTCCTCATTCCACCTAGGGATCCAATGACCATAACCAGCAGACTTACAGTGTAGTCTGGCCAGAGCCTGCGAAGTTGTCCGAGCAACTCCTGATATTTGGTCCGCTTTTCCTCCTCCTTAGAGACGATGTTCACTTCGGCAGGCGCCGAAAACTCAATAACGAACATCGTCTTCTGTCGGTGGTCGAGAAGGACTATGTCGGGCTTGTTTGCCTGTACAAGCTCGAGCGTGGGGAACGAGTAGTTCCAGTAAATCCGGCATCTCTCGTTCTCCACAACGGACTCTATATCCCCTGGAGCGTATGGCAGCACCGGTGTCTCATCGATACCGTATGAGTGCCTTAAATGATAGTAGAGCACTCGTAGAGCCGCGTTGTGCCGATGGACGTAAGCCGTCCCAGCGTACGTCTTACACGCCGACAAGAGATGCATAAGCGTCTCTGGCGCCTGTCGGCAAGCTCTACAATGGGTGTCGTGTACATCTACACCCATAACCCTTTTACGGTATACCAAGGTGTTGAAGACACCGTCTTGGCAAGCCATTATAAAGCCCTCAGTCTCCGACTTCAACCCACTAGACCTTAGGAAAGAGAAGGTCAACTGCTCAGACAAGCCATGCTCTTCTAGATGTTTGTAGAAGATTCCATGCATTGGCTTATCTTTATGAAGTCTTAAGAGGAAGTCGACTTCGGCAGCTTTAATGTGGGCTTTTAGTTCTGCGGAAGCAAGTTCCGTAATGGACTGCTGACACCTCCGCTTGAAGTCGAGTGTGAGGCTGAGCTCCTCGGCTGCTCGTTTCGCTGCGCTAAAAAGAAAGGCTCCTTTTCCCGCATTCTCGTGTTCTCGCACGAAGCGGATCAGGGGATCGGTGCTGTTCGTTACATAGCAGGCAGTGGCCAGTACTACTCTGTTGTGCAGACGCTCCAAACTCAATAGTCCACGCCCTCCCAGGTGTCGCGGGAGGTATATTCGCGGGACAGAGGACTTAGGATGCAGGCTTCTCTCCATATTCATCCTTTTGCGGGTCTTCGTGTCGATTTCCTTCAGCTCGTTCACTTTCCAGTGTATAGCACCAAAGGTGTATAATAACAATGGGGCCGCAAGCATGTTTGTGGCAGCGACTTTGTTCTTGCCGGACAGTTCTGACGACCAGATCTGCCGGAGTCGGTGCAAATACTTGCGGCGGAGACACTCTTTAACCAATGTTGCCTCTTGGACATGACGCTGCGCCACTCCAAGGTAGGTATAAGTATCTCCGGCCTGCAGTTGTCGCAAGATGCTCCCATCAACGAGCTGTTCCTCATCTCCACTATCTCCGCTTCGTCCTTTCTTGAGATGAACCAATGCACATTTGTCTGTCCCGAACTCCATTCCGATAGCATGACTGTACTCCTGCACCACCCTCAGCGATTGTTGTAGTTCGCGTTGGCCGGAGGCATAAAGTTTTAGGTCATCCATATAAAACAGATGGGTGACCTTGTGCCTCCGGTTATTGGGCGTGCCACAGCTGTATCCTTTAGTATTTCTCAGCGCTATGGACAGAGGCAAAAGTGAGATGCAAAAGAGCAAGGGACTCAAGGAGTCGCCTTGGAAGACACCTCTTTTCAATGACACCAACTCCGTCTGAACCCGAGTTTCACCTGATGTTATGGTGAACCGGGTCTTCCAGAGTGGCATCAGTTGTTTGATGCACCCCACTATCTGATTATCCACCGAAAGACATTCCAACAGCCGCACAATGAGCTCATGAGACGTGCTGTCGAATGCCTTGCGATAGTCAATCCAGGCCATAGAAAGGTTTCGCTTGTACTGCACAGAGTCCTGCGTGACACATCGGTCAATCAACAGGTTCTCCTTGCAGCCAGCTACTCCTTTCTTTGACCCTCTCTGTTCATACACGTCGAGAAATACAGGATTCACAGCTTGAAGGATACGCATGTACAAGACTCTGGTGAAGAGCTTGTAACACGCGTTCAGACATGTTATTGGCCTGTAGTTTTTGGGATCAGACAAATCTCCGGTCTTCGGGAGAAGCACGGTTCGACCCTCGACAAACCAAGCCGGAATTGGCTGCTCCTGATTTAGCCACGAGTTAAAAACTCTAGCTAAATGCCGGTGGCAACTGGGGAATTTTTTCCACCAGTAGGTGTTTATGCCATCCGGGCCAGGAGCTGCGAAATTCTTTGCGCCTCGTAAGGCGTCAAGAATTTCTTCCGTGTTTATCGGGTGACGCAGTACATTCAAGTTAGGAGTCCTCCTACAAACGGACTCAAACTGCGCCAAGGCCGGAGTGTCTGCTGAGAGCGGTTTGGGTTGTTCGTAAATGTCCCTCCAAAAGGCCTCCACGCGATCAGCAGTTGGCGGCTGCTCTATGGCTGGAGGCGGCTGTTGGAAAAGGCGAGAAGGTCTTTCGTAGAACATTCTGTTCTGCTCCAGACCTCTCGCCCGCGCCACCAACGATCGCTTAGCAGCGATTAGCATCCGTATCCTGTCAAGACAGTGTTGCTTGACAACAACCAGTACCGCTTGACTGAGTGTGTGATGGTCGCGCCTCAACCCGTAGGCTATCTGGCGCACTCGGCGCGTAAAAGGCTTCCCAGCCGCTCTATATTCCATCACACACTGGATACGGGATGCTTCCTGGCGAGCCAACTGGATTTTCGCTTCCATTTGGCGCACCCGTCTCTGTGCTCTCTCAACAGGAGAGTCTCTCACTCTCCCCTGTCTAGCTAGCCTCAGAGCCGCAGCGTAAATTTCGCAATTGATGCTCCAAATGTCAGAGGCCTCCGATAGACGTTCACCCACAACCTCATCCTCTCTCTTCAAATCTGCCAGCTTCAAGGACCTTCCGTTGTTATGCAAGGCCCTTCGGTCTCTGAAATCCCCAGGTGAGACGACTTGGTCGATTTCCCTCTCAGCGGGCCTTACCGGCGAACTTTCAGCCTGGTTAACAGGCCTTCCGTCCGCCGAAGGGGCAGGCTGAGCTGGAGCACGAACATATCCCTGCCTCCGGAGGTACGATACATAATCTCGCAAATTCTGAGAGGTAAGCGTGCTATGCTCTGGGTGCATTTCACACCACCTCTCATACATGCGGGACATGTATCCCCTACGGCGCGGGCTACTGCTCTCGTAGCAGCTCAGTAGGTCATCCTTGAGCTCCGTCGTCCACCTAAAACGGTCCATGTCATTGCGGGGGTCGTCAACAGGGCAATTCGAAGCACCGCCACCTTGCCCAACGCCGGCTTCCGAAACCGGCTCGGTGTGGGTGCTTTTCTTCCGGGGTGGTCGAACCCGAAGATAGGGCCCGTCAGGTGGTTGGCCTTAGGGCCCCCAGACGACATTTCCGGAGGCAGCCGCCCAAATTGCCTCCTGAGGATGCACCTGCGAAGGTTGCCGGCTGGATTACATCCTTGGGCTTCGGTATACCCTGCGGTGTCGCCACGCACCGGATAGCCTACTGATGTTGGGTGGCTTCCTGCGGGTGTATTATCAGCCGCCCCTAACATGGAGTCAGACGCTGTCGGAGTACCGCTCCTCACATGGAGATCCGTCGTGTCCTAATTGATGAGGAATAGCCGATCCTCTGGATGCAGACGCTATTCCACCGTGCTAGTTTTGGTCCGCCCCGGGTATTTGATTTCCCCGGTACCACCCATATCTGGGAGGCGTTCCCCTATCCGCCACCTTGGGGAGGCGCCACTGAGGGGATCTAGCAACCCCTCGCGGGGTTATTATTATTATTATTATTATTATTATTAAACAGGGTATTTCAAAAGTTATGACCATTTTTATAGCTAAATTGAGGTCAAATGAACGTACTGTATATTAAAAAGTAATAAATAAAAAGTTATTTTTTTTACATGAGAAGATTAAAAATATCCTCTAGTTTTAATATCGGCTATAAAAAAAGCCCGTGACGTATATTCGTATACAGGGTGATGTAGAATGCAAAATCTAGATTTTCTCTATTTTTTTAAATGTAACTCCCAATATTTTATTATACCAAAGAATTGTTTTTAATATGCTCTTTCATCCTTGTAAGCACTGATTATGGCTGCGTTCATTAGTTTCTGAGATATTTCGATTTTTCTACAAATCTTAAATATACCTTCCATTTGTTTACTAAAATTGATTTATTTTGAGAAAATACTATCAAATTCTATCTCTGCTTAACAAACGACTTAAATATAAGGCCATCGCAATACTTGATCAAGTCAAAACACTGAATTAACGAGATAATATCGGTCAAGTGTGCTGAGGAAACAATTTTATAGACGCCATGCATAATTATCAAGCAGATGTATCAGGTAGGCTATGAAATATCAAACGACACAGTCCAAATAAAACGATTCTTCAATCTTTCAAACGCATTAGTTTCAGACTGACTCCGTTCTGGATATTGCTGTTCATAGCTGATATATTCTAGAGGCAAGTAGACAATTTCTCAAAGACTCTCCTAAATACCCTCAAAGAAAAAATTAATTTTCAAAGCTGGTCACACAGTACGGAATTATTGAGCTGGTTATGAAAACTGTCAATTTTTCAAAGCACACCTGATAAATCTGCTTGATAATTATGCATGACGCCTACAAAATTGTTTTCCCCCAGCATACTTGACTTTATCTCGATGATTTAGGGTTTTGACTTCATCAAATAGTATCATGACCTAACTATTTAGTTGTTCGTTAAACAAAAAACAAATTAGATAGTATTTTCCCAAAATAAATAAATTTCAGTACACAAATAGAAGCTATATTTTAAATTCGCCGAAAGATCGAAATATCTCGGAAACTGCTGGATGTAGGTAAACAAGTGCCATAAAAAGATGAAAGAGCATATTAAAAGCAATTCTTTGAGATAACAAAATACTGGGGGTTACATTTAAAAAAAAAGAGAAAATTTGGATTTTGCATCCTACATCACCCTGTATACGAATATGCGACGCGGGCTTTTTTTATAGCCGACTTTAAAACTAGAGGACATTATTTATCTTTTCATGTAAAAAAATAACTTTTAATTTATTACTTTTTGATATACAGTACGTTCATTTGACCCCGATTTAGATATAAAAATGATCATAACTTTTGAAATACCCTGTATAATATAACAAAAACCTATATTGGAAGAACGGAAATCATTAGTAGAATTTGAATATGGAATAATATATGGGGTATTTCATTTAACAAAATGCATGTTTGCATCACCACGTAGTTATGGATCACCCTGTATAAATCTAAATATTTTCTGAGCAAGGAGCATGTCCGTGGCTACAACTCTTATATATACAACTTTTTTTGCTATCTTCTATAGTAATGGAGTTATCGACCGAGCCGGTACTAAAAACTCACCCTGTATATACATATCACACAGTAAATAATAACAACGGGATCTTGGGCACATTCACATGTCTGTTAGAGCATGGGCGTTGCTTTTTCCAACCCATCCGAATTCGTTGGGTGATTGCACGCAAACAACTGTAAGCGTCATTTTGAAGCGCCCCGTCGTGCCGCGCCGCTTCGCTTGTTGCTGCTTAGGTGAGAATCGGCCTTAAACCTACTCGTTACGATTGCTGCTTGCTTCCCATCACTCCGCCTTGTATATCTACTCTTTTTGCTGTGCACTGTTATCTCTCGGTATCGTCGCTCGAGCTGTCGTGGCCTAAAAAATTAGACCGCGTTTTTGTTTCGTTTTTTCCGGTGCGTTTTTTATCAAGTAATAGGGGAGTCGTGATGGGATAATTGTTTACGGTGCAGTTTCGCTGGGAGAGAAAAGCCGCTGTTTGTAGAATCCTCTAGACGACAGGATGCTTTATTGGTGGACAGTTTGACATTACGAAAGGCGCAACCGATATCTTCTGCTAAATAGCGTCTCGTCTCGCTACTGTACATTTCGGATGATTTCAAGGTGCTGATTACAAATCCGGTCGCAATTTTGAGTCTCAGTCTCGTTTGACGAAAGTCAAAAATTTCAGATCTCTCAGGCTGTACCTCAAAAAATCGAACTTCTTTATTTAGCTTTCTATTGAGATGAAACCTCGCATTTCGGATAATTTCAAGGTGCTGATTGCAAATCCGGTCGTAGTTTTGAGTTTCAGTCTCGTTTGATGAAAATAAAAAATTTCAGATCTCTCGGGCGGGCGGGTGTATCTGAAAAAATCGAACTTCTTTAATTAGCTTTCTATTGAGATGAAACCTCTCACTTCGGATAACTTCAAGGTGCTGATTGCAAATCCGGTCGCAATTTTGAGTCTCACTGTCGTTTGACGAAAATAAAAAATTTCAGATCTCTCGGACGGGCGAATGTACCTCAAGAACTTGAACTTCTTTATTTAGCTTTCTATTGAGATGAAAGCTCGCATTTCGGATAATTTCAAGGTGCTGATTGCAAATGCGGTCGTAGTTTTGAGTTTCAATCTTGTTTGACGAAAATAAAAAATTTCAGATCTCTCGGGCGGGCGGGTGTACCAGAAAAAATCGAACTTCTTTAATTAGCTTTCTATGGAGATGAAACCTCGCATTTCGGATAACTTCAAGGTGCTGATTGCAAATCCGGTCGCAATTTTGAGTCTCACTGTCGTTTGACGAAAATAAAAAATTTCAGATCTCTCGGACGGGCGAATGTACCTCAAGAAATTGAACTTATTTATTTAGCTTTCTATTGAGATGAAACCTCGCATTTCGGATAATTTCAAGGTGCTGATAACAAATCCGTTCGCAACTTTGAGTCTCAGTCTCGTTTGACGAAAATAAAAAAATTCAGATCTCTCAGGCGGGCGGCTGTACCTAAAAAAATCGAAATTCTTTATTTAGCTTTCTATTCAGATGAAACCTCGCATTTCGGATAATTTCAAGGTGCTGATTACAAATCCGGTGGCAATTTTGAGTCTCAGTCTCGTTTGACGAAAATCAAAAATTTCAGATTTCTCAGGCGGGCGGCTGTACCTAAAAAAATCGAAATCCTTTATTTAGCTTTCTATTGAGATGAAATCACGCATTTCGGATAATTTCAAGGTGCTGATTACAAATCCGGTCGCAATTTTGAGTCTCAGTCTCGTTTGAAGAAAATATTCAGGTCTCTCGGGCGGGCGGGTGTACCTAGAAATATCGAACTTCTTTATTTAGCTTTCTATTGAGATGAAACCACGCATTTCGGATAATTTCAAGGTGCTGATTACAAATCCGGTCGCAATTTTGAGTCTCAGTCTCGTTTGAAGAAAATAAAAAATTTCAGGTCTCTCGGGCGGGCGGGTGTACCTAGAAAAATCGAACTTCTTTATTTAGCTTTCTATTGAGATGAAACCACGCATTTCGGATAATTTCAAGGTGCTGATTCCGGTCGCAATTTTGAGTCTCAGTCTCGTTTGAAGAAAATAAAAAATTTCAGGTCTCTCGGGCGGGCGGGTGTACCTAGAAAAATCGAACTTCTTTATTTAGCTTTCTATTGAGATGAAACCTCGTATTTCGGATAATTTCAAGGTGCTGATTACAAATCCGGTCGCAATTTTGAGTCTCAGTCTCGTTTGAAGAAAATAAAAAATTTCAGGTCTCTCGGGCGGGCGGGTGTACCTAGAAAAATCGAACTTCTTTATTTAGCTTTCTATTGAGATGAAACCACGCATTTCGGATAATTTCAAGGTGCTAATTACAAATCCGGCCGCAATTTTGAGTCTCAGTCTCGTTTGAAGAAAATAAAAAATTTCAGGTCTCTCGGGCGTGCGGGTGTACCTAGAAAAATCGAACTTCTTTATTTAGCTTTCTATTGAGATGAAACCTCGTATTTCGGATAATTTAAAGGTGCTGATTACAAATCCGGTCGCAATTTTGAGTCTCAGTCTCGTTTGAAGAAAATAAAAAATTTCAGGTCTCTCGGGCGGGCGGGTGTAGGTACCTACCTAGAAAAATCGAACTTCTTTATTTAGCTTTCTATTGAGATGAAACCTCGCAGTTCGGATAATTTAAAGGTGCTGATTACAAATCCGGTCGCAATTTTGAGTCCCAGTCTCGTTTGACGAAAATAAAAAATTTCAGATCTTTCGGGCGGGCGGGTATACCTAAAAAAATCGAACTCCTTATTTAGCTTTCTATTGAGATGGAACCTCGCATTTCGGATAATTTCAAGGTGCTGATTACAAATCCGGTCGCAATTTTGAGTCTCAGTCTCGTTTGAAGAAAATAAAAAATTTCAGGTCTCTCGGGCGGGCGGGTGTACCTATAAAAATCGAACTTCTTTATTTAGCTTTCTATTGAGATGAAACCTCGCATTTCGGATAATTTCAAGGTGCTAATTACAAATCCGGTCGCAATTGTGAGTCTCAGTCTCGTTTGACGAAAATAAAAAATTTCAGATCTCTCGGGCGGACACCACTTGGGAACGCCAATGCCTAAGCGCACGCCTGGCACCGACAAATTTGGAGAATAGGCCACCTTTCCTGAAGAATCACATGCACAGCTGTGTATATTCCACAATATGTGAGATATACGATTACACCATTATTAAAAAACTATAAGTCATTAGTGTAGGTTGCTAGATGAAATATGATATCAAAACTGTACAAGATTAGGTTGGACGTATTCCTTGAAGGTATATTCGTCGGCAGACCAGTTAGGGGTATTTTCAATATTTGATTAGAATATGAAGCTAGGATGAGTACGCAAAAGCAAGTTGGTTCCTGCTCACGTAAATATGTAAATACAAATAAACATCTCTCATTTGAAAGTATCTCCAAAGACAAGATTTGGAAAACATCTTGGAAGAACTGGTCGTGACTCAGATTCAGAGATTGAGGAAAAACAACGTTGTTAAACTCAGCGTACTTCAGCTTATTTGGATAGATAGGCGGTCGATTCCTGCTAATAAATCTTATGCCTGGTTTGGTAATTTTTTCCTAATTTTATTTGAATATAAAAAATTATAACAAGAGTGTTTTTTAACTAGTACAGTCCAGAAGGCAGCTTAATACAAAACTAGTTTTCTTAAAACAACAGATCGGTGGCTCACGTCACTATTGTATAACACCGTCCATTTGTCGTTCTTGGAAAGACTGTTACCGTCGCGTCGGTGGTTACCATGTAAACAGGTGCCGCAAATATCGAGAGCACGTGAACACCATGAATTTTTTGCGCTCTTTTTCTTCGGTGGACCGAGTATAGTAGTTCCATGAAATTTACATACTCTGGAAGATATTATTACTATTAATCAGACATCTTGATCGTGAGCGAAGTTCCGAAAATTACACAAAGTCAGCAACTACTGGCGAGGGAATCCACGTGGCTGCGCGGTGAACAGCGTCTGCCTTCGATAGTGAGGTAGCAGCAGCCTTGTGCGCGGTTAGCGCTTGGGTGGTTGATTGAATTGCACCAGGGAGACTGAACAGTTTGGACTGGCTGTCGGTGTCGCCCACACGAACGCTGAGCGGAGCATCTTACGCGGCCGGCACTTTGGATGATCGACCGGAGGGCCCGGATGGGGGACCCCCGTCGGACCGTCCGGAATGGGTGATCGGTCACGAGCGCGCGCGGTTTGATTTTTACCTGTTTACAAAAAGGGTGCCTTCATCGGCACCGGTCACTTGCGCGCCGGAAGATAATTAAGCTTGGATATTCCTAATGTCCACATCCCTTTTATTCTTGCCAACTTTCATCTGTCTTTTTACGACTTGCGGTAGCTTACAGTTACTTCTTAGAATATTTAAATTACTGTCCGGCTTCTGTAGGTATACAAAACTACCCTCAATGAAAAATATTTCAGTAGTTTGCAATCCTTAGTTGCTGTTTGTGGGTGGGAGGTGTAAAAGGGAAGAAATTAATAGTCCTTGAAGAGTATACGTTCCAAAGAGATAAAGAAACCACCCGTGGTGTAGCCTACAGATGCTCTAGAAGATACATAGCATCTTTGCTGATGGATCAATCGGAAGAGATTGTTCTTAAAAGAAATAATGATGCTCCCAGAAAACAAGCTGTGAAGGTAAATTTCTCGGACTTTTTTACACCAACAAGAAATCGATCAAATTTGTGACAAATTAGAATACGTTCTGATTAATTAAAATTTTTTTGGAGTATTATAAAGACATTTGGGTCTGCTGACAATATCAACTTTATTTGCATCTATTATAGTGATCAGATTAACTTATTATGTCCAGAACAAAATATAACAATTAATAATATAAAAAAAGTAATTCATTTATGTCAAGTCAAAAGTAACGATACCTCTGACTGGAGTTCTACAAATTCTTCAGTAACTATTAGCAAGATTTCAAAAAATGACAAATGAATTAAAATCGGATAAAATTATGACATAAGTGTACCTTGGCGCCCCGCGCGCTGGTGTCCCATACCTATTATCCAAAATATTTTGAGGTCTTCTGACCGGTGGGATGAGGACAAATCTGACCGCGGCGCGCTAGTGTCCTATGGCCCCGGAATGATGGTACTATTAAAACGGTGCTGGCCGTGCACTGTCCCCCCTCTGGGAAGTTATAGTACAATAGGCCTTAAAGGCTTAAAGTACTGACGACTCCCAGAGGAAAAAAAAAACTACTGGCGGGGTAGCGGTATAAGTTTTAGCGGAGAGCCAATCTTGTCGGTGCCGTTTATGCGATCTCCAATAAATGGAGTTGCGTAGTATCCAATCGATGGACACGTCGACAACGCGGCTTTATTCCGCTTCCCAATAGATAGTATACAACATATATATGTGGGTACCTGGCCCGGAATACGGCGCGGCGCCCCGTACACACACATATTCCGGGCATAACCAAATAATATCCCCAGATGCGAATCCCAGCGGGACTTGCCGGAGGGCGAAATATCGTCGGCCCGTAAACATTTGCCGACGCTGTAGACGGTGGATGGTGGAGGCGAAGCCTGGTTGTGCGGCGACTTTAATAAAGCAACGAACGGAACGTTTCAAAAGGGAGGCCGACGTCGGAGATGAAATATGAAATATTTGCTATGTGTGAAAGGTGCTCTATGTGTACTGGCTACAAGGTATGTACATATACACGTGTACAGTCGGATCTGGTAGTGATGTCGCGTTTTAATAATAAACGCCTCTACACTCAAAAAAATACCGTTCCAATATTCATAAACGCTCTTTATGAGTTAATTTTTATTGTATCGAAAATTCTATTTATGGTGCACACGAAACCTCTTTATTGGCTCATGTTCATATTTGTTGATACAATAAATCGACGTTTATAGAAATAAAAGCCGATATGAGTTGTACGAAGCATTAATATATACAACAATTTATTTGTGCTGACAATTAACAACGTTTATTAATAACAAGAACCGTATTTATGAATTTGAAAACTTTATTTTATTAAATATCCTGAAAGAACAGTAACATCTGTTTATCATAATAATTAAAGTATTTGTTGTTTCAACAACCGTGGTTGTGGGCACCATTATTAGTTTTCATTGATACTATATACCTATCTTTATGTAAGTCACAAACGCCAGTGCTTATAAGCAAAACGCATTTGTAAGATCAATAAACGCTGTCGTGAATATCATGAAACCGTTCAACGAAAAGCTGTTTTGAAAGTAGCTCCACTAAGCCTCTTGGCGTTAAACATACCGAATCAGTGGAAGCGTCTGTGCTTACATGTACACGTAGTTTGTGTTTGTATTGATGGCTGGTGGACTGTGAAAAAAAGTGTTGCTGTTCTGTTGGAAGTCTAGCCTCCTTTAGGAAATATATTTAATAAAGAAATACTGTGCTTCTTGCTGTTTCTGTGGTGGGATAAGCTACTAAAGGGTGAGTTTTTTCCTTCTTCCAACATTACATTACGTTTACATCGCGCTCACTATCTTCTAGCGGATACTCCAACATTGATCCCAAACTGTTCTGCTATTCCATACTAGCACGAATCGTTGCTGCATGGATTCGCGAATTGAATTTAACCTGTACAAATACATATACCTTGCTTGTCCTTAATTGAAGAAGAAGGATAAGAACCTAACCAGTGAACGGAGAAGCATTATTGAAGACGATATGTACCTGTAGAATTTTTCGCATCACGCGCCAATCTCTTTCTCCGGCATGCCGTTCGGGATCGCTGTTAGGGGTACCTATACCCCCTAGAAGTTTCTTTCAGGTTCGGAGGTCATAGTATTTATACCACATTCGAATGTTGGGTGAAAATTCACTTTTTTTGTTTCAGTATCCGATCTACATAGAACAAACTACATGTTGATGAAATCCACTCTAGAAGAAGCAAATGTTGGTAGCATTTTTACATTATATTTTTGTTTTGTTTGTTACGTATTTAAAGTTGAAAAATAAATGGTTTTTGTTTGAACAAATGTAAATTTTATTTGCCTTTTTTCCAAGAACAGTTGACCACCTTCCAATGAAAAGGAGAAAAACGAGTTCCACTGAATTATGTTTATATTAGGTACAGTCAACAAAAAAATTGGCACGTCCCTTGCGCCTCCCCTACATAATTCAGTTAAAAATTTAAGTAGTCTCAGTCACACCGTTTCCTTGATGCAGTAAGTGAAATACGCAATTACTAATACCATAATATACAGGCTGCCTTAGTTGAAATTTCCCACGTATGTTATCTCTGAAATTATCAGAAAAACTGAAAACCGCCGTGACACGTCGCTTTGTATTTCGAGAGGAAACTTTCCCCCGAATTCGCCATCATTGTGTTATCAACCCCCAGCAGCCTCTACTCCAAAATCTTAAAAGAGACCACGATACTTATATCATTTTGAAGGGAATTCAAATTAATTTATCACGTATTATGGTAGTTTCATTTAAGATTTTGAAGTAGGGGCTGCTGGGTTTGAGGGGGTTGACAGCACAGTGTTTATGTATTTGATGGAAAAAATCCCCCTTAAATACAAATCGACGTGTCACGGCGTTTTTCAATTTTTATTATAAGATGGGTGGGAAATTTTAGTTGAGACACACTGTATATTTATTATATCAATGAACTTGCGTTGCTTGAATTCACCAACAGTGTTTATAAAATACATAACTATTCTTTGTGAATACAGTTAATCGCCTTATTGATCCAATATGCAGAATACGCTAGGACCATAAACAATGGTAATTGATTTAATAAATGCGTTTGTGTGCATAGTAAACAATAATCACTGAAACCATAACATATATTTATTATATCGATATACTTACTTTGTGTCATTCACAAACGGTGTTTATGTTATTCAGAAACTATTATTTGTGAATACAATTACTGAGACACATCTCTCAACAATAATTCATAAACGTTCGTTTATTGGATACATAAAACCGTTGGTTGGCGCGAATTTCACGAACAGTTTATCGTTAGCACAAACTTTTTTATTATAAATACGTGCCTTTTTGGTTGAGTGTATTAAGAAGCAGACATACGTCTGATGGAGTTGACAGCAAAGACCATGGTGAAGTTTAGCTACAAGCTATCCTTACACTTAACCCTTCGTAGCTAGATCACGCTCTCTGAGACCGACACTACCGAAAATCTTCTATAGGCTAGTATCATAATTTTGTTTGTGACTGCATAAGAAGCATCTTATATTGAATCCCAGTCATATAGGGGAACATAGCAAATCGAATGACGGGCATGTGTGCCATGTTGCCATACTGATTTGAGTACCCAATATTCAATGGATACCTTTACGAGATCATCTACATATTCGGAAAAATTTATAATTGGCCAGTGAAGCAGACTAACGTGGTTGATATTTGGTTGAAAGATTTGTGTTTACACACCCAGCTTCGATTCGAGGGTCAGCTTCACTTGTCAACCAACACCACAATTCACACAGCATGGCTTTTTCTCACGAACCTTCTTCATGTGACACAGCCAAGGTGGTACCCAAAAGATATCCCCTTGAGCAGAGACAAATCACAAAAAGCACTTTGTTTGGTGAAAATTGTGTCAATACCGCGATTTGATAGTTGACGAGACTACATTGCACTGATGACGTATGCCGCACTGTGTGGATAAATTTGAATTTCGTTTTTTTTTTAATTTATGGCATTACTACTAAACAAAATGATGCAGAGTATAACGGAATGCATCAATACACCTAATTTTGTACACACTAAGAGATTTAATTATTGTTTACAAACCCGTTGTACTAATCCTTTGCTGTTCTGGAAATATAGCGCTTCATAAGTTTCTATAGGATTCTTTTAAAAGGCTTCTGCATGCAAAAATGACACTACGTTGGTAACCCGTGATCGCTGAGACTGTCAGCATTGAAAAACTTCGAGAACTACTACGTATCGGTGTCGGTCAGTCTGTCTGTAGATCTGTCTGTCGGTCTGTCTGTCGGTCTGTCTGTCGGTCTGTCTGTCGGTCTGTCTGTCGGTCTGTCTGTCGGTCTGTCTGTCGGTCTGTCTGTCGGTCTGTCTGTCTGTCGGTCTGTCTGTCGGTCTGTCTGTCGGTCTGTCTGTCGGTCTGTCTGTCGGTCTGTCTGTCGGTCTGTCTGTCGGTCTGTCTGTCGGTCTGTCTGTCGGTCTGTCTGTCGGTCTGTCTGTCGGTCTGTCTGTCGGTCTGTCTGTCGGTCTGTCTGTCGGTCTGTCTGTCGGTCTGTCTGTCGGTCTGTCTGTCGGTCTGTCTGTCGGTCTGTCTGTCGATCTGTCTGTCGGTCTGTCTGTCGGTCTATCTGTCGCTCTGCCCGACGGTCTGTCTGTCGATCTGTCTGTCGGTCTGTCTGTCGGTCTGTCTGTCGGTCTGTCTGTCGGTCTGTCTGTCGGTCTGTCTGTCGGTCTGTCTGTCGGTCTGTCTGTCGGTCTGTCTGTCGGTCTGTCTGTCGGTCTGTCTGTCGGTCTGTCTGTCGGTCTGTCTGTCGGTCTGTCTGTCGGTCTGTCTGTCGGTCTGTCTGTCGGTCTGTCTGTCGGTCTGTCTGTCGGTCTGTCTGTCGGTCTGTCTGTCGGTCTGTCTGTCGGTCTGTCTGTCGGTCTGTCTGTCGGTCTGTCTGTCGGTCTGTCTGTCGGTCTATCTGTCGCTCTGCCCGACGGTCTGTCTGTCGGTCTGTCTGTCGGTCTGTCTGTCGGTCTATCTGTTGGTCTGTCTATTGGTCGGTCGGTCTGTCTGTCGGTTTGTATGTCGGTTTGTGTGTCGGTTTGTATGTCAGTCTGCATGTCGGTCTGTCTGTTTTTTTTTGCGAGATCGTAGTAGGTAATTTTGAAAATGGGTGCATGGACGGCGGAGTAAGAAGCAAAATCCAAATAATTTCAAGTAGTACTTCTCAAACTCCGTTTTTATGCATTTTAGGGATTCCTGATCAGTTCATACTTTTTTGGGTGTGACTGAAATTTGGGTAGTTGGGGAGTACAGGGTTCTTAAACTGAATATTTTTATGTATTTATACAGACTATTGGATGTCCATTAACCTGTGAAAAGAAAGACCTAGCGACATAATACATATTTTTCCAGTCCATCTGACAATGCCTCTACTATAATACAGAAACCAATGGAGGTGGAATTTCCTGATTATACTGTACGACTGTTGCTTGAGATCATTTTGTATTGTGTAACGTGGAAACTATTGAATTGATTTTAATGAAATTACAACACGGTATTATTACCTTGGCGTAGATGGAAAATACGTATGGTTTTTAGAAATCCGGTCAGTGGCAGTGCAGCGATATTAAAATGTAGAAAAAATGATACATTATTTGTTCAGGTCCATACGAACATTGCCTTGCCTAGTGCAGAAAGCAAGGAATTTTCTGGTGCATGTACGTATGAGTATTGGTTTACGTCATTTTATATTGTGTTACGTGTAAACTATTGAGTTGACTTTAATGGAACGTGTATAGTTTTTAAAAATCATGTCATTAGCGGCGTAGGAATGATAAAAAACACAAACTATAAAAACAGCTCAAACTTCATTTTTGGGCATTCTAGGGGTACGTGATCATTTTTTACTTTTTTGGGTAGAGGTGCAATTGGGGTGGTTGGGGTTGTAAAACTGAAAAATTTGTCAATCAACTTGATATAATTTTTTCAGCAACTGTTTTATACAAGCGGACCTCCAATCTCCTGGGAAAGTGCCGGGGTTATATGACATCCAAGAAAGGTAGGTTAGTATAAGAGCGAACTCATCTGCTCATATCTCAATAATAACCACTTTTGTATCAAGACCAGTATACTTATTGGTGCCAAGCTACTGCAGACTGCAGCACTAAGGTTAAAGGTAAATACTCCTTCTCGTAGAGGCACGATAATAGCAGCACCACTTTTACGTGCCTATTTTGCATACATATGCAACGGTAAATTGGTCTCTATTTGCTGCATCAGAGCCATAAAGGTGTTGAGGCTCAAGTAAAGCGGAAGTGTCGGAAATCCTCCTACGGATGGGCTAGCGGCTGTTCCGTCATGTAATCGTATCTGTTGCTCGTTCATCCGAAGGAGTTTTTGCACCTTTATATCGTTGTTGCTCTGTGTAATGATAACACAGATCCAAAAAATCAGTGGTTCTTCTCATCGTCAAGTCTAAGGTCATGAACAAACCGCTGCTAGAATACCTGGACAACAGTAACATCATAAATGATCGCCAGTAAGCCTAAATCGCCCACTTGTGGAACAGAGCAATTGAAGATGATGGCAAATCCTGTGTTGTTGCACTTGACATATCGAAATCCTTTGACAGTGTGACATGAGGAACTTCTGGTCAAGCTTGCTGCTTTGGGACTGCCACCTGGCCTGCGCCAGTGGCTGAATACCTTTTTGAACTACCGATCTCTGTTTGTTGTAGTCGAAGGCTATTCGTCACGTATTTTCAATAAACGCCGGTGTTCCCCAGGGATCTGTCCTATTCTCTACACTGTTTCTGCTGTACATTAGCGAGCTGCTGGAATAACGTCCAACCCAATCTATAGCTTTGTATTACATTAATATTGTGCATGGAACCAGGCAAGCCTCTATCATTCCAGGAGACGGTCGGCGACAGAAACATACCTCACAGATCAACATAGATATCAAAACAGTTGTCCAGTGGGGATTAGTAAATGAAGTACAGTTTAACGTACAGAAAACTCAGGCAATAACACTGACAACCTATCACCAGAAGAGTGCGCTTATCCTCGCCTGTATGAAAATGCCATTGGAAATTCTCCATCCTTTGGACTTGATCCTTATTTTCAGGCGATATTATTTCAAAGCATGTCCGATCCAGATTCCTCTGATGACTGTACCCAAAGCTACTAGATTGGAGAGTATAAAAGCACAACGAACCTAGGACAAAAGACCGCTACTTCAAATGTCACTCACTTGAGGAACGTTATAATTATGACTATTTCTCCTTCTGATGTCTTATATCTTTTAATTTTATCTTGATATTGCATCGAACAATTTAGTTTTTTTGCTGTTTTGTGTAAAAGCTAAACAACATAATTACAGACTGATGCGTCAGCCTACGCCCACTCTCATTCTAATCACGAAACTCATATTTCACTGCACAATAAACCAAATGATACTTCTAAATTGTCCTTCCATTGCCTAAGTAAACAGTTACTTTTATTATTAGCGTTCCACTTCCGACGAAAGCTATAATTTCTACAGAGATGGAATACATTTTGAAGTACCTAGTTATTTTTAAAAATGCATCGAAACAGAACGAACCATACAGGGTCATTCATTTAGTGATTAAACATTACACATCTTACACTAAAAACGGGTGACTGGGCCTACAAGGAAATGGCAAAAGCTTGGTTAGAGGGAGATGACTTCAGGCAAGCTAAAAGACTCATTGCGGGCCCTGTTAAGGGTCGAACTCTATGGCTTCTGAATAAAGGCAGAAAGATGTTTAACCCTTTGTTGGAGGTTATCAGTGGCGACAGTCGGCTGAATAGCAACGGACTAGTATCACGAGGTTAAGAACAATGATTTAACTGTTATAACCGCTCAGTGCATACAAAAATAAACGTACTGTTGCATTTCGTTACTTTGTACATCATTTTGTTTTTTAGTAATTCCATTCTAAAGTTTAAAGAAAGGAATTCAAATTCAGCCAATCGGTGCCAACCGCGCGAATCATCAGCAGTGCATTGTTGCCAAGAACAGCTCCGACTCGCAGACGGGAACAGAAGACAAGATAGATGAGCCAGACCGCGTACAGCTCCGGCATTTCGCGCGCCATCAGAATGCGGCAACACAGAACGCATATCTGTCTTTTGATTGGCTGTTCGCCTTTAGGAGGATTCAAATATTTTCCTTATTTACACGGCTTTCCTGTGCCCAAAAAGATCGGAGAAGAAAATGAGGTGCTTTTTTGACGTACTCTATCATATGCAACCAAAAAAAAAATGCATGATACTAGTCCATTGTCACTCATGAGGGTGGTAGGGTACCCAGATGCTGGGAGGAGGATGAGGCAGCGTTCCACTTCCTGGACAGAAGTGCTGTGTATTGCAACCTCAGGGTTTATTTATTGAGATCGTCGAACACACTGACTTTGGTCAAGAGGTCTGGTAGGTTCGACAAGGAGCTTTCTAGGGCGTAGGCTTTAATGTTTTGAGTGTTGGTTCACTGGGGTGGGAAAAAAGGACCAAAGTCGGCCTACTTGTATGGCTTCGCCACCCAACCACTACTACTGCTACACCAACGACAATAAAATTACCACAATTACCAATTAGTATGTCCATTGGTGGACCATACCCAAATAGTTATATCAGAGTGGATAAGAAGTTATGGTTTAATATAAGAAGGAATTGTTCGTCAGCGTTAACAGTGAACCCTGGACCAGATTTTTGGTACCAATTTGTAAGCTACCCTCAGGAGAACAACAAAAAGAGAACCATAGACTTTACTCTCCAGCAGATGTACGACGAGCATCATAGTCATCATGTCTTAACAGGCATGTTGTGAACTCGTAAAAATCATTTTACTTTACGAGCTTCTCTTGGTATATTTACAAGACCTTTAATGCAGTATTTTCCCCATTTCGTATCAACGAAGCGTGTTTCCCGCTTCATGGAAGATTGGCTGCGTACGACCCATCCCTAAGAAAGGGAAAAAAACTGATCTCACCAGTTATAGACCTGCGGGTCTTCTCAGCATCATGTCTAAGGTTATGGAGACTGTCATTAACACACAGCTCCTGAAATACCTGGACAACAATAACATCATAAATGATCGTCAGTATGGCTTTCGTAAGCACAGGTCTACAAGTGACCTCCTTGCCTACGTCACTCACTTGTGGAACAGAGCAATCGAAAATCATGGCGAATCCCGTGTTGTTGCACTTGATATATCGAAAGCCTTCGACAGAGTGTGGCATGAGGGACTTCTGGCCAAGCTTGCTGCTTTTGGACTACCACCTGGCCTGCGCCAGTAGCCGATTAGCTTTTTGAACGACCGATCTCTGTTTGTTGTAGTCGAGGGCTGTTCATCAGACGTATTTTCAATAAACGCCGGTGTTCTTCAGGGATCTTTCCTATCCCCTACACTGTTTCTGATGTACATCAACGAGCTGCTGAAAAAACATCCAATCCAATCTACAGCTTTGCAGATGACAGTACATTAGTGTCGTGCATGGAACCAGGCAAGCCACTATCATCCCAGGAGACGGTGCGTCGGCGACAGCAGCATGCCTCACAGATCAACGCAGATATCAAAACAATTGTCTAGTGGGGATTAGCAAATAAAGTACAGTTCTACGTACAAAAAACTCAGGCAACAACACTTAAGAAGTCTCACGATGGTTTACCAACCGTAGAAATGGAGCGTCACTCCATAGTCGAATCACCTTCCGTCAAGCTTTTGGGGAACAACATCAACGATAACATGTCCTGGCATGACCACGTCGTCAGTATTGCTAAAACGGCATCCCAGAAGCTTGGAGTTTTGTTCCGCTGTAGGAAGTTGTATACACCAGAGCAACTGCTGCTGCTCTAGAAAGCACAGATCCGACCATCGCTGGAGTATTGCTCCCATGTGTGGGGATGCGCTTCAAAGCACTCTCTAAAGCTTCTAGACACTATCCAGAAAAGAGCAATTAGATTAATCGATACGCCTAACCTCACAAAGGACCTCCACAGCCTGGAACATCGAAGAAGGGTGGCTGACCTATCCCTGTTTTACAAATTCTATCCCGGAATGTTCGAGTGAGCTCTCCCAGATAATAACACCAAAGGTCGTCCAAACCCGGAACACTAGAGAAGCTCTGCGAGCTCATCCTTACCAGGTCGATGTCCTTACTTTCCTTACCAGTCTCCTCCAGCATTCCTTCTTTTGGAGAACTTCGATGCTGTGGAATCAGCTGCCGGGGAATTTATTTCCCGACTGCTACAACCTGCAGCGTTTCAAATCTAACGTGAACCGACACTTATCCTCCCGCAGCGCTTCTACAGCGCCATAGGCTTTCAGCCTTTGCGGGGGGCTGACCATAAAAAAAATTGCTTTCAGCATCCTCATGCCGTGGACCAGATGTATCTACCGGTTCATCCGCCTTTAGGGACAATTTCTCACCCCAAGAACAAGAAGGTGTCCTGGCTCTTTTCAACTCGTCCACCCAAAGCCGTTGGTTGAGAAGAGGTTACTGCTTATACCGACAATGGTTCGGTTTCTTTTAGTCGCCTTTTACGACACGCAGGATATACGATGGAAGATATTCTAACCTGCCCCCACACGGGGAGCAGGTTCACCTAGAAAAATAAAAATTTTATTTGGCTTTCTATTAAGATGAAACCACATATTTTGGTCCTGATTACAAATCTGGTCGCAGTTTTGGTCTAAAAACGAGTTTTGGTAATTTTTTCCATGCTGCCGGCCTCGGGTGTTAAACCTACGACTTAGAAAAATGAATATTTGAATGAAGCACCGCCAAAATCGCCAATTTACAAAAATTTCCAGACAAAATTTCTGACCTACTGACCCTGACTATCTCAATTCAAGTAATTCAGAGCGGAATGACCCTGTATAGGATAGGAGCGTCCATGTCGCGTGTGCACGTCAAACGCTAAGCATGAATCTCAAGATGTAGCCACTCGTCCTAATTATGTTAGTACAAATCGAACAGGCTACCATTATCCATTAACAAGTAGTGTTTCTGAGAGCAGCATTCATATTGTTCCCTGTAATTAGCTGGATACCTGTACAAGTGACATTAATAACCAGTTTGGAGACATCTTCGTGAAGCATAATTTAGCCTAGATTCTGACAGTACAATCCGAATAATTTTTATGATACACGTTTCCACATCTTAACAATTTGATAGAACATAAAAAAATTCGATTCAAGGTTAATGAAGTTTTAATGAGTGAGTTCAGTTAACAGTTGCAGTAACTGTTAATATTCTGCATAATAGGAACATGAAAAAAAATTAAATTAAATAGTTTTTCTTGTCGATTTTGAATTGCGGGTTTTTGCTATGAAATTAGATTCTTTGGTTTTATTAGATATAAAAATTTCTCCACGTTCTCAATATTTCGTTTTGAGTATCTTTCAGAGATACAGAATAATGGTCATTTGATCTCTAGGTGGTATAAGGCATCCATGTATCCATTCGTCTATTTAGGACGCACGATCCGCGGACCCAGTGATTGCTCATCTTACGGTGTAAGAAGCACTCACTGGTTAATGGAACAGCAGCTCAGTACTCGTGATGCAGTTATTTAATTAATTTTTAGTTAGATAAGAAACTTTGTGTTGTGAAAAAGTGAAAAATACGTTAACAGCAGAAGATTGCTAAATGAATTTGTGGTTCTTGAGTCTCTAAGCCGACGTCGCTGAGCGTTGAGGTTTGTTGCTTCACTAGCACGAGTGGATCTTCAGAATTTATACAAAGTATTTTCGGAGAATAATCACTACTTTTACAATAATCACAATTATTCTACGGAAATACTTTGAGTATTAGTACGGGCCTCCATCAAGTAACGACTAACTCCATCGACTCTTCACAATTTATTTCACTTCGGCCACTTCCGAAATATGGATGCGCTAAAAGTCTCCTAAATATTTTGTTTTGTATGCAACTTGGGGGGAGAAAATGCTCTTTACGCTGTGTTTCCACCAGAGATGTGCTAGGAAAATGTTCGCAGCGAGGAAGTGAAGCGTAGCTGTGAAACTGTGCGGTGTGATGTTTCCACCAGATATGTAGTAGGAAGATGAGCGGAGCAAAGATGTGTGGCGGAGCTGTGAAACGGTGTGCAGATGAGCGTTACAGGGATGCGTAGCGGGCTCTTTCCAGAGTTTCCTTTTTGCTCGCCTACATCAACAGCACACATCCATCGCCCACATCCCTCGCACCGTATTTCCAGCGCACATCTCTCAAAACCCATTAATAGTACACATTCCTCGCCAACATGCCTTATTTTGTACGTACAGAAACTTCGATCCGCTAAACCGTTTCCACCAGAGCTGTGCTGACGAGGCGAGGTAATTCAAGCGATTTTATTGTTTCGTAAAAAACACATTCCTCTTAACACATCCTCGCACATCTTTGGAAACACAAGCTTAATTTGGATTACGTACATTTTTTTGCTCAGGCTAACAGTTTTCGAGTTTTCGCGGTAAAACACACCGCTGGGCACATTTTGCTCTTCGCGCTGAGTACTATACTGATTTTCCAAGATTGAAGAACTATTTACAAGAAAAGTCGCTCTACAATTTCGATGAACTCTTTGGTTAGCAGATTAGATTTTAATTTTAATTTATTTTATTCATGATCCCACATAGTGTGACCATTTTTTTTTGTTATAATGTATACTGACATCAGTCAACAAAGAAATAAACCTATGATTTGCTTCATATTGTTTACCTTTAATTATTTATAACTTGAAGCTATTGTGCCAGCTTCCTTTGGCAAGCGGTTGCCCTTAATAAAAAAAATGGAGTAAAGTTGATTGGCTCAGTACATTCCACACATAATGATGATACCATTTTATTATTTTCCCATTGCGTGAAGCTATAGTTTGGAATGCCCTTGCAACCAAATCATCGCCCAGCCACCCGCACAAAAACATGCAACTCACAAAGACTCTCGTAAATGGTTTCTTGCGTCTCCCTCCTTAGAAACTGGGACGCCACAGTTTTTATTCTGCATGCATGCTTCAACTGCGAAACTATCAGGAGCCTCCAAACCATCTAAAAACGCAGCTGTTTTTGATTATTTAGTTTTTTTATCAGTTGCGCCGCCACTGACAGGATTTTTCAAAAACAGACGGGTTTTCCATTCTCGCCGCGGCAGTAAGTTCTGTGTCAAGATTTCATTAAAATCAATTCAATAATTTTCGCTTTCGCAATATACATAGAACGAAATAAAGCAAATTTCATCACAATCCATGCAGCGGTTACTGAGATTGCGACGTTAGAAAAACGCCAACAGGCAGACAGACAGACAGACAGATAGACAGACAGACGGACAGACAGACAGACAGACCAATGGACAGACAGACCGACAGACTGATTATTGCTGCGCCGCCACTGACACGATTTCCATAAACCATATGCGTAATGCGCCATGGTAATAATACTGTACAAAATTTCATTAAAATAAATTCTCAATACGCGTATGTATACTTCAGAAAATTCTCCCTTGGTTTCTGGAATAGGCAAGGCAATGTTCCGAAGTGTAGTATGCTGCTAGGCCTTTCTTTCACAGGTCAACGGATATGCCATTATGAATACAATAAATTTTTCATTTTTACAACCTATCGGTGTGGGAAGTAAAAGCAGACAAAAAATATACACCACTCACCCTATTCCTTCCAGACCATGCAGCAGACGCACACAATCCTTTACAATCACAACAAGAAAAAATAGATACCTATGGTCGCAGAAAGCACTCCATGGCAAACATGTGTAGATACCTTAATACACAAGACCACATTAATGAAGGACATGAAGGAGTCATACACCTGGCTGCAGGATGGCAAGCTGTTTCCACAAACGGAGGATTTTATGCTTGATATACAATATGACCAAGTGATTACGATACAAAATTATAAGAAATATATCATTAAATATATATATATATATATAAATAGAGCAACCCTCGTATATCGACTCTCATATGCAGCAGTACATACAGGGTGTCCCAGAAAATAGTGTCAAGCCGAAATCCAGAAGTAGAACACACCCAGAAGTATCTGAATCACCATCATATATGTTATGCAATTTTTTGTAGTTTCCGAGTTATGAATTTTTTCCTGAATTTTAGAGAATTATCTACCTCGACAACTTTAAACTGTTCCAACAGAAAAATTGAAAGACTTTTCCAAATTATCTTTTTTGCTAATTAATCTTTAAGAGTTTACTGTTCATACGTAAAGGAATCGGCTTAGTAAATCTGATGAAAGTCATGAAAATTATAGTGTAAACTGAAAAATTTACGTTCTGTTAATTATGACTTAGGCCCGGTTTTTCAAAGTGTAATTAAGTATACATTAAAGTGAATCTTGAAATTAGCGCAAAATATGCGTTTTTCAATTGGCAGTTAATTCATAATTTGCTCGCAACTGGGGATTAATTACAAATTAAGCTAATCAGAGGTTTTAGTTATGATTACCAGGAATAATTATTAATTAAAATCGAGATTAAAATAGATTTGACAGTTAAACATGTCAGAAGTTACGATATTCTCATAACCTATAATCGCTGTTACCTTTCGATTTCAATATCGATTATGACATAAATGCCCATTCAAGTGATGAAGAACAAACTTAAGCTTGGTTTTCGTTTCAAATTGTTATATTTGATTTTTATAACTTCTCCAATATTTAAATTCATTTTCATTCACATTAAACTCTTGCTCAATTTTTCTCCAACACACGTCTTTTTCCTTCCATGTAGTGGTTCTGCTCTTTTTACATTGAATAGTCCAATTGTGCATTTATAATTATTCACTAATTTTACAAGGGCTTCTTCTTGACTTGTGAAGTTTGGTAACCTCTTTCGATGTACATTCTCACCTCTGTAATTGTATTTAAAATTTACACAGCTATATTCTCTGAGGAATTATTGAAAGACAAGAATGTATGATTCAGAATATCATGCTTACCTATTGTAAGAGTTATGTTTTCATCAAAATTTAGTTTGTTTTTCCGGAAGCGTAAATCAAAAAACAGCCGTAAAACTAAACGAGATTTCAAGTGAAATTAGCGCAATAGTATTTCCAAAAGTGACGTTATGATGACTAATTGTGACATATAACACCATTACAAAGGCCAAAATATCACCGAACAACAAAATTAGACAAATATCGCCCAACTTACAACACACAATTTAATAGAATGGTGATCCCAGTGTAACCAACATTACGTAATCAAAAATTAGCAAATTATGTGGCTAATTATATGTGCTATGAAAAACACTTCTGGAGTTCAATTGGTAATTAAGACGTAATTCGTAATTTCATGATTCGAGATTCATGAATAGTTAATTACAGTTTGAAAAACCGGCCCTTAGACTTTCGACTTCATAATCATTAAAAAAAGAAGTACTTAATGGCGCTACTTTGGTTCCAATCGACCTTCAACGACAAGAGGTGGAGATTTCTTGAAATGATGGAAATGAGTGACGTGGATTTTCGATAGGTAGATATCATGAAACGCCCAAGAAGCGTATCACTTCAAAATCTTTCGCGATCACAATACTCCCCTCACCTATCGGTGTGGGAAGCAAAAAGTACTAAAACTATTCAACTGTTCGCCGTTCTACGGACACCAACCCCGTAGACACGGATGGGCACGCCAGTGCGGCCAGCGGTCAGTACCGAAACAATAAATCTTCCATGTTCGACCCAGTTCCGCGCGACGGCGACGCTTTATTGCCAATTATCTGTTAAACGGCCAAAAAGATAAAAACGACGCTGCCGCCGATACTAGGACGTCAGAACCATGACGAAAATGCAAAATCGAAAAACGGGGAGCGAAAGAGAGGGAGGAACGCCCTTACGAGCGATGCTCGTTGCTGCTGCAGATCGTTTTCGATAGTAATCCATCTTCTGTGTGAGCAGATGCGGACACGGGACTCAAAGGCGGCACGCGATCTCCGCATGTTGGGGTGGAAGCACATTCTACACTAGGGCAGCGTACATTAACAAAGACAAGTAGGGTCACTCTAAGCTCCATCCCCACAGTGGTCTTTCCAGCTCTGCTCTCAGATACTAGGCAAGCTGGCTTATTCTGGCGCCCGGCGATCTCGAGCAGTAGCCGAACGCTAACAGGGTCAGTCCACCTAACACCACCGAACACGCGACACGGTGCACGGGATACAATCGGTTGGATCTATCGGGGTGCCTAAATAAGTAATGTTTGTGTGTTATTGAGCGTTTTGCGCGTATTTCACAAAAAAATGCCGGCGACACGCTAGGTGTATATGGCCCCATTGTTTTTTAAATTTGTGCCTACTTATTCCCATCGATTTTTGAAATATCTGTTTTTTATACTTTAATTTTATTATTGACTTGATTCTTGATTTTCCAAATTCGTGTTTCCCGGTTCTTTAACTTTCTGTTTATATATTTTGACTCGGTTTTCAATCATTTCGAGAATTTATTAGTTTACCCAGTCGTTATTTTCACGTATCCTATACGTCTTTTTGAATTCCGAATCTTTTTCACAAGAAGTGATTAAGTCAATTAGTTCCTGAGATGATTGAACTTCTGTAGTTTGGATATTCTTTTCAAAATTTGAGATTACGTTTTTATGATCTATTCTGTTTACTTCTTTTCTATATTTTGTCGCAAGTACTTTTGTGTTTACACCTAAGATTATTGACAACAAATTATGAATGATTAGACTGCTACTGTTACTTACTACTTGAATCGTAAGTTTCAAATTACTACATCTATCTGACAAAACATGATCTATAATACTCCTTGAGCTATTTGCCACCCCAGTAGCTGCATCTGCAGTTATTGTGTTGAATGGTTTATTGAATAATAAATTGTATTCTATCTATACTATAGAATTCATTTCTATTGACCTCCGTAAGGATAAAGTGCACGTCGACCGTTGACGTCGACCATATCGCACAGTTGGATTCCCTGTAAGCACGGTAAACGAGATCTCACGAAGGGAACCCCTCTGAATTCAAGGCGGCTCACATTTGTGAGACTCACATCAAAGTCGGCACGGCGAGTGACCCTACTTGTCTTTGTTAATGTACGGTGACTAGTAGTACTAGGGGCGGCTGCGCCTGGCAAGTAGGCCCCAATGTCGAAATGCCGAGAACCACCGTAGTTTTATCGACGACAGAAATCACTGGAAGCACGTGATTGATAGCAATAAGGAGGAATACAACTAAAAAATTTAGAACAAGCTCCTCTCATGTTCTAGTTCGTCCAGATCATTCTGGTCCATAGCTAAGTTAAACAGAACTTTTCCCATTCGTCAGTACCACCCTTGACCAGAGAGGACAAGGGCATCGCTTCTATCCCTAAAGAAAAAGCAGACATCTAGGCGAGGCTTCCTGTAGCGAATTCTACTATAGACTTCCAAGGAAGTACTCCGACCACCACCATAAATATGAACTCGAGAATGGCGGAGGTCAAATTTCACAATCGAGATGTAAAAAGCATCCTCCAAAAACTGAACACGAGGAAAGCTGTTGTTCCTGACCAAATTTCAGCCACTGTCCTTAAACGCTGTACCGCCGAGCTTGGCTGCTTGCAACCCATTCCTAGGATGTCAAAAAGACGATCCCATCAATTATAGGCATGTGGCCCTTCTCAGCATCATGTCTGAGGTTATGGAGGTTGTTATTAACACACAGCTCCTGAACTACCTGGGCAACAATAACATCATAAATGATCACCAGTATGGCTTCCGTAGGCATAGGTCTACGGGTAACCTCCTGGCCTATGTCACCCACTTCTGGAACACAGCAATTCCCATGTTGTTGCACTTGACATATCAAAAACATTCGACAGAGTGTCGCACTAGAAATTTCTGGTCAAGTTTGCTGCTTATGAACTACCACCTGGCCTACGCCAGTGGCTGAATAGATTTGTTGTAGTCGAAGGCTGTTCTTCAGACGTATTTTCAATATAAACGGTGGTGTTACCAGAAGCTTGGAGTTTTGTTCCGTTGTAGCAAGTTGTATACACCAGAGCAACTATTGCTGCTCTACAAGGCACAGATCCGAACATCGTTGCTCATATGTATGGGGATGCGCTCCGAAGCTCTTTCTTTATCTTCTGAACACTATCCAGAATAAAACAATTAGACTAACCTCACAAAGGACCTCCACAGCCTGGAACATCTAAGAAGGGTGATGACCTATGCCTGTTTCACAAAATGTATCACAGAAGATGTTCGAGTGAGTTCTCCCAGATAATAACACCGAAAGCTGCCCGTACGAGGAACACTAGAGAGACTCTGCGAGCTCATCCTTACCAGGTCGAGGTCCCTACTTCCCGAATCAGTCTCCTCCAGCATTCCTTCTCTTGGAGAACTTCGACGCTGTGGAATGAGCTGCCGGGGAATTTGTTTCCCGACGGATACAACCTGCAGGTATTTAAACCTAACGTACTTATCAGCAGTACTTCTGCAGCGCCATAGGCTTTCAACGTCCGCGGGAGGCTGACCATAAAAAGTGAGGATTTGTAGGGCAAAGGATATCGAATAATAACCTTCAGACTAAACATCTCCCAACATAGGCAACCGAAGGTCAGAAAAACTGAAATTTATACAAGAGCCTTTTATAGACATGTCTGCGATGATGGTAGAATCCGACAGTTATTGATGTAAGGCCTTCCAACGCTCACCACCTTCTGGCAGCTACAGGTTGGCTTAAGCCAAACAAAGCACCAGGACCTGATGACATACTCTCTGAGATCCCAGAGTTCCCAGAAGCTATGCTGACAGTAATTAATGAAATTTGGATGGATGGAGCGTTGACCGAAATGGATGCCAAGATTATCTTGGGGGCTACGAAAAGCCCGGAAAATACTTGAAATCGTTAGGGCTAGCCCAGAATATCTTATAATATATATCCACGAATTTTTACAACTGTCGTCGTTTCTCCGCCCCCATTTTCCATAATTTACGACCATAGACGATACTACTAGATTTCTGCCTTTCATGGCTTCATTCACGTCGCCTCTTGAGCTTTTCCTGGGTCGTCCATTCTTTCTTCTTTCGGGTGCTGCCCATTTTAGTACTCGTTTAGGCCATGTTTCGTCTATCATCCTATTAACATGGCCAAACCATACAAGCTCTCTTTTTTGAGTCTCGTCTATTATATCTCTATCTAGCCCCATTCTGTCTCTTATCACGTCATTGCAGATTCTATCCCTCCTAGCCACTCTACAGCTTCTTCTCATATTATCCATTTCTGCAGCCTGCAGCTTTTTCCTATTTCTGCTATTAACATCACACACCTCTGCTCCATATGTGATCACTGATTCTACCATAGATTTATATATCCTCTTTTTTGCTCTGTTTTAAATTTTTTGACTCCATAAGAGTGAGTTTAAGCACTTTGTCATCTTTCTGCCTTTATTTATTCTATCATTGATTTTCCCTTGGCTGTTTCCCCTTTTAGTGAATGTGACTTCTAGGTATTTTATTTGGTTTGTTCCCTTAATATATGTATTTTCTAAGGGCAAGTCCTCAATATCCTCATTCCCAACTACCAAGTATTCGCACTTTTTTTCGTTTATCATTAGTCCACATTCCATATAGGTCGCCTGTAGTTTCTTTACCATGTCGATGTCTTCCGCCACAAGGATTTGATCGTTCGCAAAGAATAGGGTATATAATCATCGCCAATATCTATTCCCGTATTTTTACATTGCTTCTGCCATTTTAACAGAGACTGTTGCATATAAATCTTTGGAAGAAAGGCAGCAACCTTGTCTTAGCCCCTTTGCGGTAGGAAATTCTTTGCTTACCATATTCCCGACTTTGACTGAGGCATAGTTGTTGTTATACCATCGTTGAGTTGCTAAAATTAGGGAGGGTTTTATTTCTAAGTTATTCATCTTTGCCCACAGTTGGTTTATCGGTACATTATCATAGGCTTTTTCCATTTTTTTCGATTAGGGCTATGTGTGTTTCTCTATTTCTCTGTGCCCGTTTTTCTATCAGATTATTTTTCGAAGAGTAAATATAATCTATTCAGAATAATTGCTCAATCTGGATAACCTTGGCAAGCTGGGAGTAATCAACTTTTCTATCGGTACCGTTAGACAACTAGCGGCGCTGTGTAACTAAAAGGATACCATCTGAGGGTATGTGAAAAAGAAGGCCGCATGCACGTCTATCGCATAAACCCCTAAATGGCAGTCGCTTCTTTTTATCCGATGAGCGCCGTTCAATTTGCGTATGAGGAACGACCGCTGAAAAAATATGCTCTGCTTTTTGCTGGAAACAGGAAATCTGTTATTACTCTGGTCACTGTAGGCATAAATCTTGCTAAGCTGTGGGCCAATCTCGCTGTCTTGACAGAAGTCAATAAAGGTGGTGCTTAGCTAAAATATTGAGTTCTTACGCCCGTATGCACCGTAAGTCAATTGCGCGATTAGTTACGAAACCTAGATTAGATTACTTGTCTACTATGCACCGCAAACTGACAATTTTGACACCGTCACTGTCAAAATTATCTTGCGAACACAACCTTGCCGTATCTCCAATCTGGATTAGTTAATCTCTTGACGGCGCATGGCTAGATGCCAAAGATTAGCAAAACGCGATTAGGGAACTAGGATTAGAATCGCCAAACGGTGCATACGGGTGTTAAACGATCAAAATGAAATGACCATCTGCCTATATCGTAACCAGATGTAGCTTTGTATACTAATGCAAGTGAAGCGGTTAAAACTACATAGCAACCTACTGCTTGGGAACTGAAGTGAAAACTTCCTTTGGAAGATGCTTGTTGTATGTCCTAGAGACACTTATCATCGAATCACCATTTGAAATGTCAAAGCTTTTTGAAGTGTTCATTGACACTTCATTATAGTATTTTTTATAAATTCTACACTTCGTATCTCTTTAACAAAATATACAGTTATTGGCATATATTTTTGATAATTACTGGCATGGTGTCAACTACTGTCTATAACTACATTCCAAAGACTTTTCAAGTTGGTTTATAAATGATTAATTTTATTTAACCAAAGTACGTCAAGAGTAGAACATTTTCAACTTACATTAATGCCCTTATTAAGAAAAAGCAGAGAAGAGAGTGGCAAGAATATTATGCAAGTTGTTCTAAAGGAAACTTTTACAAATCATTACAACCATTCCTTAGAACAAGTACTTGGTTTGAAAAGGAAATAAGAAGAAGATGTATAAGAAGTTATATTAGAAGATTATGTCGTCTTAAAAGTAGTCACACCCTAGTCCCATAACATCAGGAATTGGATTAGGAGGAGACTCGTTATGCAGATGCTTTGAGGTGGGAACTTTAGAACATAGCCTACCGGAGTGTTTGCATACATCTGGAGAAGCTACACAAATATATTTCAATTTCTCTATTCATCTTGCACTTCCAGCTAGTATAGCCATATAGAATCCAAAAATCAGAGAAATTAGACTTAGTTTATAATTATTGTACTGTAAAACTAAAACTACAAATTGAGATAGAAAATTAGGTAGGAACAATATGGCACGGCTGTTCAGCCGTTGTTGAATTGGGATATAGTAAGAGACAGCAAAAATTAAAAATTAAATAAGAAAACTAAAAAATGAATAAAAAAGTGATAACTAACAAAAATCGAATACAAAAACATAAAAAAAAGAGAACATAAAAAGGGAATAAAGGAAATCAAAAACAAATACATCAAAATCAACAGTAAGAAAAAAAAAGGAGAAAATTTTAGAAAATAAAATACATCATCTCATAGCTGGGATTTATGTTCTACTGTTCTATATCTAATACAGGTTAAAATTTCCCATCGTTATGGAAAGAGGGGGAAAAATGATCTAGCCTGTTGGTCTCTGACCAGAGTCATTGAAGTAGCGAAAAATACAACTCATTCCAAAAACACGGTTTTTGGCTTAACAGTACCAACCGATCAAATAGGGTGTTTTATATACTATAGTTGTTGGCACCCTAGTAAAACTAGTTTGCCGCATATATTAGCGATTTTCGTCAATATTTTCTACTTTACTAACAGTTTCTCTGTGTACCAAATATATAAACGCTTCGCAACTATAATGTAATCAGATGTTACTAAATGTTTTGCAATAACGTAACTTTAACAAATTCTTCATTCTTACCGTCGTATTTCAGGATTTACTGGTACCTTAATATTACTATATCCATAATAAATGTGCCAATTACTATCAGATTGCCAACAGCTGTATATCCTTCCCTATCGATTTGAGGATCAAAACTATTTGAGTTGTACAACCTGTCGTACGACAAATTGTCTAATGTGAGGGTTACCTAGATGTTTGTGTTACACTGCCTACCTACTGAATGAGCCATGAATAGGTAGTACTAGTAATAGTAGTAGTAGTAAGCCCCAGTAAGCCCTTCTTGTCGTCCCCGGACATAACCCCTCAGCCACCACGACCTGCTTGTCCCTCCCTGACAAATCTAGCCGATCTTTTAACAAAGCCCAGTGCGTCGGTCGGTCCAACTTAAAAGAACTAAGGATCTAGTATCTCAAACTGCCTAGCATAGAGGGTCTTCTTCAATTCCTAATAGTGATAGGTGCCGCCTGGGGCTAAAGTCCTGGTCAAAACACCCTCCAAGTTTCTGATTGCCCATCGGCCTTGATTCCCGTAGCCATGCTGATGTGTTCAGCCTGGCTATAAAATCCTTGGCTTGTTTGCGCCTCTCATTCTGCCTCCACTGTTCATCTGTGGTATCGTTTACCCATTTTTTGAGGGTCGACGTTACCTGCTGCCTACTTAATCCATATAGCAGTTATAATATGATATGATGATGATAGATATACGGTCTCCCGTGCAACAAATAGGTAACCATAAAACGACTGCAGCATATGAAGTGTACCCATAAAAAGACGCGTGCGGACGGAGCCTGCTGTGCTCTTGTAATGTTTTAATCCCGTCAAGAAGTACCCCGCACCACGCCACCGACCAGTTCCGACTGGCCAGCTGGACTGGACTTGCAATTACAATGAATTGGTTTCCATTGAAATGCCCGTACAGCACGCTACCTGAACTGCTGTATGTCTTTGCACTCGTTTAAGGGAATTATTTTCAGAGTTCGCACCTCACATTCCTAGAAATTACTCTTCTTTTGATGTAGGAAGGCATAAGGCTGATAAATATCATAAGGTAAATCGGCTAAGCGAAATTGCTGGAAATTATTTTCAAGTTCCTCAAGTAGACACTAGAGGGCATAACTGGAAAAATTTCAAAGAATATGCAAATAAAGGTAGACTATGAATATTACCATCGATGTAGACAAAAGTTAGATTGTTTTTGTTAATAGTTCTTTACTCTACGTTGTGAGATGTTGTGGTGGGCAATGCCAAAAGAGTGTGTCCTTAAATGGCTATAACTTTGTTACATGTTAACCGAATTAAACAGGATAGGCCGTGTTTAAAAGAGCTGTTCTTACCAAATAATCTGCAGCATAAAAGTCATCTAAGTTGATCTAGGTTAGTAGCTACATTATTACGCAAATTTTAAAGTTAGAGGACGAAATTCTTAAAAAGTCACAATTGGTGCTTCATCACAATCTTTAGTAATCATTCTACTCAAGTAAGACTACTAACAATCATATTTTGACTTTCCGAAATAACCACCAGGTGGCATAGTAGGTCCCAACAACTGCTGGATTTAAGTTTCCTAATAATGAAGCTTTTAGCTTTTAACAGAAATAAAGTTACAGTACAAAATTAATTATTATTTTTATTACTATTAAACGTCAATTTGAGCTGATGACAAAGTGTTAGATAAACTCAACAAGAAAAGAGACGGGGAAACCACCCCGGTTCTTGGTCATCAAAAGAATTGGGGGAGATTTCTCCCAAATGAGCCCTTTCGTTATTCATAAATTACTGTACGGAATCCTAGGTGAAGCAAAATCTATTAAGATAATAAGGGATGGTTTACTGTACGAATCTACTTCGGCAGCTCAGTCCAAAAAGCTATTAGGAATCAAAAATTTAGGTGACATACAAATAGAAGTAATACCGCATGGCAGTTTGAACTCTTGCAAAGGAGTAGTCTACTGCAAACTACTGCTTAACTGCCCCCTGGAAGAAATTCAAAACAATCTTAAATCACAAGGGGTTACTGCGGTAAGAAGAATCAAAACAAAAATTAACGGTGAATTTAAAGAAACCCCCAATCATATACTTACCTTTGACACCCCGAACCTACCCAGAAAAATACAAGCCGGTTACCTGTCGCTACCTGTAAGAATGTATGTACCACCACCAATTCGCTGCTTCAAGTGTCAAAGATATGGACACTTGTCAGCAAACTGTAGCAGTGAACAGATTCTGTGTGTCTGTGGCAAAGAGCTGCATACAGGCAGACCATGTGAAGAACCTGTAACCTCATCGAAGGAGGAGGACAGGTCTGGTACACAGACGGTTCACTCGCTAGAGAGGGCTCGGGCTCGGGAGTCTACGGGCCCCGTACAAGACTTTCATTCCCTCTTGGGGGGCACACCACAGTATTCCAGGCTGAGGTCTATGCGATACTTGCCTGCGTAAATCGTATTCGAGAAATTGACGGGTCTAGGAGGCGGATTACTATCTGCTCTGACAGTCAGGCAGCCATCAAAGCACTGAGTGCTTGGAAAATAACGTCGGGACTGGTCCTGGAGTGCAGGAGGGCTCTTGACGACATCTCAGCTAAACACAAGGTATCACTGATGTGGGTACCTGGGCATGCTGGGGTAAAGGGTAATGAAATGGCGGATCATCTAGCCAGGATGGGATCCGGAAACAGTTTTGTGGGCCCGGAACCAGCCTTAGGACTGTCTGCAAATTTGGTTAGGAAAACAACTGGAGAGTGGATCCAGAATCAACACTCCCTGAGATGGAACAACATCTCTGGTCATCTCCGTCAGGCTCGGGAGCTATTAGCAGGGCCTGAAGAGAGAATAGGACGATTCTGTCTCTCTCTGGATAGGAGTAACTTGAGATTGTTAGCAGGCTTATTAACGGGTCACAATACCTTCAGGCGTCACTTGTTTGTGATGAGGGTGGTCAACGACCCAACGTGCACGTGGTGTGGTGAAGAGGAAGAATCCTCGGCACACATCCTGTGTCGCTGTGAAACCCTGGGTTATCACAGGCAGACTATGCTGGGCTCAAGAACCTTGGAACCAATAGAGATAAAACGGATAGGACCTAAGAATGTACTTGCCTTTGCCAAAAGGGCAGGTCTTAGGAACTAGCGCGGATAGAGGCGCAAAAGGGCCCATCGTGTGGCCTATGCACCAGCCACATTCCGTGCTGGATAGCCTCTGGTTCTTATTCATTCATTGCCCCCTGGAAGAAATTCAAAACAATCTTAAATCACAAGGGGTTACTGCGGTAAGAAGAATCAAAACAAAAATTAACGGTGAATTTAAAGAAACCCCCAATCATATACTTACCTTTGACACCCCGAACCTACCCAGAAAAATACAAGCCGGTTACCTGTCGCTACCTGTAAGAATGTATGTACCACCACCAATTCGCTGCTTCAAGTGTCAAAGATATGGACACTTGTCAGCAAACTGTAGCAGTGAACAGATTCTGTGTGTCTGTGGCAAAGAGCTGCATACAGGCAGACCATGTGAAGAACCTGTAACCTGCGTAAATTGCAATGGAAACCATTCAGCAAGATCTCGCAACTGCCCCATCTACAAAAAGGAGTCAGCAATTCAAGAAGTTAAAACCAAAGAAAAAATATCGTATGCTGAAGCCAAAAGAAAAGTCACTACGACAATTCCTACATTGAGAACAACATATGCCGAAGCAGCTGCCCCACCAGCAAACACAGACGCACAAAAAATAGTTGAACAAATAACTCCACTCATTTTAGATGCAATAAAACAAGCCCTCGCTAATGAAAGAATCCCTGCAGGGATGCTTGAAAACTTTAAAAAACCCACCTCTAGAACTCGATCGGATTCACAATCTACAACCATATCTATGACATCCGACCAAAGAAAAAGAACACGTACCCAGTCAGACACAACATCTGCGGAAGAGGACGTCACACAATCTGCAACCAGGAAAAAAAAAGGGGGTTGGCCAAAGGGACAACCTAGAAAATGATGAAGCCCTCTCCTTCACTCACCATTTTTCCTATCTAGCAATAACAACACTAATAACTCAACATGATCACAGAATACGAAAATTTGATATACTGGAATTGTAATGGCATTACAAATCATTTTACTGAACTGAGAACTCTCATAAACCAGAGGTCCCCTTTTTGCATATGCATTCAGGAAAGTCACCTGAAACCATCCATAACTGCCAATCTAAGAGGTTATGTAAACTTGAGAAAAGACTTCATATCTGAAGGCCGTGCGAGAGGAGGCGTAATAACATTTATTAAACAAGAGATTCCACACAAGCATATTCCTGTAAATACTGAGCTTCAAGTCATTGCAGTACAAATCACATATCCTACTAAACTCACAGTATGCAACATATATTTGCCGGATGGCAACTGGAGCGTAGACAGCTTAAAAGACATCTGTAGGCAGCTACCTAATCCTTTTCTATTGGTTGGAGATTTTAATGCGCACAGCCCACTATGGGGCTCACACACCTTAAGTACCCAAGGAAGAAGAGTTGAGACATTCCTAGAAGAAGAACAGCTGGTGATTCTAAATAATGGAGAAGGCACATACATGAACCTCAGATCAAACACAACTTCTGCAATTGATCTAGCAATCTGCTCACCATCCTTGGCAGCAGGCGTGCAATGGATTAGACTAGATGACCACTTCAGTGACCACTTTCCGATAAGCATAGAGTGGAGTTCAAGGAAAACTGACCAAACTGCAACAAGAAAATGGAATTTAAAACACGCAAACTGGATAGAGTACAAGCACCAATTACAGAACTTCTTATTCGACACTGAAAATGCAAACAATCAAGCAGGACAACTCTCCAACTCTATCATACAGGCGGCAGATCGCTCAATACCAAAAACCAGTGGTCACATTAAAAGGTTACCTGTTCCATGGTGGAATGAAAGGATTGCAGCTGCCATAAGAGAAAAGAAAACGGCGTACAACCGATTCAAAAGGCATCCAACTGAGGAAAATCTGATCAACTTCCTCCGGCTCCGAGCAAAAGCTCGATACGAAATTTTGAAAAGCAAAAAGAGCTCTTGGAAGAATTATATATCAACCATAACAACAGACACCTCATCCTCAGAGGTTTGGAGAAAAATCAGAGCCATCAAAGGCAGAGGTTTCCAGAACCCCACTCCTGTGCTAGATTTAGAAGGACATTTGGTGTATGATAAACAGTCGATCTTCTGCCTTTGCCGATTATTTCGAAGACATATATAGTGATGAAAACCTCAGCCTAAGCTTTCTCGCTCAAAAGTCTAATTTTGAGCAAAACAGCCTGTTGTACGAGGAGTCGCCATTAGAATCGTACAACAGGCCGTTCTGTACAAGAGAACTGGAATATGCATTGGCGGAGACAGGAGACACAGCTCCTGGCATAGATAGCATACATTATGAGATGATCAGGCAGTTACCTGAAAGCGCAAAGCTCCAGCTCCTTAATTTATATAACAACATATGGAGTAGTAATATCTTTCCAGACGAATGGAGGCTAGCTGTGATCATTCCTATCCTAAAGCAAGAAAAAGATCCAATGCTTACATCTAGCTATAGACCTATATCTTTGATATCCTGTCTGAGCAAGTTACTTGAGAAAATGGTAAGCAGGAGACTTATGTGGTATCTGGAATCAAATGGCATCATTTCAAAATTCCAGTCCGGACATAGACAGCACAGGTCGGCAGTTGATAATTTAGTGTACATGGAAAACTACATACAAACTGGCTTCATTAACAAAAAACACACTGTTGCTGTATTCCTTGACCTTGAAAAAGCCTTCGATACCACTTGGAGGTATAACATACTAGACACCATCAAACAGTGGGGGATGAAAGGTAACCTGCCAAGATATGTCCAACAATTTTTAATGAACAGAAAATTCACTATAAGGTATGGTTCACAACTATCAGAGCATCGACACATGGAAAACGGAGTACCACAAGGATCTACTCTAAGTGCTGTACTTTTCTCTATTGCTGTAAACAATCTCCTAAATAGTATCGAAGGCCCAGTTGAAAAAATCATGTATGTGGACGATCTAACAATCTTCTATAGTGGAAATTCGATAGAGGAAGTCAGCGAAGAGTTGCAGACAGCTATTGACAAATTGACCAGCACAGCATCGAGCCTCGGTTTTAATTTTTCCACTGCCAAATCACACTGCATCCATTTTTGTCGGCTTCGAACCCCACACGAGGATCCCAAACTAAAGATACGCAACAGGGACATCACATGCAAGACAACAACAAAATTCTTAGGGGTCATATGGGACAACAAATTAAATTGGAATGCCCATTTGGAGGACTTAATCACTAGGTGCAAGAAAACAATGAATATTCTCAAAACGGTATCAAATCTGACCTGGGGTGGAGATAGAGACACGCTTTTAGTGATATATAGGACATTGATAATGTCCAAAATAGACTATGGTTGCCTAGTGTATGGTTCGGCGAGAAAATCCAAACTGCAGCGTTTAGACGCCGTTCATGCTGAAGGTCTAAGACTAGCGCTAGGAGCATTCCGAACAAGTCCTATCAACGCACTGTGCTGTGAGGCCGGGATTCCCCCTTTAAGATACCGAAGGAAACATATGTTGACAAACTATGCTGCAAAAATATTAGCGCAACCAAACCACCCAAACTACCCGTTTTTTTCGGAGAACATTGATCCCGTGTATCACAATAGAGCAGCATACACCCGCCCTGCAGGCATCCGGTTCAGAGAATGGATGGAATCGGAATCTATTTCTGATGTACCAGACCTCTACAGCCTAGGCGCCTGTGAAGTTCCGCCTTGGGAATTGAGCAGGCCTAGACTGGACTTGGAGTGTCAAGAGTACAGCAGAAAGAGTGCGTCACCATTCTTGCTGAAAACTGCATTTTACAAGGTTATCGACAAACATCCTGGTGCGATCAAAATATATACCGATGGATCGAAAACGGAACAAGGAGTAGGAAGCGCCATCTATATCACAGACGCCGCATGCTCGTGGTCACTACCGCCTCAAAGTACAGTTTATACCGCCGAGCTGTATGCAATATGGCAGGCACTCCGTTTTATAGAGCGTTCCGTGTCGCGGACATTTCTCATATGCTCGGACTCGCTAAGTTCTCTAGAAGCCATGAGCGATATGTACACCAAAGATCCGCTTGTACAAAGAATATTAGCTGTTATAAATTTCCTGCATCATGAGCAAAAAACAGTTATTTTTGTGTGGACACCAAGTCATGTCGGCATATCTGGCAATGAAGCTGCTGACGAGGCTGCTAGGCAAGCAGCTCAGTCAGATGAGGTCCCTGAAGGCGTACCAATTAGATCAGATGATTTGAAAGGCTGGTTTAAAGAGAAAATATGGGAATCGTGGCAGGAGGAATGGAACGGTTGCGAAACCCATCTGACGCAGATAAAAAGAAAGGTGAAAGCATGGAATTCTCCATCAGGCAACAGAAGGGAACAAGTTGTCATAACAAGGATGAGGATAGGACATACTCGTCTGACCTCCTCGCACATGTACCTAAGACAATCAGTGCCGGAATGCGAAGAATGTGGCTGTGCAATTACAATCAAACACATATTAACAGAATGCAGAAGATACGAGGTACAAAGGCGGAACTGTCACTTACCGAACAATATCACATCCATATTGGGTGAAAACCAGGAAAATCAAAAAAAAGCGATACTCTTCCTAAAAAACACGAATTTATTTTACAAAGTGTGAATACGTAAACAAACTATGCTAACCTGGGAACAACGGGTAAATAATGCGACGCTTTTTCTCTAATGAGAAGCGAAACGCGGCTAATAACTTGAATTGTTGATGCCGCAAAAAAAAAAAAAAAAAAAAAAAAAAAAAAAAAAAGATAGAAAGAAAAATTCAATGTATAGATCTTAAAAATTAAGGCCAATTAGCAGAAAAATAAAGCAAAATAAAGCAAATTAAATTCGTATAATGTGATTTATGGAAATAATGCGTAATAGTTGTTATGATCTCTAATGCTGCCCTATACCTATGAAGGCAAATCAACTTGAATAATTTTTATGTAACAGATAATTGGACAAGAACAACTCTTTCAACGAGAACTAGCTTGTTTCATTCTGTTAGCTTACACCAAAGTTGCTGCCATTCAAATAAATACTTTTGCCCCACCACTACATCTTACAAGACAGATAAAAACAGAATTAAAAAAAAATCGAAAATTATCCAGTCTACATGACGGTAGAATTTATAATATTGCATATTTTTTGAGAAAAAGCCTTTTGTCTGATTGTTATAACTGTTACGCCCCTAGCGGCTACTTTCTGAACTTGAAAATAAATTCCAGCGAATTGTCGTAGTCGATTTACCTAATATAGAAGCTATATGATTAACGGTTACCGAGATATTGCCGGTGTCCATCCTTAGTAAGCCACATTGTACAGTACTTCCTTCGTGCCCTCAAGTTACATAATATAGCATGAAAGGGTATGTTTTTGAAAAAGTTCGTCTACTATGCTGTGGACTAGTTTGAGAAAATTATGTTTAGAGTTTGCATCGCAAATCTTCAGGAATCACTGTCCATTTCAGATATAAAAGCGTGCTTCAAGCTATATATTTGTTGATAAAATATGATAGAAAGCTATTTAGAATGAAGACTACGAGATGATAGATAGGCACGTAGTTTATAGTGTACTTCCCATATGTAGAAAATCATGTGTGTAAAAAAGTTTATCGACTATACTGCCGGTATATCTTTGCACTTGTTTAAGAAAACTTGTTCAGAATTTGCATCCAAAATACCCAAAAATTAGCCTTCTTCTAAAATAGGAAGGCATGCTGCAAGCTATGCAGTTAATAAATATACCACCACGTATGCTTTCCACCCGCGTAATCTTCTGCTTCGTCATATTGTTCTATCCTTCAACTGCTTCGTCCAGAAGCTGTCAACCAGTGATTCAGCCAATGCCTGCTCCAGCTCCTTTTCTCTTACTTTATGCAAATATGCCTGGCCTCTCTTCGCATCACCAAATGACTCGCTTGAAACTGTTTTCAGCTTTAAGCTGCGCCAACAATTCTCTCAACTAAGACTCCTCGACAACGGCCTTTTTATCTTCAGCAAGCTCGTATTTCAGGTTCTTTTTAAAAAATATACTATCAGCTTCCATCTGAGTAATCCTCTGTGTGAGAGCCGCGTCTTCGTCCTTAACTTGCTGACATCCTTTTTCCACCTTCTTCAGCTGACTCAAGCCTTCAGTCTCTTCATTCCATCCTCAAACCAGCAACTTTTTTGTTTTTTTTTTGCTAAGCTTCCTCAAGGCTACCTCGGCAGATTCATCTTGTCTCTGTCAAACTTAATCTTAATATCCACACTTCTTCACACATATTTCTGACAGTCAAGCAACTGCTTCAAACCATCCCTGTCTGCTGTAAGTTTACTCATAGTTACCTCGTTGTTGAAGCTTGGCGATACTGTCTTCGTTGTTCTTCACCTAACTCTTCATGTCTCTGTTAAACTGTTTGTTTATTAAACGTATTATGCCTTGCTTAGATTTCATCTTGTTCGCATACTCATCTGCTTCCTCTACATCCACCTGAATCTTCTCAACCTGTATACTTGTATAGTGCAGCCTACCCAAAAATGCTCCTCCTTCTGCTCATATCTCCAGCATGTAAGCTTCTCAGTACCTTCTAGAACTGTGCGAACTGGCAGGTTTCTATCGAAGAGACCTCTTTTTCTTGGAATAAATGAAGGAGCACTGATCCCAGCCTCATCACATTCTTCTACAGAGCACATCCTCTTTGTTCATTCGCATGGCTTTTTGACCAAAGCATACTGAGGCTGGATAGTCTTTTAGTGCGCTGAACGTCCAGTTCCGCAATGGCTTCAAAAAGCTGAAGAGCAGCAACGTATTCCTGTGTCACAATAGGACTGATGACAAATACTCATTTGGCTAACATTTGGACTTGTATGCAAACGTGATCAAATTCTCCTTGGCTTGGGATATCTAGATGACATCTAGACGATTCTAGATCCCACATCTGACAGTCGCGAAATCCCCAGATGATTCGATGACGATATGTACTTCCACTATCTTACGAAGCTACTGCGATCGGAACAGATCGGTAGTTTTTGACGTTTTTCGATGTCGTCGGTCTCAGAGACCGTGGACTAGCAACGAAAGATTAAGGGTTAGTGCCCATTCTCACTTCACAAAATATACAGGAGTAACTCTCCCCTTTTAAGTGAAATATTAAACAAGTTGCATATGATATTAAATTGTTACCTACCATCACTGCTACTCTAGAAAATTACTTGATGCATTAGGCCATTTTTGAGGTTGGGTTTGAATAGGTACATCAGGGATGATAGTACAATTAGAACATGTTGATTTAGGCCTCTCTTCATCACAGGGGAAATCCATGGAAGTTTTAAATGGATTGTGTGTACAAGCTCTCCGTTTAGTTTGGGAGCACACATCAGAGGCAGTGGCGTTACTGTAATATCTGTACATGCTCATGACATGCCGCAATTGTTATGAAATGTTTTAGGCCCAGTTTTATAATCGTTAGTTAACTAGTGGTTTCACTATACATGTTGTCATGTATAGGGTGCAGCACTAACCACACTTTACTCTCGATCTCAAAAACAGCGCATAATATCGAAAATTGCTTTAGACTGGTTTGTAGAGAATTTAATCCTCTTTAACTCTCCTAATAACTGAAAATGTCATAGAGTGCAAAGCAGACGAGGTATTAGCAAAAAAATGATTTTTATGACATTTGACAATATCTCAAGACACCTGTCTCGTCGCCTATTAATCAACTTACTATCGACCTTCAATCTTTCAAAGCCTACTTGAGAACTACATCCCTAAATTTCCTTGACACATGATATTCTCGTAACAAAAAAAGGTTCAAACGAAAACAGAGTCGATTTTTGAAGGTACCATAGGGCCTATCATGCCATGCTTTTAAAATATTTTTTCTGTACGTCAGCCCTTAAAGGTCACCCCGAATTTTTATTTTTCAAATAGCATCCCATAGGTTTCCCCACTTAAATAATATCCCTATTATATTTAAAATCTTGGGATACCTATGATTTTATAAGCAAACGTATTTTTTGCATGAAATCACAAGCACAATATTTAAGTAAAATAAGAATTTGCTTGATGCAAAAAGTGGATAAAAAATAAAACTAAGTGGGTCTTAAATGGTACCTACTTAATACATATTTTCGGAAACATAATTATGTCTCACAAAAATCCTTATTTTATTTATCTTATTCTTATGAAATTGGAAAAAAATTGTTTGTATCTGAAATAAAGGCAGTACACGATTTTAAATAAAATAGTGACCTCACTTGCGTAGGAAAAACTGAGGGCTGCTATTTGAAAAAAGTTGGGGATGAGTTTTTGGGGGTTGAAGTACAAAAAAAATTTCGGAAGCATGGTATGATAGGCCATTCAGATCCCTTGAAAAACCCACTTCGCTTTCTTTTTAACTGTTTTTCTTACGAAAATATTACATCTTAAATAAATCCTTATTTTATTCAACTTATGCCTATGAATTTACCAAAAAAGTAGGATTGTGCATAAAATCAAAGCGGCTACAAGATTTTCAATAAAATACGGACTTAATTTGTGTATCAAAAACTATGGGGTGCTGTTTTAAAAAACTAAGTTGTGGGTGAGTTATAAGGGTTGAAGTACAAAAAAAATAAGCGTGGTATAATAGACCCTATAGCACTATCAAAAATGTCACTCAATTTTCGCTTGAACTCATTCATGTTACGAGAATATCACGTGTCAAGAAAATTCAGGAAAGCTCTGTATATTAAATAATAACTCCCTCGAAATAGTGTAAAACTAAAAACTTTGATTTTTTGTTTGCACATGAAAGCTACTATTATGCGATAGGAGACAATTTCAACGTTATCAGTATGAAAATTACACATAATAATACAAAATATGGTAGTAGCTATTATTTTTGCTCCTTTTTACCGATTAGGTAACGTATAAATACCGAAAGTTCTGAAGCTTCACCATCATGTTCCCAATACAACCGTCCACAAAACATTCAAGATGAAACTGTTCTACATCCTCTTCCTAATCGCATGCTTCATGTTCTTCCAAATGTCGACTGTTTCTGCACGTAAGTATTGATATAAAGTGAAAACATGTTTTCAGTGGTGATACTTGAATCGCGATTGATTTGTAGAATAGCTGGCATCTAATATATTTTCAACTGTCAAAAAAATCTTTCCTCACCATGCGATTCTCTCAAAAGGTTTATGTATGAGATCTCTCCAGTGTATAATAAAAACAGTAAATGGTTGTATAGCTTAAGGGGCCTGGATACACACATTTTTTATACATACGTACTTGCCATGTAAAACACCGACTCACAATTTCTTGCATAACTCACTCTATGTTCAAATTACATATATAATATTTCAGAAGGCGATAGTTAAGACCTTATTGAGTGACAACTATTTTCGATTTTCTCAAGAAAGTTTTTTAGTGTGCAAAAAAACTCGCAATGCAAAATCATACATTCTATAATTGCCTGTAATTTAACAACCAAACACGACATCAAAAAAGGCTAAATAGCTGCACAAGCGTAAGCTTTTTTCTTCAATTTGCTCTTTGAGTTATTACTGTAAGTTTAAAGGTAACGTCAGGAGCTTGGAAATGCGAAATTCGTTTTTATGGAGACCTTTGGACCTTACCTTTGAACCTTTTGACTTTACCTTTGGATTTTTGGACTTATCTCCCCTCATCTTAGACACACACACCTAAGAGAGGGAACAGGCGGCCACGCCTCCTCGCTAACACGGGAATACGTCTTTTCTTGGACTCTCAATTTCGCGCGCTATACCCTAGACCCTTAAGAGTGTACATTGAGGTCAGCATACAGAAAATGTTTTTTGGAAAGAGAAAAATAAGTCTTAGCTTCTATACTACATGATAATAATGATTATAGGAGGCTATGTAAATTCGAAAGCTGACCTTCAATCCATACAATATACCTACTGTAAGTTTGATTGTGAGTGTAAATCAATACTGTGTAAAGCTGCAATAAATCAGACTATGGGTTTTTCCAGGCTTACTTATGCTTAGACATAAAGTAGACAGTTTACAGTTACTTAGGTATTGCAATACATGTTGCAGTTTTCGGTAACAATCAATTATGATGCTGCTCCTCAAAGTTATTTTTGGCTATACGAAATTAGAACATTAACATACTATGGTAAGACCTTTTTCCGGCGCCGCATGGTGTATGCTGTCAGCAAGGTCATGGAAATCCATTACGGTGCAAAAAGTTTATTGTTTTTGTCACTTTACCTATACCTTTAATTGCCAACTCTTCAAGACATTACTTTCTTGAACTAACATTGCGATCTTTTAACAGAAACCCAGGGGCCCAGACACATTCTACATATACTAATTCTATAAATCACTTTTCATAATAATGATTTCAATTATGATACAAGTACGTCAATAGTATGAAACAATAGCACCCAGCACCATAATATTATGAGCTCTGTGATACAGTAGGTAGAAACTGCCATTCTGCAAAAACGTCTCGAAGATTTGCCTACGTACGACTGGAATTATTGTATTTACACCTCAATAAGTAGTAAAGTACGTTGAATGAACAAATGACTGAAAGAACGAGAGAGACCTTCTGGTAACGAGAATTACTAGTGCATAGGCCTACAGGCGGCCCTTCTGTACCTCTCATTACCCTAATTCCCAAGTCCTGCCCCCTCATCATAAACATGAGGATGGCTATGGGTCCTGCCCACATTAAGTCTTCAGGTTCGAGGACCCTTGATACTGAAGAAGTTTACAATGACAAATAGTGTATGCCGATGACTCTTCCTCCTTGCCACAGTGTGCACACGTTGCCGTCGGGGCGCTTGCCACTCCCATCACATACAAGTGACGTCTGAAGATGTTATGGTCAGATAGCAGGCCCACAAGTAACCTTAGCCGACTTCAGTCCAGTGAGAGACAGAACCGGTCCACCTTGGCCAGAGAACCTATAATAAGTCCTCTAGCTTGACGGAGATTATTATTATTTTTTTTTAACAAAAAAGTGCAGCCCGGGCTCCGACACACCGAGCTGCTGTTCCATTACCCAATGACTACTCCTCACACCGTGAGGTGAGCAATCACTGGGTCCGCGAATCGTGCGCCCTAAGTAGACGAAGGGACCCAAGGATGACTGCCTTCTGCATTCTGGCGGCTAAGATGTGCGCCGCCGCACTATTATTATTTATTCATACAAGTATCAGTACAAATAAAGGCCACCTTTGAAAGTGATAACTTGTATAAAGGTATTGGCTGATAATAATGAAACATTAAATTTTTTACACTTCGTGACAGATCTAGCAGGTCTTCAGCAGCGGTCTTCAGTCCCACAGCCGGCTCAGAACCCAGGAAATTCTTCCTCGACCCCTTCATTACCTCGAACGCTAGCATAACTTGGCACCCTCGGTACCCTCATAAGTGACACCTGACGTCTTGCTGAAATGTCATCCAAGAGCTTAGTGTGAATCTACAAGGATTTAATGCTTCTGGATATCAGAGCAGATAGTAGCCTGCCTCCTAGGTCCCTTGAGTAGAGAGGCACAAGCCAAAATCGCATACATTTTTGCTTTGAATACCGTGGTGTATCCTCCAACAGAGAGGGAGAGCTTTGATATTAGCCCGCAGAACCCAGCGCGAGTAACGTACATTTTGGTCGGAGATAAAGCCTTCATTAGTAGTACAGTCAGTTCCACACATAACAGCAGCAGCTTTCCACTTCTGGTAATATTATGTACCATTTTCACTCTCCAAATAATTATGCAATGAGAACATCCGTGTCGAAAAAATGTGTGACGAGAACATCAATATTAGTTTCAGATTTTGCATTAGATAATAATTGTAGTATGGCTAGTCATATATTATTATTTTGTACATATTTATAATGTAAATTGTTTCCTTAATTTCAGAAGTACAATGGGGACATCGCTGTGGCCATTTGGTTTGTAACATGCATCAGGGTTGTGTAGAACAAGGAGGATTCCGATGTGTAAACGTATGAACTGCTAGGATACTTGACCATGAAATGACATATTTACTTTATATAGATGCACTTGACTTTGAACTAGTTCAATAAAATTAGAATTCACAGACTATACACTTTTATGCAATTGCATTCTGCCTTTGGTGACAAATTTACCTATGCCTCGAGGTTCATAGTACTGCATCTACGACCTTTAATTGTAAAATCTGTACGTAGATTATAGCATTCATAAATGTATACATAAGATGCTATATTCATAAAGTATAGCTCGTCCATGAGAATGCAACCATGGGTACGGGTATCGTCCGTACCTATCCACTAATTCTAGGGGTACGAAGTGCAACGTTAAAACAACGTAATCAATCAAAAAAAATTGTGTGAGGAAGGTCTTCCTTCAAAGAAAGATACTGATCCAATGTATTTGTTATTATAGAAGATGCTAAAAAAAACGGTCTGTCTCTCTGTCGGTTTGTCTGTTGGCATCCTTCTAGCCTCGTAATTCAGTAACCACTGCATGGATTGCGATGAGGTTTGGGTAGCAATATGCTGTGGGATCGTAGCACGCAACGCTGCTATAATTTTGAAAATCGGTGCATGGGGGGCGAAGGTAATTAGCAAAAAAAAATAAAAAATTTCAAATATTTCTCAAACTTCTTTTTTGGGCGTCTTAGGATTCCTGCGCCGTTACCCTGTAACTTAGGGATAGAAACTTGTTTCTATCATCTTGACGACCATGACAATTGGACAGTTTCGGATGCCTACCACAACGTGCCTACTACGCCGACATATTTACGAAGTCACCCGATCCTATAGCATAGAATGCATAGAAACACATTTCTAAGTTACGGAGTACCGGTGCTGATCATTTTCTACTTCCTTTTCGGGTTGGGATGAAGTTGGGGTGGTTAGAGAGTGTTGTGGTATCGGCCTAAGAAAGAAAGACCTGGAAACATATTCGGAACACCTCGAAGTACATATACAGGGTATTTTCGAGAAAATTCGAATCCTCTTGTATCTTAACTTGTTCAAATAGAATCCAGAAACATAGGAAAATATCACTTGTTATTGCAATAGGTGTTCAAATGTTGCTTGTTATTAGCCAGACAATTATATGGGCAATTTTTAAATTCCTGACGGGCAGATTGGATGAGTTCGCCTATATCCTTGTTTGGCTAATAATGGGCAACATTTTAACACCACTATTTTCAATAAAACGTGACGTTTTCGTTTTCTGTTTGAACAAGTCAAGTTATAAAAAGACTAATTCTCTCAAAAACAAGTCCGATTTTGAAAGCTCAAAACGTCAAAGTAAAGAACTTCCACATACCTTTAAAACAAGATATTACTCGATATCCCTTTTCAATTAAAATCTTCAAGAGGAAAATCCTGGGGGGCAGAGGGTACAAATGGGTGAAGTAGTTTTTGATTCAAAAGTTGTCTCCCTTGACACATATTTTGACGTATCTCGGCGTTTTTCCTTTTAGTCAGCGGTTTTCGACAAATCCGGGGTAGGAAGTTTTCAAATAAACACCGTTCATGTATAAATTGATTGAAGCACATGGTAATAAACGCTGCTCCATTAAATGCAGTACAATCGATAAAAATCAAACTTCACCCGTCATAAGGCGTGAAAGGAAGACTACATCCATACGGATCACTCCCTAACGCTGTACGCTGTCTGCAAATAAAAAAAGATGGCTCTCGTATCGGACGAAATGCGTATCTCCCTGCCGCGTCTGTCGTTCAAACGCACTGCACACTCATCAATAAAAACGCTCCGCTGTTTACAAGCTTTAGCTCTCTCCCACTCTCCCACACGCACTGCAGGCCAGAGATCGAACGATGGTATCAATTTCCCCAAAAGAAGAGATCGACCCTACACGGTACCCTACAGCACACATTATGAATACAATACTGAGCAATTCTCGCTTTGACGAGAGATGATCCAGAGGCGGACTCAGGTCATCACGATGCGTGTCGCAAGGCAGTAGTGTAAAGCGGGCTACAGACGTTCGACTCAAGGTTTCATGAAACCTGTTGCGATGCCGGAATCTACTTGATATTTTATGCACGTTTCATGCAACACAAGGCCCATTCAAATTCCGGGTTAACAAACTTAACATAACCCTTTCACAGCAGCCGCGGTACTCTGGTATTTATGCTTTGCCTACGCGGTCTGCTCAGTTGTTAAAAAAAAGAATAACAGGATGGAGTCATTTCTTTTCGTCGACGCAATACTAACTGGAACACTTGCAACCTGCTTCAGCGTCACCGACTCGGCCTCATGATTCCAGACTCTGCATCGTTGCAAGCCGCAACTGACGCCAAATACGTGATTCAGTACTACACATGCTGCTGCTTGCATCACGCAACGTAGGAGTCCCTGCCTGCATCGCAGCATTTGTCAACGTCTGTAGGCCGCTTTAGAGATGCCTCACTAGTCCGTTGTGTTGCTTTCCATCGTATCTGTGGACGGAAGATTGTGGGCTTACTGAAATATATTTTAGAAACCTGTCACTTGATCATGGTAGGGAACCTTGAGGGCTATAACATAAAAATAATTTCACTTAAATTTTGACGTTTATACAGGGTGATTCATATCAAACTTACATTTTTTTGAATGGAACCCCCTATATGTTATTGCATATTTGGATTTCTTGGTCAATTCTAGTGTGACTTTATCATGTATCATACATGGAACTTTAAACGAACTGTTTTGGCGCAAATCACCAATTTTGGTATAAGTAGGTATCAGAAAAAAATTGAATATCGCAGGGATTATAAAACCTAGAAGGCCGTGACTTTACGGTATGATCAACCATAAAACGCTTCAGCTTAGGTTAGACGGATAAACTTGAATTATCTTTATAGTTGTAGAAATTCGTAGATTAATTAAGCAAACTTCAATCGCAGATAACTTGATTTTTTCAAATGGGAATGGCTATTTTGGTTTATAGAATCAAATGTAAAATTTGATTACCTTTCTAACAACATAGGATTCTCAGTATCAATCTGTTTAGTTTTCATTTTATTTAAAATTTTTAGTCAATTCGGCGTTTTTCAATTTTCCTGTTCGCAAGCAACCTAGCAGGCCATGAAAAATAAACAAAAGCCCATTAATATGGAAGAAACCAACTAACTTAGTAGATAGCAAATGCAAATGCAAACGAACTAAAGTAGCGAGGCAAGATCATGAAAACTCCTTCCAACACATCAGCTCTAACCGAATACAACAGCGGCAAGATATCTAATGCAATGAGAAGCTGGAGTATGACAGAAGTGTTTGTTTTTCACTACTAACTATTGAGGTCTACTAGAGCTTGACAACTTTCCAAAACGATTAAAAATGTTGAAACAAAAGGAAAACTACCAGCGACTTTGGTTACAGTCTTACATCTAGAATGTAATGGGATAAAAAATTAGTCATTTCTGTTTAGTTAAGTCAAAAGTGAAGATATCTCTAACTAGAGCATTCTGAATATCTATTGAAATGATTGCTAGAATTTTTTAATTACGATATGTTGTAATTATGTTTATTTCATGTAGTTTTCTACAAACTAAATTATGTTTTACAATTCAAACAGATTGCAATTCAAGTTTCATTTTTCGCGATTTTGCTAATAAGTAGAAGTACCTACTGAAGAATCTGAAGGGTTCCAGTCAGAGGTATCATTATTTTTGACTTACGGAGATGGCTAATTTTTAATAGCATTAAATGTGAAAATTTCTTAAGAAGACATAGATATTCTACTGCTAGTAACAATCACTACCTTGCAAATATCTTGATGTTTGTCCTATATACGACTTATTACACTCACCACAAGGAATCTTGTAAACCACATTGGATTTCTTTAACAATTTTTAATTTTGAAAAAAGTTTGGAAACTGTAATAACATTTGTCAATGCAATTTTAATGTTACGATTCTTGAATATATTGATGAATCTAGGTGTGAGATTATCTACATAAGGTAAAGTTTTATAAAGGACTACAACACCATCCTGGTTATCATTATTTTGGGCGTTGTCTGATAAGGTGGTCGTTGGTAATGTGTGATTAGAAATTAGAAAAGGCATTCGAGTCTGTCCTGGTATTATTAGCATTGTTATGTTGCAAACTGATGCTAGATCTTTCATTGTAATTAAAAAGTAAAGAGTTGATGAATTTAATGGGGTAAGAATTTTCAGTTAACATTTTTTTTAATTTTTGAAGACTTTCATTCCTATGTTGCGGATGGCTCAAGCGTATGACTCTATTCTTCAATGCCAAAATAAGATTCTTTTTCATCCTAGGTGGATGATAGGAAAAATAGTTGATGTATCTACCACTACTCATTGCACAAAACATTGGTGTTAGGATTTCTGATAACAAGCATGTCTAAAAAAGGAATACTGTGATTGTTTTCTCTTTCTACAGTGAACTGGACATTAGGATTAAAAGAATTGAAAATCATTAAAATATGCTCAATTTTACCCTCGTGTAAAGCAAGCAAAAGACCATCCACATAACGTCTTATAAATGGAATGTTGAAATTGATGTTAGTACGGACATTGCTTACTAGGTCATCAAGGACAAAATTTACCAATATAGGGCTTATCGCAGAACTTATTGGGGTACCAAAAATTTGTATATAAAATTTGCTATCAAACACCAAACAATTGGAATCAAAAATGAATTTGATTACTTGTAAGAAGGATTCTAAATCAAGGTTGCAATGTTGAGAAATTGTGTTAAAGTTTCTAGTAAGTGTATCTAAAATAACTTCTAATGGTACATTAGTGAATTGTGATACAACATCAAAGCTAACTATGACATAACCTGGTGGTAGTTGGTAATCATTTATAAAAGAGCTGAAAGGAAAGGAATCTTTGATGTAATATTCATTTTCACTATTATAGGCAGATGTAAAATAATATCGTACATAGAACGAGGCAAGCCACTATCATCCCAGGAGACGGTACGTCAGCATGCCTCATAGATCATCGTAGGTATCAAAACAATTGTCGATTGGGGATATGCAAATAAAGTACAGTAATTTAACGTACAGAAAACAAATAAGCACCAGAAGCGTTGGACCAGAGTGCTGGGGAATGTCCGGCCTAGAGAGATGCTGAGACGACCCTTTCGTTCTAATACTCCAGACGCTTTCAGATTAAGCAAGAAAGAACAATGAAAAATGGTTGGTTTTATAACTGGTCATCGGACGTTCCGTGCATACCTACAAAAGATGAGAATCGATGTAAAGAATCCTCCATGGAAGAAGTGAGCTAATGCAGAGGAAACGGCTAAGCTCTTTATCATCGACTGCTCTGAAAACTGGATGTCCTATGTCCGCACTTTGTGGCACTTTGTCTGATCCCTTTGACCGGGGTTGCACAGTAAGCCTTAAGCGGCAACTATCAGGACAACTGAACCCTGACCCGATAATACCCTAAAGACACTGGCGAAAAACAACAAAGTAACATTTTATTCGGTGCCTAGTCATATAGGAATAGGAGGGAATGAGAGGGCCGACAGGTATGTTAAGAAACGTGCATAAGTCCCTCTTCTTGGATTAGGACCAACATGTGGCATGTCGTACAACATGGTACGGACAGATGTCATCAGAAAGGGTGTTAAATGAGCACCAGAAACGCTGGGATAACTTGGTTCAGACTATAGGAGGATTCTGAGGGGACTCTTGTGTTCTAATACTGCAAATGCTCTCAGATTAGTGGCTGGATTTAAAACTGGCCATTGGATATTCAGCACACGTTTGCAAAGTTTAGGGATCTATGTCGCAAATCCTTTATGCAGGAAGTGCGATCAGACAGAGGAAACAGCCAAGCACCTTCCACTATCCTGCCCTGAGCAAAAGCAGGAACTCCTATCCGAATGTAGGCCAGGAACAAAGACAGGAGAGTTTTTTTTTCCTCTGGGAGCCGTCAGCACTTAAGCCTTTAAGGCCTATTGTACTATGACTTCCCAGAGGGGGGACGGTGCACGGCCAGCACCGTTGGAATCATCCCGGACGGTTCCGGTCCCGGACGGTCCGACGGGGGTCCCCCGTCCGGGCTTTCCGGTCGATCATCCAAAGTGCCGGCCGCGTAAAAGGGGTGACATACGTACGAACTTTAAGTAGGCGGTTTTTAAGTTCGCGAACTTACTCGGCTCGACGAGGTGACACACTTGAAGCTGAAATTACTCATTTTGATAATTTTCTTAAATAAACAAAACTTTTAACAAACGCCAAACACAACAAGCGTTGCGCATCGATGGCCTGACGAAACAAGTGGAGGCTCGCTGCTCACAGTACGAGCCGAGACAAGCTACGAGCAAGATTTCAAACCAGTTAGATCGCCGGCGGTTTGCGCGATGGTTTTAAAGTACGCGTACTTAGGGTGACACACAGGCCAAAAAGGTCGTCGAGCCATAAGTACGCGTACTTGCTCGAACGTGTATCACCCCTTTAAGATGCTTCGCTCAGCGCTCGTGTGGGCAACACCAACACGGTCAAAACTGAATGCTCTGTGTATATATTCAGTCACCCACCCAAGCGCTAACCGCGCACAAGGCTGCTGCTGCCCCACTATCGAAGGCAGACGCTGTTCATCGCGCAGCCACGAGGGTCCCCGACAGGAGAGCTAAGTCTAAATCATCTCCAGGTCTGCAAAGAACCTAAGATGGAACTCTGAACCGTTTGACTGGGGGTGCACCATAAGCCTTAGGGCTGAGCGGCAAGTATTAGGGCAACTGAACCCTAACGTTCTCAGTACTAAAAAACAGAAACAACTGCAAAAACTATTGTATAAAGTGTGAACCTAAAAAACGTCTATACCTGAAATGTTAATAAATTATTCAGGTAAATGTCATCTTGTAGAGTTCAACCGTAGAGACTTCTAACGACCTTTTTTCAGCTTCTGAACTCTACCCGAACACAGGCGATAATCTTAATTAAGAGCAGATTCGTGGACGCGACAAAGTCTGCGAACGGAGGCAGCGTAGCGTCCTCCGAGCCGCTTTGGCCTTTTGTTATTTTTTCTGTGTGTATCACGTGACAGCGTCGCCGACGGCGCGGCCCATTGAAAGGGCCACGCGATGCGGAAAACTGCCGCTGGCTGGCTGCCGATGCCGGCGAAAGGAGTCGGATCCTCTTTTTCCTAGATGTAATCGATCATTCTCACTCGCAGGAGCACAATTATGTTGGATTTTCTTCCTTCCGAACCTTCTTTCGGATCGCTTTGAGCGATGCTGCTGCCTTTACCGGCCAGCCGTGATGCTGATATGGAAGTAATAAAGTACTGTTCAATACCAATCGTACACTATCGTCGAAAACACAGGATACCCTATTATTTTTACTTCCCACACCGATAGGTGAGGGGAGTATTGTGATCGCGAAAATTTTCGATTTTGAGATAATACACTTTTTGGGCGTTTCATGATGTCTACATAACGAAAATCCACGTCACTCATTTCCGTCGGTCTGTCTGTCGGTCTGTCTGTTGGTCTGTCTGTCGGTCTGTCTGTATGTCTGTCTGTCGGTCTGTCTGTCTGTCTGTCGGTCTGTCTGTACGCGTTTTTGTGTCTTCGTAATCTCAGTAACCGCTGCATGGATTGTGATGAAATTTGGGCAGCGATATGCTGGGGGGTCGTAGTAGGTAATGTTCTTATAATTTTGAAAATCGGTGCAGGGGCGGCGGAGTAATTAGCAAAACACAAAAAAAATTAAATATTCCTCAAACTTCGTTTTTAGGCGTTTTAGAGGTTCCTGATCATTTTTTACTTTTTTTTGGGTGGGGGTGAAATTGGGGTGGTTGGGGGGTGGGGGGTTGTAAAATTGAAAAATTTGTTGCTTTCATAATAGACTGTCCACTGACCCATGAAGGAAGACCTAGCGACATAAATAACTTTTTTAGGTCCATCCGAACATTGCCTTGCCTATTACAGAAACCAAAGGACTTAGAATTTTTTCTGGTGTAAACATACGAGAGTATTGCTTTAGATCCTTCTATATTGTGTTACAAGGAAACTGTTGAATTGATGTTAATGAAATTTTGACACAGTATTACTACCATGACAAGGATGGAAAACGCGTACGGTTTTTATAAATCGTGCCAATGGCGGCGCAGAAATAATAAAAAAAAGTAAAAATGTAAAAACAGCTCAAACTTCGTTTTTAAGCGTTTTAGAGGTTCCTGATCATTTTCTGCGTTTTTTTTGGGTGGGGTGAAATTGGGGTGGGTAGGGGGTGGGAAGTTGAAAAACTGAGAAATTTCTTGTATTCATAATATGCTATCCACTAACCTGTGAAGGAAGACCTAGCGACGTAAATCAACTTTTTAGGTCGATCCGAACATTGCCTAGCGTATTACGGAAACTAAGGGACTTAGAATTTTCTGTATACATACATACGAGTATTTATTGCTTTAGATCTTTTTGTGTTTTGTAACGTGGACACTATTAAATTGATTCTAATTAAATTTTGACACAGTATTATTAGCGTGGTGAGGATGCAAAACGCGTACGTTTGTTAAATATCGTGTAAGTGGCAGCGTATATAGCAATAATCAAAAAACTAAAAGTATGAAAACAACCCAAACTTCGTTTTTAGATGTTTTAGCCTGTCCATTGACCTCTGAAGGAAAGACTTAGCGGCATAAGACAATTTTAGGGGAGGGAAGGCTGCCGATGATTTGGTTGCAAGGGATCTCAGACTAAAGCTTCATGTTATGGGAAAATAATAAACTGATATCACAGTAATGTGTGGGAAGTACTGAGTCAATCAACTTGACTCAATTTTTTTTATTTGTACTGAAGAATACAAATATTGCCACCACGAAGGCTATGCCTTGTGTGAGGTATTGGTATTGAAATATACACTAAAATTTTGTCTAACCTAATTTCACTGCAACTCTCTTTGGACTGTTATATTAAATTTGTTCGCTTTTCAATGACTTGTTTCTCCTTCTTCTTCTTGACCTTCTATGGATCCATTCTCAGCAGCAGCAGGGCATTCTCTTCTATAATTTTCTTGATGATTTCGTAATTTGAACGTAAAATTTGGATGGAATGTCCGAGTGACATTGACTTGGAAACTTATTAGTTCATACAAATCGAAATGGATGTAAGACTTATATACCAAGGCGGTATAAAAGGTAGGGTGCTAATGTGGTTATTGCAAATTGCTATGAATTATGTTACCAACACTATAAGTGTACGCTGATTAGGTTTAGGCCCGATTTTATCAACATGCATATTTTAGCAAAGACTTTGACAAAGCTCTTCTATTGGATGTTATTTAGCAACAGCTCTCTCTATTGGGTATTGCGGGCTAGGTTAGTAAGTATCATCCAATAGTATTTTATCAATATTAAAAACAAAATGTCAAAGCTGGGTGACACTTTTAATCATTATCGTATATAAGTTCTATAACAAAACCATTGTTGTAACAAGTGTATATTTGTTGCAACATAGGCGATGAATGAAGTTTGCAGTTCGAGATAAAGTGTACGATCGAAATAAACATCTTTTTCAATGGCTGAAATTAGATCACAAATCCCAGTAAAAAAGCACCTAATCCTAATCGAATATGTTGAAGCAATCCGCTCCGCAAGATTCTGGGTGGCCTAGTGGTATAGTGTTCGACAGCAAATCACTGTGTTCGAAGGGGGTGTTGGTTCGAGACTCAGTCCTTTGCAAGTACTTTTTTTAACCAAAATATTCATTCTAATACTTTTTACTTAGGTTACACACATTCTTTTGTACCATCGACATACATATGTTTTTGAATCAAATTTCGTTAGACATTTCACTTGACATAGTGCAAAAGCTAAGTATCGGAGGCGGTGAAGAATTCAAAGTCAGTGAAAGTGAAGTTTATCCGTCAATATCAATCGCCAGTTGCTCTGATTGCGCAAATTAATGACGTACTGATGTTTCGCAAATTAATGACGTACCTATAACTGTTTCAAAATAGTCGCAATGTAATTATCATGCTTCCTGATTATTATTTGGCTTTTTTAGATTTTATTTCATACTGTTTTATACTGTATTGTTATATTTTACGTTTTACTTTCACGTACCTATTTATAATGATTCTGTGTAACGCAAAATTGAAACTGAGATTTCCTAATCTTTATTAGCGCCGAATATTTGGAGGCAGTAATCAAAAATAAATAGGTAAGGGTTGTTCTATATTTAATGAAAATGTTCTACTTTTAGGTAATTGTCAATTATGTCATATTTTAAGATTCTCTCGAAACGTCAAGTACAAAGATAAGTAAAAAACGAGCTACTTTGACGAAACAAAGATTTTACGTTGCATTTTTTTATATTCTTTTCATAAGCGGTCTTCTAATTTGATGTGTTCATTTTATTAGTGAGAGTTCAATAAATACGTTGAAAAACAAACATTTGTTGTGTTTTATTTATGACACCCTTAAAATTATAAGCACTGTTACTTGGATTACTATTGTAATCCACATAGGTACTGCCTTAGAATAATGTTTTAATTGGGGCAAAAATAGTAGCTTATTAACGTTGCAAATACACGACTATTAAACGTTGTCGGGCAGGGTTACAAATTGAACATTTTTAAACGTAAAATGATCGCTTTTTAAAACCGCAATGAAACATATTTATACGTAACTTGTAACGTTAGAAACCGCGACATTTGAAAGTCGATTGTACGTAAAAAAGTGACGTAAAAATGAAAAGGTGTCACGGACTAAACAACGTTTAACTACAATATGAGTGTTTACTGGGAATAAGTCATTGTTTGAATATTTCATGGTGTTATTACAAAATTTATTTTGGATATTTGTTTAATGATTTAATTACTATCCTACTAACTTCCTATAAGACACGTTCAGGATGATCATATACTTTTTTAACCCCTACACGTATATGATTTAAAGAGGGGCAATATTGTTTTTTGATTTTCCACATTCCAATCGTTGAAAAATTCTCACAGATACCCCGTACCCGTTGCTGAAATATTAGCTAGCTGTGTAACCGCATTTCAGTTATCCCCACCGGTAATAATGCCCTCGCAGCCACCGGATGGCGGTAGCATTACAACACAGAACACAGCAGCAACAGCAGCAGCAGCAGCACTGGCACACAGATCCATATATCTAAACCGGTCGGCCCCACAGCGCGATTTATGACTGCTGCTCGTAATGATTTCCAAATATTCCAAATTTAACGGACTGAACAGCGGGCGCGAGCCCCTTTATTTGTTTTCGGCTGCGTTATGTGTGCCACCCCGCATATAGGGTCCAAAAGGGGGTAAAGCGTATGCGTTCCCGGATAAACGGGTTCAATCCCACCATTCCCCCCCCGCTATATTCCTCCAAGGGGTGAAGATTGATCGATTTGCGAGAATTGCCTGCAAACACAAAAATGGTTGCTTGACGTTAGTATCCGTTACGGCTCGTCTCAGTTCCATAAATGTATGTACCTACACACCCACGTAGCATTTTGGCAACCACAACCACACGATACACCAAAATTAACGTTAAAGTTAGTGTAGAAATTGGTTATTTATGGAACGTCACACACAAGACGACCGGACAACATTGTATCAACGTTAAGCATAACTTTAGTTGTACCAAGAGTTGTTACGACGTTTACCCAACCAACTAAATGTAGTTAATCATTTGGTAATTGCAATAAGGTTTTAACAACGTTTTAGTGGCAAGTAGTGACAACTCTAGTAAAATGAAACATATTGCCGACGGAGAGTCTACGTTATACGATGCAACTGAGCCGTGGATAATTTTTCAGTTGAACTAAAGACGTTGTCGCATAGTCATTTTTGCAACTAACCTGTTTTAACATTATTATGACAACAAGGGTATTAGTATGAAGATTACAAATGATACGAGCCTTCAAATATACTGCCTCCTATTACAGGCATAAAAAACGATTGTGTCTTGTATCGTGAACAAACTTTACAGGCGCAAGCTTGTATGGACGGTTCTCGAAACTTCATTTTAAATTCCTTCAAACAACAATCAAATTCGAGCTAAAATTCTGGGGAAGAACCTAAAGAAAAAGACCCCAATAATGAAAGGGAAGTAAATCTGGAGGCAGCAGATACTACTGAAGTGGAAAAATACTATATTTGACACTAAACTGGGATGCGTTGTTGAATTAAGTATACAATTCGTTGATTTGTAGCAACTTTATTTATCAATGGAACAACACATCTCAATATCAAGATGGTAGTCACAGTTGTCAGAAAGTTTTTTTAAAGTCCCCATTCTGACCAGCAGTGTTATTTGGTCAAAAGATTTACTATTCTTTAACAATACTACACCACACTAGAGGACGCAGGTGGGTAGGCGCTTGAAAGTAAAATCAGAAACGTTTAGGAAACGAGAAACTTCAGCCTCCAGTTAAAAGTTAAATGTCGTGACAACCCAAAAATGATTGACCAAATTGGTGCAAAATGGGGTTGTTACAACGTTGTGTTGGAGTCGGCCATACAACTTGTGTGTAGTTGCGCAACTCTTTCAAACACGTCGCCACAACGTTAAATTGCTACTTGGGCATCAGCCGCCACTAGGTTTAATCGACATCGTAGAAATACAGTTAGGTACCTAAAAAAAACAGCAATACAAATAATGGAGGAAAAATCCAAATGCCGAGAGCCACCGCAGTCTTATCGACGCCAGAAGCTACTGAACGCGCGTAATGGACAGCACCAAGGAGAAGCACAACCAAAAAATTAAGAACAAGCCTAGTTGGTCCAGGACATTTTAGTCCGTAGCTGAGGCTGTTAATCAGAACTTTTCCTATTCGTCAATTCCACCTTTGACCAGAGAGATGAGTCCATCGTTTCTACTCCCACGGAAAAAGCAGTCATCTTAGCGAGGCTTACTGCAGCCAATACTACTGTAGACTTCCAAGAAAGTACTCCTACCAATATATTCCTCCAAGGGGTGAGGATTGATCGACTTGCGAGAATTGCCCGCGAACACAAAAACGGTTGCTTGACGTGACTGCTACTATCCGTTACGCCTCGTCTCAGTTCCATAAATGTATGTACCTACACTATCAGCTGCCACGAGGTTGAATCGACATCGTAGAAATGCAGTTACTTATAAAAATCAGCAATACAAGCAATGGAGGAAAAATCCAAATGCCGCGAACCACCGCAGTTTTATCGATGCCAGAAATCACTGAAGCGCGTAATTGACAGCACCAAGGAGAAGCACAACCAAAAAATTAAAAACAAGCCCTAGTTGGTCCAGGGCATTCTAGTCTGTAGCTAAGGCTGTTAGTCAGAACTTTTCCTATTTGTCAATACCACCCTTGACAGAGAGGACAGGTCCATCGTTTCTGCTCCTAAGGAAAAAGCCGTCATCTTAGCGGGGCTTACTGCAGCCAATACTACTGTAGACTTCCAAGGAAGTACTCCAACCACCACCACAAACATAAACTCGAGAAAGATAGAGGTCAAGTTTCAACTTCCTCCAAAAACTAAACGCTTAGGAAGCTACTGGTCCTGTCCAAATTCCAGCCGTCATCCTTAAACGCTGTGCCGCTCAGCTTGCACCTATTCTTTCCAAGCTCTTAGAGCTATCGTATCAGCGAGGCATGTTTCTCGCTGCATGGAAGATTGGCTGCGTACAACCCATTCCTGAGAGAGGAAAAAAAACGATCCCATCAATTATAGACCTGTGGCTCTTGTCAACGTGCATCGTGTCTAAGATTATGGAGATTGTCATTAATACACAGCTGCTGAAATACTTGGGCAACAATATTATAAATGATCGTCAGTATCGCTTCCGTAAGTATAGGCCTACGGGTGACTTCCTGAATGGACTAGTATCACGAAGTTAAGAACAATGATTTAATTGTTATAACCGCACATAGTGCATCCAGAAATGAACGTACTGCTGCATTTCGTTACTTTCTATATCATTTTGTTTTTTTAGTAATTTCATTCTAAAGTTTAAAGAAAGGAATTCAAATTCAGCCAATCAGTGCCAACCGCGCGAATCATCATTGTTGCCAAGAACAGCTCCGACTCGCAGACGGGAACAAAAGACAAGATAGATGAGCCAGCCCGCGTACAGCTCCAGCATTTCGCGTGCCATCAGAATGCGGCAACACAGTACACATATCTTTAGATTGGCTGTCCGACTTTAGGGCAGTGACGTCACAGCCCTAGGAGAATTCAAATATTTTCCTTATTTTCACGGCTTTCCTGTGCCCAAAAGAATCGGAGAAAAAAGTGAGATGCTTTTTATGACGTACTCACCAAAAAAAAAATTCATGATACTAGTCCATTGCTTATGACGCATAATTCGAATACCAAGTGATTGCTTATCTTACGGTATGAGGAGAAGCCATTGGGTAATGGAACAGTAGCCCGGTGTATCGGAGATCGGAGCCCGGGTAGCACATTTCTTGTCTTTCAGTTTGATGTATAACAGAGCAGAGTAGTCATTGCCAACCTGATATTGTGACCTAATATACAGGGTATTTTTAAAGTGGGGGCTTTTCTTTTCAGAAATAACTGCCTTGAAATGACACAGCTAATGTGCGATGAAGTAGCAGCAGTAGAATGGATAAAATGGTAAGAAAATACATAATTTACGTTCGCTGCGGAATTATAAGTGCGGTCCTGTCACATGAGTCTTATAAATGTGTTTTGAAGTTCGCGCTTCTTCGATTCGGACCATTCAAGGTTGCCTAGATTGTCCAGCTTGTCCACTATGATGTGAATGCAAAGAATATCATCTGTGCCTCTAGCTCTTTAGACGTGATAGACAAATCGACCAGATGAAAGGTGAATACGGCCAGGGAAATGATCAGCCTACACTCGCGAAGTCCGAAAGGAATTTTGACCATCTTCACGGTATGCAAATTTTTGTTGTTTTCAAAATCCAATGTAGCACGTCAAACACTCAAGAGATGTCAAACGCGTGCTGCTCCCTACATCTATGCTCCATAGTAAATTGGGTTTTTTTCTTTTTTTGTCTCTGTTTTGAGCTAATTGCACAGTGACTGCATTAGAAATGAAGACATCAGTATCAGTCAGTATCTTGATATCCCTAAACATTTCAGATTTATGTTACTGAGAAGAGAAACTCCTTTTGGCGAGTACTATACGCAATATGAATAAAGGTCACAACTCAGGAAACACCCTGTTCATTGTATTGTTCATTGCTCATAAAATAATATAATAATGACATGTAATATCGTGTAAGTCAGTATCATATAGGTCAAGTGGGGATTGAACTAATACAGATATCACATTAGGCTTGGAGGTCTGCTGAGTAATAGTGTATTGCTACATCCCACATATCATGTATACAATATTAATTAGATATATAACTTAAACTAAAATACAAAAATAAAGTTACTAATATATACTAACTATATTTACTAACCTTTAATGACGTAGTGAACGACACGGCCAAGGAGTAGTGTTTCAGAAAATATACGGGAATTGGTTTAAAGTTAAATGTTGAATTTTTCTTTTTTTTTGGATAAATGTTTTAATTTCTTTTTTACATAAGCGAAACTTATATAAATTTTAAATTTTTTCGAGGCTTACTGAATAATTGGGGCCCGTAGTATGTAAAGTATGTAAATGAGTCTTGTGTAACAGTTTTAAGAGTAAGTTATGTTTTAAAATCAAGGTTAATTTTCGACCAGGTATCTCTCATATAGCTGACGCCGCTGACGGTAAAGTGTATATGCATATATATGTATGTATTGCAATGTAACCCACGCACAAGGTCAGCACCTTCTGTGGGTCAAACAATTTATTTACCCTCTGTATTGTTGGTGAACAGATTATTATTATTGTCTAAGTTCCTCTTGCATAATTGCGGTAGCAACAAGTGTTTACGGGCTGTGCCAAGTCAACACCCGGACTATCATTGATCGGAATTTAGGAAGGATCGCACAATATTACAGGTCTTCAGGATTATAGACTTTTGGAACACTTCGTGTAACTTTTCGACCAGGCCCAACTGTTGAAGGTGTTGACATAGTGAGGGGGACAATTGTGACTTTGTTTTGTTTCCAAAGTCATTTTATTTCCATGGCAAGGTCCGTGTATTTAGATATCTTCCCAGCTTAGGTGTTTTGGATATTCACATCATTGGGAATGGCAATATCTATCAAATCGGTAATTTTGTCGGCCCTTGACTGGAAAACTATATCTGGTCTATTGGCTGGGATAGTCTTGTCTGTATGTATTTCAACGTCCCAGTATAGTTTGTATTGATCGTTTTCGAGTACTGATGTCGAAGTGTAATTGTAATACGGATCTGTGTTTTCTATTAGTTTGTTTGTTGTGGCTAACTCTTGGTGTATGACTTTGGCCGCAGAGTTATGTCTGGCTGTATATTCGGTACCGGCAAGAGTTTTGCACCCGCTTGTTATGTGATCTATTGTTTCCTTTTGTTGCTGACATTTCTTGCAATTATCATCTGTTATGGATGGACCTTTAATTATATATTTTTTGTAGTTTCGTGTTGCAATCACTTGGTCCTGGATAGCAAGCATGAAACCCTCAGTTTCTGGGAACAGCTGGCCATCCTGCAACCAGGTGTATGACTGTTCTTTGTTAATGTGGTCTTGGGTGAGACGATATCTATGTTTGCCGTGCAGTGCTTTCTGCGACCAGGTGTTTATTGTTTCTTGTTGTGATTGGATATGATTGTATGTGTCTGCTACGTGATCTGGACTACAGAGGTTAAGTGGTGTATAGTTTTTGTCTGCTTTTACTATTGCCTTATGTAAGTTAGTTTGTTTGGTGTGGAAGAAATGTCTGAGTGTTTGTATTTGTGTTGTGCGAAGTGACTTTATGTCTATAATTCCTCTGCCCCTTAGTTTTTTGTCTATGGTAAGCCTCTCCTTGCACGCGCTAGGATGTGACATTCTGTGTTTTGTGAGTTCTGTTCGTATAAGTATATGGATGTTTTCTATGTCCGTGTGTGACCACTTGATGATGCCAAAGGAGTATGCGAGTACTGGTATCGCAAATGTATTAATGGCTTTTGTGAGATTCTTAGAATTCATTTTGTTTTTCATAGTTTAATGAGGCGGTCTTTAAACTCTTGTGGTAGTTGTGCCTTGACTTGTGTATGGTTTATCTTAACGTTCTGATTGAAGCCCAGGTACTTGTACGTTTCGTCCTTATCCATGTTGTCCAGCGGTTGGCCAGTTACTACTTCCTTTTCGGGTTGGTTTTTCCATTGGCCTTTATATTACTATATAAACGATCAATTGTTTAGCAGTTGTCTCGAATAATCATACTAACCGGAAACTGTAAAACTACAGATGTATCTGGGCAATAATACAGTTGATTCTTCCTAAGGAGCTTAGCGTCGTGTTTTAATACTCTCCGTCGGAGCTGTGTGAGACTAGTCGACAAAACGCGGCCATCGCCGTCGTGCGAAGCCAGGCAGCCTGGCAGACCAGGAGTATCTCTCCTTAAAATTTACGACCCGACCGAAATTAATCCTGAAACGCCAGGCTAACGCGACGGCGTGTTGTCCAATAAAAGCTCGACAGCAGCCCGACTGCAGAGATGCCAACATTTCGGAGTAATTGCGCCAAGATTTTTTTTTCTCCTAAACAACTTCGGATGATGAATCCGCTTTAAAAACCCTCACCTAGCGAGGTCACACTCAATAAAGCTACTCTACGGTAAGTTCTGGTACCAATTCCAAATAATGGCGTTAAGTGGCCTGGATACACACATTTATACATACGTGCTTGCCATGTAAAACACGGATTCACAATTTTTCCCATAACATACTCTATTTTCAAACTACATATATAATATTTCAAAAGGCGATAGTTGAGACATTGATGATTGACAACTGTTTTCAATTTTCTCAAAAAGGTTTATTAATGTGCAAAAAACTCGCAATGCAGAATCATACATTCTATAAATGCCTGTAATTTAACATCCAAACACGATGTCAAAAAAGGCTAAATAGTTGCACAAGCGCAAGCTTTCTTCTTCAATTCGCTCTTTGAGTCATTACTGTAAGTTTAAGGGTAACTTTCATTTTTATAGTGACATTTGGACCTTTCCTTTGGACATTTTGACCATACCTTTGGATTTTTGGACTTATCTGCCCTCATCTTAGACACACATACTGGAGAAAGGGAACATCTGGCCACGCCTCCTCGCTAACACGGGAAGACGTCTTTTCTTGGATTCTCGGATTTCGCGCGCTATACCCTAGACCCTTAAGTAGTGTCGCGACTCAGTCCTTTCCGCACACTATCGGTGCTAACACAAAAATTTGGAGTTACTCTATCCCTCAAAAAAGTAGACAATCATCAGGGACTTTTGATTTCCAACAACGACACGCTGTAACCATTTCCTCTACGGTAGTCATGCGATACTACAATCAAGTCCGTAGTTTCAAAGTTAAACGTTATAGAATTATAATATGTATGTATCAGTATTCCACAGATGTAAAATTCAAAGCCAACATTCCGATAGGTCAATTTTTGTCGTGCAATGCAATGTAGGGTATTTTATGAGTACAACATTTTTAGTTTTGAAGCCACCCACCATCCCAATTTCACCTCCTTCCAAAAATACCTGGAAAATGATCAAGAGCTCCTGAAACGCTTAAATATAACGCCGAAATACGAAGTTTGGAGGGGTTTTGGTAATTTTTGTTTTTCACCACTTTTTCCTTCGCCAATGCACTAATTTTCAAGCAGTATCACGTACTACCACCCACAGTACATCTCTACCCAAAATTCAACACAATCCAAGCAGCGGTTGCTGAGATTACGCGGCTAGAAGGACGCCAATAGGTACACATGCCGACGGAAATGAGTGACGTGGATTTCCGTTGTAGATATAGATATCATAAAACGCTTAAAAAGCGTATTATCTTAAAATCGAAAGTCTTCGCGATATCAGTACTCCCCTATCCCCTAATATTGGTGTACGAAGTCATGCGAAGAGCGATCAGAAACCGCCAAATCGCCTAAAAACGAAGTCTGAACTGTTCTTATATTTTTAGTCTTTTGATTATTGCTGCACCGCCACTAACGCGTTTTCCATCATCGCCATGGTAATAATATTATGTCAAAATTTTAATGGAATCAACTCAATAATTATCGGGTTACACAATGCAGAAGGATTCAAGGCAATACAGTATGTGTACATTAGAAAATTTCCTTGATTTCCATTAATTTATCAGGGCGATGTTGGGATGGACCTAAACAAATTATTATGCTGTTAGGTCTTTCATTCACCAGATCAATGGACAACCCATTGTGATCACACACATTTAAAATTTTTCATCCCTCCCCCCCCCCCCGCTCAACCGCCCCAATTTCACCCCTACCCAAAATAAAATATAAAACTATCAACGGCATTACCTACTACGACCCCACACCATATTGCCTTCCAAAGGTCATCACAATCCATGCAGAGGTTACTGAGATTACGAGGCTAGAAGAATGCCAACAGACAGACAGACAGACACACGGACGGAAATCGAAAATTTTAGCGATCGCACACACCTATCAGTGCCGAAAGTAATAGTGCCGACTTTACATGAAAAATTCAAGTAGGTAATGCCGATATATCCAAGTGCAATGCATGCTACAGTCAGCGCTCCTGTATCAAAAATGATACGAACGTGGGAAGTCAAGTTAAACTATTATCAATCTCAAGTAGCATAATCATTCATTCATAGATATGTGGCAGTATGAAAGTAGGAGCAATGTAGTTTAGTCAGTTGAATTATGATATATCCTTTCCCTATGTTGATATTGTTCAAAATCAACAGCGAAAGAGGCTTCAAAATGATTCTTTAATCAGAAACGATAGATTAGTAGCAGACAGCTATATAGTGAAGCAGCTAAGGGCACTACTGTTCCTCAATATTCGAAAGTCCCTTAAGTATTGTTCTGTGTTTCACAGTCATTCGACATATATTCGAAAGTCCTTCAAGTGTAACAGTCACTTGAGTAGCACTCAAGTAACAAAAGGTCAACATGACATTTCGTTGCACTCAAGGCGATTTAGTAAGTTAATCTTTGAGTAAGCTGTTGCCATTTCTGACTGCTTCTGTCACATCAAGAAAAATGCCGGTAAAAACGTAAAATACTGGCACAAAACAAAAACATCAAATGCATATACATAAGCACATCAAATTGACTGGTACTACGTTACAAAATCCCATCTATCCAGTGAGCAGATGAATTTTCGAGGATAGTCACGTGATTTCAGATGTTAGGGATGTTGGAATATTTATGAAACGGCAAAGATTTTTTTGACAATTTTGACGTATCACATAACCTATGCTGTTTTCTCAGAGTCACTAAGCCTTTACGGGAACGGTGATTTGGAACCAGATAGATCAGTTATATGTCAAACAGCTGTAAGTGGGATGTGATTCAGTGGAATAAAAAACAGATGGTTAAGCAAAGCAGCTACTGATCTGAATCATCCGATCGCAATCACTTACTGTTCAAGAGCGAACTGACCCTATTTCTGACTGATCCCGGATCACTTTCCGAACGTCAGGATCGGTGATCTAACTGATCGGGTTAACCCGATCATAGTTTACCTAAAAGCCTAGAGTGTCAGAGTAGTCGTACCCGTTAGAATGTCAATGCATACAAATAAAGCAGAATAGGTTATGTTAAGTTGTCAGTTATCAAGTGAAAAATATCTCTAGACAGTCTTGACACAAAGGTCGCTAAAATCTCAATTTGATTTCCGAGCAAAACGATGACATCCATGGCGTCGCAAATGCAATAACGGAACACAGATTTTTGTTGGCAGTTTGATGTTGAGTGAATACTGAAATGCTACAGAGCGAATCGAGGTCTTTGGTGGGATTTTGGAACGTAGTATTATTTAACGTAAAAGAATATAGCTAAATGTTTTCTCTTCCTCCCGTAAGTGTTGATTATGGAACATGTGCCCAAGAACACACTTGGGTATCATGTGCGTAAGGTACTCTCAAGAGCACATTTAAGAGACGATTATGAATATGGCCCCTAAACATCCGCAAGAAACGAGATTTGAGGGACGATGGCAACAAACAGATATCAGATACATAAATTGAAGTGAACCTCTATTGTATGTTCTAATGCCCTAGAGGAAGTACAGCTTTCACATTTATGTCTTATAGAAGGTCTTGCATTCGAAGTGAGAGTAAGTGAATTTACTCGAACAGTACAAATAAAAATTGAGGTGCCTTTGCCACATATATTCAGCAATGCACCATAATCAGTGAGTATAAGCAAAGTCCCAGGACACTTAGTAACTCGTGACCTGGGTTTACGCCAGGCAGCTTTTGACCGGAACTCCCTCTGTCAGACACTATTATAGATGGATATGAACCCCCTGTCTGAGCGACAAACGCTATGTGCAGATTTGATCTAATACTGTATGACACTTGGCAGTGATTCAATTTTTTTGCTAGGATACTCTAAAAAAAAAAATACAGAAGTTAATATGGTTGATGTTTGATTGCACCGATGGTTTTACTGGTTAAGATGATGGGAAGTAGAATCATAGAGTTATTTACTATAGTCAAGATAGATAGCTGTGAGTGTGTTGGTCGGGACATAGTCGTCTGAGGAACCATATGCGGAAGTTGGGTTTTGAACAAACAACAGATTGTCGCTTCTGATGTGTGGAGGACGAAACAGCGGAGCATATTGTGTGCTCCTGTCCAGTACTGGAGAGAGCTACGTTCTAGACTTTTGGACTTGTCCAACTGGAACCTCATGACCTCAAGGAAGTTTCACCCATCACGGTCATCGCCTTCGTTAAGAGGTGTGGATTTTATGGTTAACTCTAAATAGATGTGAGTCACAATGGACACCAATGAGTCGCAGTGGAACGACGCATAATCGGCCCACTTACTTTCAACCTAACTTAACCTAGTTAGAAGTAGCATAGACTGCGAATTCTAGTTATTCCATACGGTGTGATATTCACGTGCAAGACAGTACCTTCTGTGAGTGAGGACCTTCATTTATTTACGTAGAACTGTCGAATAAATAAATAATCAATAAATTAAAACAAAAAAACTTAAAAAGTTTTTATTTAAGTGTTAACTATCAACTTACAGCCTCATTATACACAATTTATATGATCATAAAAACTTTTCGCGAGGTTTACGTAAGTACCTATAAGAATTCAATTAAACTGAAATTTTAACACAGTTAAACTTAGCAGACCAAGTTAGTCAGTTGAATAGGTACTAGTTAATTTACACTAGTAAATCGCGCAACAAGCTTTTATGATCATATAAAATGTGAATAATGAGGCTATAAGTTCCTAGTTAACACTTTGAAGGAACTTTTTATTTTCTTTTTTTTAGAACATTTAAATAAAAGCTTTTTTGAAAAAGTTTTTTGTTTTAATTTATTTTTTACTTTTTAGTTATTAACTTGCATTGATATCAAAAAAAAGTTATTTATTCTCGGCAAGCCCTTTTATTTGATACCCGCATTACAGAAGGGCATTAAAAATAACTATTTCGCCATCTTGGATGGTCCGCCATAGTTGATTTAGAATGACATCACATTATTTTTCGAGTCACTCTCAGCAAGCCCTTTCATTTGATACCCATATTGTAGAAGTGCATTAAAAATTGCTATTCCACCATTTTGGATGGTCCGCCATATTTGATTTAGAATGACGTCACATTATTTTTTGAATCACTCTCAACAAGCCCTTTCACTGTGCAAAGACTTTCTTCTCTCAGATCGTAAACAAGGTTCACGCAGTGATAAAACGACTCATCGACTTAGAATAGTATATTTTCCTCAAACTCTTACAACAAAGCGCATCGTATTGTATCTAGAAATACATATTATTTGTCATCATTTAAGGTGGTTCGTCACGTTTTCGTCACGTTTTATAAACGGTTTATATTTCCAGTAATAGCTATTTTTTATTGATGTTATATTGTCATGCCTTCTAAGAGGGTGTATTTCGTTGAATGTATATAGTTTTTTCGAGGATTGTGGGTATTTTTTGTACTAGATTTCTTGAATTTTATTTCAATAATATTTCAAAATGTACCGATACTACAACTTTCTAATTTTGTTCTTATAATTAGTGACACAATATGTCTCGACTGACGCAAAGCTTTTTTGAAAAACTTGATTTTTCAAAAAGATACTTTGCTTAGTTTTTTAATTTATTTCTTTTTATGAAATTTCTGAGCGTAGTACAACGCAATCCTAGATATTCAATCAAATAAAAAAAACTTTTTTTCGATATCTCTAATAATAACGGAAAGATTGATGAAAAACTATCAAAAAATCGGTTCCGACACGCCTCCCACTGATCCGTCCTACTTAGAGTGAGACAGATAACTTTAGGCCGGCCGATAACAAGAAATAACCGGCCTTGTTGCCAAACTGTCAAAGAGAAGGATATTCCAGGAAATAGTTACTGGAAACGTGTTTATGAGTTATGTGCCGATATTATGTGATAAGCGATGTTAGTGATGTTACCATATATAGGTACATTATTGTCTACATAATATATTCACATAGCAATGTACGATTGTTTGATTTTTTTCATTCTATCTGAAACCTGGAAAACACTTATACCTGTGCAACTATCCGCGTGCCACCACGGTATCTTAGACGAATAGCTAAAGCAAATGATATATCGATTCAAAAAATGATACATGAATTAGTTTTAGAATATTATTGTGGCTTCCTAGCAAGTTGAGCGGTGCCCCATGGGTCAAATAATAAGAAATCATAGTTACTTCCAGGCGAGTCTTTGTTTGAGGGATGTCTCGCGTCGCATCGCCGCCGCGCGGCGTCGGCAGACGTATGGCGTGGAGCGGCACGAGCGGCCCGCGCGGCGGCTTTCGCAAAGCGTTTGAGGTGACGCCGCGCCGCCAAGAGCGACCCGCCCGTACGTAACCGTGGTGGTTACAAAGCTGCCGCCGCGGACCCCTTTTTTATATGTAGAGGTAGTGCTGTATACCACAGAGATAATTTGATTTTTTGCTTGCAATTTGTAAATGCTGAGACATATATACATTGTCTTCTATTCCTCTCCCGAATATTTATTTAGTTTTCTGGAGACTGTTCTTCAGTGTTGGTATTAGCGGTTTGTCTGCATTTACCCGTAGTTCGCCTTCATTGTTTCATTGTTGCTTCATTTATTGATCACTTTAGATGTTCTCCTGAATATTCTCAGGTCACTGTTCAGATTTTTCATTTGTTTTTCTATTTGTTCATATTCGAGTGCTGAAAGCTTGAATTTTTTGGCACCTCAGTTGTTGATAATCTTTATGTGTCCTTACTTTACGAAACGTTGTTTTAACTTTTGTTATATAGGTATCATCATGAATTGAAGGGTTGTAATCTTTAAATTCTAGCTAACTATTTCAGGTTTTACTTTTATCAGGAACATAAATGTACTGCTGAAATTAATAAATCTGATGTCATTCTTGCTCGGGCCACCAGAAGTTGTAGTGCCCGATGCATTTTTCTAAACGCCACATGCATCATAAATGGGATCGAGCATAACGACGGGCTAAACGAATTTTGCGCACCGTATCGCAAATATCTTTATAGTTGATTAAACTCTGAAGAAAAAAAATAATAAATAATAAATGAATAAAACGTAGGTATACCTAAAGTAAAATGACTGATTCGCTTTTCCAATATATATTTATATTATCTTTCAATTTCCAAATAATGTAAATTTCTATAGACTCGCATTATTTGCAAGTATACATGCCGGTAAGGGTGGGGGTACTAAACGCTATCAAAATCGGTCCAGTAGCTAGGTACTGAAATTACGATAATCATAATACATTATAATAGTCCGCTGATGTTTGTCCACATCCACGTCCACAGGTATATCTTCAAATACAATGGTCGAGTGGGCCTGTTTTTTTATCATAAGTTCTATATGAATACAAAAATGGTTGCAACTCGCCCCTCAAGCAACTCTCCCGGCGATCCGCCATCCTAATTATTAATATGCTCCTTACCGAAAAAAACTAAATATTATTAGAAACCCCTAAAACGCTAAAAAAAGAAATTAGGAGCTGTTCTGGTAATTTCATTTTCCGACAGAAAATTGTAGCAGCGCAGCGGTTACTGAGATGACTCCACAAAACGTCAAAAAACATAATTATCTCGATACGAAAAATGTTTCGCAATTACAATACTTACTCATCTCACCTGTGTGATTGTGTGGAAGTAATAAGTAGTAGGTAGGTATACAATAAATATGTTATGCTAATATGCAAATGTATTTTGCTCCTATGACCCATCACCAAGCATCTCAATTCATTTTAGCTCTTTTTTACCTGGCTACATAGGTACATATTTTCGAATTAGGTATTCATCATCTTCTTTGACCCATCAGCCAAACAGCCAGAATTTGCATTTTATACATTCTTAAAAATACTAGGTATTTTTTTTACTAATATTCAATTTCATTTTTAACCACATGTCACACCCTGTAAAATGTTTTCAAATCGCTATCGTACATAACCAAAATAACCGTCAACCTTATATCTGATGAAATTTTCAAACTTCCAGCAAAGACATACATGCATACATCGAAAAAATTTATCAATAGTAACAAAATACCAATTATCCGAAAATAAGATACACCAACCCTCCTGTATAATGCCCACTTGCGAAATAATACAACAGTTCCTAAGCCTAGCCCTTCCCCAATTCAAAGTTTACAGATTACTCATATGGTCATATCCCAAATGATGGAATACGGACGGCCACGTGTGCTTTTTTTTACTGCTGTTGCTTGGCCTTTGAGGGACAAGCCGGCAGATTTTTTGTTGCCGGTACGGGTGTCGGATGGGTGTCCACAAAGGTTATCGGACAAGGGGATCCCGTCGGGTGCTTCTTTGAGCATCCTTGGCAACGTTGCTGTCGCGGCCATGGCTCTTTTCTGTATTTCTAGCAGAAACTAGGAGGAGCTTCTAAATAAATAATAGTTGTGTACAGATGCTGCCCTCTCGCGGATTTAGCTTACTAGACAACGTGATGAACCACGTTAAACGGCAGTTTCTAACTTGGAATTTGCGCTATCCTGATATCCACTCATTTTCGTAGATTTCCTTTTATCAGACATCATGGAAACCTTAAGCTAAACTAAAAACATAGACCTACTCTAAGCACAACCTTAAAACTGTGTTGGTGATAAGAGTCCACTAACAACACAAGTTTATCCCTATTACTTTCCCAAAGTCAGTCCAACACCCCAAATGTTTCTTTACAACTTATTATGGGAAAATCCTTCCCGCGGATCTTTTTTACCACTTACGTCGCGTCACAGTCATATACACCGGCTGTCCGGTCCACCCTTCGTGGTTGCTTGGTGCACCAGCGGTTCGATAGCTACCCCCTAACCTCATGTCGATGTCGCCACCGTCGTCGATACAACCTGGTGATGACCACTGCGTAGGTTGTATAAATGAACTCGTACAATTCGATCCAGAATCTCCTGTGACTGCTGCCAGATTCCTGCTCACACCGCAAGCCTCTAGTTGAGCGCCACATGCAAAAACTCTCTTCTCTCAGGTGGTCAGGTTCATGCAGTGATAAAACAACTTGCCGGCTTTGAACAGTATATTTTTCCCAAACTCTCAAATTCATCATTTGACTAAAAATGACATCAGTGGATCTATTGTTAGTGATGACATTCCTCTTATTAGATTGTCATTTCCCTTATCATCAACTGGGCGTTCTCATATCAATATGGACACCCATATTGTAGAAATGCATTAAATAGCTATCCTACTATTGGACTTAGAACGACATCATACAGCTTATCATGCATTGTCATCCGAACTAAACGTGTACACAAAATTTCAGCTCAATCGGTTGGAGATATCTGCTCCAAAATTGAGTTGTAAGAATCCACCCGAACAAGCGTACATACATTGCAAGTTAAATAAATGCTTTTAAATAGGTAATAACAACGGACTCGATGAAACTTTGAATCGTACTTCAGTATTGAATAATGATGCCTACTGCAGTTCATCAATCAATTTAACGTAAAATACATTTTTCTGCGTTAAGACCATTCTCCAGTTTGTTTCGTTATCTGGACCTGCAATTGAGCGGTCCGGATTATGACTCATATCTGAATGGGCGGCTTGTCAATGGTATAAATGCAGCCACCGCCGCACCGCGCGGCGTGTTCTGTATTGACCATGATAACAACGCTCTGTCTCTGTCGTCCGACAAAAAGCCGGACTTAGGTGAATCCGGCGGCGGTAGAGCAGCCGTAATTCTAGCATTCCGGCAAGCGAGGCGGCGGCACAATGCCCGGGCAATTTGGCCGGCTTTTGTCTCCCGTCAAAGTAAAAACAAACGCAGAATGCGATGCAATAATGACGATGGCGATGGCAGTAGCGATGCAGTCACCGCCATTGTCGGGGTCCTGATGGTAACATCCTGGTGCCGACAAAGGTGCATTATCAAGCAGCCAGGGTTGTAGTGATGCAAAGTAGTCAAGTAACTATTACTAAAGGTAACGAGTCCTTCATTTCGGAAAGACTCGTTACTCTCGTTACTTTTGCTCTCGTTACTCAGAGTCCGATACACAGTCCTGAGCCCGCGCTAACAGTCACTACAATCACGCCACGCCGTTCGCAACCAGTAAATCCCAGGACTTCACCAGAACGTATTGGACCGGGAATGGTAGACATTATTCAGGATCCATAATACATACAGAATCACATTATCGATAGTGGTGGTTTAAGAGCGTTTTAGTTTGATTTTTGTTCTATCAGTTTTGTTTGTTTTGTTGTCCTTGTTTTCGAAGAAATGTTTTCATACTGTTTTTTAATAAAATATATATCTTTGTATTATAAATACCTCCTAAATATACTTGTCGATCTCAATGTTCTACAAAATAACTAAACTAAGTCAAAAGTAGCGTGATCAACCGTTTAAAGTAAACTCTTGAATAATATACGTATCTAAAAAGTAACAATGATTTTATGTTTTCATGACCGTAGATTTCAAACTTGTTTTTTTCTAGTGGTATTGCGGTCAATTAAATGAAACAATATTCCTTTCCACGACGTTTCGGTTTATTATATCTAAACCATCGTCAGGTGTAACAGAACATTCTGTTCCCTGAGTCTCAGGGACGGTTTTGCTTAAAAAATATGTAACAAACTAAAGCAAAATACACCTGACGGTTGTAATTCTCAAAAATTTGGCATAATCATAATAGGCTGTGTCCTGTGAAAAGAAATACCTTGCGGCATAATACACTTTTTTAGGTCCATCTGAACATTGCCTTGCCTGTTATAGAATCGGGTCTTAAAGATTCCTGATGTAGATATACATATACATACGTGTATTGCTTTAGATCGTTCTGAATTGTGTAACCTGAAATGCCCAATTGACACGTATGGTTTTTAGAAGTTTTATAAGTCTAAAAATGAAAGATCTCAAACTTTCAAGGGTTCCGGATCATTTTCTACTTTTTTTGTTTTGCTAGGGATGACATTGGAGTGGTTGGGTGTAGGAGGTTGTAAAACTGAAGAATTTGTTGTATTTATAATAGGCTGTCCAATGACCTGCGACGGAAAGATCTAGCGGCAGAACACAGTTTTTTTGCGTAGGGCGGGCGATGATTTGGTTGCAAGGGGATCTTAGGTTATATTATATATTAAAGCGCGCTGAAGAACAGCGGTAGCCATTTTGTTTGATGTCTAAGCTTTATTCTCTGTATGGCAGTTGTGTGATTTTAAGAAGCTACAAAAAAGCTCATGGACTACAAGGTGATGTTTATGACATGTGAATTTGTGTATAACCGTTAACGTATCATACATCCGTGTGTTAAATAGATACTAGGCGCATTGACATCTCTGGAGGCCATGAACGCGTTGCTCAGTGCAACAACGGGCGTTCGTGAGCCTTTGCAAACCCAAGAAAATGAGAACATTCAGAAAATGCTCATGTCACGCCTCTTGATATTTTTTATTATATTACTCGAATGATCAGGTCAAGGAACATTTGTCACGCGGAATGTTAAGATTTAAAATACGTTCCAAGTACGGCGAATGTCCACAGTGAGAGTAAAATCTCATGAGATGTTTGTTTCAAGATAAATTTATTTCAGACATGTTTCCAAATAACATGATATATTTCTATAAGACACGTGAAAAATGAATTTTTTGTTTCATGACCCAAGCTATCTCTGAATGTGCTTTAGACCAAAAATATGACGAGATTTCAAAAAAAGGGGTAGAAGAAGGACTGCAGCGTCTTGCCTTGTGGATAAAATATATAGTAATAAAATAATAAGGTTGTATAGATACCGCTTAGCTTAGCTTAGCTTAAATTTAAAGGACAGAATACAAGAATATAAAGAGAGCTATTAGGAGAACTATACTGCATTCACTGAACAAAAGGAGCAAAAAACTATTTCAAACCCATATTTTGGGGCTTTACTCGGATAAATCGAACTTAATTTTTCTGTTTATAATAACATCACTGCTCTCAGTATGCAGCTTTGTAGACGGTGTGCATATAACCCTTGACCATACAGTAAAAATTTACATATTTTGTGCATGGTTACTCAGTTTGTTCGGTGGATAAGGTATAGTGCTAAAATATATGCAACTTTCTTCGAGTATCTACCGCTGATTTTCGTGCTAGAAGAAATAAAATTTGAATAGAAAAGTAGAACACAATCATATATGTGGGAAATGTAATTCCTTCATCACTCCGCCTCTCACTCTTCAAAAAATAAATAAGCTCAAAGGTAAACACACTAGTGTGACAACATACCTCACTTGCAGTAAGTGAACTAAATATTTCACACGAAACACCATGCATATGACGTATATACGTTGAGACTTGTTCATGAAACGTGAGATATTATTTCGTGAGACTTTTGACTCATTTGACTTGTGACACAAAAATCTCACAAAAAGGTTACATTGTGGATCCGTAGGTTGAAGTTGTAAAGCCAATACATTCCAGAAGCGCTCCACATACTACCCCAACCTTCCCCAGTGTCGGTGGCTTTGATCGGACACCGTCCCCACACTATCCCCAACAGTCGCCCCGGTAAGCAGCTGTCCGCCGTTTTTGACAAGGGTTCGCCGCGCCAACTTCATTTTCGTATAATGAGAAAGTCACCACGGCCACGAAGCGACGCCGACGGTGAGCCACACTGCGTCCGCGGTTTTGCTTGTATTCGCCGTTTTTCTTTTCCATATCGGTGACTGACGCTGCACCGCATGGATCGGTTTTTGTGGTTCACGTCACGTCAATTTTGTACTTCCACAATCTGACGTGCGAACGACGTATCATAGGCTGAGGGACGGGGTTACATGCAGCAACAAAGTCGGTGTCGCTAAAATGGTATACCAGTATACAGCGACACTGATGCTGTCATTTCTTTCAAAGGTAGAATTTTATAGCACCCAACATAAGACGTGAAAGCCTTATCTTTAGCCCTTAACTGGTCGGGCGTAGTCTGATAAACTACACAGGGAGAAATAGTGTTGCGTTTCCAATTGGTTGTCAGTATTTGGATGTTTTTCCATTAAATACATTTGCAGTTGTTTCAAATGCATGTCATTGAAGGAATTCAATCCTTATACTTGAAGTAATCAGAGGTACGCCAATAAATTCAAAATAATTTTATACTCGTTCTAGCGATATGTATAATCCTTCTAATACCAGTATTGACATATAAAATGAATCAAAACATCCTTTTGCTTTCGAAGTTTACCCTATGTTTCATTTAGGCAAAGCATTCGATGTACAAAAATTATTACAGCAACAGTAGTCCGTGATAATTCATCATCTGATAAAAATTAATTTTGTTTTAAAAGGTAACTATTACGCGAGCAATAACCCATGCTTTCAAAACACTGTCTATGCTGTTAAAGGAACTGGTAAGTGGTATTCATATATCGAATTCAATGGCCCTTGTTGTTCGCTGAACTATAATCAGTATTCGGTGGAACTGATGACCCGATTCAATGAACGTAAAAAGAAAGAACAGGGGGATCATCTAATTGTTATTATCAGCGCCAGCCTGCCAACATGGACGACGTTGCTTCGCTGCGTTCCGTTGTGTTGTTTCGGTGTTAGGCGTGTTGTGTCTTCTGGTGTTTTTGCTTTTTGCATCGGCAATCGTGTGATTTAAATGTGTCCAGTTATATATTGAATGGAGGACCCTCTGAGAAATTGGAGCTTAGAAGAGCTAACACCCACATTTGAATGTAGGCATTTAGATTAGTCAGACAGTTATATTTCAGGTAAAAATGCAACCACTGGTACAGGATTATGTCTAATTTTCATATCACGCTCCTTACAACTTCACACAAAATCACACCATTAAACATCCAAACAAATCGATCAGCTGTCCTCGCAATAAAATGTGTTGGTCCAAGGAAAAGAAAGTAGTTTAGAATCAATTACCAAACACAGATTCGATTTAACGACAGGCTGCGATTGAATCATCCATTGCGATCCAATGACATCTTGTAGTTGAATCTACAATACGATGTAATTCGTTATCAACTATACACTTCCCACTGGATAAAACATCGCTGTATTTAAGGAATGCTGAGTGTAACATCCCATTGAATCCAAGCGTAAGTCTTTGACAAAGCGACAGGTTTTTCTGTGTGTAGAGGCTGTAAATTAATATATTAAACGAAGGGCAGAGAAATTTCAACTAGAAGTAGATTTAAAAAAAAGAAGTACAGCGAGAATCCCGAATACTGGCTTCTAATAAATTAACAGTGCTGTTGCTAGAATGGCGCCGGGAAACAGTAACAAAGTCTATAGAGAACGCAAAGCTGATGACCACAGCAGTCGATGCCGTTGACACCAAAGTAAAAAGAAAAAAAAAATAAAAACTGTATGTATAGTTCTCATTCGGCCAAGAAAAGGCGACCAACATATCTTCCAGCTTTCCTCCTTAGGGATTAGGAAAGCTCCTAGTTTTGAATTGAGCTGCATTGAGATGTTTTCTTTAAGAAATATTTTCCCTCACCTTGTATTTATCAGCAAACGAAGAAATGAATTTATATAGACTGTGATAATGGGATATTTTCCAACTTGCTAATATTGCCTGTTTAACGGCTGAAATGGATTGCTTGTATCTAATTTGTAATGATGGCAGTGTTTGCTCAATTTTTTTCTGCCCACGTAGAGTAAAGATAGACTTTGAAAATCATTCCCTTGAAAAGAGCTCATATAAATCCCTTAAACCTCCCGCCTAAGAAATCAACCAGTCAAAAGTGATTTTTATGCCGTGTGTAGATAGAATGTGACTATTTTAATTTGTCACTAATGTCATGCATACATGACCTCCCCTGGTGTCATGACTGTCACGGTATCTCATTCAACCAAGATAGATCATGAAATGATGTAAACAAACGTCTGTCAATATCAATACGAAGCGGAGGTTGTGTCTGTAGATGGAGAAAAGGAGGTCAGACGACAAGGTACAGTCACATTCTAAGGATAGCTCCACGAAAGACTTATTACGTTACGCTTAGATTTATTACGTCACAGCTTTGGCGCGAAATTTTGCATTTGAACTCTGCAGGTGCTTTTAAGACACTTCGCGTTCACAGTAAAAGGTAAAAATGTTAGTTAGATGGTTTTTGGGGACGTAACATCAATATTCCGTCATAAGATTTTGTTCGGAAAATACCCCATTGTACTACAACTTTTCCAGCTGTAGCTTCTAAAGCGTCAAGTGCAGGCACGTATCCAGGTCTTGGTTTTGGGGGGGAGGGTCCAGATTAGAGTTGCCACCTCAAACTTGAGGGGGGGGGTGCCAATTTGTGGATTCCATTTTTTAGACGGCATTTTATAATGTTCCTAAATACGTGCCTGGTAAAGTGATAATTCAAAACGGTCAAGCTAGATTTCCAACTCGTCACTTGTAATTTCAAAATGTCAGGTGTGATTTGTACCTGTCAGTTTGAATTTACAATTGACGAGTTGGAAAATTAACTTGACCGTTTTGAGTTATCACTTGACGCTTCAGAAACTACAGCTGGGAAAAGTGTAGTGCAGAAATATGTACTTATACAGGATATCCGGATATTCCACCAACAACGCTTGACAGATGACAGACCTCACATTTTCTATCAATATTGAGATAGGAACATGAAGCCTTATGTTTATTTTCAAGATACAAGTTGTCCGCAATAAAATGCACAAGCATCTAAAGTTACGTATCAGGGGGTTTTTCAAGGCAAGAAATAAATCCAAATTCAACCGCAGTTTTGGTATCATGAATAGAGGGCGCCACCTCCGGCACATCGAACACTTTTAAATTAACACAACTTATTTCCGGTTTGGTGCATCAATGTGAATATTAGAAAAAAATCGTTTTCACAATATGTTCTACGTAAAATAGTATACTTTAAGTTCCTAGAGGTAACCGTTTTCGAGATAATCTTTAACGAAATTTTCAAGGCACCCCAATTAGTGTAAAATGTGATCTAAGGAATTGTGTTCTCGCACGAACTAATATCGGATCAAACATGTCTCAAACATGACTAATTTTTAAAATACGTGGTTTTCAGGCTTAAGGATACTTCGCAAATGGTATATTAAAAGTATGAACCTAATACTAATTCGTGCAGAAATAATGAGACACCTCTTTCAAGCACAATAGGGTACTTGCAGTGGTCGCAATTTTAGATTAAGAGTATGTTTAGAGGGAAGAAAAATGTATTCAAAGGTTGTCTATAATAAAACCTTCACTCTTGATGCAGTTCAGATGAAGAAATTTGTAATTATTATTTACGGTTTTTTCAAATTTTTCCACGTGACTGAAAACGGGTGCTGACGTCACAAGATAGTACAATAATCGACGTTATTAAACCCATCTCCAACTATAAATTATAAGCCCAAAAAGTACAAAACAACATGTTGTTCTGTGACACAGAAACACAAGGTAGGTTTTGTTTATGTGAGTTTTGTGTCAATCTTCCATTTTGATTTGTGATTTTGTGATCTGGACTTGATGGTTGTTGACGTCTGATGTCTAACGCTAACCTCAACCAAAATAAGACGAATGACGTGCGTCAAGTCGTCAAGTGTTGTAACCAAAATTATCGAGCAAAAAGTGTTTATGATATCTCAAATCACATCACTATAATGTCTTGTGACGTCAGAGGTTGTTTTCGCAGCGTTTCGACTAGTTCAAATTTAGAGTTGGAATAAGTCTCACAAGCGAATTAAAAAATCTAAAACTTCTGTTTTATGATGTTTAATACGTTATAATGAATGCATTATAGCAATATTTTTTTTTTTGGTGCAAGGACCCTATTTAAAATTCAGTCGCATTGGAAATTTGAGTGAAGGTTATCCCGAAAACGGTTAACTCTAGGGACTTATAACGTATACTTTACTTACGATTTTTTTTGACACACTGGTGCACTAAATTAAAAGTATTGTCGATCGAATGTCCCGACATCCTGTATAAGAAAATAATCAGGACTTCGAAAGAAAAAGTTCAAATGGAGAAGGATCACAATATATTTGGCACTTAGTGATGTCGAGCGCACTGATGCATGCGAAATCTGTCACCCGCACACGCTACAAATTACAACATATTGACCTACAATCGACGTACTAGCGCAGCCTTCACATTCTATATGAAATTACTCACTCGTCCCGTTTCTTTGAAGGGAGAAGTTTCTCTTCTTCCCTCAAAGTGTTGCTACACGAAGGCACAAAACATGCAATCTAGGCCTTTCCATGTCTATTACGGTCCGACGGGGGATGTGAGCTATATTGCCCGGTCCGGGCATCTCAAGCATGTGGGCCCGTTCGATGAAAACGTCAAAGGGATCTACGACCGTTCGGGCATACCAGAGAACCGTTATTGTTACCCTGGCGATATATACGAGGTACGGGTCATTCCGTAACTAATCGACCAATAAAAAATAATGCAGAACATGAAGGTTTCCGAAATATGCGCAGCATCTATGTCCTAACCACGAGAAACTTACAGTAGGAATATTTCAACAAAACATCGTCTCTTAAATAAAAAAAAGTCCAAATATGTTAGGTTAGCGCGCAAACACAGTGGGGCTTTTTAGTGAGCGTGCAAGGGCGTGCGAAGGCGTGCAGGTACCGCATGCAGGCTAACCTGCTCAACTGAGTTTTCGACCGCTTACCAGCGTCGGAAGTCCGCTTGAACGCCTTTATAGTAACAGAAATTCAGCTTGCTACCTGGTTTCGTCTGTGCCGGTCGAAGATGAGTAGCGATAAAGAGTTACTTATAGCTTCAGTGTTTGCGAAAACCCCTATTTGGGATAAAAGACACAATCTGCACTGTAACCGCACTGCGATAGAAAAATGTTGGAAGGAAATAAGTGCGATTATGAAAGGAGCCTCCTTATGGAGCCCGTCCAATGTCAATCTTGTTCCCAATGCCCACAAAGCATATTATTTCAAAATCGATAATTTTCGCGATCCCAATACTCCCCTCACCTATCGGTGTGTATCGGAAGTAAAAGCTATTCTAATATTAATGTTTAACTAAATAACAATGTACCCGACCAATGATACTGCGAGACCCAAATATATAACGTTAGGTAATTGTATTTACTACGTACTATCACTTAGTATCAGAGATATATTCAAATGAGCATATCACATTTATACACAACCACAACACTAGATATAGGATAGGTACCACAATAATTCCCAAACCAAGCAAATCAGTCATGCGGCGGTCATATCTCAATTTAACGCCAAAATGATACAACACTTCTACCTTTTGATACCAAAAACTTGTTTACAAAGCGACTAAAACAGTCTCCACCAGAGTGGATAGCTACGTACTACTACGTACGGAACCGGCGCCGGCCTGCTTCTACCTACCGAGGGGACTCGGCGTTGGCCGACGGACTCCAACGCTCTCCAACGCTCCTAACTGCGGCTACTGTGAATGCATACTTATTCACAATCACACCTGAAAAGGCCATTCAGTTGCGATCAGCAGTTTTGCTGTGACAGTCGATCATCGTGAGTGTAGTGTGAATCACCGTAAGACATGGAGAAGCTTGAGTATCGTGCGGTGATAAATTTCTTTGTGAAAGAAGGTTTATCTCCGAAGGAGATCCACCAAAGGTTTGTTAACGGGTATAAGGAAGATTCGCCTTCATATTGCACAGTGAATAAATGGGCTGCAGAGTTTAAGCGAGAGAGAGAGAGAGAGCATTGACGATGACACACGCGAAGGACGTCTGAAAAGTGCAACAACTCCTGAATTGATTGACCGTGTGCACGATATGGTTTTGGAAGACAGGAAGAAGTTGTGCGAAATTGCCGAGGCTGTTGGCGTCTCAAAGGAACGGGTTAGTCACATTTTGCATGAAGAGTTACACATGATGGTATTATTGGGGCACACAAAACCGTAGAACTTGATTTCAACCCATCCTTCCCCAAATATAAATAAAAGAAAGGTATCGATTACTGCTAGTATACAGTGAATGTGAAGACGACAAATATACCATAGAAATCTCAGAAATCTGTTATGAAGTAATTATGATCCTGCATGAACCTGCGTCACATATGGAATGAGCACAAAAGAAATTTTAAGGGCCAATTTCACAATGATGGGTTAATTCAAGGTTGTGTGTTGACCAGAGGTTAACCCTAAATGTCATGTTTCACAAATGCTGGTTTTCGATTTTACTTGAGGTTAACTCTGAGTTAACTTGATCTCAAGAAATTCTTGAGTTAACCCCAGGTTTGCGATGACGCATGTGCATTAGGTTATGTCACTTTGGTTTTGCTACTTACTAGGCGTTTGAAGTTTCATATTTTATCGTTTACCTTAACGTTTCCCGTCGTTCTTTTTATTTAAAATGGATGATTATGATGTAAATGCATATAACAGTGATGAAGAAGCAATGAAACCAAGAATATTTCGACCTAGGGTCAATTATTTTGAGGAAGATGATGACCATGACTCCTTGGTCTTTTTTAAATTTTTGTATTTTTCTTTCAGCAGCTTTACAGATCTGCGGCTATAATTTGCACATTTGCAACTAAATTTTCTATTACATGCTTGTACGTTTCTACTAATGAAATGAACAGATATTCTTCATCCTTTGAACAGTTGTTCGTTCTTTTTGGTTCTTCCATGCTTACACACGGGTACATGCACGCGGCTATTATTTGAAAAAGGCCCCAGAAACAATTACAACGCCAAGCAGTCCAAACGCCAACCCAACCTAAAAATCTTTTATCTATGCCAAACACCAAGTAACTGCGAATGAAATGAAAAAACGTAGTGGCAAACACCAAAATGAGGTAGGAAATCGCGTGGAACTGACAATTCAACGAACTCATTCTTTAACAGTCTTATCAGAAAAACACAAAATACCAGCACGAAACACCTAACGAAGGAAATAAGAAGAAGAAGAAGAAGAATTTTAAATATTGCGGACATAGCACCACCAGCCGCTAAAAATAAAATACAACTCGCGGTCAGTTAACCCTCGTCATTTTATGATTGTGAAACAAGAGGCGTTCCATTGTTCGAGTCAACCCACAGGTCGAGGTTAGTAAACCGTCAGAGTGACCACTGATTGTGAAACGGCCTAAGTGATTTGCGGACATTTCGCAAACTTAAGGGGCCAGGATGTAGCGCGCGGGCTTGAGAATCCAAGAAAATTCGTAGTCTCGTGTTAGCGCTTTCGCAAGTATATGTATAGTATAGTATAGTTTATTTGTCATCAATGTACATCATACATCATATATGCAAATAAATCAAGCTATCGTCCGCGAGAGCAACACTCTGTATGCGGCCATCAACTTAGTGTCAAGAACGATAAATTTTACATACAAGAATTATGTGTCTGAAATAAAATAAGGGGAGGTAAGTCCGAAGGTCATCTTGCGATACTGTAGACGGCCGACCGCCGCGAAGACGATTTCGCATCGAGAGAAGTCGGAAGTTACCCATTGGAGGCCTAGTGATAGTGTGACAGTACCTCTAGACTTACAGTAATGATTCGAAAAGTATATTGAAGAAGAAGAGTTACGCTAGGACTATTCGGTGGTCTTGTTCTGATATCGTGTTTAGTTGTTAAATTAAATAGTCAGACAGCTATTACCTAAATTCAAATTTCTTAGACAATTTCTAAACACACGTTTGGAAACATTGTATTATTTTCTTCTGCAGTCCCAGCTAAATTATGGCATCTTAGGTTGGGGAGGAGTGCATCAAACTTATTCGAAGAGTACCAGTTTCTTGCAAAAATATGTTTTGAAGGTTATTTATTATAAAGAACCCACTTACCCCTCAAATAGTTTATTTAAAGAATCCCAGAAATTTGATATCCGACAACTGTACAGCTATAACATTTTTGTCCACAAACATAAAAATTACATCTACTTCAACAGCCATAAACATAATACATGAACCAAGAATAGGTCCTTAAAACCTCCTATATTTAAGTCGATAGGCCAAAAAAGTTTAATATATTTATGTTGCTGCATATACGATTTACCTCCTGCTTCACTGAAATCCATAAAATCTCGGATTGTATACAAAAAAAGTCAAAAAATGGATAATGGACACACCCAGAGATATTTTTTCAAATGTTTTTAAAAGGATTTTGAACTGACACACTTACAAGTTTTTAATATAGTTAGTATTAGTTTTAATATATGCATTTGTAAAATACATGTATACATGTATGTGTTGCAATGTAACCCACGCACAAGGTCAGTACTTTCTTTGGATCAAACAATTTATTTGCCCTCTGTATTGTTGGTGAATAAATTATTATTATTATATATTTGAAGAATGTACGATTTTGCATTGCGAGCCTTTAGCGCACTGAACATTTTTTTTGATAAAATCGCTCTGGATCGCCCTTCACTAAGCTCTCAAATATTAACTTCTTAAATTTTATGTATGTAGTTCAAAAAACAAGTAAGTTGCGCTTGTACATGGGAATCCTTGTTTTACATGGCCCCCAAATAAATTTATGTATAAATATGTGTACCCAGGTCCCTTAGGACCATTCTTCCGTCCCTGAAAAACAGTCAGAAAACTAAACAAGCATACTCCCAAGGGTTTTTGATTTGACGATTCCTTGAGTACCACTGGAACAGTCTAAAGCTACACATATTCTCCTCATATAGGACTACGAAAATTTTATCACAATTACAGCTAATAATACGTAATGGTACCATTTGTGACAGATCATATGTTTTGAGATCCTAATTTGTATTCTAGCGCGTTTTGTGCGTGGAGGATAAATCGATATCTTGTTCCGTTTTCAAGAGCAATTATTTTCTAATAGCTCTCATTCTTTGTTATATTCATTACGCCATCTCTATCACCCCGTTGCTTAACGTTCAAAGAGGTTTGGAATATTTAACAATACCCAGGATACATATTCTGTTTAGAAAAATGTTGCACACTTTAGTGAGCAACTCGGTATAGTTAAATTTTTGGCCACAAAGTAGACAGCTAAGAAGTCAAACAGTTTTTTTCTATTTTTTTTTTGATAACATGATATTTTACCCAAGAAATAACTGTGCCTTTCCAAACCTCATCGATATGGTTGTTTTACCGTCTTGGAAACTCGAAACTATTGTCACTATTTAGTGGATGCTTGAAAGCCCTGAAGCACCAGTCTGGAAGTTTCCTTGAATATTCTACCTAATAATAACTGACCTTCTCCAGACATATCAAAAACCCTGAATATCTTCTCAACTTACACGGAAAAATACTGTTGCGTCTCCAATTAATTGTTAGTATTTGGATGCTTTTCCATTACTTTAGATATATTTACAGTTGTTTCAAATCCATGTCATTGAAAGAATTCAATCCTTATATCCGAAGTAATCACAGGTACGCCAATAAATTCAAAATAATTTCGTTATAGCAATATGTATAATCCTTCTAATACCAGTACTGACATATAGTGCAATCAAAACATTCTTTTGTTTTCGAAATTTACCCTATGGCGGAACTGATGTCCCGATTCAATGAAGGTAAGAATAAAGAACAGAGGGATGGTCTCAGTGCTACTATCGCCGCGAACTCGTCAACATGGACGAAGTTGTTCCGTTGTGTTGTTTCGGTGTTAGCCATGTTGTGTCATCTCGTGGTTTTGCATACTGCATCAGCAGTTGTGTGATTTAAACGTGTCCAGTTATATACTAAATGGAGGACCTACTGAGTAGTTGGGACTTAGAAGAGCTAACACCCACATTTGAATGTAGGTATTTAGATTAGTCAGACAGTTATATTTCAGGTAATAATGCAACAACTGTGCAGGTTTATGTCTAATTCGTATATCATCCTCCTTATAACTTCACACAAAATCACACCAATAAACATCCAAACGAATCAATCAGCTGTCCTCGGGATAAAATCTGTTGGTCCAAGGAAAAGAAAGTAGTTTGGATTCAACTACCAAACACAGATTCGATTCAACGACAGGCTGCGATTGAATTATTCATTGGAATCCAATGACATCTTGTAGTTGAATCGACAGTACGATATAATTCGCTACTAACTATACACTTCCCATTGGAGAAAACGTCGCTGTATTTGAGGAATGCTGAGTATAACGTCCCATTGAATGCAAGCGTAAGTCTTTAAAAAAACGACAGATTTGTGTATCAACGACAGTTGTGTGCAAGAATGGCTCATGCTAAACTTCGCCAAAAGAAAAGCTTATAATCCATATTAGTATTTCTGGACACCCAGTACACGCCAATTTGGCTTAGCCAAACACCCTCTCTGATGGAGTCCATGGCCGGCGTTCTTATTAATTCAGGTCGCCTCTAGTCGCTGAGTGCAAACATGTTCTTACGAGAAGGCTAAGCTGTCCGAACAAAGTCACGCAGCTTTGGATTTCCGTCCCGTCGACTGGTTACGTAAAGTTACATTCGATGTAAGAGGGAAAAGCGATGGCAGGAGGACTGATGGCTCAGTGTTCGTACGACGAATAACAATAACAGATAGTTCTATAAATATTAGTGATTGCGGTTTAAATGCACTGTATTTTTAAATAATCGAAGAATATTAGAATAAATGGCTTATGCCAGAAGTTTCATTTCTGGACCACAGTTGCTATTAGGAAGAAAGGAAGCTGAATACCATACAGGCTGATCAGTTAAAAGAGCATGATATGTTAGATACATCTTAATGTGACATTTTGTATTTCAGAAATCAGTAATTACTCCTATCTGTAAATATGATGATTACAGGTTATTTATTTATTAATAAACACCAAAACGCAAATATTTGAACTGATTGATTGACAGCAGCAAGGAGGAAGACAACCAAAAAATTAAGAACAAGCTCCTCTCATGTCCTAGTTCGTCCAGACCATTCTGGTCTCTAGCTAAGGCTGTTATTCAGAACTTTTTCTCTTCGTCAATACCACCCTTGACCAGAGTGGACAAGTCCATCGCTTCTTCTTTCAATATCGAGATGTAAAAAGCATCCTCCAAAAACTGAACACGAATAAAGCTACTGGCTACTGGGGAAGCTTTTCGCAGCCAATTCTACTATAGACTTCCAAGGAAGTAATCCGACTGCCAACATTAACGCAAACTCGAGAATGGCAGAGGTAAAATTTCAACATCGATATGTAAAAAGCATCCTCCAGAAGCTAAACACAAAGAAGGCTACTGACCAAATTCCAGCCATTGTCCTTAAACGCTGTGCCGCTGAGCTTGCACCTATTCTTTGCAAGCTCTTCAAACTTTCGTATCAACGAGGCGTGTTTCCCACTGCATGGAAGATTGGCTGCGTACAGCCCATTCTTCAGAGAGGCAAAAAACTGATTCCACCAATTATAGACCTCAGGCTCTTCTCAGCATCATCTCTAAGGTTATGGAGACTGCCATTAATACATAGCTCCTGAAATACCTGGACAACAATAACATCATAAAAGATCGCCAGTATGGCTTCCGTAAGCACAGGTCTACAGGTGACCGCCTTGCCTACGTCACTCACTTGAAAAGGGCAATAGACAATCATGCCGAATCCCGTGTTGTTGCACTTGACATAACGAAAGCTTTCGATAGAGTGTGGCATGAAGGACTTCTGGTCAAGCTGCTGCTTATGGACTGCCACCTGGCCTGCGCCAGTGGCTGAATAGCTTCTTGAACGACCGATCTCTGTCGTAGTTCGCTGTTCATCAGACGTATTTTCATTAAACGCCGGTGTTCCTCAGGGATCTGTCCTATCCCCTACACTGTTTCTGCTGTACATCAACGAGCTGCTAGAAATAACATCCAATTCAATCTACAGCTTCGCCGATGACAGTAAATTAGTCTCATGCATAGAACCAGGCAAGCCACTATCATCCCAGGAGATGGTACGTCGGCGACAGCAGCATGCCTCACAGATCAACGCAGATATCAAAACAATTGTCGAGTAGGGATTAGCAAATAAAGTGCAGTTCAACGTACAAAAAGGCAACAACATTTACAAAGAAGTCTCACGATGGCTTACCAACCGTGGAAATGGAGGGTCGCCCCATAGTCGAATCACCTTCCGTCAAACTTTTGGGAATCAACATCAACAATAAAATGTCCTGGCACGACCACATAGTCAGTAGATCTAAAACGGCATCCCAAAAGCTTGGAGTTTTGTTCCGCTGTAGGAAGTTGTATACACCAGAGCAACTGCTGCTGCTCTACAAGGCGCAGATCCGACCATCGCTGGAGTATTGTTCCCATGTATGAGGATGCGCTCCGAAGCACTCTCTAAAGCTTCTGGACACTATCCAGAAAAGAGCAATTAGATTAATCGATACCCCTAACCTCACAAAGGACCTCCACAGCCTGGAACATCGAAGGAGGCTGGCTGACCTGTCCCTGTTTCACAGATTCTATCACGGATGATGTTCGAGTGAGCTCTCCCATATAATAACATCAAAGGCCATCCGAACCAGGAACACTAGGGAAGCTCTGCGAGCTCATCCTTACCAGGTCGGGGTCCTTACTCCCCGAACCAGTCTCCTCCAGCATTCCTTCTTTTGGAGAGTTTCGACGCTGTGGAATCAGCTGTCGGGGAATATGTTTCCCGATGGCTACAACCTGCAGCGTTTCAAATCTAACGTAAAGCGGCACTTATCCTTTCGCAGCGCTTCTACAGCGCCATAGGCTTTCAGCCTTTGCGGCAGGCTGACCATAAAAAAAAGGTCTTAATAGAAAGACTCAGTAATTTTATTAGTGCTAATAATATACTATCAATTGAGCAGTATGTATTCCTTAAAAGTTTTAAGTACCGAAGATGCGGTGCTCAATTTTGTAGAGCACGCTGTGAGGGTGCTGGATAAATAGTCAACATGCTTGCCCACAGTGTCGCGTAAAATATTCATAGATAAGTTAAACACAATTAGCATCCGGGGTTTTACACTTGACTTAATGACGAACCATTCAAATAATAGAACACAAAGTGAGGAAATAGGTAATTTATCAAGCAAGACTTCTAAAATAAACACAACCATACCACAAGGAACAATATTAGGACCATTACTATTCCAGAAGGAACGATTCAAGCCGCAAACCGATGCTTTTTTTCACTGAGAAATATATTTAGGTCGAAGGTCATATCAAGAACCTCAAAAATTAAAATCTACAAGGTTGTGATTCGACCCATAGTCATCTATGGATGTGAAACCTGGACCATGACAAAAGCAAACGAGGCTAAGCTCAGATGCTTTGAAAGAAAAGTGCTTAGAAAAATTTTCGGCCCGCGTTACCATCCCGACACCAACCAATACCGCTTTAGAAATAATGCCGAGATTAAAGCACTATATGGCGAGGGAGACATCGTCCAGGAAATCCAGTCCCAACGCCTAAGATGGTTCGGACATGTCCACAGAATGAACAACGAAGGACTAGCGAAACTCATATGGGAGGAGGTACCAGCTGGAAAGAGGCCGCCAGGACGCCCGCGAATGCGCTGGAAGGATAATATCAGGGCGGACCTCTCAACAATGAATATACTACTCGATCACAACCTAATAGAAGACTGAAGGACATGGATGCAAGTTGTGCAGTCAACCAAGACTCACCCGGGGTTGTGGAGCTTTGAGATGATGATGATGACTATTCCAGAAGAGGATTGGAGATGGTAGATCAATCGAAACGTTGAAGTCAAAAATTCTATAGACAAGTCCGAAACAGAACTTTTGAGAGCATTATATCTGTTTGCCCAAATTACGCTTAGTCTTTGCTTTGCGGCTTCATAACATATGAAATTGACCCGTTTAACTCGTAGTCCTAGCATACACACCCTTTTCTCTATTAATCTCCCCTATAGCTAAATTTTTGGTGAACGTTCGAGTACACAATATTGTGCAAACATTGCCTTCCGGCGGAACGTTGCCCTTAAGGGATCTAGACCGCTTATTAGGATATCTGTGGTCGTCGGCCCCCTGGGGCAGTTATATGCGATTACCCTAGCCGCGGGTGCAGCTTAATCACGGTGCAGTGCCAAAGCTGTATACAGGGTGGATTCCGCTGCATCTGTCCGACTCAATGTATATTATTCAGAGCAGTGACGCGTAATTTCAGTGTTGAGAAAGAAACCGGATGAAAAATGGGTTGAAACATAATAAAAACGGATAGCATTGATAAATGTCATTGTCGGACCTCCCAAGAACATGTTGAAATGACGTGAAAAATCTCAAGCTCAAATTTCTCATAAACTGCCCAGTAGGGCCGTGCCTAGCCGGTGGTGCAAATGGTGCAAGGCACCAGGGCGCTGGACGTTATGGGACGCAAAATGTTTTACAACAGAGAAAATTTAAATCTGATTTGTCAGTATTACTTTTTTGCGATCTTGCTGATTTTTGCAGTCAGAGGTATCTTTACTTTAACGCAAATTACTACTTTTTTACACCATTACATGTTATTGATAATTGCATGCTAGAGCAACAATCGCTGGCAGTTTTTCTTTCATTTCAGGATTTTTAGTTGTTTTGAAAATGTTTAACCTCTAGTACATTACGGTAGCCAGTAGGCCGTGGACAATATTTATTTCTGTCATACTCCAGATTCTCTTTGACCTTAAATATGTTACCGCCGTGATTTCTATTAAAAGTGATTAGTTGTAAAGAATTTTTATAATCTTGTCTCTTTACTCTAATTCGTTTGTTTGTATTTCTTCTAAGTTAATTATTTTTTCTCATATGAACATGTTTTTGTTTATACTTCATGGCTTGCTAGGTTGATTATAGGTAGGAGCAACGAAAAAACACCATTTGATTGAAAATTTGAAAATAAATGAAAACTACTAGAAACTGATATTCACGCCCTTGTGTCACTAGATGGTTTATGAAGTTTCAAATTCAATCGCATAAAAAAATTAGGCATTCTCCTTGAAAAAATCACGTTTTCTCTGTCTCGTTAACTAATCGACCGATTTCTCCGAGCACAAACACAATACAAATTTGACGTCTAACCTAAGCTGACGCATTTCATGCTTAGTAATCCGGCAAAGTTACAGCCTTCTAGATTTTTTAATTTCTGCAACGTTTAATTTTTTCAGAGATCTACTTGCAGGTACCGAAAATGGTGGTTTACACCTAAACGGTTCGCCTTAAGTCCCTAGTGTGATACTTAAAGTCACACTAGAGTTCGCCAGTATCGAATATGTAATAACATACAGGGTGTTTTATTCAAAGAAATGTAACTGTGATACGTTTCGTGTTTTGGGGACACCCTGTATAACATGAAAATATTTTTAAAATGTAGCCTTAATGGACCCCTATCCATGCGAAGTTATGATTCTCTTCTTCATCAAATACTTTAGCCATAATGCTCCATGTCGAATAAGTGAATAACCTGGAATATAATATAAAAGTATATCGATTTTACTGATTTTAGATCTAATCCATCTACACCTCATTTTATCTCCCGCTATGCTAGAGGCGGCCATTTTTAGCTCACACCAGGGCGTTTATGACCCCAGGAACGGCCCTGCTGCCCAGCAAAGACGGAAGACCGTGTTTTTTTGTGTTATCTTCATCTAGATAAAGTTCCAACCTGTTTCGTAGCGATTTTTTTATTTTCATTTTAAAAAAATCTGTACGCGCAAACTGCCCGTAGGTTGCGGACAATGACTTTTTGGAACGTTATCTGGTAGGTGCACCAAAATGCTACCGCATTTTCATTCGGTCAATTAACATTTTTTTTTCACGTTTTAACATCCCCCTTCTATCTCCAATTCCTCCCATGTTGGGGTTATGGTGCAACGATAAAAAAGTTTCCAAACTACCTCTAGAACTGAAATATCCAGCGTCATCCGGTTTCTCTCTCGACACTAAGATTACCCGTCTATAGGTAGTTTTCGTTGTTCTTAATTAATCTTACCGCTTCGGTTAACAAATATGTTGTCCGAAACGCTATTTGACAGATAAGTAAATAGTTTTCGGAGCAAGCACCACTGTAAGATGCCCCCTAACTTTACTTTGAGCTACAACTTTGACACCATAACGTCAAAATAGCAGATGAGTATTGTAAAGGTTGCTGTTTGAAAGAAAATCATAATTCAATAGTGTTCGCTGTAGTTTGCCTTAAAATGATGTACGAGTTGATTTTATTGGACACCGATGATGACCCAGATATCTTGAAGTTGCGATATTGTCGGAAGTATTTAAGTTTTAACTTTTCAGAGGATCCGAATAAGGATTATTTTCTAGTATTTCTGTTAATAAAGTTTGGTCGTCTTCCTAGGTAAAACGAACTCTGACTCTTTTTATTACTTGTAACACACTCTTTGAGCTTGACGGATTTGGAAGCATTTTTGTAAAACGACGGATAACAATTGTTGCAGATCTACTCAAAAGTCAAAACCAGTGTCACTGTTAAAACCAAAACAGGTTATGATCTAATTTTTATTCGTGCTGCGCATGCGTGTCGCTTCGTTAATCGCTATGGCTGTCGTCCGTACAATACTGGCATTTAGCGGTAACGATATACGTAAAACAAAATGCAAATGTCAAAGTTGTCAAATAGCGTTAAACGGAACATCAATTTGTAAGTAACGAAAACTGCCTATTAGTGTCACTGAAACGAAGCGCTGGGTCAGGTTTGAAGGTTGTTATGGTAACGATTGGTTTTAGGATGTACTTCCTAAAATTAACTTTAGTTCTGAAATATTGTTGTTTCAGGGTTATATGTCTCCCTGTCTGTCCTTAGGCCATTTCTCAGCCGCCTCACCCATTTGGATTAAGAATAATCGATGTACGATATTTCGTCAATCTAATCAATCTCTAGCAAGTAGCATGTTTTAAACAGATTTACGGAAATATGACAGTGTCAGTATTTTGAAGAAAGTGTTTAATCTATTATAAAAAGTGGCTGTATTGTATTCTGTGGGTGATGCTGTAACGATATCTAACAGTTCTGTCGTGAGCTCATATCTGAAATTCAGTTTTTGTCTTAGATACTTAGGTTTGATGATGCAGCAACGGTTGCCGCAGTAACAAGTGTTGACGGAATGTGGCAAGAGGTCTAAGAATTATTCTGAATTGAGCAAAGACCGTACAATGCTACAGGTCTTGAGGATCACAGACCTTTGAAAGGTTTTGTGTAATTTTTCGTCCAAGCCCAACTGTTCCAGGTGTGGTGTAATGTGTTTGGTGTAAGGCCTTGGTGGTAAGAGTTGAGCAGAAGCTGTAAACTTCAAATATACCTGTGCACTGATTGCGACTCATTCCAAATGTCAAAAATCTGGTTATGCAAGAAATATTGATGAGCTGATGTTCGAAAAGACTGTTTGCTCAACTTCAGGTTGTGAATGCGGAGTTGACTTCTATTGCGAGGGAACAAGCCAGAGAAATCCACACCAAAAAACCATACAGTGCTTGGAATGTGTCAGTTGAGCGCACCAATAGAAAAAAAAATTAAACGTAGCAACAACAGCTCAAACTTCATTTCTAGGAATTGGGGGTTCCTGATCATTTTCTACCTATCCTTTGGTGGGAGTGAAGTTGGAATGGGTAAAGGTTGGGGGGTTGTAAAAATGAAGAATTTGTAGTATTCATAATAGGCTGTCCATTGAACTGTGAAGGAAAGACCTACCGGCATAACACACTTTTTTGCGGGCGGGTGGGCAGGGATTTGGTTGCAAGCTGATCTATAGTTTCATAATATAGGAAAATAATAAACTGATATTACCGTAATGTGTGGGAAGTACTGAGTCAATCAACTTAGCTTAAATTTTTCAGAATATAAGCAATATTTATATACAGGGTGTCCCAAAAAGTAGTGTCAAGCGGAAGCCCAGAGATAGAGCACACCTAGAAGTATTTGAATCACCCCCATATATGCTATGCAATTTTTTGTAGTTTCCGAGTTATGAATTTTTTTCTGAATTTTAGAGAATTCTCTACCTCGACAACTTGAAACTGTTCCAAAAGATAAATTAAAAGACTTTTCCAAATTCTCTTTTTTGCTGATTAATCTTTAAGAGTGTACTGTTCATTACATAAAGGAATCGGCTTAGTACATCTGATGAAAGTCATGAAAATTATAGTGTAAAGTGAAAAATTTACGTTCTGTTAATTATGACTTAGATTTTCGACTCGCAATTAAAAATCTAAAGAGGTGATTTCCTTATTTCTATGCAGGTCTAAAAACTTCTCCAGACTCTCAGCTATCACAATCATTGAAAAAAACTTGTACTTAATAGGGCCACTTTCGCTCCAATTGTCCTTCAAAGACAAGAGGCGAAGATTTCTTGAAATCAGCGATGGGATTTTAAATGAAACAATAACTAAGTTTAGGGCGCTAATAGCCGAATGATTGTCATTGCCGCAATAAAACACATTCAATGCGAACAAAATATCGATAGATGACCACCTGTGTCACTTTGCTAAGATTTTTTTTTACATGTCCGACTTCTTTTTTGTAAGTGGGAAATTGTAAAATGAAACGAAATTATCAAATTTCTTCACTAAGTTTATTAAATTTCACAAGAAATTTTCAAAATGTCTACCTTCTTGTTCGATGCATAATCTACATCATCTGAAAAAATTGTTTTTTAAATTAACAAAAGCTCTTTGATTGTTTTTTATTGTTTCTTCAGCCTATGTTAATTTGTTGCGTAATTCGCTGATGTTTCGACACTCTTTAGCATAAATTAGTTTTTTGTAGTAGTCCCAAACAAAAAACTCTATCGGATTTAAGTCAGGTGACCGTGACGGCCATTCAGGAGGTCCACCACGACCTATCCATTTGTTGCATAGTCTCTTGCAGAAAACAGCATCGTTAAATTCAGTTGTCGTGCACTCAAGGTCCACAGGATAGCCAAGTAGTCAGACAACAGAAACAACACCAATCCAAACAAAAGCGTATCGTTTTACAGCCGCAAAGACAGACAGACGACTGAATAAAGACAACGAAAACAACTTATGCAATGACACATTTTGAAAAGACGTCACAACAATATCATAGCTATCTTTTTCTAACATCGCCATCGTTTACTGCGTAAGCGTTAGCCCTTTTTGTTGGCGCTCAGGTAAAAACCGGTTTTGAAGTATGCGCTCCTTGTGGTTTTTTAGCAAGAAATAGGATCTTCTTTAATAAATGTTTAATTTATGCAACGTTTTTAACGTTTATTATTGCGGTACTGACAATCAATCTGCTATTAACGCGTTAACATAAGTTATTGATGAATCGAAAAACACATCGCTAATTTCAAGAAATCATCGCCTCTTGTCTTTGAAGGTCAATTGGAGCGAAAGTAGCCCCATTAGGTACTAGTTTTTTTCAATGATTGTGATAGCTGAGAGTCTGAAGAAGTTTTTAGACCTGCTTAGAAATTATGAAATCACCTTTTTGGATTTTTAATTGCGAGGCGAAGATTTAAGTCATAATTATCAGATCGTAAATTTTTCACCTTACACTAAAATTTTTATAACTTTCGTCAAAGTTACGAAGCTGATTATTTTATGTATGAACAGTAAACTCTTGGAGATTAATTACCAAAAAGATAATTTGGAAAAGTCTTTTGATTTCTCTTTTGGAATAGTTTTAACTTGTCGAGGTAGAGGATTCTCTGAAATTCAGAAAAAAATTCATAACTCGGAAACTACAAAAAATTGCATAACATATATGGGGGTGATTCAGATACTTCTAGGTGTGCTCTATCTCTGGACTTCCGCTTGACACTCTTTTTTGGGACACCCTGTATACTTATAAAGCTATGTAGTTGTTGTTATCGTTGTTGCGTGTTCGCTCTGAATTTTCCTCATCTAGGGTTACACTATAGTAAGGGCTCTGGATCAATCTTTTTTAAGCCTCGTGTTCACGGTAACTATCATGAAAGTGTGGAAGTATTCTCATGATAGTCAGCCCGATAGTCGTGTCATGAAAGACGAGTGTCTACACGTTGAAGGGTGTAAGTACAAAGCACATAAGTCACCCAGCAAGAAACTTCCTTCTACATGATCTGCCTTCACTATATTTATAAGATTTACTAGATTTTTTTTCCATGAACATGGAAATCTTTGATATCCCCCTAGAAACTTCGAAACATCAAATTTTTCAGACAACCTTTATGCAATACATAAACAAAACAACAGAAATTGGTGTCACAGAAGAGAGATATTTCAAATGAACTATCATGTTGTTGTATGCACGGTGACAGTAGAGGTGATAGTTCAAAAACTATCGTAAGAGTACTATGAACTATCTCGTTACACGAGACAGCATGATAGCACTGTTTCGACATTGTGATAACGACTATCACGTTTTCTAATCGGTGACATTTTTTAGGATAGTTGCTATCATAATAGCAACTATCGCAACAGCTATCACCGTGAAAGCGAAGCTTTACTTAGACCTACGCGATGTTACTCAGAATAGAAATGTCATCCAAACCGAAAAGCTTGAATGCACTGTATGCATAATTGTGGTGAAACAAGACCATTGGCTAAACAACTATCAAATCTAAATTCATCGAAAGCCTTGCGGCAAGATTAGCCTAGATTGCATCACAGCGCCAGCGGTGGCGACGGCAGCAGATTTCCCTGCGCGTACTCCCATTACGTCATCCCCTCGAAAAGGTCACGAGGGGGGTGAGTGCTGAGCTGCGATTATGACTGCGTGCCGACGCGTGTGCATAAGTGCGTTTGCGGGGGGCCATCGCGAAATCTAGGGAATGAGGGATCGGCAGGGGCGGCACCCCGTCCCGTCGGAAATATTCTTCAGGGGCAGGGGCAGAGAAAGCATAAGTTGTAATTTATTCAGAAAGCATCATATGTGAATCAGAATAGCCAAATGTAAATCAGAATAGTCATTTGAAAATCAGAATGTATCATATTTAAATCAGAATATTCAAATGAAAATCAGAACGTGTCAAATGTAAATCAGAAGGGGTCGTTTTAATTTATGATAATGTATGACATACATGAGGAACCATAAATTGCAATTCAGAAGGGGTCAAACGTAAATCAGAAAGAAAACTAGATTCGCGTACTAAGCTTTAGGTACAGGTGTAAGTATCCTGCGTTTATCTGTCGGTCTGTCTGTCGGCCTGTCTGTCGGTCTGTCTGTCGGCCTGTCTGTCGGTCTGTCTGTCGGTCTGTCTGTCGGTCTGTCTGTCGGTCTGTCTGCCGGTCTGTCTGTCGGTGTGTCTGTCTGTTGGCGTCTTTCTAGCCTTGTAATCTCAGTAACCGCTTCATGGATTGTGATGAAATTTGGGTAGCAATATGTTGTCAGGACGTAGTAGGTAATGCTGCTATAATTTTGAAAATCGGTATATGGGGAAGAGTAGCAACAGACAAACTCTAACTTCGTTTTTAGACATTTTAGTGGTTCCTAATCATTTCTACACTCCGCGTGGGGGCGGGTTAGAATATCTCCCATCGTATATCCTGCGTGTCATAAAAGGCGACTAAAAGGAACCGAACTACTGTCGGTATAAGCAGTCACCTCTTCTCAACCAACAGCTTTGGGTGGACGAGTTGAGAAGAGTCCACCTTCTTGTCCTTGGTTGTGAGAAATTGTCCCTAAAGGCAGATGAACTAGTAGATACATCTGGTCAACGGCATGAGGATGCAAAAAGCAAATGGGAAACTACTGCATTAAAGATCTTAAAGATATCCCAAGAGAAACTCGTAAAATGTGTAAATGCATTTTACGAGTTCACAACATGTCTGTTAAGACATTGTGACTATGATGATGATGAATCATTTCTACACGTTTTTGGGTGGTGGCGAAATTAGAGTGGTTGGGGAGTTGTAAGACTGAAAAATTTGTTAATGTGAAAGAAAGACCTAGCGGCATAACACGGATGCAAGGGGACCTCAAACTATAACTTCATGATATGGATAGTAATAAACGCAATGTGTGGGAAGTACTGAGTCAGTCAGCATTACTGCATTTTTTTAATTTGTGTTGTCGTATGCAGAATGAAAAATAGAGTGGTCTAACAGAACGGTTTTTGAATTTTTGAGGTGTTACTGAAAAAAACTCGTCGAGCAGCCGCTAAGAGCCCGTCCAGATAAAGCGATTTACGGGCGAGTGAACTCGCGCGTAGTCATTTTATATTGCGTCCAGATGTCGCGTTTCACTTGCGTTTCTACGCTGGGAGAGATTTCCCTCCAGTTAAAAACATGGAGTTGGATACAGCAATTGCGTTGTGGCGTGCATACCAGCGATGGAATCTTCGTAAACAAAGAGAAAGGCGACGATTCAACATGCATCCAATTCTACATGACAGAATGACGCACAGTGCGTTTATAACATTATACCCAAAGCTGAGAGAACACAGTGAAAAGTGTTTCAACTATATCTTCCCAGTTCCTACGTTTTATGAGTCTATTGGAATAATCGGATGATTCCATATCCCATATGGCTACTCTTTTTTTGACTGCGTCAATGAAAAGTTCTGTATCGAAGTTATCACGCTCCATTTTCAAAAACAAATACGTCCACACGCCACGGACTCGCGCGTTGTACTGGACGCAACAATGTCGCCTAAGCATCTCGACTCGCGCGGCGCTCGCGCGTACAACGGGCGAGTCGAGAGTCCCGCGCGTTACAAGCGTTTTACGCGCGAGTAAAACAACGCGCGAGAGCGAGATGTATGTAACTCTAGTATCTCGGGAACGCGCGAATGACTACGCGCGAGTCCACGCGCGCGTAAATCGCTTTATCTGGACGGGCTCTAAGTATTCGCCAAATGCCGCACGTCTGGCGCCGCCTCTAAGATCGGGCCGAGTATTCCTAACCGGATGATTACTCCACGAAAGGACTCTATTGCACTGTTTGTCCGGAGCTAATCTAGTTATTTACATCGGCCATAGCAACTGGCCTAGTTCCGGTGATGCTCCTTCTGCGCTGCGCTGTTAATCTTCGCCTGTACGCGCCACCGCGTAATTTACTAATGGCGCCGTATTTCATCCCCGAAAAGGAGGTGGAGAACGTACGAAGTGGCGGTAATGTCGCCGTCGACTACCACCCCAAGAAGGGATGGATGGATGGATGATCTGAAAGTTTCTCTGTAAGCCTTCCTACCTCGATCGGTCAATGATCGGAGTGTGAAATGTGCATCTCAACCAAACGTTGCTTGAACGAAGAGAATGTTGCTTAAATGAACAGTGTTAAATATTTAGGTCACTAGTTTAATATCGTTATTTGTTCTGCAACATGAGGCGAGGTTTTGCCGAATGGCTACTCTGCCACTTAAGGGGCCTGGGTGCACACTACACACTTTTATACATACAGGGTGAGTTTCTAGTACCGGCTTGGTCGATAACTCCACTAATGTAGAAGAAACCGGAAAAAGTTGTATATAAAAGTTGTAGCTACGGATATGCTACTTGCTCAGAAAATACTTAGATTTATACAGGGTGATCCGTAACTACGTGGTGATGCAAACATGCATTTTTTTAAATGAGATACCCTACCTATATATTATTCCAGATTAAAATTCTACTAATGATTTCCGTTATACCAATAGAGGGTATTGTTACATTATACAGGGTACTTCAAAAGTTATTATCATTTTTATATCCCAATCAGGGTCAAATGAACGTACTGTATATCAAAAAGTAATGGATCAAAAATTATTTTTTTTACATGAAAAGATAAAAATATCCTCTAGTTTTAAAATACGTGACGCATATTTGTATACAGGGTGATGTAGAACGCAAAATCTAGATTTCCTCTCTTTTTTGAATGTAATCCCCAATATTTTATCATACCAAAGAATTGCTTTTAATATGCTCTTTGTATAGCACTTGTTATGGCTGCATTCATTAGTTTCTGAGATATTTCGATTTCTTTACAAATTTTAAACATACCTTCTATTTGTTTACTAAAATTTATTTGTTTTGAGAAAATACTATCAAATTTAGTTTTTGCTTAAGAAACAACTAAAATATAAGACCATAATAATACTTAATCAAGTCAAAACACTGAATTAACGGTATAATATAGGTCAGATGTGCTGAGGAAACAATTTTATAAACCTCATGCATAATTATCAAGCAGATGTTTCAGGTAGGCTGGGAAATATCAAACGACACAGTCCAAATAAAACGATTCTTCAATCTTTCAAACACATTAGTTTTAGACTGCCTCCGTTCTGGATATTGCTGTTCATAGTTGATATATCCTAGAGGCAAGTAGACAACTTCTCAAAGATGCTCCTAAATACCCTCAATGGAAAAATTAATTTTTAAATCTGGTTTTTCATACAGTACGGAATTATTGAGTAGGTTATGAAAACTGTCAATTTTCCAAATCCTACCTGATAAATCTGCTTGATAATAATGCATCACGTCTACAAAATTGTTTCCTCAGCATTCTTGACTTTATTATCTCAAAGATTTAAGGTTTTGACTTCATCAAATAGTATCATGACCTTATAATTATTTAGTTCTTCGTTGAATAAAAAACAAATTAGATAGTACTTTCTCAAAATAAATAAATTTCAGTACACAGATAGATAGAATAGAAGCTATATTTTAAACTTACCGAAAAATCGAAATATCTCGGAAACTGACGGACCTAGGTACAACAAGTGCTGCACAAAGATGAAAGAGCATATTAAAAGCAATTCTTTGGGATAATAAAATATTGGGGGTTACATTTAAAAAAAAAGAGAATATATGAATTTTGCATTCTACATCACCCTGTATACGAATATGCGTCACAAGCTTTTTTATAGCCGATTTTAAAACTAGAGGATATGTTTAATCTTTTCATGTAAAAAATAATTTTTGATTCATTACTTTTTGATATACAGTACGTTCATTTGACTGCGATTTGGATATAAAAATGGTCATAACTTTTGAAATACTCTATATAATGTAACAGAACCCTACATTGGAAGAATGGAAATCATTAGCAGAATTTGAATGTGGAATAATACATAGGGTATCTCATTTAAAAAAATGCATGTTTGCATCACCACGTAGTTGTGGATCACCCTGTATAAATCTAAATATTTTCTGAGCAAGGAGCATATCCGTGGCTACAACTTTTGTGTACAACTTTTTTCGATATCTTCTACAGTAGTGGATTTATCGACCGAGCCGGTACTAAAAACTCACCCTGTATATGTATTTGCCATGTAAAACACGGATTCCCACTTCGAACAGAACTCACTTATTTTTCAAACTACATACACAGTATTTCAAAGGGTGATAGCTAAGACCTCGATGACATCTCACAGCAATTTTTTCAAAAAAGTTTTTTAATATGCAAAAAAACTCGCATTGCAAAATCATACATTATTCAAATATCTGTAATTTAACAACCAAATACGATGTCAAAACAAGGCCACCGAAGTGAAATAGCGCAAGCCTTCTTCTTCAATTCGCTTTTTGAATCATTGCTGTAGGTTTAAAGGTTACGACAGGAGCTTCGAAATGCGAAATTCATTTTTATGGCGTCCTTTGGACCTTTTGACCTTACCTTTGGACCTTTGGACTTATCCCCCCTCATCTTAGACACACACACTGAAGAAAGGGGACAGGCGGCCACGCCTCCTCGCTAACACGGGAATAATGCTTTCTTGAATTCTCAATTTCGCGTGCTATACCATAGACCCTTAGCTTACTGCTCCAGGGCCAAAAAAAAAACCTCATGCAAGAGCATATAAAATAGTACATACATATATGAAATGGTTGCTTAGTCCTACTATGAAGCTCCTTGAAGAATCTATACAGGGTGGTTCTTATGTCGATACTTTTTTAATTGTGTATAGGAGTCATTAAAATAAATATCTTTTCAAATACCTTTTTTCAAAATATTGAAAACTAATAGAGCTAAATCATTTTAAAGTGTGTATAATACGGTCCCGCCTAGCTTAATTAAAATGTCCAAAGTTGCCAACATTAAATTTAACACAACTAATCTCAAAGCAGCAGGCGTACTTTGAATTCATATCAATTGCTTGCATAATAGTATTTGGATAAATAGGAAGTGACTAGTGCTCTAACAGATAGGTATAATGCCTGATGGATAAGACAAAAACCTGAGCAAAAAGCTAAACATAAACAGACTAGGTACGTCTTGATATACAGATGCAGATTTACTTTTTTCATTCTGTATCTCGTTTATTTTTCAGTTTTATGAAAAGGAGTTGGTTGAATTAGCTGTTTATCAGAAGGAGTTCTAGACACAATCAAAAAAGTGTCAACTTAGATATTACCCTGTGTGAGGGTAATAAAAATAATCTGCAAACCAATTAGCTATGGTAGTAGGTAAATGATTAATAATAAGCTTGGAAGGAAAAAGAGTAGTAATACCCATACTTTTTCAAAAAAAAAACTGCTGGCATACTCAATGATAATATTTCGCTCGACTAACCTGGCCGAATTCTTGTATGAAATGAAAAATATAAGGACGAAACAAAATCATGAATTTCGGTTTAGAGAAAGATCAGTACGCATTGTATTTTTTGCAATCTTTTTATTAATTTATGTTTTATGAAACAGGGATTCTAAAACTCATAGTTTTACTTCTATGGCATGAGAAGGTTGAACAAAAATTAAAGACAGTATTGGTCGACCAATACCAGACATATCTTAAACCTCAAGGTGGCAGTAACCTACTCCTGCCTAAATACACTCTCATCTAGTTATTTAGAAGAATCTTTCAAGAAACAGCTATTACAAAGAATAATTAACAATTCTAGTAATCACAGCGGACAGTCTTATAAATAATCTCAACAACAATGGGTTCTCTACATATGCGAGTGACATAGTTATCCTGCAAACAGGTAGATTCGAGAACACATTATGTAAACGAACCCACCTAACACTCAAATCAATAGAAAAATGGTGTTTAGAACACTCATTGTATATCAATCTCAAAAAGACTGAGCTCTTGCTCTTTGTATTTCTTCAAGCAGTCTAGGTAAAGATGATAAACTATCATGAGTAGTTAAGTTTAGACAAGACTAAACTCTCAACCAATTTCTTATGAGCCCTGAAGTTCCAAATACGGTGATTGGAATATAATAAGACAAGTGTCTGATTTAGACATATTGGTACAGTGGCGGTCAACCTTTGGGATAGAATCAATAGGGACACCTGAACTTTTTGAATAGTCAACAGTAAGAATTACATCAGCGTTTAACTAAGGCTTATTCTTTCCCAAATATATCGTTGTGCATGGGTTTAAGGATGACGATCAGTAAAAGCTATTTATCCTGAGGCAATGCCTTATACAATAATTTGAGATATTCACGAGATCCATATTGACTTTTCAAGATACTACAAGAATTAAAAGAATATATTCGGCGTCATCTACCTACGTTTGAATGTTACCTTGTTCTAGACAACTTTCAACTGTCAAAAGTGTAATCTAAGTAAACGAAACGTACTAAGAGCGAACCCTGTGACACCAGAAAGGAAATCAACAACGTTGGAAATGCCTCTGAAAGTTTTTAACTTTTACTAGCGATTCAATAAATATTCCCTAAAAAATTTCAACGACACCTCGGTCAGTTCATACTACATAAACTTACTCATCAACATTGTATGATTCACACAATTTTGGAAAATCTAACACCATAACAGCGACTGTCCTGAGGAATTACAGTAAGATGAGTCAACGAACTCCAGGCACTGTATCCAGCGCGAAATCCTGACTGATATAGAGGTATTATACTCTTCAAAATATTTTGTTTGGTAGGGACATAATAGTTATTTACGTATTAAAGACGTAAGGAAGCTTTATGTTCCGAAGTTTCAAAACTGAACTAAAACGTTACAAAAATAGAAAGTTCACATGGTGCCTTTCTGTAATTATGCTTGGTGACACTGGTCGTGGAGTAAGTTCTACATTAGTCAATTTTTTCATGTGTCTTGTAAAAAGATAGAAATAAGTGGTAGGCTTGAAAAGTATCCGGCATACAAGTTTGTTGAGAAAATGAGAGATTCTCAGAAACTACTCAATCTTTTAAGAACCCTTTTCGGTAAAAACTGCTTTTAAAATTAATTTTCTTACAACTGTTCCTCTATCTGCGGTTATCGATTTCTAGGAACTCTTACACCAAATACCTGCTTGTGGCTCTGTCGCTATACTTCTTCGATTTGGTATGCCAATTTCATTACAAGCTTTCATATTTAATGGAATACTTGGCCAAAACTTCTCATTATATTAGCGAAAAAAATGTATCGAAGGATGGCCCAACGTTTACGTACCAATTTGTCTTCGTAGTTCTCAAAAATATGCAGTCTTTCTATTCACAGGCTACGCTTTGTCTGCAACATGTTGAACTATGCTGACGCAACGTTGTCCGAACCAGCCTTAAAGGCTTCCAGAAATCATTCGAATAATGCAAGAGATTAAAAGCACGTCATGCCGAGTACCTATGGCCGTTATGATTTGATATGAATTTTTACATTGTCGCTATAGTATAATACGCGGTATTCATCTTTTATGTAATTGTAATGATAGTTTCGAGTTTTGATTAACAAGGATCATTTAAATTAGAGATCCATAGAACTGGCTTAGTGCCAGAGTTTCCTGGATCTTGCTACATAGGCTGGCTGATTGCGTGGCAAGCTCAGAAGCCATAAAGGCAGAAAAAGAAGAGGTGCGTCATGCTAGACGAGGAGAGAATCTACATCCATTTCAGAATTTCTGTTATCAAACCTACATTTTAACAGGCAAAAGAATCACGAGGCGCTGCTTAAAAATATAAGAAACAATTACATTTGTCTGACCTTAACATTCAGCACGGTGTGAATAGCTTCCTCGACCCGAGCGAAGTTGCCTTTGCCCAAAGTCTTTCCGGTGAACTTGTAGTTGCCGACTGCCACCACTTTCCTTTTGCTGTTAACAGAAGGAGTTGCCATGTCACCACTATACCACAGATGTCATTTAGCCACTCGCGAATCACAGATTTTGCCGGACACAAATGGTCCAAAGTACATTTACAAAAACCGCGCGAAAACTGCGGAAAAATCGAGGACCACCGTTTAGGTGTCGACGCGACCGTCGCAAGTGTCACAACTGACAGCTGTCAAAATTAGCGTTTCAAAGTAGAGGTTGACAACTATCTGGATGCTATACAGTATGTTATAGTTCTTTTAGAGGTAAGACCAAATCGAGGAAACGTTTTTGTGAAAAACTACGGAATTTTGAACTTCCATTATCTAACCTACCTTATCCAAAAAAGTTGACTTGTTTTGCCCAAAATGGGCACTGATCAACATGGCTGGACATCGTGACTTGAACTTGATCACTTCCAGAGTGAGGGAACATTCCGGTGAAAATCTACATTACTTTGAAATTTGGAAATTTCATTCCGTACCCTGGAGGCTATGCCTTGTGTAGAGTATTGGCTAAAATAATTTATGTACAACTGGAATTTATGTCTGTAACCTACATGCTGCTACTATGGTGCTACCACGGCTCAACAAACAACCAGAAGTCTTACTCAATATCTGGGGATGCTTTGCGCCGATCCCTTTACGCATCGATATTTTAGGTTAGAGAGAGATAGATTGCAACAGAGGCGGCACGGCAGGGTCATGGCTTTCTACATAGCATATGAGTATAGAGATAAATAATATAGATCACAGAGCAGATATAGTACTGTATGGAATGTAAACATTAAAGACAACATGAACTTTATATTATCTTTAATGTTTACCTTCCTTTTACACTGTATAGAGGTTGAGTACTATTTCTTAATTCTGCCCTGTTGTACACTACTCCGCCCCTGTCAGGGTGAATGAAACTATCCCAAAATGGCGTCGCTGACGTCAGATATTTGCAACACGTCATCACAAAGGAACCAATCGTGAGTAAGACAGTTGATTGTTTGTTGAGCCGTGGTGCTACTACCCCTCACACGTTATCTGACCTAACCAAATCGGTTGGGCTAAAAAGGTGTGTCAGTCGACTCGGTCTGATTCGGACCGTATCTATCAAGGTACTGAAAAAAACGTTTATTTTGATTCTTAATTCAGGAAATTAAGCCAAAAAAGGTTTTCGAGGGTCTGCGCCTGGGGCCTATTCCGGCACACTGTGAAAAAACTGAACATTGACCACTCTACCTGGAGTACCTGGCATGTTGCCTAGAGTATTCAAAATCTACAAAATCAGTGGCGTCTAGTGGGTGGCCGAGCCCCCACAGGCCCACCATATATGCAAATGAACAAACCTAATTCTATTTGAACCTGGTTCTAGGAACATTAAGAAATCAAAGAATCATAACTTTTTTATTTTCAATTTCTTGATGTTGCTTCTGGTGTCGCTGTACTCTAGTCAGCAAGTGTTTTCGAATTGACCATATAGTTTGTGAAAATTTCGAAGTCGGTTTTAGGTTAGGTTTGAAATTTCAAAGAGGCGTATATTTTCATCGGGCCGTTTTCTCAGTCTGAGAATGATCTCATCACACTCAAAGCGTCAAACGGAGCCAATTTACACTTCTTTAAACCCCATCTTGACCAGAACAACTTGACCGGTTGGGTTAAGTTAGGTTAGGTAGTGAAACTTTGAAGTGCCGCAGTTTTTCACCGGAGCGCTTTTTCGATCTAAACTCAGGACGTCAAACCGAGTCGATTGACACTCCCTTTAACTCCCATTTTGGTTTCCGCTAAAATGAAGTCTAGCCCTTTTAGATAATAAACATCACGAATTAAGAATTTGCTCCTATGACCTATTGGTCTGCAGATAATTATTATAATACGTTTACTATACTGAATATTGGTAGTACTCTTGTAAAAATTAATTGGTATAGTACAATAATTTTTTTGACCGAAATTTTTAATGCTTTATGTGTTTGAATCTCATTTTTTAAGGTATTTGATAGGAAAATTTATGTCTCGAAAAGAATACCGTCCTTTGCTTTAGAGTTTTCTTGAAAGGACATCCTTATTATATACAGACTCGCATTACATAGATGAGCTTGATATCCTGTATATTTGTTTCTTTATACAGACCTTTAAACTTAGGAGAAAACCGGGTTTCTGCCTTCAAAGTAGTTTGCTTAGCATCACAACTTTAGCAAATAGATTTTTTTTTTTTCAAATAGTAGCATCCACCTAGTATATGTAGAAAGCTACTGGCTATTGGAAAATATTCTTCATCGAAGGTTAATTGGGAACATGCTCGGAATTACTTTAAAGCTCAATAAAATACTATAATTGGATCTTTTTATAGTTTGTTCTATACATATTATTATATTTTAACTGTTTTACAATTTTCATGTACTGAAATTCAACAACGAGCGTTATATTTCTTGTATCTTCTTAGCTAACAGGGGTTTATACTTCCTCAAAAGATCATTTCCAATATAATCACTCCCCTCAAATATGTCAGAAAGCTTACAGTCAAATATTGCTAAGATTAAACTTACAAACAAGCATGGCATAGAATTAAAAGTGTGTCAAACCAAGTATATACCAGATCATTTGGCACTCATATAATGGTGGCCTAAGGAGCTTTGTTAAGTCTAAGCTGAAATAATATCAACCATACCGGATAACCTCCCCATCCCTTGTTCAAACACTGCCGAAATTAGGTCACAACTGCTACGCAAATATAGATTAAGTAACCTGATTTGCGTATGACTGTATCCTTTAGCTAAATGTTCCCCTCTGCCACCCTATTACGCAAACTTTAACGTAATTCGCAAACTAACAAAACATCCAAGATGTACTGCGTATGCGTATAATTCTATATATTTACCTTATCTGAATTTAACCGGTTGTTTACCAATCAAACAGTCCAATCATGTTTACATTGACGTTAGGTTACAAGTACACATAATCTAGCAGAGCTGATTAACATCTTGTTATGCTGTAGTTTGCAACGATGCCATAGTTGCTACCAACTGTCCCACCGTAATTGACGATATACCTGCAAATACCCGAATATGACAAAATATCATAAAGCTACCGGAAACTGTATCTACAGATAAACATAAGTCTGTAGCAAAAGCAACACACCAAGCATTAGCAACAACAAAAAAAACCGTACAGAAGACACAGACCCATATTACCAAAACATACCAACATCAGTACTGGAAAATGATCATTATGAACGATATTTAAAATCATCCAAATACATACGCACAGCTGGTGGATTAAGATCGACTTTCAATCCAAGACAGACCAAAAAACACATCTAATAGATAGTATTGCTCTCATGTCTGGGAAGCTGCTGCCCCTACTACCCTGTTTATACTAGATGCCGTCCAGAGAAGGGCAATTCAACTAATTGGCGACCCAGCCTTAACGCGCCACCTCCAGCCACCTTCTCACCGGCGTGTTGTTGGTGACCTCTCGCTCTTCTACCGATATTCAAACGGAATCTGCTCCTCTGAGCTATCCTCTATCGTTCCGCCGCTCACCGCTCCTAGCAGATGCACCCGCGCGACCGCTGCATCTCATCCTAATACGTCTTCATACGTCAAGAAGATGGATCAAAGACCGAGCAAGGCACAGGAGCGGGAATCTTTCGAAGAGGAACTAGACAGAGCATTCCGCTAGGAAAATGCGCCTCGGTATTCATGTCAGAGGAGTACGCCATCCTGCATTGTGCAAGGATAAATAATAATGAGCGCTCCTACAGAAACAAGAGGATCGCAATACTTACAGACAGTCGGGCTACACTTAGGGTACTAGAAGGGTCCAGAGTTACGTCTCATCTAGTCTGGGAATGTCTACAAGAACTGGGAAGGCTGGCAGAACACAACAAAGTAACTTTAGAGTGGGTGCCAAGACACTCAGGCATAAGAGGCAATGAAAGGACGGACGAGCTAGCAAGACTAGGCTCGCCTATTCTATACATTGGAGCAGAACCCGCCCTGGGGGTGCCTAAAAGCACGATGAGACACCAGGTCGTAGAATGGATGAAACATCAGCACAAGGAGCAGTGGAACTTGTTGCCAGGATGTGTTCATGGTAAAACATTCATTAAAGCTCCATGCAAGAAAGCAGCTGCTGCTCTCCTAGAGTAGGAATCAGCTCCGAATAACGACGGGTCTCCTCACAGGACATTGTGGCCTGAAGGAACACCTGAATAAGATGGGACTCTACAATGGAGACCTCAACTGCAGACTGTGTGGAAGAGGAGCTGAGTCAGCCCTACATGTGCTCTGTGAGTGCGAAGCGCTAGATCACAACAGACAACAGCTCTGTGGTAACACCAAGCTAGAACCAATGGAGTACAGCTCAGCACCAGGACCAATAGGAAAACTGCATAAACTTATGCAGGGATCTAGATTGCTAGAGTGGATACTATAAATGAGAGGAGCGATAATACAATAGGCCTTAAGGCTTAAGTATTGACGGGGACAGTAAGATCGGACGGCTCCTAGAAAAAAAAGCCTCCCTGCCGGATCACAACTGGAATGGAGGACCTGGACAAAATAGATTAGGTGACAAATGAGCAGGTGTGGGTATAACCTAGTAAGATGGGAATACGCTGAGGACAACTTATGTGCCTGCGGGGAGACCCAGGCCTTCTATCTTGGCTATCCTTGGAAACCCCTTGCACAATTCAGAATATGTGGGAAGCGAACGGCACGGCAGTGTGCCAGACACTAGAGGGAGATATGAGCAAATACAGACAATCATTTCTGACTTGTGACGTCTGTGATCATCACATATATGTGTTCTTGTCTATCTCTAATAATTACTTATTAATACCTAGGCCCGATTTTATCAAGATGCAGATTTTAACAAAGACTTTGACCAATCAGAGCAGCCCTTTTAAGAACATGCATCTGTCAAAGTACTCTGAAAATTATTGATTTCTCTTGAAGTTGACCTCAACAATCTCAGAAATGGCATACTTTATATACATTCGAGCATTGTAAATCATCTAGCACCTTTTTCAGTCTGACTTTCCATCCCAAATCGGTGAAAAATTGCATTTTCTTGTTTAATCAAAAGTTTAGCAATTGCTAATTTCAACCAATCAGATTCCAGATTCCATTTCCATTTGATCGCTGGTTTCATGCTGTATTAAATGCTATGATGACAAGAAATTCACTCATTGCATTATTTGGATAAAACAATAATTTACTATCGATAATAATTATGAATACCTGCAATATATCTTTGTTTTATAGTAAAAAGGGGTAAAAATAGCATTTTGTTACATTTCAAATGTTACTTGCTGCTACTTTCAAAACGCATGTGCATTACTGGTTGCCTATCCAGAACCCCAGAACGCCAAAGCTTGCCATTTTATAATTAAAATTAAGTATAACCCTATTTGATGTACAATGCACCTGTGAATACTTCTATAAGATCTATAACAAACATACATCCAGTAAATGAAAGATTGATTCTTCATAAAAGTATGTATTTTCATATAATCCATCTGACTGACGGACGTGGGATTTTTAATTATTAAATAAGGTAGGTAGTTGCTGTGATTGATATAGGTACCTACTACTTTTATCACAAATTATCCCAGTTTGCAATCAGTAATTATACAATAATTATAATGTAAACATGGAAAATGTGGCATTAATTTGCAAATCTTTGTTCTGATATCCTGCTATGATTTTGATGAATTTCTAAAATATCTTTGACAAACGTGTCATCCAGCTTTGACGTGTTGTTTTCAATATTGATGAAATATTATTGGATGATGCTTATTAACATAGCCCTTAATACCCAATAGAAAGCTTTTGCTAAATAACATCCAACAGAAAAGCTTTGTTAAATTCTTTGTTAAATATGCATGTTGATAAAATCGGCCCTTAGTATACATTATAAAGCAAAAAATAAAATAAAATGAACAAAAGATTATATGTAAAACTAACCAAGTAATTCAAGTTTGGCTCAAACACGACTAAATAAAATAAATAAATATCTAGTTCTATTTATGTCAGTAAAATAGCTAAATATAAGAGGCCTATTCCACCAATCCTACTTGGGGTGCACTTTCACCAAAATCTTAACTGCGGAGCTAATCTAGCGATCGGCCTTGTCTGGCCCGAAACTTTTTTACGACCGGGCAAAATATCGCGTCCCTTTATTTTTATTGCTATTTCATTATATTATTTTTAAAGCGTGGCTTCGATATAACGTTATAACCATTAAAAGTTAATAAAACACCCTCCAAACAGTTATATTATTGACCCGGGGAATTTTTATGGTCGCCGGTAATGATGCGGGGTTTAAAAAGCTATTCGCCGTATTCCAAACTAATATATACCAGGATAGTCCATTTGAATTTTTAGGAGCTTTTTATGACCGATTTCTCTTCTGATGATGCCTCGAGTTTTAAAAAGGGGTTCCGCGTAGCGGTTGTAATCTGCTGAATATATCGTATTCAGTCGTGTAAGTGTCTATAAAGTTAGCATTCAATTTACTATCCACAAACAATACTTCTATCGGCAGCTAGTCTAACGTTCGATTGAATACTTGCATTTTCTTTGTACGGATGAACGAAAAAATCTAGCACAGCAGGTTTTTTGGACTTTCAACAAATCAACGTAGTAAACATTAGCAATTCGTATTACCCCATCCTCTTCGTAACCTGTATCACAGGCGATTTTATGTGTGTTTTTTTTTTGTAGTAAGGGGGGTAGGATTAAGTTGCCTCAACAGTTGCCGCTCAGCCTTAAGGCTTATTGTGCACCCACAGTCGAAAGGATTGGACTATGCTCTCCTTGTCTTCCTTCCTGTCCTACATACAGATAGGAACACCTGCTTTTACTTAGGGCAGGACAGTCGAAGGTAACATGCTTAGCTCCAGCTCCAATGGACAGTTATAAATCTAACCACCCTTCGTAGTTCCTTCCTGCTCAATCTGAAAGCATCTGCACACAAGGATCCCACTAGCAGCCTCTTAGACTAAATATCCCCCACCACTCTGCGCTTTTGGTGTCCATTTGTCATCCATCTGGTGACAGCTGTCCATACCATCTTGTATGACGTCGTCGACACAAGAAAAGCTCGTAACTCCATTTTAAAGGATTTTACAGGAGAGCGTAAAAACAAATTCAAGTACACATTATTTCATGTTGGTATTGATGGGGCTATTATGATAAATGTGATATTATTCTTTTGGTATGCCACTGCTGAATGGTATGTTGAAAATAGATTAGGCAGATATCTAGTAGATGGCAGCAAAATGTTAATTTGCAGAAAACGTGGAGTTATATGGTTTTCTTGTGTCGATGACGATGATATACTACATACTGATACTGGCGCAATGAAAGGGAGTTGTGCACCTTCCTTGGCACACCTGGCGGTCCTCTCATTACTACCCACTCCAAAGTGATTAGGCACCCAAGATAATCTTATCTTGTTCGCCTTCGTCTGTTTCTTTGGGGTATTATGGCTGTCACGTATTACTTTTGAAGTATAGTGGTTATTTGCCAAGGCCATCAGACCCGACTATCTGTGTTTACATAAATATGTGGTTACTCTGGCGCCTGAATCAAGTATCGATCTTCACCTACTAATAGCTCCACAACATAGTGTCCCTGTAAATAAACGAGACTTCACGAATGCATCCGATCCGAGGGATGATAATTGGGCCTAGAGGTAGGTCTATTGGACCTACCTCTAGGGAGCGATGCAAATTGCTCCTCTTATCTATATTTAGTAATAAAGAATGTCAAAGTTAAATACAAAAACTTGTGCAAGCATTTTAGTTTAGACTACATTCATATAATTATACTTTTTTGTAGCACAAGGTATCACTTTGTGCCTGGTTTGGCGTTTGGGTATATCACTTTCACTTTATTCCTTTTCCGTCACTGACTGGAGAAACTAGTATAGCAACTGCCAGTCATGCAGTATATTGTGAAGGGGGGACACTGCTATCTGTGGTTAATCTCAGAAGAAGGCCTACTGCTATATAACACTAAAGTACTTATATAGATAACAATAAGGTTCTTATATTGAAATTATCTTAATTTCAAACTTTTGCTAAAATAAAATATATGGGAGAAAAAACATCACATTAGCATCAACGTGAACCACATTCGTCATATACATTAAAATATAAGTAAAACCTGGTAAATTTAAATGGAAACTGTGACAGATCAGCAAAAGTCATTCATTTATGAATAAAGAAACTCCAATTTAAAATCAACTACTGTTTTGTTGATTATGGCTAATGGCTTCGTATAGAGAAGGAACATGATCAACCCCGCAGACATCATTACTTTAGAATAGAATTTTAGGGCAATAATAACATTTTGCAATCGCTCTTAGATGGTGTTTGGATCATCTATGGCGTCGTCAAAAAGAGGCCTAAGTACGAAAATATAGTTTGGGGGAATATCAGTTTAAAGTTTCTATACCAGAACCATTGTACTGAAGCTAGTTTTTACAGGTTGGTATTAAAATTTGAAACACGTCTTGATGTTATATTGTACTATAGAATAAACGATCAGTTTTTGAAATCAAGGATAGGATTAAGAAGATAAAGTATTTTGGCCCTTCGGTTCCCTTAAAAACCCATGAATTACGTAGGCCGCAAGAATTGTTATATAGGCACTGCCCTTGTTCTGAAATTTACATACGCACTTCTTCTACTGACTACAATACAACCATTATTATAAAAAAATTGACTCTAATTCTAGCTAAAGCTACTCGTCAGATCTTAAATTTGTTGGACAAACAATGTCTGTGTCCCCTGTGTCTGCTTTCAGGCATAGCCTGCTGTTATGACCAATATATGGCAACAAGCTCAGTATATCCAATATCGTAGTTCCTTTCTTCAAAGTGGCAAATTTATATGGGTTCATAAACAAATCAAGGAGTCTGCATTTTGTTTTTTTTTTTTTTAGTTATATCCAAAATTTTGAATTATTCATTTTCGTTGAAGCTATACCTGTATACAACTTTCCTGGATGATATTTCCTATATTTGAAAATGTGCATTTGACGTAAAAAGGCTGCTATTCTACGTTTAAGGATTCATGTTTGAATAGGCTGTTGGTTTCTTGGGCTTATCGGTGAATTGTGCCCTGCTAATATTATAAGCACGTGTGAAACATCAGCCTTTTTTCGTTTAAATATGTGTAGCATAAGCCCTTACTATTCTGTCTATTTCTAGAACTACTGAAATTATTAGCATAAGCCAACATTACTATGAAAAAACGAATCAGGTTAGGCCCGATTTGATCAACATGCATATTTTAACAAAGGTCTTTGACAAAACTTCTCTATTGACCGTTATTTAGAAAAGGCTTTCCATCGGGCATTGAGGGCTATGCTAATAAGTATTGTAACACACTGTATATTATGGTATTCGTGTATTTGTATTAGTTGTCATTAGTTCTCATACATGATTTAAAGTCAAAGGGCTAGGTTAGATCTTTTGAAGTGTAAACGTCATCGAATCGTCTAGAGTTTTCAAGAATGACGGATGGATTCTAGAAATGTCATCGAATGCTCTAGATGGCTCGATGAAGTATATATAAGGTGCTACTGGTAGCGTAGCAGTCAGTTGAGTTGTACTTGAGATAAGGTTAAGAGATATTGTATCGAGTTGTGAAGTAAAACGGTGAAAGTTACGTCCAGTTTGATTCCCTGGGTGAATAAAAAAAGGCCGTCGTGACAATTGGTGTCAGAAGTGGGATTATCCAGCGAATCAAGGCAGGAAAAGGAAACAGAAGTGAGTACAGCACAGCGTCAGTTGATGCCAGTAACCAGAACTATGTCGTCGGAAATAAGTGCAATGATGAATTTGGTACAAGAGATGATACAGGAAATGAGGGAAGGAAGGAGAACCAGGTTAGAACAAACTGCAGCCAAAACGAGAGCAAATATACAAGAGACCGTAGTGGACCCTAAAAAAAAGATGAAGCATCACCAGGACGAGACAATGGCAGGTTCGAAGAGTGACTTGAAGAGTGAACAGAAATTGGTGGTGACTAGACTGGAAGAACAGAGACAATCTGTAAACCACGCATTAAATAATCAAGACCAGTGTATTAGTGAAATAGATACGCAGCACGTTAAGGAACAGCAAGTGAAAGATCATGTCCAGACAATGGCCAGAGAGGAGTTGCAAATACATAGTGAAGGTAAGCGTGGCTTAGCAGCTGTAGCACCCGCTTTACTTGATAAACGCAGTTTGGTAGTAGCATTTTTATTTAAATTTTTAAATAAATAAAATGGTAGTAGCAGAGCCCTACCCATATGATGGCAAGATATCATGGGACGTTTATTTTATGCAATTTGAAAACATCGCACGAATGAATAACTGGTCGAATGAGGAAAAAGCGTGTGCCCTAACATCAATGCTCAAAGACTCTGCACCAGGTATTTTGGAAAGTCTCTTCTCTTTAGAACTACGTGACTATGATAAGATGGTGTCGGCATTAAAGTTACGCTTTGAAGATGCACACTTGAACGAGTTGTTGTATAGCCAGTTGCATAACCGGACACAGAAAGCCAAGGAGGACTTGACGACGTTTGCATGCGAGGTCCAAAGCTTAGCCAAAGAAGTATTTGTCAACAGTCCCATTGAGACACAGGAATACGTCGCTGCTCGCCAGTTTGTAGAAGGCATTGCGGACGCGGAAGTTCAGCGTATGGTAAAACTATCCAGCCCCATAAATTTACAAGATGCTGTGATCAAGGCTCTGCAAATTGAAGCTGACATAAGAGCCACGCGAATGACAAGGAGGGTGCGCTATGTTCATCGTTCATTCCAGGAAGAAGAGGTGCTAGCTTCCAAAGAAACCGGGTTCGCACTAACCTGGAAAGAGCTGAGAAGTTTACGTGCTGGAGATGTGGGCCAGAAGGGGCATCTTAGGGCAGGCTGCCGCACCCAGGTTGATAAGATACAAGCGGATGTAGAAAAGGCAGATGAATATGCGAACAAAATGAAATCTATGCAGGACACGATAAACTCAATGAAGAGACAGAGACAGAGACATAAAGAATTTGGTAAAGAAGAACGAAGGAAGTATTGCCAAGCTTCAACAACAACACGCAGTAGCCATGAGGGAACTTAAAGCAGACCGGGATAGGATGAAGCAGCTGCTTGCCTCTCAAGAATGGAGAAGTATGCATATTAAGAGCACGTTTGAAACGAATAGACAGAATCTGCTAAAGAAGGATGAACAACACGAAGTAGCCTTGAGGAAGCTCAATAAAGAAGTGTCTGCTTTGAAGGGCGAAATCAAGAGATTGAAAGCTTTGAATCAGTCGAAGAAAGCAGAGAGGCAATGCGACCAAGTTAAAGAAGAAAATGCAGCGCTTAAACAGAAGATAAATCAGATGGAGGCTGAGTGTGCATTCTGTAAAAAGAACAGAGCCAAAAGGATCGGTATCAAGAAGGATGAGTCAAAGTTGAGAGAAAGGTTGGCGCAGCTTGAAGCAGAAAACAAGAAGCTGAAAACAGATTTGAGCGGCAAGGTTGATAATGCGAAAAAGCGAAAGGAAGATTTGTGCAATGCAAGAGAAGTTGATAGTAAAACTAAACAGCGACTGATGAATTTGGAAAATGAGAATGCTCGACTAAAAAAAGAGCTGGAAAACGCATTAACTGAAGTAGAGTATGGTAACTCCGGGATGAAGCATATGAAGAATGAAAACAGTAACGTGGAGCAGAAGACTACACAGCTGGAAATTGAGATCGATAAGAAGAAGAGAGAACTGAATAAGGTTATTGAGGATACAAAGAAGGGTGTGTCCGCAATATTAGCGAAGCCATTTTACGATGTAAAGTTAGAAGAGAGATTGGCACAACTGGGGAAAGAAAACCCGAAGATAGGAGCAGAGTTTGGCGCTGCACTCAAGGACGCATCATGGGGTTTTGACCAGACCACGCAACTCAAAAGCGAGAATGTTAAGCAAAAGAACAGGATTGTGCAGGTGGAAGACGAACTCAGCAGGCTCAGAGAGGAAGTGGAGAATAGCCTGATTGATGGGAAGAAAGAAGGGTCGAGAGGTGACAGTCGTCAAGGCGAAAAGGTGCAACTGAAGAGAATGATAACAGAGCTAGGAAAAGAGAATCCTGCTGGAGCTGAAAATGAGAATCGCAAGTTGGGCAAAGAATATCGCAGTTACGAGGTGATCTGGTATGGTCTTGCAACTCACGACGGAAGAAAGGGTAGATGTCCGAAGCTACAACGCCATGGAGAGGAACCCTACGTGGTGATGAAGCGCCTCAACGACGTAGTCTACGGGTTACGTACGGAAAGTGGAAAACCGAAGGTCGACTATGATGATGTCTGTGGTGATACAAGAATCGAAGTTGTTCGTCGAGGACGCCGAACACTAAGTGGGGAAGAATGTAACACACTGTATATTATGGTATTCGTGTATTTGTATTAGTTGTCATTAGTTGTCATACATGATGTAAAGTCAAAGGGCTGGGTTAGATCTTTTGAAGTGTAAACGTCATCGAATCGTCTAGAGTTTTCGAGAATGACGGATGGATCCTAGAAATGTCATCGAATGCTCTAGATGGTTCGATGAAGTGTATATAAGGTGCTACGGGTAGCGTAGGAGTCAGTTGAGTTGAGTTGTACTTGAGATAAGGTTAAGAGATATTGTATCGAGTTGTGAAGTAAAACGGTGAAAGTTACGTCGAGTTTGATTCCCTGGGTGAATAAAAAGAGGCCGTCGTGACAGTATCATCCAATAGCATTTTATCGACACTGGGAACAAAACGTCAAGCTGGATGACACTTTTGTCAAAAATATGTCAAAATTCATGGATCAAAGTCTTAGCAGAAACTTAGAACAAAGCGATTGATTTGCAGATTAATGCCACATTTTTCATGTTTACCTTATAATTATTGTATAATAATTACTAACTGCAAACTCTGATAGTTTGTGACAGAATCATGAAAGTAGTATCAGTCACAGCAACCTTATTTTATTAATAACCCCAACCCAGTCAGTCAGATGGATTATAGACAAATACATACTTTTATGAAGAACCTTCCATCTACTTGTTAAAGACCTCCTTATAGAAATAAGGGTGCAACGGGGCGGTACTGGTTAAAAGACACCGTAGCGCAAATACTATGAGAAACTCATTTTAAGGCATGAATCTGAATAAAAATCTCTCCTGCTAGTTGCCCCCTTTCTCTGAGAAGTATATAAAGCACCTGATTCGCTTTCTGACTATACAAGTTATACGACAGGCTCCTTGTTTACGAAAAATTATAAGCCAGCCTGGGAGCTTTGCCTTTCAGGATAGGCAACCAGTAATGCACATTGCACACTTGGGAAACAGATTGGGCGACACTTAAATCGTATGGTTAGCTTTAAGAAATGCGAAAAAATGTTATTTTTACCCCTTTTTACCATAATACAATGGTATATTGCAGGTATTTATAATTATTATCGATAGTAAATTATTGTTTAATCCAAATAATGCAGTAATTTGGATTTCTTGTCACCATTATCATTTGATAGACCCACAATCCAGTGATCAAATGTACTGCTTTTGTGGAATCTGATGGATTGAGATTAGCAATTGCTAAACTCTTTGTTAAACAAGAAAATGCAATTTTTAATCCATTTAGGATGGAAAATCAGACTGGAAATGATACTAGATGGTCCACAATGGTCGATTGTATATAAAGCATGTCATTTTTCACCTTTTTGAGGTAAACTTCGAGAGAAATCAATAGTATTCAGAGAACTTTGAAAGATGCATGTTCTTGAATTGGCTGCTCTGATTGGTCAAGGCCTTTGTTAAAATGTACGTGTTGATAAAATCGGGCCTTAGTCAGTTGTAAAGCTCATTCGCACACCTAACAGAACCGTTCGCCTTAGCCGTTGTCAATGTCTTGGAGAGCTCCTCCACCATTTATTCAACTTATTGCTGTTCTCTCTTCTCTACACGCTGACCGCCGAAAGGAACCAAACACTCCCAACTTAACTAACGTATAAATCTGCACGCCTCCCCTCTCACCATATTTTCACCTTAAATTGCTGCTCTAGGCCGAACACCCCGCAGTAAATCCCAGAAAAAACGCTTCGGATAAAATTCGTTAAAGTGCCTTATTTTTATTTGCGGCCACCCTGAATCGCCCTACTCGTTTTGGATCATTGTTATGTTAATTTTTAGTATTTTTGGGTGAATTGCGTAGTGCAGCTTATGTCTGTTCGGGGTAATTCACTGGGGTAATTGATTGCAGGGGTTAGCTGATTGGATGTCAAAGTATAACGGATGAGGGGGCGACGTGGCTTAAATTAGATGTGAACTCCTTTATAATTTGGACAGAAAATCAGTTTCAGCTCCAGGTCCTGTCATACCTGTTAGTTTGCGACCGTTCTGATACTTCACGCAAAAAAGGTAGGGTAAATTACCCAGTTATTGGCACTTTAAGGGGTTCCTTACATTTGGATGTACTTTTGAAAGGCTTATATACCAAAATCGTTATTGAAATTATTCAAGTTGTATGCTTTCAACATTCTACTTCCACAAAACGTAGTAGGAAATATAAAGTCTTAGTATAAAGTAGTGATCTGTTTCCATGGAAATCGGTTTAAAATAAGAAGTTCCTAAGTTAAAGTTATTGGCACTCTTGGTCAGTTGTCTGCACTAACTATTTGCCAGTTATTGGAACTCTTGGGCTAGTATATAATTGATCCCTAAGTAACTATCTAGGTGATTTAGCTTCCTATATTTCATTACATTTGATAGTTGCTTCGATCATGGATGACATTGTTTATATAAAAGTTTCACAATTTATATCTCTTTTGTTTCATAAACCAAGATTTTTCAATTCGGTTGTGTAAATTAATAAACCTGTAGAATGAATACTGAGCAGTTTATTGAAAGAATAATAAATGCCTTGATAATAATATGCAAAAATTATAACAACCAATGATTAGAAAAAAATCATCTTTGTTTCTCCTATACAGGGTGGTCCAATAAGCGCGCGGTGCTCTCTAGCGGCCATACCCTTCCAACTAGACAAAAATGTTTTAAATAAAAAACGTTTCTCTTCAAATGTTCTACATTTATAAACTATTTTTAAAGATGGCGGACTTCCGGATATACCGGAAGTAGGTATCAACTTCCTTATTTTAAATGGAACACCCTGTATATTATTACGTTTTTGAATTCAGCATCGATTTTTAGGTCCAGTTTATTAACTATTATTTATGTCTACGAAGCCGATTTTCGGAGTTATTCAGCAATTTTTACAAAATTTGACGTTTTTGGCACTTTACAAGAAACGTTGATACCTCGGAAACTGAACGCGATAGAAAGATACGGTTTTCGTTTTTGAAACAAGCAAGGAACGTATTTGTGTGCCAGTAAGACCGTTGTTTCAAAAGAACATTAAATCAATAAACGAGTAATTTTCAAATTTGAAAAGCTAAAAATGTTAAAAACTTTTATTTTTCAAATTGGATGGTAGCATAAGTTTCACATAGCTGGATGCGAAATTAAATTCTCTTTCACTTTTGTCTATACACATGTGGTTCTATCTTTGATGGTTTTCAAGACATTTACGGTTTTGTAATTATTGCGTAGGAATTGGAAAAATCGTAGGTGGCGTGGCTCGCAGACGAAACAATTGGCAGGAAACCTTTCATCCAAAGTGTTTCGACCTCCAATACTAAAATGTGCTTTTGCTCCATCTAACTGTAACCACATTATTCTTAAAAACCCCAGTGGTTAATTTTTCAACAGGTTTTCCAAATTTTCATTTAGAAAGTATTGGAAAACATTAGTTTATTATGCGGTTCCCAATTATACCACCCCAAATGCTTAGACTCTATGCTGATTGTCAACAAATTTCTCAAAATTTGGATTTACGTGGGCGTAAAATATGAGAGAAGGAAACATGTAATAGTAATACATGAAGATAGTGAGTTTGACATTCTCGCAATAGTAGTTGAAGATCCGCATAGCAGTGCTACAGCAGAAATTAGTCGCTATTTGGGCATTGGTCAAACATCTGTGAACATGATCTTAACGGAGTACATATAGCTTCCTTATCACGTGCTGCTAAATCAAGCAATTGAAAGACAAGACTGAAAACTGAATGAATTTCTGTAACTGGAGTCGTGCTCAAGTCCAAGGAGATGAACTTCTTTTCAACAGCGTGCTGTTTATGAATGAAGCTACATTTCTTATGAAATTCTTTCATTTTCTTTTATATGAAATGTAGCTACAGCGTTATCATTACGGGACATGTAACTGGCACAATTTACATTTTTATACCGACGTCAATCCAAATTTTGGGAGTTTTGTTGACAACCAGCATGGAGTCTAAGCATTTGGGGTGGTATTATTAGAAACCGCATATTAAGCTAATGTTTTCTAAAATTTCCTAAATGAAAATTTGGAAAACCTGTTGGAACATTTACTGCTGGAGTTTTTAAGAATAATGTGGTTACAGGTAGATGGAGCGAAGGCACATTTTAGTATTAAAGACCGAAACACTTTGGATGAAAGGCTTCCTGCCAATTGTTTCGTCTGCGAGCCACGCCACCTACGATTTTTCCAAATCCTACGCCATAATTGCAAAACCGTAAATATCTTGAAAACCATCAAAAATAGAACCACATGTGTCTAGACAAAAGTGAAGAGAATTTAATTTCGCATCCAGCGATGTGAAACTTATGCTACCATCCAATTTGAAAAATAAAAGTTTTTAACGTTTTTAGCTTTTCAAATTTGAAAATTGCTAGTCTATTGATTTAATGTTCTTTTGAAACAACAGTCCTACTGGCACACAAATACGATCCTTGCTTGTTTTAAAACCGAAAACCGCATCTTTCTATCGCGTTCAGTTTCCGAGATATCAACGTTTCTTGTAAAGTGCCAAAAACGTCAAATTTTGTAAAAATGGCTGAATAACTCCCAAAATACGCTTCGTAGATATACACAATGGTGAACAAGCTGGACTCAAAAATCGATGCTGAATTCAAAAACGTAATAATATACAGGGTGCTCCATTTAAAATAAGGAAGTTGATACCTACTCCCGGTATATCCGGAAGTCCGCCATTTTTGAAAATATTTTATAAATGTAGAGCATTTGAAAAGAAACGTTTTTTATTTAAAACATTTTTATCTAGTTGGAAGGGTATGGTCGTTAGAGAGCACCGCGCGCTTATTGGACCACACTGTATAAGATATAATGGTGTCCCTTAAACCCTAGATAAGTACAAAAGCATCAAGCTTGCCTACACAAGTACGCTTCGATTAAATGTTTCTATATAAATCAATATTAAATTAAATCCAAAAACTATCACAACCAATAACAAAACTTCTGGTACATACAAAAAATAAAATAAATTTATTCCTGCGAAAAATATTGTTGAATGAAGGAACAGCTAAGAAAAGAAATAACATCCACTACGAAGAAGAAAAGTTGCATTTTGTTCTGAAAAAATTATTATTGTATCTGATCCCACCTACTACACCCATGCTAGGTATTTTTGGCACACGAAAGGTGTAGGTGTAGGTCCTAGAACGTCATTTTATTCGTTGATATGGGTTTGTGGTGTTTGTGTGTGCGGAGCCAATCAACTTGACCTTATCTTTTTGTAAACATCATTGATAATCGAAAACTTAAATTTTGTTGTTATTATGATGATTTTCTCTGTTTTACCTATAAAATGGTATAAAAGGAAAACGTCGGACAGAGTCTATTCTTTTTCGCTTTTGATATGTAATTTTTTTCTCAACGGTGGTTTAGCGACTAAATACTTGTTCAACGTCCCTCGTATTAGCATTCGATCCGTAAGCCTAATGCTTTTATTCCCGGTGTTCTATTATTACAGACACGTACTTTAAAATCCCCGAATACTTGGATCTGGACAAGTTTCGAACTGCACATCTGGAATTGAGTCAAACATCTCTTTGATCCCTGAGAGTGACGTTTTGGCACACAAAGAGGCAATTAGGTAGAGTAACGGGATATTATCTGATCGTCACTGAAGCCCAGAGGCGGCTCCTGCCACATTTACCCAAAGGTTAGACTAATGATAATATTAGTAATAGAATTAACGTATATCCTTTAACAACAAATAAAACAATGCTAATGCTATTTTTGAAACTCAACATGGCGTCGGTGCACAAAAGAAGTGACGCAACCCAAAAATTAATGTTTTTGACTCAAGTGCACAGACCGGTAGGATTTTAGGCCTAGTTTTGACAGAACAATTGCCATGGTGATATCTCTTACATTGACGTGGCACTAGTGTCGTATTGTCAGTGGTCGGTAATTCCTCTGAAGCTATTATTGTGAACAGTGAACAGCATTTTGAGTTGTGCCGAGTGTTGGGTAGTTCGAGGTGCTTGGTGGCTCTTTTTGAATTGGCTGATACGTACATAATATGAGCAACAAACTGTCTAGAAGAATGACTCATTTTGTATTGTCGGACGGCTCTTAAGGAAAAAATACCTGTCCTGTTGACTTCTTTTTCAAAAATATCGACTTATATAAAGAACTTTATAAATTCTGGGACTAGTAACTTATATTTTGAAAATATGATAGAATCGTCGTTAAAAGAAAACCGAAACATTGCCTGCATGCCATCTTACTTGAAAAGCTTTCATTCTATCGATTCCATGCCGATAGTATTAAACTGATAAACTGATACTTGAATAATCGTCAACAGTTTGTGTGGTTTAAAAACTATTCCTCTAGTTCTTTGGCGGTTACTGATGGTGTGCCGCAAGGCTCGGTTCTTGGCCCCATCCTTTTTCTCATCTACGTTAATGACCTGCCAAACTATGTGGATACGGATAATGTCATTCTATATGCAGATGATACAACTTTACTGCACAGACATGTTTCCACAACAGCGCTTGTAGATGAATGTATACGTCTGAAAAGCAATTTAGAGAACTGGTTTGAAGCAAACAAATTGACACTCAATCAGTCAAAGTCACAGACAATGGTCTTAAGCTTGCGCAGCAATTCGATCGACACTTTAGGGTCAGTAGAGTTCCTAGGAGTACACATCGATCCTAATTTGACTTAGGAATCGCATGTTAACCATGTAACATCCAAGCTATCAAAGTGCATTTATCTAATAAGAAATCTAAAAAATGTTGCTTCAGACACCGTAGTCCTCAAATGCTATATTTCTTACTTCCACTCACGAATGTCATACGCACTGTTCAACTGGGGTCACTCGGCACATATGGAGAAAGTTTTTGCGGTACAAAGACGCTGTGTTAGATATATTGCCAATATCGGTTACACTGATCCTTGTAGACACAGCTCCATTGCATTAAAAATAATGACCCTTCCCAGCATATTTATTCTTAATTGCCTGGTTAAAACCAATCAGCATCTGTATACTTCTCACAGCAGCATTCACAATTACCAAACACGCCATAATGATAATTTAGTCCTACCTCAACTTCGGCTTCATAAGACTAGAAATGGAGCCAATTTTTATGCCATACTATTTTATAATGCTCTTCCTCGTAATGTTAGACAACTAGCATTAGAACCCTTCAAACGGAGAATGAAGCGCTACTTGATCGATAAGGCATTTTACAACTTTAATGAGTACCTAAATAATGATTTTGCAGATATTTTCTAAGCACTGATATTTTTTTTTGTTTGCTTCTATTTCTTGCCTTTTACACAAGTTACCTTTTAAAATGTTGTACGAAATGTTCTATTGTAAATATTGTCAATGAACATATAATTCTGTTCCTTTTTTTCCTGTGTAAAGTGTGTGTGTTTTTTTTAACAATTTTTGTTATATACGCAATGTAAAATTTTATATAGGTATTGTAATTTTGACTTGTGCAAACACTTTTGTGTAAAGCATCAATAAATTATTATTATTATTATTTTTCAGATAAAATAATTTCGATTTATTAAACCTCCTTCCGGCAAAATTGTATATTTTGAGATGTGTCACTTTTCTTGTGTACCAACGTGCGATTGTCTTATTCCATTGTATTCATGGGCCCATGAATAAAAAAAGCACGTATCCCAGTATATAAACATTACATTTCGGTAACTTATTCATCAAACTACAAAATTTGACAAACAATTGATTTTAGTCGACTGATTAATTAAAGAAAAAAACGATTGTGATTTAATTCCATATGAGAAGATTTCCTTATTTTTCTTTTATAGGTACTATCCTCAGTACTATCCGACCTCAGACATACAAATTAATATTAATTTATTTAGTGTATGGCTTGTTCACATCATAATGAAAAGATAAAAGGATAATTGAAAATACATAAAAGAGAATAACAGAAACGAAACACACACTAAATTCTGTTATACTCAACTGTATCCTTAGTCGCTAACTGTAAGTTGGATGGATCTCCGACGTAAGCCCTTACGATGCAGTCTGCAAGGATGGGGTGGATTGCTTGCCTATTACCTTCACATCTGGGAGAGAGTAAACTTTCTTGATCATTTAGAGGTTAGTTTCGTTAAAGCTTTAGGTAGCAGTGAGAATGTATTTTGTTTAGGAGATTTTAATGTGGATTATGCGCAGGTAGCCACGTATAACTATAATCAGTTAGAACAATTCATTGAGAACCATGAACTTTCACAACTTATAACAGACTTCACTAGAGTGACTGCGAATAGCTCAACATCAATAGATCTCATATTAACATCATCTCCATCCTTGGCTGTGAGCTCGGGTGTTAAAAACTGCTATTTTTCTGACCATGAAATAATCTTTTCTAATTTATCCACACCTAAACCACAGCCATTATTCAAGTATATCCGAAATTATAAATCTATTGGGGCTGAACGTTTTTGCAGCGATCTTGAGAATAAAAATATTAACGAAATATTTTATATTCAGGATGTAGATGAAAAAATTGAATATCTCAGCAACGCAATAATATCAGTTTTGGACATGCATGCTCCATATAAACTCGTGAGGTTTACTAAAAAGCCCGCCCCTTGGCTTACTGATAATTTAAGATTTATCATGCACTTGCGAGATGCTGCTAAGGCAAAATTCAACCAAACAAAATCAGTAGAATCATGGGAAAAATACAAAAAAGCCAAAAATTTTGCTACACAAGCGGTGAGGAATGAAAAAAAGCATTCTTCAATCACTTGTGTAAGTGCAAAGATTGTAAACAGATTTGGAAACAGTTACAAAATCTGAATACACGTAAAACTGAATCAACTGGTGTAACTCCAGATCAGCTGAAAAATGCTGATAGAGTGAATGAATATTTTATTAATAGTGTACCGAATGTAAGCTATAATAACAAAGATTTTTTACACTACTTGAATAATACGTTTTACGATGATGATATTTTAGAGGCGGTTGATGCAGGAGAATCAAGTATTTTGGTAACGCTAAATTATAGCAAAGCCCTTGATTGTCTTAATCCTGATATTTTGATCTCCATGCTACATTATTATGGTTTTGCGCAAGAATCATTAAAAATAATCCAAAGTTATTTTTATGACGGATATCAAGTGGTCCAAATTGAGTTTCACATCAAAATCTATAAAACCTTCACGAAGAGTTCCTCAAGGGTCGGTGTTGGGCCCACTGCTTTATTCAATATACACCTCTCGAATCGGCGATGTTGCACGTTTTTCCAAGTTACACGCTTATGCGGATGACACGCAAGTGTACAATATATTTAAAAGTTGCTGTATTGATAGAGCCATTAATAACATCAATCAGGATCTTGATCGGATATTTAAAGAGTCAATCAAAGATGAACTAGTACTTAATCCATCAAAAACAAAGGTTATGTTTTTTTCTCCTAAAAATTGGTTTCAGGAAAATATAGATAAAATAAAAATTGAAGTCAATGGGACAGTACTTGAAGTAGTAGATGAAGCTAAGAATCTAGGCGTAACAATAGATTCCAAATTTAGATATAAAACACATGTAGCGCAATGTGTACGGAAGGCTTATAATAATTTGAGACAGTTATATCCTAATAGACATCTTCTCAGCACTCAACTGAAAGAACAACTGTGTAACTGTTTAGTTTTGTCACAGTTCACCCATGCTCCTCCTGTTTATGCTCCAGCCATAGATGCTTCAGACCAGTATAAAATTCAGAAAGTACAAAATTCATGCCTTAGGTTCATATTTGGTATTCGAAAATTTCAACACATTTCTCATACTTTACAGCAAATATGTTGGCTAAATATGAAAAATAGATCCCTGCTAAATATGTTAACGCTATATCATTCAATCATTTTGCGCAAAGAACCAACATATCTATTCGAAAAGATTGAATTTAGGAAAGATGCCCACAGTAGAGATGTCAGAAACAAAACCCTCCTATCTATACCATACCACAGATCTGCACTTTATGAAAGATCTTTTTCCTACTCTATTTCCACGTTATATAACAGCATTCCCGAAGAAGTCAAAAAAACAAACTTAATACAGTTCAAGAAACGGACCCGTCATTGGTTATACAATAATCACGCATCCTCTATCTAGCTCAAAATACTAATATGATTGTTTATCTCCTAGAAGTGTTTAATTATAGTATCTACGACTATTTAAATGTAATTTATATTTTTAATGCCCTGCAGTAATTTTGTTAGTCACTTTATTTTAACTTTAAATAATTTGTTGCATTGTATTTAGTAAATGAATTATATTTATTTGATTCTATGTTCACAGTGTCTAACTCTGGACTTTATAGATTTATTTTTAATGGAGTTGAATGGAAGAGCAGAAGTAGCTACTGCTACAATCTGAATTCCGCTCCGGATTGCTTTTTTTTGTATTTTTCTTTATAAATTTTGCAATAAAGACATTTACATACATACATACATACACACATATGTTTACCCCATTTGAAGAGAGAATTGGTACGTTTCCCGCATATTTTTCCAATTCGATTCAGGACTGACCATGTTTTGCGGGGCAGGTCAAATCGATGAGGTTTGGTGTTTATGCAAGATATGTTGAGAGCGATATTGTAGTCTTTCTATTCTTCTATCCAGCGAGCAATCATACCAGATCTTGTATCACGTAGTGACTTTGCAGTTCCAGCAGGACGTATGAAGCGAATTCGAATACTTTCAAGAGCAGGTATGTAACTTAAAAACGCAAGCATTATAGCATGAGGTGCTTCGACTACCATTATGCAATCTTCAGCTTTGAAACTCATATACTCTGCTGATGGATACCGTCCTGCAGCTCACTTAACCATACATTACCGCGCAGGATTAGGCACCACAAGTTCGACTCCGAACTACTGGGCAGTACTACACATCTACCATCCCTACGTATGGCAAACCCATTATTAAAGGAGTAGGATAAAGTTTACAAAAGCATCAAACTTCATGTTCGCAATGATCTTGAGCATATTATCATCTGCTGGCCCTGTTCCAGACACCGTCACTGAGCAGTGCAGTTGGCTTGGTAGGTACCTAAACGCGAGAATGAACACAGAGCCCAAGACCCAAGGACTTGGAAAATCACCAGGTTTCTTACAGGGCCAAGCAACATGGTACATGGCCGAACTCATTGTTTAGGGGAGTGAAAATATCGTCTTCTCAATGTGAATTTGGGGCCAACAACCAAAAAGTCAGCCACATTACAAGGTAATGTATCCGAAAGCAAAGTATCAAAACAAATGACACATAAAAAGAAGCAAATTTTTATGTATCCGAAGTGCAAAATATAGTACGTTGAAATAAAACAAACATGAAAAATCCACGGCATCGTGATCACGAAATGACATAAGGGCAGCAGCGAGCCAATAGGAACAGCTGCGGTTCTTTAGTTAGTTAGTTAGTTCAGATGCAGTTACCTTTAAAAACCAACATGACAAAGAATGGAGGAAAAATCCAAATGCCAAGAACCACCGCAGTTTGATCGACTCCAGAGATCATTGCAAACGCGTGATTGACAGCATCAATTTGAACGCAACCAGAAAATAAAAGCAAGCTCCCCTCATGTCCTGATTCATCCAGAACAGTCTGGTCTGTAGCTAAGGCTTGCTGCTGTACAAGGCACAGGTCCGACCATCGTCAGAGTATTGCTCCCATGTCTAGGGATGCGCTTCGAAGCACACTGTGAAGCTTCTGGATACTATACAGAAGAGAGCAATTAGACCAATCGATACCCCTAACCGTACCAAGGACGTCGACAGCCTGAAACATCGAAGGAGGGTGGCTGTTTTACAGATTCTATCGCGGAAGATATTCTAGTGAGCTCTCCCAGGTAGCAACATAGCAACACCAAATGCCGTACGAACGAGAAACACTAGAGAGGCTCTACGACTTCCCAGGTCGAGGTACCTACTCCTCGAACCAGCATCATCCAGCATTCCTTCTTTTGGAGGACTTCGACGCTTTGGAATGAGCTGTCGGGCACTTTGTTCCGGGCGGTTATAACCTGCAGCGTTTCAAATCTAACGTGCACCGAAACTTAGTCTCTCGCAGCACTTCAGCAGCGCCAAAGGCTCTCAAGACTGTATTAGACTACCATATTTTTGAAATCAGATTTGATTTCATTTCTTGAACCAAATTTGAAATGAAAAATGGTCTCAAAAATTGTGGCCCAGCATTTTGTCTGTTTGACACTACACCAATTTTGGTTCAAGAATTGATTTGCGATTCTGCGCGTTACATTCGTTGAATACATCTTATCTGTCAACTGTCCGAACACAGATGTTCTCTACAGTCAAAGTTGTCAGATCTGACATGACGTATTTTGCAATTACATGTTTTGTGATTGTATGAACATGTCAGTGTCAAAATGTCAATGGTCAAAATAAAATCATAACCTAGCTTTTTTTGGGCATTTTTTGTAGTTTATGTTTATCGACTACTGTTTATTGAAATTCTCATTCATTACTTGACTTGACTCCCTCGGCAATGGAAAAAGAGAATGCTAGAACATGGATTTATCCATCTACGTTGCAAAAAACTCGTAGACAGGCGAATTAAGAGGCTAACTACTAAAGGAAAAAATTGACAAAAGAAGCGGCTGAGAAGAAGAGATGCAGGCAGATGTATGCTACATATTATGTTGAGAGAAGAGTTATTACTAGAAGATCTAGATCATTAGAAGGACTTTTTACGAATGAATAATAAAATCTTCAGTAAGCTACTTAGCATAATTTGACAAGCTAGATAACCATCTATGAGAATGCATAACAGGAGAAAATAGGTAATATTAGCAGTAAACCTTATGAATAAAAAGTAATAAACATTTCCATTTTCAGGCTAGCAACAATTCTTCGATGTTTAGCCAGTGAAACCATCCAGTGACTTGAAGCCATGAGAGTACAATAAGTCTGATAGTTCCAGAACTGTGTGAACCAATTGTAATCAAATATTTGTTGTCTAGAACTAGAACAGCAGTTGGGAATACATTTGGAGCTTTAGTAAATCTTGGCAAAATAAGGCTAAAGGAATTGAATTAAAAATGCAAATATTATACTTTTTCTTCCTTTCTTGTATCTTGTAATATTATATGAAATTCAAAATATACATTTCTGTTTGGTATTTTAATTTTTTATTTATTTCAACTGAGATGCAATAAACTGCGCCATATGGTCATCCGCAGTTGCAAAATGGTTGTCCCTTTGTGGACTGTAGAGCGAGGAGAAGTTTTCAATGTTTGATCAGCAGCATTCTTCAGCACCTTTATTTCCGCATCTGCTGGTATTTGTTGTTTTTTATACACTTGGGTAAGTTACTAATGCAGTCTGTTCCCCCTCTTTTTTGAGCACCACCTGTACTTGGTATCTGTGAGCGGAGCGAGTCAATTTGAGGCCTATCTGATAGTTCGCTTGTGGGTGATAGAATCCCAGCATGACTAACCTCATATTCCTTGTATATTCCTTGTTGACTTGCCTGAAAACAAAATACTGCATTGAAAGTTTAGCCTTCCTAATATATGCACATACAATTTTTGCAGGGAGGTTCAAGTTATGGGGAAGTTAAGGCACCAAAATTTGACAATCTATTCAAGTACATGTTAGGTTATTCCTTTGGCTCAAAGTGCAATTATATAAGTAGAAATTTGGCACTGTTATATCAATACTGCACCACTTCATTTATGATAAGCTGAGACTCTTACCTCGTAGTCTTCCATTCTAGTGCGAAGTGACTAAAACTTTACTCTGTTCTTGTGCATATATTGACCTTAAGCCCATAAACTTCTTCTGTACCTCTTGTTCAGTTACAGTAGATCTTAGTGGTTTCAGAGCCTCTACAATGGCAGTGATAGCAGTAGTACTCCGTTTGATTTTACTGTGGTAGTACACATACGTGACCACATACAAGCAGGGATGTTGTTCGTATACCTCTATCAGCAGAGATATCTGTTCAGTAGACCAGCACATCCTTAAATCAAAAGAAATATGTTACTCTTAATGTGTTTCTGTTATCCTCAGTGCAGTCAAGTGTGGCTACTCAACCGAGGACCTTTGTCATATGAAAAAACAACAAAACATATAAAAACACCATAATAAAAAGTGACAAGGTTGCCATACACTGAGGTAAAATATTAGATACACAATACATTGTACATAACTAATAGTTATTACATCCAAAATGTAATGTAGGACTTAATACAATATTACAAAGTAAATCTACCGAATCTGCTGAGTAAAAACAAATTTTTTATAGTGAAATTTGGACTACACCTTACTTTTAATATAATCAGGGCTATTATTGTATATGAAATTGATATGAAACATAATTGCACAGATACTAACATCTTACCTGTTAAATTGTCTTCAAATTGCCAATTGCTTCCACACAACTCGCAAGAATGTTGGTAAACTCGCCACAAAGGTAATAAAAGCACCTATCTTGGGGCTGGGGGCTTTCATACTCCATAACCAGTTCAAAATCTTTCAAATCTCAATGTTCGCGAGGCATTCCGGTCCGGTGGGGATTTGCTAGCTGGGGCCGTAGGATTAACATGTTACTTGTTTTTATTGGTGTACCTTCATCCGAGTGTGGATTTCTCAATTTATATTGTACCAGAAAGCATTCTGGAGAAGTCGACCGAATTTAAAAAGTAGGGTTGCTGTCCTTATTTTTGTTTACCTTGTTCCCAGCGCAATGACATTTATGTTTCAAATACGCATGCCCCCAGCCTAAAAATGATTTGGAAATAGAACATGTTCTAAATTCCATCTCAATTTTGGTTCAATCTGTCAATTTGAAACAATTTCGTGTATTACACTAGCCTATTTGAGCAGTTCAAGAAATGAAATCATATCTGATTTCAAAAATATGGTAGTCTAATACAGTCTTCAGACTTTACAGGAAGATGACCATAAAAAAGTATACTGATCAATGACTCCCTAAAGACAGTGCATCTACGAAGAATCTGTGGCCAATGTCAAGATTGGACACCTAGGTAGCAACACCAAATGCCGTACGAACGAGAAACACTAGAGAGGCTCTATGACTTCCCAGGTCGAGGTACCTACTCCTCGAACCAGTCTCCTCCAGTATTCCTTCATTTGGAGAACTTCGACGCTTTGGAATGAGCTGCCGGGCAATTTGTTTCCGGGCGGTTACAACCTGCAGCGTTTCAAATCTAACGTGCACCGCAACTTATTCTCTCGCAGCACTTCAGCAGCGCCATAGGCTTTCAGACTTTGCAGGAAGCTGACCATAAAGAAGTATACTGATCAATGCCTCCCTAAAGACATTGCATCTATGAAGAATCTGCGGCCAATGTCAAGATTGGACAGCTAGTTCCTTCACCATAATAAACGTACTACCCCAAGTATTTGACCACGACAGGACTGGAGCTTTTCGCGCATCCTTCTTGCAGTCCAGATCTTGCTCTTAGCGACTATGCACGTGAAAATAAAGCTTGAAGGAAGGCGGTTTTCTAGTAACCAGGACCTTTTGCGGGCTTGAGAACACCTCTAACGACGTTTGACAGAACCGGTTTGAAAAGTGGAAAAAATGAACTAAAGAGTACTGTATTGCAGAACTTTTCCAGTCCCCTTTGCGGGATACGGCAGCAAGTGGCGTATATTTATTCTGGATCTCAATAAAACCAGTACGAAGAGCATCTGTATCCGCTGAGTCGTCGGACCGTTTTTAAATTCATTGAAAATGTGTTGCGGACGCAAGTAGGTTCGTAAGTTGTAATGCAGAAGTGTCCCGTAAGGATTTATAGGGTGGAAGCTGTTCGAAATGGATATAAATGTGACCAATAACGCGGACTATGCATCTTGCGGACTTTTAATGAACTAGCCGTGTTCGGGATTCGAAGGAATCACTTTTATGGCCGTATAAATCCCACCACGATTGTGACCGGAAGTTTTAAAGGAAGTTGGTCCGTACGAAAATGTGGAGAAATAGGCTTATGGGTGAGTTTTTCCTCGGGGCGGAGCACTATCGGATTCTATGCAGGGAATTTCGGATTTATTGGAGCTCCAAGATACATACGAGGTTGGAGAAATAGAATATCCATGCTAGCCTTGGGCTTGTTGGTTTTTATTGCCATTTACTGTCTGTCTGTCTGTCTGTCTGGATGTCTGTCTGTTGGCGTCTTTCTAGCGTCGTAATCTCCGTAACCGTGACATAGATTGCGATGAAATTTGGATAGCGATATGCTGTGGGGTCGTAGTTGGTAAATCTGGAAATCGATGCATGAGCGACGGAGTAATTAGCAAAAACAAAAAAATTCAGATATTCCTCAAACTTCGTTTTTAGGCATTTTAGGAACTCCTGGGAATACTTATTACCAATCAGAGACCAAATATATTCCAACGTATTACACCCCTACTTTACCACAGAATACAAGACCTACAACTTCAAACTAGGAGTAGAATATACGAACTTCCATCAAGCTGACCCTACCACATACATCAAGTTTAAACAGCAGATAGAAGAAAATTGGATCAATGTGAACACATATACACAAACGGTTCAAAAACGACAAACGGTGTAGGATGCGCTTTCCACCATGAAAATAAAAAAATTCAAGAATTATACAAACTTCCTCCAGATTGTTCAATATATACAGCTGGGTTGACAGCCATTCAAGAGGCACTAGAACATTCTCTCAGTAATACTGAGCTTAGAGATGTTATAATCTTCAGCGACAGCAAGAGTGCAGCTATGAGATTAATTTAAGAATTTCACCAACATTCAACCATATCATCTCAAACATAATGAAATTGATTTACAGACACAACAATTTGGATAAAAATATAAAAATTGCATGGTTTAAAGGACATACAGGTATACCTCAAAACGATACAGTCGACATACTAGCAAAGATGGCGACTACAGATGGAATATTGATGAGGAACTTCAAAATTCCCTACGGCGACTTGAATAGTAAATTAAACAAAAACCTCAAAGAAAAGTGGAGTGAACCCTACCATAGAAATCCATCCGGAACGATATACAAGCAGATCCAGCAGAACATAAGAACAGAACCCTGGTTTAAGAGAGAAACGAATAGACCACTTGTGAGAACACTTTGCAGATTTAGGTGTGATCATTGCTTAAGCCCTCAACACAAAACTAGAATAGGGCTAGACGATGACCCTCACTGCAGATGTGGAGTAGTTGGTACTGCTCAACACTGTATATTAGAATTCCAACTGATCAGTAATGAGGTAACAGAGCTGTATAAAAGATTGTCAAATTATATTCCGTTACCTGCTAATATGATCTCTATACTAGCTAGTGAAAACAACTGTGCATACAAACTATTATATAACTTTTGCACACAAAAAGTAAAAATAATACTGTAACTTCCAACTATAGCTAATATAAAACAATGTTCGTATTATTAAGAAAAAATAGATGTCCATCCAAAATAGAACTGGCCAGTTGATCTCAGATCAGAGCCAATAACATAAATAAAAATTAAAACAAAGGAATTCCGGGTAGTTCTCTACTTTTTTTGAGGGGGGGGGTGAATTTGGATTAATTGAAGGGTGAGCGGTTGTAAAACTGAAAAGTTTGTTGTACTCATCCTCCACCGTAACATAATAACAAAGTTGCGGTGGATTTCATCTGTATGGTCACTCTACTCAACCGATCGTAAACTAAATTATAAATAAACAAACAAATGAATACACAATTGAAAATGCAGCATACATGTGTTTTGTAAATAAAAAGTTTACCTCCATTAGACGTGAGGGATGCACGAACCACTCGAACTTTCGCTTCCATTCTGATCGCATGCAAACGAAAACGAGGATATTGAAAACACGCGTCTTGAGACGAGCATGAAACGACCCGCTAGTGGCGCTCCAATACTTTGCTAGAGGAGCCGACCGACCACATCGGCAATGCGGTCAGGTCTGATCCCTCTGATGTATTTGGCAGTTTAGAAATCAAAAAACGAAACCATACTTGTACAGAAAAGGTAACAGAAAATTAAGACTAATTCTGTACCCTATAGCGACACTGTACGTGATTTTACCAACCCCTTCCACTCTGTCGGTTCGTTCTTTTACCTCCCCCCCGTGCTTCAGATTTTTGCACAAAAAATGAACAACTTTATGTCCATCGGTGTCCACTTTATTTTTCTGCCGATCTCTACATCATATCAGATATCATCCACCACTCCGTATTATTTTTGTACAATTAATAATGAAATCATCAGCATAAACTGATTAATTTCTGGTTTTCGAAAACCACGGGGATGCTACCCTTCCATCCTTACTTCTATGTGAATTGCTTCTAGTCTTCTACTTCCTTAATATCTTCTACATAGACCTTTCTGATAGACTTCTAGATAGACATTTTTTGTAGTTCTTTATAAAAGTGTTATGGCCTCATCATGAAACCATTCTTCTTGGACTCCCTTCACTATGAGGATGAATCCCTCCTGACTCTCTAGATCCAGAATATCTGGATGCGGAAGAGAAGTGTTTTATTTGTAAAAATAAATAGTTTCAATAAAGATTTTTCGAACCATTCAATTTCTCAATGACAACAGACCTTGGCATCCCATCACTCACCACCTAAGTACGGAGTGGATTGTAACAGTTATGCTTCTGCCTTTTGAAAGCTCGCAAAGGTTTTTCAAGTTTTCCGTATTGGCAATACATTTTAGTCATTATGCATGTTCTTCCAGTAGTTACAGAACTTATCTACTCTCCACATCTACACTAAATAAATAAATGATATGCTCAAACATACTTTGCCACATATTTTTTCAAGACTGACTGATAGCAGCTAGTTATGTGAAGCAGTGTTTCCCTCTATTTTAAATTTACTATTACTGTGATGGAAACAAGCTGTACAAATATATGGCGAAAAAAAGATGAAGCCTTAAACACGTCGAATGTGCGTACACACCCATTTCAACGTAAACTCGAACCTTGCTTTCGTACATATGTTAACGGGTGAACAGCTGATTTGTTTAACCTTGAATTCATAGGAAACCTTGTAGCAATAACTTTAATTATATAAACGCTGCAATAATGTAAATCAATGTAAGGAGTCAAGCTAGCACAACCCAGTGGCTTTTTTTCTGACCGGTTGAATCAACTAAGTTTTTGTGATGCCTTTTAAATTGCATTAGTAGGCATCTATCTTAATATTAAATATCTTATCTGTTAGATTTGGACTTCCTAGTATTCCTCAGATACTTGGCTTGATATTTTACACAATTTTTTTTGCCAACAAGCCCAGAGGCTGCTGAGTTGTATAAAAATACCCTTTTCAGTCGAATAGGGGATTTGTGACCAAGCGCTAGTCGAGGTCAAGCAATCTTTTGTGAAATTTTTAGGCGACTTATGAAATGAATACTACATAATATTATAGAATTACTCTGAACGTTTGCTTCCTACAGTACACTAAGAAAACCAGCGCTGTTAAAGTGTTTGACTGGTAAACTTTTAATAGCCTATATTAAAGTTCCATGCTGTTTCTGAAATGTAGCTTCATAGTCAGTCATAAAAACTGAATTTTAATACTTCGATTTTGTCAGAGAAAACGCATATTATTGTAACAATTAAACTGGTTTAAGTACTACTGCTTTCAATTAAACATTTCAATGGTAATGGTTAACAAGAGTTACTATAAAAATGAATCAGTAACTGTCGTTATGAGTATTCCTATCGGAGACACTTCAGGTTACAAGGACAATTAAACTGGTTGAAGGACTGCAATTTCCAATTAAACATTTTAATTGCAAGAGTTAAAGGATACTACAGCTGTGATAAGTCACGAAATATACATAACGGTCGTTTCCCGAGGTGGGAGATGTTTACCATGCTCCATCTCTTTTCTTCTAGAGGGCAAGCAAGTGCGAAAGAGATAGATGCTCTTCACTGTAGTTCTACATTTCAGTTAGTCGTTAGTGGTTACAGCACGGTTACAGGTGTGAGGTGCTTTCGATGTTCGGTTTTACTATCACATACTATTTTGTGTTCCTATAAGTTTTATGTGTGTGTGTGTCCTTGTGTGTGGGACAGAATAGGTACCTACATGGTAAAATATGGCTTTGGAGTACACGAGTTGTACATTTCCGGCAAATTTGCTGTTAGATCAAATTATGTAACAATTTACCAATGACATTATGTGTTCGTAGGTGTGATAGACGTTTTATGTGCAATAATAACTTTTTTGTTATGACAAACTCAAGATTTTAATTTCTGTTATAATGATTATTGATTATTTTACCAGGAATAAAGATTATTTTGAATCTATTTGCTTTTTTTAATACCTCTTATTCAGTATAGGTATTCAATTAAGAAAAAAGTCACTATTGGTATTAAAGTTTATAGCAGTTTTATTTATTATCTGTAGTACAACGACAAAAAGAATGATGTCATAAATAAATAAGGTAACCGTAATAAATAATCCTGTTTAATTGAGGACATTAAACAGGTTAGTAATCTTGGAGAGGTGGTTTAATTATAACTATTAAACTAAGCTACAGCCACAGTAACATTTTTCTGACAACCACTGATGTGATATTGCTCGCTACCACAATTAATTCTAAACAGAATTCACTATTCAATTGCAGCAATTAAACAGTTTAATTGTCACTTACTTTGATGCAAAATTTAATTGCGGTGATTAAATTTTTAATCATAGCGATGAAATTTTTCTCTCAGTGTATGAGTAAGGGTGACTGTTGATATCTCAAAAGGTTTGAGGTACTTTTTTATGGTTAGCCTCCCGCAAAGGTATAAAGCGCTGCGAAAGGATAAGTGTCTATGTGGCCATCGGGAAACATATAATGTCCCTGCACCTCATTCCACAGCGTCGAAGTTCTCCAAAAGAAGGAATGCTGGAAAAGACTGGTTCAGGGAGTAGGGACCACGACCTGATAAGGACGAGCTCGCAGAGCCTCTCTAGCCTTCTTCGTTCCGAAGGCCTCCGGTATTATTATCTGGGAGAGGTCAGATCTATGCCTTTTAGAGCAGCAGTAGTTACTCTGGTGTGTACAGCTTCCTACAGCCGAACAAAACTCCAAGCTTCTGAGATGCCGTCGTGCGAAAAATAACCCATGCTTAAAACGTTGTCTATGGTGTTAAAGAAATTATCAAGTAGTATTCATAACAACAACATCATATATCGAATTCAATGGCCCTTGTTGTTCGCTGAACTATAGTCAGTATTCGGCGGGATTGATGTCCCGATTCAATGAACGTAAAAAGAAAGAACAGGGGGATCATCTTAGTGTTATTATCGGCGCCAACCCGCCAACGTGGACAAGGTTGTTTCGTTGTGTTGTTTCGGTGTTATCCGTGTTGTGTCATCTCGAGTTTTTGGTTTTTGCATCAGCAATTGTGTGATTTAAATGTATCCAGTTATATAATAAATGGAGGACCTACTGACAAATTGGGGATTTAGATTAGTCAGACAGTTATATTTCAGGTAAAAATGCAACAGCTGGTGCAGGCTTATGTCGAATTCTCTAATTCAACGACAGGCTGCGATTGAATCATTCATTGCAATCCAGTGACATTTTGTAGCTGAATCGACAATACGAAATAATTCGTTACCAACTATACACTTCACATTGGATAAAACGTCGCTGTATTTGAGAAATGCTGAGTGTAACGTCCCATTGAATCCAAGCGTAAGTCTTTGACAAAACGACAGATTTTTCTTTGTGTGGCTTACTCGTCGAATAGGTATGAGGCGCAGAGTAAGCTTCGGTGACGCGTAAGGGCCAGAGACCACTCCAAATAACTAAAGCTAACCTAAAAAAAAAAATGAGATAATATTAACTAAATCGAAGCACCGTGTATGACCGAATGACTAATTTATTTGTTTATTACAGTTTCTGCAAATCGAAAACAATTCATTAGGAGAGAGATGGAAATAGCGGTAGCGCAGCAGAGCAGCAAGCCGCCAGGTGGAAGAAAATGAAGGTATAAATATTCAGCTACTGCTGCCCGTTGCCTTCGTTTGCATGACCGAGATATATCGACCACATTAATGCTGGAAGGATTATAATTTAATTATCCGCACTGTTCCAAATGCGTACCTGTTGGATGTCGGAATAGACGTATTCGTTGGTTCAAAAGTATAGATTTCTAGGTAGTATAATCTTGAAGTTCAAATGAAATGGGTATCTTGAAACGATTCTTTTCTAATTTAACCCTCAGGCGTACAGTAAATAACACGTACAATGTACTCGGACGTGTCGCCTCAGAGACGATCCACATTGTCAGCATCATATTGTTGTAAAATGGTGGTTTAGTACATTCGTAATATTAGGTCTGTTTTTACAGAGAATCACAAACCAGTCAGAGCCAATCAGTATTCCCCATTGCAGTTGTCAAACTATTTCTGACTAGTACTGGCCAATCGAATTGACGCTGACTAGTTTGTGATTGCTGTAAAAACAGACCTAATATGTGAATATTGCTGTATGTAATGATAACTAGATATGCATTTAAAATTTTTGGAACTAGGCACGTAGCTTACAGAATTGCTGTGTTTATAGATGTAGGCATATTTCTGGTGAAAAATGGGTTAAATTCTTTTTTGACTTAATGAAGCTAATTTTAATTTTATACCTATTCATTTGCTAGTATATCATTGTATACAGGTGGACTTGTGAGGAAAATAAGAAAATCCTGTCTCTACATGTTATAAAAGAGTAAACTTTGACGCGTCGTCTCACTGAATACTCGCAGTGACGATCTCTCGATAACTATTGCCATTCTGAACAAACGCCGGTGTTGTTATGTCGACTGTATGCCATCAAGTCATACTTAGATTAGATGAAGTGGCAACGTTGTGCATGAAGCGGTATTCCATTTATGGCAGTATTTTAATATCGCCTCGTCTGACAGACGACGCGTCCAAGGTTAAGGGTTAATGATTCTCATTTCTGATTCCTCAACACGGTACATGGTTAACTCTAGGTGCTTTCCTTTTACATCTGCACTAACTCAGATCACTTAAAAATCAGATGGCTCAGCTCAGTTGGAAACCTCAGATGCTCAGATGAGTTAAAGGAACGTGTTTGTGCAGTTAAATGTCATTCCTCGAAATTTTGTAATATTCTATGGTTCTATAATCTGTCGATCCTTTCCATAACCTATTTTTTTAAGTTTTTCGTACCTCACCATACACTGTCGACTATCCAAACACCACAAAACCCGCTAAAATTCAAACTTACAAAAAATTCTAACCCCATTTATTGATTTATTTGACATCTAAATGATCTGAGACAACTGATCTACCTTTCGAGCTTGTGCAGATGGGCTTAAGTGGGGGTAAAATATCTCACTTTAGTCTCAGATTCAGAAGACAAAAGGAACGTACATTGAAATGAGTCATGACGTCACAAGTGAGATTTATCAGATAAATCAGGTAAAAGGAAAGTGCCTTCTGTGTTCAACAAGTAGCAACCGCTGAGTAGCTTTATAATTTTCAAAATAAAATAATAGGGAGTTTTTGGACTAATTAAAGTAACGTCACAAATATCGAAAAGCGTCTTAAACGTTGTTTGCGATGGTGCTAGCTACTGCTAGACATGAATGACTTTTTGGACCAGTAAAAAAAACCAAATTTTTCGTTATTTGACGTTATCATTGACGTGTTTTGGTATAATCTTCAAAGCGTGAAACTATCCTCATTATTTTTTTTGAGGAGGTTGAAGAGGTCACCCATTAATTTGTCTTTTTCAAAACAATGTGACTACCATATAACATTTGAAGTTAAATATAGGTGGAGGCATAGAATGTGGAAGCTTAAAGCATACGATTCTAAAATCATTTGTCTTGTGGAAAGAATTTTTTGTTGCATGTCAAATGGCAGAAATGATTGTCTTATTCACTGTAAATAATGGACGTTGGATATCGCTATTGGAAATCATCCACCTGTTTCTAATTATTCACATGCACAACAAATTATTACTGCCACCCTCAGATAGTTAATAACTAACATAACAAAAATAGTAAAAACATGATAGATATTTCTGGTTAAAAATTAGTTTTTTTCTCAGGGAACTTCAAAGAGGCGTGGAGGCATTTTCCTTGGTCAATCAACATGGCGGTCTTTACTGTTAGATAAGCTAGGCCAAGGGCCATATTCATAGCCGTCCCTTGAGTAATACTTAAGGTTCCCACATGTAACACTCAAGGTCTACTTGAGGGACCCTCAAGTATAGCTTTTCTTGTGTATCTGTTTCCTAGACAATATCTGCGATATGGCGGAATTCATTTGGCGACGTTGTAATATTTCAAATGTAAGCCTAAGCATTTTGATGTTTTCTTTTACCTTTTTTTGGTTTGTGCCAGTATTTCTTGTTTTGTGCCGAACATTTTTCCGGATGTTACAGAACTGATAACACCGTACTCCAAAATTAACCTACAAAATCGCCTTGACTGCAACGAAATGTCATGTTGACATGTTATGTTAACATTTCGTTACTTAAGTATTACTCGAGGGAGCCTTAAGTAAAGGGGGTGACACTCGTACGAACTTTAAGTACGCGGTTTTTAAGTTCGCGAACTTACTCGGTTCGACGTCGGTGACACACGTGAAGCTGAAATCACCCATTTTAATAATTTTCCCAAATAAATAAAACTTAACAAACGTCAAACAAAACAAGCATTGCGTATGGGTGGCCTGCAGAAACAAAGTGGAGGCTCGCGGCTCGCAGTACGAGCCGAGACAAGCTACGAACAAGATTTCAAACCGGTTGGATCTCCGGCGGTTTGCGCGACGGTTTTAAAGTACGCGTACTTACGGTGACACACAAGCGAAAAAGGTCATCGAGCCATAAGTACGCGTACTTGCTCGTACGTGTATCACCCCTTTAAGGGACCCTCAAGTATTAAGGGATGTTTAAGTATCGACTATAAATACGACCCTAAATTAAACGGAGAAGTGGGGTCCTGATTGAACCGATTTCAGATAAAACATATTCAGCATAAGCTCCTAAATTGTGGAACTTCATTATTAGATTTTCTTACTTCGGGATGCAGTTGTAGCTATACAATATTTGTCTCATAACATATAATATAGAGAATCATCCATTTTCTTCAACGTTGAAAATAAGGTAAAACATATCGACTATAACTATGTATAACTTAGGTTAATCGGTGTATAAAAACAAACCACACAGTAACTCCTCCTCCCTGGTTTAAAACCTCTTGTGAAGGGGTTGCTGGAAAAAATTATACAGTGTGTCCCACGACGATTAAGACAAGCAATATATGGGAACTGGGCACTATTAGCGAATTATAATTTTGGGGGTATAAATTGGAGCAAACATAGTATCTTCCTTTATTATTGTGTGACCCAATGGGGTATTTGTATTTGGTCACGTGACGTCCGATTCAAAATTTTTAGTGGGACACCCTGTATATTTGTGACTTTTTGTATTCCACTCGATATAGCAATTCCAACAAGCTAGCACACTTTGGGTCTAACGTGATTAGTTCAAGAGCTACAGGTACTTAAAGGACTGTACCACTATACCATTATGAAACTACTAAAGCAATTTAACTGTAGGGGTACATATTTTAGGACCGGTTTCTCAATGTCCAGCTTAATATTCATCTGGAAGTTAACGGTTATCTATCAGATAAATTGTTTAAACAAATGAAGGTTAAACTTACGAATTCACGTAAATCTTATCTGACAGTTGTATCCATAGAAACACTATCTGGCAGCTACCTATCTGACACTTTTAACTGGACATTGAAAAACCGGCCCTTAATCAATGGTAATAGTAGTACCATCCTTTAAGTACCTGCAGTTCTGGGATTGATCACTTCAGACCCCAAGCATGTTAGTTTGTTGGAATTGTTTTATCGAGTGGAATACAAAAAGTCACAAATATACAGGGTGTCCCATTTAAATTTTTAATCGGACGTCACGTGATGAAAAACAAATATCTCATTGGGTGACACAACAATAAGGGAAGATACTATATTTGCTCTAATTTACACCCCCAAAATTATAATTCGCTACTACTGTCCAGTTCCGATATATTGTTTGTCTTAATCGTCGTGGTACACCCTGTACATGATGTGGAAATGTTGAGGCTTTCGCCGCCGTCGCCGTCGTCAGTCGAAAGGTTCAAACGTCTTCTCGGGTTTTTAGGCTGTCGCCTAGTGGAATTTCTTCCTAACATTTCGCTAGCGCCAGTGGCTAGCATCTTCAGGAGTCGGTGATCTTCGAATGAAGGCTACCTGACAACTGTATATGCTGTACACTTTTATCCAGAAATACCATATTCACGTGACTGAGCCCACATCTTCCATGTAACAAACGTGCAGTTAGGCCAGGCGCGGACTTGCGATTTTCTGTCGCACGATTGTTTGGTCGCCAAAACAGAGCGCACAAGGTACAACGGGACAGCACGCATTTGCGACAAAAAAATAGCAGCGACTAAAAAGATGCAACCGGCCCTATTTTTGCAGCGACGCGATTGTCGCAGATTGAAATGAACCATATGGTCAAGCATGAACCTGCCCTCACATGCTACTTTTTAAACACGCTTCTTGATTTGCGGACCGCGGAATACATGTATTTTGTACTTTGTGGTGTCATCTAGTGTCTTGATATGTTATTTTTGGCCCAATAATATTAAGTAGTTCATTAAAACTAGCTATGTTCATCCGATAATATTGAAAAATTTTTTTGGGGTAATCACAAAAATCATGATGAATTTTGTGGAATTGCCCTTTGAGCACCCGGGTCACAATTGGATACACCCAATACTTTTTACGCCATTGTTTTCTAGACTTTGCACGTAATAAGAAGGCTGTCACACAAGCTGTTCTGACAGAATCCATTATACTACTGCGGTCAGCTAAACGCAAGTACGCGCATATCTAATTTTACCGGCGATTACGATTTTTCAGTCGCTGCGGCAGCAAATCGCAAGTGTGCGCCTAGCCTTAAAGTTTTCAAAAGCGGCAGACCTGATGTAAAAATAAACAATCCACAATGCGGCCCGTGAGCATTTCCCTCTCAGAATAAATTGTCCGCGCCCCTGACGACCAATCCCCTGAATTATAAATGCAAATCGCATACAATAATGTCTACATTAATACCGAGTGTTCCGAATAAAATCATTATAATGCTTTCTAAGGTTAGAAACTGCCTTATTCCTAAACGAGAAGACGTACGGCGGAAGATTCGACGGGATCATTTCCCATGGCTATTTCAATGGGCAATTTAACGATTATTTACAGACCAGATCAGCGTTCTGCTGAGAGAACGCTAACCTGCAGCCTTATCACGTATCTTGCAAACCACAAGCGAGAAGGGAAAATCGCGCAATATCTGCTCTGACGTGCAACCGAATAACCTAGTAACTCGAGTTACTAAGTTTTTGCTTTGTTTGCATATTATATTGAACCACTAGTTCGAGTTCTATCCGTAGATATTAATAGATTGCAAATCGGATTGCTAGTTTCGGAGATATTGACACCTCATTTTTAGTAAATAGACATACTAAAAATATATATTTTCATATATAGAGATACTTGAATTCATCGGGATACTTGAATGAACTAAGTGATATGTGCTATCGTAAAACCTAGTAAGTCGAGTTACTTAAACCCTCACTTGTATAAAAGATAGTAAACTGATCTGCTGATTATTCATGTTCTTAGTTACAAACAGAAAACATAGGAACTACTCATTTGTCTAAGGTATAATGCAACATTACTATACCTGCAGGAGATTGGGAGATAACAGGACTATTAGGGAAATTTTTGTTATAAATGAGAAAGTGTCGCAAGCCAACGTGAGTTTCAAAATAGCGACTGAAGCAATCAAAGTGGGTTCTAAATAGGTGAAAGGAAAAATGAATGAGCTGTTACCCCCTTGTGGAATAAGCTGCAAAAAATTATCGCTAAACAATATTCGAGTAGCTTGCTGAATCCCATGGAACTTCGTTTCCATAATACCCATAAAAGCTTTTATGGAACCTTATCAGTTTGCAAGAAGATGTTCATTCATATACATATTTGGTTTCAATACTGATGGACAGGCGAAAGAACAGTGACTTGCCACGTTTAAGGGAGAATAGAGGAAAAAACATGCCGATGCAAGCAAATATTTTGGACCAGCTCGCCACGTTGAGATGCGGTGGAAGGTTCAGTTAAAATAGCAGCCACCACTCAACTAAGTTGCTGTTTGCCACATGAAAATATGCAATATTGTTAGCTTTTACAGTTTCTTTTAGGTTGTTACATACTTGTTTTAGGAGTGATTTTACGTTTATACAGTTATATCGAGTTCTAGTTGATTAGCGGTTTTCAAGTGTATCAAGGTGTATGTTTTTTACACTATTTAAGACTATTTTGTTGAATAAATGATATAAAAATTAAATATATCCCTACGTATGCATGATAAAGTGCTAGCATAATATCTTAGTTCAATAAAAATATAATGGCAAGGTTTACCTTATACACATATTCATGCTAACAAGAAACAAAATGAGAAAGTTATCTAGAACAACTCAACTTAGGACAGGTTTACTATGCTGATGACAAAAGAACAGATAACTTTATGCACAAAGTATTTATTATTTTTTTTTATTTTTTATATATGACCAGGGTTACTAATCTGTCTGACCTTAGGCTTGTTTTCGGTGAGGTACACCCAAGCCACTTACTATGTTTTTGAGTTGTATTCCGTCTGAGTAATACACAGTTAGTAATTAAAAACCTTAAAATAACCTTTCCGTGGAAAGCAAATCAAAAAGTCTTTTCAATAGGCCGGAAGAGAAGGAAAGTTATATGCAAAAAAATGAAATAAAACTTCAAAACGATTTTGCCGGAATTGTCGCTTTTTGAGTTACTAGGTTTTTCGATTGCACGGCAGTGCTGTCAAAAGTACAAACTTGACGGTATCTGCTGAGCGACCGTTATTACGAATTTTTACATAATAAAGCTGCTCTGCACTGCCGAGCTACAAATGGGTCATCCCAATAGTATCCGTAAGATCTAACGCTTTTTTCACTTTGTCAAAGTGCTTTCTGAAGGCCGGATAGATTTTGGTTTCGTGAAATAGGTAAACATATACAGGGTTATTCACGTTATTCGACACGGAGCATTATGGCTAAAATATTTGATAAAAAAGAAAATAATAGTTACAGATAGATAGAGACCCATAAAGGCTACATTTTAAAAATATTTTCATGTTATACAGGGTGTCCCAAAAACACGAAATGTATCAAAGCTATGTTTTTTTTTAAATAGAACACCCCGTATATTATTGCATATTCAGATTCCTTGATGAATTCTAGTGTGACTTAATGTATCATACATGGGACTTAAAGCGAACCGTTTAGGTGTAAATCACCATTATCGGTATAAGTAGGTATCAGTAAAAAATTGAATATCGCAGAGATTATAAAATCTAGAAGGCTGTCACTTTGCCATATTACAAAGCATAAAATGCGTTAGCTTTGATGAGACTGTCAAATTTAAATTACGTTTATGCGTGGAGAAATCGGTCGATTAATTAAGGAAACTTCGATCAGCGATAAATTGATTTTTTCAAATGGCAATGCCTAATTTTTTTATACGGTTAAACGTATAATTTGATAGCCTTTCTAATGATATAAGGTTGTGAATATCAATCTCTGGTAGTGTTTATTTAATCTTAAATTTTCAAACAAATCGGCGTTTTTCAATTTTCCTACCTATAAGCAAGGTAGCAGGCCATGAAATATAACAATTTCTATAAAGTTGTAGTTACTTTACTTTAGCTTGTCCTTTTTTGAATAAAAAAATAGGTTAGGCCACTGTTGTGGAGACAGTTCATGGTTTATTTTTTTTTTGTGGAGGACCACCATCATCTATAAATTGCCATTTCTATTGATAATTAGTATATCTGAGCGTATCTAGATACTTTTATCGAACTCTTTGATGAAACATTTCTATTTGTACATTTGTGTATCAACTTTACTAAAATTTATGGCAAAGAACACATTATACTGATTGTGCAGTCAACAGGAATAGTTTACTGCAGAAACACAATGAACTGCTTCACACCAAGAATGTGACAAGTACAGAAGAAGGTTCAATGAACCAGTCTACAAGAAATTGAGTCACAATTCTCTACACACCTCATCAACACATTGTAACTCTGGTTGCTGTGCCTCAGAAATAATCAATATTTTTCCGAATGGAATGGAGAAAGGGTACGTCAAGGATGAAAGAGGCCTTCCACATGAGACTTAATTAGATACATTGGGAATGCTGCGATATACTTTGAAATGCAGAAGAAGAGTGTAGCAGCAGACAGTGCTGCAAAAATGGAGTAGTTCTGTTGACAGGGAATTGAATTGACATATAGTAGCAGAAGAAACCACATGAAGGTTCTGCAACCAATATTGGAAAAGCCCATTGCAGCTCTTGTAGCACTGAGAAGGACTGGCACCCAACATAGTATGTTTTATATACTTTGAAATACAGTAGAAGAGTGTAGCAGCAGACTTGAGTTTTGTTGGAGAACCAGAGAACATTATTTGGGGACTTATCATACATCCGACAATCTAATATAAGATAAGATATAAAGTTGCATTAAGCTGATATTTGGTACACAATGTGTGTTGTAATCTTTGACGACCCGGTTCATAGCATGCGAAAAGTGATTAACTTCAAAGATCTAAATATAAACCAAGCGGTACCTGACCACGAGTAGGAATTGAACGTAGGCCAAGGTTTATGGGAACTCTGATTGTAATTTACTTGTCTCTGGCTGTATAAAAATCGTATGCCTATATTTCGTGGAGACACACACGCTGTCTGTGTATTTTTAAAGCGGAACCTTCCGAGTAGGTATGGCACCAGAACATCTCGTCGTAGGAGTAAGGAGTCATCGATTCTGGCTAGCAGAATTTCAGCATGTGCACTTGCCAGACTTTATTTCTGCATTCTAACATATGAATATGTAATATAAAATACTCAATCAGTTAGCTACATGTACCGAAAGAAAACTGTATAATAAAACACTATCAATACGTCAAAGAAGAGGTACTATCGATGCTGTGATCGTGAATATCGTAGATAGTATACAACAAACCCTTGAAGTTACTGTATAAGGCTTTTGCGGCCATCATCCAATGAATTTGTGGTTCTTGGGTTTTTGGGCCGGCGTCGTTTAGCGTCAAGACTTGACGTTTCAGCCTATGGCGCTGTAGAAGCGCTGCGAGAGGATAGATGTCGCATCGGTTCACGTTAGATTTGAAACGCTGCAGGTTGTAGCCGCCGGGAAACAAATTCCCCGGCATCTGATTCCACAGCGTCGAAGTTCTCCAAAAGAAGGAATGCTGGAAGAAACTGGTTCGACCTGGTAAGGATGAGCCCGCAAAGCTTCTCTAGTGTTCCTGGTTCGTACGGCCTGTGGTGTTATTATCTGGGAGAGCTCACTCGAACATCTCCCGTGATAGAATCTGTAAAACAGGGATAGGTCCGCCACCCTTCTTCGATGTTCCAGGCTGTGGAGGTCCTTTGTGAGGTTAGGCGTATCGATTAATCTAATTGCTCTTTTCAGGATAGTGAAAGCTTCTGCTTTAGAGAGTGTTTGAGAGCGCATCCCCATACATGGGAGCAATACTCCAGCGATGGTCGGATCTGTGCCTTGTAGAGCAGCAGCAGTTGCTCTGGTGTTCAATTTCCTACAGCAGAACAAAACTTCAAGCTTCTGGGATGCCGTTTTAGCAATACTGACGACGTGGTCGTGCCAGGACATGTTATTGTTGATGTTGATTCCCAAGAGCTTGACGGACGGTGATTCGACTATAGGGTGACCCTCCATTTCCACGGTTGGTAAGCCAACGTAAGACTTCTCTGTAAGTGTTGTTGCCTGAGTTTTTTGTACGTTGAACTGTACTTTATTTGCTATTCCCCACTCGACAATTGTTTTGATATCTGCGTTGATCTGTGAGGCATGCTGCTGTCGCCGACGTACCGTCTCCTGGGATAATTGTGACTTGCCTGGTTCCATGCACGACACTAATGTACTGTCATCTTCATCAATGAAACCTCAGGAGATATTTTACTTCGGCGACTTCCGAAATACTGACGGATAGTGGATATGCACCTGTATTTATACTTGCTAATAGTGACGTGACCCAACCATGTAGCGTTGGTAGGCCCCGCCGCCTAGCGATATGGCAATGTCTTCAGGTCCCATCCTAAAGGACGGCGGCGAAACGTCAAGCCTTAACGCTGAACGACGCCGGCCTAAAAGAACCACAAATCCACAAGCTGTTGCTGCCTTTGACTGCATCAATCATAATAAATTGCTGAGGAAGTTTGAAAAATATGGTGCTCGAGGCATTACTAATAAAATTGCAGAATCAAAACAACAGGTTATCCAAACATTCATTTCTGATAGGGGCGGCCCTCAAGGTTCAATACTGGGGCCATTTCTTTTTAGCCTATATTTATATTATAAATGATCTCGTTTGGCATATGGCAGCATTATATCTAGCTACAACAACTATATACGCTGACGATACAACTTTGACTTTCAGCACCAACCCTGGAGTTGGTATTTAATCTGAAAGTTGTGTCGTCAGCATGGCGTTTCTCTGCCTTTATTCAGATGCCATATGCCATAGCGAATGGCCCTCATCTGGATCCGCTTTGATCCTTTCACCTTGACGGTAGTTATCTCTCCCTAACCAGACTTTCGCCAGTTCCTTGAAAGCCCAGTCGTCCGGGGCAACACTGACCTGGTGCCTGCTAATCTCAAGCATCGGTTCGGGGCTGATGAAGGAGCTGCCGACCCATATCCGGTCGAATCTCTGCTTGTCCGGCACACCAATGTGTCTGGAGACTCATAATAGGGTCACCTTTTTGGGGATACTAGTTTCTAAAGGCTGTCAGAGCATTCTTGAGCAGGAGCTGATCTAGCCTTTGGAGCTGCCAGCGACAGTTACTACCCACGTAACACTATATGGGAATGTACATCCACAGAATGTACATTAGATATTCCAGTTTGAACATGTATATTTTGAATATTTATAGGACGTTAAATGTATATATGAAAAATGATATACACTAGTGCAATATACTATATATATAAACGTAGGTATACACATATGTGAATATACATAAGATGTTGGTCTATGTATCATATATACATCTAGTAGTTTACGCCTGCGCGAAGGACAGCTAGTGCCGCCATTGCTGATTTCTAGCGTGGGTGTGCTGGTGCTGGTTGTGCCTGATTACCTGATCGAGTGTAAATATTGTGCAATGTTACTTATCTTGTGGCTACTGATAACACTCGCATCCAGCATTTGACGGTAAGTCGTAAGCGGAACAAACCACCTACAAAATTTTATAACCTTGATTTCTTTGTGACTTTAGACATGGCATTCAACAGGAAAGAGATGACAATCATAGTAATCGATTTTGCCAATTATTATTATTGTAACTAGAAATTGAATTAATAATGAAAGTATAAAGATTGTTTATCCTTCTGCCTCTACATTGAACTTTCATACACTATGCATGTGCATTAAAGGTACATAAATGTACATTTAATGGATACACCATGGATGTGTAAATGCGTGACAAACGTACATGAAATGTAAATTTGTTTAAGTCTATTTTACATCCATTAGACGTCCGTGCTCCATTTGTGGATATACATATTCATTGTATGTACAATGTATATACTTTGGTATGTAAGTATATACATGGTACATTATTATGAATATACATGTTCATATCTGGACTATGTTACATATATTATGCATGTACATTAGATTACATATGTACATTCTATGGATATGCCATGGATGTGAAAGTTCGCGACAAACGTACATGCAATGTATATTTTTTTGATGTCTATTTGACATCCATTGGACATTCTTGCCCCATTTGTGGATATACATATCCATTGATTCGATATCCAGTGTATGTACATTGTATATACTTTTGTTATGTGGGTATTTACAACGATTTGACTTTAACACGGAGAGACACAGGTCCTCTCGCAACACAAGTCCGACAGGTTTTTGTCTTTTTTACGAGGTTGTATATTATAAAAAGAACAACAGCGGAAAAATCATTTTTTGCGTTGCTCAGAAACTAACTGTAAAAATGTGCACTCGTAGCTTATCCCGTACTGCGCGACTGCTAGGTCTCGCAGAAATACACCATTTTCCGACACAAATGCATTTTCCAGCAAGTGAACAAACGACGGCAACAACGAGCGGCTTTAAATTTCATTGGCAACAATGCCCTGGGGCGACGGGTTTTCCTGTGAGGTTAACATTTGCCAGCTGTGCGAAAGCGACTGCAATGCCACGGCCAACTACGACTGCTATTTACGACCTGACACTCTTCCAACTTATCGTTGTGTTTACTAATCCACAGAGAGGCTTTAACGCATAACTTCGGGAGCATAGTTAGGCAGCTATGCAACAAAAGGAGCAATGTTTGCTATTATTTATAGCTTCAATCTGTGTCACAGGCAGCGGAGTTGCTTGTAAACGTTAAGTAGGATAATGACTAAATTAAGAGTACCTACATATGTGAATTAGCATGCACTATAATATGAAAAGCTGATACTGACAAATTTAAATATTAGTTTTGCAACGAAAGGCTCTTAGATCTTTTAAGACATATGTAAAGAGTCTGAGGCAATACTTAAGCAACCTGAATACAGAACAAAGTATTAGTTATCAGGCGCGACATGATCCCCTCCATTGTTGTCAAGAAGTGCGCACCGGAGCTCGCTCCCATATTTACCCGCCTCTTTCAGATGTCTTACGATTCCGGCATTTTCCCAAAAGACTAGGAAACAGCTTGCATCCAGCCGGAATCAAAAAAGGGATCCAAAACTGATCCGACCAACTATAGACCTATAGCTCTGCTTTCTGTAATCAGTAAAGTGATGGAGAGATGCGTCAACCAAGAGCTCATTAAATACCTAGAGCTCCATTACATAATCAACGACAGACAATATGGATTCCGACACCAAAGATCAACTGAATATCTCCTGGCTTACGTCACACATGTGTGGAGCAAACTCATCCAGCCATTTGGCGAGGCTCACGTCGTTGCTCTCGATACTTCAAACAAGCTCCCGTCTTATGGGCTCCCTGTTAAGCTTTGCGGTTGGCTCGCAGACTTCATCTCAGGTCGGAAAATCTCTGTCGTGGTAGACGGCTTTTCCTCTTCTTTCCATAGCATCAATGCCGGGGTTCCGCAGGGATCGGTATTGGCTCCGACATTGTTTCTGCTTCACATTAATGATCTACTCTCTAGCACTACAAACCCAATCCATATTTTTGCGGATGACAGTACGCTGCATGCAGGCATCATGAGTAATAGACCGATCTCTGTGGTCGAGCTGGAACGCATAAGACTGGCAGTGGCAGCCTCACTTTCAAAGGATCTCAATACCATTACCGCCTGGGGGCTTAAGAATATGGTTAAGTTTAATGCCTCCAAGATCCAGTATTGTATGCTATCAAACAAGAAGTGCCCAAGCCAACACAGGTTCTAATGAACAACCAGGCTTTGCCAAGGAGTCGCACATTCAAGCTGTTAGGATTCAACATTACAGAAAATCTGATCTGGCACGAACACGCCGCGTCAATAGCAATAGCTGCTGGTAAAAAGCTTGGGTACCTATTTAGAGCCAGAAAGTATTTCTCACCATGTAACCTCCTTACGCTATATAAAAACCAGATAAGGCCTTGCCTGGAGTATTGCTCTCATGTCTGGGGAGCTGCTGCCCCTACTACCCTGTCTATACTAGATGCCGTCCAGAGAAGGGCAATTCGACTAATTGGCGATACGGCCTTAACGCGCCACCTTAGGTCACTTTCTCACTGGCGTGTTGTTGGTGACCTCTCACTCTTCTACGGATATTCCAACGGAATCTGCTCCTCTGAAATATTCTCTATCGTTCCGCCGCTAACTGCTCCTATCAGATGTACCCGTGCGACCGCTGCATCTCATCCTAAGACGGTTGATCTTCATACATCAAGAACTGAGCGGTACAACCGCACATTTATTCCCATGGTGTCCAAGGCTTGGAATGGACTGCCAGAAGATGTATTTATTGGGCCTGCGGGTATTGGCCCATTCAAATCTCGCGTTAACAAACTTCCCCTAACATAACCTTTCCACAGCAGCCGTGGTACTCTGATATTTAGGCTCTGCCTGCGCGGTCTGCTCAGTTATAAAAAAAATTATTTACTTAGCGTATGGCTTACGTCGCAGTGCATATAATTAATAATAAGTCAAATATGAATGTATAAAACTGTACATATCGTCCCCAATCTCACGTACAGGCGTAACTAGCATCCAATACATTTTCCAAGAGAGAGAAGAAACTAAGACATTGACTGCATTAACGTTGTCGTGGATTTTCAGACATGTGAAAAGCAATTAGCACCATTGCTTAGATACCGCAAGTGATACAGTTATGATACTTCGTGAGAAAAAAGCTGTGCCTATGGGACACCTTCCAGTGACATCTCATTTTTTCATTTTTTGTCAGTTACGTCTTTTCGTGAGATAGGGGACGATATGTATATTCACAAACAGGTGTCCAGTTTTGATATATAACCAATTGCCTCCTGGGTTGCCATTAGAAAATCTTCTAAATTGCCTGCATATGCTCTTATTGGATAGTCTTGCTCTATGTGGCTGATGGTCTGCCTATCGGCTCTACAATCTCACGTGGCTGAAGAAAGTTTGCCCCACATGTGTAAGAGTCGGCACATCTTCCACAGCTGGTTCTGATTTGGTTAAGTGATGTCCAAGTTCTGCGAGGGAGGTCAAATCCTGTAGGTTCGTTGGTAATGCATGGCATGGTGTGATATATTGGAGCTACTTCCAGTTGCCATTTCTCACTCCATCGCTCATTTATGTCAAAGTTGGTTTGGTGGAGCACATGAGAAGTCTTCAATGGAGGTATCTCGATCGCAGTCTATTTCGCTGGATGATCGAAACATCATCATGGACGTGCAGCTGTGGGTTGCTCATAATTTTATTGAACTCTCTAACCAGGGCACGTTCTAGACGCAGGTTGGAAGGAGTTATGTTGCTGAGAATAGGCAGTCATGTGGTATGGCTTGGCTTTATTTTCCTGATATAGTGCTCATAGTTAGATTTAATTTAGTATCGTCCATATGAGTGTGTTTGCTATTGAGACACACTGGAGCACAATATTCTGCAACTGGATACACTAATCCAAGCGCAGAGGATCTCAGGGTAGATGCTGAAGAGCCCCAACGTGTACCGCAATTCTCTGTATTGTGTTATTACGTGTTCTTAATTTTGCTGTTGTTCTTATCAGACGATCTTTAAATGTAAGGTCCTGTCCCGAGTAACACCGAGATATTTAGAACGTTTGTTTTAAATGAGTAATCTGCTATCCATGAACACTTTCAATACTGTCCTCGATACTTCTGTTTTTGCAGTGCTTGGTTGGAGTCTCAATTTTTAGTAGTATTCGCTGATGAGTGAATCTTCGTAAAGTACACTCATAGGCTGTTGATACGCAAATTATTTACCTATCATCTTGATGTTTCTGATTTACAAAGCGCTGGCCCAACTTAACTACTTCTAGAAAAAGTACACTAATTTTCTCTTGATCATAAGTTAGCCACTAACTCACATAAAACACTGGTTCTGTTGTTCTGTTCAGACAATAAAAGAAGAAATGTAGGAGACTCGTCTCATCTAACACTTGATGGTGATGTTAAATCATGCTCAAACAGAAAAGATATTGGATATAGACATTTATAATAAGCTAAGTTTCAAGAACCACATAGGTCAGTTCTTCTTCGCATTAGAATTCTAGATTCTAATTTTTGTTAATTAAGCATTAGAGTGAGAAGAAATACTTGATTTTGTCTGTGTTCAGCTACTGTGACGTTGCTTCCTACCGCTGTTTGGACCAGTTGACGAAAAACGGAATTCAAATCATCCAAAATATTTGTATCTGCTTATATTAGGCCTATAGAAATATGACCATGTCATGTCAGTGAGAAATATAAGGACCTGACCAAAACCTCAATATCTAAGAGAAATGTTAGTTATGAGGTTCATGGCAGAACTGTTAGAATTCGTTACAGCATCCCTAGATACAACTTTATTGCGTAAGAGTTTTTCATACAATGCAGCCACTCTTTAGAATCGATTGAATAAGTCTTTCACAATACTGACACTTCTCCCCTAATGAAAGTTAGCGATTCCCATGAAAAAAATATTAGCTCTTCAAAATTGAGCCCGCACCAATATTACTCACGCTACCCTCGTATGCACAAATTGGAAATAAAATCTAAAAGCCTGTGCTGGTATTTCGGAACGACCATAGAATGGGCGTTTGTCGTCGAGCTTAATAAATTGCTTTAATAAAATAACTACAAATAAATGAAATATTAGGCTTTACGTTTCGGAATTGCGATCCAGTATTACTCTGTGACATACACAGGGTGACCACCAACTGGAAGTGAGCCTGGCGTACGTAACTCTACAACAGTGATTTCCTCTCTAGCACCATAAACCCAATACACATCTTTGCAGTTACGTACTTTGAACGCAGGCATCATGAGGAATAGACCGATCTCTATGGTCCAACTCGAACGCAGAAGGCTCGCAGCGGTTGCATTGCTGCCAAAGGACCTGGAGACCACTACCACTTGGGGCTCAAGAACCCCCAGTCAACGAGATCAAACAGAATCTCAACCTAAGTGCCACGTTCAGATGGGGGTTCTTGCTTTCACTCAAAACATGACAGTCGAAGATAATTTTATTATAGCTGTTTCCTCTGTCTCACCGTACTTCCAGCATGTGTCGGCCACTTCAATCCAGCTTTTGTAGTTGTGGAGTGAATGTCCAATGGCCAGTTATAAATCCTGCCACCGTTCCTCTGCTGTATTAGAATACAAGGGTTCCGCCAGCGTCCTCTTAGACTAAACATCCCCCAGTACTGTGCCACAACGCTTCTCGTGCTCATTTGACACCCAGCTGTCCATACCATGTTGTATAATATACCACATGCTGGTTCTGGCCCGATGAGAGGGAGTTCTGCGCCTTCCTTGGCGCACCTGTCAGCCCCCTCATTAACACCCAATCCTATCTGCCTAGCCACCCAAGATAATGTTACCTTGTTGTTCTTCGCTAGTGTCTTTAAGGTATTATTATTATTTAGGGTATTATTTTGAAGTACAGTGGTTAACTTGCTAAGGCCATCACAGCCGCATGGCTGTCTGTGTACATAGATAGACTTGTTGCTGTACCCTTTGTCTATGCATATTATGCCAAGATCAAAAATTGCGGCTATTTCTGCCTGAAAAACGGAAGCCAGTTTAACTAGGCGCATACTTACATTCCGCCCAGGCTTATCACCGTATATTCCTCCTTCTACAATTGATGAATTTTTGGAGCCATCAGTGTACAAGGTGATACTATTCGACATATTATGTGGATGATCTCTTAGAGCCCATTCCGATCTGGCACTTATCAATCAATCAATCAATCAATATTTAATGTTATCACAAATAAAATGTTTACATACGTCATATAGCCTTTATACAGGTGAACTTGCATTAGACAGTTTCTGGTTTAGAATTACACTAAAACAAAATATACACATGCTTTACATTTAAAAAGACTTAAAATTAAGACTCGTAGCTCAAGTATTCCTTAACTGACCTATCAAAACTAAGGTTTTCTATATTATGTGTTTAAGCATTATAAAATTTTATCGAACAAAGCCCTGGGCCATCCTGGTGTCTCTGCAGTCGCTTATAAGAAGGTACCAGATCATTACTGGATCGGGTTTTATAGTTATGAAGGTCCCCACGGGTTCTAAATGATCCTATATTACGTTTAACAAATAAAATAATTTCGAGAACATACAGACTAGGCAAGGTGAGTAACCCCAGTTCCCCAAAAGCAACTCTACAATCCTGTCGAAATGCAACGCCTTTCATGGCTTTCTAATAGAGTGCAAACAACCTCTGGGCACCAGGAGGGTGTCCCCAAACCAGGATCGCGTAAGATGGGAGATGGGAGTGAAATAAGGCATAATACGCTGTCTTTAAAACATCGTTTGAAACAGATGACGTTATGTGGGATCTCTGTGTCTACAACTATTGGATTCTGTCGGGTGACATCTCAAGTATGTCGCACTGTAGGTTATCAAGTACCCATACTCAAACCAGGTGAGGATAGAGGAAAGTCAGACAACTACAGACCACTCACACTGAACACATGCATAGGAAAAATCCTAGAAAGCGTCATAAAAGAAAGAATAGAAGATGAACTTGAACATATAAGAATGTTAAGTAGTCTACAGGATGGATTCAGAAAAGGTCGAAGTGGGATAGAGAACTGTATATTTTTAGCAACAAAGATCTATGTAGCTTTTATGAAGGGTAAGAAAGTTGTTACCCTCTTTCTGGACATATCGGCTGCCTACGATAATGTTAATTTACAGATACTGTTAGAAGAACTAAACCGATTGAGTATTAACGGTACCGTTATCAAATTCTTAGCAAAACTTTTACAGAACAGCATTAAAGCACATCATGACGGGAAACTGAGAGGACCAAGATATACAAGCAAAGGACTGCCCCAGGGATCACCTTTAAGCCCCATACTATAAACTCTATAAACTATAAACTCTCCTAGAATATCACTCTTACAATTTGCTGATGACATATTAATAATATTCAGGAACGCGAATCTGAACTTCTGCATCAATAACATACAACAAACAGCCAACAGAATCTATGGCATGTTACAGGAACTATGACTACAAATCTCAACGCTTAAAACCAAAGGCATGATATTCTCCAAAGGAAACATCAGAAATACTCCTATCCCAATCCAAATCAATAGCTCCCCAATAGCATGGGTAAACAACTATAACTATCTGGATATTATTTTTGATTCGCATATGAGATGGACTAACCACATAGATAACTGTGTAGTAAAAGCTGCAAGGGGCATAAATATCATGAAGAGTCTTACCAGGGTATGGTGGAGATCAGACCCAAAGACGTTATTGACAATGTACAAAGCAATAGTAAGGTCTCACCTTGATTTTGGCATGACATGCTTACTGAAAACATCTAAGGCGAATTGGAACAAGCTAAACAACAGCCACTCAGGATAGCTTTAGGGTGCATTAAATCTACCCCCATAAGAGCGCTGTTAGCAGAATCTGGAGAAGCTCCATTGGAAATCTGAAGAACTTGGCTGGCAACAAAGATGTTTGCCAAGCTTTTAGCAAGAACGGGTGATAAAATCACTAACCAGTTAATTAACAGCTACACATCATTTCTAGAAAACCGACAATATGGAAGAAACTATCACAACTCAGCTATGATGGAGGGAATGGCTCTGGCAATACATTACAATAATCAAATCTACAAAGATGACAGGATTCCTTGCTTCAACTTCACATGTCACATGCAATTCAAAGACCTGAAATTTATCAAATTGAGACTACATGAGGAATCCTATAATGGAAAAACATTCTTCAACGAAATTAAGGACGAGGCCGCAGACCACATGTTAGTGTTTACAGATGCATCAGTAGACCCAAATAGCCATACCTGCGGAATGAGGATATATTGTGAGGATCATGACTTACAAATATTCGGGAGACTTACAGACCATACAGCCATATGCTGTGCGGAGACACTGGCAATTAGGGAGGCAGTCAAAATCATGGGGAAAAGACAGACAAACTGGCAGTGATAACAAACTCAATGAGCGCCCTACAGGCTATAACCAAGCAAGGCATCGACAAAGAGCAGGACCACATTCAGCACCAGAGAAGAAACACTATCGGCACAACATGACCGTAGCATCTTATTTGGGTTCCAAGTCACACAGGCATAGCGGGCAACGACCAAGCAGACAGACTAGCGCAGAAGGGCAGAGACCAAAACCGAGTACAGCAAAACAACTCTATTCCGGGCAGAAGCTTTTTGGGTTTAATCAAAGAAAATCTATGGAACCAACGGACAACAAGATACAAAAACTGGGTACAAAATAAAGGACAGCACTATACCGACATTCAACCATCCCCTTCTAAAACACCATGGTTCTACAACATAAGGTACAAAAGCAGAGAGATGATCACTACAATAATAAGAATGAGGACAAACCACTGCTCCTATCCAGCTCATCTCTACAAAATAGTATCACAAGACAGCCCAAACTGTTTTTGCGGAGAATATGGCAGTCTAGAGCACACCATATTTAATTGCAATGCTAAATCGCAACTAGGTGAAATATGCTACAGGCAAGCATCAGCAGAGCCAAGGGAACAATCAGCATCAAGACATTATGCTCAAACCCAACCTCAAAGGCATTGGTATATATAGTTCAAGAATGCACTAGGGCAAAAATGAAAATTCAGAAACAAATGCGACATAAAGGGATAAAATAAAATTTTTGAGAGATAGCAGCGTGACAAGCAGAACCTGGAAGAATAAAGTGGCAGTTTAGATTTAGGATTGAGAACAACAATTCAGCAATTTGGGCAGCTGTTAGAATTGACACGAGTCCAGTGGAATAAAAGAAGAAGAAGAACAGGTTATCAAGTATCGCGGTGTGTCTCATGGCAGGGTGGTAAAACCAACTGCTATGGAACTGCATTCTATATGCAGCCATTTTTTACTCTTCTTCTAAGTAAGTGTCAAGAGATGGGATATTCAGCAGTAGCTCCAATGCTGCTATTGGTGTACGCTTCATGGCGTCCCTTATGCTCACACATGCAGCCTGCTGCCCTTTTGTGAGCGCTTTAGATGTTGTGATTTAATGACGACATTTGGCCACCATACACCACCGTGGATCTGACTACCTTGGTAGACAGTTCACCATCGAGAGGGTTAAACCCCAGGTACAACCGATCGTCCGTCTCATCATCATCAAGGCAATCTGAGATCGGCTCGTGATGTTGTCCAGGTGACTTGATCGTCTAACTTGACTTCCAGGAATTTCACTTCTCTGGCAATATCTATTTGCTTGTCGAAGGGAAATAGTGCCTTGGTTGGTGACAATCGGTTCGGCCGTTGTTAATTCATAACTCGCCCTGTAGCAGAACTAACCTGTTACTTTTTATATGCGCTTTCAACACTAATACGGATTTATTGATTTTAAATGTTGGAACGTCCACGTCGCGCTATTCATTTCATACACCCATTTCGATATTTTATTGCGCCGTTAATTAAATATCACAACTATAAATCAGCCGGTTTTGCCACAGAAATGCGCTTGGCTGCTTTTAGCCAAATAATGCAGGTCACGCACATAGATGTCAGCTCGAAAAAGCTTCTTCACCATCTATCTTCATTTTGATTTTTTTGTTCAATTTGGCTGTCACAAGACAACTAAATTAATATAGCAAGTAATACTTCAACAACAAATCAACGGATTTAATGATGGACCCAGTTCATGGTCAAATTTGACAAGTGTGACATCAAATAAGCCGATGGATCTGTTCATATATTTAGAACCTGCTCTAATTTGTGGTCAAGTTTGACGTCAACTTCGGTAGTGCCAAGCATAAAATCATATGATGCATGTCACATGTTATCTGCTAAACATAATCTTATTAAAAATTTGCAATCGAATCAACAAATTGAATAGAGCTTGGGAAAACCGCCAAATCTAAATTATGACAGCAACAGTGGTGGTAGCACCGCATACTATTACATAACATATAGTTTTGTTCACTTGATGTAAACACAATCACTTTGATCTGGAAGAAGACCATGAAATAATTCATGAATAAACTCCGGGAGAAATCGCCGAAGTCAAAATAAAATAAATAACAAGCTGTTTCATAATTTTGTGTTACGATTTTGACTTGCTAAGACGAACTTGAGTTGTTGGTTATTTAGGATTAGGTCATAGTTATCACAAAAACTGGTTATAGGTAATTCTTTGAGCAACCTTGGGACTAATATGTAGTCATCAAAAAGATATAGAAACAACTGATGACATCATGCATGCATTAACTGAATTGAAACAATAGCGGTCTTGATTGCAACTTAAAAAGAAATAAATAAGCTATAGTAAGTTTTTGGTTGAACACGTTAGATACCACTTGCCAAAACATACAAACAATAACTTTACTTTGGCTAAATAAATAATTAGTGACAAAAACGTGTACCTCAAGAACAAGAACAATCTTTTTTTCCGACGCTTGCCAGAACATCGAAGTTTTCATTGGGTGAAAGAGCATGGTAATGACAGCTATCTAGCCACACTCTTACCATGCTCTTTCGCAAAATGAAAACTGCGACTTTTACTATTACAACAAACGTTTGGGTTTTCAAACCTCCCACCTACAGCCAATGCACCGCTTTTCAAAATTATAGCAGCATTACTTACTACCGCCCCACGTCGCTACCCAAATTTCAACTCTAAGCAGCGTTTACTGAGATTATGCGGCTAGAAAAGCCCAAATAGACAGACAGACGAACGAAAATAAGTAATGGAGATTTTCGTCATGTAGATATTCTATAACGCCCAAAAGCGTACTTTTCTTCCTTCTGTGTTACCGGCATCGACTGCTTTGGTCAATAGCTTCGTGTTCTGTGTATCCTTTGCCACCGGTTTCCAGCGCTAGCTAGGAACAGCATTTTTTAACTAAGAAGACAACAGTGAAGGCTCAGGTGATCTCAAAATCTAAAACCTTCGTCGTCACACTACTCCCCTATTACCTATTGGTATGGGAGGTGAAATTCGAAAAAGGATCTGGAACTTCAAGATTTCTTAAAAACGTTTGGGTTTGAGCTGTTTCTATATTTTCAGTTCTTTGAACATTGCCGCGCCGCCACTTAAACTATCTCTACTCGTTTTCCATTCTCGCCACGGTACTAATATAATACTGTGTCAGAATTCCATTAAAATCAATTCAATAATTTCAAAGTTACACAATACAGAACGATACTCGTATGTATATATTAGAAAAATCTAAGTCCCTTGGTTTCTGTAGTAGGCAAGGCAATATTCATGTTGTATGTAAAAAGTATACTATACCACTACGTCTTTTCCTCATAGGTCAATGAAAAGCCTATTACGAGTACAACAAATGGTTGTGTTTTACAACCCCCCCCCCACCCCACTTCTAACCCCACCCAAAAAAGTAGAAAATTATCAGGAACCCCCTGAAATGCCTAAAAACAAAATTTGGGGTGTATTTGAAACTTTCTGTTTTTTGCAAGTTACTCCGCCGTCCATGCACCGATTTTCAAAATTTTCAAAAGAGCAGCATTACCTGTTATGATTTCACTGCATATCGCTGCCCAAATTTCATCACAATCCATGCATCGCTTACTGGGATTGCGAGGCTAGAAAAACGCCAACAGACAGAGCGACCGACGGAAATGTGTGACGTAGATATCATAAAACGCCCACAAAGCGTATTATCTCAAAACATAAAACTTTCGTGATCATAATACTCCCCTTACCTTACGGTGTGAAAAGTAAAATATTCTTGGCATGATCATATTACACGTTTCTCTATATAGGTATACATCTACGGTAATACCATTGCTGAGTGTCCGAGCATATACATGATATCGATACCTTTCAAACTCCCTCAATACCGCATATCCCTATTCCCTAGTCGGCGTGACGTGCAATTTAGCTTGAAAGCCCTACAGAAGCCACACGTGATACACGTGAATACCCAGCATCTGATCTGAGTTCTCGGAACATCCCTGTATCTGGATTGAAGTTCATGTTGAAACAAGCCCAAAAGCGACCGGTGAGTAGCTGAAACAGTTTCCCAACTTGTCCGCCAGTTAAATTGCGTCAAATTAAACCATAGATAAGACATAGACCGCGTCGGATTCCGTGGAAATAGCCAGGCGAACGTGATCCAACGCAACTACATGCTGTAATCGCTGCAAATGATCGATTTCATAGCGCAGGATTCTTAGAATAGGAGCACTAACGAAATCAAATTATCCAGATGTTCAATGTAATTTACAATAATCATACACTTCCTTTATAACACACCCGATGCATACAGTACAAAGGCCATGCTACTCTCCCACCTAAATCAAAAAAATATTTTCTAAATAAGCGTGAATAACCCAAAATTGAAAGAAAAAGGTGTGCATCTCACAAAATGGAGCAAAAATTGAAAAGTGTTCAATTTACAAATTGTGTGCAGCAACATGACACATGAGAGAGAATCTTACTCAAATATCATAGATACAGGGTGTCCCACGACGATTAAGACAAGCAATATATAACTATAACTGGGCAGTAGTAGCGAATTATAATTTTGGGGGTGTAAATTAGAGCAAATATAGTATCTTTTCTTATTACTCTGGCACCCAATGAGGTATTTGTTTTTGGTCACGTGACGTCCGATTCAAAATTTTTAATGGGACATCCTATATATTTGTGACTTTTTGTGCTCCTCCCGATAAACCATTCCAACAAACTAGCATACTTGGGGTTTTAAGTGATTAGTTCAGGAGCTACAGGTACTTAAACGATACTACCACTACCATTGATTACAACATGTACCCCTACAGATAAATTACCTTGGTAGTGTTTCATAATAGTAGGTGGTACAGTCCTTTAAATACCTGTAGCTCTTGAATGAATCACTTTAGACCCCAAGTGTGCGTTTGTTGGAATTGTTTTATCGGGAGGAACACAAAAAGTCACAAATATACATTAAAATTTTTGAATCGGATGTCACGTGACCAAAAACAAATACGTCGTTGGGTGACACAATAATCAGAAAAGATACTATATTTGTTTTAATTTACACCCTAAAAATTATAATTCGCTACGACTGCCCACTTCCGATATATTGCTTGTCTTAATCGTCGTGGGACACCCTGTACAATAAAATAATAATAATAATCGAAAAAAAAGTCTAATGGCGAGTGATTACGCTAAAAAAGGTATATCTGCTCATTAAAATTGACACATGTCTGGAATCAACAGGAAAAAATCATTGTAGTGCTTCAATTTGAGCAGTAAAATGCCTTTCAGTTGCTTTTTGAATCTAACTAAAAATAAAATACGTTTCATGGATTCTGACAAAGCATTAAGAAGTTTGATAGCATTATAATATGTGATCAACACCCGGATCAACACAACTTCTCCCTTATAGGGACGTTGTAAGCTTATAACCGTAAGTACACTTTACTTCTAAGCTAAGTAGGTGCTGATGTTTCTAATATTCTACACACCGAATTCGAAAAACTATGCCTGACTAAATTTCCCATCTGCCATCTCAGATTCAGTAAAGCCTTCTTCTCATATTATTTATAAATCTACTGCAGGTGTTTTACATTATTTGCAACGTTTTCTATCTATGCTATTTAAGCATGGATAATAAACTGCAATACCATATAAGGTTTTAGATGTCAGTAAACTCTGATAGAGTTCTGCTCTAAGTCCAATGTTTAATATAATATATTTATTAGCAAATAGCAGGACCGGTTTCTCAATGTTCAGTTAAATATTTATCTGGAAGTTAACGGATATCTGGCAGATAAATTGTTTAAACAATCGAAGGCTAATACACGTAAACCTTATCTGACAGCTGTATCCATAGAAACGCTATCTGGCAGCTACCTATCTAACACATCTAACTGGACATTGAGAAACCAGCCCTTAAGCAGGCGTAGAATTCTTTAACACATACTGCACACGTTAAATTTTACCATCTGCTTGCCTGCTATATAGCGCTTCACTGAATCACCATTATAACACGTCTTTTGAAATACAAACTCTTTACTAACGTCCAAATCACCTCTCAGTCCATACATCCAATCAACTTCCTAAGCCAATCACTGTAAATTGTTAACTAACACAGATTGTTGATAAATCGAAAATGATTATTATAATAAGACATCTTTCTTGTGTGGGAGCATGATATTTTATGTATAATGAACGAATTATTATTCGACATATTTGACACACCCCATTGCAACTTTGAGACTAGACAAAATCACATCTTGCTTTTGATTGTTAAGGGTCTAGGGTATAGCGCGCGAAATTGAGAATCGAAGAAAAGACGTATTCCCGTATTAGCGAGGAGTGGCCACCTGTTCCCTTTCTCCAGTATGTGTGTCCAAGATGAGGGCAGATAAGTCCAAAAATCCAAAGGTAAGGTCAAAAGGTCCAAAGTTAAGGTCCAAAGGTCACCATAAAAATGAATTTCGCATTTCCAAGCTCCTGACGTTACCTTTAAACCTACAGTAATGACTCAAAGAGCAAATTGAAGAAGAAAGCTTGCGCTTGTGCAACTATTTAGCCTTTTTTGATATCGTGCTTGGTTGTTAAATTACAGGCATTTATAGAATGTACGATTCTGCATTGCGAGTTTTTTTTGCACATTAAAAAACTTTTTTGAGAAAATAAAGAATAGCTGTCATTCATTAAGGTCTTAACTATCGCCTTCTGAAATATCATATATGTAGTTTGAAAATAGAGTGAGTTATTCGAGAAATTGTCGTCCCTGTTTTACAAGGCAAATACGTATGTATAAATGTGTGTATCCAGGCCTTTAAGCCATGCTACTCTTCCACGTAACTCAAAAAAATAATATTTTGTAAATAAGCGTGGATAACCTAAAATTGAAAGAAAAAGGTGTACATCTCACAAAATGGAACAAAAATTTAAAAGGGTTCAATTTGCAAATTGGTTGCATCAACATGATACATGAGAGAAAATCTTACTCAAATACCATAGATATACCGGGTGTCCCAGAATTTCCTTGACACGTGATATTTTCGTAACGAAAAATGGTTCAAGCAAGAACTGAGTGGTACTTTTGAAGGTACTATAGGGTCTATCATACCATGCATTCAAAACATTTTTTTTGTACGTCAACCCCTAAAACTTACCCCAACTTTTTTTTTCAAATAGCACCCCATAGGTTTTCCTACATAAATGATATCCCCATTTTATTTAAAATCTTGTGATACCTCTAATTTTATATGCAAACTTATTTTTTCCGTAAAATCATAAGCATAAGACAAATGTAATGATAATTTGTTTGACGACTGATATTTTTGTAACAAAAACGGCTAAAAAAGAAAAGTAAGTAGGTTTTCAAGGGTAGTGAATGACCTATCATTCCGTGCTTATGAACCATTTTTTTCTTACTTAAACCCCTGGAATCCACCCCTAGCTTGTTTTTTCAAATTTCAATCCACAATTTTGCTTGGAAAAATGAATTCTTTACTTGAATTTAATTATCGTAGTGCCTTACTTTCTATGCCCCTACTGCGATTTATCGTTAATTTTTTTCGTTTAATCCATGAAATCGTAAGCATAAATTAATTAAAGCACATGCATTGGAAAATATTTTTTTATTATCATGAATCAACTAATAAACAAAATGTGACAAAAAAACTAAGTGCAAAAACGTGAAAAAGTGTTATGGCTACATCGGGCCGCGCCAACCCCGTGTGCAGGGTGTGCCCCGCATACGGGCGCCAAACTTTACGATAAATTGCAGTAGGGGCATAAAAAGTAAGGCACTACGATAATTAAATTCAAGTAAAGAATTTATTTTTCCAGGCAAAATTGTGGATTGAAATTTGAAAGAGCTAGCTAGGGGTGGATTCCAGGGGTTTTAGTAAGAAAAAAATGATTCATAATCACTACCCTTGAAAAACCTACTTACTCTTCTTTTTTATCCGTTTTTTTTTACAAAAATATTAGGCGTCAAACAAATAATCATTTCATTTGTCTTATGCTTATGATTTTACGGACAAAATAAGTTTGCATATAAAACTAGAGGTACCACAAGATTTTAAATAAAATGGGGATATCATTTATGTAGGAAAACCTATAGGGTGTTATTTGAAAAAAAAAGTTAGGGGTGAGTTTTAGGGGTTGACGTACAAAAAAAATGTTTCGAATGCACGGTATGATTGACCCTATAGTACCTTCAAAAGTACCACTCAGTTTTTGTTTGAACCTTTTTTCGTTACGAAAATATCACGTGTCAAGGAAATTCTGGGACACCCGGTATAAAATAATAATAGTAGAAAAAAGAAGAAAAAAGGTATATCTGCTCATTGAAATTGACACCTCTCCGGAATCAGCAGGAAAAATTCAGTGCATTGCTTCAATTTGGGCAGTAAAATGTCTTTCAGCTGCTTTTGAATCTAACTAAAAATAAAATACGTTTCATCGATTCTGACAAAGTATTAAAAAGTTTAACAACATTATAATATGTGAGCCATCGACTGAATAAGGCAGTTTGATGTACTGGCATGTAGAAACGTAACTTCTCCCTTATACGGTCATTGTAGGCTTATAACCGTTAGTACAATTTATTTCTAAGCTAAGTAGGTGCTGATGTTTCTAACGTTCTACCCACTGAATTCAAAAATCTATGCCTAAACAAATTTCCTATCTGCCATCTAAGATCAGTGAAGGTATGTGCAGTGTGGTCATACCTTCTCATATTATTTATAAATCTACTGCAGATGTTTTGCATTATTTGCAACCTTTTCTATTTATGCTATTTACTCTGATAGAGTTCTTTTCTAAGTCTAATGTTTAATATATGTATGTTTATTAGCAAATAGCAGTCTAAAGCAGAACTTCTTTAATACATACTGTACACGATTGTTAAATTTTATCATGTGCTTGTCTGCTATATAGTGCTTCACTGAATCCAAATTATAATAGAACCACATCTTTTGAAATACAAACTCTTTACTAACGTACAAATTACATCTCTCTCCATACATTCATTCATAGCTGAGCCTGGAATCAGCATTTGTCTTTCTAGGAATCAACTTCAAGTCAATGACTGTAAACTGTTAACTAACACAGATTATTGTAAATCAAAAATGATAACCATAATAAGCCATCTTTGTTAAGTAGAATTACGACATATTATGTCTCATGAACGAATAATGTGACTCAGCCCATTGCAAATCTGAGACTAGACAAAACCACATCCTGCTTTTGATCGTTAAGTATAAATCGTAGAAAAACCCTTACCCCCCAACCCACTCTTTCAGCTCTTTCAACAAGGCCATCTAGAATACCATTTTACGTAAGTTTTGTTATGGATTCTTACATCAGATACCCTGGACGCGAGATTTTCGTTAACAAAAACAACTTTTTCAAACCACTTTTTTTTTTCGAAAACTAAAAAATAATAGAGATACGGAATCAAAAAGCTAAATCAAGACGTTCATAGTCTGTTTATGTTTATGTTTCCCCTGGATTTTTGTCTTGTCGATCAGACATTGTACCTGTCAATTAGTGCACTACTCAGTTCATCATACTTAATTTTAAATTGGTAAATCCGAAAAGTTGTTGCATAATAATGCACCACTTTTAGGATCTACCACTTTGAAATTAACAACGACAAACGAAAAGTGACTACTGCATTAGCTGACAGGTACAATGCCTAATCGATATGACAGAAATCCGAGCAAAAAACTAAACATAAACATACTAGGTACGTCTTGATACATAATCCAAACATATATCATTTTTTAGTCTGTATCTCGCTCATTTTCAGCTTTATGAAACAAGTTATTTGAAAGAGTTATTTACTGTAACGACTTCTATACAAAGTTAAAAAAGGTATGACTTAGAATTCACCCTGTATAGAGGTACAAAGCCAAATGTCGTTATTACAAGCTTTAGGTACATTCATGATACTGGTCTATAACGTGAAGTTATTATATTCTATGTATTAGTAATGTGACCTGTACCTCTGAGTGACCTATAACGTTTAGTACTAATGCGAGAAATTGTCGAAACAACTTAATCCACCTCAAGATACCATAGGATGGCAATTTCCGATTTTGATAAGTTCACAATAAAGTTAACATTATTATAATAGTCCTGGGCTAATGCGGTAATCACCGTAAATGATCGACTTAAGTGAAGTTAACCTTGCACGAAGAGCAAAAAAATCTTTTTTACACTAACCAGTCCGTATCCTTGCGATTGACATTTGATGATATAACCTTAACATTCTGAGATTATGGTGCTCGATATCCTTTTTTTAAGTGGTATTAGAAAGGAGCTGCAGCAGAACGCTTGCTCGAAGATGTCATCTAATGGTAGCATCGTAAATAACCGGAATTGCACCGCAGCTGGTTATTGGACCATAAATATAGAAAAAAGTACCGCTGGTGATGTAGTACCTGTTGACTTTCTTGAAGAACTCGTTTGAGTTTAAGGCTGGTCAGGACTTCATAATGTTGTATGTGCTACTGACCTTCAATTGTCGAAGGGTGACATAAATTATTTAGCACTACATCCTTCTCCAATCATTTTAATGCTGTTCAATTTATTTGGCGCATTTTTTTTCTCAAATCTATTAGCAGTCAGAATGCCTACACGCCATAAGCTAATGTGGTATTGTACCTGTAGCCACAAGGAGAAGTAAACAGCCAATGATGTATCTTCAATAATCACACATTTAGCTAGAATAGGTTAGGTTAGGCTATGTTGGTAATGAGTGGGACGACTATACCTCCTGTCCACTACGACCCTTTGTGGCTCATACCTATTAACAATCTGGGTGAGGCTTCCTTGAATCCAGTAGGTTCCAGATGGGTGAATCCCAAAGTTTGAAATCTAGCTCATTCCAGTACAGGATAGGCGCACAATATGTTCTCTGCTGTTTCGTCCTCCACATAGCAGAAATGACAGTCCGGTGTTTGTGCCTGTCAAGAGACTGACCATAATGCGTGGATCATTCCTGCTCCATTCTAGGGTCGTCCACAATCAACTAGCCGTACCAAGTGTACTTTGGCTCCCTGACTTTGACAGTTGACGTTGACACGGAACATAACCTAAAACTAAAAGGCCCGCATTATTTTGGGATTTTCGCCGCTTTCGCGGGTTATGTATCACTGATATTTTTCGTCTGGGAGCCTTAGGTTTTTAATAATATTGGAATTGAACTAACGTCTATTATTTACTGTGAATTAATTAAAAAAATAGCTTCAAGATGTACTATATGCAATACATTATTTTCAAAGCATTGCAATTTAAGGCTGCATGTGAAAAAATTTCAGCCTAATAAGTTCACAACAGAGACGTCTGTACAAAACAAAAAAAAAACCGCCATCAAAAGATTCAAAATACTTCCCAAACCAGACGCCGAAGAAGCAAAATAATATCGCGCTAAACCTTTATATTCACCAGAATAAAACTAATTGAATTTCAATATAAATAAATTATTTATTATTTTTTATTTTGATCATTTATAATTTTAAAACTGATTCCTTTTCGAATACCTAAGTATATTAAACTAGGTAATTAATTTTACAAATAAAGAAATAAATGATTGATACATATAGTGTGGTCAACATACGGGAAACTTTTTTATTATCGATATCTCAGAAAATTCTATTTATGATAAAATATAGTGCATAATAGAGGAAAACTAGCAGTGAGTTGATCAAATCTGCCATACCATTGAGTATATAAGGCATGTAAAAATTCAGGAAATCTGATGAAACTAACCTAAAAAATTGAATTTTTGAGATAACCAAATTATAGATCCCAAAATTGGGAGCAGAAAAGCACTATAAAGCTTTTGCGTATCAGCTGTGGTTACCGCGAAAATTATCATTGAAAATGCAAAAAATCCGAAATAAATAGGAAAAAACCTGTCAGATTTTCCGAATTTTTATATACCCTGTATAAACAATGGCAGATTTGATGAACTCACAGCTAGTTTTTCATTATGCACCATCCTTTATCACGAATAAAATGTTCTGAGATATCGATAATAAAAAAGTTTCCCATATGTTGCACACTAAAATGACCACAGTGTATAATACATAGGCACATAATAAAATAATACAATTTACGTTACATTTTCAAGTTTAAAAATATAGTGCGACAATTTTCAAATCATAATATGACATTAGTACACTAACCATGCGGAAGTCAGGGATCCAAAGTACATTTGGTACGGCTAGCCGCTTGTGGGTCGTCCGGGGGGGGGGGGGGGGGGCTGGGTGGATGGGTATGGTATGAATGCCTCTAAGGACCGGTTTCTCAATCAATGTCCAGTTCAATATTCATCTACAAGATAACAGCAACTGTTAGATAAATTGTTTAAACAATTGAAGGCTAAACTTATGAAGTCACGTAAATCTTATTTGACAGTTGTATCCATAGCAACGCTATCTGGTAGATACCTATCTGACACTTTAACTGGACATTGAGAAACCGGCCCTTAGTATAGTAGACATGGCGAATCTTACCAGTGCAGGAGTGCTTTCCCCTCTGCCAAATCTAGGATGATTTTTATGGCAATGTCCGCAATTGGTTCTGGCCCTATGAACGCAGATTCACTTCCTCCTCTTGCTAGTGTGTCGGCCTTCCATTCAGCTATGACCTGGCATTCAGACCAAAATTAGTTTGTTTCTTGTTCTGAGTTCATTGAGGAGATTTATGCAGTTTGGTACGAGTCTTAATTCAACCTGTTTGGAGTTCAGTGTTTTCAGGGCAGCCTGGTTATCTGAAAAGATTTTTTATAGATTTGTTTGTCAAGAGTTGTTTGTTATTATTATTATTTCTGCTTGGAAGATTGTGAAGACTATGTTATACCGCAGTGCCGCTAAGCCTGCACCTATTCTTTGCAAGCTCTTCAAACTATCGTATCAGTAAGGCGTGTTTCCCGCAGCATGGATGATTGGCTGCGTACAACCTATTCCTAAAAAAGGCAAAAAAAACGGATCCCATCAATTATCGACCTGTGACTCTTCTCAGCATGATGTCTAAGGTTGTGGAGACTGTCATTAGCACACAGCTCCTGAAATATCTGGACAACAGTTACATCGTAAATGATTGCCAGTATGGTTTTCGTAAGCGTAGGTCTACGGGTGACCTCCTGGCCTATATCATTCGTGGTACAGAGGAATTGAAAATCATGGCGAATCTCATGTTGTTGCACTTGACATATTGAAAGGCTTCGTAAAGTGTGGCGTAAGGGACTTCTGGACAAGCTTGCTGCTTATAGTCGAAGGTTGTTCGTCAGACGTATTTTCAATGAATACTGGTGTTCATCAGGGATCTGTCCTTTTTCCTGCACTGTTTCTGCCGTATATCAACAAGCTGCTGGAAATAACATTCGATCCAATCTGCAGCTTCGTAGACGGCAGTACATTAATATCGTGCATGGAACCAGCCAAGCCACTATCATTCCAGGAGACGATACTTCGGCGACAGCAACTTGCCTGACAGATCAACGTAGATATCAAAACAATTGTCGAGTAGGGATTAGTAAATAAAGTACAGCTTAACGTACAAAAACTCAGGCAACCGCACTGACAAAGAAGTCTCACGTCGGCTCACCAGCTGTGGAAATGGAGGGTCATCCAGTAGTCAAGTCACCTTCTGTCAAGCTTTTGGGGATCAACGTCATTAATAACATGTCCTGTCACGACCACGTTGTCAGTATTGCTAAAACGGCATCCCGCAAGCTTGGAGTTCTGTTCCGCTGTACGAAGCTGTACGAGTATACACCGCAGCAACTACTGCTGCTCTACAGGGCACATATCCGACCATCGTTGAAGTATTGCTCGCATCTGTGGGGATGTGTTCCGAAGCACTCTGTAAAGCTTTAGAACACTATTCAGAAGAGAACAGTTAAACTAATTGGTACGCCTAACCTCACAAAGAACCTCCACAGCCTGGAATATGTAAGAGGGCTGGCTAGCCTGTCCCCGTTTTACAGGTTCTATTACGAAGGTTACGTTTGAGTGAGCTGTTCTAGATAATAACACTGAAGGCCGTCCGAACGAGGAACACTCGAGAGGCTCTGCGAACTCATCCTTACTAGCTATACAGCATTTCTTCTTTTGGAAAACCTCGACGCTGCGAATTAGCTGCCGGGGCATTTGTCTCCCGACGGGTACAACTTGCAGCGGTTCAAGTCTAGCGCACACAGATAGTAGTCCTCTCGCAGCGCTTCTACAGCACCATAGGCTTTCAGCTTTTGCGGGAGGCTGACCATAAAGATAATCTCCCAAGGTTTACTGAAATTTCAACTATTGGATTAGTACCAACTACCCCTGTTCCGGGTGCCAGTTTTCACTTGGAGCCATTCGTGAATAGCGCAAGATTGGGCGATACTTGTATTCCATTCGTCTCTTCCTGGGAAAAGGACGTAGCAGGATCTTTCTGTATGCGCTTGGGCAACCATACATATCTTCTGAGACCATGCAGAGTATATGGTGGCTTATAACTTCACTCATGATATCCATTGTGTCCAGTCCTAATTCCTTTTTGTCCTGTCTGCCAGTTGATAGCAGCCTGTATTCCAGTACCTTTGTCTGCCTCAATTTGTAGAGGGGTTAAGTTTAGCATGGTCTCCATGGCCAGTGTTGGTGTAGCAACTGTGCCTCCAGTAAAGTGGTCTACAGACGTTGATGCATGCTGCGATTCCTGAATCGAAACTTGCATCAGTTGCATAAGTTCTTACTCAAATCGAGACCTCTTGCGATGCCAAAATCGACTTGATATTTGACACAGGAATAGTAGGGTGGAGTTATTGCTTTGTACCGACGCAATACTATACTATACAAGTTGAAACCTGCATTACTGCATGGCGTCACCGACCAAAATGGGATTCCAGCCTCTGTACATATTTAGCATCAGTTGCGGCTTGCAGCGATGAAGAGTCTGGGATCCTGTTTTGGTCGATGGGCCATGACGTCAAGTCAGTGACGCTGATGCAGGTCTCAATGTGTATACATAGTATTGCGTCGATGCAAAGAGGATGTCACTCATCCGAAAGTAGTTCCTATAGTCCGCTGGTTCGTATGCTTGTACCTCTTAGAGACAAAATGCAAAGGGCTCTAAATGCTGTTACAAGCTGGACCCATAAGGAGGGACTGAACGTCAGCCCCTCCAAAACGTCCATAATTGCCTTCACCAGAAGGAAAAAAGTCGAGGGACTAGGACCTCTACAACTTCTGGGTAGCCAAATACAGCTGTCAGGGGAGGTTAAATACTTAGGAGTAGTACTAGACTCTAAGCTAACCTGGAACCCTCAGCTCAAAAGAGTTAAAAGAAGAGCCGAGATGGCATTACTGCTATCGAGGCGCTCGCATAGTAAGACATGGGGTCTAAGTCCAGCCATGGTGCACTGGACATACACAATGGTGGTGAGACCCATGATTACATATGCGTCTTTGGTCTGGAGGCCAAAAATGAAACAGCGAGCTGCTACAGCAGAACTAAGCAAGGTGCAAAGACTTGCTTGTCTTTCCATAACAGGGGCAATGAAAAGCGCACCCACTGCAGTCTTAGAGACCATCCTGGACCTCCCTCCGTTGCAAATTGTAATAATGGGCGAGGCGAGAATGGGCTACTCTAGACTACAAACCCTACCAAGAGGAATTTACAAGGATCTTGGACACAACCAAATCGCAGAATACGTGGGGCACACCATAATGGATGCTAGAAAGGACCACATAACTCCGAAATACATCTTCAACAAGAAATTGGAAACTATAATAAGAGATCGAGAACTCTGTGAAGCTAACAACCTGCATCGGGAAATAGTCTGGTACACAGATGGATGGCACAGGAGCGGGAATCTTTGGAAGAGGAACTAGACAGAGCATTCCGCTAGGAAAATACGCCTCGGTATTTCAGTCAGAGGTGTACGCCATCCTGCAATGTGCAAGGATCAATAATGAACGATCCTACAGAAACAAGAGGATCGCAATACTTACAGACAGTCAGGGTACACTTGGGGCACCAGAAGCGCCCAAAGTTACGTCTGCTCTAGTCTGGGAATGCTTACAGGAACTGGGAAGACTGGCAGAACACAACAAAGTAACTTTGGAGTGGGTGCCTGGACACTCAGGTATAAGAGGCAATGAAAGAGCGGACGAGCTAGCAAGACTAGGCTCGTCTGCCCTATACATTGGAGCAGAACCCGCCCTGGGGGTGCCTAAAAGCACAATCAGACACCAGGTGGGAGAATGGGTGAAACATCAGCACAAGGAGCAGTGGAACTTGTTGCCAGGATGTGTTCATGGAAAAACATTCATTAAAGCTCCATGCAAGAAGATAGCTGAAACACTGCTCTCCTTGAGTAGAAATCAGCTCCGAATAACGACGGGTCTCTTCACAGAACATTGTGGCCTGAAGGAACACCTGAATAAAATGGGACTCTACAATGGAGACCTCAACTGCAGATTGTGTGGAAGAGGAACTGAGTCAGCCCTACATGTGCTCTGTGAGTGCGAAGCGCTAGATCACAAGAGACAACAGCTCTTTGGGAAGACCAAGCTAGAACCAATGCAGTACGGCTCAGCACCAGGACCAGTAGGTAAACTGCATAAACTTATGCAGGGATCCAGATTGCTGGAGTGGATACTGTAAAAGAGAGGAGCAATAATACAATAGGCCTTAAGGCTTAAGTATTGACATGGACAGCAAGGTCGGACGGCTCCTGAAAAAAAAAATGCTTGTACCTCTATCAATTAATTTGCATTTGGATGAAATTGATCGCTGACAGTTTGGCTGTACTATACCTATATTTAACAATCATAAATTCGCTCAGGTCTCCAATTGTTGTCATTGTGCAGTATTCACGGCCAGCGTCCATGACTCAATACCGCGGAAACGGTGGCGCGGTGGATCTGTTCGGTTAGCCAAGGTAACCATCATTATAAATTGAAAAGAAATAAAGCACGCTACAAAAAAATTGTAAGCACGTATGGCTAAACGTGTTTCTCAGACTGAAAACATATTTCATCATTTCAGTGACCGGCAGCCGGCGCAAGCCGTACGTATTTCCAGGAAGCGATTTTCAAGGCTTTCCCCCCGTATGTCGTGAATAGCGGTGCAATATTTTCATCCTACAATACGCGCACCGACTTACGTAATGGGTTAAAAATATAGCAAATGTACTCTATCGATTTGAATTATATCAGTCGTATCTCTCATATTACAGTATACGCCTCATTTGCATAGATGTATCTAAGTTCGTGTTCATGAAGTAACGACTCGAAAGGAGGGAAATTTACCACCAAGCATGAAATTTGATATGTGTACAAAATAGCTAGATTGTTGTTTATGGTCGAACGCAAGGGTAGTGAAACTGGGAAAGCTTGGTTAGTATAATGCAGTGGCAGATACAGGCGATATCGAAGGCGAGGGTGGTGGATACATGGTAACTTTATCCAAAGGCACACATTATAAAAGTATACAGGGTAAGCCGACAGTGCGTGGGCAGAAGGTAGTCGGCTTGCTAAAGCATATTTAAAAAATCTGTCATTTTATCACGGTACGGAGCCTTGAGAGCTACAACATAGGAATTTTTATAATTTTGTCTCGAAATAAGAATGTCCCAAATAGAGTCAAACTAGAATTCACCAAGTATCAAAATGTAAGTGAAAATACTTTAACGTTGCAGCACTCGTGGCCTCTATCATGATCAAGTGATGGATTTCTGAAATATATTTCGGTAAGCTCTGTCTTCCGTCCACGCCTGTATAATATACAGGGTGTTCGTAAATATCATGTACAAACGAAGGGACAAGATTCTTTGGTGCATTTAAAAACTAAAATTTCAAATAAACATCAACACCATCAACAACATCAAACAGGTCCCCAAACGCTTCGTTACCGATCTACAGGGTATTGAAGTTTCAATATTTTTTCAGTCTCTTCTTAACAACTCTCTTAATTTCTCTCTCTCTTTATTTCAAATTTGTAATATAAAACACGAAATAATAGTTACATAATTGCACATGTCAAACGGTTGTAAGAATCTACAGGGCGATATTTTTTCAGGGGTTATGCCCCTTTTCCTACCCTGAACTTTTTTGCTGTGCGCCGCAGATAGATTAAAAAACAATATAATTTTCCGCTTTGCTTAGAAACATTTTGCATTCTTGTAATTTTTTTATATCTCCCATCCTTATCGCGAAAAGAAGACAGGATTTTCTGTTGTTAGGTAGATGAAAATAATGTATTTGGAATACGGAAAGATGATTTTGTTTTTTTGAATCTATCAGCAGCAGTAAGAGAAGAGGACATGACTCCCGAAAAAATATCACCCTGTAGATTCTGCCAACCGTTTGAAATGTGCTCGTATTGCGTTTCTTACATTCTAAATTTGAGCTAAACACCTTAAAAATTGAGAAAGTAGTTAACAAAAATTAATAAAAGACGAAAAAATGTGAAACTTCAACACTCTGTAGATCGGTAACAAGTGTTTGCGGATCTATGTTTATTTGAAATTTGAGTTATAAAAAAAAAAACAAAACCCTTCATTTTTACATCATATGCACCCTGTGTATCATGTGCAGTGCTGAGAAAAACAGTCCAAAATGCTTTTGAATGCAATGTCCATTTCTCTGTCGATATGTAACAGATATACAGGGTGAGTTTTTAGTACCGGCTCGCTCGATAACCCCGCTACTGTAGAAGATAGCGAAAAAAGTTGTATATAAAAGTTGTAGCCACGGATATGCTCCTTACTCAGAAAATATTTAGGTTTATACAGGGTGATCCATAACTACGTAGTGATGCAAACATGCATTTTTTTAAATGAGACACCTTATATATTATTCCATATTCAAATCCCACTAATTATTTCCGTTCTTTCAATATAAGGTGTTGTTATATTATACAGGGTATTTCAAAACTTATGACCATTTTTATATCCAAATCGCTGTCAAATGAACGTACTGTATATCAAAAAGTCATGAATCAAAAATATTTTTTTTGCACGGATGAATAAAAAATATTCTCTAGTTTTAAAATCGGCTATAAAAGAGCCCGTGACGCATATTTGTATACAGGGTGATGTAGAATGCAAAATCTAGATTTTCTCTCTTTTTTTAAATGTAACCCCCAATATTTCATTGTACCAAAGAATTGCTTTTAATATGCTCTTTCATCCTTGTATAACACTTGTTATGGCTATATTCATTAGTTTCTGAGATATTTAAATTTTAAAATTGACAGTTTTCATGACCTGTTCAATAATTTCGTACTGTGTGAAAAACCAGCTTTAAAAATTAATTTTTCCATTAAGGGCATTTAGGAGAATTTTTGAGAAATTGTCTACTTGCCTTTAGAATATATCAACTATGAACAGCAATATCCAGAACGGAGGCACTCTAAAACTAATGCATTTGACAGATTGAAGAATAGTTTTATTTGGACTGTGTCGTTTAACATTTCATAGCCTACCTGATACATCTTTTTTTTTAATAATAATAATAATAATTTATTTGCTCACGTAATACGTAACAACATTTACAATAATAAATGAGAAATTAATGGCAAATAAATAAATTACTACGCCGGTAAAATTATAGTAATCAAAAAAAAAATATACAATAAAAACAATCTGCCTGATAATTATGCATGACGTCTATAAAATTGTTTCCTCAGCACACTTGACCCATATTATCTCGTTAATTCAGTGTTTTGACTTGATCAAGTACTATTATGGCCTTATATTTTAGTCGTTTCTTAAGCAAAAATAAAATCTGATAGTATTTTCTCAAAATAAATAAATTTTAGTAAACAAATAGGAGGTATATTTAAAATTTGTAGAGAATTCAAAATATCTCAGAAACTAATGAATGCAGGCATAACAGGTGCTATACAAATATGAAAGAGCATATTAAAGGCAATTCTTTGGTGTAATAAAATATCGGGGGTTACATTTAAAAAAAGAGAGAAAATCTAGATTTTGCATTCTACATCACCCTGTATACAAATATGCGTCGCGAGCTTTTTTTATAGTCGATTTTAAAACTAGAGAACATTTTTAATCTTCCCATGTAAAAAAAATAATTTTTGATTCATTACTTTTTGATATACAGTACGTTCATGTGACCGCGATTTGGATATAAAAATGGTCATAACTTTTGAAACACCCTGTACAATATAACAATACCCTATATCGAAAGAATCGAAATCATTAGTAGATTTTGAATATGGAATAATATATAGGGTGTCTCATTCAAAAAAATGCATGTTTGCATCATCATGTAGTTATGGATCACCCTGTATAAATCAAAATATTTTCTGAGCAAGGAGCATATCCGTGGCCACAACTTTTATATACAACTTTTTTCGCTAGCTTCTACAGTAGTGGAGTTATCGACCGAGCCGGTACTAAAAACTCACCCTGTATAATATCTGTTACATATCGACGTATCGACAATAATTTTTCAGTCGTCTTGAACCAGTAAAGCTTCTTTCTGATGACGCACTACAGATAGATAGGAACAACTCTCAGAATTTAAAAAATATTGTTAGTTGGGCACAATACTGTCCTTACTACTGTTTTGTGACTAATTTAGCCAATGTCATTACCAAATAGAAAGCTCACCAAGAATCAAGCCCAACAAATGTTGCAGGATTTGCAATGCAAAAAAGAATGCCAAAAAGCGATGTAACAATTCGCCAGAAGCTGTTTAGCAAAAACAGCCCCAGGATCATATAAATCTAATCTAAATTTTCCACGTGCCGCCAATGAGAACCTCTTGTCATACTTGCCGATTAACAACCAGCAAAAAACTATTTAACATAACTACATAATAACAGATCTCTTATGATTTTTTACAAACAAATAAGTGCGGAAATGGTAACACTGTTTAATATTTATGTATGTATTATGCTTCCTTGCCTGTCTAACCAGGTCCAAGTAATCTTAATGAGTATCTAAGATTCTGATAGATACTGCTGAATGATGGTAGTTATTTTATCCGGCCATAAACAACACGTTTAAAGGTAGCGCAATTTTCCGATCCAATTGTTATTGTATGTTGTATAACTACTTGTACAGAGACTAGGTAAGTGAATGTCCAGTATGTGAGTGTTTATAAATCTCTGCAGTATGCAGTGATGGAAAATCGTGCGTATCTCCGCAATAAAGACGAAACGCCAGAAGAAACTGAAGGAGGATTATACCACAACACTAAAGCTGAATTTACATTACGAAACTAGTTCCGTGCATGCTAAGATTGATTACACTGTGAAAGTTTTCATGAAATCAAGTGTCGTAAAAATTTCAGGATCGTAGTGACTATGGCACCGATCGCATCCAAACTTACTGCAATTCGTAGTGTTGTTGCACAAAAATAAAGAATTGAACGGAAGAAAAATGACGGTGGATTTGAGAGTGTCTATCGAGAAAACTTCTGCAGCGCATGGAGGAAGCAAGTTCAAAATCGGGCCTAGGTCTAAACAGGTCAAAATGCTGCCTCATGATAGTGGACATAGCCAAGACATTACCACCTTTACGGCTAATCAACGATATTGAAACGAGCGATCACGTTATCTATCTAGGCGCACGTATACAAAACAAAGGAGGCTTTGAACCCGAAATAAAGCGCAGATGCGGAATGGCGAAGGAGGCGTTGAGTAGACTGGAGAGAATATTATGGAAGGACCACAACATCCACAAAGTAATGAAAGCTAGACTAATGAAAGCGCAGGTTCTCCCCATAGCAACTTATGGATCAGAATCCTGGACTATAAATGCCTCCTGTCGTAGAAGAATAGAGGCATTTGAAATGACGTGTTATCGGAGGATGCTAAGAATACCCTAGACAGCACCAAGAGTGATCATCTCCATCCTCAGGTAGCTCAAAATCAAAGATCATGACCGGCTTTTACCAACCATACAACGTGGGATGCTCGAATTTTTCGGACACGTTATGCACAGAGACGGGATGGAGAAGCTCATGGTCCAAGGAAAGGTGGACGGCAAAAGCATGAGGGGCAGATCCCCTATAAGGTTCATGGACCAAATAAGGGACCTTACGCACATGTCGGTCCCCAGAGGTAATGCGTGCCGTGGAAGACCGAGAAACATGGCGATCACTGACACACCATAAACATATATGAGTCACGACGTTCGGGAGCGAACTACGACTGAAGAGAGAGATCGAGAAAAGATCTGGGTGCAACTTCTGAATTAGCAGATGTTGATCTTGAAAGCTACAAAAACTACTTTCGAATGAGTGAGGCACTCTTTAATACATTATTAGATAAGATCTCCAAACGAATATCAAAACAAAATATTGTTAGAGGCGGATATAGAGGAGGGGCGAGGGGAGCGTTCGCCTCATAGACTCTGAAGGCAAACACGGAAGCATATTATATTTATATAAATACCAAAAGCTTTCAACCAATGCAAAATAATAATGTACTAACTTTGTTTCTGCTGAATTTGTTTTATATTTGAGTACGCTTGGCAACAAAGTAAATTCAAAGTCAGAGGCAAATAGGACAACCTCGGAGGTGAATCGGTTTCTGGGTCCGCCTCCCTTTCCCGTAGAAAAAATCCTAAATCCGCACCTGCATGCTGTGAAGCATTGACAGCAAAAGTGAAACTCCAAATTGCCCCATATTTTTGATATAACCCAAATGATGCAGTCACGGAATTTTAGAAACGTATAGTTGATCAGTTACCATACACGTGACACATGACTTTATTTTCTTTAATGCTTCATTATTGTAAGTGTTACGAAGCGTTTTTATTTTTAATCTTTAACAGATTCCATGTCCATGGCTACCCTTATAGCCTTATAGGCTGCTTCTCTGGCATCCCTATTTTTTATTGTCTGTGTTTAGGATCTCAAAGACACTCATTACGCTGGTATTGATTTATAAATTTAATATTCCTATTTAGCAGCCAGCATTCACTTGTCATTTTCACCAAAAATTGACATCTCTGTGAACGTTTTCGTGATACTAATTTCATAACATTTTACAGATCGCAACTAGTTGTGTTAAACTACAGGTAGTGTCATCCAAAACTCGCATAACACGCGAAACCAATTCGGTTTCGTGAAACTGATGCATGCTGGATGAAAACGCCTATTTACACGTGAAACTAATGAAATCACACTAGTTTTGAGAAACTAGTCACGTAACGTAAAATCGGCTTTAGGTCGGTATGCATACAGCCCTATTTATAGTCGTTTCGTGGACAACAAGGAAGGTAAAACATTTGGCGACGTTGTCCGTTGTCAAATATAAGTCAATTTGGTATGCTTATGCCTACGCATTTTGATGTTTTCTGTTTTTGTTTTGTGGCAATATTTCGTATTTTTTTGCCGGACATTTTTAACGGATGTGGGAGAAACTGACAACATCTTACTCCAAAGTTAACAGATAAAATTGTCTTGATCGTCATGTTGACAGTTTGTTACTCGAGTTTGGAACAGCTCTGAAACAGAAAACAGTACTCGAGGATACTCAAGTATTGAAGAACACACAAGTGGCAGTATGGATAATCTAATAGCGTTTTCGACTTATTGACCTATCATTGCACTCATAGGAACTGAGTGTCAAAATTATGTTCGTCTTACATTTAAGTGCAAAACTAGTGTGGTTTTTTGTTTTCGACTTATCCGCTTAATTGCGCCTGAATGCAAATTATAGCCACGGACTCTCTGAGCTCGTGGAGATTTCAGTTCGTTTTTGACGTCTATGAAATATTAATTATAACCTAGCTTATTTGTCAGAGAAAATAGTTTTTTGAATCAAGAACTTGTTAGTGGGGTAGTATGGATGCTAGAATAGGTTACGGAAGGTATGGGAAGTGTAGTTGAAAGAAATTGAAGCATATCTAGTTAAATTGCAAACAACGGCTGCGAATGCGAATGTTTGTTGAAGATGTTGTTCATAAACTGACGGAAGAAGAGATATAACAAGATATACATAAGTATTTACCAATATAGAAAGATATTCATTTTTAGTGGGCAAATCCATATTGCACAAAATGCTCTTAGGTTTTATGTCGATGAATCAATAAAAGATTGAACAAGGTGGATTTGAACTATTCAAATTCCAAAACCACCACAAAATGAAATTGAGCTCTCGGGATGCAAAATGACATCAAACTATCATGACTTTGCTGACAGAACAGTTACCTCAACTGCACTGAAATTTGGTGTATGTTCGACTTACCAGTTCACATTTATTGCACTTTTGGACACCAGACGAGTTTTCAATGTGCACTGTAGTGCTGTCGTGGTTAAAATCAGTGCACTGAAATTTCGAAAATGTTCAAGTCAACGCCCTGTATATAGCTTACGGACACACAAAACTAGTTTGCTGTTGAATTCATAAATCTGGTTGCACCAGAAAAATGGCGTAAAGTGCCTTGATGCAGTACTTCCCATACATTATCGGTACCAACAAAAAATTTGGAGCTCTTCTATGCCTATACCATTCTCATCAAAAATATAGACAATAATCAGGGACCTTGGACACGTCTAAATACGAAGTTTGAGGGATTTTTTTTTTGTTTTTTTTGATTCCTCATCCACCAAGGCAAGGGTTTCAACAACGACACACTGTTACCATTTTCTCCACGGTAGTAATACTGTATCCCTATTTCAAGACAATCAGGCTCACAGTTTCCAGGTCACGGGATACGTATAGTATCAAATTATTCCACAGGTATCATGTTCAAAGGCAAGATTCGGAAAGGTCTGAAAAGCACACGATATCACCGAAGCCAATTTTTTCAGCGCAATGTAGATTTTTTACGAAATTGTGAATACAACAAATTTTTGAGTTTCCAAACCCCCACCATTCTAATTTGACCCTCTCCCAAACACAAATGGAAATTGATCAGGAACCCTTGAAACACCTAAAAACGAAGTTTGGGGGAGTTCATATAATTTTTAGTTTTTTACCGATTTCTCCGCCGCCAATGCAACGATTTTCAAAATTGTGGCAGCATTACCTACTATGACCCGACAAGCAATGGTTAATCAGGCTATGCGCCAATAGACAGGCAGACAGACAGTCCGGCGGAAATGAGTGCCGTAGATATCATGAGACGCCCAAAAAGCGTATTATCTTGAAATCGAAAATTTTCACAATACTCCTTCGCCGATGGGCGTGGAAACAAAAAACAAAAACATATCGCTCCTTGAGGTGACTAAATTTGAACTAACTTTTTCATAATTCAAACATCCTAAAACAGTCCGAAACGACGACGCATTCCGAAAAGGGCAAGCTCATAAAAGCAGTATCTTCCAGACTTGATGCCGCACTATGGTGAAGTTCTAATTTAGCCTATTTGCCGACATAAAGCTACAGCTTCTCCCTTCTCTACCAAGATATTGCGCTTAACCAGTCATAAAATATTCAACTATGCATTTTCCTCGGAAATTAGAATGGATCTTTTTGCTTCACGCATCGTATCGCCTCTCGACAGAGTTGGCCTTAGAGATTCTGGGAGCTGATGTGCTTAGGACGTCGTGCCTCCATCCGTGCTATTAAGAACAGTGTTATAACTGTTTTAGCTATACAGCTAAATACAGGATATATGTATACTAATCATTGGGTTTTCGGTATCTGGGGTTGATATTTTTTTTAAGATTATGTCAGAATTGCAACAAGAATTTCTTAAAATCCTTCATGCAACGTTTCGAATAATATGTAGTCATCATCAGTCATGATGCATGCTGGAGTGAGAAACTGATACCAAACTATGGCTGAAAGCTATAAGGGTAGTCGCTGTCCCTAAACCAGGAAAACCTGGTGGAGTGGCTGAGAGCTATCGACCAATAGCCCTCCTCTATTCTCCCTTCAAACTGAATGAGTGGACCATCCTGTGCAAAATAGGCCCGCACACAGAAAACCAGGTAATTTCCGAACAATCTGGATTCAGATCACACAACATATAGCGGATGATTTCGAAAGAAGAAAAAAAATGCGGGCCGTAGTGTTCATGGAACTTTCGGATTTTGTGGTACATTAACCACAAAATCCTCCTTGAAAAAAATCTTAAGGATGATATAAAATTACCATCTGACAGAGGTCCTGAGATCACTGCTGTGCAACAGGAGATTCTACGTGGAGTGCCAGGGACAGAGGAGTTGGTGGAGAAGCCAGAAGTATGGTCTCCCCCAGGGTAGCGTACTGGCGCCCCTTCTATTCAATTTGTACACAAATGATCAATCTGTCGGCTTTTCTACAAATAGTTTCGTCTACGCTGATGACGAAGCCATTATGTGTCAATTCCATGATACAGGGAAAACTTAAAAAACAAGGTTAACAGAGTCCCTAGTAAGAATGGCCGAAACTGAAAGGTAAGCTAGCCACGTCCCAACCCAGATAAAATTCAAACCTGCCTATTCCATATTGACAGAATGGACTTCTACCAGGCTGCATTGTCCAAATTCAGTTTATCTGCGTGTTACCTTAGACAGGACTCTCTTCTATAAAAAAACACCTAGAGAAAACTAGAGCAAAAGTGAATACGAGGAACCGTAGCCCCAGCAGAATAAGTACTTCCAGTATGGTCCAGATCAAGTCATGCTAACAAGCTTGTCCCTACCCTGAACGATACCTGCAGGATAATCACGGGCTGTCTGGACCACCTATATATGTATTTTAGCGGGAATAGCCCCCCCCCCAAATTAGGCGAGAGGTCTTATGAATGACAGAACGAAGTAGACAGCTATCATACAAAAGACACCCTCTATATGCGTGACAGACTCCAAATCAGTAATCAAAGAGGTAGTAGAAGCGATGACTAACAGAGGTGGATCACAACTGGAGTCGAGGACCTGGAATAGCCTCAAAAGGATTAGATACGAAATGGGCAGGTCTGGGGATAACCTAGTGAGATAGGGATAAGCTGAGGATAATTTATGCTCCTGCGGGGAGAATCAGACGATGGAGCATCTCCTATCCTGCCCATCCTTGAAAACTCCTTGCACAATCCAGGACCTATGGGAAGCGAACGACACGGCAGTTCAGTATGCCAGACACTGAAAGGATACAAAAGCAAATATAGACAATCATATCTGACTTGCGACGTCTGTGGTTGTCACATATATATGTTATTTTTCCTTTCTCCAATCAAGCCATATGTCAAAACGTATAGCGTAAGAAATCCTATTCGATGATCACCTAGGAAGCATGTTGTGCAAACATAAGAAGACGAACTGAAGGAAGGAGATCACACAATAGCAAGAGGCATGGATCAACCATGGATCAAGCCAGATCATAGGTTATCGAGATTTTGATGTAGATTTATCATAATAATTAAGCCAATATCTCACACATGACCTTGCCTTAGAGGTGGCTGTAATCACTACCTAATTAATTCTTCTTCTTCTTCAGGTGCATTCTCCATTTAATGAAGGTTGGCGACAATTTCGGCGTACTTATTTTGGTCTTGGGTGATACGAATTAAACATGATGAGTTCATACCAGTCCAATAGCGTATGTTCTTCAACCATGAATGTTGCCTGCGACCAGTACCACGTTTACCTTCAATTTTTCCTTCTATTACTAGTTTTAGTATATCATACCTGTTGTTCCGATATATGTAGCCCAGATAAGAGGTCTTTTTTCATTTTATTGTAGTAAGTAACTCTCTTCCCCTTCTCATACATCTAAGCACTTCATCGTTAGTTATGTGTTGAGTCCATGATATTTTTAATAACTTACGGAAGGTCCACATTTCAAAAGCTTCGAGTCTGTTCATGGTATCCACTTTTAATGTCCATGTTTCTGCTCCATACAAGAGAAATGAGTGCACGTATGCCTTTACAAAACGGTATCTTAGGTTTAAGTTCAAGGTTGGGTTACATAACAGGTTTTTCATCTTCAGGAACGTGGCTCTGGCTTGTTCTATGCGTGATCTTACTTCATTGTCAGGGTCTACATTTGTCGTTATGCAGCTGCCAAGGTATTTGAATTTCTCAACTTTCTCTATTGCAGCGTGATATGTTTATGTATGTCCAGTTGTGGGTTTGGAGATCTGTTTATCGTCATTACCTTAGTTTTTGTGACATTAATTTTGATGCCTAGTTGATCTCCTACCTCTACAACTTTGATGATTAGGCGTTGAAGGGCCTCTGGACTGTCCGCAATGATAACCGTGTCGTCTGCACAACGTATGTTGTTCAATATCCTGCCGTTAATTTTTATGCCGTCTTCATCATCGCCTATTGCTAGGTTGAATATGTGCTCAGAGTACATATTAAATAGTATTGGCGACAAAACACAACCCTGTCGTACCCCGTTTTCTATACGCACCGGTTCTGATGTTGCTTGTCCATATCTCATCGTTGCTTCTTGGTTCCAATAAAGCTTTCCAATGAACTCGATGTCTTGTTTGTCCAAAGCTTTTTTCTGCAGTAATGTCATGAGGACGGTGTGATCAACTCGATCGAAGGCTTTCTCGTAGTCTATGAAACCGGCATATACATCTTTCCTCATGTCTCGACATTTCTGGAAGAGGATTGATAAACTGGCTAGTGCTTCCCTTATTCCTAATCCTTCGCGAAATCCAAATTGTGTATCGTTTTGGTCGGCTTCACATTTGTGGTAGGTCCTAGCTTGTATAATTTTATGTAGGATCTTAAGCAGTTGGCTCATCAAGCTTATCAGTCGGAAATCATCACATCTCCTGGCTTTAGATTTTTTAGGGAGGGGAATAAATATGGAGGTAAGCCAGTCTTTTGGAATATTACCTGTTGCATGAATTTTCTGTAGTAACTGATACAGTGGCAGCAAATTTTCTTCTTCTAACAGTTTTAGCATTTCCATGTGGACTTCGTCCGGACCCGTTGCTTTTCCGTTTTTACTCAATTGAAGTGCTTTCATTATCTCTGCTTTTAGGATCTTTGGAGCCTGTTCACATGCATTACAGCTGTCATATATTCGAGGCGTATCACTAGCGAAAGTTTTCTGTATATATGTTTGCCTAATTAATTAATAAAATAAATTGAGACATCATTGACTTATGCGTAAAAGATGTCCCCACGAAACTAAATTACTGATGCCAACTTTAAGCCAGACAGTGGACATTTTATCTTTCCGTTGAACTAAATCGCTGAATTATGGATGCGAACCTGTTCGCTTGTTCTAATCAAAAATGAAAATACATTTTCCTCCTTTAATGCCTTCCGCTTTGCCACGCTAAATATTTGCCTTACGAACGATTTCACTCTCTATAAACTGCATAAATTCAAGCATAACGCGAATGCTTTTGTGCCGCTTTGCATTTGTAATTACGGAAAGATGAGGCTATTCATATAGTATGAGAGGATTTATATGCTAGGCGTAAATACTTTATACTTATGTGTTGCAGTGGCGTAGCTTTTTAACTTTGGAATTTTTGGGAGTGCCACACAGTATGCCGGAAAATGTTAAAATCAAACCAATAACCAATGTCTATAGCCATAGGCGGTTGCTTAAGAGATATTTAATACTGGGTGAATGAATATTTAGTTCAGTGAAGACTAACGACTGTGAACAATACTAAACAAGGTACTTTATCAAAAAATGTAAAAACTGGTCAAATATTATGTAAAGGCGTCTGCCCGCCCGATGTTGAAACAGCTTGACGGACGCAAACGTGTCCATCTGGCATGCCACCACGGCCCGACCAGCTATAATAATAATAATATCTTTATTGACATCAGTCTCACAACAGTGTTACAGCAACGTTAAAAACATGTATAGGTACCAACTTTTCAATATATATGATTTTCTTCTATTACAGATGGGGTATCACCATTTTTGGATAAAATATCACTTATACAAAATATGGTAAAATATTGTTAAAACAGACATTATACGTTACATTCACATGGGAAAATTAGACATCAAAATTGAAATTGTAAAAATTTTTCTACAAGCAAATCCTTGGCGGGCGGTTTAAAAGAGTAGAAATTCCTGATTTGCTGTATGTTTCTTGGGAGCATATTGAAAGCCTGTATGGCTCTATATTGTGGAACTTTTGGAAAAAAAGAGGAACTGTGAGATGGAATACCTAATTGCTCTCTATTCCTGGTGATTATTTTCATGTCTAATGAATATCCTTCAGAATTTGTTTTAAATAACTGTGGGTTTTTTTTACAAACTGGACTAGTGCCATGAAATATAATGATGGAACAGCGTGGAACAGTTAGGATATTTAGTTTTTTTCAGTACAATCTACACGATTCACGTGGGTGCAGACCTAAGATGCTGTGTAGTATTCGTTTTTGTGCTTTGAATGTAGTTTCAGCATTTTTTCCAGAGCCCCAAAAGAGTATTCTGTAACTTATAATGGATTGCACATTTGGATAGTAAAACATTTTTATTGTTTCAGTGCTAACCTGATCCTTTAACCTGCGAATCAGACCACACATACTGCTCAATCTACCAGCAAGAATATTTATGTGAATATTCCAATTTAGTAGGTTATCAAGTGTAATAACAAGAAATTTAATATCTGAGATTTCAGGTAAAGATTTATGACTAAATTTGACAAGAAGCGAATTGTCTTTCTGACTTCTTTTCTGACTTTTAAGAGACCCGTTCTCTCTCATTGACCTGCGAAAGAAGGACCTACCGGCATAATACATTTTTCTAGGTCCATCGGAACATTGCCTTTCCTATTGGAGAAGCCAAGGGACAAGGGACTTATCTTTTCTGATGCATATTACATACGAGTATTGCTTTATATCGTTCTATATTGTGTAAGCTGGAACTGATTTCAATGAAACTACGACACGGTATTATTAATATGGCGTGGATAGAAAATGCGTATGGTTTTTAGAAATCGTGTCACTGGCGATGCAGCAATAATGAAAGAAACCAAAAATATAAAATTAGCTCAAATTCTCTTTTTCAGGCGATTTGGGTGCTCCTGCTCGTTCCGGTTCATCCAGTTGAGGCTTGTAGAATAAAAACTGTGTCGTCTTAATTCCTATGGACGAAGATGCAAACAAACGAGAATTTTTGTGTTGGATGTTTTTTTGCGGGCGGGTGGGCGATGATTTCGTTGTGAGAGGATCTCAGATTATAGCTTCATGCAATGGAAAAATAATAAAATGATATCACTGTTATGCGTGGGAAATACTGAGTCAGTCAAAATGCCTACATTTCTTCATTGTTTCTACAATTAGCACGTTATTACGTGACAATATTTTGTCGGCATTTTACCACCACTGTCAATATTTTTTCAATTTTCAGCGGTAAGTTCCTTTCTTCACAACATTTTTCCATTTGCTCGGCAACTAATGTACTGTACATAGACAACAGATCAATAGTAGGTGCTGATATAATAACCGAATTATCATCTGCAAATTGGCAGAGAATATCTGTTGTAAGACTCTCATTGAGGCAATCCACATAGAACAAAAATAGAACAGGCCCTAATATTGACCCTTGTGGAACCGCTTGTAATATTGCTACCTCTTGTGAGTAATATAAGTAAAACCCGTTACCTCTTTCTTACCCCTGCTCTATCTCCATCTGCACAGGGAATCATCGTGAACGAGATTCTTCGCAGTGCAAGATGAGGTAATGATTACACCATTCAGGAATATCTTATGATCTTCATTAACCCTCATAATCGTTCCTCTTTTTTCTTTGAAGAGAGTATTTTTTAACCATCCCATGTATGACGTTCCTTGCCTCTACGCTGGACAACATCAGTGGAACCATAGTATCTGGGGTCAGTTCAACCTACAGTTTTTGACTTGTCTTCTGTCTGTATGGCCCCCTCCCGTCGCACAGAAACAGGCCATGCTCGACTATTTCTTTCGCCTCGCAGTGCAGACATCTCTCGTCCATCACCCATCCTATCCTTCGTATTCTTCGTATACACTCGAAAAGGCCCACGCCCAGGCAGTGCATGTGTTAAGAAATAGGACGTTTGTCGATGGCTAGATTGGGCTCATTCTTCTGTCGACGGTATTAGTCATTTCGTTCACTGCATTTCGTTCACTGTGCGACATCAGTGGTCTCGATCCATGGGCTTTTCTCCACTTAACTGCTGTCAGTCTTGCCATTGTCAGCAGATAGTTTATCTGCAAGCTTTCTAAGACCTTTACCTTTTCGTGGCCTTATACCATACATATCATACATATCCGTAGAGGTGCCAGATACTCGATACCCAAATTGATACTGCAAGGTAAGATAGAAGGCCGACGAGGTCCGGGGAGGAAACAGCACTATTGGCTTCGAAATATAAGAGGTTGGTGCGAAATAAGAGATGCCGCCACAATATTGAGACAGGCAGAAAATGGCACCCTGCATTATGATGTGAGAAGAATGCGAGGGATCGCCGACGTGCGGAATTGCACAGGGCACACGAACAAGAAGAAGAAGATACCATACAGGAGCTCCGTGTATTCCGTGGCCTTATACCATACAGGAGCTCCGTGTAGGACGACCAACTGCACAACCTGGCAGAGTAGTGCCCCTTTTTTACTACTGGGCCCTCCTACATTTGGCATGAGTCATGGTAGTATTGCCACCTTCTTCTCTGCCTTTGTCACTGCTCTTCTAAGGCGTTCTTCGTAAGACCTCTCGTTATCTAGTGTGACTTCAAGGTACGCTATAGACTTACTTGCTTGTTGGGACTTGCTCTCCCTTTGGTTGGAACACCGAGTTAGTTCTCTTGCTGCTTCGGCCGCGTATTATAATTGCCTCTGTTTTCTTAAGAGTAATCTCAAGCTTGTGGTCGCACATCCACCTGTACCTTGCACAGCGACGCGTCAGATTCATGGACCAGCTCTGTCTCTGCATTTTGCATGATAACTAGCGCCAGATCGTCGGCGTATGCTATCGCCTTCACGCCGCTGGGCAGCGAAACTCTCAGCACCCCATCATACAGGGTGTTACGGAGTAACGGCCCTAAAGCAGATCCTTGAGGCACCCTGTTGTCATAGGAGTTGCGGTTCAGGCTATACAAGTTGATCCGGAGTCTAGGTAGCTGCTTATACAATTCCCTAGGTATTTTGAAATAGTCAGCTTTCCTAGTTCTATCATAATCATGCTCCATGTGGCTCTATTGAAAGCATTGCGGATGCACACCATGTCTTCTTATCTTCTTAGTTGCATCCGCAATCTTCGATGCAAACATTGGACTATGCTCTCCTGTCTTCCTGCATAAAGGACTCTCCACATCAATCACCAGGTGCACTCTGAATGTCCAGTGCCCAGTTATAAATCCATCCACCTGTATTAGTTCCTTCCTTCTCAATCTGAAAACATCTGCGGTATTAGAACACAACGATCTCCTAAGCATGCTCTTAGACCGAATATTCCCTACCACTCTGTCCCAGCGCTTCTGTTCGTTTGAGGCCAAACTAGTGAGAGCTGTCAGCTCAAATATGGTTACGTGTCTAGGTTAGCAGTAACATTCAATCCTCTTCTTGTTCTCAGGGTCAATCCCTCTTTTTACTTCCCACACCGATAAGTGAAGGGAGTATTGTGATCGCGAAAATTTTCGATTTTGAGATAATATACTTTTTGGGCATTGTATGATGTCTACATAACGAAAATCCACGTCACTCATTTCCGTCGGTCTGTCTGTCTGTCGGTCTGTCTGTCTGTCTGTCTGTCTGTCTGTCTGTCTGTCTGTCTGTCTGTCTGTCTGTCGGTCTGTCTGTCGCTTTTTTCTACCCTCGTAATCTCAGTAACCGCTAGATAATGTAATGTGCCACAATTTTGAAAATCGGTGCATGGGCGGCGGAGTAATTAGCAAAAAACTAAAAATTTCAAATATGCCTCAAACTTTGTTTTTACGCGTTTTAGGCGTTCCTGATCATTTTCTACTTTTTTGGGTGGGGGTGAAATTAGGGTGGTTGGGGGGTGGGGGGTTGTAAAGTTGAAAAATTTGTTGTAATCATAATAGGCTGTCCACTGACATGAGAGAGAAAGTCCTAGCGGTATAATACACTTTTTTAGGTCCATCCGAACATTGCCTTATGTATTACAGGAACCAAGGGACTTGCTTTCTGATGCATCCAAAATACATACGGGTGTTACTTTGAATCGTTCTGTATTGTGTACGTGGAAACTTTTTAAGTGACTTTAATGACATTTTGACACAGACTTATTACCGCGACAAGCATGGAAAGCTAGTATAGTTTTTAGAAATCGTTTCAGTGGCGGCGCGGTAATAATAAAAAAACTAAAAATATAAAAAACACCTCAAACTTCTTTTTAGACGTTTTAGGGGTTCCTGATCATTCTAAATGTTTTTTTTTGGTTGGGGGTGGAATTGAGGTGGTTCGGGGGTGGGGGTTTGTAAAAGAAAAAAAATTGTTGTATTCATGATAGATTGTCCATTCACCTGTGAAAGAAGCACCTAGTGGTGCTTCTTTCACAGGTGATGATTTGGTTGCAGGGGCATCTAGACTATAGTTTCGTGCTGTGGCAAAATAATAAAACTGGTATCATCAGAATATGTGGGAAGTATTGAGTCAATCAACTTGGCTTCATTTTTTTAAATAAAATAGGCTACATCTGTTTTTAGAGTTCAGCTGAAATTTCACGAATGTCAACAATGTCACTGGGAGCAGCACCCGGACTATCAAAGCTACTTTATATTGAGAAGTCTTCTATGTGTCGTTTTCTTTTTCGATCCTCCGTAGTCCAGAACTACTTTAATTCTAACGTTGACAAATTTCGAAAGAACATCCTTTCCATTTATTCGATCCGGGCAACGAGTAACCCTCCCTCACGGCAATCATTTCTATTTAGCTTTAAAGTAGGCTACTTTTTCACAGTTATTCCTTCTTGCTTACGCCCTGGGAGAAGTGCCTTGTAAAACTCATTTCCCTTGCGTACCATTGCGGAAGCAAGACGTATTTACTCTGTGTTTTAAGAACGATGACAGATCTGTTGCGAATAGGTAAGTAAAGTACGCCTTCTGCATGTAAGTAGTTTTCCATAGGTACATCTTAAGGGTCTAGGGTATAGCGCGCGAAATTGGGAATACAAGAAAAGCCGTATTCCCGTGTTAACGAGGAGACGTGGCCACTTGTTCCCTTTCTCCAGTGTGTGTGTGTCTAAGATGAGGGCAGGTAAGTCCAAAAATCCAAAGGTGAGGTCAAAAGGTCCAAAGGTAAGGTCCAAAGGTCACTTTAAGAATGAATTTTGCATTTCCAAGCTCCTGAAGTTACCTTTAAACTTACAGTAATGACTCAAAGAGCAAATTGAAGAAGAAAGCTTGCGCTTGTGCAACTATTTAGCCTTTTTTTGATATCGTGTTTGGTTGTTAAATTACAGGCATCTATAGAATGTATGATTTTGAATTGCGAGTTTTTTTGCACATTAAAACACTTTTTTGAGGAAACCGAAAATAGTTGTCATTCACTAAGATCTTAACTATCGCCTTTTGAAATATTATAGAAATGTAGTTAGAAAATAGAGTGTGTCATGCGAGAAATTGTGAATCCGTGTTTTACATGGCATATACATATGTTTAAATGTGTGTATCCAGGCCCCTTAATACCAATACATACAAATGTCGATTTAAGCGTGAAATTGTGTATCGTACGATGCTATATCTTCTAAATATTGTTGCACGGAGTTTAAGCCTAGACCTTTACAGAAGAAAACATAAGAGCGCGAATAAAGCTCTAGGCTTTATCATACAAAATTTCAAACTAATTAATGATCTTGTAGCAACAAAGCTCCTATATTTCGCTTATGTAAGATCTAAGTTGGAGTATGCATCGCTCATATGGAATCCTTATTATAAATGCCTTATAAACGTCATTGATCATGTTCGAAAGAAATTCCTAAAATACTTAGCTTTCAAGATCGACAGGGTGTATCCTATAGAGGATCAGACTACCAAGCACTACTTAGCAGATTTAACGTTACATCATTAGATGAAAGAAGAAAACATCATTCTATTATTTTCCTAATACAAGGTAAGCTTATGGCCAAAAAACTGAATTTAGATGAGAAAAAAAAAATTCTTGGGGTTGTGGCCAAAATTTTGAAAAAGAGGCTGGGTCACAGCATGGAGGAGACTCTGGTGCTAACAGCCAAGCTTTCGGCAATGTTTATTGCCATCTTCAGGGCTTTCTACATAGTTAAAGGAAAAAACAAAAAAGAATTTAGTTTCAAAATGTATAATAAATTATTAAAGTTATACTCACAACGTTGAGGTTTGCCAATTTGAAAACAGCAATTGCATTGAGTGCAACACGACTTCTAAATGCAATTAAATAATCGTCACAATTTTTGATAAAATCTTTCAAAAACCTATGCCACTATGGCGTCTTCTACTAACAGGTCAGGAACACAAACGAACATATACTTGTAAGTTACAAACGAACACAGGAACGACCTTTACATGTTTAAATTTTAAAAAACCCGTAGGTGTATTACTAAATTCGTGGTTTGAAAACACACATTTTACGATCTAGGTTTTTCTTAAATGGTCTAACAGGTGGTACAATGGCCGTTACTTAGTGAAATGTGGAAGCAGAAAGAGAAAACGATTGACATATGAATTATTAATTATTAATAATTATATTGACAGTTGTACGATACCAACTGTGAGAAAAACAAAAACCTGAAAAGTCAAAACACACTAAAGAAACCAAGATCTCAGTTGTAAAACGTGAATACACGGTGGCCTAAAATAGGATAATAAAATTGTCGTGAAAGATATGTAGAGACGAAAAAGAAAAAACTTTCCGAGAATCCAACAAGACTATTAAGGTCGTGAAGGAACACCATAAAACCTTTCTTTCTCCATATTTAAGATATAAGAGTAAATGCAGCTCAAACCATCAATGTCCGACTTCTTATTTAAATTGTTAGGGGTGGTCCTAATATGTACCATTTCCAGAAAAGTTCTCTTAAAATAGTTAGATTCAACATCCAAGATCTTAGCATTGTTCCAGGATATTGTGTGGCCTGTATCAATGGCATGTTGTGTTAAACCACAGCTAGTTATATTGCGATTGATATCACTTTTATGTGAGTTAATTCTACCTTGCAAATATCTTGATGTTTGTCCAATATATGACTTATTGCACTCACCACAAGGAATTTTATAAACAACATTGGATTTTTCTAACAATTTAACAGGGGTTTTTAATTTTGAAAAAAGTTTGGAAACTGTAATAACATTAGTCAATGCAATTTTAATGTTATGATTCTTGAAAATATTAATTAATCTAGATGTGAGATTATCTACATAAGGTAATGTTTTATAAAGGACTACAACACCATCCCGGTTATCATTGTTTTGGGCGTTGCCTGATGGGTTGGACGCTGGTAATGTGTGATTAGAAACAGCATTTGAATCTATCCTTATGTCATTAGTATTGTTTTGTGGTAAAATAGAACTGGATCTTTCATTATAATTAAAAAGTAATGAGTTAATGAATTTAATGGGGTAAGAATTTTCAATTAACAATTTCTTTAATTTTTGGAGACTTTCATTTTTATGTTGTGGATGGCTTAAACGTATGACTCTATTCTTTAATGCCAAAATGAGATTCTTCTTCATCCTAGGTGGATGATAGGAAAAATAGTTGATGTATCTACCACTACTCATTGGCTTGGTGTACCATTTAGTGCACAAAACATTTGTGTTAGGATTTCTGATAACAAGCATATCTAAAAAAGGAATACTATGATTGTTTTCTCTTTCCACAGTGAATTGGATATTAGGATTAAAGGAATTAAAAATTGTTAAAACATGCTCAATTTTATCCTCGGGTAAAGCAAGCAAAAGATCATCCACATAACGTTTTATAAATGGAATGTTAAAATTGATGTTTGCACGAACATTGCTTACTAGGTCATCCAGGACAAAATTTACCAGTTTAGGGCTAATACTAGAACCCATTGGAGTACCAAAAATTTGTTTATAAAATTTACCATCAAACACTAAACAATTGGAATCAAAAATGAATTTGAGTACTTTTAAGAAAGAGTTTAAATCAAGGTTACAATGTTGAGAAATAATAATAATTCATATGTCAATCGTTTTCTCTTCTGCTTCCACATTTCACTAAGTAACGGCCATTGTACCACCTGTTAGACCATTTAAGAAAAACCTAGATCGTAAAATGTGTGTTTTCAAACCACGAATTTAGTAATACACCTACGGGTTTTTTAAAATTTAAACATGTAAAGGTCGTTCCTGTGTTCGTTTGTAATTTACAAGTATATGTTCGTTTGTGTTCCTGACCTGTTAGTAGAAGACGCCATAGTGGCATAGGTTTTTGAAAGATTTTATCAAAAATTGTGACGATTATTTAATTGCATTTAGAAGTCGTGTTGCACTCAATGCAATTGCTGTTTTCAAATTGGCAAACCTCAACGTTGTGAGTATAACTTTAATAATTTATTATACATTTTGAAACTAAATTCTTTTTTGTTTTTTCCTTTAACTATGTAGAAAGCCCTGAAGATGGCAATAAACATTGCCGAAAGCTTGGCTGTTAGCACCAGAGTCTCCTCCATGCTGTGACCCAGCCTCTTTTTCAAAATTTTGGCCACAACCCCAAGAATTTTTTTTCTCATCTATTATTTTCCTGTATACACCTTTATATGGAATTATCTCGTCTGATTTGCTGTCACAGCTTCAATACTCGGTCCCTAGACTCAGCTCGAGACATAACAATTTATTCTTCTGCAGCCGCGCAAACTCCAATTTGATATTGAGGTCACCTGTAAGGGTCATGTGCATGAACTTTAATAGTATATGTAACGATTGTGATATATTTACGTGGTCTTTGGTAGAATTAAAAGGTATTTTAATGACAGTTTCTTAGGTAGGTTACTTAGCTAGCTCATTTGAATTTATATTTACCTAATTATATTTTTGTACATATTTTTCAGCATTGGCTATTTATTTTCATATTTAAATTTTGTCCTGTAAATGGAAACTTCTGTTGGGCAATAAACGCTATTATTGTTATCATTATAACAAAGTTGTATGCATTTGAGATATGAATATAAAGGGCCATAGTCGTCCTTTGAGTAATACTTAAGGTTCCTTTAAGTAAGACTCAAGGGATACTTAAGAGACCCTCAAGCACGGCTCAACAAACAATCAGCTGTCTTAATCACGGTTGGTTCCTTTGTGATGACGTGTTGCAAATACCTGATGTCAGCGACTCCATTTTGTGATAGTTTCATTCGCCCTGACAAGGGCGGTGCAGGGCAGAAGAAATAATACTCAACCTATGCAGTGTAAAAGGAATGCAAACATTAAAGATAACATAAAGTTTATTTTCCTTAACGTTTACCTCCCATAAAGTACTAGATTTGCGCTGTGATCTATATTATTTATCTTTATACTAATATTCTATGTAGATAGCTATGACCCTCCGGTGCCGTCGCTGTTGAAATCTATCTCACTCTGACCCAAAATATCGATGCGCAAAGGGATCGGCGCAAAGCATCCCCGGAACTTGAGTAAGACAGCTGATTGTTTGTTGTATGTTTCTGCCCCAAGTGTGGCTTTCCTTGTGTATCTGTTTCCTAGACAACATCTACGAGACGACTGGATCCACTTGGCGACGATGTCATATCTCAAATATTAGTCAGTTTATTATGCCTATGCATACGCCTTATGATGTTTTCTGTTATTTCTTTTCGTTTTGTGCCAGTATTTCCTGTTTTGTGCTGGACATTTTCCGGATATTACAGAAACTGACAACATCGTATTCCAAAATTAACCTACAAAATCGCCTTGACTGCAACGAAACGTCACGTTGACATGTCATATTGACATGTCCTTACTTGAGTATTACTTACTAGATCTTGGCGTGTGGTTTAACCCCAGGTTATCTTTCAGTGGCCATATAGACATAAAAGCTGCTGAGGCCAGCAAGTTTTACGGATTCATTGTGAGAAACTGTAAATCATTTTCCAATATAGATACTTCAAAATTACTTGACTTTTCATATATACGATCTAGATTGGAATATGGTTCACTTGTTTGGAAACCGTATTATACTAACAGGAAAACAGCTATTGAAAATATTCAGCGTAGACTTTTGAAGTACCTACATATGAAGGTCAGGGGTTCATATCCAGATAGAGGTGTAAGTGAATCTTTTTTATGCGATTGTTATGACGTTGCCTGTCTAGATCTAAGGAGGACGCATATGTCGCTGTTTTTTTGATATAATCTAGTTCATAATTTAATTGACTGTGAACATTTGTTGGCTGAGATTAATTTCAATATAACACTTGTCTCTCTACGTACTGCACCGTTTCTCAGGGATAATCAATAATGTACAAATTTAAGTCTCAACTCTCCTATATCATATATGATTGGCATTTTTAATAAACTTTGTGGTGACTGTGACATCAATTTTGACAATCTACGGTCAATTCTGAACACTGCCACGGAACGGTACCCCGCATTGAATTAAATTAAATTGAATTAAGTTATTATTTATTGGAAATACGTATAAATTTAGTCGATTTATAAAGTATCTTTTAAGTTTATTCTCTTTTATGTCTTTGTTCGTCCTGCCAGTCATTTTGTATACAGGGTTGGGCTAAAGTATGGAACCAAGCAAATATCTTTGAAACGGAAAAGGCGATATTGCTGAAAATTTGCAGGTAGATGTAGTGACATATAATGCATCCGAATACAGTATGTTAGCTATTAATGTACTTCCGGTCTAACCGGAAGTGCCGTCAACTTTTTTAATTTAAATGGGACACCCTGTATATTTTTGCAGATTTTAATACGTCTTTTTTTTCCGAATACATCCATAGTGGGTTTAGTATTTGTTTCTTAAAAAGTTTGTCTCACAAATTCGTCCGTGGCGGTCTGCGGTCTTCCCATTTGAGGTAATTTTTTGTATTTTTTTTTTAGTCACCGTCAAACGTGCTATAGGACCCCTGTCGGGACGTAAATCATTGAAAAGTTGACACACTTCTTTGTGAGTCCTCACGCGATCGCCAAAACTGACTTTGAATGACCGGCACTTTAAACACCTGAAATGATAAAGAAGCTTTATCTTTCCCGTTTTTACAGAAACTAATACCAAACCCACTATGGACGTATTCGGAAAAAAAAGATGTATTAAAATCTGCAAAACATACAGGGTGTCCCATTTAAATTAAAAAAGTCGACGGCACTTCCGGTTAGACCGGAAGTACATTAATAGCTAACATACTGTATTCGGATGCATTATATGTCACTACATCTACCTGCAAATTTTCAGCAATATCGCCCTTTCCGGTTCAAAGATATTTGCTTGGTTCCATACTTTAGCCCAACCCTGTATGTATTAGTATGTAGTTATAAGATAACTTGCAATTTGAAAAATTCAATTTATGTTTGTATAATTTTTGTCCCGTAAATGGAACATGTTTCTGTTGGGCAATAAAGCTTTATTATTATTATTAAACAGAAAAAACAAATAGCTGGCTAAGCACGCAAAAGGGAAACAACGATAGCTGCCGACACGTGTTTCGGACTTATTGGACCTCATCAGGGTAGCGTAATCTAAGACAAAGTTGGGAGGCCTTAGAAGATGAAATACACCAGGATGTCGTATCAGAGAATCAATGATGCATTTGCGGTATCGGCTGGACACACCCTCTACTTTGGAGGGCTAGAGTACCAGTGTCACCGCGGAGATCACTATAACCCCCCGTACGATGAATCCTAAAGCCAGGAGCGAATACAAATTCTAAAAAGGAGAATTAGTTGCGTGAAGATAATCAAACAGAAAAAAAAAATAGCTATCGTTGTTTCCCTTTTGCGTGCTTAGCCAGCTATTTGTTTTTTTCTGTTTGATTATCTTCACGCAACTAATTCTCCTTTTTAGAATTATTATTATTACTCAAGGGAGTCTTATGTAAGGGACCCTCAAGTAATCGTTGAACCACAAAACGTTCTCAAATATTAAGGAACCCTTATGTATCGACTATGAATACGACTCATAGACGCATACTCCGTATTCGGTGGACGGACAAAATGACCACCTACCCTCACCCAAAACAAAGGAGAAAATGATCAGGAGCCCCTAAAGCGCCTAAAAACAAAGTTTGACGGATATTTAAAATTTTTGGATGTTTGCTAATTGCTCATGCACCGATTTTCAAAATTATAAGAACACTACCTACTTCGACCCCACAGCAATCCATGCAGCGGTTACTGAGATTACTTGGCTAGAAAAACGTGTACAGACAGACCGACAGACAGACAGACGGAAATGAGTGACATGGATTTTCGTTACGTAGACATCATGAAACGCCCAAAAGGTGTATTATCTCAAAATCGAAAAAATTCGCGATCGCAATACTCTCCTCACCTATGGGTGTATGAAGTAAAAATAGCCTTTTTTGTGCCGATTAGATTATATTTTGTTGCACTTCTGCAGGCAATACATTTACCACTATTTCCGCCTCTAACTTTACAGATTGTAACTACTCCCGTTTAAATTTACAGTACACTTTTTCGCATCTATCCATTCGTCCAGGGAGAAGTTGCTTGCACAACTCATTTCCCAGGCGTACGTCCAAGGGCGACGGCAAGCCACGGTTGTTTCGTTTTCTCGGAACAATGCAACAGCAATTGCTCCAACTTATGCAAGAATTTTTTAATCAATTAATTAAGTTTTGCGCTATTCACAGTACCGCTTGTCGCAGATATTAAATAATTATTTGTTTCTTCGTTATGCGAGTAATTTCTCTTGTCGGCTATATTGCATTGGATTCCTTTGGGGCATATGCCTTGCTGGGCTGCAGCTTTCTTTACCTGTATCAACCGTTGTTTCAGTTAAAAAGTTTGGATATAAATTTCATGTTAGCGCAAAGTTATAATAGTGACCCCGAGTTTCTTTACTGAACTGTAGGAAAGAAAATGGAGAAATTTTATTTATGAAACGGTGTCGGACATATTTGTACACGTGTAGCGAAAAACTAATTTCATTTACTTCTACAGAAGATGCAATGCAATGCAATTAATAAAAAAATGTTGAAGTTATACTTAACTCTAAACACAATATTTTGTTTAATTTCAGATGAAGAGGGAAAAAAGAAAACTTCCATTTACATGGAAAAAAACTCTGCTCATCAACACAGGTTCCTTTGAAGAAGCAATAAAAATTACTATTAGCCATACATTTTAATTTTAACCTAATGTATCCAAAAAAGGTTTCAGTAACTTTAGAAAGGATTTGTAGACATTTTTGAGTACATCCCGACTCTGGGACAAGTCAAGTCACACTTCCAGTAAGAAAAGAGCAATTTTATCTATTAATAAATTGGCAGGCTGACTAGCTGTTTGCCTGGCCAACAAGCAGTTAGCCATCGTTGTTTTTCGAGTCAATATCTTTATTTTCCATTAGGGTGAAACCCCCAATTGTTGGCACCTCGCTAATTGTTGGCATCTTACGCAGTTTTTGTACAATTTAACGATTTTCAGAAAGCGGCAGCTAATTGTTGTGCTACTAGTAGAAGCGGAAACAGTATATGGTAGTACTAATATAATTTTTATAAAAGTGTTCTTTCATCAGTAGATGCTTGTCAGCAGAGAAGTGAGGATGTCACGTGAAAGACTGCAGAATCAGCGCGAAATTTAGAGTGGTAGGTATCACAAAAGTACCCTCTATAGCGAAATGACTGGTGATACACCTGCAAGGTCCATTCACATTGCTACCCTAAACTATTTTTTCATTTTCTGTATACGTAACTAAGTTCCTTTATTGTATATATGATTTTTGCCAGCCGATAAGACTGAAACAGTTGATTTCTTATTTATAGAATGCTAATGTCGTTTTACCTTATTTTTATACATAAAATAAATATATGTTTATATTGACAGCTTTTTCTCAAACTCTATTATAATAGTTTTTCTGTGAGCCTGCAAAGCAATTTTATGAAATGCAGTAAAATAACACAAGGTTATGAAATATTTTAGTCTGCATCTACTAGTCGGTATTCGCGCACAAAGCCTAGCTTTCTGCGAACTATGACTAATACTTATTTGTATACTCAACAAATAAATAAAATATATTGAATCAATTATTGAAGTTAAAAAAACGCTTAATGGTTTTACAATATAATATCGTGATATGCCAAAAAAAGGATGCAAAGTTACATATGTGCAGCATAATTTTACAAAAGATAATATATGTGAAAAGCCAATGTGATATCCTTAAAATTGTGTCAAATCGCATAACAGTTTTACAAATTATCATGTTATATCACAGACAAATTTTATGAAATGTGTTTTGATAATTTACAATATTAGAAGATCGCAAAATGAAATTATAAGTCCGACTTGTAATATTACTAACAAAATCGGTGGCATTAAATAACCAACGATTTTGTTAGTAATTTTACAAACCAGTTTTTAGAGTGTAGGTTCTGAGGGATGCTCGGAGGGATCCCTGGGAGAATATACAAGGGACCCAATGTGGTCTAAGCGCTGTGCTATGATCTTGGCCGAACACCATGCATTCCAATACAGAGCAGCAAACCTACCAAGATCTTCCCCCAAGGCTGCACTTATATGATGGATTGACACCCCTACCACTTGAGGGTCTCGGACATGCACCGAACAGCTCTGGATAAGCTCCGTCTTAGACCTATGGAAGGTCTTGAACTACAACCAGAAGTAAACTCTTATCAACTACATGGACAATATCGTGTTCTTATGCCTACGGTAAGGTTAGGTGGACGACCTATTCCAGGACTTACAACCAGAGACAGAAAAGTGGCCCCATCTAAGAGACAATAAAAACTAAGACCGTCACACCCTTAGATCTTAAGAATTTCCCACCTATAATAACCTTAATATATCCTTCAAGATTCTCATCACTCTCACTCTTCCCATCTGATCTCATTAATAAGCGTTTAGTAAGTATTGTAAACCTAAATGTTGAAAATAAAGAGAATCTATCTAAACTGTGGGAAATCCTTATCTCTATGGGAGTTCCTTACCACTTAGTACTTCTCATACAGCAATTCTATGAGTCTTGCTCGGCTTGTGTAAGAATTGATGGTAACCTGTCTCGTCAAACAGCAACCAGAAAAGGAGTTCGTCCGGGATGTGTATTATCTCTGATGTTATTTAACATTTACTCTGAATTTGTGACGAGCAGGTATTGGACAACAGGAATGGCGGTATAACTATTGGTGGAAGCAAAATATCCAACTTAAGACTTGCTGACGACACAACCCTTATTGCTGCTTCTCAGGAAGAACCAGTAGCTCTATTGAATATCTTAGACCAACACAGTGCAGCATATGGTCTTGGTATTAACCACAACAAGAGCAAGGTTATGATCATACATAGAGAGCACGATAATCATCGAGAAGTAAAGTCAGTAGGCCGTTGTGAAGGAGTTCAAAGTTTTGTGTAGCTCGGTTCTTTGATCGACAATTCGGGTAGGTGAGCAAATGGTGAGAGTTCCTTATTCCGCCCATTGAACTAACGTTTTCATACTGGATGAGCTCGGTAATCCAAAGAGACTATCATCCATTGTGTCCACGAGAATGCTTACATTCTTCGGACATATTCACAGAAGCGATAATATGGACAAACTTGTAGTTCAGAGTCATGCCCCGAGTAGGCGGCGCCGTGGCCATTCCCCTATACGCTGGGTGGATACAACGAAACAGTTGCTGGATATGAGTATCAAGAGCGCCACTGAACCGACAGTAAATCGCGAGCGATGGCGCACTACAGTTTTCAAAACTATTGATAATATTCGTATCGACTCTAGCTCCGACTTAATGCATTTTACGAGTTCACAACATGCCTGTTAAGACATTGTGACTATGATGATGACCTAATACAAGGTTCAGCCCCACTTTCATGCAGAACTCTGCAATATATTCATAACCACAATTGGTTCACCATGTAGAGAAGCATTAACCCCAGAAAGGGCAAAAGCGGTAGTCTCGCGAGCCTCGGCCCGTCTCTTTTCACCCTCGCCTCTCCCCGCTACCCCGTCGGCTCCGGATCGTATCTATTTTGAAACATAAGCGAACGCAATTAAAAGTTGGCAGACGTGCTCTTGGATGTATACCCGGACAGATCCATCCTTGCCACTGTTGTACTTCCAACATTATTATGAACGTTAAGCGGCCGAAAGTGCGGAAATTATCCCGTGGAATTCGGCGGAGTTATAGAGAGTGAAATCAGCCGTGAGGGTGAGGGGGCGAGCCCGGGCAGGCTTAGCAAATGTGCCGATGGGGTTGTGTGTGGCGAAACTCGTTATAACTTTTATACGTAGCAGAGCGGAGTATTTTGGACGCATAACGGCTTTTTTGTACCGTACATTGCGTGCATGTGAACGAGCGCAGGATACACGAAATTCAAATTTGAGTTTTTACAAAAAAATGTTACCATGTGAATTTGTTTCTACGTATTTTCAATTCAAGTTAGTTGTATATTTAGATTGGAATATATTTTGACTACCCCCACAGTGCAGCATATGGTATTCGTATTAACTAGAACAAGACCAAGGTTATTATCGTAGATAGAGAGCATGACAATCATCGAGAAATAAAGTCAATAGGCCGTTGTGAGGTAGTTCAAAGTTTTGTGTACTTCGGTTCTTTGATCGACAATTCAGGTAGCTGTGAGAATGAGATTCGACGGCGCATTCAACAGGCACGGGTGGCCATGACAAAGTTTACTAAAATATGGCGTGACCATAACATCACTAAAGCTACCAAAATGTCACTGGTTCAACCTCTTGTGTTCTCCATATTTTTGTATGCCTCGGAAACCTGGACTGTCAAAAAGGCAGATCGAGCTCGCATAGATGCTTTTGAAATGTGGACGTGGAGGAGAATGCTGAAAATTCCTTAAACCGCCCACAACCAATGTTTCCATACTGGATGAGCTCGGTAATCCAAAGAGACTATCCTACATTGTGTCGATGAGAATGCTTACATTCTTCGAACATATTCACAGAAGCAATAATATGGAGAAACTTGTAGTTCAGGGTCACGCCCCGAGTGGGCGGCGCCGTGGCCGTTCCCCTACACTCTGGGTGGATACGACGAAACAGTTGCTAGATATGAGTATCAAGAGCGCCACTGAACTGACAGTAAATCAAAACGATAGCGAGCTACAGTTCTCAAAACTATTGATAATATTCGTGTCGGCAATTCTCTAGCTCCAACTTGATGCATTTTACGAGTTCATGACATGTCTGTTAAGACATTGTGACTATGATGATGACCCCAGAAGCAGTAGTGATGGTAAGGCGAAGCCAGGCAGGTAGGCTTCCGCTGGCCCTCTTGCCAAGCTTACTGAAGCAACACTGAAAGCATACGACCTAGAAAGCTCCTTGTCGAGCCTACCAGACCTGTTGATGAAATTCAGTACGTCCAACCATCTCTCTAAATATAGTGATTTCTCCCCGAACCCCTTCGTGCCGAATATCTGAAGCTTAACCCGTAACCGGTGACATGGAGTAGAAGTTAAACACAGCTCTAATTTTGGAACTAGATGACCTTGACAAACGCAACGTCAGGTAGCTTTCTACAACCACCGTCCGAGGCAGCATCGCTTGTGACGTTAGTTAACAGGAAGCCGTTGTTGTGCAAACCACTCGACGGAGTCTAGCAGACTTCACGTCACCATTAGTGCGACTGTTGTGTATATCATGGGTTCAGGATTTAGCTTGTCCTTTATAACACTGTAATGGCTAATCGTCCAAGTACGTCACGAAGTATTCGTGCAACAGATCCTAACTTTGAAGAGGCCTCTTTAGTTTGGTATAACAGCTATGCGACATTGATAATATTGATCCTGACTCTGCAAAAGAAATGGATCATAATTCAATATCCGAGCAGTCCGAGGGTGAATCTAGCCCAGACGAAAAAATGGTACGCCAGAAAACTAAAAACCTCCAGTCTTCGGTGTTGAGGAACCAAGCTCAACAAACCGTTTTGCACTTAGATTCCTCACCTTCTGATCAACAAGACCGGCTCAAACTTATGAAATATTATTATGTATGCCCTCAAAGTTACAAAGAAAGACAGCTTACCTATGTGCGTGTTGCAGAAAGTTGCAGAAAGCCTATTTGTTTATCCTGTTCTCAGAAGATATTTAGAGAGTGTAATGTTCAACGGGATTAGAGGTTTTGAATGAGGTCTTCAATATGGTCAAGAAGCTCTGCTGGTATGCAGTGAGGAATCACTGGTGATTTCTCGGTTGTGAAGCAGAAGCATTGTCACCATCTCCAGTCTCCACCATTGGCCCTGAAGTATCTCCTGACGGATCTTGCAATTTGTCGCTCCTCATCGACGTCATTATCAAGATCATAATTAGGTGAAAACTGATTTTCCGTAGCATCAGCAAAAAGACCATGAATATGAGCAAGTTTTTCCCGCTTGCCATTTTTTAGCGACTTCGCGACTTTCCGCAGGGGAGCACTTCCCACATAGCACTGGATATTCTATGAATATTCTTTAAATCTCCTATATGTTCCATGAGTATTCAGTAGAATCATAGAATATTCGTTATTTCTCTTGATTGTTCTGGCTTATTAAAGTAATATTCTTTATAGAATATTACTATTTTAGCCACTTAGGATAATCAGTGATTATTCGTTTAATGTCTGAATTATTCCAGAATATACCAGTAATATTCTTCATAGAATATTATTTTAATAGTCTACTAAGAACAAGGTGTAGCTATTTTCTGACGAATATTTAGTAATATTTGTAATAGAAATATCTGTATGTAGGCAAATATTCAATATGAGGTATTATTAATTTATATTTGCACGTTTCTCAGTGAATTAAAAAAAACCTTCATTCGTTTTGCGTTCATCCTAAATATACCCTAATAAGTATTACGTGCAATTTTCAAAAATTTATTAATCATTAGCTATTGCCAGCAATACAAATACGGCATCCACCGACGATAAAGTGACATCTTATTTCTTATGCTGATGTATGGTGACTATGGTGCCGTCAGTTGTCAATCTTGTCTGGTTCTCACTCTGTTCTTCGCTTCAAGTGTTCTGTCATTCTGTACTTCAACATGTGGATATCGGCATTTTAGCAATTCACGAATTCACGAGTTTTATTCCTGAAAGGCTTGCCATTTATACCCAATTTTGTACAATAAAGTTGCTGGTTGTTATAAAGTGTGCGGCTGTGTTCCAAATTATGATCACCTACTATGGTGTATGGTTCATTATATAATGTGAGTAGAATTTTGAGGTTAAATGCAACAAGTTTACATTTTTACACTTTACTTAGGCATTTAGGCTGAGATGTCTAACTACTTAACTGTTGTGACCATCTGTCACTAGTAGGTGCCATTATTTTTGGAACAATATCCATAATTCCCTAAAAATGTTTCGCTTATGAGGTAATTAGGACAAAATGTTCCTAGAACATTCAAAAACACTCTTACCACGATTGTTCATATGATATCCGTGCGGAATATTCGGTATTTTTCCCATTTCGAACGTTTACAGAATATTCTTTAAATATTCTAATTATCCATGGAATCTTCTCAGAGTATTCATAATATCTGTAGTGAATGTGAACAGAATATTCTCATATCATCCAGTGCTATGTGGGTTGAGTCAAGCATTCCCGTTAGAAACTCGTTCCATTACTCGTTGCCAAAATCGTGGAGTGCGTTTCTCACTTCATGGACAAGATTAGTCGCTCTACGGATGAAAACTCAGAATGCAACACCAAAATCCAGTAACTCGAAGCTTTCGAGGTCGTCGTCGAGTAAATTTGAGGCTCATTGATTTTTAGGCCAACATTATTGACATTTCGCCATCACAAGTGGATAGCATCTTCAGAAGCTCTTACTCTTTGCGACGTCCGAAATACTGAAAGCTGGACGATTTGCGGCTGTTAACAGTTACGTGGCCCAACTTCGTAGAATCGGTAGTTTCGCCCATTCCCGGTATGGCAGTGTCTTTAGGTCCTTTAGGATGGGGATGTTCAAATGACGTAGGGCCGGTTTCACAATGATGGGTTAACTCAAGGTTGTGTGTTAACCCTAGATGTCATGTTTCACAAATGGTAGTTTTCGATTTTACTTGAGGTTAACTCTGAGTTCACTTGAACCCAAGAAATTCTTGAGTTAACTCCAGGTTTGTGATGACGCATGCGCATTAGGTTATGTCATTCTGGTTTTGCTACTTGCTAGGTGTTTCAAGTTTCATATATTATCGTTTACCTTAACGCTTTCCATCGTTCTTTTTACTTGAAATTGATGGTTATGATGTAGATGCGTATAGCAGTGATTAAGAGGCAATGAGACCAAGAATATTTCGACCGAGAGTCAATTATTTTGAGGAATATGATGACCATGACTGCTTGGTACTTTTTAAATTTTTGTATTTTTCAGCACCTTTACAGATCTGCGGCTATTATTTGCACATTTGCAATTAAATTCTTCTCCTATCTTTTCCCAGGCGTTGTCTTTTTCGCGCCATGTTGTTGCACCTTTTGTTTTGTATTCTATTTCATGCCTGTACTTTTCTACTAACGAAATGAACAGATATTCTTCATCTTTTCAAAAGCTGTTCGCTCTTCTTGGTTTTTCCATGCTGACACACGGGTACATGCATGGCTATTATTTGAAAAAGGCCCCAGAAACAACGACAACGAAAACAGCAGTCCAAACACCAACCCAACCTAAAAATCTTTTATCTATGCCAAACACCAAATAACTGCGAATGAAATGAAAAAACGTCAGTGGAAAAAACCAAAATGAGGTTGGAAATCGCATGGAACTGACAACTCAACGAACTCATTCTTTGACAGTCTTGTCACAAAAACACAAAACACCAGCACGAAACACCTAACGAAGGAAATAAGAAGAAGAAGAATTTTAAATATTGCGGACACAGTACCATCAACCGCTAAAAATAAAATACAACTCGCGGTCAGATGACCCTATGATTGTGGAACAAGAGGTGTTCCATTGTTCGAGTTAACTCGCAGGTCGAGGTTAGTAAACCGCCAGAGTGACCACTGACTGTGAAACTGGGCCTTACTGTGTTTCTTATTTCCTGCTCAAATTGTTGCAATGTTTTTGTATTTTGATCGCTTCGCTCGTGAGTCTGGCGTAGTACAAAGAGGTTGCGACAAGAACCTGAATTTCCTCAAACTTGATCCTATGGTCTACCGCTACCGCTGATTTGTCTGTATAACCTAGTCGACAGTTAGCCTTCTGTTCTGCAATGCTTGTGTTTATCCATCGCTTCGTTATTCCAATGTATACGATCCCACATGTGCATGGTATCTGACAAAGCTCTGTGCTTCGAGTGGCTTGCTTTTATCAGTTTTTATCCTTGACCGTTCCCAAATACTTCTTGTGGTCTTGGCGTTTTTTCCTTGAAGCATTTTTTTTATTCTGTCTGTTATTCCAAGCACATACGAGAAAATTCCTTTGCTACAATAGGTTCAGGTTCAGATTGTTGGTTTGTCCTGTTTTTCCTCACCGTTCTTGTTATTTTCTTCTCTGTATCCTAGGTTTCTTTAAGAGCGTTCTTTAGGTTAACCTAATGAATTATTGAATTCCGCACTTCTGAGATGAGCGGCGGTATGATTCTATACGTAAGTACTGGCCAGTTTGCCTTAGTTTTCTATGTACAGGGTGTCCCATTTTGAGCACTTTTACGGGGTATCTCGGTTATTTTTGAAGATAGAGAGTTGCAGTTTTCGCGACAGTGTGCTACTTTTTTTGAGAATAAAGATACCTTTAACAAAATTATCATGAGCTTCTTCGTTTTTGAGATACAGGGTGAAATCGAAAATTATCGATTTTGGGACCACCCTCGTATTTAGGTTGTCTTTTATCTCATTGAGAAGTTTAAAAAAGGGTCTTGCAGATTTTTTCTGCAGAATCCAGTGGTGTAGTTTGATTTTTTCTTGCTCTAGCCATTTTTCAGTTATGAAGCAAACATGTATTTTTTTTGATGGAGTACCCTGTATATTATTTTTGAACTCAATCGGAAATAATCCACGCTTTTCAAAGATATATATTAGTATTAAGTTATTTTGAAAATTGTGCTCAAAATTAGATTTTTTCATTTTTTACTTTATTTGTAGCAGTAGGCCATGGTTAATCAACTATAAATAATAAGCGTCTAAGCAGTTATTACTCTACGCGAGACTTCCTACTCAAATTCGAAAAAACAGAACCAAAATTCCTTTTTTTTAAATAACGATGTCTCATTAAAATGGTGATTGTGTTATCATAATATTGAGTAGATAGTGGGCAATGACTCATCTATTAAAAACAAAAAAGTAAATCGGTAAAAAATTTGCGAGACTGTCAGTTTCTATTTACATTTTGAATATAGCTTTGTTGTTTCTGTGTATTTATTTCAACTATTGTGAATTTTCTATAATAGGGGCAGCTTAGATACCCAGAGACACAGCAACCGCTTCCAGATATATTTGCTCGTCTGAAAATAAATATAGATAGTTACCGATCCTTTATTCAACGACATCCTAAAACTTATTTCAAGGAGAATAGGGTGCAAAGGGAAACAAACGTAATAGGTTACATAGAAGCAACGCCTTCATCATCTTGTAAGCATACAGAAAAAGCTGTAGTATCAACTACAGAAAGAATTCTAAAAAAATACAATTACCGTCCATACAAGTTTAAGATACTTCAACATTTGCACAGGATCCAAGTTTGGGAATATTTAATTGCCATAACACGAAGGAGACCAATAATTAATAATTCTTTTAAATGCTATTAAAAAAATAAGGAATTGTGCCAGATTTGCATTCGAGAAAATAGTCTCCAACTTGAACCAACATCTCTAAAAGCTCCTCAATCTTTTTAGTTTTTATTCTGATTCAAATTCAAATTTAATAATGTCTTGATATTCTTCAGACATAATGTCTGTTCTTAAGCTCGGTCTTAAGTAATGTAATAATGGACTAAGTAACATTTACTGAACATTATCGCAGATAGTAATTAATAGCGTATAAAGTACAATTAAATAATTGAGTTTAAAAGTATTGAGTATCTTGTATGTTAATCATTGTTTACTCGGATATTGTTTTTAATAAATTAGTCATGGCCTACTGCTACAAATAAAGTAAAACATGAAAAAAACAAATTTTTAGCGTCATTTTCAAAATAACTTAATATTAATATACATTTTTGAAAAGCTTGAATTATTTCGGATTGACTTCAAAAATAATATATAGGGTGTTCCATTTAAAAAAATATATGTTTGCTTCATAACTGAAAAATGGTTAGAGTAAGAAAAATCAAACTAAACCACTGGATTTTACATAAAAAATTATATAAGATTATTTTTAAACTTTTCAATAAAAAAGAAAGACAACCGAGCTACGAGGGTGGTCTCAAAATCGATAGTTTTCGATTTCACCCTGTATCTCAAGAACACACACTGTCGCGAAAACCGCAACTCCCTATCTTCAAAAATAACCGAGATACCCCGTAAAAGTGCCCAAAATGGGACACCCTGTACATACCTTGTGTTCCAACGTCGCTCCTTTTCTGGTTAAAAGAACTTCAAGGGAGGTTAGTCTTTTATTTCCTTCTATCTCCATGTTTTCATGCACGGTGTTCAGGTGGGTTAGATATTCCCTTAGCTTTTCTCTTCCGTGTTTCCAAAATTTGTTCTTACTTCACGTAGACTTTAGCAGTAGTAGGTAGTGGAGCTGAGACCGCAGTGTACTCGTTTCCAGGGATTGGCGTATTTCGGTGTCCACCCGGTATGCAAGTTCGCAGGCGGCCGTGCTTTTCACGCCGTATGAATTTTTGCGCCGCCTAAAAGCCCTTTGAAATGGTAATGACTATATGAACCCTGCAGTGTGTATAACCGGAGGTTAAATCCAGCCTGTGTGCCTGCGCGCATGTTTACGGTGCCATGCAGGAACGAATGTGGTGGAAATTGAGAGCGTATTAGCTTTATATTCGAACAGCTTTCTGATCGCTGCCACCGTTCAATGCTCTATCGGAACGATTTTGCTCAACTCGCCCATGCTTGCATTAACCGGAGTGCAGTTATTGTGATGCTTTCCAAGGGCAATTTCCACTTACGGGTGTGCGCTGCACACAAACACACACACAAAAAAAGCGAGAAGGATTTAAAATGGGACCACATAAGATCAACATAGTCTGTTACGCCGACGATGCGCTCCTAATATCTAATAACGAAGACGATCTGCAAAGACAACTCCACACTTTCAACGTCACGGCCAAAAAATACAATATGGTAATTTCAGCGGAGAAAACAAAATGCATGGTCATCAGTAGAGAACCACGTAGATGTAAACTGGAAGTGGAAGGTAAAATTATTGAATAAGTGATGACATTTAACTTATTGCGCATTGACATAACCAGTGATAGGAACTTGATTACAGAAGCTAAAAGGCAGGCAACAATCAGGTAGAGTTAGTGGATGTTTGAGAGAAACTGTATGGAAACCAAATATATGTCTACAGAAAACAAGATTAAAGTATATAAAACAACGATGCAACCAATTCTAACATATACGGCAGACACACGAGCAGACACAAAGAGAACAAAACAAATGTTCAACCGCATAGAAATGAAAACACTATAAGATCAATTATGGGAATAGGGACAGACAAACAAATAAAAACATACGAGAACAATGCAACATTAACAGCATCAATAAATGGATAAAAACACGGAAGAAAGAATGGGACGAACATGTAAATGGAATGAGACCCAACAGATTGGCTCACATATGTAAAAATAACAAGCCATACAATTGAGGACCTCCAGGACGGCCAAAGAAAAGATGGGAAGATAATTCGATGTCGACAATAACGTCAACAACAGAGACAGAATAAGAGGCAGACAAACAGGAGAAATCCTAGTCATACGAAGAAGAAAAAGAAGAGAAGAAGGGTGTGCGCTGCATGGCGGCAAGTGTACTGCATTTCTTAGAAGCTTTTTGTCATCGAAAGTGCGTTTGGCATAAGTATAATACCAGAGCTCAGTCTGTTATCTCCTTTTATCCTCTACGAATAGGCAAGGCTAGCCAGAACGGTACATTTTCTGCAACGTTTTGTTTGCGCAGCTTCAAAACTGAATGAGAACGCAAAAATAGGGCGTCTACATCTTGTATCTATTTTTACGCAGCCTTAGTGGCGTTGATCATGGAGAAGGTACCAGTCCAGTCAATTTTTGCACGTTTTCTTGTAAATAGAAAGACAGTGGCGTATTTATAATTTTAAGTTGGAGGGGGGGGGGGCAACACTTTTTTGGAGGGTTCCAAAATATTAAATACAATACAATCTCCCAGTGTTTGATGTGTCTTCCAATGTGTTTTTTTCGATATCTTCCGAAAATTTATCAGGCTTACGTTCTTAAAAAAACAAAATAAACATATACATGGTAGCTTCCTAGTAAACAAAATTACAGCTGTGCTTATTTTTTACAATATTTTAGAAAAAGTTATAAAATTAGGGTTTAGGTCTATCCACTTTTCGACAACAAGAATAGAGTCTCTTAAACCAACATAACCAACCCGACTTCACCATTTCATCAGATACTACGTTACAGGGGGTTACAGGAATATCATGGTTGATGTAAAGGTTAGCCAAGCCATTCAATCTGCTTTCTGATGAACTGCCTCTTATTTTTTTTAGGTGTTTAAAGTTAGAGTACGACCTTTCAGAAGCTGCAGTTGTAACTGGCAATGTGATCAAGATTTGCAAAAGTTTCTCTTATTGGGGAAAATGTCACTATTGCAGTCGGCATATACCTTAAGGAGGTCTTCTTTGATATTTTTGTTGATATTTTTCTTGTAACACATTTCAAGTTCTGCTCGTAAAATCATCTTGTTAGTAAAACCGTCATTTGGTGTTGAAAACAAGCTTTTGAAATTCTTTATTAACTGTTTATGTTTCAGGAACCTATTTTCTAAATTCCTACTCGAGACGTCCAGAAACGGAAAAATATGGTAATTTTGAAATAATCTTTGGCAGTCTGTACTGGTAACCAACTTTTGTGTCTGGCGGATGGTTATTCGCGGAGCTTTGATAACAACATCTAGTTCCTCAAAAAGAGATTCCGATCCACTAAATATTTTATCAAAGATTTCGTCACCTTCCACTTGGTATCTTCTTGACTTTATCAGCGGTTTCTTCTATTAAAGTAATAGCTTCGCATACGTTTAAGTTGATGGATTGCAGCACTTTGCTCAAGGCTAGCGTGTATGAATATACATGTTTCAAACAATATAACCCTGTAACAAACTTTGCAGTTTTTAATGATGCAATTTGGCAACCCTGCTATTGACGACGTACCATAAGAAGTTTGATTTCAAACAAATTTATTACAATAAATTTAATGTATTGTCCAAGCACGTTATATGCACACTTCTACAGAGTCAAAACAAAATGTCTTGGGCCTCTGAGAAAGAACAAAATGACAAAACTATTTAATCGTTCAAGAAGTACAACAAAAAGAAATACCACAAACCTGGCATATAGATATCGCTCCTACCAGATCGACGTGATTTATTTTTTCTCTTTTCGGTCTAATAGGAGAGAGCTAAGATTGGGGTCTTTATCCAAGGCTCCTTTGATCTTGCTCAAGAATACAGATCTAATTATACAACCTCCTCTCCACATTAGGGCCATTGCTCCATAGGGTTCCAGGTTCCAGTTGAGTACCTGATTAAGAAGAAAATTGATATTTTTTATTGTAGATTCTTGACGACAGCAAAACTGTGGTGTGTCTGGCATGCTAGTAATTTACCCACTACAAGAGTAGACACGTCTTACCTCTGACAGTTGACGAAACGTACATTGATCTCGGCAGTCAATAGACAACAATATACACTGGGATGAAAATTAGACGAAGAACAGAGAATACCCAAAATTAGGTAGGGAATTTGCTTATGTTCCCGCTTTTTCGTACCTCCTTTGTCTTTACCATCTGTGTGTAAAATCTGATCTTATTGAGTTGATAGATCAGAGAACCTTAAGAGGAAAGTTCCCACAACCTTTCAGAAAATTCATCACACGTACGGTTAAGTACATCCTTGGGCGTGATGTTTAACTAAACGTAAAGAGAATTGAAGCGAACAGGAAATCTAAGCCATAATGAACATAAAAAGGTACCTAGAAAAATGTACTGCAATATTATTTTAAAAAATATTTAAAACACATTTGCCGTTCTTGGAAAGAGAAATAGTTTTTGTAACCCTTATTGTGTTGGAGCAAATTTTGATTTTTGATATTTTTTTGCCTAATGCATAAAACGATAAATATCATATATCTGCATGATAGTTACTATTCTGTAATGCTGGTCACACATGCTACGATCTACGTGAGAGGTTTGCCTGTACTGGTATACCTGCGCAGGTCAGGACAGTCCGATGCATCGGAGATCTCAGGTTCGTCGTACGGTATTGATTTTAGATCTGGCGCCGGTCACCTGCACAGGTTAAAAAACCTGCACATGTCATTCCATTACACGCTCTGGTTTGTCTACATTACTAGTCCTGTATAATAATTTTTAAGTTTGCAAAGAAGCTGAGGGCGAAAATCGAAGGGCAGTTCACTGTGGCGTCCAAGCACCATTGAAGTTGGGACTTTCCTTTTCAGAAGCTACTGCTTTTCAAATGACAACGCTAATCAACAGCAGAGGAATAAAAAATGGTAAGAAAATAGTTACTATTCACTCGCTGGGAAGTTTTAAGTGTGGTTTTGTTACACGTGTTTTACAGATGCGCGTCACGAGACTGAAAAGCACAAGTATTTCTTCTTCAATTTGGACCATTCGAGGTTAGTTAGGTCTTCCAGCGTGTGCATTATGATGTGGATACAATTATTCTGTGTCTGTAACTCTTTGATTGATAAATCGACGGGATGCAGTGTGAATACCGTCAAGGAAACGGTCAGCATAGACTCGCGAAGTCTGAGATCCATTCTGACCACATTAACCGTACACTAGAATTATGTTCATTGTAGTTGTACAATTTTTGTTGATTTTATAGTCCGATGTAGCACGTCAGCAATTCTAGAGACCTCAAGCGCGCGCTGCTACGGACATCTATGCTCCGTCAACTGCGCTTTTTGCCTCTGTTCAGATCTAGTTGCACAGGGACGCAACTAGAAACGAGGATATCATTATTGGTCAATATCTTGATATCCCTCAACATTTCATTTATATGTTACTAGGAAAAGTTACTCCTTTGGCGAGTACTATATGCATGTGAAGAACATTTTCAACTTAGGAAATACCCTGTATGTGTTGCACAATGCATATACATTGTACGTTATTTCGTCAACCGCTTCTAAATGATGCGAAACCGCCAAATTCGACTAATAAATAAAAAGGATCACCCTATATATTTGTAACCAACAAAACGTGTCAGTTTGCTACTGTTTGTTTAAATTTTCCATTTCGCCGTGCATTTATAGCTTTATAGTCGATCGAATTTGACAGTGATTACCGTCCTGTTACGTTAAAAGCATAGTTTATTCAAGCTTTATGCATACACCCGTCAAACACACATTCACATATACATGTATATAGCAATCCATATGTATATGTTCGGATTGTGTGTATGATATTCCATCATTATGGGTAAGTAAGGGACGATAATGAATATACTCGGATAATTATAGAGTTCACTGGGAGCTTGTTGAATACATCCTGTAGCTTTTGTCCGTTGGTTAATCCCTATAAATTTATAGGTACTGCTGATTTATTAAAATTGTGCAAAACCCAGTTGAAAATGGGAGCTGCACTCATGCTTTATAGGTTTATACAAGGTATCAAGGGTAGTGTCAGGTTGTCACAGAAAAAATAGCGTCAAATTGATTGACTCAGTACTTCCCACACATAATAATGATTTCATTTTATTGTTTTCCCATTGCATGAAGTTATAGTCTGAGATCCCGTTGCAACCAAATCATCGCCCACTCTCCCGCAAAAAAACATCCAACACAAAAGCTCTCGTAAATAGTTTCTTGCGTCTCCCTCCTTAGAAACTAGGACGCCACAGTTTTCATTCTGCATGCTTCAACTGAACGATGTAAAACGATCATGAGCCTCTAAACTGTCTGAAAGCGAAGGATGAGCTGTTTTTATATTTTTAGTTTTTTAATTATTATTGCACCGCCACTGACGCGATTTTTCAGACACTGGCACGTTTTCCACTCTCGCCGCGATACTCAATCCTGTGTCGAAATTTCATTAAAATCAATTCAATAATTTTTGCTTTACGCAATATCCATAGAACGAAATTAAGCAATACTCGTAGTATGTATCTCTCTCTAAGTCCTTGGTTTCGGTAATAGGCAAGGAAATGTTCACATAGATTTAAAAAAATTACGCCAGTACATATTTCTTCCATAGGCCAATGGACAAACTATTATGAATACAACAATCCTTTCAGTTTTACAACCCCCACCCCCAACCATCCCAATTTCACCCCCACCCAAAAAAAAAACGTAGAAAATGATCAGGAACCCCTAAAACGCCTTAAAACAAGGTTTGAACTGTTTTTATATTTTTAGTTTTTTTATTATTGCTGCGTCGCCACTGACACAATTTTTCCATCCTCGCCGCGGTAGTAATACTGTGCCGAAATTTCGTTAAAATCAAATGAATAATTTTCGCGTTACGCAATATAGAACGAAAACACTCGTATATGTCTTTATATACATCACACTATAATGACCAAGGCAATGTTTGAATGGGCCTAAAAAAGTGCCGCTAGGTTTTCCATTCACAGGTTAATGGACAGCCCATCCTGAATACAACAAATTCTTAAATTTTCCAACCCCCACCCTCCAACCACCCCAAATTCACCCCTACCCAAAAAAAGCAGAAAATTATCAGGAACCCCTAAAACGCCTAAAAACAAATTTTTATTTTTTTTGTTTTTTTATTATTGCTGCGCCGCCGCTGACACGATTTTTCCATCCATTCCATAACTTTTACGTTACTCAATACAGAACGATCTAAAGTAATATTCCTATGTATTTATCAGAAAAGTCCCTTGGTTTCTGAAATAGGCAAGACAATGTTCGGATGGGCCTAAAAAAGAGTATTATGCCACTAGGTATTTCTTTTACAGGTCAGTAGATAGCCTATTATGAGCACAACACTTTTTTGAGATTTACAACCTCCCACCCCCCAACCACCCCAATTTCACCCCCACCCAAAAAAAGTAGAAAATGATCGGGAGCCCCTAAACCACCTCAAAACGAAGTTTGAGGAATATTTTTTTTTTGTTTTTTGCTAATTACTCCACCGCCCATGCACCGATCTTCAAAATTATAGGAACGTTACCTACTACGATCCCCCAGCATATCGCTGCCCAAATTTCGTCACAATCCATGCAGCGGTTACGGAGATTACGAGGCTAGAAAAATGCGCACAGACAGACAGACAGACGACGGAAATGAGTGATATCGATTTTCGTTATGTAAAAACGGCCAAAAAGCATGTTATCTCAAAATCGAAAATTTTCGCGGTCACCATACTCCCCTCACCTGTCGGTGTGGGAAGTAAAAGTGGCCGATTTTTTAAAATAATTATAATAGCACAAAATCCTTATTGTATCAACAGTGGGGTGATCTTTATCCAGTCTGCGTTTCATGCACTTAACTTCAAAGCAAAAGGTGGGAGAAAAAGAAGCACATATATGCACAGGTAAAATAGCTTGCGTTTAGGCAACAATCTTTTAAACATTCATTAAATGAATCGGTCATTGTTACAATGATTTTGATTGATGAACGGTCAACCCAAAAATTAACGCATCACTGTCTCTCCCATAAATACATTGTAAACTTTCTTCGAATTTACGTTTGGCGATTACTAAATTTTCAAATGTATAGCCTTTACCTCCTTGCCTTTGATTCTAGCAAACCTTAGAATAGCAAACATAAAAAACAACAAACGGTAGGCATTATTTCAATGCCAAAATATGGGCAACACTCTTAAACAACGTATACCCTTCAAGGGTGACCACAGTTTGTATAACAGTTACAAATAAATAAAAAAAACAGCAAATTAATGGGTAAAGGTAGTAAATGCTGAGACCTTGTTCTGCGAAAACCATGGGTAAGACTTAATAGGGGCTAATTATTTAAATCAGTTTGATCATTGAGGAAGTTACCAGAGAATTTAAGCTTATTGATTTAAATTAGCAAAAAACAAGAAACTTCAAAATCGCTCAAACTTTATTTTTAGATATTTCAAAGACCATTGTCTACTTTTTTGGAGAGGATGGTGTGGGAAAAACAGTTCGCTTTACGCCATTTTTTATTTTCGCATGCTTATTGAACCGTTCATCAGCGTGACACAAAAATTGTAGAGACCAGAAGCATCGAGCGAGGGCCGATTGTAGAAGCTAGAGTGTGTACTTTCAATACGCCTTTGCAAAGTTTTTTCTTCATTGTAACAGTCGTGAAATCCTGAGTGTTACTTGTAGTGACAGCAGGCGACAAAACCTGATATATCTGTATCTGTAAAGTGGGGAGGGTGAGTGGACCCACTGCACTTAGGCCACAACTGGCCCATTGTGCATCCTCCCAGGGAGCTGACTTCTCAGGCCATCTTCCATCCTGCCAAATATAAGAAGGTGAACAAGTCGCTAGGGGACATCTTCCTTATGTGGGCAGGTGTAGGCCAAGACTCGCCGAACGCACACTCTCTAGTAGAAGATATATAACTCTGGGCATTCACATATGCCATGTTCCACAGTTTCGTCTTCGCTTTCACACATTCTAAATATCGATGTGTCACTTAACGCCAAAGTGTGGAGGTGTTTTTCTGGGAAATTTAATTTACGATACACTCGAAATAAATGACATTAAATTATCACCACAGTCAATATTTTTCCAATTTCATATGTATTTTGCTTATGGCTCTCCAGAATCCTTTATCAATGAACAAAGTAGTCTTAGTTCTAAAAATTCGTAGCCTAAGGATGGTATGAAATCACGATTACTTAGGTAACCTCCATTATACGGATGATTTTCAAACTAAGCTATCAGTGTTTTTTATGGTCAGCCACCTGCAAAGGCTGCAAAGGCCTATGGCGCTGTAGAAGCGCTGGGAGAGTATAAGTATCGGTGCACGTAGATTTGAAACGCTGCAAGTGGTAACCGTCGAGTAACAAATGCCCCGGCAGCTCAATCCACAGGTTAGAAGTTCTCCAAAATAAGGAATGCTGAAGGAGGAGACTGGCTCGGGGAGTAGAGACCTCGACGTGGTAAGAAAGAGCTCGCAGAGCCTCTCTAATGTTTCTGGTTCAGGCGGGCTTCGTAGTTATTATCTGGGAGAGCTCACTCGAACATCTGCCCTGATAGATCAGCCACCCTTCTTCGACGTACCAGGCTGTGGAGGTTCTTTTTGAGGTTAGGCGTATCGATTAGTCTAGTTGCTATCTTCTGGATAGTATCCAGAAGATTTAAAGCGTGTAGAGCAGCAGCAGTTGCTCTGCTGTATACAGCTTCCTACAACGGAGCAAAACTCCAAGCTTGCAGAAATTTATGAACGATACATGGCACATCCTGTATTATACTGTTATTTATCTTTTCGGCCAAATAGCGTGACCCGGGAAAAAATTGGCAAAGCTAACTAACCCACTATTCTAATAGTAATTACGTAATTGCTTCTAAAATTGCCAGAGCCAGAAAGTCAGTCTGTACCAGTGACCCCACTGACCTCTATTAATAATAGTAGTGTTGGACATATGTACACCAATCTACAGCCGATTTGATGAGAAATGCTACGGCTGTCAGTAGTCGGCATTGATATGTTCCTAGTAATAACTATAATTAACATGGTGAGCAGACTGCTTGACGACAGTGGCGTAAGTATTGGTAGACAGTGTGCTGCCAAGTCTCCTGTTTAGCAGCAGATCCACTTACTGACCTGGTTGCCCTCCATCTCCCTTGGAGGATACACCGCGGTATTCTAAGCAGAAATGAGCTAAACTAAAAATATGGACCTACTCTAAACATGACCTTAAAACTGTATTGGTGATAAAAGTCCACTAACAACACGAGTTTATCCCTATTACTTTCCCAAAGTCAGTCCAGCACCCCAAATGTTTCTTTACAACTTATTATTGGAAAATCCTTACCGCGGATCTTCTTTACCACTTACGTCGCGTCACAGTCATACACACCGGCTGTCCGGTACACTCTTCGTGGTTGCTCGGTGCACAAGCGGTTCGCTAGCTACCACCTAACCTCATGTCCATGTCGTCAGCGTCGTCTATACAACCTGGTGATGACCACTGCGTAGGTTGTATAAAGAAACTCGTACAATTCGATCCAGAATCTCCTGTGACTGCTGCCAGATTCTTGCTCACACCGCAAGCCTCTAGTTGAGCGCTAAATGCAAAAACTCTCTCCTCTCGGGTCGTCAGATTCATGCAGTGATAAAACAACTTGCCGGCTTTGAATAGTATATTTTCCACAAGCTCTCACAGCAAAATTCATCGTTTGACTAAAAGTGCATTCAGTGGATCTATTGTTAGTGATGATATTCCTCTCATTAGATTGTCATTCCCCTTACCATCTACTGGGCGTTCTCATATCAATATGGATACCCATATTGTAGAAATGCATTAAATAACTATTCCACTATTGGATTTAGAACGACATCATACAGCTCATGGTGCATTGTCATCCAAACTAGACGTCTGTACAAAATTTCAGCTCAATCGGTTGAAGACATCTGCTTCAAAATTGAGTTTCAAGATTCTACCCGAACAAGCGTACATAGATTGCAAGTTAAATTAAAGCTTATAATATTTTATTTTCTACCTGGCGTATTTACGAAATGCAAAGACCTTGGAGGCGGACTACTATTCGTCTTGACAGCTAGGCAGCTTTGGAAGCACCGACTGTCTTGGATGGTGGAGTCTGTGGTAATGAAACGGCGGACACACTTGTAAGCAAGGGTCGCAAAATCATTACCTGGATACTTAAGCAGCTGTGGGGCTAGAAGTAGGTACCATTAGAAGGAAAAGAGAGGTGTGGTAACAAAATCAACACCTTATGAGATGCTGCAAGTTGGGGCGGTTTTGTCTCTCACTAGACAAAAGTCGGCTAAAGTTACTTGTGGCCTGTTATTTGGCCATAACACTTTCATACGTCACTTTTATGTTAAGGGGGTGACAAGCGACCCAACGTGTGCATGCTGTTGCGGGGAGGAGTCCATGGCTCACATTCTATATCGCTGTGACGCCCATTCGTCTATTTTTCTGGATCACAACAGATACTATAAGACAAAACAAACTTATAGAAATTCTAGTTGAGAGGCATATTGACTTCAACGTCATGAGAATTATCAGCAACCTATATTATAATCAAAGAGCTGTTTTAAGGCAGGGAGAGAAAACATCAGAAAAGATAAGAATCAGAAGAGGAGTGAGACGAAGATGCATACTCCCTCCCATACTTTTCAATGTCTATTCAGAAAAATTTATACAAGATGCTATATCTGAAGAAACAGGTGAAATTAAGTTAAAGGAGAAATCATAAACAACCTCCGTTTTGCCGATGATACCTTGGTAATAGAGAGAGTATCGCACACCTACAAAGAATGATGGACAAAATAGTGAACAGCAGTGAAGGAGCAGGTCTTACACTTATATCAAAGAGACAAAACTCATGCTCATCAGCAATCTCCAGGGCAGTTTGCAATGAAGCAGGCGAGAGAGTGAGAGACTACAAATACCTGGGTACCATTTTGAGCGTGACAGGAGGAGAAATAAGACCCAGCCTAACCTAGGTCAATCTAGAGCTGCATTCACAGACATGTGGAGAGTATTCTGCTCTAGAAGAACTGAATATCGAACTTAAAATCAGATTGGCCAGATGTTACGTTTTATCAGTCCGCTAAGGGATGAAGTAGTTGACAGCGGATAAATTTGATCTGAAAAGACCTGAGGCTTTCGAAATTTTGGCACATAGTCGCACAATTAGAGTTTCTTGGGCGTTGAAATATTAAGGCGTATGAATAAGGAAACAGAGATAGTAAAAAACTGTAAATATGGGAAAGCTTTCTTACCTGGGTCACCTTATGCGTGGATAAAGATATCACGTTCTGCAAGTAATAATACAAGGAAACATACAAGGAAAAAAAAATGGAGTCAAGTTGATTGACTCAGTACTTCCCACACATCACGCTGATACCAGCTTATTATTTTCCCATAGCATGAAGCTTTAGTCTGAGATCCCTTGCAACCGAATAATTTCTAGCCCTCTCCTAAAATTATCTTATGCCGCTAGGTCCTTCCTTCACAGGCCTATTATCAATACTACAGACATTTCAGTTCTACAACCCCCCACCCCCAACCACCCTGATTTCACCCTTACCCAAAATAAAGGTAGGAAATTATCAGGAACCCCCAAAACATCTAAAAACAAAGTTTGAGCTGTTTTCATACCTTTAGTTTTTTTATTATTGCTACGCTGCCATTGACACGTTTTTTAACAAACATACGCGTTTCCCATCCTGACCGTGCTAGTAATATTGTGTGAAAGTTCCATTAGAATCGATTTAATAGTGTCCCTTAGTTTCCGTAATAGGCTAGGCAATGTTCGGATGTTCCTAAAAAGGTGATTTATGTCGCTAGGTCTTCCTTCACAGGCTAGTGGACAGCCTATTATGCATATAAGAAATTTTTCATTTTTCAACCTCCCACCCCCCAACCACCCCAATATCACCCCCACCCAAAAAAAACGCAGAAAATGATCAAGAACCTCTAAAACGCTTAAAAACGAAGTTTGAGCTGTTTTTATATTTTTATTTTTTTTATTATTTCTGCGCCGTCACTGGCTCGATTTATAAAAACCATACGCGTTTTCCATCCTCGTCACGGTAGTAATACTGTGTCAAAATTTCATTAAAATCATTTCAACAGTTTCCTCGTTACACAATATACAACTATCTAAAGAAATACTCTCGTATGTTTACACCAGACAAAATTTCAAGTTCTTTGGTTTCTGCAATAGGCAAGGCAATGTTCGGATGAACCTAAAAAGGTTATTTATGTCGCTAGGTATTCCTTCATAGGTCAGTGGACTGTCTATTATTAAAACAACAAATTTTTCAATTTTACAACCCCTCACCCCACAACCACCCCAATTTCACCCCCACCAAAAAAAGTAGAAAATGATCAGGAATCTCTAAAAGCAATATATATTTTTTTTCTTTTTTGCTAATTACTCCGCCGCCCATGTACCGATTTTCAAAATTATAGGAACATTACCTACTACGACCTCACAGCATATCGCTGCCCAAATTTCATCACAATCCATGCAGCGGTTGCCGAGATTACGAGGCTAGAAAAAAGCGACAGACAGACAGACCGACAGACAGACAGACAGACAGACAGACAGACAGACCGACGGAAATGAGTGACGTAGATTTTCGTCATGTAGACATCATAAAACGCGCAAAAAGCATATTATCCCGAAATCGAAAATTTTCGCGATCGCAATACTCCCCTCACCTATCGGGGTGGGAAGTAATAACTGCGGGGAGAAGACGCACTTCATGGCCAAAAAATTTACGAGAGCGATATCAATAGAATTCTTTAAAATTTACGAGAGTGATATCAATAGAATTCTTCCGAGCAGCAGCATCTAAAGCAAGAATCACCATGATGATAGCCATCAACCTTCTAGGATGAGATGACACATAAAGAAGAAGAAGAAGATCGGAAATTTAGCGAACGTTTAAGCGTTTATTATACCTAGACCTATCGTTTCGATGTATCTATCGGACTTGAGTGGGTATTGTCGGAATACAAACACGTAGTACTACTTACATTTGATATTGCATCGATTGGGCAACATTGTCCAGTTTCGCAGAATTGCTTTGGAGGACGAACTTATCTACATTCGAACTGCATATACGAGCATAGTACTGCTGATAGAAGATAATAGAACAGCTGTTAGGAGTACTATTTAAATGGATGACTACGCGAGTAGCCGTATGATTCCTTCAGATGGCTTTGTTTATATTTCCGCAACTTGAATGCAAATTATTTAACAGTCATGTATTATCTGATAACTTCAATTTCCTCAGAAGCGTAACGCTTCTTGGTAGTAGTGGTATCACTAGCCTGAAGTGCGCTGGCAAGGTTGAAATCAGAAGGTTAGATTGTATCCCAGTGATATTATAATTCCAGCGAGCAGATGACATTATTATTTGGATTTCGATCATACAAAGCACGAAACCATATAGGTATGACGATGTTATCCGAGAATAGGCAGTTTTCGTTACTCACAAAGTGATGTTCCGTTTAACGCTATTTGACAATTTTGACATTTGCATTTCGTTTTACGTATATCGTAACCGCTAAATGCCGGTATTGTACGGACGATAGCCATAGCGATTAACGAAGCGACACGCATGCGCAGCACGAATAAAAGTTAGATCATAACCTGTTTTGGTTTTCACAGTGACACTGGTTATGACTTTTGAGTAGATCTGCAACAATTATTATCGGTCGTTTTACAAAAATGCTTCCAAACTCGTCAAGCTCAGAGTATGTTATAAATAATAAAAAGAGTCAGAGTTCGTTTTACCGAGGAAGATGACCAAATTTTATTAGTTCAGGTTCCGCAAATTTGAAAGAAGATGACCAATGTTGTCATAATTATACATGGCTTATCATGACATCAATTATTTTTGATCGTCCAAAGAAGGGCTCTAGGTCAGCTAACCTGGTGGGGTAGCTTAATCTCCTGACCAAAATACAAAGCACTTTTTGCCCACAAACCTTATGTTGGCTGTTTGTATTAAGCTCATCTGGAATTCTGAGTGCTTGTACCAGTCTCGGAATATGCTGTTTTTCAAAGCGGAAATTCACTTTACACTCCTGTTCCGAGAGCATATCTAAGTTGAATCTCCCGTAAAGGTCGGCTCTGTATTCAATGTTGTTCTCAAATACTTCCAACAAGATCGCATCTTTAAAATCTGAGTCATCACTGGAGTCCAATAAAATCAACTCGTCCATCATTTTATGGCAAACTACAGCGAAGACTATTGAATTATGATTTTCTTTAAAACAACAACCTTTACAACACTCATCTGCTATTTTGACGTTATGGAGTCAAAGTTGTAGCTCAAAATAAGTTTAGGGGGGCATCTTGGTGTCTTGGTCCGAAAACTATTCATTTGTCTGTCAAATAGCGGTTCTGACAACGTATTTGTTAACCGAAGCGGTAAGATTAATTAAGAACAACGAAAACTGCCTAGTAACAAAACTGACGGGAAGCGACAGCATATTCGTTAGTCTCATGTGTATACCCGGGTGTCTTCCTGTCATGTCAAGCTCCCATGCTACAATTCTCAGCAGCATCGTATGCTGTTTTAACATCAAGCCATGGTATTCAAGGTAATCGAAAATGACGCATTCGACATCAAAGGAAGATCAAATACTTGAACCATTAGAAAGAGTGGCTAGTAGGATAAACTACATTTTTTATATATTTTCAAACTTTCTGGACGCCGGCAATGTCTTTTGTGTCAAATGTGAGTCAAAGCGTTCTCACGTACAGAGTGGCTTCATTCCACAAATTTCACATAGTTTTCAATCTAGCCGTTCAGAGGCCTGGGTATGCACAGTTATACATATGTATTTGCCATGGTAAAACACGGATTTCCAACAGAACTCACTCGTTTTTTAAACTACATACACAATATTTCAGAAGGTGATAGTTAAGACCTTAGTGAATGACAACTATTTGCGATTTGAAAAGTGGTAAATCTATCAACATTGCTGTTAGAATCTTTGAATTCTGCATGTCCAAAAACCTCTAGGTATTTTCTCCTAAGAAAGTAACATTTCTGATATCTTGCCTTCTATTGTCTTTATTTGTGTCTATTATTTTCTGAGCATTTGCTGTGGTACCATACAGGTATTAAATATTTGAGATATTTACAAGAAACTGTAAGACGATACCATCAGTCACATGAAGTGCTCGGTGAGCTATTACGTATACTATGTAGCGCCTGCTGTAAATCTATTAGAGATTTTAATATGTCCCAAAACCGCTACATTTTAAATAAAATAATTGATAATGTCAACTTTTACGCGTAATTTGATCTGGCGTTACGAGGGCACGACGAAGTAGAGCCTTCTGAAAATCGCTGAATATTTCCTGGTCTGACAGACTTGTGGCGAAATTTTATCACTTTTCGATTATACAAACACCTTCGCTATTCAACATTTTTTCCGAAAATTGATTTGACCTCCCTGCTAAGATAATCACGGGCCGCCACTGATGAATTTATATTAGAAAGTCTTTGACGTACTAACGTACATTTTATACAAAAAAGTAAATAATACAAAATATAAAGATAATCTCAAAGAGTCCTAACTATGAGCATTCCTAATGGTGAAGACAGTCCTGTAGCAACCGCTGCAAATGATATCAATACTAACAGAGCCTCTTCTTCCTTTCCAGGTGCTAACCGCTAAGAGTTTTTTAGTGTGCAAAAAAATTTGCAATGCAAAATCATACATTCTTCAAATGTCTGTAATTTAACAACCAAAAACTATATCAAAAAAGGGTCAAATAGTTGACAAAGCGCAAGGCTTGTTCTCCAGTCTGCTTTTTGAATCATTACTGTAGGTTTAAACTTAACGTCAGACGAGGGACCTTACCTTTGGACCTTTTGACCTTACCTTTGGATTTTTGGACTAATCTCCCCTCATTTTAGGCATACACACACTGGAGAAAGGAAACAGGCCTCCTCCCTAACACGGGAATGCATATTTTCTTGGATTCTCAATTTCGGGCGCTATAACCTAGGTCCTTCAGGTTCATATAAAAAAACTGCAAATCTTTGTTTGGCTCTTAGGATGACACCTCGTGTCTTTAATTGCAACTCTGGTCGCAGTTTTGTGTTACAGTATTCTCGTCTTGGCGAGGAGGCGTGGCGGCATGTTCTCTTTCTCCAGTGTATGTGTCTTAGATGAGGGGAGATAAGTCCAAAAATCTAAAGGTAAGGTCAAAAGGTCCAAAGGTCATCATAAAAATTAGTTTCGCATTTCCAAACTCCTGACGTCACCTTTAAACTTACAGTAATGATTCAAATAGCAAATTAAATAAGAAAGCTTGCGCTTTGTCACCTATTTGTCCTTTTTTGATATCGTGTTGGTTGTTAAATTACAGGCATATGAAGAATGTATGATTTTGCATTGCGAGATTTTTGCACACCAAAAAACTTTTTTGAGAAAATCGCAAATAGCTGTCAGTCAATAAGGTCTTAACTATCACCTTCTGAAATATTGTGTATGTAGTTTGAAAACAAGTGCGTTGTGTTCGAAACGGGAATCCGTGTTTTAACATGGCAAATACATACATGTATAACCACAGCCTTACGTAGGCTTAGTAGGCATACACAGGAGCGGCAGTTAGGAGCGTTGGAGTGCGTTGGAGAGCGGTGGCCAGCAGCGAGTCCCCTCGGCAGGTAGAAGCAGGCCGGCACCGGTTCCACACGCAGTCAAGCACACCAGTGCATGGTACAGTGAAAACAGACAAGAAAAAAAACAAAGATTGGCTAGTCGCATCTAGGCACGGTATAGGAAGCATGCAATAAGGGTTCAAAATGTTGCCCGTTATTCGCAAAACAATGAGGAACAGTTGCAAAAACACTGGAAATGATTCCCCTGAGGGACTAGAGGATACAATAGGGGGTGAAATAGTTTTTGGTTAAAAAGTTGTCTCTGTGGACAAATATTTTGACGTGTCTTGGCGTTTTTTCGTTTAATCAGCGGTTGGTGGTAAATCCGTGGTGAGAAGTTGTCAAATAAACTATTAGCACATACACATGTAGATTCACATCAAATACATTAGAACCATTTATTTGAAATTTGTCAGTCAGATGGATATGTGACTGATACTGTACATGTTCATCGAATTCTTGTGCGCGCCTTATTAAGGATTCTATGCACTCTGGTAGGGACTGTTTGAATCGCTTTTTAAACAAGTTTTTAATATCAAAAGGTAGAAGTGTTGTATCACTTTGGCGCTAAACTGAGATATGACCGCCGCATGACTGATTTGTTCGGTTTGGGAATTATTGTGGCACCTAGCCTATATCTAGTATTGTGGTTGTGTGTATATATATTTTGGTCTCATGATATCATTGGTCGGGTACATTGTTATTTTGTTAAACATTAATATTAGAATAGCTTTTACTTCCGATACACACCGATAGGTGAGGGGGGTATTGTGATCGCGAAAATTATCGATTTTGATATAATATGTTTTGTGGGCATTGGGAACAAACTTGACATTGGACGCGCTACATAAGGAGGCTCCTGCACTTGGCAACGCATCAGAAATGACCTGAGTTCAGTTGGAATTCCCGTGTCGGACAGATCCTTTGGGCTGGCCCGCCAGGTACAATATAATTATAACATCATTAATGCTCATATTGTTGCCTCATATTTTTTACATTTTGTATAGATTTGCCAGTCGTATCTAGATACGCTGTAAAAAGCACGTCGTCTTCTTCAGATGACGACTTTAATGTGTTAGAATCGCTGTTTAGTAAATTGAAAAGGAAAAAAGTTGGTATACATACGCTTAATCGCGAAAGAACAAAATACTGAGAATATCATCATTTATTCCAAAGTTTAAAGGATGATAATCATAGATTTTATCAATATACCAGAATGACCCTGGACACGTTTAAAGGTATTTTGGACAAAGTGGAATATTGCTTAACAAGAAAATGGTGCAATCTACACAAACAGCCTCTTTTCCCAGAAGAAAGGCTTGTTATAACTTTGAGGTAAGCAGTTTTGTTATACTATTTTTTTGATATTACTAATTTTTATTACTTATGAAGTATACGTTACATAACAACTATAATGATTTATTTACTCGTGAGATACAAGATTACTGAAAAAGTAAATTAATAGGGAAATTGCCAGAGAAGGCATATGGCTGTACATGGATGAAATGAGTGTTGAACATATAGAGTGAGTCTAAAGTATGGTTATAGTGCAACTTGTGTCTTTTATTCCAAATAGGGGTTTTCGCAAACACTGAAGCTATAACTAACACTTTATCGATACTCATCTTCGACCAACACAGACGAAACCAGGTAATAAACTAAATTTTTGTTACTATAAAGGCGTTCAAGCGGGCTTCCGACGCTGGTAAGCGGTCGAAAACTCAGTTGAGCAGGTTAGCCTGCATGCGGTACCTGCACGCCTTCGCACGCACACTAAAATGCCCCACTGTGTTTGCGCACTTACGTAGGCCTAGGCTGCGGTATAACTGTGTATACCCAGGCCCCTTAATATGCGATTTTTTGCATACACACGTCAATTCAACGAGATGACCGCAGCCAGCAAAGAGCGCGCCCCTGTATCTCGTTACAATTATCCGCCTTTTATGATGTTCATAAAGTAACGTGTTCGTCGCCGCTCGGTTAGCTCCAACCAGTTTTTCCTTAACGTTTGCATGGTCAAATGGTTACGCTATCGGAACACCTGCGTCACTTACAGTCAGCAGTAGTATACTATCGGCACTCGTGAGAAATATCACGACTATTCCGATGATATGGTTACACGCATAAAAGTTGTCTTACAACTGGTACGTGGGACGCTGCAAACGTTTTTATCGTTAAGTGTTTACATTGCGGGTATCTAAATTTTGTTTCTAACTGGACAACAAGGTTGTTAGTTTGTACTGTATTGCCATCATTAGCTAGACCATCGTGTAGTTCAGGGCAAAGATGGAGTAAAGCTAGATGAAGTCAGCTATTATGTACAGATGTTTTTCTTTAATTAATTTTGAATGAATAAAGCTGTCGCAAGCCAACCATACTTCCTGAATAAATAATTATATTAGGAAGTACTTACATGTTGCAAGGTTTTTCTTAATTTTTAGCATAGGTCCATAATAAGAGCGATCATTGAGCTTCATAACGGCCGTTCAATAACATCGGATAGGTTTAACAATGGAGTATTTTCAACTTGCTAATATTCCCTGTTTATTGGCTGAAATGGACTGCTTGTATCTAATTTGTAATGATCGCAGTGTTTGCTCAATTTTTTCTGCCCACGTGAAGTAAATATAGACTTTGAAAATCATCCCTTTGAAAAGAGCTCATTTAAATCTCTTAAACCTCCCGCCTAGGAAATTAACCAATCAAAAGTGATTTTTGTGCCGGATGTAGATAGGATGTGACTATTTTAATTTGAATGGAGCGTAGATTCAAGGTTGTCACGTTGTTAATATTCTGCATATTTTTGCTATAAAGGATGTAAACTTTATTTTATGTTTATTTAGTTTTCCTCTTTTTGTAGACTATAAATGTTATATTGCACAGCTATTCCATTTTTTGCATTTTTCTGTAATTAGCAGTTTACTCTGAGAATGCTTTATAGTTACTTTTCACAATTTTACTCGTCATTCGGCAACACTCGTCTTTAACAGCCTGTCACCAGAGTCATGCCTACATAGCCTCCCCTGGTGTGACGACTGTCACGATATCTTATTTAACCAAGATAGATCATGAAATAATGTAAGCAAACATCTGTCAATATCAATACGAAGCGGAGGTTATGTTTGTAGATGGAGAAAAGGAGGTCAGACGACAAGGTGACAGTCACATTCTAAGGATAGCTCCACGAAAGACTTATTACGTCACGCTTAGATTTATTACGTCACAGCTTTGGTGCGAAATTTTATGTTTGAACTTTGCAGGTGCTTTTAAGCCACTTCGCGTTCACAGTAAAAAGTAAAAATGCTGGTTACATGGTTTTTGGGGACGTAACATCAATACTCCGTCATAAAATTTTGTTCGGAAAATACCCATTGATTGTTTTATACCTGTGGTGCAGGCAGTAATAAATCTGTTACCTGACATTAATCAAAATGCACTTTATGGATACAGAAACAGAAAGCAAATCTTCAAGTACATAATGCAGGATGATTAGATGATGTTGAAATGCAAAAAGGAGTTAGACAAGAGTGTATTTTGCCGCAGATGTTATTCAACATATATGTGGAGAGAGCATCTGCTGGGGCAACCTTGGATGGCCCTATCGGCATTAAAATAAATGATCTTCCAATCAGAAATCTCCGATATGCAGATGCCACTGTCTCACTAGCAGACAATGTGAATGACCTTCAAACTCTACTAAGTCGCGTTAACGAGGAAAGCCAAAGGCTGGGTCTGAAAATACATATTAACAAGACCAAGTTCATGGTTGTTAGCAGAAACCATACCCCAAACACCCGAAGCCACTTGAATGGCGAGGACATCGAACTGGTCAGCAAATTTAAATATTTGGGATACATGACAAATGAAGGATGGGACCCATATCTGGAAATATGGTGCAGAATTGAGCAATCTAGGACAATTTTCCTGAAACTTCGGAAATCCTTTACAACCAAAAAATTTGATCTTCTCAGATACAGGATAATGAAGTGTTATGTCTGGTCTACTCTACTGTATGGCATAGAGGCATGGACTCTGAAGGCAGCTATTGTAAATAAGATAGAAGCGTTTGAGGTGTGGACTCTGCGACGAATGCTAAGAGTGCCCTTGGTCGACCATGCACACATAAAAATAATTTCTTGGATGAAGTCCAGATGCTTTAATTCAAGTATACAATAACTTCCTATACGCGCAAAGTTATGCTAATCTTAAAGTGAGAATACGATATCTTTGACCATATAAGGGTTAGATTGAGAAAATATCTTCAATGCAAAACTGGAACATTCTTGAAAGCAAGAATACCAAAATCTCAAATCAAGCATTTGGTAATCTTGACCGAAGCATTTCATAATCTTGACTGAAGCATTTCATAATCTTAACTGGAGCATTCTATAAACTTGACGCAAGTATCTCAACTTTATTTTAAAATTGTGATATTCTTGGATGAGGAAAAAGTAGTATTGATTTGAGCATTCAAAATCTTCTATGAGCATGTAGAAATTTTTCTCGTCTATGTCATTATCTGCAAGAAAATTTCTTAAATCACATTTAACATACGTGCTGGTAGGAACACCAGAGTCAGGTCTTCGCATCTCCATATTTTTAATAGCTCATTCATGGTTGGATAGATCCAGTGATAAGGAAACTGACGGGAACTGGGACGCGACTCAAATGGCGGTGGAACAGCACTACCGGCAGATTCATTGACCGATGGTTGACGGTAGTATCACGGGTATCACGTGGCAATGGCAATTTATTTAACAGTTTGACTAGATACTCTATTATGTGCTATTATGCAGGATCCAGGATGCAGGTATTACGCTACGGTGCTGAATACGGCGACGAATGCGACAACCCAAAAACAAATAATGGCGGCGCGGACGCGGACGGGCAACAGGCTGTTGAGTAGAGAGGGTGGAGAGGTTAGAGTTGACACGTAACACGCTGCGCGCCTGCGCACTCCGACGTTGCTAGACGTCAAATAAATGATTTACTTGATACAAATATAGGGTGTGCTTGTAAAACAGAGTCCATTTTCAGACCAAGATTATCATATTGTAAATGAAGGTTCGCATCTGCAAGCTATCTATATTCTTGATAGAAGTAAACTGGACACCGCTGGAAAAAATGATAGTCTTCATATAAAATTATGAAATATCTGTAATAGTAAATTATTATAGTCTTGGTTGCAAAGGAAATTATATTTTCTTTCGGAGCATATTTCTTTAAAATAAGTATATAAATCAAAAATATATTATTCGTGATACAAATTTTCTATAATTTTCTCATCAAATATTCTTTCTTAGAGTGAGAACAGATATTCTTGTTGTGAGTATGTATTTATAAGAATATCACAATTCTTGACTTGAGAATTTCTTTTTCTGTGTGTGTTGTGAGGAATGAGAACTTTCTCCAGAGAGCCGGCTTAGCAGAACAAGAACTTGCTGAGGTTATAAGGAAGATAAAAATAGCTTACCTAGGCCACATAATACGTGAAGAACGCTATCACCCCCTGTGTCTCATTCTTTAAGGAAAGATCGAAGGGGGGAGAAGAGGAATTGGAAGAAAAAACCTATCATGGCTGAGAAACATGCGTCACTGGGCAAGAATAAGCGACTTCCAAGAATTACAGAGGGATCCAATAAATAGGATGATTTGATGAGAGAAAGGATGGACGCCTACGCTGGAATCTGCACAATGGCACCTTAAGAAGAGGAAGAAGTCCGCAGAATTTATTTTTTGTCGCACCAACAGCGGAAATTGAGCTATTGGAAGCGTTTGAAGGTCTTAACAACTCGAAGTGCTGTCGTATATGGATTGAACCGTGATATTGGGAAGGCTGTCACAGACTTTGCTTATACAACAGCTTGGACAGCGACCATCACTTTTTCCAGTGTATCCAACCAGTCAGTGATGAGAATTTTCTCATTGCAGACATATTTTAGTCAAAGGAACAGGAAATGGATACATGTCAAGCGTGTTAGAATAAAGCACTGGATAAATTTCACGCGCTTGGTCACTACCAACATAAGGCCACATAGGGATAAGTTATTGATGAAAAAACAGAGGCATCGTATACATTTTAACGCAACACATCTAACGATCTACGCATATCATTTGCACTAGTTGCTCTTCTATACACTGAAGGAAGGCATGAGCGTAGTTCAAGTGAGGAACACATTTATAAGGCAACGCAGCAGCTTTAGAATGATCCAACGGATTCCTCACTAACTTATGTGACACCTGGTTGCTGCCAAGTTCTAATTTCACCTACGATGACAGCCTACAATGACCACTCAAACTATAAGAAGCTTGACTTTTCTAGTTGTCCATGTAATTGTTACTGTATAAAATATTTGATTCTATCATGAAGGTTGCTTCACCTTTATCCGATAGTGTATATGTTGTACTAAACAGAGAGTAAATCTAAAGCGGCCTACAGACGTTGATGCAAGCTGCTATTCCTGAATCGACTCAAGGTTTCATGAAACTTGCATCAGTTGTATAAGTTCCTCCTAGTCAAATCGAAACGTGTTGCGATGCCTCAATCGACTTGATATTTATGCACGTTTCATGCAACACAAGAATTGTAGGGTGGGGTTAAATAGATATCGTCTTTGCATCGACGCAATATTATACACGTTGAAACCTACATCAGCGTCACCGACTTGGCGTCATGGCTCACCGACCAAAATGGTATTCCAGACTCTGCATCGCTGCAAGCTACAACTGATGCCAGACACGTAGTTCAGTACTACACACGCTGCTACTTTCATCATGAAAGGTAGGAGTCAGTGCCTGCATCGCAGCATGCATGAACGTCTGTAGGCCGCTTAAGGCCTAGTTCCACAATCATTGGTAACATCTGGTAGTCATTCAACCGACAAGTGGAAGTTAACCAGTAGTTATCGGATTGCTCCGTTTCAGAACGAAAATCAGCAGTTAAGCTTATTTATCTTCAAGTTGGCAGCACGGATAGATCTCAGAGAGCACTGCCATAATTGTGTTCTGTGAATACAGTCTAACTCTTTGACAAATAAACCTAACCTTCTTTTCCTTCTTCATTTATTCCACTGGACTCGTGTCAATTCAGACAGCTGCCCAAATTGCTGAAAACCTAACTTTTGTATTCATATTTTTGACGTGCCACAACAACTATAATCAAAATCCATCGACGTCTTAGACGTCAATTTCAAAATGCATGTTCTTATAACCTCCAAAGCAAGCGGCTGGTTGACCACAACAAACGGTCAGAGATAACCCATACTTTATCCTTAGGTTAGTTCAACTACTGGATGAGTTTTTGACATTATGAAACGCAAAGTTTTCGCTAACCACTAGTTGTTTTTAACTTATAGTTAACTGCCGATTGTAAAATTAAACCTAAACGACATAAATGACCCATACAGAGTGAGTCTAAGGTATGGAACGTCTCAATTATCTCGGAAACGGATTGCAATATTTTTATGAATTTTGTGGTTTTGGGGGCTTTGCAATATGGCCAATCTTGCATTAGTATCTACAATGTTACCAGATATACCATTTCTCTGGTTCACCCTGTATATATCTACATTCTTTACATCTTTGAAAAATGCTGATTATTTTTGTATAATATTTCCTATACCTAAACGTCATAATTTCAGTTACAACTAAATTAACATTGTATCCGCCCAAGTTAAAATAAGAAATTAACTCCAAACAACATGAAGGCGGTTACAGTAGATGCTCAAAATGTTGTTCGCTTACTTCAGTACAACAAGCCATGTGATTATTGGGCATGTCTAAAATCACGAAGAAGTCAAGGTTATAAAATTTTGTAGGTGGTCTGATTCGCTTACGACTTATCGTCAAACGCTGGATGCGAGTGTTATCAGTAGCCAGAAGATAAGTAGCATTGCACAATATTTCACCCGGTCAGGTAATTAGGCACAACCAGCACCAGCACACACACACGCTAACTACGACGAATGGCTACAAATCAGCAATGGCGGCTCTAGCTGTCCTTCGCGCAGGCGTAAACTACTAGATGTACATGTAATACATAGACCAACATCTTATGTATATTCACATATGTATATACCTACGTGAGTATACATAGTATATTACACTAGTGTATATCATTTTTCATATGTACATTTAACGTCCAATGAATATTCCAAATGTACATTTTCAAATTGGAATATCTAATGCACATTCTGTAGATGTACACATCCATATAGTGTTATGTGGGTGAGGCGTTACATACTTAAGACTCACTCTGTATAATCAAACTAATCCTTTTATACCTGACCGATTCCGCTTAGTGAACAGTTTAAAACTAAAACTTCTGAGGAACAAATCGACTACCAGCACCGTCTAGATTTTCGTAGCTCAGCACAACCAGATATAAGCGGAGCAACTAGGAACGTGTCATAAATCATTCTTAACTCCGGCTGTTCATGAATATTTAAATAGGGTGAATACAAGCCCAATGAGAGTTGTTAGGGGTGGCTTGCCACTGCCACGACTGGCTCGGGATACTAAGAACATGCAGGTGATTTTTTTGCTGTTGCTGTGTGCTAAATGCACTCGACAAACATGCAACACCGGCAATTAATATAATGCATGTATAAATCGTCAGTCGAGATGGCGAGCGAGACGGAGTTGCTGACGGGAAATTCTGCCATTGGAGTAAAAGAGTAAAAGTATATTTTTTATACATGGAAAAGCCAGACTTTATTGGACGAGCAAGCTGGGGAACATTTTTTATCCTTCTTTTCCTCTCAAAATGTGAGGTTCTTCCAGTTAATACGCCACAAAATCGATAAAAATTGCATCAAAGCTGCATTCGTTTTGCAAGTGAGGTCAGATATTTCAAACTAAAGTGAGATTATCAAATCAGTAAATATCAATCAAGTGATAATTCAAAACCGTCAAGTTAATTTTCCAACTCGTCACTTGTAATTTGAAACTGTCAGGTGTAATTTATCTCTGAAAATTAACTTGACCATTTTGAATTATCACCGGACGCTTTAGAAACTACAGCTGGAAAAGATTTAGTGCTAATACCATTTCTATAAGTATGACTTCCCCTCTCCATGTAGATATGTGTCTTGATAGAACTCTTAACTAGTACTAGTAGAAGTGCTTCTTTAGATAACGTTCGATAGGATGGTCTGCCACTATGAATTGCCTATAATTCGGTCTCCTCAACACCCCACCATATTACTTCCCCTCTCCATGATTAGATATGTATCTTGATAGAGCTCTTAACTAGTACTAGTAGAAGTGGTTCTTTAGAAAACGTTCGATAGGATGATGGTCTGCACCATGAACTGCCTATAATTCGGTCTCCTCAGCACCCCACCATATTACTTCCCCTCCCCATGAGTAGATATGTGTCTTGATAGAACTCTCAACTAGTACTAGTAGAAGTGGTTCTTTAGAAAACGTTCGATAGGATGATGGTCTGCCACCATGAATTGCGTATAATTCGGTCTCCTCAGCACCCCACCATATTACTTCCCCTCTCCATGAGTAGATATTGTCACGACGGCCTCTTTCTCTTCACCCAGGGAATCAAACTCGACGTGACTTTCACCGTTTTACTTCACAACTCGATACAATATCTCTTAACCTCATCTCAAGTACAACTCAACTCAACTCCACTGAACTCCTACGCTACCCGTAGCACCTTATATATACTTCATCGAACCATCATCGATGACATTTCTAGAATCCATCCGTCATTCTCGAAAACTCTAGACGATTCGATGACGTTTACACTTCAAAAGATCTAACCTAGCACTTTGACTTTACATCACGTATGACAACCAATGACAACTAATACAAATACACGAATACCATAATATACAGTATGTTAAATTCTTCCCCCCTTAGCGTTCGGCGTCCTCGACGAACAACTTCGATTCTTGTATCACCACAGACATCAGCATAGTCAACCTTCGGTTTTCCACTTTCCGTACACAACCTGTAGACTACATCGTTGAGGCGCTTCATCACCACGTAGGGTTCCTCTCCAAGGCGTTGTAGCTTCGGACATCTACCCTTCCTTCCGTCGTGTGTTGCAAGACCATACCAGATTATCTCGTAACTGCGATATTCTTTGCTCAACTTGCGATTCTCATTTTCAGCTCCAGCAGGATTCTTTTTTTCCTATCTCTATTATCCTTCGCTTCAGTTGCACCATTGCAAAAAACATTGCCGGCGTCCAGATAGTTTGAAAATATATAAAAAATGTAGTTTATCCTACTAACCACTCTTTCTGATGGTCAGGCACGTATTTAGGGGGGGGGGGGGGTCAGAGGGGTCCGGACCCCCCCCCCGAAACGTTATAAAATGCCGTCTAAGAAATGGAATCCACAAATTTGCACCCCCCCCCCCCCGCAAATTTAAGGATTTAAGGTGGCAACTCTAAACTGGACCACCCCGAAAGGTCAACCAAATGACACCCATAATCTGGACCCCCCCCAAAACCAAATCCTGGATACGTGCCTGCTGATGGTTCAAGTATTTGAACTTCCTTTGATGTCGAATGCGTCATTTTCGATTACCTTGAATACTATCGCTTGATGTTAAAACAGCATACGATGCTGCTGAGAATTGTAGCATGGGAGCTCGACGTGACAGGAATACACATGAGACTAACGAATATGCTGTCGCTTCCCGTCAGTTTTGTTATTCTCCAGTTATTTTTTGTAACATAAGGTCATTTAAACAAAAACTCTTTATTTTCCTATCTGCGACGTTCCGACTTATATTAAGTCATCCTCAGGCAACTAAAACAATTGATGGTGAAGGCTATAAACAAATTAACCTAAACAACAGAAATACACAAAACCTAACACTGACTTTTCATTTCTTTTTAATGGGCTCGTTCAGCAAATTTTTTTTATTGCATATTCTAAAAGAGCGTGTTGAATTTAGTAGCTGTGCAAAATTTCAGAATTTTCTGAGCTCGCTTTCATATTCAAATAAATTACCAAAGTGGTGCAAATTTGAAACGCGCGGCACTTGCGAGTATGCGGCTGTGACGTCATTAAATCTTTCCGACCGGCCGGCTCGGCGCCGCGTCTTGGCCACGCATCGTACGGGTGCTCGGTAAATAGTAACGCTGCGGCTAATGAGTAATGCTACTCGCTAGGCAAGCGTTGTGAACTGCATACGCGTCTATTGGATAATTTATTTACTTGTTTCATCGACACGGGATACTTACCAACCTATTCGAATGCGCTGATACGGAGTATAATAATGGAAGGAAGACGGAAGAAGAAAAATTATAAATATTGTATAGTTCCCCACTGTAAAAATACGACAGTGACCACTCCTGATAAAATTTTTATTAGTTTGCCACGAAATATAAAAATCAGGAAGTTGTGGCAGAGAGCTATGCGTAGGAATGAATTTGTAAGCGATAAGTCAACAAAGCATTGCTGTGAGGACCATTTTAATGAAAGTATTTTTATAACTACGTGAATCGTGAATTGTATTATTATAAAGAAACCGCCCGGTTATGAAATCGGAAAGTGTATTGTGGGATTACGTCTGAAATTAAAAAAAAATTTCCAAGCATTTGTCAATGCCATTCTAAAGATATATTGATGTCAGTTGTTCGCAGATTTTGCTGTTACTGGTACCTACACTAAAACGTAAGAGATACAAATAGATTTTTTTAATCCAAATACTGACCTAATCATATAACAATTATAAAAGCATTGTAAAAATCAATTCTTATTGATATATGGAAGATGTGAAAGACAGTTTTCAGTCCTTTGATGTACCCAACATTCATATTATGTATTTTAATTATGTAGAAAAAGTTGTTTTATATATATTATCTAGTTCTTTTGTCTCATTTTTCTGCACTTATTTTGGGTAGAAAATCCTGGGTATTTAGCTTATACAATATCCCTGTTTGAAATGTGTATCTTAATCTTGTATATTTTGTTTTAGTTGGAGGAAGATGTTGAAAATTACATGTACTACAAACTAAATAAAAACATCTACTTCCGGCATATTAGAGGAATCGGCCTTAACAAAATCCGTATCACACATTTTTTTTCTATCAGAAAACCACCCGATCAAATAAAAGATAGCATCAACCAAAGCACTTACTAGTTGAACGTATTACAAACGTATGCTAGGCGCTGTCGCTGTACAGCCGCCAGCCGGTCTGGGCTCGCCAACAGACCTAATGACGTCACAACGATGAATTTTGAGCGCATGAAATATTTTAATCTTTGAAGGCGCGTAACTTTTTCAATTCTCATCCAATTAAGTTGAAATTTTTTTTGTATGTTATATGTAAGTAATACTTCATGAAAATGTGCATAAATATGGTTATTGGAATTTCACTGAACGACCCTATTGAAAATGATGGATGCCACTTGCTAAAACGCTCTTGTTATTCTCATGTAACATCGTCATACCTATTTGGTTTCGTGCTTCGTATGATCGAAATCCAAATAATAATGTCATCTGCTTGTTGGAATTACAATATCACTAGGATACAATCTAACCTTCAGATTTCAACCTTGCCAGCGCATTTCAGGCTAGTGATACTACCAAGAAGCGTTACGCTTCCGAGGAAATTGAAGTTATCAGATAATACATGACTGTTGAATAATTTGCATTCAAGTAGCGGAAATATAAACAAAGCCATCTGAAGGAATCATTCGGCTACTCGCGTAGTCATCCATTTAAATAGTACTACTAACAGCTGTTCTATTATCTTCTATCAGCAGTACTATGCTCGTACATGCAGTTTGAATGTAGATAAGTTCGGCCTTCAAAGCGGTTCTGCGAAACCGGACAACGTTGCCTAATCGATGCAATATCAAATGTAAGTAGTACTACGTGTTTGTATTCCGAGAATACCCACGCAGGACCGATAGATAGGTACATTGAAACGATAGGTCTAGGTATAATAAGCGTTTAGACGTTCGCTAAATTTCCGATCTTCTTCTTCTTCTTTATGTGTCGTCTCATCCTAGAAGGTTGATGGCTGTCATCATGGTGATTCTTGCTTTAGGTGCTGCTGCTCGGAAGAATTCTATTGATATCACTCTCGTAAATTTTTCGGCCATGAATTGCGTCTTCTCCCCGGACTTATTACTTTCCACACCGATTGATGATGGGCATTTTATGATGTCTACATAACGAAAATCCACGTCACTCATTTCCGTCGGTCTGTCTGTCTGTCTGTCTGTCTGTCGCTTTCTTCTAGCCTCGTAATCTCAGCAACCGCTGCATAGGTTGTGATGAAATTTGGGCAGCGATATGCTGTGGAGTCGTAGTAGGTAGTGTTCCTATAATTTTGAAAATCGGTGCATGGGCGGCGGAGTAATTAGCAAAAAACAAAAAAAAAATAAATATTGCTTTTAGGGGTTCCTGATCATTTTCTACTTTTTTTGGGTGGGGGTGAAATTGGGGTGGTTGGGGAGTGGGGGGTTGTAAAATTGAAAAACAGACGCATCGTATACATTTTAACGCGACACATCTAACGATCTACGCATATCATTTGCACTAGTTGCTCTTCTATACCATGAAGGAAGGCATGAGCGTAGTTCAAGTAAGGAACACATTTATATGATCCAACGGATTACTCAGTAACTTATGTGACACCTGGTTGCTACCAAGTTCTAATTTCACCTACGATGGCAGCCTACAATGATCCCTCAAACTATAGGAAGTTTGATTTTTCTAGTTGACCATGTAATTGTTAAAAAATAAAATAATTGATTCTATCATGAAAGTTGCTTCACCTCTGTCCGATGGTGTATATGTTGTACTAAACAGAGAGTAAATCTAAAGCGGCCTACAGACGTTGATGCATGCTGCGATTCCTGAATCGGCTCAAGGTTTCATGAAACTTGCATTAGTTGCATAAGTTCCTAGTCAAATCGTAACGTGTTGCGATGCCTGAATCGACTTGATATTTATGCACGTTTCATGCAACACAAGAATAGTAGAGTGGAGCTAAATAGATATCGTCTTTGCATCGACGCAATACTATACACGTTGAAACCTGCATCAGCGTCACCGACTCAGCGTCATGGCTCACTGACCAATGGTATTCCAGACTCTGCATCGCTGCAAGCTACAACTGATGCCAGACACGTAGTTCAGTACTACACACGCTGCTACTTTCATCATGAAAGGTAGGAGTCAGTGCCTGCATCGCAGCATGCATGAACGTCTGTAGGCCGCTTAAGGCCTACTTCCACAATCATTGGTAACCCCTGGTAGTCATTCAACCGACAAGTGGAAGTTAACCATTAGTTATCGGATTGCTCCGTTTCAGAACGAAAATCAGTAGTTAAGCTTATTTATCTTCAAGTTGGCAGCACGGATAGGTCTCAGAGAGCACTGCCATAATTATGTTCTGTGAATATAATCTAACGCTTTGACAAATAAACCTAACCTTCTTCTTCCTCTTTTAGTCCACTGGACGCGTGTCAATTCAAACAGCTGCCCAAATTGCTGTTAAACCTAACTAATTTTTGACTTGTGCTACAACTATAATAAAATCCATCGACGTCTTAAGCTAAATTCAGATACACACGACATCCGAGGATACGACGGTACGAAACTGTTCCTATTGGTTGAAATATGTTGATTTGACATCATTTTGAATATTTCAACCAATAGGAACAGTTTCGTACCGTCGTGTTGTCGGATGTCGTGTGCATCTGAATTTAGCTATAGACGTCAATTTCAAAATGCATGTTCTTATAACATCCAAAGCAAGCGGTTGGTTAACCACAAAAAACGGTTAGAGATAACCCATACTTTATCCTTAGGTTAGTACAACTACTGGATGACCAGAGTTTTTGACATTATGAAACGCAAGGTGTTCGCTAACCACTAGTTGTTTTTAACCTATAGTTAACTGCCGATTGTGAAATTAAACCTAAAAGACATAAATGACACATACAGAGTGAGTCTAAGGTATGGAACGTCCCAATTATCTCGGAAACGGATTGCACTATTTTCATGAATTTTGTGGCTTTGGAGGCTTTGCAATATGGCCAATCTTGCATTAGGATTTAAAATGTTGCCAGTTATACCGTTACTCCGGTTCTCCCTGTATATTCTTTAAATCTTTGAAAAATGCTGATTATTTTTTATATAATATTTCCTATACCTAAACGTCATAATTTCAGTTATAGTTACTCAACTCAATTTACATTGTATCCGCCCAAGTTAAAATAAGAAATTAACTCCAAACAACATTAAGGCAACTACAGTAGATGCTCAAAATGTTGTTCGCTTACTTCAGTACAACAAGCCATGTGATTCTTGAAAACTTGCAGTACATTTTGCATAATATTTTCTTTTTTCTAAAATTTCTAAAATGTATGTCATAAATTAGTCTACTAACCACTGAGATTTTTGACTCTTGTTTTTATTGTTTCTAATCCACTAAATTGAGAACTTGATATCTTTTGAAGTCTACTACTATGTAATATTTTCTCTTTGCTTATATGTCTGTTCTTACTAAAGTGTATGTCTTACTTTTAAATGTAGGTACCTCTATTAAAACCTATTATATATCTTAGCGAAGGTGGGGTTGAAGAATGTGTGTACAATACTCATTCCTTTAAGGCCTATCTCAATAAATGTGTTTAGAAGAAGAAGAAGAAGAAGCTTCATTTCAAAATAGGATTACCCTAATACAAAATAAAGTAGTGATACCTAAAAAATACAAATTGGTTATTCCAAAATAATAAAACTAACACTAAAAAATAATTCAATTAATGCTGATACTATATATACTACGCCAATATGCCATGCCAATATTAGAAACTTCAATAATAGAGAGAAGTTAACTGTGAGTCTAAATACTACCAGATGGCCCTTATGTACTTTAGTAATTGTTGTTTAAATATTCTAAGCGACGAATTTTGTTTTATTGTATTTGAAAGATCATTGTAGTCATTGAATCCTTTAAAAAAATAAAGAATTCAGGCTACTTTTCTTGTTAGTTTTAGAAATATAAATAGTTTGTTTTCTAGTGTGATGTGCATGTATATCACTATTATAGCTGAAGCATTGCAAATACGTTGGTGCCATACCTAACACTATTTTAAAAACAAATACCATGGTAAGATAATATAGTCTTTGTGATACAGATAACCAATTAAGGGTTGAAAGCATCAGTTGAATAGGTGTATATCGATTCGTCCTTAAGATACCTAATTCTCATCCGACGATTTTGCATCCTTTGTAACTGTGACAGCTGATTTGAGTTAGAAAGGTATAGTACAGAAGAACAATAGTCAAAGTGGGATTGTATATTATTACTATTATTATAATTTTGCAACTTGTCTGAATTTTCAACAGTAAACATAACCGTCTTATTTAGTTATTTTATCTTGGGAGCATGCAAGGTAGATTTAGTTGTAACTCTAAAATTATGACGCTTAGGTCTAGGAAATCTTATACAAAAATAGTCATTATTTTTCAAGGTTTCAAAATGGTAGAAATATACAGGGTGGTCAATTTGCAATAACAAAGTTCATTATATTTCCGGAAAAATGGTAGACATGACAACATTGTAAATATCATCGTAAGATCGACCGTGTTACAAAACCCCTATACTACAAAATTCATTAAAATCGTCCAAACCGTTTTCGAGATTATTGAGGGGTTCCATACTTAGAGACTCACTCTATATAATCATATTAATCCTTTTATACCTAACCAATTCCGCTTGGTGAACAGTTTAAAACTAAAACTTCTGAGGAACAAATCGACTACCAGCACCGTCTAGATTTTCGTAGCTCAGCACAACCAGATATAAGCGGAGCAACTAGGAACGTGTCATAAATCATTCTTAACTCGGGCTGTTCATGAATATTTAAATAGGGTGAATACAAGCGCAATGAGAGTTGTTAAGGGTGGCTTGCCACTGCCACGACTGGCTCGGGATACTAAGAACATGCAGGTGATTTTTTTGCTGTTGCTGTGTGCTAAATGCACTCGACAAACATGCAACACCGGCAATTAATATAATGCATGTATAAATCGTCAGTCGAGATGGCGAGTGAAACGGTGTTGCTGACGGGAAATTCTGCCATTGGAGAAAACTTTTTTTATACATGGAAAAGCCAGACTTTATTGGACGAGCAAGCTGGGGGAACATTTTTTCATCCTTCTTTTCCTCTCAAAATGTGAGGTATTCCAGTCAATATGCCTCAAAATCGATTTAAATTGTAACGAAGCCTGCATTCGTTTTGCAAGTGAAGTGAGCATTCGTTTTACACAAAAACTCAGATAATCTCAGCTCACTTAACTCTACTCAGTTCAATACGTGTTCTTTTTAGGTTCTTTCCAACAGGCCTGAATACCGTACAATGTATCGTCACGGACATGCGCAGACAGTGAAATGCGTTCCAACACGTTTTGTGACCGTTCATCAAACGGTCCATAAAGCGTTCCAACAGATTTCGTTACCGTTCATGGGACGGTTTCTGTACGGTCAAATCGGTACTTGGTCCAGAGTAAAGACTGTGAGAACTGACATGCGCAGTAGAAAGTAAATCGCCCGCTTGGCGCACAGTTTCATTTTGTCACTTCTATGCGCCTTCTGTTTTCTTGCTTCCTTGAGTCTTGCGTGTTGAGATTGAGCGTGATTTGATTTTGCTTCTTTTGCTTTTGCTGTTGCTTGTTGTTTGCCTGGCTCGTTTGTTGGCCGAAACTTCACCAAAGCCAAAAATGGAAATGGAATCAAACACTAATGTTAATAGTATAAATAGTAAATTATATGATAAATTAGGTCATTTTTATGGAAAACATAACCCAGGTTCTTTGTTTACAGCGGTACAGGAATACCTGGTTGTGAGTGGTAACCATTACTCATGGCTAAAATTACCCACATAATCCTCATTTTTCGGTTGTGGTTGATAGACTAACACCACACTAGCACCAAGCCATCGTCAGAAAACTCAGGCCCCGATCAATTTTAATAAAGCTCTTGGCGTCTTGGCTTTTGACGGTGGCTTTTGAAATGAAATCCAGGTTAGTTTTTTTTTGGTAGCTGTCAGAACTGACACGAGTTCAGTGAAATAAGAGAAAGAACAGTTCCAAAAGATTTTCCTGTATGTACGGTCACGAAACCATCCAAAATCAACGCATGCGCACCAAAACGATCCGAACAGTTTCGTGACGGTTCAATGGACGGTACAAAACATGCTGTTGGAAAGAACCTTCCATCCACTCAATTCAAATTATAATAAAGAAAACGTCGAAAACTGTTAATTTTAGGTTATAACCTGATCAACTGTGCTCCAGTGATGTAACGGATATTCAGTTTTATATTTATTAAAGTAAAAGATTTAATTTCGTTTTTGTGCGCTTAAAGTGTATTTTGTATTGGAAGGAGCCGTTATGACATCACTTAGGCTTAGGGTTTCCTTTTAACTTAGCCATGGAAGACCAGCGTTTCTTCATAAGAGATTCTCGCATTGGTAAGACAGCTGGTCAATCGAAGAGCAAGTATTCAACGATCACATCTTCCTGTTCACATATCTTGTATAGGGTTGTGTTACTTAACGTCATGTTAGAGACATCACCGGTCGCAGTTGGGAGGTTTGTATGAGCGTGGACGGATGTTGTTCAGCCACCTCCTCACTAGGGTATGCAATAAGCAACTTAGCAGTTGATCAGCCAAAAGTGGCTTCCCTCGCTCTTTCAACAGTCTTGTCATAGTCCTAGAGGGCAGTTGTAGCACCCGTGTGTATTGATAAAGGCTACACAGGTGACCGAACCATCAAAACAAGTTTGTCTTTCAGGATAATGTAGTTTTATTCATGTTTCACCAAATGTAGTTTTCTGCTTCCTAGCTACCGTCCAGTAAGGAACAGTTTTCCTACTTACACGGCTTCTTTGTGTATTTGGCCTTTAGAATCCATAATCAATTTTCTTACCCAGGGTACGTGGTTATTCTGCTAACTGCCCTTCCATTGGGTGGGCAACCCTTGCCTTTCATGGTCCCGAGCTTCAATGCGATTTCTATAAATATTACTTCCCCTCTCCATGAGTAGATATACTGATAGAACTCCTAACTATTACTAGTAGGAGTGCTTTTTTAGAAAATGTTCGACAGGATGGTCTGCCACCATGAATTGCCTATAATTGGGTCTCCTCAGCACCCCACCATATTACTTCCCCTCTCCATGCGTAGATATTTGTATTGGTAGAACTTCTAGCTAGTACTAGATGGAGTGCGTTTTTAGGAAATCTTCCACAGGATGGTCTGCCACCGTGAGTTGCATATACTTCTCCTCAGTAGTTTTGTAGTTTTTCAAAGATAGAAAACGTATGAATTCTAACTCGTATCAAAATATTCTCCTTAAGCAACACTACAGAGAAATGGGCTGCTCCCATATCGGCCTGATTCCAGACTTTATCCAGGCTTATCAATGCTGCTAGTGGTTTTTGCCCTCGAAGTAGTTGTTTGCGTTGGCTTACTGCGTTCGTATCAGTCTGATACCCAGGGTCACCTGATAAGACCAGTAAGATCGAAACAGCGCAGTCGTGAACTAGGGACATCTTGCCTGATGCGATTCAGGAGATGTTCCAAACAAGGATTCTGATATTCTTGAACTCACTTTGGGTAAGGTGTAAATCATTTTGTTTGAATTTTTTCTTCCCAAGCTATTGTGGTGATCCGGAACGCGCTCCTGGCCGCCAGGCGTTAGAACGTGCCTTTAGTGGTCACGTAACTGAAGATGGACATTGACGGCATCGACGGATGATTTATAAAAAATTGTAAGGTCTGAGTATGAGTGTAATTAGTCGATGAAGTTCAGATAAGTAATATTGTTCAGATATTTTGTTATTTGTCAGATCATGAGTGACTTTTCATAGAGCAACCAATTCCGTAACAGTTCCGCGTTCACAGGAAAAGACACTGTTCTGTGATGCTTTTGGGTTTTGTCACTTGAATAAAGTAGTGAGTCGTGGTAATGGTTGCCATGGTTTGTTTATTGAGTACGAGAGGGGATTGTTTTTGAAAACGCAATAAGCTGGAGACCAAAATTTCAACAAAGGGGTTTTTGAATCTTTTTCACGAATATTTGCAGGTATGTTGTCTTTTGAGTTTGTATTATTAACTAATGTGGTCTGGCTGCAATATTTAAAGTGTTTCACAAGGTATGCTACAACATCCTGCTTTTGAGACGATACTATATGGCGTTGGGTCTCTAATTTCCGTCTACTCTAGATTTTAGGTCCTGGAGCTTGCAGCTTGGTGCTATTTAGGTGTATTTGTTTAAATCCTTACTGATTTCTCTTTATTTATATATGATATTTATTTACGCAAGGTTAATAGCCTGGTAATAACCCAGGTTCGACCTATTCCAATTATCTCCTTTATTTACTCTATACAGTTGGTTATATTTATTCATTTATATATACTAATATTTTACATTTTTCCACGTTCTATCCATATTTATCTCCCTGGCGTTGAACAGAGACCTAGCCCACCATGTATTATTATTATTATTTATCATTTAGACTGTGAATGTTTATAACCATTTCTTTATTATACAATATCAATAACAAGAGCCACTTTACCACTGTTATTAAGACATTTTGAATCGTATATTTTAACTTATCCCTCTATAGAAGGGATCAAATGATCCAGAAAGCTCGGAAATAGAGTTTTAAGAGTACACTTCGCTGTTTATTTGCCGCTACCCAGCCATCTAGCTTGAGTTTTGTTTCCTAACAAATCGGCAACGATTACCCGCTTCCTAAAATAATTTTAAATTATCAATATAAATACTTCACCAGTAAAATATATGAAATACAAAGCACTCATGAATTGATAAATACAAGAATCAAGTAATAAAGCCATACCATAAACACTCAGCACTCGTGATTAATAAATACAAAACAAATGTTAAGAAACAACTAATAAAAAAACACTATCATATTATTCCTGTGTTTTGATTTCATTCTCTCTGAGTTGGTATACATGCATGCTAAAAGAATCTTGTTACCACGGGCACACATACAACACAGGGTTCTAAATTCCACCACTAGACATCTTGATCACTTTGGCTATTTCTAAATTTGGTATCGGTTTTGACAGTGACCTGTTGCTCACTACACTATATAAATTTAGACTGAAATCTAGCGGCGCATTTAGGAAATATTTCTAAGTTTTAGCCGCAAAGATGGACTGGAAGCTGAAGTACTGTCAGCGTGTTGAACTGCCATCGCAGACCAATAATTCTAAAAGCATATTAAACGGCACAACAGAGAATTAAAACGCAGTCTGTCATGAAATAATCAAACGCTCATGCTATACATACCAACCGGAAAAGGTAAATGATTGGAATCAAGTTAACCAAGTGAAAACTTGTTGAAGTAATGGATCAGATTGAAAAAATAATCGAAATAAGGGGTGTGCACCTTGTTAAATACCTTAATTCCACACCGTCAGTCGGTAACCTGATTGTAATAATGGTGTAGTTTGGTTGAAACCGGCACAGGAATACTGAGCGTAATGCACATGAATTAAACGAGGGGAATGTCCATGTATGATTTTTTCTGCTAATTTAAAATCAGTTCCCATGACTCGATGAAGGCACAGTGACGGCGCCGACAGACCTCTGCTACCTTAAGGGCAAAAACGTGGAGATTATTAAACAGTATCACCGAAAATCAGGGAGACGCGCGGCGAGGTGAAAGGCGAGGTGCATTATTGAGATGAACTACTCGACTATGTTTTTATCCTTAGAATTTCATACACGTAATGTCGCTTCACATTTGATAGAACTCATTTTCCTATGAACATTGATACAAGAACATCATCGTCATAGTCACAATAATGTCTTAACAGACATATTGTGAACTCGTAAAATGCGTTGAGTCGGAGCTAGAGTATTGCCGACACGAATATTATCAATAGTCTTGAGAACTGTAGCTCGCCATCATTCGCGAATTATTGTTAGTTTAGTGGCGCTCTTGATACTCATATCCAGCAACTGTTTCGTCGTATCCGCCCAGCGTGTAGGGAAACTGCCACGGCTCCGCCCACTCGGGGCATGACCCTGAACTACAAGTTTCTCCATATTATCGCTTCTGTGTATTATGTGCGAAGAATGTAAGCATTCTCGTCGCAATGGAGGATAGTCTCTTTGGATTACCGAGCTCATCCAGTATGGAAACGTTCGTTCGATGGGCGGTATAAGGAACTCTCAGCATTCTCCTCCACGTCCACACTTCAAAAGCATCTATGCGAGTTCGATCCTTTTTAACAGTCCAAGTTTCCGAGGCATACAAAAACACAGGAACATGAAGGCTTAAAATGCATAACTTTTATGATACAGAGTGTCAAGGTTTTACTTTTATTTTCATTTTTTCTCAATTATTCTGGAAAAAAATGGCACAACGGTCTAGAATTACATATCGGGATTTTTAAGGCGAGAAATCCAAATTCATCTCCCACATTGGACTAATTTGAATTATAAAAACCTTTCTCCGATTTTCTGCATCAATGTAAGTATCAGAAAAATCGTTTCCTCAATATGGTTTATGTAAAAAAGGTATACTTTGTTTGAGTACCTAGATATTACCGTTTTCGAGATAACGTTCATTGAAATTTCCAATATGACTGAATTATCGATATTTCCGCACAAGTGAATATTAGTCTCATACTCTTACAATGACTGGATGGCATACGGTCGACATAACAACACTGGCATTTGTTCAGAATGGCATTAGTTCTCGAGAGATCGTCACTGCGAGTAGTTGATGAGACAACGCGTCCAAGTTTACTCTTTTACTCTTTTATACCATGCAGAGCCAGGATTTTCTTATTCTCCTCGCAAATCTATCTGTATACAATTATATAGTAGCAAATAGTAGTATAGTCTGAAAATTAGCTTTATTAAGTCAAAAAAAATTAACTCATTTTTCACCAGAAATATGACTACGTCTATAAACACAGTAATTGTGTAAGCTACGTGGCTAGTTCTACAATTTTTAAATGCCTATCTAGTTATCATCCTCATACAGCAATGTACACATATTACGAACGTACTAAACCATCATTTTACAACAATATGATGCTGACAATGTGGATCGTCTCTGAGGCGACACGTCCGAGTATACGTATCATTTACGGTACGTCCGAGGTTAAGGGTTTAAACTTCAGCAGCACTTACTTCAAGATTAGATATTTTTGAAACATTTTTTTGATCTAATATTAATTCCTTCGAGACTACCGATAATTCTTTCGATCACGTTCTACAACTAATTGGGGTGCTTTGGAAATTTCTATAGAGGTTATCTCGAAAACGGTTACCACTAGCGACTTAAATAAAGTGTACCCTTTTCACGTAAAAAATATTGCTTAAACAATTTTTGTTAATATCCACATTGATACACCAACCCGCAAATTTTTTTGTTAATTTAAAAGAGTTCGATTATAGCAAAACCGTGGCTAGGTTTGAACTTATCACCTTAAAAAACGTAATTTTAGATCGTTATGCTTTTTTATTGTGAAATGTTTTTCTTCTGGTGCCATCTCCATTTAATAAAGGTTGGCGATAATTTCGGTATACTTGTTTCGGTTCTAAGTGGTACGAACTAAGGATGATGTGTTCATACCAGTCCAATCGCGTATGTTTTTTAACCATGAATGTTGCCTGCGACCAGGACAACTTTTACCTTCGATTTTTCCTTCTATCATTAGTTTTAGTCTTTCTTTGTTTTATTGTAGTAAGTGACTCCTTTTCTCTTCTCATACGTCTAAGCACTTCATCATTAGATATGTGTTGAGTCCATGATATTTTTAATAACCTACGGAAGGTCCACATTTCAAAAGCTTCGAGTCAATATTTATGGTATCCACTTTTAATGTCCATGTGTCTGCTCCATACAAGAGAACCAAGTGCACGTATGCCTTTACAAAACGGTATCTTAGGCTTAAGTTGAAGGTTGCGTTACATAGTAGGTCTTTCATCTTTAGGAACGTGGCTCTAGCTTGTTCTATGCGTGATCTTATTTGAACGTCAGGGTCTACGTTTGTCGTTATGCAGCTGCCAAGATATTTAAGTTTCTCAGCTTTCTCTATTGCGGTGACAGAGATGTTTATTGTAAAATAATTGAGAAAAAACTAAAATAAAAGTAAAACTTTGACACCCTGTATCTTGAAAATTAAGCACTTCAAGGCTTCATGTACTTATCCCAATGTTCATAAAAATGTGAGGTCTATCACCTGTCCCGTGTGGGGGCGGGTTAGAATATCTCCCATCGTATATCCTGCGTGTCGTAAAAGGCGACTAAAAGGAACCGAACTACTGTCGGTATAAGCAGTAACCTCTTCTCAACGAACAGCTTTGGGTGGACGAGTTGACAAGAGTCAGGACACCTTCTTGTCCTTGGGGTGAGAAATTGTCCCTAAAGGCGGATGAACCGGTAGATATACATCTGGTCAATGGCATGAAGATGCAGAAAGCAAATGGGAAACTACTGCATTAAAGATCTTTAAGATATCCCAAGAGAAACCCGTAAAATGAGTAATGCACTTTACGAGTCCACAACATGTCTGCTAAGACATTGTGACTATGATGATGATCACCTGTCAAGCGTTGTCGGCCGAATATCCGGACACCCTGATATGATACATAAAGTCACACTAGAATTCACCAAGGAATTCAAATATGTAATAATATATAGGGTGTTCTAGTCAAATAACGTAAGTTTGTTATGAATCACCCTATATAATCGTCAAAATTTAAGAAAAAATATTTTAAGGTTATAGCCCTCAAGACCCCTTACTGTGAATAGATGTTCATCTCAAGCATTACCTACGCAGTCCAAGACAGTATCATCAGCATATGATACTACTATTCGTCATTGTTAGTCAGAGCGGTCCGGAGGACCTTTGCTCTTAGTTGCAGTCGTGTCAGTCGATCGGTCTGTCAGGTCTGGTTACCCAGACACCAGACAAAGTCATGGAGAAGTAAGGGAAGAAAAAGAGGGGAAGGAAGGAGAAGAGCAAAGAGGAGGAAGTGTGTCGGTTGGAGGGTATAGCTTATTGACGTAGTCGATTTGAGTTCGGTAATTTTTGGGTTTAACCAAAAGGGCTAATTTTAAGGTTCGGTATCTAAAAGGGTAAAAATTTAGTTATTTCCAAAATTGCACGATTTGATTTTGATCATAGTGCGAGCCGCGGCCTTGTGTGCTTGCGAACTTGCTCGGCTGTGTAGTCCACTGACTCGCGCAACAGAGGGTTGCTGTGCGATTCCGCTTGACTGTAACGTCGTTGCGCTTGTTGTTTAATGTAATCCCTCAAGTAAGGGATGTCAAGGTCCCTGTGAAGGGTTTCGTTAGAAACATACCATGGGGCGTTAGTTATTGTACGCAATGTCCTGCTCTGCAGAACCTGCAGGTTTCGCATGTGCATCTTGGCAAGGAGACACCAAGCCGCAGATGCGTAGGTAATTGCTGGTCTAATAATCATCTTGTAAAGTCGAATTTTATTTACCAAACTCAATTTTGAAGTTCTACATAACATGGGGTAGAGTTGACGAAACGTAATTTCGAATTTTGTTTTTAACGCTGTGTGTTTCTGCCAAGTCATGCCCTTGTCGAGGGTAATTCCTAGGTACTTGGCAGAATTTTCCCATGGAATCCTAGCACCGTTCACAGAGACCTCTAACGGGGCACCACGACGTTTTTTGGTACAATATATAGCCTGCGTTTTCGAATGATTAATTTTGATGAGCCACCAATCCGCCCACTCTAACACTTCATCCACCGCGAATTGCAACTCATCGCGAACTAGATTTCCAGTCCGCGACTGAGCTACAATTGCAGTGTCGTCAGCGTAGAGATAGACTTCACAGTTGCGGGGGCAAGGGACATCGTGTGTAAAAAGTAAATAAAGGATTGGCCCAAGGACCGAACCCTGAGGAATCAGCATATGATGTAATAGTACAATTCTCATAGTTGAGAAGCTCATCAACAGAAAATAAGACCAAGGTAGGCCCAGACCCTTGAGTTACAACCATTCTTTCTGTCTTCACTTCCATTTTTTCCTTACCAATGACAACTTGCTGATATCTGTCTGATCTGTCGTAGTTATCAAATATATCAAGAATGTCACCTCGAATATCTATTGTTTCTAATTTTTATGAAAGTTTATAAAGGTTATTTGAAGATCAGCAACTATTGCAGTGTTCTTTATGTTATTGTTAAAGTTGTCTAAAATTTGCGAAGTAAGTAGGTACTTGAAGCTATTACCCAGCATCAAGCCGTTTCTGAAATCTGAAATGATTTTTAGAGAACCTACAGCTACAGAGAATCTTTATCGATTCGGAAATACCAGTTGAAATGGGACGATAATTTGTCATTTCTTCTTTTTTCCTAATTTAAGTATTCGAATGACATAACTTTTTTAATCGACGAAGGACCTATTGTAGTTGTTAACATCAAGATCTCCTCCCCTGTGCCGCTACTGGACTTCTGTTCGGCAGAAGGCTGAAAAATAAATCAATCCTCTGAAACTGCTTAAGGAATTTTACCTTGTTGTGGTTTATATGGGTACATCGCCGAATGGGACCTTGTGGGAAACATTTAAATGAGTATAATTTTTACCGTTTCGTGGTATAGCTAGGAAACCGTGTGCGTTTTTTACCTAAAATGGAATTTTTATGACAATGGTTCGTAACTCTGGTATGATGATTGTTGTGTGTCTCATTGCCGCAATCTCTTCCGACATACGACGTTTTTAGAGGTGCAAGGACAAGGAAAAAATCTGCGCATTGCTCTGTGTTCAGTGACATCATCAATTATTACGCATTTGTCTCACGATCTAAATACCACACACGACGATTACATGGAGACTACTTCCTGAGTGTTCATAGAAAATTCCTCATCACAGCTAACGTAGTAGCGGTACATCATTTAAACGTATCTAGAAATGTAAGTTTTAAAAGCCACAAAATTAGTATGATAATAAATATCGTTTAAAACAACTAAAAAACACGCCTTTAAAGAAAATGGAACTAAAAATTTAAAATCAATAAAAAATAAGCTAAGTATAACTGTAAAAAGAGCGTCAAGCGCTCGATACTATGGCACAAAGCGCCCACTTTTTTCACAATCATACTGGTATTTTTCGTTTATTACTATTTTAAGCTTATTTTAAAAATTATATTTAACTTTTTAGTCCGATTTGCTTCAAAAGCGTGATTTGTAGTTTATTTGAACTATTTTTTTTTTAATTTTTCGATTGACTTTATCACCTGTTTCTAGCTTTTTTAACCTATATTTATTAATACTTTGTGTAATGAAGACGCCAACGCGGCGGAGCGTGTCGACACCGCCCGAACAGCCCAAGAACAAACAGTTCATCGGATCGTGGCCTCCCCCCCCATTAAAATTGCCGCTTCCTTTCCTTTCCTTCACAGGTCAATGGACAGCCTATTACCAATACTACAAACTTTTCAGTTTTACAGCGCCCCACCGCCCAACCACCCCAATTTCACCCCCACCCAGAAAAAGGTAGGAAATGATCAGGAACCTATGAAACATCTAAAAACGAGGTTTGGGTTGTTTTCATACAATAAATACTCGTATGCCTACAGTAATAGGCTAGGCAATGTTCGGATGGACCTAAAAAGTTGATTTATGTCGCTAGGTCTTCCTTCACAGGTTAGTGGACAGCCTGTTATCAATACAGGAAAATTTTTCAGTTTTCAACCCCCCACTCCTCAATTTTATTTATTATTTCTGCGCCGCCACTGGCACGATTTATAGAAACCATACGAGTTTTCCATCCTCGCTACGGTAGTAATACTGTGTCAAAATTTCATTAAAATCAATTCAACAGTTTCCTCGTAACACAATATAGAAGGATCTAAAACAATACTCTCGTATGTTTACACCACAAGTCCTTTGGTTTCTGTAATAGACAAGGCAATGTTCGGATGGACCTAAAAAAGTTATTTATGTTGCTAGGTCTTCCTTCGTGGGTCAGTGGACAGTCTATTATTATAAAAGCAATAAATTTTTCAATTTTACAACCCCCCCAACCCCAACCACCCCCATTTCACCCCCACCCGAAAAAAAAGTAGAAAATGATCAGGAACCCCTAAAACGACTAAAAACGAAGTTTAAGCAATATTCATTCTTTTTGTTTTTTGCTAATTACTCCGCCGCCCATGCACCGATTTTCAAAATTGTAGGAACTTTACCTACTACGACCCCACAGCATATCGCGCCCAAATTTCATCACAATCTATGCAGCGGTTGCTGAGATTACGAGGCTAGAAAAAAGCGACAGACAGACAGACAGACAGACGGACAGACAAACATATCGACAGACGGACAGACAGACAGACAGACCGACGGAAATTAGTGACATAGATTTTCGTTATGTAGACATCATAAAACGCCCAAAAAGCGTATTATCTCAAAATCGAAAATTTTCGCGATCACAAAACTCCCCTTACCTATCGGTGTGGGAAGTAAAAATAATGTTTTTGAACACATAGTAAATAATAACAACGGGATCTTGCCAACACACACATGCCTGTTAGAGCATGGCTGTTGCTTTTTCTAACATATTTGGTTATGTGCTATATTATCGAACTACCATACCGTACTAGACTTCAATATCCTTGCGCTGCGCGCTTACTTTATATCTCATCCGCCAACAACAAGGTCCTGCTCTCTATTCTGGAACAGAGTGCTGAGTGTGCTACTTATGCATTCCGTATATATTACAGTTAGCGTTATCCTTTGAATTGCTTTTTATTAATATCCGTACCAGAATATATACCGAAACGGGAGAGAGGCCATATCTGGCGCTACAAAGGCTGTATATGGCGAACACGCTACAAATAACGCTGTAAACTAAGTGCAGAAGCCTTATTGGATCATGTGCTCTGAAGAGATTGGCTCTTTGTGTGTGTAATATATATAGTATGGAAAGTAGATCGGGTAAGGATGCTATAAGCAGTACTTCTCAAGGCGGATTACGGGTGGATGTAATTGGATATAATAGTTTATTAATTGGTAGTTATATCGGCATGCTTATAATACAGCATACTAAGCAATCAGCAGCATATCTCTTGCTATACATAACAGGTTGACTGCCGAGGCGGTCGTGGACGAGCGCTGACTATTTTTCCTGATTTGCAGCGGCGGTCGTATACGACCCCTGTCACACGTTGTTAGATTTGTATTCTCTGTGTGCCAGCGGTCGAACGAGAGAGCGGTATAAGAACGGTGTTCGACCGCTGTGGCATACAGACCTAGGGTGCTGATGCAAATTTCTGAATACCTTTTTGATTTATCCAAAATACTGTGTCCAGATTTGTGTTGTTTTTTTTTATTGTGGTAACCCAATACATACTTCAAAATACAAAGGGTATAGGGTGAACGCAAAATGAAGTTTACTTGTCAAATGAAACTAATGTGCTTTTACTTCCCACACCGATTTTGAGATAACACGCTTTTTGGGCGTTTTATGATGTCTACATAACGAAAATTCACGTGACTCATTTCCGTCGGTCTGTCTGTCGGTCTGTCTGTCTGTCTGTGCGTCTTTCTGTTGGCGTTTTTCTAACATCGTAATCTCAGTAACCGCTGCATGGATTGTGATGAAATTTGGGCAGCGGTATGCTGTGGGGTGGTAGTAGGTAATGTTCCTATAATTTTGAAAATCGGTGCATAGGAGGCGGAGTAATTAGCAAAAAACAGAAAAAATTAAATATTGCTGAAACTTCGTTTTTAGGCGTTTTATAGGTCCCTGATCATTTTCTACTTTTTTTTGGGTGGGGGTGAAATTGAGGTGGTTGGGGGTGGGAGGGTTGTAAAATTGAAAAATTTGTTGCTTTCATAATAGACTGTCCACTGACCTGTGAAGGAAGACCTGGCGACATAAATAACTTTTTTAGGCCCGTCCGAACATTGCCTTGCCTATTACAGAAAGCAAAGGATTTTTTCTGATATAAACTGTTGAATTGATGTTAATGAAATTTTGACACAGTATTACTACCATGGCGAAGATGGAAAACGCTTATGGTTTTGATAAATCGTGCCAGTGGCGGCGCAGAAATAATAAAAAAACTAAAAATATAAAAACAGCTCAAACTTCGTTTTTAAGCGTTTTAGAGGTTCCTGATCATTTTCTGCGATTTTTTGGGTGGGGGGTGAAATTGGGGTGGTTGGAGGGTTGGGGGTTGAAAAATTAAAAAATTTCTTGTACTCATAATAGGCTGTCGACTAACCTGTGAAGGAAGATCTAGCGACACAAATCACCTTTTTAGGTCCATCCGAACACTGCCTAGCCTATTACGGAAACTAAGGGACTTAGAATTTTCTGTATACATACGAGAATTTATTGGTTCAAATCGTTTTATATTTTGTAACGTGTAAATTGATTCTAATGAAGTTTTGGCACAGTATATTGTTACCGTGGTGAGAATGGAAAACGTTTATGCTTGTTAAAAATCGTGTCAGTGGCAGCGTAGCAATAATCAAAGAACGAAAAGTATTAAAACAACTCAAATTTGGTTTTTAGATGTTTTAGGGGTTCCTGATCATTCCCTACAAGTTTTTTGGGTGGGGGTGAAATTGAGGTGGTTGGGGGGCGGGGGTTGTAAGACTGAGAAGTTTGTAGTATCGATAATAAGCTGTCCATTGACCTGTGAAGGAAAGACCTAGCGGCATATGACAATTTTAGGGGGGGGGGGGGGGGGGCTGGCGATTATTTGGTTACAAGGATCTTAGACTAAAGCTTCATGCTATAGGAAAATAATAAACTGGTATCAGCGTAGCGTGTGGGAAGTACTGAGTCAATCAACTTGACTTCATTTTTTTTTTACTTGGCACGAGCAATACTGAAACGGTTCAGACAAAAATGTGGCTGATTCTCGCAGGATCCACAGTATGTTACGACCTTCTTCACGCGGTTTTTTGTTATCTCTTCTAGTAATTTTCTAGTGTAACACCCTTTGCAGTACTTCCTCACTTTGTCAAATTGGCCCTCCTTCTGGAGCAATGTGTGCATCTTGGTTGATCCTTTGGTGGCTTTTTCTATACGTACATCATTTCTATCTGCTTCAGTTACTTTTTGTAGGATAAGGTCATTCATACAAAAACTCCTTATTTTTCGATTTGCGACGTTTCGACTTATATTAAGTCATCTTCAGGCAACAGAAAATCGAAGGTTTTATAGTTACTAGGAAAAAAATCATAAGAATTTGACTAGATAAACAACTGGATTAATAAACACTGCCAACGGTATTAAAATATAACGCCACAAGACACGTACAGTAAAAACGAATTATAACAAAAATAAAAAATACATTTCTATCTGCATCGCTATGATTATTGAGAAGGGACCTTATAACGTCTTCCCGAAATTCTGGGATTTTCATTTGTTTGTTCGCTAACTGATTGTACACGATACGAGCATTCACAAGAGCTGTACCCAGAAGGAACTCTATGGCAAGTTTCCTATACCATTTCAGAGACTTTCGTAGAGGTGATTGGTGACTTGCCACCTGATCTGACTGGTCAATTGATGATTTTGCGTCATTATATTCCATCACAGCTACTGGATTTTCCACTATACCAGTACGTCGCTGAACATCTACAGTTTTGGTTGTGTGCTTGGTGGGTAAAAGAAGAATATCCCTTTTATCCTTCCACTTGAGCACACATACACCTCTGTCATTTTCTTGTCCAAAAACTTCTACTTCTACCTTTTTTAGTTTTTTTTTGGATGAATTCGTTTGGATTTCCACGACGATTAGCCCTCAGGGTTCCAACGAAATGTGTTTTATGGTCAAGAAGTATATTCGCTGGCTCGAGACTGGTATAGTAATTATCAGCAACTATAGAGTTTCCAGCAACTATAGAGTTACCAGCAACTATAGAATTATCAGCAAATATAGTTCTACCTGTATCAAGTATATCTTTTGAAAACTTAAGCACAACATTTGTTGGCACAGTCGCATCCCCCTCTTGTCTTTCTTTGCCTCCATAAATTCGGACATTTCATGTATAATCATTATTCAAACTCGCAAGAAACGACCGCTGATACGACCGCCGTGGGAAGAGTGGCATATACAGGGTGAGTTTTTAGTACCGGCTTGGTCGATAACTCCACTATTGTAGGAGATAGCGAAAAAAGTTGTACATAAAAGTTGTAGCCACAGATATGCTCCTTGCTCAGATAATATTTGTAGTTATACGGGGTGATCCATAACTACCTGGTGATGCAAACATGAATTTTTTTTAATGAGATACCCTATACATTATGCCATATTCAAACTCTACTAATGGTTTCCGTTCTTCCGATGTAGGGTATTGTTAGATTATACAGGGTATTTCAAAAGTTATGGCCATTTTTATCTCCAAATCAAAAATCATTTTTTTTACACAGATGGATAAAAAATATCATCTAGTTTTAAATTCGGCTATAAAAAAAGCTAACGATGCATATTCGTATACAGGGTGATGTAGAATGCAAAATCTAGATTTTCTTTTTTTTTCAAATGTAACCCCCAAAATTTTATTGCACCAAAGAATTGCTTTTAATATGCTTTTTCATCTTTGTATAAAACTTGTTGTACATACGTCCATCAGTTTCCGAGATATTTCGATTTTTCGGTAAATTTAAAATATAGCTTCTATTTCTGTACTGAAACTTATTTATTCTGAGAGCGTACTATCGAATTTGTTTTGTCATGATAGTATTTGATGAAGTCAAAACTCTGAATCATCGAGATAATAAAGTCAAGAATGCTGACGAAACAATTTTGTAGGCGTAATGCATAATTATCACGCAGATTTATCGGGTATGCTTTTAAGAATTGACCGTTTTCATAACCTACTCAATAATTCCGTACCGTATGAAAAACGAGCCTTAAGAACTAATTTTTTCATTGAGGGTATTCAGGAGAATCTTTGAGAAATTGCCTACTTGCCTCTAGAATATATCAACTATGAACAGCAATAACCAGAACGGAGGCACTCTAAAACTAATGCGTTGGAAGGATTAAAGAATCGTTTTATTTGGACCGTGTCGTTTAATCTTTCATAGCCTACCTGATAGGTCTGCTTGGTAATTATGCATGACGTCTGTAAAATTGTTTCCTCAGCACATCTGACCTATATTATCTCGTTAATCCAGTGTTTTGACTTGATCAAGTGCTATTATGGCCTTATATTTTAGTTGTTTGTTCAGCAAAAATAGAATTTAATAATATTTTCTCAAAATAAATAAATTTTAGTAAACAAATGGAAGCTATATTTAAAATTTTTAGAAAAATCGAAATATCTCAGAAACTAATGAACACAGTCATAACAAGTGCTACACAAATATGAAATAGCATATTAAAGGCAATTTTGTGGTATATAAAATATTGGGGGTTACGTTTAAAAAAAGAGAGAAAAATCTAGATTTTGCATTCTACATCACCCTGTATACGAATATGCGTCACGGGCTTTTTTTATAGCCGATTTTAAAACTAGATGATATTTTTTATCCATCCGTGTAAAAAAAATATTTTTGATTCATTAATTTCTGATATACAGTACGTTCATTTGACAGCGAATTATATACAGGTCACACTAGAATTGGCCAAGGAATCCAAATATGCAATAATATATAGGGGGTTCCATTCAAAAAAATGTAAGTTTGATATGAATCACCCTGTATAAACGTCAAAATTTAAGTGAAAATATTTTTACGCTATAGCCCTCAAGGGTCCTAACCATGATCAAGTGACAGATTTTTGAAATATTTTTTACTAAGCCCACAATCCTCCGTCCACGCACTATTGGCCCACCCTGTATAGAAATGGTCATAACTTTGGAAATACCCTGTCTAATGTAACAATGCCTGATATTGGAAGAACGGAAATCAGTAGAATTTGAGTATAGAATAATATATAGGGTGTCTCATTTAAAAAAATGCATGTTTGCATCACCACGCAGTTCTGGATCAGCCTGTAAAAATCAAAATATTTTCTTAGCAAGGAGCATATCCGTGGCTACAACTTTTGTATACAATTTTTTTTGCCATCTTCTATAGTAGTGGTGTTATCGACCGAGCCGGTACTAAAAACTCACCCTGTATATGCCGTTCATGCCCGAGCGGGCGTATACGACCGCTGAACTGTTTTTGCAAATATGCTGTTGTATTTTGAAAAAAGGATAAAACAAGTTAGTGGCGCATATACAGGGTGTCCAGTTAGTGTGCAATTCTTCGATATCTCGCAAGGTATACCTGATAGAAGAAAATGTCAAATACAAGAGTTATTTGCTTACTTAAGACGCATATTCTAAAAATATTCTAAAATATACAGGGTATTGCGGGAAAGTAGAATAGTGATCAACTTGATTTTTTTATATGGAACTATAACTTTTTCTTGAATTGTTCTAGTTTCCATCATTGATCTCTATTCAACCCTAAAATATTTTTGGGATCGGTTGCGACGTTGCCAAGTTATAATTTATTTTCTATTAATTTCCGGATTTGCAAGGTCGCAAGTAGTACGTCCAAATTGATGTAATCCTTTAACTTTTGTCAATGATATTATAAAGCGGGTTACCTGAATATTAAGTGGATATTATCTTGGATGTTACCAGCAATTTGTATGTACAGGGTGTTTTTGGCAGAATTTTAAATTACTGCAATTTCAAGGTCATTTTACTTTGTTTTTTTGCGTTTGCGGCGTTGCCAAGTTATAAATTATTTTTCCAAATTTTCAAACAAATATCCCAGATTTTAATTTATTTTAAATAGAATTCTCTACTTATTTTTATTGCAATAAATTGCACATGTCGAACTTAGTAAGATCTCAAAATTTCAAAATTTTGTTTCTATTAATTACTGAGATACGGCAACACCGCTTATTCAGTAAACGGTACCAAAACGCTTAAATATTTCCAAAACAGCCACAGCTGGAGGGGTGCAGTTCAATACTTGGGGGTTTTTGAACATACAGAATTCAAAAACGCTAACAGCAGTGTTGTCAGATTTACCATTTTTACGTCATAATTTTGAATGGAATGCCCTATTTATGAAGTCTAACGTAAATGTGGTAAATCTGACAACACTGCTGTTAGCGTTTTTGAATTCTGTATGTTCAAAAACCCTCAAGTATTGAATTGCACCTCTCTAGCTGCGGCAGTTTTGGAAATATTTAAGCGTTCCGGTACCGTTTACTGAAAAAGCGGTGTTGCGGTATCTCAGTAATTAATAGAAACAAAATTTTGAAATTGTGAGATCTTACTAAATTCGACATGCGCAATTCATTGCAATAAAAATAAGTAGCGGATTATATTTAAAATAAATTAAAATCGGTGATATTTGTTTAAACATTTGGAAAAAAAAATTATAACTCGGCAACGTCGCAAACGCGAAAAAAAATATTACAAGGCGGGATAGGGTATTAGCAAATATTTCGATTTAAAATCAAAAATACAGGGTGTTACATCTAAAAAAACAAAGTGAAATGACCTTCAGGTTGCTGCAATTTAAAATTCTGCCAAAAACACCCTGTAGATACAAATTGCTGGTAACATCCAAACTAATATCCTCTTGATATTCAAGTAACTCGCTGTATAATATTATTAAGAAAAGTTAAAGGAATATATCAATTTGGACATATTACTTGCGACCTTGCAAATCAGAAAATTAATAGAAAATACATTATAACTTGGCAACGTCGCAACCTGTCCCAAAAATATTTTAGGGTTAAATGGAGATCAATGATGGAAACTAAAAGAATTTAAAAAAAAAGTTATAGTTCTATATAAAAAAATTAAGTTGGTCACTATCCTACTTTCTCGCAACGCCCTGTATATTTCAAAATATTTTTAGAATATGCGTATAAGTAACCAAATAACTCTTGTATTTGACATTTTCTTCTATCAGGTATACCTTGCGAGATATCGAAGAATTACTCACTAACTGGACACCCTGTACAGGGCACTATCAAGTGTATTATTTTCAACTTGGCACCAGACGATAGTTTTATATTTTTCACCTGGCAGTCAACCTGATAAGGTTCCTACAGAGTTTGATCTTGATGACGCCATTATGGGTTAGATGTCTGGGTAGGTATGCAAAAATAACAAAAAGTATCGATACCGATACCAGTTCGATATTTTTTGGCCAAGTATCGATACTCCTCGATAATTGAAGACAAAATATCGATTCTCTTAAGTATCGGTGTCGACAACATGGATTATCGAAAATTTACATATGCACAAAAATTAAACTGCTAAAAATGCTTTTTCAAGTTGGATGTATTTCCACTAGTTTTTTCTTAAGATATTTTTTAAGTAGCTGTAGTGGAATTTGACTTTTTAAAATAGAACAATCGTTACTTTTTATTAGTGGGATGTTTAGAAGCAATCAACAACGAGTATCGTTGTGGGTACGGGTACCCAGAAAGAAGTCTAGTTTCATCAGATACTGAACCACGGCTTGAACTGCCCAAAAAATAAAACAAAGAAACAGCGACCTCAAGAGCTCAACATTCCCTTGTTTATAAATAAAAAATGCGAATAAAACCTTTACTCAATGAGTCATCATAGTCACGATGTCTTAACAGACATGTTGTGAACTTGTAAAATGCATTTACTCATTTTACGAGTGTCCCTTGGGATATCTTAATATCTTTAATGCAGTAGTTTCCCATTTGCTTTCTGCATCCTCACGCCGTTGACCAGATGGTATCTACTGGTTCATCCGCCTTTAGGGGCAATTTCTCACCCCAAGGACAAGAAGGTGTCCTGACTCTTCTCAACTCGTCCACCCAAAGCTGTTGGTTGAGAAGAGGTTATTGCTTATGCCGACAGTAGTTCGGCTCCTTTTAGTCGCCTTTTACGACACGCAGGATATACGATGGGAGATATTCTAACCCGCCCCCACACGGGATAATTGGATGATAGATAGATAATAGATGGCGCCAGTAGTAGTAATAATGTTAAAGGAAAGGTATGTATTCGCTTGATTGAGCCGACTTGATAGATGGTAGCGACCGTAATAGTACTACTACAATGACAAACATTCAAGTGCGCTGCCTGGTTAGCTATTATCTCTCAAATCAGTTTATTCATGTCAATCGATCCGTAAAAAGAGCGTCCGAACTTTTTGGAGTACATATTTTACTTGTATGTTATATGTACTCACCTTACGGGATCATTCGGATACCTAAAAAATAATTTTTCTGCAATTGTAGCATTTATTTCTGCAATGTTTAGCAGCTCACACATTTTCAGCACATTGTTTATCAATTTTAAATATCATAGACTATGTACACCGCGTATACAGAATTTTACACAAGTACAACGTATTTTTAAAATTTGCACAAAAATCAAAATATCTCGAAAAGTGATAATTCTAGATGTAGGAAAAGCTATAAAAAGATGAAAAAACCATTAATAATGAAGATAACTTTTTGGTAGAATAAAATATGGAGGGTTACATTGGAAATAAAAGAGAAACTCTAGACTTTGTATTCTAGCTCACCCTGTATATGAATATACATCGTCGACTTAGTTTATAGCCGGAGCTAAAACTAGAGACCATTGCTTATCTAGCAATGTGAAAAACATAATTTTCGATCCAGCACTTTTTGATATACAGTACGTTCATTTGACGGCGATTTGGACATAAAAATGGTCATAAATTTTGAAATACCCTGTAGAGTTAGAGCGAGGATCACTAACAGAGTCTAAATATGGGATCACATATAGGGTGTCTCACTTAAGAGAATGTATGTTGGCATCACCCCGTGATTATGAATCACTCTGTATAAACATACATATTTTCTCAGCAAGGAGCATATCCTTGCTTAAAACTTTTGTATACAACTTTATTCGCTATCTTCTACGATAGTAGAATTATGGACTGATGCGGTACTCAAAAGTCACTCTGTATACAGGTAAGAAAAATTCTAAGGTTCGCCTCAGTCGAAGTCTGGTAGAACTGCTCTGAGGATATCCCGTGCAGGTGCAGGTTACATCCAGGATTGAATAATTTTCTACAGGGTGTCCCACGACGATTAAGACAAGCAATATGTTGGAACTGGGCAGTAATAGCGAGTTATAATTTTGGGAGTTAAAATTAGAACAAATATAGTAACTTCTCTTATTACTGCGTCACCAAATGGGGTATTTGTTTTTGATCACGTGACGTCCGATTCAAAAATTTCAATGGGACACCCTGTATATTTGTAATTTTTTGTATTCCACCCGATAAAACAATTCCAACAAACTAGCACACTTGGGGTCTAAAGTGATTAATTCAGGAGTTACAGGTACTTAAAGATGGTACCACTACCATTGATTATAACATGTACCCCTACAGTTAAGTTACTATGGTAGTGTTTCACAGTGGTAGTGGTGCAGTCCTTCAAGTACCTGTAGCTCTTGAATTAGTCAGTTTAGACCCCAAGTGTGCCAGTTTGTTGGAATTGTTTTATCGGGAGGGACACAAAATTTTGAATCGGACATCACGTGACCAAATACAAATACCTCATTGGGTGACGCAATAATAGGAAAATATATTATATTTGCTCTAATTTGCACCCTCAAAATTATAATTCGCTACTATTGCCCAGTGCCGATATATTGCTTGTCTTAATCGTCGTGGGACACCCTGTATTTCTCCGTGAGCTGCCCTGTAACCCTTTTGTTCACCTTTATCCAAGTATTTGTCGTTTATATCGGTGTGTATGATTACCAGCTACATGAATGCTTGCCATACACAGAAGCTAATGTCGTCTAATTTCGCCTGTGTTTTCCAATATACCGAATAGGTTTCGTGGAAAGCCAGTAGACAGATTTCCTGGAAACACTGCATTGTATAAATGCCGAATTCAATGAGCGCTGTCTGCAAACAGAATTAAATTTAAGCTAGCTTCCTAGAAAATTTGCCGTGGTTCAGGTCAGCATAAATATAGGTATCTACGTAGAAGTCCATTCAGAGAAAAATGTGAGGCAAATAAACGTTGCCTCTTTATTTTTTGTATTTTGCTTTCCCTCTTCAACAGATTTAAGTTAGGGTTACTGGGTTACCTTGATAGTGTTCTATTTATTTTTTTGTAATCACTAATGTCACCTGACCCCTGAAAGGCCCTGTTTTTGAAGGTACTGATTACAAATTTGGTCTCCGATTTGAGTTTCAGATCTTCAGGTTTGCCTAAAAACCGAAAATCTTTATTTGGCTTTCTATTGAAATGAAACCTCCTGGTTTGGATGATTTGAGGGTGCTGATTACCAATCTAGTCGCAGTCTAGATTTTCAGTCTCGTATGCTGAAATTAAAATTTCAGATGTTTCAGATCCGCAGGTTTGCCTAAAAAATCGAAAATCTTTATTTGGCTTTATATTAAGATGAAACCTCGTGTTTTAGATAACTTGTGGGTGCTCATTACAGATTCGGTCTCAGTTTCGGGTTTCAGTATAGTTTGGCGAAAATAAGAAATTTCTGATATTTCTCCAAGTTTATCTAAAAAATCGAAAATCTTTATTTGGCGTTCTATTGAGATGAAACTTTGTATGTTTATAATTTGAAGGTGATAATTACAGATTGGGCCGCAGTTTTGAGTTTCAATTTTGTTTGACGGAATCCAAAAATGTCAGATCTTCAGGATTGGGTACCTAAAAGATCGAAAATCTTTATTTGGCGTTCCATTAAGATGAAGCTTTGTGTTTTGTATAATCTGAGGGTGATAATTACAGATTGGGCCGCAGTTTTGAGTTTCAACCTTGTTTGACGGAATCCAAAAATGTCAGATCTTGAGGATTACCAAAAAAATCGAAAATGTTTATTTGGCGTTCCGTTAAGGTGAAGCTTTGTGTTTTGTATAATTTGAGGGTGATAATCACAGACTGGTCCGCAGTTCCGAGTTTCAATCTTGTTTGACGGAATCCAAAAATGTCAGATCTTCAGGATTACCTAAAAAATCAAAAATGTTTATTTGGCGTTCCATTAAGATGAAACTTTGTATTTTGTATAATTTTAGGGTGATAATTACAGATTGGGCGGCAGTTTTGAGTTTCAGTCTTGTTTGACGGAATCCAAAAATGTCAGATCCCCAGGATTACCTAAAAAATCGAAAATGTCTATTTGGCGTTCTATTAAGAGGAAACCTGCTGTTTTGGATAACTTGAGGGTGCTCATTACAAATCTGGACGCAGTGTTGAGTTTCAGTCTAGATTGATGGAAGTCAAAAATTTAGGTCTCTCAGACCTTCAGTTTTACCTCAAAAAAAAAAACAGAAAATCTTTATTTGGCGTTCTATTAAGATCAAACCTCGGGTTTGGACAATTTGAGAGCTCGGATTACAAAACCAGTCGTAATTTTGAGCTTCGGTCTCACTGGACGGAAATGTAAAATTTCAGATCCCTCAAATCTTCACGTTGTATCATATCGCACAATACATGAAAACTATTTGGTCAAGAGACATGCTATTTTGAATGATTCTTTTAGAAACGTATGACCAAAGGTGTTGCATACCCTGAAGCGGATGAAGAGAACAGTTTGCATTAAAAAATCAGTCTACTTGTGATACTCACTATACGAACTTGTGGTTCCTTAGAGCTTAATTCAAAATTATACTTTTTAGTAAATTTTAGGTATTTTTTGTCAATTTCTCCTCCGCCACTGGCCAGAGCTCCAACAACGATACACTTTCACCATTTTCTCCACAACAGCATACTGTGTCGCAATTTCATCACAATCAAGTCGGTAGTTACACGACATAGGATCAAAATATGTATGTATCAAATTATTTTACAGATATAAAATTCTAAGGCAACATGCGGATAGGTCTAACAAGCACACAATATCCCTAAGTCGATTTTTTTGCCGCACAGTGTAGGGCATTATATTATGAATACAGCAAGTTTTTGACTTGTCAAACCCCCCACCCTCTCAATTTTATCCCCTCCCAAAAACAAATGGGAAATGATTAGGAACTCGTGAAACTGTCAAAAACGATGTTAGGAGGGGTTCTGATAATTTTTTGTTTTTTACCAATATCTCTGCCTCCAATGCACCAATTTTCAAAATTATAGCAGCGTTACCTACCACGGCCTCTCAGCATATCGCGACCAACATTTCATCCAAGCAGAGGTTACTGGGATTACGAGAGAGACAGACCGACAGAGAGAGAGACAGACTGATGAAAATGAGTGACGTGGATTATCTCTATGTAGATATCATAAAACGCTCAAAAAGGGTATTACAACTCGCCTATCCCTAAGAGATATGGGATGTAAAGTGTGGAAAACAGTCAGGAACCTCCAAATCACCTAAAACGGAGTTTGAGCTGTTTTTATATTTTTAGATTTTGGATGATTGCTGCGCCGCCACTGACATGATTCCTAAAACCCATACGCTCTTCCTATCCTCGCCGCTGTAATAATACTGGGTCAAAATTTCGTTTAAATATATATATACATCAAAAAATTCGAAGTAGTAGTATAGTAGTAACCTTTATTGAAATATACAAATTATACATTTCAAGAGGCGGAGTTCAGCATCACCAAATTGCAAAAATATAGCTTGCTGGTCTTCCACTCAGCCTTACCTATCCTAAACTTAAGCTAACAAATAGAAGAAAGGAAGAAAATTATAGAAAGAAAAGATTACATCCTTGTTAGTGTTGATTTTGAACTACAGAGTAATGGTAATTTTATTTCAAAGTGAAGGTACCTATTAAATATTTACATTTTTTCTTGAAAGACGTTACAGATAAGTGTCTGATATTTTGTGGAACCTGGTTGTATAATTTGTAAATACAATACGTGAAAGATCTTTGATAAGTTGCAGTTCTGTGGCTCAAATTTAATCTTATAGTATGTGTTTGAGCCCTGTAAATTATTTTTTCATGTATGTAAACTGGAGTCTTGTACTTTATGATTTTATGGAACAGAACTAGACAAACGTTGGTCTCACATACTGTCTTCTAGGTATTCCACATAACAAACGCACACAAGCATTTTGAATTGATTGGATTCTGTTGGAGTAACGTTGTGAAATACATGCATTATAGTCACCGCAATAGGCAAGGCAACGTTCGGATGAACCTAAAAAGTGTATTATGCCGCTAGGTCAATAGATAGAATACAACACATTTTCCAGTTTTATAGCTCCCTACCTCTCACAATAACCGCAATTTTACCACCACCCCACAAAAAAAGTGGAAAATGATCAGGATCAGAGTAGGCGGCAGAGAAGATCTGCCTGTGCGCTATCTGGTACCCGAAGGTAACGGCAATCCATAGAAGGCCGCTGCTAAATAGCAGCAGACTTCTTGGTGGAACGCAAAGGCGATTGACGGAGATAGAGAGCATCAGAATTTTCGTGTCTGCCAGACATGTGAAGCATGTGAGAGTATGATGATGATCGCTAATAAGCGTGAAACAACTGCCTGCGTGCTGGCGAATTGGCGGAGATATAGAGCAACCCTCGTATGATCAGGATCCCTTAAAACCTATCGCTGTAGGAATTAAAAATGTGCAGGTTCCTACAATTCATCTTTCGGTCAGCGAATGTCCATAGCTATTGAGGCAAACCTACCAAAAGCATTAAACTTTTAACTAAGGAATCGAGACAACGTGGAACATTCTGGCATTAAACTTCTTCAATATCTCCAAAAATTACTGGAGAAACTCATAAGTAGATGTCTCCTCAACTGAACTGTTCATTTTTATGATTTAAAGGAAGCAAAAAGAGTCGTGTGTAATCTCAACTTGTTATGTACTGATGACTGTTACCAGTATAGTCACTCTACTGCTCTGACGTCGACGAAAACTTTATACGGGCAAAGCAACCAAAGTACTAACTTACAGGGAACAGAGACGAGACAAGGTCTTCCAGATAATGCACTCCCATGAAACTTTAATTCAAATTGTTTCCCGGGCAACTTATTTCAAAATTTTCCCAAACAAAATAATCTCCCGACCACCGCTATACCTCCCACGTTATTTTTCATCGCGTCTAGCCGCCGTTGAACAATCTAAGTTCGCGGAACTCCGTAACTTTCCGCGGTATACGTGATTATGTACACATATAATTTTAGCAAGACGCTAGGCAGCTGACTTGAAGTTATAGTCTAGTTGTCTGCGGTTGTCAAAGAGATTTTCGCGGATACGTCTCGAACTGGGCGTCTATTTTCAAATCAATCGATTTCATTTCGAATACGCAAATCGCATACGAATTATAGTCGGATAATTCATGAAATCGGTATTTTCAAACGTCATACGAAATGACCGATTCATGCGAGTTGATTTTCGAACGAGTAGATGTGACAATGTCGCACGTATCGCATGGATGCTTTCGTATAAAATGAAAATTATCAGAACTGTCAGTCCAACACCAAAAATACCTAAAAAATAAACAATTTTCTCATCATAAAACTGTAGCACTGTAATCATGTGATATCTGGAAAACTTATCTAGCATCCAATTTTTGTATACTATCTGCTGATACAAGTGGGACTCACTGCACTTAGGTAGGCAAAATAACGTAATACACATAAAAAATACCTTTCGTGCTACACTCAAGCCCGATATAGTTGTAGGTGCTGGAATATGAGGTGTTGAAAGTGTCTATTAGATTCTCCATCATAGGCTTGGTTAGCCGGTATATCTTAACAAATGCGTTATCGCTCAGTTCATACGATCATACGGATCGCTCCAAGAAGGTATTTGCTTTACAGGCCTATTTGCTAGAAGCTCGGCTTGTTCAAGAGCCTCTATCGCACCTAAATTGATTAGATCATTAACAGCCATACTAATAATAACAATAATATACCAAACCAACAAATCGTTTAAAATTTAAATGGGAACAACTACTACAACTTCAACATAAATAACCTAGAATCCACAGCTCCATCTGTCAAAATCATTTTTTTCGCATACGAATTCCTTGTCGGTTGGTGAAGACCAATAGTCAACTTAAGCTGTAAAGCTTCAAGGAAGCCGAGTTAAGGAATCCTTCAAGAAAGCCTATCGGTTTTAATAAGTTGAAGGAAAATACTCAATGAAGCTGTCTATTTTCCAAGTCAAATAAACAACTAAAATCTTCCTTCAAACTTGTTGGCTTTAAGGGTGCTTGTGATGAGCTAGGAAGGCTTTACGTGAGTAAGTAAACATTACCGATAAAGCCATCTTAAAGTACGTTTTTGTTAGATGGGCTTCGATAAAATTGAAACTTAACAATGGATACAAACTGAATAGGTGGTGCAAAATGAATAAAAATGGGTACTTCAAAAGATGAACAAAAAAAAAATGGTTTAGTGATCACAAATACCAACCTTATATTGAAGGCTGAACTCCAACCAAGTAGCACATAATATTAATGCACGAAACCACAAAATGATTAGCTTTTAGTTTGACAACTGGAGTCATATGCAGGATTACCAATATCAATAGGTCCACCTACAACGTAACAAGAAATATACTTTAAGGTTAACTACTTTAAAACATTCAGGCTAATGTCAAGACCATATTATCCGCATGGGGAAATTATGAGTTTTGAGGTGGTTTTAAGAATATCCTGGAAATGCGTGTCCATCTCGCTATAATTTTTGAGTTGCTGCTTACCGCGATTATTCTATATACGCAATTGTATTTGTGATACAATTCCTAGCGTGCGTGATGACTGAACTTATATTACAAGTCAACCCTGGCATTTAGAAACTAATATATATGCGACATTAAATTTTAACCTACTAAAATTGAATATTTTTTAATCAAAATCAAGAACAAAACTGTGATCCGTTTTACTTTTTTCATTGTAGTAATCGAGAAAGTTCATGATCATAAAATAGTAATAGATGGTATATGTACCTACAATACTCCACGTTGTAAATGTCTAGATAAAAAAGCTTTCCGTTTTCATGATAGAGCACTAATAAAATGCACATAAAACCAACTTACCTTTGTACGTCATTTGTCTACCAAAATCTTTACGCGAAAGTAATCTTAAGATAGAACAGTTATATAATGGCATCAGGTTATGAAGTCTTAAAGCCACATGTCGTCCCTTTAGAGCAACTATGCTATGTCCAGGTTGTCGTATTTTGCGACTTAAATGCCTACGGATACATTAAAGATCACCGAGTTTACTGCAGAAGTATACCAAGTCCACACTGAAGGTGGACTAATAAATTCGCAAAATTCAAATTAGTCTATCTTTTCTGTGTTGGAGTTGGACTAGTTCTGACGTGCCGTTTTGGAGATAGTATACATTGATAATGAAATTACACTAGTTCTGCTTTCGCATGTTTGGAGTTAGTATATTGCATCGGAGGACATAGGTTTGTTCTGATCTGTAGTATGTGAGTTAGTATACCACCAGTGGCGATGGACTTGTCCTAATATATACTGTGTCCACTACTTTCTATAGCATAAAAAATGTCCCAGTTCCAAGTAGTGCATCTTATAACCAGTTATCTCAAAAGGCTACGTAAATTTTATCAAGCAATTCTTTAGTGCACAATATCTCGAAAACAGAAAAAGCTTCTCCTGTGAAATTTACATTTTGTGACTTGGTATACTTCTACTAAGGGGACGATGTGTTCGGTTTTTAAACTGTGCTACAATTTATTGCCAGTCTACGTATCTGTCGACCAGAGCATTCACTCGAGGCAGCTGATTATTTTACAAGGATGATTTCCAGGAAAACTGAGAAACATCCAGATATGCAGCTCGACTAATTGGTTATTATGTAGGTATATATAGATATATACCTACTTCCAGATCTGTCGCTTCTTCAAACTACGGAAGTGCATCGCGCTTGTCACACGAGGTAGTATTTGCTCACTCGTTGGCGTTAGTTGTGTAATCATGGAGACTGTTAATTTAAAGTTTCAAAACCTCTGACATGTTAGATAAAGCTAAGTTCTAAGAGGTTTAAGGTGAAGTAACTAGTACCAGACAGTGCTTAGATGTCTAGATACGTCTTATGGATATTCGGCAGTCCTAAGCAAAAACACAGTAAATTAAAAAAAATATATTCTGAGAAATTGGGTGTGAAATTTCCTTCCTTATAACGATCACAGTTAAGTTTATACTTACATTCATTTAAGTGAAATAAAAGAGTAATGCCTTGATTTAGTTATATCAGAGTACCAATATGAATGGGCTTCAAAGAGTGCTGAGAAATAGACAGGTTTTTAGGAAGAAATGCATATACTGTGTTTTGATCTTAATAATCTTTTAGATACTTTAATCTACGAAGACAGCAAGTACATACTGTGTTTTACTATATCACAGGTATGCACTCATGGAAAGTTAATAACAGCACTAACAGAGTAAAATACCAAAATGTTTATTCTAAATGAACATTTATCGCACAGGTATTGTCACAGGCAGTTGCAAAACATAATAATCACTTTTAGAATAATTTTAGTAATGGTGCAGAAAATAAAAGCTGGTGACGAGGGCAGTGTGTTAGAACACAGTTTTTGATAAAATACAAATTATGGAACAATAAGTTCTGAACTAAAAATTAACAAAAATTAAATTATAATGCTGCGTGGCCTGATTCGTTTATTCTTTAAGAAAACTATTCAGATTCACTTTCAGGAAGATTTACCTAAAATGCACGATGATTAAAGCTTTTTCGTTTTAGGTACTAGATGCCTGATTATATTAGATTTTTTCTCTGCATTTATACCGCGGTAGGCACCTTTAATTATGTATTTTGTCCAAGTTAGACAATGACAAAACACTAGAGCTTAAGCCGCCAAAATAAACTAAAATCCTACTAAAACAAATGTCAAAACACATCATCTACAATGGCCGTTAGAAAATGATGATACCTGATTGGTTGGTGCATTTACTGTGTTTCAACTTCTAGCTAACGCGCAGATACCGTGTTTTGGAAATTTGATAATTACTGTTGTTCTGTAGATACTGGGTTTTGTCAGTCAAAATCTCCGTTATTTTGGTATATATTGAAGTTTTGACTGTTTAAATAGATAGATCATGGCCCAGTATGTACAAATGCGTCAAAACCTCAATATATGAAAAAAATGCATATAGTATGTTTTCCTTGGGACAGCCGTATTTAGATAGAATGTTTATCGGTACTGGCATCCTACAGAATTCAAACTTGTTCTAGTCGCGTAATCTCAGTAACCGCTGCTTGGCTTATGATGAAATTTGTGGTCATAATAGGTAATGCTACTATAATTTTGAAAATCGGTGAATTGGCGGCGGAGATATTTACAAAAAAGCAAAAAACTATCAGAACCCCTCCAAACGTCCTTTTTAGGTGTTTCGGTACTTCCTAATCTTTTTCAATTATTTTGGAGGGTGTGAAACCAGGTGTTCGGCGGGTAGAGGGTTTGAAAACTTAAACATTCATTGTTTTCCTCAAATGCACTGCATTGCGTCGGAAAATGTTGACTTTGGTGATATATTCTGCTTTTTAGCCCTATCCGACTGTTGAATTATATTTGTGGAATAATTAGACACGTACACATTATTACAATTCTAACGTATAACTTGGCAAAAACTAACTCTTTGTGATTAAACTGAAATTTTGATACCGTGTTACTACCATGGAGGAAATGGTAACACTGTATCGTTGGGGAAACTCTTGCCAGTAGCGGAGAAGAAATCAACAAAATGAAAGACTTATAAACCACTCAGATTTCGTGTTTAGATGATTCAAAGATCCCTGAGCATTGTGCACTTTTACTTCCCACACCGATAGGTGTGATGTTTACATAACGAAAATCCACGTCACTCATTTCCGTCGGTCTGACTGTCTGTCTGTCTGTCTGTCTGTCTGTCAGTCTGTCTGTCTGTCGCTTTCTTCTAGCCTCGTAATCTCAGCAAACGCTGCATGGATTGTGATGAAATTTGGGTAGCCATATGCTGTGGGGTCGTAGTAGGTAACGTTCCTATAATTTTGAAAATCGTTATACGGTGGGCGGAGCAATCAGCAAAAAACAAAGAACTTCGAATATGCCTCAAACCTCGTTTTTAGGCGTTTTAGGGGTTCCTGATCTTTTTCTACTTTTTTTTGGGTGGGGTGAATTTGGGGTGGTTGGGGATTGGGGGGTTGTAAAACTGAAAAGTTTGTTCTATTCGTAAAGGGCTGTCATTGATATGTGAATGAAAAACCTAGCGGATGATCCACTATTTTAGGTCCATCCGAACGTTGTATGTTTATTATAGAAAGCACGGGACTTAGAATTTGTGATGTATACATACATGGTATTGTTTTAGATCGTTCTATATTGCGTAACGCGAAAATTATTAAATTGATTTTAATGAAATTTTGACACAGTATTACTACCGCAGCGAGGATGGAAGACGCGTATGTTTTGGAAAAATAGTGTCAGTGGCGGCGCAGCAATAATAAAAAAACTAAAAATATAAAAACAGCTGAAACTTTGTTCTTAGGCGTTATACGGGTCCCTGATCATTTTCAGTTTTTTTTTGGTGGGATAAAATCGAGGCGGTTGGGGGGTGGGAGGCTGTAAAACCGATAAATTTGTTGTATTCATAATAGTGTGTCCATTGACCTGCAGAAGAAGTAGCTAGCGGTATATTACACTTTTTTAGATCCATCCGAACATTGGCTTGCCTATTACAGAAATCAATTTTGTGATCTGTACATACAAGTTTTGCTTTATTTCGTTCTATGTATATTGCGTAAAGCGAAAATTATTGAATTGATTTTAATAAAATTTGGACACAGAATTTATTACCGCGGCGAGAATGGAAAACGACTGTGTTTTTGAAAAACCATGTCAATGGCGGCGCAGCAATAATCAAAAGAAACAAAAATATAAAATCAGTTCATACTTCGTTTTTAGATGGGTTGGAGGCTCTTGATCATTTCGCATCGTCCAGTTGAAAAAACTGTGGCGTCCTAGTTCCTAAGGACGGAGACGCGAGAAACTATTTACGAGGGTTTTGTGTTGGATGCTATTTTTGCGGGCGGGTGGGCGATAATTTAGTTGCAAGGTTATTTCAGACTATAGCTTCATGCAATGGGAAATAAAATGGTATCATCAATATGGGGGAAGTACTGAGTCAATCAATTTGACTCCATTTTTTTTGATGAGGATGGTGGAGGGATAGAGTAACCTCATATTTTTTGTTAGCGCCGATACTGTGTTGGGAGTAGTGAGTCAAGATACTTGACGTCATTTTTTGTAACCCCTTAGACGTACCTGAGGGCTTCAGCTTTGAACATACATATCTTTTATTTTTCTTTTATTTTGAGTTTAGTGGAAACAAATTTATTGGGAAGATAATCAGGGTATCTGGTAGTTTTGCATCTTAAGGATCTAGGGTATAGCCCGCGAAATTGAGAATCCAAGAAAAGACGTATTCCCGTATTAGCGAGGAGGCGTGGCCGCCTGTTCCCTTTCTCCAGCGTGTGTGTCTAAGATAAGGGGTAAGTCCAAAAATCCAAAGGTAAGGTCAAAAGGTCCAAAGGTAAGGGCCAAAGGTCGCCACAAAAATGAATTTCGCATTTCCAAGCTCCTGACGTTACCTTTAAACTTACAGTAATGACTCAAAGAGCAAATTGAAGAAGAAAGCTTGCGCTTGTGCAGCTATTTAGCCTTTTTTTGATATCTTGTTTGGTTGTTAAATTACAGGCATTTACAGAATGTATGATTTTGCATTGCGAGTTTTTTTTGCACATTAAAAAACTTTTTTGAGAAAATCGAAAATAGTCATTCACTAAGGTCTTAATTATCGCCTTCTGAAATATTATATATGTAGTTTGAAAATAGAGTTATGCGAGAAATTGTGAGTCCGTATTTTACATGGCAAATACGTATGTATAAATGTGTGTATCCAGGCCCCTTAATGCAAGCTTTGCCACCGTTCTCTTCAAATCAGTAAGGTACAAACGGTCGATGTCTGCTTCTGATAGTTTTCCCGGCAGTTATTGCTAGATATGCAAAAAATTAAAAACGTTTGAAAAACTTGACATAACTATGAGAAAGCATTGCAAGTTTATGTAACAGTTCTGCCCGAAAAGAGATTTTCAAGGGAAAAGTGCACCGTAGGGAACTTTGCATGAACTATTTTATAGTGAAGAGCAGAAATAGAGGTTGATAGTCGCAATGAGCGCACGTCTGCTAAGCTAGGGATTGAAATAAGAAAGAAACCTGATGGACCATTCAATCTGTAATACAACATTGAACAAATCACACTAGAGCATAGCGTAAGAGGTTGATTATATTTTTTTCCTTAAAATATTTATCAAATTATAGAATGTTAGGGTACGATTCTAGTAAGGCGTTTATCACCAATCCACGTTTTAAACTCTCACCCTGTATATGGTCGTTCCTGCAAAGTTATAAATGCATAAGCAGTTCCGCACAACTTCGTTTTCACACGTTTTGCGTTGCAGAAAGTTTCCAACAAATTTGCATCAATAATGCTAAACATGAAATAATTAAAAATGTATTTGGTGCACAGGACTGTAATTAGCACTTAGCAGAAACTACTTTTCCTCCTTTCCTTGTAAATCGGTACAAATCAGTCCGAATGCACTGCCAAGTAGTGATTGAAGGGCAGGTTCAGGATAACTCACTCTCCCTGTACACTCTTTTGCACTTTTCTGCTCAATGATTAGACAGATGTCACCAACTTCAATTTTTGACTTTGACATTCAATACTCCACAACATGCTTTCCGGTTTTCAGTCATATGCAGGTCGACCTTCGTGGTGCACGTGTCGTAAAATGGCAGCAAGTTTTTTCACGAATATTTTTAACAATTTAAATGTTTTAAAAAATGTAACTGTCTCTTTGTTATGTACATGACTTTAAGTACGTTGTGATGTGTTATTTCGATGGATTTCCAATTGAACATCGTTCAGCATCAATCTCGTCTAACTTGTTGTAAGTACACAAAATTAAATCTTACACCACTTGTTGCTGAACTTTCCTTTTCATCTTTTGTAGTCCTGAAGAAGGAGTCAAAAAACTCCGAAAGCTAGGAAATATAAAAGTTTAAAGAGTACACCTTGCTTTTTGTTTGCCACTACCCAGCTATTAGCTTTAGTTTATTTTATTTATTATTTATTAATGGCAGGACAGATGGCAGCAAGATAGTGGGGTAGCTGCTTGGACGAAGAGGCTGATCGCAGATGTGAGGATATGGTCGCAACGCCAACATGGCGAAGTAGATAAGTAGATTACTGCATCAGTCAGATGCTCACTGGCCATGGATGCTTTCAAGCTAACCTCAAGCGCTTCAACCTGGCAGATACAGATCTGTGCTGTTATTGTGGTTCAGTCGATACTGCAGAACACACCTTCTTTCAGTGTGATAGGTGGGAGGAAATTAGAGTCCAGGCACAAACGGACGTAGATAAAACCGTGACTGCAGAAAATGCGGGGGAAATTATGCTAAGTAGTGAGGAAAGTTGGAAAGTAATACAAAACATGGTGGCCAAAATTGCATCGATGAAAGGATCTAAAGAGAGGGCCAGAAAAGTTAACTCTAACTAATGCACGTTCTATTATTGCTATGCTGATACTAACACGAAATTTCATTGAAATCAATTCACTAATTACCTCGTTATGCAATACTCGTATGTATGAGTATACATCAGAAAGGTCACTTGGTTTCTGTAACAAACAATGCAATGTTCGGATGGACCTAAAAAAGTGTATTATGTCGCTAGGTCTTTATTTCACAGGTCAATAGACAGCTTATTATGAATACAACATATTTTTCAGTTTTGCAACCCCCCACCCCCCAACCACCCCAATTTCACGACCACAAAAAAAAATATCCTCCGCCTATGGACCGATTTTCAAAATTGTATCAGCATTACCTCTATGACTCCACAGCATATTGCTGCCTAAATTTCATCACAATCCATGTAGCGGTTACTCAGACTACGAGGCTAGAAGAATGCGACAGACAGCAGACAGACAGACTGACTGAAATGGGTGACGCGAAAATTTTCGCGGTCACAATACTTCCCTCACCTATCGGCGTGGGAAGTAAAAGATGTTTCCAACATGGCGTAAATTCAGCTTATGATATTGGCTTTTAAAAGTCAGATTATTGGGAAGATATACTGGAGTTCTCTTGTTAAGTATAGCCAGGATGAAGGACAAGCTATGCACTATCCATCCCTGTTGCACTCCTGCCAGTTAATGTCTTTAATATGTCCAGATATCCTATCTCTTCTGGCAGTTTCTGTCACATAAGCTGTTTTGGACTTTTTGTAGCCTAAAAGCTTCTTGCTGCGGGGAATACCAAACGATAGAGACACAATCCAAAATTAAAATTGAATGTGGAGCACAAAAACTACGTCTACGTTGTGTAACAGGTATCCACCACTCATTAACAAGACATTGTCTAAGAGCCTAAGGGGTCTATTCTGCAAATTTCTGGTTATTTTAAACAGGGTCGTTAAAAAGTTAATTATAACAACCAGGTTAAAAATTTAACTATCATTAGTATTCAACAAACATAAGATTTAATCGGAAAGTTATTCGAGATGTTTTATCCGGTGCCGTTAAAAGTACACAGGCAACCACCTATACGGTGAGAAATCTGATGAAACAGTTTTATTTTAGAATCTTAAATTATAATTTAGAACCTCACACGGTAACCATGCATGTGGGAAAAATGAAGCTGATGTACTCACTATTGTATATGAAATATTTTATATGCAGTAAAAATCATATTCCATAGTGATTTCTTCTAAATGTCTAGCAACGTTGCAGGTTTTGGCAAGGCATCCCAATTGACTGTTGACATTCCATTGGAGGCAAGTGGGTGTGAGGTTGTGTTTTTGTTTTTGCTGAAATGTTAAAATGGAAATGATTTATTTGTGCCCATCCGCTGAGTGAGATGTTGTTCCAGTGTCTAGTCGGTAGCAACCATGTCCCAAAAAATTAAAAGCCCGCAGAGTACTTGTACACACTTTCTTGCATATTATGCGGAAGAGAAGTTTGAATTAGAAACTGTGCAGCTTCTTTGTTGAGGCGAAGCAGTTTCAAAAATGAGGTTTCAGGGCGCTGGAAGACGTCACTGGTATCTCTCAAGTTGCGGTTCGCCGGCATCCTATCAACAAAAGATGTGCCTCATGATTGAATCAGTTGCAAACCAATTCGTTCATAAAAACTTCTTCATTTGCAATCACGAAATAAATTGGTACAGCAGCCTTTCCGATCAATTTTTCTTCTAGGTTAGGTGTATAACGTTACCCAAAAGCCCTGCCGATATACACTCTAAAAATTGATTTGTAAAATTACTAACAAAATCGTAGGTTATTTAGTGCCACCGATTTTGTTAGTAATATTACAAATCTGATTTGGAATTTCATTTAGCAATTTTCTAATATTGTAAATTCGCAAAAACGCATTTTTTTAATATCACAACATTTGCCTGTGATTTAACATGATAATTTGTAAAATTATTATGGGATTTCACACAATTTTAAGGATATCATATAGGTTTTTTACATATAGGTATGTTTTGTAAAACTATTTTGTAAGATATGTAATTTCACATAGTTTACTTGTAATATCACTAGATTATATTGTAAAACCATTATACGTTTTATTACAAATTTTTTAATGATTTATTTTGTAATTCTACCCCTTTTCATGAAATGACTTTGTAGTCTTACAAAATACCTATTAAAATAGGTTTTAAGAAAAGGCTGTCATTATAAACATATTTTTATTTTATGTATGAAAATAAGGTAACACAACATTAAAATTCTATACAAACACAAAGTAGAAAATCAACTATTTCAGTCTTACCGGCTGACAAAAAGGCATATTATATCAGCTTGTTGGCCAGACAAACAGCTACTTAACGTGCCCGTTTATTAATAAAAGAAATTACTGTTTTCCTACTGGGAGTATGACCCAAAGTCAAAGTCAAGATGCACTTTAATAAAATATGTTTGAGTCATTTCCAAAGTAACCGAAACATTTTTTGGATTAATCCCGTTAGAACTGAAATATATGATAAATAGTAATTTTATTGTTTCTTCAAAAGAACTTGCATTGCTGAGCCGGATCTTTTCATTGTAAATGGAAATTTTCTTTCTCCCTTCTTCATCTGAAATTAAAGAAAATTTTGTTCTTAAAGTAAAGTAAATATTATGATTCGAAAACTTTTCATTAATTAAACATATCATATCGAAGAAAAATAAAAATGAATGCATCCCTAAATAAATTTGGTGTACAGGATGGCCATATTTCCAAGATGGCGGCTTACCTTGTTTAAATGCACTTTGTATTTATTTTATCCAATGAATCTTCAAACTTCAAACACAAATAGCACCAATACACGTTATATACCGGCACTTCCAAAACAAAATCCATAAAATAACGACCCGTCCGCTGTTTCTCTATTCACACAAGCTGATTCTTTTCGCCCGCCAGTGCTACCTTTCATCGGCAACGCGTAATCTGTACTGAGGGCAAGTGGCCATATAAAGCGTTTTAGTCAAATTACCATTGATACCAACCTAAGAAATCAATTATTTCACTAACATTATTGAAGTATTTTTCTAAAATAATTATAAATTTACAAAAGAAGATTGTAAGAAAGCAAACATTTTGTATAATGGCAATTATCTTGTAATTTTGTCTTACAAAAATGCAACACAGTTTTGTAATTTTACAAACATTTTGTGAAAAAATGAATTATTTGTATTTTTTCTGTAAAATTCTCAAGCATTTTTACAAAATTTAGTAAATCTACAAAACTATTGTATTTTTGTTGAACTTTACTGTGGTTTTACAACATGACATAGTAAAGTCGCTCCAATAATGCTTGTAATTGTTTTGTAAAAATACCCACGTTTTTTTCAGTGTACATACAATTTTAACTACCTATCGATTTTAACCACTGGCGGTAATAATTTTAACCACCTCTCTGTTTACAGAATACCTATGATGGTTATAATGAGCGTTAGTTATTTTAACCATATGTTATGTTTAACCGTGCTGTTACAGAATAGACCCCTAAGTGCGACCCTGTTCTAGAGTTCCTAGAACTGTACGTGCACCTTAATTAGCATTTAATTGATTCCACTTCAACCTATCATAAATAACATTCTAAGAATCCAACCCAAAAGTTCAAGTGTAATTAGCATATAACACAAAAACAAAAAAATGCGAATTCGAACTTTCTTGCCATAGATGACTAATAGTAGGATATAGTTCAATTAGAATCGTTTAATCACCTAAATTTACATAACTATAAAGTGCATACACCTTACTGCTCCACATTTTGAATAGGAAGCATTACAAATACAGGTCCCGGGATCAATTTGCAATTGTTACATCCCGGATATGAATCCTATAACATTTTTCGTGACTGACCTTTTTGTGATTTGAAGGGTAATGATATTAGTTTATTTGTCATTAATAGTGGCAGAAGAGAAAGTAATGTTCTGTTAGTCTTATAAAAGGTTATCATTTGTTTGCTCAAAGGTCTCATCATCTCAATCTTGTTTACGAAAATCAAAAATTTCAGATCATCAGGTTCGCCTAAAAAATCAAAAATCTTTATTTAGATTGACAATAATATGAAACCTGGAATTCTGGATGACTTGAACGTGCTGACTACCAGTCCGATCACAGTTTCGCCTTTCAGTCTGGTTTTGCGAAAATAAAAACTCTTAAATTCTTAAGATCATTACGTTTGCCTAAAAAAAACTAAAATCTATATTTAGGTTTCTATTAAGATGAAACTTTGTATTTTTAATAACCTGAGGGTGCCTATTACCAATCCGGTCACAGTTTTGTGTTTCAGTCTCGGTTGACAGAAATACAATATTTCAAATCCTTCAGATCTTGAGGATTAGGTACTTAGAAAATCAGAAACTTTTCTACTAAGATCAAATCTCGAGGTTTGGATGATTTAAGAGTGCTGATTACAAATCTGGTGACAGTTATGGGCTTCAATCCCATTTGGCGAAAATCAAAAATTTATGAGCCTTAAGATCTTCAGGTTTATCCTCGGGTTTATCTAAAAAACTTTTAACTGGTGTTCTATTAAAACGAAAACTCGTGTTTTGGGTAATTCGAGGATACTGTATACTATGTATATATATTATATATTGCATTAATCTGGTAGGAAGTAGTTCCATGTGTTTATCTGATAGACCCTCAAAGTAATGGAATTAAATTAAGATAAGCAATATACCGAAACTGGGCAGTAGTAGAGAATTATAATTTTGGGGATGCAAACGATCAAAGGCCTCTAAATCGCCTAAGACAATGTTTGAGATGTTTTGATATTTTTAGTTTTGTTATTATTGCTGCATCGCTACTGACACGATTTCTAAAAACCGTACCTGTTTTCTATCCTTGCCACGGTGAAAATACTGTGTAAAAATTTTATTTGAATCAATTTAGTTATTTCCAGGCTACACAATACAGAACGATCTAAAGCAATACTTGCCCATATACGTCATAAAATTACAAGTCCCTTTGTGTCTGTAATAGGCAGGGGCAGTCGTTAGGATGATCAAGAGATAACCTATTATAAATGCAACAAATTTTTCATTTTTACAACCCCTTGCACACCAACCACCCCAATTTCACCCCCGTTCGAAAAAAAGTAGAAAATGATCAGGAACCCCCAACAACTTCTAAGCTTCCGACTGGTTCTTGTGTGCTGATACCTGTTGATACCATTCACCGCCGGTTATAGCTTACTTCAAAGGGGGGGGGGGGGCATGGAAATTCTATCATGTATTTAACAGTAATTTTATACTGTCTATAGTTCATTAGTGTTTATTTTGATAGTTTATACACTAGCTCGATATTATACAATATTTCAACTCAAATAGCTATGCATATTGGTGGGTTTGTATACTATCCAGCTAGCTTACAAACTATACAAGATATGCCGCTAAAGTATAGACCACAAAGGTATCACACATATTAACCAGTGCTTCTGGTCAGTTTACAAACTATCCACAGCTATTTATAGCTGTTTCAGTAGAAATATGATTTTCCACCCAAAAAAAAGGTAGGAAATGATCAGGAACCCCTAAAATATCTAAAAACGAAGTTTGAGTTGTTTTCATACTTATAGGTTTTTGATTATTGCTACGCTGCCACTGACACGATTTTTAACAAACATTCGCGTTTTCCATCCTCACCAAGGTAATAATACTGTGTCAGAATTTCATTAGAATCAATTTAATAGAGTCCACGTTACAAAATACAAAACGATCTAAAGCAATAAATACTCGTATGTATACAGAAAATTCTGAGTCCCTTAGTTTCCGTAATAGGCTAAGCAATGTTCGGATGGACCTAAAAAGTTGATTTATGTTGCTAGGTCTTCCTTCACAGGTTAGTGGACAGCCTATTATATGAATACAAGAAATTTATCAATTTTTCAACCCCCCACCCCCCAGCCACCCCAATTTCACCCCCATGCAAAACAACGCAGAAAATGATCAGGAACCTCTAAAACGCTTAAAAACGGAGTTTGAACTGTTTTTATCTCTTTAGTCTTTTTATTATTTCTGCGCCAGTGGCGGTGCACGATTGACTCAGTACTTCCCACACATTACGGTGATACCAGTTTATTATTTTCCCATAACATGAAGCTTTAGTCTGAGATCCCTTGCAACCAAATAATCGCGAGCCCCGCCTCCTAAAATTATCTTATGCCGCTAGGTCTTTCCTTCACAGGTCAATGGACAGCCTATTATCAATACTACAAACTTTTCTGTTTTACAACGCCCAACCCCCCAACCACCCCAATTTCAATAAAGGTAGAAAAGGATCAGGAAAATTTGAGTTGTTTTCATATTTTTTGTTTTTTGATTATTGCTACGCTGCCACTGACACGATTTTTAAAAACCATACGTGTTTTCCATCCTCGCCACGGCAGTAATACTGTGTCAAAAATTCATTAGAATCAATTTAGTAGTGTCCATGTTACAAAATACAAAACGGTCTAAAGCAATACGCGTATGTATACAGAAAATTCTACGTTCCTTAGTTTCCGTAATAGGCTAGACAATGTTCGGCTGGAACTAAAAAGGTGATTTATGTCGCTAGGTCTTCCTTCACAAGTTAGTGGACAGCCTATTATGAATACAAGACACTTTTCAGTTTTTCAACCCCCCACCCCCTAACCACCTCAATTTCATCACATCCAAAAAAACGCAGAAAATGATCAGGAACCTCCAAAACGCTCAAAAACGAAGTTTGAGCTGTTTACATATTTTTAGTTGTTTTATTATTTCTGCGCCGCCACTGGCACGATTTATACGAACGAAAAGTGTTTTCCATTCTCGCTACGGTAGTGTCAAAATTTCATTAAAATCAATTCAACAGTTTCCTCGTAACACAATATAGAAGGATCTAAAGCAATACTCTCGTATGTTTACACCAGAAAAAATTCTAAGTCCTTAGGTTTCTATAATACGCAAGGCAATGTTCGGATGGACCTAAAAAGGTTGTTTATATTGCTGAGTCTTCCTTCATGGGTCAGTGGACCGTCTATTATGAAATCAACAAATTTTTCAATTTTACAACCCTCCACCCCCAACCACCCCAATTTCACCCCCACCCAAAAGAAGTAGAAAATGATCAGGAACCCCTAAAATGCCTAAAAACGAAGTTTAAGCAATATTTAATTTTTTTTGTTTTTTGCTAATATAACTCCGCCGCCCATGCACTTCTCTTCAAAATTATAGGAACATTACCTACTATGACCCCAAAGCATATCGCTGCCCAAATTTCATCACAATCTATGCAGCGGTTGCTGAGATTACGAGGCTAGAAAAAAGCGACAGTCAGACAGACAGACAGACCGACAGACAGACAGACAGACAGACAGACAGACCGACTGAAATGAGTGACGTGGATTTTCGTTATGTAGACAAAATAAAACGTCCAAAAAGCGTATTATCTCAAAATCGAAAATTTTTGCGATCACAATACTCCCCTCACCTATCGGTGTGGGAAGCAAAAGTACAAAATAAGAATTTTTACTCATATAGTAACGTAAAGTATGAGCCCCTCCGCCCTTTATAATAACCGCCAGAGATACCACAGTATATCCAATATAAATATACTGTGGAGATACCGTTCCAAGTCTGTCATCCCCTTCTACGTCACTGCCGTTAATATCCCACACAACTTTAATTTAGCTAGATAATAATACGTTTCACATAGCTGACGGTGACGTACGTATTTACAATTAAAAAGCGTGCATTGCAAAACAATAGGATAAAACTATTCTCGATATTTCCTTATCGGCACATTGCATGCACGTGCGTGGGTATGCACGATACAGAGAGACGGCGACAAGCAGTCTAAGGATATCAGCATATAATTTCTGATACATGGAAAAATATTTATCACGTCCTTTTCGCTCGTACTCGCTATCTTTTTCCCACTAATTGCCATTACTCACTGTTTTAACCCGCTTGCAATGTCAGTGATTCATGTTGTACTGTTTCGCAATAATTTAGTAATATAAGGCCGGCCATACACTTTCTACTGTCCATACTGACAGTTTTCGCTGAGCACTATATAAGCAGTGAAAACTGACCGTGTGTTCCATAAAAAGTGAAAATTTTCTTAGTGTTACTTAAAACCTTAGACAAGGAAAGAGAGAGGACGGACCGCGCGATTGACATTTCTGTTACCAAAAAGCACCAAAAAAGTACCAAAGCGCTATTAAATTTACCTGTGATACATGATTCCTGGCTTCTTCCTGCTGCTGCGGCTTTTACAACCGTAAGCTGCACACCCTACCATTATGCACACCACAATATTTTACAATGATGGGTCTTAAAAACGCTAAATATCATGAAAAAATATTTTGACAGCTGTCAAATAGCTATTCATTTTCGGTCATAGCTAATTCATATAGCATCAAACGGGGATGTGGTATCCCCTCTCTTTCCTTATCTAAGCTTAAAACTGATGTTATATTGTGGAAACTATAATTTTACCTGAAGTCACGGAACTGTTCGGTTAAAACTGTACGTAGGTATGTGATTTGTATCAGTTCTAAGACAACGGTCTGTCAACTGTGGTCTTCTACTCTTGTTTTGTTATTATTTGCAAAAATGCCGCAAAAACAGTGGTTAGCGGAATGTATAGAATTATATAGGAGTGAGCCTGGTTTGTGGCAGAATAAATGTAAAAAGTACCATAATAAGAGACCTAAAATCAGCAGCGTTCACAAAACTTTTGGAAAAAATGGAAGAAGTAGAACCCGATGCGACTATAGATGCAGTGAATAGTTAGATCAACACACTTCGCTGCACATTAAAAAAAGACACTATAAACTGTCAGTTAAAACTGCACGTATGTGGACATAACGAAAGTCAGTTTTTACTGACAGTTGTGAGTTAAAAGTGATCGTCTGTAGCCGGCATAACTAGGTGCTGACTTCATTGATTCGCTACTCGTTGTTGCCTCTTATTGCCATTGGGTGATCTCTTTCCTTGAAATCATCTTCGTAGATCAATATTTTTGCACAACATGTCTCTTAGGTGTGCATTAAAATGAATTCCATAACACCCAGATTTTAGACGAGATGAGAGTCCGAGAGCCTGAGGTTGGAAGTACTGTAAATGTTTCCGGTCAACCTTCCAGACTGAGTTCGCATCAGGTTGCATTTTCAAATTACTACGAATTTTTTCGCCAGTTGAGTCAATATATATGCTTCGACCGGAACAACAAAAAAGTAGTGTTTGACAACAAGACCTTTAAGTGCCTTTGTCAACGATGATATAGGAAATCGCGGACCCAAGAGTCCGCTGCCAGTAGTGACGCACTACTGTTACTGTATACCTGTTCATTTGTTTCTGGGCTTGCAACTCTCCTTTGGACCAAGAGGTTTAAGAGGTCGGACCGAACATTGAACGCTCCAACTTTGCCGCGAAAATAAATTTGACGGCTTTAAATCCGTCGGACCAGTGGTCGTATCCACTGACTAAGAGATGGCACCTTGAGGTTTGTTAATATTATATCAAATCAAATCAAATCATTTATTGGTCCAAAGATCTAAATACACAGACATAGGACAAGTCAATAAAAAAGAACAAACAAATTTACACCAAAACAAATATGGTACAAACATACGGTTAAAATTAAAACTGCACAGGGAACATTTTTTTTTTTCGTTTTCACAGTTAACAGAATTTCCTATTATAAGTCAATAAATTCGGAAGTAGAGTAAAAGCACTTATCGATAAGAAAACTCTTCAGATGCTTACTAAATAAGTGGTCTGCAGAAATATTCTTTATCTCTGCAGGAAAAGAATTGAGGAGCCTATAAACCCATATAAAAAGGACTATTTTCGAAGTTGTATTGTGTTTAATAGATCTAAGAGAAGTGGACGCCCGCGTAGGGTAAGAATGTAGATCAGAGTTTTTTTCGTAGGTACTTGAATATTGTCTAGCAAAAAGTATACATTTGTAGAAATAAATTGAAGGTAACGTTGGTAGGTTGTATTTCCTAAAATAGGTTCTGCATGATTCGTTATACTTCAGCCGAAATAACAGCCGTAAAATCCGTTTTTGAGCAACAAACGGTCTTACCGCAAATGGGGAGTTACCCCAGATGATAATGTGATATGCAATATGACTGTATACCATGGCATAATACACACTTATTAGGTGAGGAGTATCTAGGCAATTTCTTAACTGAAGAATAGCATAGTATGCTTTATTTATTTTTTTACATACTGATTCAGTGTGTGTTCTCCAAGTCATATCACTATCTAAGTTCAGTCCTAGGAATTTAGTATTATTCGAAAGCTCAATTGCTTCCGTGTTGACTGCTATGGTAAAAGTTTGTTCTGTTTTTCGAGAAGATCTAGTTCCAGAATAAAACTGCATAGATATTGTTTTATGGGAATTAACAATTAAAGAGTTGTTTGAGCACCATGACGTGAACTCAGAAGCGATTATATCTAGCTTTGTCTTCAGTTCCTCGATGGTATCTGCATGAGCTGCTATGGTGGTATCATCAGCGTAGAGTATCAAGCAGTCAGTGGTTATATAAGATGGCAGGTCATTAACGAACAAAATGAAAAGCAATGGACCCAATATTGAGCCTTGAGGAACCCCTTTGCTAACATTAAATTCGTTTGATTGGTAGTCTTCTACCCTGATCACAAATTTTTTGTCACAAATGTAAGACATCAGCCATGTTAAGAATTTACCACGGAAACCTAGAGCGCATAGTTTGTGTTCTACCATACTTGGTTCAATCGAGTCGAATGCCTTGGACAGATCAAAAAAAAGTGCTCCAACTGATTGCTTTTTATCTAAATGATGGTAAATATACTTAACAAAGTTATAAGATGCAGTTTCTGTAGATCTGTTGGGCCAAAATCCATTTTGACACTCGGTTAGTAAATTGTGTTTAGAGATGTAGTCAATCATGCGATGGTATACAGATTTTTCTATTACTTTGCACATAATTGTCGGAATTGTGATAGGACGATAATTATCAATCGAGAGCACATCACCCTTTTTAAATACTGGCGTAGTGACGAGAGCTTGAAAGATGTGACCTCCAGCTGTTTGGAAGTTGGTATTTTGTGAAATTTGTTCAAGATGTTCAAGAAATTTGATCTACGACTGGGGCGTGAGTAATGAAAAATAAATCTTTACCACAGCATAGCAAACAACTAGCACAACAGCTCTGAGGATTTCCTATATAAAAATAATTCCCACAGAATTTGTCCTTGGGATGATTTTACGGCTGTGAAGTTTGGGTAGAGATGCGAAAATTAAAATAGCGGTACCAACTTGATATTATTTAGCCAAATAGGCGCGTTTGGTTTGTACAGAGAATTTTGTGCAATTCATTACACCCTAATCATATAATTATTTTCGATACCGGTACCCCTACAAAAGTATCGATATCAGCTTGGAGTCGCTCAAAAAGTATCTAAGATAAAAATACTCGATATTAGTGCAGAAGTACAAGTATCGAAGTATCGTTAGCATCCCTACAAAAAATCATCCAAAAGAGAGGATGCGCGTGTAATTTCCGCCAACCTGAGATATTGTGCTGGTTGTTTACTATGCTGTCTTTACCTTGGTAATCGCCGCATAAATTGATAGGAGTAGATGAAAGTTATATATACCATCTATATGTTGTAAAACTCATTTAGGTAAAGTATAAATAAAAATGGGAGACAAGCACATATATTATGTAACATATAGTGTGTTTTCAAATCTGGGACTTTCCCTTTCAGAAACAAATGCTTTTGAAGTGACAACACTAATGTACCGTGAATTAGCAGCAGAAGAATAAGAAAGGGGTTAGAAAATACTTACTATTTGTTCGCTGCGAAGTTTGAAGTGCGGTCCTGTCATATCAGTCTTATAGATGCGGTTCGAAGTTCGCGCCACGAGACTGAAAAGCCAAGTATTTCTTCTTCACTTTGGACCATTCGGGATTGTCTGGGTTGTCCAGCATATCCACTATGGTGTGAATACAAATATCGTGCGTATCTAGCTCAGCACGAGATGGACAAATCGACGGTTGCAGGGTGAATACGGCCAGTAAAACGATCAGCATACGCTCGCAAAATCCAAGAGACATTTTCGCTACATTCACATCCACCAGATCGTTATTACTTATGCCGGTTGCACCAGTTTTGTTGTTCCAAAAACCAACTAACTGAGCAATGTATTTTGATCAATAAACGTTAAAAAGAAAAAATCCGGAGGTATGCGGCCGGCCTAAAAGGAAGCTATAGGTACAATTCGATGAGCTGGCAGCACGCATATATTTTTCATGTAACGGGGTTGTAAGAATTGATTTTTTCATAGAAATAATGGGAATATTCAAAGGGAAATATGTCATGCCACGTATGAGGATCTGCAAGGATAATTACTATTTATTATTCATGTGAGTGATTAACCTCATTCATAGGTAAGTTTGAATCGATGATTCATGAGGATGCAACAGCCCAAATGCTTTTTCACAATTGCAAGATTCCACTTCGGAGACTTAAGATGTGATGACCCTCAAAGCTACCTTGTTTTTCCGATATTACTGACTGAGACAAAAAGTAATACCAAAATTTTGGAGCCAGATCAGAGGAATGAATACTCACATTCCACGAAACAGCATACTGTACTGCTGACAATCGTAGAATGAGACCTAGATATTACTGACAACCAAGACTAAAGGTGCTTTCCTTTTAGGTACATCTGCACTCACTCAGATGATTTACAAGATGAGACAGCTCAGCTCAGTTGGAAACCTCATAGCTTAGATGAGTTAAAGGAACTTGTTTGTGTAGTTAAATGTCATTCCTCGGAATTTTGTAATATGGTATGGTTCTATGATCTGTCGATCCTTTCCATAATAAGCTAGTTTTTTACCTTTTGCGCACACCCTACACTCACTGACTTCGCTTTCTTTACCTTTTACTATCGACTATCCGTACACCACAAAAGACAAAACCCGCTGAAATTCAAACTTACAAAAAATCCTAACCTCATTAATTTGACATCTGAATGATCTGAGACAACTGATCTAACTTTCGAGCTAGTGCAGATGGGCTTAGGTGGGGGTAAAATATCTTTCTCTAGACTCAGATTCATAAAACAAAAGGAACGTACATTGAAATGAGTAATGACGTTACAATGAATTTGTGGTTCTTGGGTTTTTAGGCCGGCGTCGTTTAGCGTTAAAGCTTGACGTTTCGCCACCACGAGTGGATGGCATCTTCAGAAGCTATTTCACTTCGGTGACTTCCAAAATACTGACGGCTGGTGTATCTGCACCTGTATTTATACCTGCTAATGGTGACGTGGCCCAACCAGGTAGCGTTGGTAGCCCCGCCCCTTCGCGATATGGTAGTGTCTTCAGGTCCTTTAGGATGGGTATCCATGTTCGGTTGACTCTCTGCATTTCGACTCTCCTATTGAAATTATTATGATGTTTTTGTATTTCGATGGCTTCTCTTTGAAGTCTGGCATGGTATGAAGACGTTGCGGCAAGAACCTGAGTTTCTTCAAACTTGATCCTGTGACTTCCCTCCTTAATCGCATGTTCGGCTACCGCTGATTTGTCCGTATGGCCTAGTCGACAGCTAGCCTTATATTCTGCAATTCTTGTGTTCATAGATCGCTTCGTTGTTCCTATGTATACACTACCACATGTGCATGGTATGCGATATACCCCCGGTGCTGTGAGTGGGCCTCTTTTATCCTTCAACGTTCTCAAATATTCCTTTATCTTTCTTGTCGGCTTGTAGATGGTCTTGGCGTTTTCCTTTCGTAACATTTTTCCTATTCTGTCTGTTATTCCAGGCACATAGGGTAGAAAAGCTTTTGCTATCGGTTTAGGTTCCGGTTTTGCCCTATTTCTTCCCATTGTTCTTGTTATTTCCTTTTCTGTGTAACCATTTGCCTTAAGAGCATTCTTTAGATATTCCAGTTCGGTGTCGAGTTCTTCTGGTTCTCACACTTTTTTAGCCCGTTCTGTCAAAGTTCTAATAATTCCGTACTTCTGTGATGGGTGGTGGTTTGATTCTTTATGTACGTACCGGTCAGTATGAGTTGGTTTCCTATATACCTTGTGCCCTAATCTAACTCCTTTTCTTGTTAGAAGAACATGAAGGAAGGCGAGATTTTTGTTTTCTTCTACCTCCATGGTGAACTTGATGTTTTCATGCACGCTGTTCAGGTGTTCTAGAAATTCTTCGAGCTTTTCTCTTCCGTGATTCCAAATGACAAACGTATTATTAATTAAGACTAACTTAATATGTATGTAATATGTATGTACAGAGACTTGTGATAGTAATTCAAAAAAAGAAAAAAAATATACCGGGAGTCCCAGAATTTCCTTGACACGTGATATCTTCGTAACGAAAAACGGTTCAAGCAAGAATTGAGTGGTACTTTTGAAGGTACTACAGGGTCTATCAGGCCATGCATTCAAAACATTTTTTTGTACGTCAACCCCTAAAACTCACCCCCAACTTTTTTTTCAAATAGCACCCCATAGGTTTTCCTACATAAATGATATCCCCTCACAACACTGGGGGCATACCATGCACATGTGGGAGTGTATACATAGGAACAACGAAGCGATCTATAAACACAAGAATTGCAGAACATAAGGCTAGCTGTTGACTAGGCCATACGGACAAATCAGCGGTAGCCGAACATGCGATTAAGGAGGGAAGTCACAGGATCAAGTATGAAGAAACTCAGGTTCTTGCCGCAACGTCTTCATACCATGCCAGACTTCAAAGAGAAGCCATCGAAATACAAAAACATCATAATAATTTCAATAGGAAAGAAGAAATGCAGAAAGTCAACCGAACATGGATACCCATCCTACAGGACCTGAAGACACTACCATATCGCGAAGGGGCGGAGCTACCAACGCTACCTGGTTGGGCCACGTCACCATTAGCAGGTATAAATACAGGTGAAGATACACCAGCCGTCAGTATTTTGGAAGTCGCTGAAGTGAAATAGCTTCTGAAGATGCCATCCACTCGTGGTGGCGAAACGTCAATCTTTAACGCTAGATGACGCCGGCCTAAAAACCCAAGAACCACAAATTCATTGGACGATGGCCACGAAAGCCTTACACAGTATAAATGACGTTACAAGTGAGAATTATCAGATAAATCATGCAAAAGGAAAGCATATTAACAAATATTCTCGGCTGACACCGGACTATAAGTAAGTGACTGTCAAACAGAATTATTTGGTGCATGCTCGTACAGAATTGAAATTACGCTGTTGCTTCTTGTCAGTCCTGTTATTCTCGGTTTATACCCTAAATCGTTCCTTAGGGCAGTATTCATAGTCGCCTCTTGAGTAATATTTAAGGGTCCCTTAAGTAATACTCAGGGGATACTTGGGGATGCTCAAGTGTGGCCATCCTTTTATATCCGTTTCCTAGTCAACATCTACGAGGTTCGGGATTCATTTGGCAACGTTGTTGAATTTCAAATATCGGTCAACTCGTTATGTTGTTTGTCATCTCTTTTTGTTGCCAGTGTTTCGTGTTTTGTGTCGGACATTTTTCCGAATGTGACAGAAAACACTGTACCCCAAAATTAACCTAGAAAATCGCCTTGACTGCAACGAAATGTCACGTTGTCATGTTGACATTTCTTTAATTGAGTATTATGCAAGGACGTCTTACGTAAGGGACCCTCAAGTAGCGGTCGAAACACAAAGCCTTACGTAAGGGACCCTCAAGTATTAAGGGACCTTTAAGTATATCAACTACGAATACGATCCTGGCCCTCCATAATTTTAGCTTTAGTATACCTCAACTTAAATTAAGATGTATCATTGAGATATAGGCAAACTATTGATTGAACTTACATTTACGTCAAAGAATACTGCTGCTTTATTTTAAGTATTCATAAATTACCAACTTTACAAAAATAATTAGTAAGGGTTGGCATACGTTTCGGATGGAAACTAAACACAAAATAGACTCCAACAATAGAAAAGCTGCATCGAATGTTTGGATAGAAATATGACCTGTCAATGAAAAACACCTAGCAATTACTATCTAGACCTATAAGAAGATCATTTTTTTGCGATGACCCTCCCTGCTTATACCGCCTATTTCTGGTAATCCTGACTGAAACGAAAAGTAATACCAAAGAACTGGAGAGAGAACAGAGGAAAAGAATCATTTATGGCATATTGTTACTTGCATTTATACCGTAAGTTTATTAAGCCTCTTATAAATCAATCCTGTATCTGTTAGCTGCTCCATAATTTTGGTTTTAGTATACCTCAACTACAAGACTAATTTCCAGACTTAGGTGTACGATGTATTGATGTCGGCATATCTAACAGAACATATTATATACAGGGTGTCCCTGTGTTTCTTTGACACATGTTATTCTTGTAACAAAAAAAGATTCAAACGAAAACCGAGTTGAATTTTTGAAAGTACTAAAGGTCTATTATACCATGCTTTTAAAAATTTGTTTTTGTACTTCAACCCTTTAAACTCACCTTCAACTTTTGTTCTTCAAATAGCACCAAATAGCTTTTTACACGCAAACTTTCTTTTCGTAAAGTCATATAAGCATAACATAAGTGGAATAAGAATTTTCTTGACGCAAAAAACGGATAAAAATAATGCTATTTGGGTTTTTAAGGGTACTGAATGACCTATGATACGCTTTCGAAAACAAATGTCTTTTTTATGCTTTTTTATTAGAAAAATATTACGCCTCAAACGCTCATCTTATTTATCTTTTTTAATGACTTTACGAGAAAAATTGGTTTGTGTATGAAGTCAGAGGCACTACAAGATATTAAATAAAATAATGACCTCATTAATGTAGGAAAAGCTGTAGGATGCTATTTGGAAAAAAGGAGGTAAGTTTTAGGGATTGAAGTAAAAGAAATGCTTCGAAAGCATGGTATGATAGGTCATTCTGTACCCTTGAAAGGCCGACTTATGTTTCTTTTTTATCTTTTTCTTTTCTCACGAAAATATTACGCTTCAAACAAATCCTTATTCTATTTATTTTGTGCTTACGAAAGATGAAAAGATAGGCTTTTGTATGAAATTAAAGGTACTACAAGATTTTAAATAAAATAAGGACTTAATATGTGTAGGAAAGACTATTAGGTGGTATTCGAAAAAACAAAGTTGGGGGTGAGCTGTAAGGGTTTAAGTACAAAAAAAATGTTTTGAAAGCATGGTATGATAGACCCTGTTGTATTTTCAAACACTCCACTCAGTTTTCGTTTGAACAGTTTTTTGTTACGAAAATATCATGTCTCAAGGAAAATCAAGGATGTTCTCTGACAGCCGGGCAGCTCTAAAAGCCACTGCAGCTCCAAGGACCATATCAGCTCTGCAACCCTTAATAAGGTGACCCTGTTGTGGGTCCCCGGAAACATTGATGTACCGGGTAACCTAGCTAGGATGAGAGCTGGCAGCCCCTGTATCGGCCCAGAACCAATGCCGATGCTTGGAACTGGTAGGCGTAAGGTCAATGTTGCCTTGGCTTTTGAGTAAAGGCAGAAAGACGCTGAACCATTTTGGTGGGGGTTTTCTCTGGACAATTCTAGCTAAATGGACATTCGTCACTCACGAGAGTGCTAGGGAATCCCATCTGCTCCAGATGCTGGGAGGACGACGAAACAGCGTTCCACTTCCTGAGCAAATGTGCTGAGTACTGAAACCTTAGGGTTCACATATTTAGCACGATGGAGTTCGGTGAGGAGTCTCTTCATTCAGTGGGATGGACGGACATCTGACTTTCGCTAAGAGGTTTAGTAGGTTCAACTAGGAGCTTCCTACGACCTAGGCTTTAATGTTTCCAGTGCTGGCCCAGTGGGGTTAGTAAAAAGGGCCAAAGGTAACCTACTTGCTACACAACCATCAACTCTGGCGCGTCTTTTGAAGTCGATATATTCGTTTGTCATTTTAGGAAAAGTACGAAACTTAATAAGCTTCTAAAATTCGGCATTTTGTCCAGAATCACGCAGACAACGTAGTTCTTTACTATTGAAAACCTCGCTTTCTACTGCAATTACGATTCCTAGAATGCCAGCTTCCATTACTTGTTGTGAGTTTTGCACTTTTTGTACGAAATGTTTGGCGTAAATAGGGAGTTTACGTGTACATTTTGTTAATTGAAGGTTTGGAATATTAAATCAAAAATGAATATATAATTATGTGTTTATTAATCCAGGTTGTTTAACCATTGCTATGAAATTTATCCGAACAGAATTGGAAAAAGGTTTAATTACAAATATCAATTTATTGTTTTGTAATAACTATTTCGTCTGTTTCTGAAAACATTTGCACAAATAATGATTGAATTTTGCATTCTATTAATATGTAAAAAATGGTAGTGGCATAAATGTGGTTTTCAGTAGTTATACATGTAGTAATGGGGCGACCGTGCCTGTCAAGTAGGCCCCCGTAGTCTCTTTTTGCCATCCCTAAATATCACCCCTCAGCTACCACTGCCAGCCTTCCCCTCCCTCTCAAACCTTCCCGACTATTTAACAAAGGCCAGTAGGTCGGCAAAGTTTAGGGAGGGTAATTCCTCTGGCTGAAATCTATCGGATCCAAAGATCTCGTATCCCAGCCCGCAAGGAAGTGGTGAGTCGTTTCATGGGCCTCTCCACAACCCATACATAAGAAGTCTTATTCATTTCCTAATAATGATAGATGCCACCTGTGCCTGCAGTGCTCCGTCAGAACACTCATGAGGTTTCTGGTTGCTCATCGGTCTTGGTTCCTTAGCCGTACTGATCTAGATGTGTTCAGCCGAGTTATAAAATACTTGGCTTGTTTGCATCCCTCACTGTGCCTCCACTGGCATCCTATAACGGGCTTCGAGCTAATATACTGTCCTCTGGTGTCGAGTCTGGCCAACCTACCGGCTTCCACATTACGAGGAATCCCTGTATGGCCTGGGATCCACATTCTTCAGTCTCTCTAGATCTTCCAGTCTCTCCGCTCACTCCTGAATCAGAGGTGTCCTGGTTCTGGGCCCGCAGGTGGCTTTCAGTGCCGCCTGACTGTCAGAGCAGATTTTACATCTGCACGAAAAGGCACGAGGGAGGAGGCGTAAAGATTTGTGCCCTCTTTTGACGTCCTCATTGCATGCAGCCAAGAGTACGTGGACATAAAATCATAAACAATTGCGGAAATGTGTATCTCACACAAAGCGTTTGTTGAACTTGCATCCGATACTTAAAGAGATAATCTTCATCGCGCGTCTATCACATAACAATACACCTCTACGAATGGTTTGCCTACGTACACAGCCACACCTCTTAGACTCGTTCGGTATGCCTAGGAAAATATATTACCGAAGCTCTCCAGGCAGCTGCTTCATATAGTAGTACGGATTTTCTTTATAGCATCATACCCTTCTCAAGAATGTCTTTAATAAGACTTCAATATACCTCGAATTAGGAGCAATTCTCCAATTCCATTGTTGCCAAAACGTTGCCGAACCATTACAGAACCGCCCTAATGATTTGCTGTTGAAACCATATAGTTTACTGCTGCCCTTTCTTATGTCATGCGATGCACAAAAAATTCGAATTTTTAACCCAAAAACTTCGAACTTCTGGATTCATCAGACCATATTCTGCCCCATCTCATTGACTGCTTGCTTCTACTTTACAGACAGGCAGTTTCTTTTGCTTTGTTCAATAATACCTCTCTTCAATTTGGGGAGTAATTCTATGCCTTCCCGTTCTTTGGCATTTTGGAGTGATCCTTGAATACGGAAGTTTTTAACAATATCACCTAAACCGCCTTGGTATCTTCAGTTTCTCCCCAATTTTTCGTATTGAGTTACCTTCCTTGGATAAATTCACAATTGCAGGACGCTTCTTAGTTAATATTTCGTTTTTGTAATCATTATTTCAACAGTTTTTCATCTCATATTATTTTAACCGTTTTTGTTCTCCAATACCATACTTTTATACTTAAGCAACTTAGCGTTTTATAGCAAACTGTGTTACATGTCATTCGAGCAATTAATCAAAACTGTCAGTTTGTCATAGCCAACCAAAAAGATCGAAAATGATTATTTTTTTAGTAAAAAGACTGGAAATTGAACAAATTGTTGTTTTGTCTACCATTCGGGTTTTGCACTAAGTAAATAGTCTGAAAATACTGTTAACAAGAAATCAGAACAATGAAAGTGTTAGTATAAGGAAGAAAAATTACCTCAAATTTAACCAACATTTAAAAAACCTAAATTTTATTACTGTTCGGAAACTTTTTGTAGTTGTAATGAAATTTTTATCAAGGGCTAATAAAAAAGCGGTGCCATTTATAAATAGGTACTGATTTCATCCCTGAAGATGCAGTATAGCGGAACATATCTTGGGATATTATCATCTGAAGATGAAGATGATGAAGAAGATGAAGATATTGTCATCTGAAGATGATAATACAGCGGAACATATCTTGGTTTCAAAAAGCATGGTTTGGCCAGTGGTTAGATTCTGTACTTTTTCTTAGTCCTGTCGTCGATGGATAAATTGTCACTTTATTTCGGTTTGAGTTGAATCTGGGATGCTGAATCAACCGCAAACATCTATAATTTTTTCTATATTGCTTTAGTAATTCCTTGCTATTCTAACTTTATTTCGACGAGTTCAGCACCTTCCCAGTCATAAGAAGCTAAATTTTACCCTCTTTAGGTAACTGCTTCGCCGCCTCTGGATCATTATTTAGAGTTATGAATTATTTGCGTTTATAATAGTTCCCGAGCCAATAAACGTAAAAGGTACAGCGAATAATCTGAAATTGATCAATATCTTATTTTTATTCATCTTTAAATCAACGCAATCAGCTAGGGCTAAAAATTGTTCAGAACATTTTGCTATTTATTGCATATGAGCAATTTGTCAAGTTCTTTGGCAGCGTATTCAACGAGTAATGTAAAAATTCACAGGTTGGACATTAAACGATTCTATTAATGGTTTCCTAATGGTTTGTGTACCCTGTAGGATATACTGATTGTCATCGAAAACAGATTTTACGTTTGACATCATTTCTTAACGGTTTACGTAAGATGTCCAAGTATATCTTGAATGTGCTGGTGATCACTATAAGATTAGTATCTGTGTATATTGGTTCCACTACTGCTACTCTATCAGCAAATTCTAAAGTCAAATGAAAACCACTGACCATCTGATAATAATAAGGATTCTGGTATTTGAGTGACATTAAAATGAATTTGAAATTGCTTGATTCATAAGCTAAATCTATATGAAGGCTAAGGTGCTGCAATTTTAGTACGAAAAATGAGAGTTTCATTTCTAGTAGTAGTTTCAAAAGGATCAATTTACATTTCTATATCGTTAATTGTAAATTTAAACTGTCAGTTGTAATATTACATTATAACGGTTTGAATTTACAATTGATGCTTTAGAAATGTAATTTGATCCTTTTGAAATCACTGCGGGAAGAGGTAGGTATAGTACATAGCTCTCAAAAATGAGTTTAGATTTTTTTGAAGGCAATTGATAGCATGCTCGTCTAAGACTGAAAAGCAGAGGATCGATTGTCTGCTTCGTATATGACAATGGGTAGGTTTATGAATGTAATTGTTCAGAGACCGTTGAATCATACAAAAATAATGGTCATGAACTACTATGATATCCTAAAGAGAACATTGAACTTAAAGATCTAATGTAGCCATTTTTACTATCTGGTTTGACAGCCAGGCAGGATCGAAAGCATTAAATACTTGTATTACTGTCTTTTTTATTAGGTGATAGGGTCCAAATTAAACACAACTTTAGCTCAAATTTGCCAAAGTTTAAAATAATATTTTCATCTTCGAGGGTAGAGGAACAATTTCCTGGGTCCTCAGCCGGCTGTGGGGTTGGCAGCAGGTAGGATTAGAATGAAATGAAGCTTGGTTGCAACACACACATTCTATGTCGCTGTGAAGCGCTCAGGTATCACAGGCAGACTATACTGGATCCTGAAGACATGAGATGGGCAGGACCTAAGGTCATCTTAACCTTTGCGATGAGGGCTGGACTTGAGAACTAGGGTAAGGTGAGTTGCTAAGGTCCCGCTTGTAGGCCTATGCATTGGTCGTTCTGATCACCAAAAGGCCTTTCTTCTTTTTTCATTCGTTCATTCATTCAATGGTCACGAACTACTATAATAACATACCAAAGACATTATTGAGCTTAAAGTGTGAAATCGGTAACGGTGTCAAGAAGAATTTCAAAAGATGATGCAAAAAACACAAAAGAGCAAGTTATGGTGAAGCTATGCTTTTGTGGTTTTTTGATACCTGCAATCACTTTTCAAGTGGAGAATGAGAACAGGGAACTTTACACTAATAATTCTGAAAATCAAGAGATAATTTGTTCAGGAAACAGATTCTCGGCGTCCAGATACCTTTAAACCCTACCCAAATCTGTATTGAGCATTTCAAACTTCTATAGAACATTTAGATGTCCTTGGTGTTCATAGCTTCAAAACTTATCTATATTAATGTATGTTACGAGGTACTCAGGCGATCAAGCTTCGTGTTTTATGTTTTTTCAATGTTTATGAATCCTACTAAAATTAGCGGTATAGTGGGAAGTGAAAAATCGGAACTCGTCCACGACCCTCGAAATAAAACAGTTGTTTTTTAATACACGAAAAAGACTCTTGGGTTCCTGACTATTTTGAGGCGTAATGATATAGGTATTAGGTATTCGACGGTTTTAGAAGCACGTTATTTCAAATCTGGACGCAGCAGCCAGTCAGAACTTCAGAACTTGGATGGGTGACCGAGGAAGACCAGAGCGAGAGGGGCCCCCGCTGGATAGTCCGGAAGGGTCATCCCCCCTCTGGGAGTTAGAGAACAATAATCCTTTAGGCCGCGGTCCTGACAGCTACCAGGGCACAAATCTGATCTATGTATTCGTCCCTTTACAGCAGAAGTATGCTAAGTCACAAAACGTAAATTTTACACGAGAAGCTTTTTTTTGTTTTTGAGATATTGTAAATTGAAAAACTGCTTGATGAAATTCATATAGCCATTTGAGATAACTGGTTTTAAGGTGCACTACTTGGAATTGGACAATCTATATGTTATAGAAAAAGGTGAACATAGCATATATTAGGACAAGTCCATCAGCACTGGTGGTATACTAACTCACATACTACAGATCAGAATGAACCTATGTCTTCCGAAGAAGTGTACTACTGCCAGCTTCCAAACATGAGAAAGCAGAACTAGTGGAAGTCCATTATCAATGTATACTATCTCCAAAACGGCACATCAGTACTAGTCTATCTCCAACACAGAAAAGATAGACTAGTTTGAATATTGCGAATTTATTATCCCTCCTTCAGTGTGGACTTGTAGTACTTCTGCAGTAGATTCGGTGACTTTTAGTGTATACGTAGGCGTTTAAATCGCAAAATATGACAATTTGAACATAGTATAGTTCTGCTCTCAAGGGACTATATTAAGGGTGTAGGGTATAGCGCGCGAAATTGAGAACCAAGAAAAGACGTATTCTCGTGTTAGCGAGGAGGCATGGCCACCTGTTCCCTTTCTTCAGTGTGTGTGTATTCTTATACATCCTCATCTTTGAGGTCAGATAAGTCCAAAAATCCAGAGGTAAGGTCAAAAGGTCCAAAGGTAAGGTCCGAAGGCCACTATAAAATGAATTTAGCATTTTCAAGCTCCTGAAGTTACCTTTGAACTTACAGTGATGACTCAAAGAGCAAATCGAAGAAGCAAGCTTGCGCTTGTGCAACTATTTAGCCTTTTTTTGATATCGTGTTTGGTTGTTAAATTACAGGCATCTATACAATGTATGATTTTGCATTGCGAGTTTTTTTGCACATTAAAAAACTTTTTTGAGGAAATCGAAAATAGTTATCATTCATTAAGGTCTTATCTATCGCCTTCTGAAATATTATATATGTAGTTTGAAAATAGAGTGTGTTGTGTCAGAAATTGTGAGTACGTGTTTTACATGGAAAATACGTATGTATACATGTGGGTATCCAGGCCCCTTAAGTAGGATGTAGGATGCAGGAAATTAATCTGCTTGACTCCATTTTTTTAGTATGGAACTATTTTTATTGATACAAAAACATTACTGGTACAAATTAAGAAAAGGAATGGGGGATACAAGCCACATTTGAACAATATTTGCACCAGTAACGAACTTTTGTAATTAATATTATTTTGCATATGCTTGCGAAATCATATTTTCAGCAGCTGGAAGTGGCTTTGATGCGCCTTGAATGCATTTTCTGGGATTTAAAGATTATATTTGATATAACTGACCTCAGATTCTTAAATATTATTGGCTGTGTCTTAATCTGCGGTTTAGATATCTACATAAGCCCGACGCCACAATCAAGCCTTGATGACCCAGTTTTTACGTCGCTCAGTATATCTATAATAACCTTGGCCGGTGTCCGCAATGTCAGCCAAACAGCCAGAACGAGCGTCGAGCAGTCTAGCAGGCCGTGGTTTTCCCGACGTCACAGCAGTTTTGCAAAGCACACTATTTAAAATAGTACTTGTATATACGAAGCGGTGTTGTCAGATCTATAGCTTTGGCACACGCAATTTTGGCAGTCATTTGGAAAAACATGCTCTGTCATGGAATAGCCCGAAATGATGAGTTTACTCGGCAAAAAAGGGATAACCGTCCTTGTAAAGGGTCGTCTCGAAATTGGTATAAATACGTATAAAGATCAAGTATGACCTGAAATTAAACTTAAGACCAATTTATTATTTTTTATGGTCAGCCTACCGCAAAGTGTCGGTGCACGTTAGATTTGAAACGCTGGAGGTTGAAGCCGTCGGGAAACAAATTTCCTAATAGCTCATTTCACAGCATTGAAGTTAGCCAAATGCAGGAATGCTGGAGGAGACTAGTTCAGGGAGTTGGGACCTCGTCCTGGAAAGTATGAGCCCGCAGAGCCCGCCTAGTGATCCTCGTTTGGACGGCTTTTGGTGTTCTTATCTGTGAGAGTTCACTCGAACATCTTCCGTACTAGAATCTGTAAAACAGGGACAGGTCAACCACCCTTTTCCGATGTTCTGAGCTGTGGATGTCCTTTGTAAGGCTAGGCGTATTGACTGGTCTTAATTCTCTCCTCTGGATCGTGTCTAGAAGTGAGTGCTTCGGAGCACAGTCCCACACATGGGAACAATACTCCAATGTTGGTCGGACCTATGCCTTGTAGAACAGCAGTATAGTTGCTCTGGTGTGTACAGCTTCCTACATTGGAACACAACTCCAGGCTTCTGGGACGAAGTTTTAACAATACTGACGACGTGGTCGCGCCAGAACATGTTATTGTTGATGCTGATCCCCAAAAGCTTGACGGAAGGTGAAACGACTATAGGTTGACCCTTCATTTCCACAGTTGGTAATCCAACGTGAGACTTCTTTGTCAGTGTTGTTGCCTGAGTTTTCTGAACGTTAAACTGCACCTTATTTACTAATACCCACTGGACAATGGTTGTGATATCAACGTTGATCTATGAGGCATGTTGCTGTCTCCTGGGATGACGGTGGTTTGTCTGGTTGTCTACGAAGCTGTAGACTGGACTGGATATTATTTTCAGCAGCTCATGGATGTTCAGCAGAAACAGTGTAGGGGAGAGATCACTGAGGAACACTGGCGTTTATTGAAAATACATCTGATGAACAACCTTCGACTACAACAAACGGAGCTCGTTCGTTCGAAAAGCTATTCAGCCACTGGCGCAGGCCAGGTGGTAGTCCATAAGCAGCAGGAATATACCGAAATTATGAGTTTGGAAGTTCACTTGGCAAAAGAAGGTTACCTGAACATGTAAAGAGACGTTTTGAAACTGTTATAAATAGATATAAAGTTTAGGCAAGACGTATGCTGGATTTTTGATACCTACACCTTTTGGTCGATATAATATTAGTAAACATATAGTATACTACTCGCAAGAAAAAAGTGATATTCGCATTAAAAATTTGTTCACAGCTTGGAAGTGTCCTCTGTAGTAGAAATCTACATTCAGAGGCTATTTTCCAACATTGCACCTCCAAAACAGTCTATACGTGTGAAAACAAAGCATGGTTTTTTGCGGATCCAAAACCAAGAACTATTATATCTGTTGCAAATGTAGCGAGAGACCAGTTGGGTATATAAAGATGTTCCCTAGAACACGACAGCTCCGGTTTACACAGTTAACCTCCATTGAATAGGGTCGGATTGTAGGCCAACGAGAACGCGGTGATTCTTTCAGAGCAGCTGCTGTAACCATGGGACGTAGCATGGCTACAGTTGTAGCAGTATGGCGCGCATGGATCAAAAAATGGCGAATGCAGCGGTCTAGAGGTTCTGAAGTACCTGAGTAAGAGAACTACAGACCGGAAAGATCATCATCTATGGCTACTGAACTTTCAAGATAGAATGCAATCCACTCGAACTGTTTTGACGCTTAGTATGCAGCTAAAGGGCCCTTCGAATCCGCACGGTGTACCACAGGTTGCGCGAAATGGGCTTCAGCAATAGCGTCCGCATCTAGTGCTTCCACTCACTACAAATCATCCTCATCAACGTCTTAGAGATTGGTCTCAAGAACACCGAACATGCTGCCCTTCTTCAACGAGTCCAGGTTTTCTCTGGGGCATACGGTTCACGCGAATGGGCTAGATGATGATGGGCTGAATGGCGTGATCTCCAGTTGGCTGTTCAGCGCATGTATGTGTACTATTGGTTTGATGGTTTGGGTTTCATTGCACTTACCACAAGAAAAAAGGCGTACTTGGTATTCGAGAAGATGACAGGGTATCCCCTGTCAAAATTCACAAAGGACCATCAATTGGACAGAGATTCAACTGTGCTTCTAGTATACTCAACGAAGTCATGGCTGACTCCAACTTCAAACCTTAGATGGCTCTTCCCATAGTTAGCTTCACGATGTGCTAACCACTTGCAAATCAAGGGCGTTGAAAAATTTGGAAGGATCCAGGGAAACGGCAGGAGGTGGGTGGGGGAAGACAAATTCCTTATTGGAATTCATCTTTAGTAAGGAGATCATCATCATAGTCACCATGTCCTAACAGACATGTTGTGAACTCGTAAAATACATTTACACATTTTACGAGTTTCTCTTGTGATATCTTTAAGATCTTTAATGCAGTAGTTTCCATTTGCTTTCTTCATCCTCATGCCGTTGACCAGATGGTATCTACTGGTTCATCCGCCTTTAGGGGCAATTTCTCACCCCAAGGACAAGAAGGTGTCCTGACTCTTCTCAACTCGTCCACCCAAAGCTGTTGGTTGAGTGGAGGTTTATACCGACAGTAGTTCGGTTCCTTTTAGTCGCCTTTTACGACATGCAGGATATACGATGGGAGATATTCTAACCCGCCCCCACACGGGTCAAAGTAAGAAGGTAGTTAAACTTTAACTGTGCATGCGAACACAACACCCTCTATCTGCAGGTTAGTTAAGTTCAATCTCATAGTCTGTATCATGCAATTTTCAATATTCTATTATTTTTTCAACTAATTAGGGCCGCAGATATATTTCTGATACGTCAGGCTTATATAACGATGTAATTGAATTCTGAAAACAGCTCATTTGACAAAACTGGCATTCAGCTGAACAAAAACAGAATTCTGTTATTGCGGCCATCCCGTCACGTCCATCATTTGCATGCATTACGTAACAATAAAAACATTATCAATAACTGAGTTGTTTGTTATTGGCTGCTACATGCAAAAATAATAAATTGAAACTATGTATACGGTGGGGTTCGCAGCTGCATTGATTTACATACGCAGCTGGGCTGCAGGCAGTTACCGTCAGCACGTGTGCAGCAGAAGAAGCATATATAAACGACGTCATGACTATTTGCTAAATGAGCTAGGTCATGCCTCTGTATCCTAAATCCAGTCCTTATGTCATAGTATTGTTATATATGCAGATGACCTTAAGCTGCTATGGCCAGTCTAAAGGCCTGAGGACTATTCTCGTCTGCATTTCAATATCACTAATCTGAATTACTGTTGCGTAATTGGTTAACTCTAAGGCCCAGTTTCACAATAATTGGTAGTACTGGTACTGGCAGTCACTTAACCATCAGATGGAAGTTAACCAGTACTTATCAGATCGCTCTGTTCCAGAAAGAAACCCAGTGGTTAAGCTTATTTATCTTCAAGTTGGCAGCACGGATGGGTCTCAGAGCACTGCCATAATTATTGTGTTCTGTGGATACAACCTAACTCTTTGACAAATAAACCTAACGTTTTTATTCATATTTTTGACCTGTGTCGCAACAAACCAAAATCCATGGACGCATTAGACGTCAATGTCAAATGCATGTTTTTATAGGCTCCAAAGCAAACTTATGTGTTGTCGGTTCACTACGACAAACGTCAGAGATAATCCATACATTATCCTTGGGTTAACTAAACTGATGGATAACCAGGGCTTTTGGCGCATACCGCCGATTAGCCGATTATGAAGCCCAGTTTCACAATCAGTGGTCACTCTGACGGTTTACTAACCTCGAACTGCGAGTTAATTCGAACAATCGAACGCTTCTTGTTTCACAATCATAAAATGACGTAGGATTAACTAACCGCGAGTTGTATTTTATTTTAAGCGGTTGGTGGTACTGTGTCCACAATATTTAAAATTCTTCTTCTTCTTATTTCCTTCTTGTGGTGTTTCGTGCTGGTGTTTTGTGTTTTTCTGACAAGACTGTCCAAGAATGAGTTGGTTGAGTTGTCAACCTCATTTTGGTTTTTTCCACTGACGTTTTTTCATTTCATTCGCATGTGTCAGCATGAAAACCCAAAAAGAGCGAACAACTTTTCAAAATATAAAGAATATCTGTTCATTTCGTTAGTAGAAAGGTACAGGCATGCAATAGAATGCAAAACAAAAGATGCAACAGCTTGGCGCGAAAAAGACAACGCCTGGGAAAAGATAGGAGAAGAATTTAATTGCAAATGTCCAAATAGTAGCCGCAGATCTGTAAAGGTGCTGAAAGAAAAATACAAAAATTCAAAAAAGACCAAGGAGTCATGGTGATCATATTCCTCAAAATACTTGATTCTAGGTCGAAATATTCTTGGTCTCATTGCTTCTTCATCACTGCTGCACGCACCTACATCAAAACCATCCATTCAAATAAAAATACCGGTGAAAAGCGTTAAAGTTAAAATATGAAAATTATAACGCCTAGCAAGTAGCAAAACCAAAGTGACATGACCTAATGCGCATGAGTCATCGCAAACCTGGGTTAACTTAAGAATTTCTTGGGGTGGAGTTAACTCAGAGTTAACCTCAAGTGAAATCGAAAACACAAGTGAAAACATTTGTGCAATATGACATCTAGGGTTAACCTCCGGTCAACACACAACCTTGAGTTAACCCATCATTGCGAAACCGGCCCAAAGTGTTAACCACTAGTTTTCTCTTAACCTCTAATTAAACGCCGATTGTGAAACTAGGCCTAAAAAAGTTAAAAGAAAACTAGTGATTAGCGAAAACAATAAATTTCATAATCGGCGATTAACGTTAAATGTTCTGGTTAGCCAGAAGTTAAGTCAACCCAAGGATAGAGTATGGGTTATCTTTTTCTTCTTGTAATGAGGGGGTTAGCATCCCCCTCAAAAAATAGGAAAATAATCAGAAGACCCCCAAAACGTCTAAAAACAAGGCTTAGAGGAGTTCTGATAATTTCTGTTTTTACCTATTTCTCCCCATCCAGTAATCGATTTTCAAAATTATAGCAGCATTACCTTTTAGGATCCCACAGCACATCACTACCCAAGTTTCGTCAAAATCCAAGCAGCGGTTACTGAGATTATGCAGACCGACAGACAGAGAGAGCGTATTCTCTCAAAATCTAAAATCTTCGCGATCACAATACTCCCGTATGGGAAAAAAGACGTGGAAAATAGCCAAGAGCCTACTCTAATCGTCTAAAAAGCAGGTGGGTGCTGTTTTCATATTTTTAGTTCTTTTAATATTGCTGCGCCGCAACTGACACGATTTCTATAAAGCCATACACGTTTTCCATCCTCGCCACGGTCATAATAAATAATAATTTCTTCCAGATGAATGAATGCATCCTCTGAATAATACTTTGCAATGTGATATTTTAAAATCTGTGTAGCTAGACGAAACGGTACATGCACGGTGTGAATGCAGCATTGAGTCATCATTTAACTAAATTGCGAATTTCGCTGACGTAAATGTACTGTAACCATGAACTTTACCATACTATATGGTATTCCCAATCTAATACCCTCCTCGGTAACAACTAGATTCTACTATCGTTTTTTCAACAAAGTAAAGTTGCACGTATGCATGTTGGCAAGATGCAACACTGTAATATTGAAATTACAGTAATTGCACATTTGTCGTAATGCCTTAATTATAGTTTATGATACAACTTACCCAAAAATTATTAGGTGGGAATTCCAACAAATGCTGTAGACTTTCCAATGTAATTAAGGCCTTTACATGGAAATGATTTTATTGCAGGAATATATTAATGCAGGTCAGTCACACCGTAGACCCTTCATGTCCTTTGAAGTGCTTACAAAGTATCTGCCTTAAACCCAGCTTATTATCTGGTCTGTTTGTAAGGTTGTGGAGAAGAATATCGAAACTTTCCGTTGAATCTTTAAGGTCTAGGGTATAGCGCGCGAAATTGAGAATTAAGAAAAGACGTATTCCCGTGTTAGCGAGAAGGCGTGGCCGCCTGTTCCCCTTCTCCAGCGTGTGTGTCTAAAATGAGGGGAGGTAAGTCTAAAAATCCAAAGGTAAGTTCAAAGGGTACAAAAGCAAGGTACAAAGGTCACCATAAAAATGAATTTCGCATTTCCAAGCTCCTGACGTTACCTTTAAACTTACGGCAATGATCCAAAAAGCAAATTGAAGAAGAAAGCTTGCGCTTTGTCATTTATTTGGCCTTTTTTGATGTTTTGATGTTTGGTTGTTAAATTACAGACATTTGTAGAATGTATGATTTTGCATTGCGAGTTTTTTTGCACACTAAAAAACTTTTTTGAGAAAATCGCAAGTAGTTGTCATTCATTAAGGTCTTAGCAATCACCTTCTGAAATACTGTATATGTAGCTTGAAGAACAAGTGAGTTCTCTTCGAAATGGGAATCCGTCTTTTAACATGGCAAATACATGTGTATAACTGTCTATACCCAGACCCCTTAATACCAATATCTTTTCATTTGTTTCTTTATCTACACTGCTCGAACGGAGTTATCCATCAAACGAAGAGAGAAAACATGTCCTTAGAACTAAACGTTGTAGGTCTAAAAACCTGAACTAATTAATAAACATGTTCAACTGATAGCTGAAGGTCTAGAACAGTACAACAAAAATATGTAATAAGTGTATCACTCCCTCATAGTTGCTGTATACTACATCATTTAAACAGTTCCCACATGGAATTTATCGAAAACCACTGACTAAAAGAAAAAGCACCAAGTCACGTCAAAAGATTTGTCTAGGGGACAACTTTTCAACCAATAACTACTTTACCCCCTTGTGCCCACTGCCACCCGGGGTCATGCCTCTATTTAATGACAAGGGCTATCGAGCCTGTTTCAAAAGTATGTCGCAGTCATTTATTTTGGCGTATGATTTTTTCAATCGGTCGGTTCGTTCTCGAGATAATGAGACAAATCTTCATGTGTCTTAATTTGTTCAGAAAAGAAACGCACGAAAATATCACTTTCTATTGCAATGGGTGCTCAAAATGTCGCCCATCATTGGTAAAGTAATGATGTAGGCGATGTTCAAACTCTTGGCGGACAGCTGCAAAAACAAGTTGTGGGATATCATGGCAGCTTTCGGTGATGCGTTGACGAAGGCTACCCAAACTTTCAGATTGATGGAGTAAATACAATAGATTTTGAACGGTTCCATAAAAAAATCTAATGGCATCCAATCAGGAGATCTACCAGGCCATTCTATAGGCGATCTTCGCCCTATCTATTTATCTTGAAACACTTCATCTAACTATTGCTAGAAAACATAGTGAGCAGGAGCATCCTGTTCGAATTGGTTTTCAATGATTTTAGTGATAGGCGGATTGATGGTTTTTTCCAACATATCAAATGACAATCTCCATTTAAATGTCCGTTAATAAATAATGCCTCAGTGTCATGTATGCGACACTAGCCTTACTGTCATGTTCTTATAGAGTGCCCTTGCTATGAAGGCGAAAAAGCAGAGTGTGTACTACCGGATAGTATTAAAGCCATGCTGTCACCAACAGTAGACACAGTAACGAAACTTATACAGTGGCTTAGAAGTACTCAACTATACTATAAAATATAATTCCTGTCATACTCACCTTACACTTAACTAACCCAGTTGTGAGCTATCATTAGAACAGTGTTGATATGCGGCTAATAGCCATAGTAGTTGTTGCCGCTTAAAAAATAAATAAATAATGTCCTAACCATTTTGTTTATTATTGTGTAGATGCTCCAGACTTAATAGTTCACGCCCTTTCAGGTGTCGTGGGAGGTATATTTGCACGACACAGGACTTAAGATGCAGACTTCTCTCCATTTCCATATTGCGGGTCTTTGTGTCGATTTGTTTCACCTCGTACACTGTCCAGAGGTTTATTATTATTTTTATTATTTTTAACAAAAAATTGCAGCCCGAGAGTTGCTGTTCCATTACCGAGCGGCTACTCCCCAAACCATCAGGTGAGCAATCACTGGATCCGCGAATCGTGGGCCCCAAGTATACGAAGGGACCTAAGGATGACTGACTTCTGCATTCTGGCGGCATACCAAGATGTGCGCAGTGCAGAGAGTAGCGTATTCCCGACTTCACCTAGGGTTCCAATGAGTATAACCAGCAGACTTTCAGTGTAGTCTGGCCTGTGAAGTTGTCCGAGCAACTCCTGATATTTGGCCCACAAGTTAAGTTACATCATCATCATCATCGTAGCCACGATGTCTTAACAGACACGTTGTGAACTCATAAAATGCATTGAGTCGGAGCTAGAGTATTGCTGACACGAATATTATCAATAGTTTTGAGAACTGTAGCTCGCCATCGTTTACGATTTACTGTCAGTTCAGTGACGCCCGTGATACTCATATCCAGTAACTGTTTCGTCGTATCCACCCAGCGTGTAGGGGAACGGCCACGGCGCCGCCCACTCGGGGCGTGAACTACAAGTTTCTCTATATTATCTCTTCTGTGAATATGAATATGTCCGAAGAATGTAAGCATTCTCGTCGACACAATAGATGATAGTCTCCTTGGATTACCGAGCTCATCCAGTACGGAAACATTAGTTCGATGGGCGGTATAAGGAACTCTCAGCATTCTCCTCCACGTCCACATTTCAAAAGTATCTATGCGAGCTCGATCTGCCTTTTTAACAGTCCAAGTTTCCCGGGCATACAAAAATATGGAGAACACAAGAGACTGAACCAGCGACATTTTGGTAGTTTTAGTAATGTCATGGTCACGTCGTATTTTAATAAGCTTTGCCATTGCCACAAGTGCCTGTTGAAGATACGTAAAGATTTTTCTAATTTTCTCGAGAACGAATCATCCGATTTTAAAAGCCGAAACGTCAAGATAGAGGACTTCGACATACCCTAGAAAAAAGCTATTACTTGATACCCCTTGGGAGCATGACCTTGGTGGGCAGAGGATGAAGCATGTGTTGGTTAAGAAGTTGTCCCCCTTGAGAAGTCTTTTGAGGTATCTCGGCGCTTTTCAATCAGTGGTTGTTGGTAAGTCGGTGGTGCGAAGTTTTCAAATTTATAAAATGAATATAAAAAATAGAAAAGTATGTCTCCTGAAACTAAATTCAAAACATTCGGCAATTTATTTTCCTTTATTGAACAAACATACTCTGCAACTGCATTATTGACGGTCTATCAATCATAGCTGCACAAGTATTCAACTACATCTAATCAAGAAAACGATAATTAACGAAATAATTATGAAAAATGATTTATCGAAGGAGCGTCCATTTCTTGCATCATTTAGTTCTCTAAGGCTAATTAACTAGACCTCTGACAGTAATAAATATCTTTTAAAGCAATGTTATCGCTCCGTTTTTACTACTAGTGTTAGAACACGTGTTCGGTTTTGCCAAATGGATCAATAATTTGATTTTTAATCTATTACATGCGATAATGGCATAACAGCTAGCATAAATTTATCTGAAAAATTGAATATAAGTATCCATAGCAGTGTATTGATATCGATGTTTTTAATAGATAGCGAAACATGGAAGGTCAAATTGATTTCATCGAGTATTATGAGTGTACATAAATAATCATAATTTTGAGCGTCAAGTTATTCAATGCATAACGGTATACGCTGCAAATAGGTCGCAAATATCCATCACAGAACTCTAAATAGACTTGTCATTAAAATTCAACTCCCAATGCAGCTTTTCTTAGACGTGAAACTTTTGCTCAATACCCAAGCCAATCAGGTTATATCGATAATGATAAATTTGTACTGGCCCGCACATATGCTGAGAACTGGGCCCTAACAAATAGGATGCTATTCACTTATATTGTTTATTTACTCGTATAAATAGTACAGCACAAATATTGCCACCTCCAGAGCTACGCTTTGTACGAGGTATAGGCTACTAAGAAATGTACACAACAATTTAACTAACCTTATATTGCCGAGACCAGTCTAAAGTGTCTTGTGTTCAATGGTAGTGGTGGTGGTTTTGTGTCACTTCCTGTTGTATTGATTGTTTTCTGTTGTTTTGTATCTGTTTTCTGTTGACTTAAGCTGCTTTCTTTTGTTTTTTGGTGTTTTCAGCTGCTTTCTGTTGTATTCAGTTGTGTTCTGAAGTTTTGTGTCATTCTCTATTGTTTTAGGTGGTTTTCTGTTGCTCTTGGTTATTTTCATTCGTTTTCGGACCTTTTCTGTCCTTTTAGGTTGTTTTTGGTTGTTGTGTTGGTCTGTTTTCTGTCGATTTTGATTGATTTATCTTCGTCTTCTGTTTTGTTGAGCTTTTCAGTTGTTTCCAGCTGTTTATATCGTTTTTAGCTGCTTTGTATTATTATCGGTTATATTAGTGTCATTTCTGCTGTTTTAGGCTGTCTTCTGCTCTTCAATGGTTTTCTATGGTCATTGGCCGAGTTCTGTCGTTTCCAGCTGTTTTCTGTTCGTTTTCTGTTGACTTGAGCTGTTCTCTCTTGTTTCGTGTTGTTTTGTCTTGTACTATGTTGTTTTGTATCACTTTTTATTATTTTAAGTCGTTTTCTGTAGCTTTGAGGTGTTTTCTGTTATTTCCATTGTTTTCTGTCATTTTGGTCTGTTTTCTGCCGTATTCGGTTGCATTCCACAAAACACAGTCTGCAATATTTTCTCTGGATGGTACAAATGACAGATAGATCCGTCAAATCAGCTTCCTTGGTGTGATTTTTTTATACCAAGCTAGTATGGAATGCACAAGTCGATGCTGTTTGGCGAGACTACGAAGTAGTTTTTTTGCATTGCGTGGCCTGGCAGGATGTGTTTCAACTATTACCATGAAGTCGGCATACTTTGCTTTATTTGATAGCTGTAGCTCTTATAGCGTGACTAATTAGGGATGCTGCACGTGTATTTGGCTTGCAAGGGAAAGCTGAAATACAAAGAGAACTAACTTTACGGCTGCTTTTCTCACATTGGGCACTCTTACCTTCTTGTCTTGACACATTCTGCAGTGTATCATATTTAAGCAGAATGAGAAGAAATTTCTGATTCATGATGAGGTCAATGATTATGATACCAGAAATAAGGGCAACTTTATCACAAAGTTCTGCAGACTTAAGAAGTGTCAAAATAAACCTGACTTCATAGCAGTTCAGCTTTTCAATACATTAAAAAATAAATGTGTGTTTTATAGCACAGATGAATTTTTAAATTGTAACCTCCATTCATGCATGATAATATGTTTCTACTTTTACCTAAAAAAAATTGTGTAAATACAGATCTATATTGACAACAATAAAATTGATCCATTGATTGATTGATCCATGTGTTAAAAATGTTCGAAGCAGCAATATTGCTTCCATCGTGTTTGTGGACATAAGATAAATAATAGTGAGTTATGCTGCATGTTTAATGTCACAACAGTGAGTATGTGTATATCTGTGATATGATATCGCATGCTTGGGGCTGCTGTGGGTACTCCTAAAATACAAAAGAATTCTCATTGCTGCGCAAAATCGGCTCACTCAATTCCGACGGAACCACTGAGCTCTATTGAAAGGCTGGAAATGCTTTGACTCAACTGCACGTAAGATACTTGCTGTAAAAAGATTTGTTAGTTGTTCCAGCCTCTTCGTGGATACATTACTGAATGGAAAAAACTGTTGTCGCTCTTTTCACTACTACCATAAGCGCAGTCAATCAACCAATCATCTTTTATGTCCAAAAGAGTCTGATACGTGGTATGGGAAAAGGTCGTCGCAGTGTATATTAAAAAAAAGTACAAAATAATACAAATAATAGACAAATAACAAATAAATAAAATTCAGCTTAGAAACTCCGGACGTCAGTAATACGATTTTTTAAGTAAAACATTTTCAAGATTTCTTTTAATACAGATTTTACTAGATGATCCTTTTATAACATCTGGAAGAGCGCTATAAATTTTTACACTCATTATATTGGGCGATTTCGTAGTAATATTATACCGGGAAAATTTGACATGTAATAAATCCTTTTGTCTGGTATTGATATTTGTTCGTTCTCCAGTTCTCAAAAACAGCCGTTGTTTCTGTGTATATACAGAGACACTTTATAAATGTACAGACAAGGTACTCTCATTATACTCACTTTTGGAAAGATCTCGCGACTTGAGTGGATCTGAGATTCACCCACTGACTCGCACAATTTGTTTTTAAGCGAGAAATACAGATGTTGATGAGGTGGTATTTCCCCAAAGGCAAGCTCCGTACCTCAACCTAACCTAACCCACCACCGAATGTATTGCCTCCTTCCACAAACAACTTAACGGAAATTATGAGATGTAAACACACTCTGTGCCTTTAAACAACATAATATTATTGTTGCCTTAGTAAATGTAGCCTAAGTATTTATTAAACATAAATAAATCTTTTGCCTCAGTGTACTTTGGGTAGAGCTTTTGAAGCATTCAAGACATAGCTTAAACTACATTTTATGAAGTAAGTACACTATAAGGTACTGAAACAAATGAAACGTACTGAGTCACTCAACTTAGTAATAATAATAGTCTGATAGAAAACCTCATTGGGGAAATTTAGCTAGCGCTAGCCTTACACTTAACTAATGATGTTAGCAACAAGGTTTAAAAGGAAATTTTGATAACAGCTTGGTTACAGAAATCAAAAATTAAATACATATCTTACAGTATATCGAAGGAGATAAAATGATTAAACAAATATAATTTAGTTTGTATTAATATGTCTATGATGCACACGTTGGGTGAATGATCAACTAATTATAAAAATTTGAATTTTAGCGAAATATGGATCATTAATATTGCTTATATTTTTTGGTACACAATTATTAATAATAGCAACGTTATACGAGAAACTTTGTTACCATAATGTCATACCTAGTATGTTGTGGTATTACAATAATTTTATTCCTGAGCGTTTTATGATATATATTACTATTGCATGAAATTTTTTTTCTTTTTAACACAATTGCTTTGTGTTATGTGTTGTGTTGTGAGGTAGTTCAAAGCTTTGTGTACCTCGGTTCTTTGATCGACAATTCAGGTAGCTGTGAGAATGAGATTCGACGGCGCATTCAACAGGCACGGGTGGCCATGACAAAGCTTACTAAAATATGGCGTGACCATAAGCTCACTAAACCTACCAAAATGTCGCTGGTTCAGTCTCTTGTGTTCTCCATATTTTGGTATGCCTCGGAAACTTGGACTGTTAAAGAGGCAGATCGAGCTCGCATAGATGCTTTTGAAATGTGGACGTGGAGGAGAATGCTGAGAATTCTTTATACCGCCCATCGAACTAACGTTTCCATACTGGATGAGCTCGGTCCAAAGAGACTATCCTCCATTGTGTCGATGAGAATGCTAACATTCTTCGGAAATATTCACAGAAGCGATAATATGGAGAAACTTGTAGTTCAGGGTCACGCCCCGAGTGGGCGGCGCCGTGGCCTTTCACCTACACGTTGGGTGGATACGATGAAACAGTTGCTAGATATGCGTATCAAGAGCGCCACTGAACTGACAGTAAATCGCGAACGATAGTGAGCTACAGTTCTCAAAACTATTGATAATATTCGTGTCGACAATACTCTAGCTCCGACTTAATGCATTTCACGAGTTCACAACATGTCTGTTAAGACATTGTGACTATGATGATGATGCTTTGTGTTATTTGGACTATTTTCTTAGTGTCGTAGTCCAAACAAGAAAAGTGCAAAATATTACGGTAGTTTAAGACTCATCACTAAAACCTTGCAAAGTTTTTCACTCAATTTATAATTTAGATGAAACCCATTTGCAATCAAGCGACGAAGCCTCAGATACATGTTTTTAAAAAGGCTTTTAACTGGCTCGATAAACCTTGTTAGGGGATGAAAGGGAATGGAGAAAAATCTAAAGCCATCATTTGGAATGAATATTAATCGAGTTGACCAAGTCTTATCCAAGAAAACAGTACAGCTAATCAAGCCGAGTGTTTACATAAACACTGTTTAATTACAGCCTTGAGTTTAATAACAGTTTACATAACTCACTTAACCTTACAAATAAAAAATGCTTCTCCGTATGCCTAATCTTTATTTCTATTTGATTTACAGTGATACAGCATTTAACCTCATAGTCATTACTGGGTATCTCAAGTCACAATGTTTTGTGTATACAAGCTGTATACGTTTATTATAAACGTTGTTAATGTTAAGACACGTGTTATATTCCGCAAGCAAATTAATAATAACTATTTGAAGATTAAACCATCTTATCAGTATTATCTTCGTAAGCTGTTTAAACAGGAACGTAGTGAGGGTTTCTTTAGCAGTCTTTGCCTAACTCGTCATTGAGGTCTTAATAGATACATACCTAGATGTATCTTGCATATTTAGTGTCTTGGCACATGGGTCGATCTGATCGATGCGTCTATAGCTCATTCAGCTCGATCTATGGCATTGTTACTGCCCACACACGTGTCGATCAATAATGTGGTCGACGTGTTTAACGTACAGAAATCTCAGAGAACAATACTGACAAATAAGTCTCTCGTCGGCTTACCAACTGTGAAAATGGAGGGTCACCCAGTAGTCGAGTCACTTTCTGTCAAGCTTTTGGGGATCAACATCAACAATAACATGCCCTGGCATGCACACATCGTCAGTATTGCCAAAACGGCATCCCAAAAGCTTAGAGTTTTGTTCCGCTGTAGAAAGCTGTGTACACCAGAGCAACTACTGCTGCCCTACAAGGCACAGATCCGACCTTCGCTTATCGTTGGTGTATTGTTTCCGTTTGTGGGGATGCGCTCCGAAGCACCCTCTGAGCTCCTAGACACTATCGAGAAGACAGCAATTAGACTAATCGATACGTCGTACCTCACAAAGGACCGCCACAGTCTGGAACATCGAAGAAGGGTGGCCAATCTGTCCCTGTTCTACAGATTCTATCACAGAAGATGTTTAAGTGAACTCTCTTATATAAGTCTCCTCCAGCATTTCTTCTTTTGGAGAACTTCGACGCTGTGGAATGAGCTGCCAGGGAACTTGTTTCCCGTCGGCTACAACCTGGAGGATTTTAAATCTAACGTGCATCGATAGTTATCCTCTCGCAGCGCTTCTACAGCGTCACAGACTTTCAACCTTTGCGGGAGGCAGACTATGAAAAAAATGTGGGTGGATTAATGGATCATAAACTTCTGTTTAACCTAGACCTTCATTCTATTCAATGATTACACGTGGAACCCCTAGATCTCAGAATATTCTAGTTTCCTCTTGTTACGACATACATATATAATTATAAAATCAAGACAGATTTGACAATACATCCTCAAAGATTTACCAACAGACTATAGTAAAACAAATGCTTTCAATAGTCAAACCACAAACCAGACAGCCCTTCAACTCGACTACTGAGCTTATTTGAAGCTTTTGCTAGTTCTAATATGATACACAGCCCTATTACAGATATTTACCTTTGACTTATTAATTGTACTTCAAGTGACTAAAGAAGCTGCAGGAGGATAGAGTTTTAAAGCCTATTTGCATGGGAAAATAGAAGAGAAATATTGATGTGGTTCTAGGTTAATGCTTAAACTATCTTTTGAGGAAAGTTGAACTGTTCCAGATGAGACTATAGTGACAAAAATTTTCGAGGCACATAATCTAAAGGACCATCAGACGAAAAAATTATGTTTTACATCTACAAACCACTGCAAACGCAAAAAAATCAGTTTTTAAGAAATACCTCTTCCTAACATTTTGTAATGTCAGAAACCTTGCGTGGACCTGACGTTTTACCACTTTTCTGTCTCTCTTTCTGACTTCTAGCTAGTAATGGTTAGTAGTTTTACACCTCGAAAAACACTAAACTATGTTCAGGTAAACTTTCAATGGCTCTATATTTTCCATCACTTGCTTTTCTGAATAGACTTACGGAAAGCGAAGTAACTAACAAAAAACCTATGACATGTAAGACGAAAATCATAAGCCTGTGCATACAAACTTTTGGCATAGCTCTTACCAAATCTATACAAAGGTGGGTCTAAACGAAGGATCTTTTGAAAACATTGTATTCGTAAGCGAATCTCAAATAAGAAAAAAGAGATCTAATTTCACTGAGGTGAAAAATAACTCTACAATATGAAAGGTCCTGGTACAACTGATGAGATCCTAAGATCGAAACAGCGCTGTCCTTGACTAGGGACATTGCGCCTGATGTGATTCATGACATGTTCCAAACAAAGATTGTAATATCCTTGAGCTTGGAAATTGAGGGTCACACAAAAGTCGAGTTACCTTCCGTCAAGCTTTTGAGGATCAACAGCAACAATAACATGTCCTGGCACGACCACATCATTAGTATTGCCAAAACGGCATCCCAGAACCTTGAAATTTTCTTCCACCGTAGAAAGCGGTATACAACATTAGCAGAGCTCTACAAGGCTCAGATCCGACCATCGCTGTAGTATTGCTCCGACCTGTGGGGATGCATTCCGAAGCACTCTATAAAGCTTCTCGACACTATACAGAAGAAATCAATTAGACCAATCGATACGCTTAACCTCTCAAAGGACCTCCGCAGCCTGGAACATCGAAGAAGGCTGGCTGACCTATCCGTGTTCTACAGAAGATGCTCGAGTGAGCTCTCCCAGATAACAACACCAAATGCCGTACGAACGAGAACACTACAGAGTATCTACCAGCTCATTTTTACTAGGTCGAGGTCCCTACTCCCCGAACCAGTCTCCTCCAGCATTCCTTCTTTTAGAGAACGTCGATGCCGTGGAATGAGCTGCCGGGAAATTTGTTTCCAGACGGCTACAACCTGCAGCGTTTCAAATCTAATGTGCACCGAAACTTCTCCTCTCGTAGTGCTTCCACAGCGCCATAGGCTTTCAGCCTTTGCGGGAGGCTGACCATAAAAGAAAGTTCACCTTGGGTAAGGTGGAAGTCACTTTCTTGGTGTTTACCCAAAGGAAGTACTGGTACCGGTAGGGGTAGTTCTTGTTTGTGTTGGTCCACTGTTTTCAACTTAACAATAGCAGTGTTTGATATAGATTTAAGGCTTTTACAGCCAGCATAGGTATCTTCAAAAAACCAAAAGGAAGAATACGCTCAAAAGCTGCTTTTAACCTCTTTCAAAATTTCAGATTAATTGTCTTGACAAATTAGGAAAACTTGGAGGTAGATGAAGTATTGGGAGTTGGGAAGCGACTCTCAAGGTATCTCCAAATTTCGATAATTACAAATGAGTTAAGTACTCCGTTAGGTATGAACGAAATACAGTCGTCATTTCCCCAACTTTCCAACTTTTCTGTTTTAATTGTTACACGAACAGAAAATATAAAGAGAAAAACATAAATTGACTACAAAAAATAATAAAGTCATACTAATCTTGTCCACATGAAGGACCACGGACCTTAATACGCCCCTGGCCTCAATATTCGTAAATACTCCATGTTTATGAAACTCTGAACCGATTTTTCATGTAAAAAAACTATCTTATCTGTAAAACGAAACATCTGGATCACTCCTTAGTCACGTAAATGTGTCACTATTTGTAAAAAATGCCTCGATCAGAGATAATCTACTTGCAATATTTACTACGTTTCTGGTCCGGTTTGTTTACTATTATATGTGATAATGCGAACTACGCATGATATTTCATATCACAGACACGCTGCAGATTGGTTAACCTTGTGTGCATGTAGTTGCAGAGGCGTCGTCACGATATTTTTATGGGTGTGCTCGCCCAAAGCTTCTTCGAAGAATTCTTATTATAATTACAGCAGGGGTCTGTGCTAGGTCCAGTACTTGCTGTTTTGTACACGAGCGATCTTCCTAAACTAACTTCATCTCCATGTTCTGCTTATGCAGATGACACTAAGATTTACAATACAGTGGCGAATTCCACTGTACTTCAAGAGGATCTGAATATAGTTAGTCTTTGGTCAGAGCATTCGCTTCTCCCTGTCAATCTCGTCAAGTGCTGCGTTCTCCATCTGGGTATGAACAATCCAAGATTGCCATATAAAATCGGCAACCGGACCATCGAAACAGTTTCCAGTCACACCGATCTAGGAGTAGTAGTCACAGATAGGTTATCTTGGTCCGAACACATTCATAGCGTTACGTCCAAAGCCAAGAGGCTGCTTTACATGATGGAGAGATCTTTCCATGGATGTGATGTTAGTACCTGTTCCTTGTTATATAAAACTTACTTACGACCCATTTTGGAATTTGCCGGTCCTAGTTGGGATCCAGTTCTCATACGTGACAAGAACTTATTAGAAGCTGTACAACGACGTGCGACGCGGATTCCATTTGGCATCCAAAGGCCAAGCTATGATGTACGTCCTGAGATATTTGACCTATCAACGTATGCTGCCAGAAGACTGCGGGGCGACTTCATTGCATAATAATAATTATTATTATTATGTCATACATCCAGGTATTATTCCAGCGCATTCTTTCTTCATTTCTTGGAAAACCACCCATTATTTTCTGTAGGCCGAATTTTCACGCACAGAATCGTAAAAAAGTACTTGAAGGATGTCGTTTGGGGTGGACTATGGTGGTCCTCATACGTCAACCGAAGCTTATTGTGTGACCCGTACCTGGAAGTCAGGTAAGCCAATTCCTGTGCCCTTTACCAGGTCCAAGAGCTTTGTCCCAATACCACAGTCAGTTTCGTCATATGGCTATGTCACACTGAACAGAGCCCTTCTCCCCGAGTGCCTTGCAATCCAAAGTGGTACTATGTCGAGCAATGGCAAAGTCTACACTCTACACAGAAAAAAATACTGCTGCATTTCCAATTAATTGTTAGTAATCGCTTTAAATATATTTACAGTTGTTTCAAATCCATGTCATTGAATGAATTTAATCCTTTATTCGAAGCAATCACAGGTACGCCAATAAATTCAAAATAATGTTATATTCATTCTAACGATATGTATAATCCTGCTAATACCAGTATTGACATATAATGGAATCAAAACATCCTTTTATTTTGGCCCTTGTTATTCTCTGAACTATAATCAGTATTCGGCGGGACCGATGTCCCGATTCAATGAACGTAAAAAGACAGAACAGGGGGATCATCTCAGTGTTATTATCGGAGCCAACCCGCCAATGTGGACGAGGCTGTTTCGTTGTGTTGTTTCGGTGTTAGCCATGTTTTGTCATCTCATGTTTTTGCATTTTGCATTAGCAATTGTGTGATTTAGATGTGTCCAGTTATATACTAAATGGAGGACCTACTGAGAAATTGGGGTTTAGAAGAGCTAACACCCACATTTGAATCTAGGTATTTAGGTTAGTCAGACAGTTATATTTCAGGTAAAAATGCAACAACTGATGCAGGCCTATGTCTAATTATTATATCATGCTCCTTATAACTTCATACAAAATCACACCATTAAACGTCCAAACGAATCGATCAGCTGTCCTAGCAATAAAATGTGTTGGTCCAAGGAAAAGAAAGTAGTTTAGAATCAATTACGAAACACATATTCGATTCAACGACAGGCTGCGATTGAATCATTCATTGGAATCCAATGACATCTTGTAGTTGAATCGACAATACGATATAATTTGTTACCAACTATTATACACTTCCCATTGGATAAAACATCACTGTATTTGAAGAATGCTGAGTGTAACGTCCCATTGAATCCAAGCGTAAGTCTTTGACAAAACGACAGATTTTTCTGAGTGTAGTAATAGTAATAGTGCGATCATTAGCCTAACATTATTTCCCTTGAGTTTCACTATTTATTTATTTAGCGTATGGCTACATGGATTAATTGGTAATAAGTCTTAAACAATATAATAAAATACAAATATTAAATTTCAATTAAACAAAAATAAATAGTTTTTAGATTTTAAAATTAAGACCATTTATCCAGTCAACTACAAACTTCGAGGCTTCGAAGAAATCCGACTGTTGTCCAGCATATGCGGTAATCGGGCATTCGGTGACAATATGCTGAACAGTCTGCCGGGGCTCTCCACAGTCACAGGACGGTGATTCAGATATCCCCCATTTAAAGAACGAGTCACGACAGATGCCATGCGACGTTCTGACTCGATTAAGGGTTTTCCATGTATGGCGAGGCAATTCCATTCCTGGCAGGGTTAAAGTGGGGTCCATAGTTGGTGGAGCCTGTACCGGCTTCTGGACTTCCCAATCCCTTCTCCAGTGCTCATCAACTTGGAAGCCATCCCGCAAGAGCCGTTCTGCAAATGGTAATGGGGGATTTCTAGATTTCAACCTCCGAAGATCTGCATCATCTAGGTCAGTATGCAGTGGAAGTTGGGGATTGGATAGTATTTTGTTGTATTCCTTCACCAGTTTATCCTGTCTACGAATATGAGGAGGAGTGATATGGCACAAAACGGGCAGCCACGGTAGGGGGGTAGTTTTTAGACAGCCACTAATTATTCTCATTGTCTCATTCAATTTGGTGTCAATCATTTTTGCATGAGGGCTGTTTAACCATACTGGGGCGCAGTATTCAGCAGTAGAAGAAACAAGACTGAGGGCAGATATTCTGAGGGTGGTTGCGTTTGCCCCCCAAGTGGTACCGCACAATTTATGAATAATATTGTTTCTGGTGCTAAGCTTTGCTGCTGTGTTTTCTAGATGTTTTCTAAATAATAATGTTCGGTCCATTGTTATCCCCAAGTATTTTGGGTGAGGATTGTGGCGCACTAAGTTGTCATTGAAGTATACCTGAGGTTCAGTTCTAGCTTGCTTGTTATTGAGGTGAAAGCATAACACTTCAGTTTTCATCATATTTGGAATCAGCCTCCAGTCTGCAAAATATCTTCCCATCACACTAAGGTCTTCCGATAAGATACTACTGCCCTCCTCTATTGTATTACTACGAGCGGCTACAGCAATATCGTCGGCATACATGAACTTCTTTGAAATGGTGTTGGGTATATCAGAAATGTATAGGTTGAATAAGACTGGAGCAAGAACTGAGCCCTGGGGTAAACCATTATTTAGGTGCCTCATTTCACTTCTGCTGTCACCCGTTATTACTTGGAAGGGCTTTTCGCAAAGCATGTTGTTTAATAGCGACGTGATTCGGCCACACGGTACTACTTTCAGGAGTTTGAAAAGAAGGCCTTCCCTCCAAACTGTGTCGTATGCTGAAGTCAAGTCGACGTATACTACTGTAGTTTTCAGCCGTTTCTGAGACCCAGCCTCAATGTGGGTTGTTAGGCTGAGTACCTGATTCGTGCAGCTACGGTGTGGCCTAAAGCCAGCCTGTTCAATGGGAATATGTTCCAGTATTGTTGGACCTATCCGATTTAGTATCATCCTTTCAAGAAGTTTATAACATGAACTCAGTAGGGATATAGGCCGATAGCTCTCAGGTAGATTCTTTGGTTTGTATGGTTTCAGCACTGCAATAACTTTTGATTTTTTAAGCTTCGTTGGTATGTTTCCTGTTTGTAAGATGTCACTGAAAAATTTGCTCAGCCACATTCTGGTATGTTTCCCAGAGTTTTTGAGAAACTCAGGGTGAATTCCATCAAATCCAGGGGCTTTGCCAGGCTTAGTGTTTTCCAAGGCGTTATTTACTTCTTCAACAGTGAATGGTGTGGAGTATACAGGGTGAGCTAATGTTGCTTGACGACGTTCTTTCAGTTGTTTCTTAACATCTTTACAGTGCTGTCTATTAGTTGGGACCTTAGAGAGCGCTACAACTCGTGCTGCGATTTGGTCAGCCGATATTTCATTATTTTGGCGTGTGGGTGGGTTAGAGCTCCCTAGTTTCCTAAGAAGCTTTCCTACTTGACTTTTTGAAGTTCATGTTACTGGCTGCTTGTTCCCATTTTTTGCAGCGTTCTGCATCTAGAGAGTGAAGGAGTTCATCAGCTATTTCAGAATCTCCGCTGTTCTTAAACTCTTGATAAAGCCTCTCTATGTCATCGTTCCATCTCGGAACATATTCTCTTCGGAAACCTCGGGGGATGCACCTTTTAGCTGTTGTTATAACAGCTTTAATGAATCTGTCGTAGCTGCTACTTTTTGGGGGGATCCATCGAACGGCTGAGTCCAGCTGCGCAGCAAACTTGTCCCATTGAGCTTTTCCAAAATTCCACCTCGGTCTTGGTGTAGAGCGGACGATTGGAATTTGGGTTCCAACTTCGAGGATAATCGGACGATGTTGACTGTGTGGAAAATCGTCCAGAACTTTCCTTGAAACCGGTATTTGACGATTTTGAGAGTCAACTGATGCGAAGCACAGGTCTGGATTAGACTCGGTGTTCCATGCAGCTGATCTAAAGGTATTACGCTCTTTGGCGTCAAAAATTAAGTTGAAATTATTGGAATCAGCCCAGTCTAACAGGTGTTCTCCATTTTCGTCTGTGCTCCGGTATTTCCAGGTAGTGTGGTGACTATTGAAATCACCGGCGTATACCACAGGGTGTTGATGTACCTCTAGTGTATTATCAGACCAAAATTGCTGCGGTGGCTTATACACATTGACTATGGTGATGTCTCCCATTTTTGTTGTTATCTGTTCGATGTTTGAAGTTGTGCAGGAAACGAGTTTAGCGTTGTCAATGTCATTCCGGACATAGGTTGCAAGACCGTACGAACGATGATAGGTGGCTCCAAGTAGATCATATCCATGAATTTTGCCTCTTTGACGTTGTTGCTCCTCGTTTTCTATGTGAGTTTCCTGGATAATGGCCAAGTCTATATTATTGTCTAGCAAGAGCTTTGATATGTAATCACACTTAGCTCTGCTAAGACCTTCAGCGTTAAGTTGAAAAATTTTAACAATCTCTCCGAGATTTTTTGTTAATGGGTCCTGAGAAGGACCGTTTCGAGAATCCATGTAAAGTAAAGCCAGGAGATCTAACGATATAATCTGGCTGCCAAAGATCGCTCTAACTCATTTAGCGTTACCCAGGGTGCACGTGTGGTATTCTGCCACGGACGCGAGTTAGTTTACACCCCTGAGTTTCACTAACTAGCTAGTGAACCGCTCATCTGGGCCCGCAAGCAGCTTTTTGTCTAGTCCTTGATCAAAGTACTTTCATTTCTTGGTACCTACTTGGTCCTTTTAATGAATTGTTGGAGAGCAGTGGCACAACTTTATGATGAAGGTAGGGCACATTTGAATTTATTTTAAGGTTAATCCAACTCTAGGTGCCATACAAAACTAGGGTATACCGATTTGCGAAACCAACCTGGTCCATTTTTTATCTTCTCGACGTATAGTACTGATTCACTGTTGAACCAGTTCAAATAAAGCCATGTCTAGGTGGGGGTGTAAGCGTGTAAGCGTCGCAGTATCGTCCATAAATACAATTTCCCACTGGTTTAAGCCTAGGCAGGTGATAGAAATTCCTTAGGAGTGGCATACAGACAGGTCCAGCAGAATATCAGAACAGAGCCCCGGTTGCAGCAAAAAAAACGAATAGACCACTTGTAAGGACTTTTTTCAAATTAATCACTTATCAAATTGGTATTGCGGAGCATTGTATATTAGAACTGATCAGTAATGACGTAACAGGCCTGTATCAAAAATTGTCAAGCCATGTTCCGTTACGTGCTAGTATGATCACTATACTAGCTAGTGAAAACAGCTGTGCATGAAAACTTTTATATAACTCTTGTACACAAAAACTAGAAAAAAAGATTATAACTTTCAACTACTAATGTAAAACAATATAATTTTGTTAACAGTCGTTAAGAAAAAATGATGCCTCATCCACGATATAATTGGCCAGTCGGTCAGAGATCAGATCCTATAACATAAGAAAAAAAACCTATCCAGCCCCACACGTTCCGACGCCACTGTGCAGTTGTAGGCAATTTGGCTTCCTGGTCCGCTACTAAAGTACGCCGTTATCTTTGGAACTGTTGTCACTCCACCAGGGGGCAGCACGGTTCGAGGTTAATGGTGCACAGATTATGCAGTGGAAAGATATGAAAATGTTTTCGACAACCTTGGAAAATGATGACTCTGTAAAAGCACCTAACGGTACTCTTTATTCGACGAGATCTGTTATGGCGATAACCAAAGACACAAAAGTGTGTTACTAGCTATTTCAGTCATAGACAAAGGAGTGATATGAATTAAAGTACTGTATTAGGTGGATCGACTCATGTTTTAGGTGCAAACGAGAATTCATTTTTAGGATTCATCGAGTCCAGATTTGTATAAAAATTTTTGTTTGGAAATAAACAACGGGACTGTTATTTTTGAGTTCACCAATATGCGATATATACACTGAGTTGACAGCCATTCAAAAAGCCCTAGTATATTCCCTCAGTAATACCGACCTCAGAGATGTAATAGCCTTCACCGCCAGCTGCAAGATTGGATATAATTGACTTGATAAACAAACATAGCAATTCGGACAAAGATGAAAAAGTCATATGGATTAAAGGTCATGCAGGTATACCTCACAACGACACAGTCGACAAACTAGTAAACACAGCCACTATACTTACAGTATGATATTCAAGAATCTCAAAAAAAAATGGTACAAACAGTACCATAGAAATCCACCCGGAGCAACACATAAACAGATGCAGCAGAACATAAAAACAGAGCCCTTGTTTCAGAAATAAGCGAATAGACTACCTGTGAGAACCTTTTGCAGGTTAAAATGTGGGCATTGCCTAAGCCCTCAACACAAAAGTATAATAGGTTTAGACCATGCCCTCACTGCGGATGGAGAGAGATTGGTACTGTACTGTGTAAGGCTTTCGCGGCCATCGTCCAATGAATTTGTGGTTCTTGGGTTTTTAGGCCGGCGTCGTTTAGCGTTAAGGCTTGACGTTTCGCCACCACGAGTGGATGGCATCTTCACTTCGGCGACTTCCAAAGTACAGTACTTTGGAAGTCGCCCAAGTGAAGTAGCTTCTGAAGATGCCATCCACTCGTGGTGGCGAAACGTCAAGCCTTAACGCTAAACGACGCCGGCCTAAAAACTCAAGAACCACAAATTCATTCATTAGATTGGTACTGTTGAACTCTGTACATTAGAATGTCAACTGATCAATTACTGATCAGTAATAAGGCGATCCCCCGTGTGGGGGCGGGTTAGAACATCTCCCATCGTATATCCTGCGTGTCGTAAAAGGCGACTAAAAGGAACCGAACTACTGTCGGTATAAGCAGTAACCTCTTCTCAACCAACAGCCTCGGGTGGACGAGTTGAGAAGAGTCAGGACACCGTCTTGTCCTTGGGGTGACAAATTGTCCCTAAAGGCGGATGAACCAGTAGGTGCATCTGGTCAACGGCATGACGATGGAAATGGGAAACTACTGCATTAAAGATCTTAAAGATGTCCCAAGAGAAGCTCGTAAAAAGCATTTTACGAGCTCACATGTCTGTTAAGGTCGACACCGGGTTAATCTTTAAGTTTCCCATTATTTGTTCTGTCGTGTTACCAGAAATTTAAATAAAATTCTCCAGCGACCTGGTTTATCTCCTCAATGAACCCACACCTATTGGTCCCCGAGAACAGGGACCACTGCACAGTGATTAAGAAAAAATTATGCTTCATCCACGATACAACCGGAGCTATTGAAAATCCACTTGGAAGAAAGAAAGAAAAACCCAAATGCCTGTTTTTTACGTTGAAAGTTGGACTACACGTAATGTTTAGCATTAAAGCTAATAAACTCTGATATGACGAGTTAGGTAATTTTTAAGATGACGCATCCAAATTGGCACCCGTATATAAAAGCCTAGCCTCAAAAAACAAACGCCGAGTTCCTATTTCGATCTAATTTCAGTATTAATAGCAAAGTATCTGCAACCTTGATGTGTACTATTGACCAACGTATGCCCTGTATACAGGGTGAGTCAAGCTCAACGCCGCTTGTCTTGTGACCAAACCATATCACTTCTCAGGAAATTAACTTTTCGAGTGCATGTAGGTCGAGTTGGACTACATTTCGAAAATAATGACTTTTATATAGGATGTTTAATAAAAGCGTGCCATATAAAAGTTTTCTTTTTTAAATAGAACATCCTAGATATATTATTGAACATTTAGATTCCCTGGTCAATTCTAGTGTGATTGTATGTATCACACATGGGACTTATATTGAACCGTTTAGGTGCAAATCACAATTTTTGATATAAGTAGATACCAGAAAAAAATTGAATATCGCAGCGATTATAAAACGTAGAGGTGTATGACTTTGCCATGTTACTAAACATGGAATGCGTCATCTTCATGTTAGACGGTCAATTTTGAATTACTTATTACTGCCTTTTTTTATTGGGTAATAGGGTCCAAATAAACACAACTTTAGCTCAAATTTGCCAATGCTTCGAAAATTGTACGTTCATCTTCAGGGCTCCTTTGTGTTAAAAGTGAAGAGGAGCCCTGAAGATGAAAATATAATTTTCGAAAAGTTGGCAAATTTGAGCTAAAGTTGTGTTGTTGTGATGCCATTATAACCAGTAATAAATCTACAAGAAGGATCGTAAAATTATTACTAACTAATTACGAATTAAATTTGTACTTGGACAAATCGGTAGACTAATTAAGGATACCTCTATAGAGATTTTTCAAATGAGAATTCCTAATTATTTTTATACAATCGAATGTAAAATTTGATGGCCTTTCTAATGATATACCGTTTAAATATCAATGTCTGGTAGTTTTCATTTGATTTCAAAATTTCAGTCAAACCGGTGTTTTTCAATTTTCATACATATAAGCCACTTATAAGGCTGTAAAATATAAACAAAAAACCTCACAAGAAACTGTTCAGACGGAAGGAAGCAACTAACTTGGCGGACAGATACAGACGAACTAGAGTAAATAGTTAAAATTATAAAAATAATTTACAACAAATCAAGTCTAACCAGAAATAGTGAAGGTAACACATCTGACGTCAAAAAGTAGCTGGAGTACGACAGAATTGGGTATTTTTCGCAGCATACCAGCAACTACAATATACCTACTAAAGACTAACAATTCACAGAACCATTAAAAACATTGAAATGAAAGGAGATCTACCACCGGTAGTTTAATAGTTTTAGAATACAATTTCACATTTAGTGATTTAAAAAAGTAGTAATTTCCGTCAAGTCAAAAGTAACGATACCTCTGACCGAAGTTCTATAAATTCTTCAGTACCCATAAGCAAGATCGCCGAAAATGAAGAATAGACTGAAAATCTGTTCAAATTATAGAACATAACTTACCTGGAAGCAAATCAAAATCTGATTTGTCAATATTCATTTTTGGCGATCTTGCTAATAGATACTGAAAGATTTAAAGGACTACAGTCGGACAGTCAAAGGCATTGTTACTTTTGACTTTGAAGGAAATGACTACAGTTTTATACCATTAAATGTGAAATTGTGTGCTGACGATACTAGACTGACAGCAATAATCGCTGAATGTTTTCCTTTCATTTCAAAGGTTTTAGTGGTTTTGGAAATTTTTAATCTCTACTACATTGCAGTAGCCAGAAATTTGTGGAAATTATCCTTTTCTGTTATATTCCAGCTTCTCTTTGACCTTAGATATGTTACCGCCGTTGTAGGGAATTTTTAAAATAATGTCTTTTTACTTGATTTGGTCCGTATCTTTCTGCTAAGTTAGATGTTTTCCTCCATCTGAACATGTTTTTGTTTATACTTCATGGCTTGCTAGTTCGTTTATAGGTAGGAAGCTGAAAAACACCGATTTGATTGAAATATCGAAATTAACTGAAAACTACCAGAGATTGATATCCACAGCCTTATATCATTAGACAGCCTATTAATTTGCACATTTGATCATATAAAAAAAAATAGGCATTCCCATTTGAAGAAAACAACTCTACCTATATACACTCGCAAAGTTAATTTTTTGAAAAGTGGTACCGTTTGGTCACAACACTCCGAGGCGTTGAGCTTGACTCACCCTGTATTTGTAGGACGAGTATGAATATTAAGGCACACGTATCAACAACTTGGGTATTTACAGTGAGGAAATTCTATTCTATTTAGTGTTTAACGGTGATTTATTAGCTGTCGTACGTATATTTACAAAGTGACAACTTATGAGATGCCATTATAACCAGGTAATTTTATCGTGCACAGACAAATCCAAAATCTACAGTGAATCACTATGATAAAAGGCAAGCATACATTATAAAATCTGGGTTAATGCACTTCATAATCACTTATTACTAAGAAAGTTCTAGGAATACTATTTTAAAACAGTATTCTTGATAACGAGTAACGTTAGTTGTATCAGATGATAATATTATGATGCAGTGGCGGACTGCTCATGCAAATGAATACATAATTGTTTAAAAGTTGCGGAAATTCTCTGAGCTGTTCCAAATGCCCTAGCGATACACGAGGTTGTTTTTTCAACCTAGGACATTTTCGTCACTCGAGACTGAAACTCAAAACTGCCACCGGATTTGTAATCTACACTCTCAAGTTATCCGAAACACAATATTTCATCCTAATAGAAAGTCAAATAAAGATTTTCGATATTTTAGATGAACCTGAATATCTGAAAGATCTGAAACCTTTGATTTTCATCACACGAGACCGAAACTCCAAACTGCGACCGGGTTATAAATCAGCACCCCCAAATCATCCAGAACACGAGGTTTCATCATAATAGAAAGCCAGGTGAAGATTTTCGATTTTTTGCCATATCTGAGGACCTGAAAGATTTGAAATTTTTGACTTTCATCAAACGAGACTGAAACTCGAAACTGCGACTGGATTTGTAATCAGCACCCTTAAATTATTCAAAAGATGTGGTTTTATCTTAATGGTAAGCCAAGTAAAGATTTTAAATTTTTTAGGCAAACCTGAAGATCTGAAAGATCTGAAATAATTATTGATCTTCATCAAACGAGATAGAAACTCAAAAGTACGACCAGGTTAGCAATCAGCACCCCAAAATGATCCAAAACACGAAGTTTCATCTGAATAGTAATCCAGGTAGATATTTTCGATTTTTTAGGCAAACCTGAAGTTGTGAAAGATCTGAAATTTTTGATTTTTGTCAAATGAGACTGAAACTCAAAAGTGCGAACGAATTTGTAATCAGCACCCTCAAATTATCCGAAACACGAGGTTTCATCTTAACTATTAAGCCAAGTAAAGAACTTCGATCTTTTAGGCAAACCCGAGGGCAAACCTGAAGATCTGAAAGATCTGAAATTTTTGATATTCGCCACATGAAACTGAAACCCAGAAATCCGTCTGGATTTGTAATCAGCACCCTCAAATGATCCAAAACGTGCGACTTTATCTTAATAGGAAACCAAATAAAATTTTTAGATCTTTTATGTAAACCTGCAGATCTGAAGCTTCTGATTTTCTTCAAACAAGACTGAAACTCAAAACTGCGACCGGATTTGTAATCGGTCAACAAATTATCCAAGGCTTCATGTCACTAGAGAGTCAAATAAAGATATTCGATTTTTAATCAGACCTGAAGATCTGAAATTTTAATCCTGTCTCATTGGTGGTCTCATACTACCCCTATTAAAAATACGAGAAATCACACCCCCCCACCAGTTCCATCGAATCAAGTAAACATGTTTTTCGACTCCTCATAATCCCTTGGAAGGATGGATCTACATATAGTGCTGTGCCCTAATGATTTGTGGAATAAGTAATGCTTGGTAATTTTTTCCCTAAACTTGACTGATCCACTGTGAACTTGTTTTGTGCAGGTTAGTGCATGCAGTGCAGTGTACACGGGTGCGCAGAATACACGTGAATATCGTCTGTCCAATGACCAAAATGGAGCATTATTGAAGAATTACTATTTGTTATCATATTTTGCAAAAAAAAACCACTAGAGTAATAAGATACATTTGACCATGTGTAGCAAAGTAGCGTATCTTTACAGACTGCATAATTATAGCCATATTTGACCAGAGGAAATTTACTGCGCGCTGGAGAAAGCCACAGTACAACAAATATTCGCATTTGCTTTATGCAAGTACCGTCACTGTCGCTATCTAGTGTTCGGTAAAAAATCTTGAAATAATGTGTGGTTACAAGCTATCCGTCAGATAATTGTAGTAAAAACAGCCAGCATACGTCAACACTAAGATAAGAATTATGAGTGCTAGAAACACGGAAGTCTGCATTTGATAATAATGTTATTATATCTGAAAACGTTTAATGGGTTGTTGTATTGCACACAGATAACGAATTTTGATTACATACTTGTACATATAGTAAATGTTGCGTAATAACAAATATACAAAGAAGGTCAAGATGTGGCATGCTACAAGTTGCTGATTACTGATGGGAAAAAAATTCAGATTGCTAACATCGATCTAGGCTATCAAAACTCGGAAATAAATAAATGCTCCACGTGGATATATTTTTGGGTTAAAAATAAAAATGTTAATTTCGTTTCGACTGATATACGTACAGGGTGTCCCACGACGACTAAGGCAAGCAATATATCGGAACTGGGCAGTAGTAGAGAATTATAATTTTGGGGGTGTAAACTAGAGCAAATGTTGTGTCTTTTCTTATTATTGTGTCACCGAACGAGGTATTTGTTTTTGATCACGTGATGCTCGATTCAAAATTTTTAATGGGACACCCTGTATATTTGTGACTTTTTGTGTTCCTTCCAATAAAGCAATTCCAACAAAGTAGCATACTTGTGTACATACATAACATGTACCCCTACAGTTAAATTATTTTGGTAGTGATACAATCCTTTAAGTACCTGTAGCTCTTGAATTAATCACTTTAGACCCCAAGTGTACGAGATTGTTAGAATTGCAACACAAAAAGTTACAAATTTACAGGATGTCCCATTAAAAATTTTGAATCGGACGTCACGTGACCGAAAACAAGTACCTTATTGGATGACGTAATAATGAGAAAATATAGTATATTTGCTCTAATTTACACACCCAAAATTATAATTCGCCACAGCCTCACAATAATTTATACAACCACCAAACGATTGGTGACTCATGACCAAGATTCAGTCAAATAATCCCCAATAACGAAAAGGTTAAAAACCTGCTTTTCAGACACATATCAAAGAAGCAATTAACAACTGATGGGAACAAAATATAGATGCAATTATAAGGGGTGACCCAGTTTATAATGGCATAACTTCAGGACATCATATATAATGTTAAAATAGCGACGATTTATCAATTAACTTATATCCGTGACAGCTGCGTTACCGATATACTGGGTGTTCAATTTTTTTAAAAAATCTATATTATTCTGAATATTTCCTAGACCGTTGCACAGAAAAATTATAAATTTGGTGCACAGGATAGGCTGAAAATTCTGTATAATCTACATCTTTTCCAGCTTTAGTTTCTTGAGCGTCAAGTGACAATTCAAAACGGTCAAGTTAGTTTTCCACCTGTTAGTTTGAATTTACAACTGACGGGTTTGAAAATTAACCGTTTTGAATTATCACTTGACGCTTCAAAGGCATACTACTTCTAGTCAAATAAGTTTCTAGCATTCAGTCGCTGTGGAAGTTAATAAAGGCCAAACAGGTTTAGTTTAGTTTAGTTTCTCAGCCAAATGTGGATGCTAGTAGTAGTAGTAGTGATGGGAAGGCGAAGCCAGGCAAGTAGGCCACCTTTGGCCCTTTATGCCAACCCCACTGAACCAACACTAAAATTCTACACCCCAGAGAGCTCTGTGTCGAACCTACCCGACCTCCTGACGAAACTCAGTATGTCCGACCATTTCGCTGAATATAGTGGCTCCTCCCCAAACTCCGTCGTGCCGAATATCTGAACCCTAAGTTTGCGACAAATTGCACATCTGCCCAGGAAGTGGAACGCTGTCTCGCCCTCCTCCCAGCATCTGGAGCAAATGGGGTCCCCTACCACTCTCATAAGTGACAAATATCTATTCAGCCGGCAATGGCCAGTAAGAACCCCCCACCAGAAGGTTGAGCGTCTTCTGCCTTTATTCAAAAGCCATAGCGTTCGGCACTTATCAGGGCCTGCTATGAATCTTTTGGCTTGCCTGCAATCGTCCCTCTCTAACCAGGCATTCGCCAGTTCCTTGTAGGCCCAGTTGTCCAGGGTCACATTGCCCTGGCGTCTGCTAATTCTCAGCATAGGTTCTGGGCCGACGCAGGGGCTACTGGCCCCTATCCTAGCTAATCGGTCCGCTCTCTCGTTACCCAGTATACTAGTGTGTCCGGGGACCCACAGCAGGGTCACCTTCTTATGGCTTGCTAATTTCTAAAGGGCGGCCGAGCGTTCTTGAGCCAGAGCTGATATGGCCCTCGGAGCTGCCACCGCTTTCAGAGCTGTCTTCCTGAATGACGATATCGGGATATTACTCTCCGCGAATCGCTCTATTCTGGTGTGGCCAACTTATGGTTCTCGTGCTACCCACGTTCCCCCGTCACGCATTCTCAGATAGGCCGACATCGCCTCTCTCTTTATCCAGAGGTGTAGAGGCGGCAAGCCCAAGAGTACCTCCAGGGCAGCAGTGGGTGTTGTTCTCGAATGTGGATGCTAAATTCATGCTAATACTTTCGTGGTCTGATTTGATAGGGAGTTTCATGAGCCCATACAAGTTGATTATAGAAATTTAGAATCTCACGTCGAGTAAAACATGATTCGTTGGTCTACAGAACATTTTTTTTAAGAAATCGTGATCGTTGCTGATTGTGAACATAAGACATTACGATGTAGCTGTCGTCTGTAGTATACTCAAACTCCTTCTGCTACACAAAATCCATAAATAAAACGCACGTCAGCATTTTTTTATAACTGACCGTACCGCGTAGGCAGAGCCTAAATACTATAGTACCGCGGTCAAAAGGTTATGTTAGAGGAAGTTTGTTAATGCGAGACATCAATGGGCCAACAGCCTCTGGCCCACTAAACATCTTCTGGTAGTCCAATCCAATCCTTGGACATCCTGGGATAAAGGTGCGGTCGTACCGCATATTCTTGATTAGAAAATTTTAAAGGCTAGGCAGGTTAAAGAATAATATACAGACTTTAACCTAGTCATACTTCAGAATTATAAAATTGGTGGAAACGTAAAAAATAAATCAGCTTACTTCCAGACTATTTGCTATCAGTCCTACGTATCCGGAGCAAACCGAAAATGTCTCAAAAACGGTTCGTTGTACGAAAAAAACGCAAGACAACTTTTGTTTTAAAATGCGTCGAGCATTGAATGGTTTTACTTTTATTTGTCACAAATTCATTGGTGTAGGAGTTTTTTTAAGAAAAGGGTAATTGAAGGGTCCAATGCAAGAACCGGTTATTAGGGTAAATTTTTCAGGGTGGAAAAAAAACTGCCTGAAGGAAGTTTATGTAGTAGAGAATATTTTGACTACGGCATACTGTGGGCACAGCTATACAAAGTTCATATTAGGAAATTGCTTAGTGTCACGTGTTAAATTGCTGTAAAATAAAAAAGAAGTTTCGACTCAACCTGTTTATGCACAGTTTTTTGATATCTCAATACTAAAGAAGCAAAGGAAAATGTAGATTTGAAAAAGTATTTTTTATTTCCTGAAATATTGTAAAAGATACTCCCTTAAATAAGCTGTATCCTCCCTTAAATACAGTTTCACTGTATTCTGATACTGGGCCATAATTGCGGTTAGAGTTGGCATTTTCCGGCAAATAATCTTTGTCAGTGTTGGTATGAGTGCCTTAAAATATACACGCTATTTGTTACTATTATTACACTGGTGCTGTATAGTCTGCCTACCAGCAACAAATTCAATTACATAACAGAAATGAAAGAGTTTTGGTTCATTTCATACTGTGCAGGATCAAGAACAAGTCAAGTCTAGGAGTCTGATTTTTGCACAGTATAAAGGACCAGAAAACCAATGCTGTTCTTTATCGCGTGTAGTATAAGATAGAAGCGTCGTTTTCGGCTGTCCCAAGGAAAAACACAGTATATGCATTTTTTCATATATTGAGGTTTTGACGCATTTGTACATACTGGGCCATTATCTATCTATTTAAACAGTCAAAACTTCAATATACACCGAAATAACGGAGATTGTGACTGACAAAACCCAGTATTTACAGAACAACAATAATTATCAAAATTCCAAAACACAGTATCTGCGTGCCAGCTAGATGTTAAAACACAGTAAATACACCAACCAATCAGGTATCATCATTTTGTAACGGCCATTGTAAATGCTGTGTTTTAACATTTGTTTTAGTACGGTTTTAGTTTGTTTTTGCGGCTTAAGCGGTAGTGTTGTGCCATTCTTATTTTTCGTTTTTGAGATGGTAAGTTGGACAAAATCGACAATTAAAGGTGCCTACCGCAGTATAAATGCAGAGAAGAAATCTAGTATAATCGGGGATCTACTACCTAAAATGAAAAATATTAATCGTCGTGCGTTTTGGCTAAATCTTCTTGAAAGTGAGCAATCGCGTGATCTGAACAATCAGGTAGAATAGGAATCAGGCTAGCCACCGTTAGAATTTATTTTTTTTAATTTTTAATTTAGAACTTATAGTTTTATAATACGTATTTTCAAAAACTGTTTCTTTAACACACTGTTGCTCTCGTCACCAGTTTTTATTTTCTGCGCCATTACTAAAATTATTATAATGGTGGTTATATGTTTTGAAACTGCCACTGAGGTTACCTGTCGAATAAATTTTCATTTAGAATAAACATTTTGATATTGTACTGTGTTAATGCTGTTATTAACTTTCCATGAATTCATATATGTGATATAGTAAAAACACAGTATATGCATTTCTTCCTAAAGACCTGTTTATTTTTTAGCACTCTTTGAAGCCCATTCATATTAGTGCTGTAATATAACTATATCAATTACTACTCTTACATTTTAATTAAATGAATGTAAGTATAAACTTGATTGTGATCGTTATAAGGAAGGAACTTTCACACCCAACTTCTCAGAATACATATTTTTTTTACGTACTGTGTTTTTCCCTGGGACAGCCGTTTTGCATTGAACGATGTAGAATTTCGAACTATGCACGAACAGGTGGATAACCCATTGTCATTAAAAATTGGACTTAACTAGTTCTTTGGAATCTCTAATTGTACCCATATCTCCACCACTGGTCTTTGTAATTTATGGCCATATTCTCTAAAGCACGGAGAATCTTTAGCTTATCCTGTGTGCCAAATTTAATAGTTTCCTATGCCGCCGTCTAGGAAATATTCAAAACAATATAGAATTTTATTAAAACTTGAACACTGTGTATATCAAAAGCGAAGCTTTCTCGGATATAAGTATACATAGAAATCATCAGTATTATGAGGTTATCTATGATGCACTGAAGTTATACCATTATAAAGTGGACCATCCTGTAGATGTAATTATACTGGTCGGAACTGTAAGCTGCCAGGCGTACGTCATCTTCAATTAATTTCATTGCCTCTTAGGCTCATCCAGTGTATTATCCAATGGCTTTCTTGTACTTTTTTATAACTGGTATTTATCAGAAACGCGGGAGAATCTGTCATTATCCTTAATTACCCGTCGATGACGATTAAAACAAAAAGACGTGGAACGTGGCAATATTTAGACTACTTAGCGGCAACAGATATGTAAACAGCTGGTGGATGGAACTGTTCTTGTTTTTATATCACTTGTTGGTTGTAATTATAGACATTACATGTGTTAGCTATAACAGAAAGCAGGTTTTTTCGTGTCTGTTAGCATTAGTCTACAAGATAGCGACAGAGACATTCTTAACCTATTCTTAGTTTGGAGCAAGTGGAAAACATCGAGACAATCTTTGGTAACATTTTTTGATTTCCATTACTTCGACAAATTACGAGCTGTAAATGAGTTGCGTGTGTTTTGCTAAATAGAGCAAATTTTATAGAGGACGTTACTCTGCAGCACGAAATAACTGATTTCAGTTATACACATTTTTTCATGACATTCAGGTTTTTCTACTGAGCAGCCTAAGTACCGGGGTTCTGTGGCTGCTGTGGAAAGGTTACGTTATGTGAAGTTTGTTAATGCATGACTTGAATAGGCCAGCATGCGCAGGACCGACTAATACGTCTCCCAAGCCTTCGAACCCTGCGAATAGATGTGCGGTCGTACCGCTCGGTTCTTGACGTATGGAGAACGACCATCTTAGGGTGAAATGTAGTAATCCCGGACTCCATTTGAATATTGGTAGGACAGTGAAAGGTCACCCATCGCACGCCGGTGAGAAAGTGACTGGAAGAGGCGCGTTAAGGTCATGTCACCAATTAGTCGATTTGCCCTTCTCTGGACAGCATCAAGTATAGACAGGGACAGCAGCTTCCTAGCCATGAGAGCAATGCTCCAGGCCAGGTCCTATCTCTATCTCTCATATAGCGAGAGGAGGTTCGACGGTGAGAAGTGTTCCTGCCAGATCAGATTTTCTGTAACATTGACTCCTAGGAGATTGAACGAGTGGCTCCTTGCCAGACCCTGATTGTTCATTAGAACTAGGTGCTGGCTTGGGCATTTCTTATTTGATAGCGTACAACACTGGGTCTTGGGAGCATCAAGCTTCTTGAGGCCCCAAGTGATAATGGTCTCCATATCCTTTGCTGCCAGCATTTTGGGTTCCAACTCGGTCACAGAGATTGGTCCGCAAAACTGTGGATTAGGTCTGTTGTGCTAGAGAGTATATCATTGATGTAAAGCAGAAACAATTCGGAGCCAATGGCTATCCCTGCGGAACCCCAGCAGTGATGTTATGAGTGGAAGAGGAAAATCCATCTACCACGATATTTTTTGACCTGAGGAAAAGTCTGTGAGCCAACTGCAAAGCTTAACAGGCATGTCGTAACATGGAAGCTTGTTCAGGAGAGCTGCATGCCACAGTTGATCGAATGCCTTTGTAATATCGAGAACAATGACATGAGCCTTTCCAAATGAATGGATGAGTTTGTTCACACATGCAAGGCTTAAGTCAGAAGATCTCCAGTTAACCTCTGATGTTGGAAACCGTTTTTGGAAGAACGCAGGAACTTGACAATTATTTTTTAGTGAGGTGCCTCTTTCTGCAGGACACTACCGAAAGACACCTTTTCTTCCTTTAAACTTTTTAGTGCGGAATTATAATTTGCATTGCAAAGAGTAGCACAACAAGAGGGCATCTTGTATCGAGTTTATTGAAGACTTGTTGTAAGGAGCACTTTCAATATTATTTTTTTTACTGGCTAGTCAAGTTTTCCAAATATGCAGAGACGTTCCTAGGATGTATTGGTGGTTGTTCGTTCAACATGTGTACGTGTATCGCTCCTGACAGATGACGTTCACGGTGTAGTCTAGATGTGGCAGTTTCCTTGTGAACATATAAAACCTCTTAGCAATTAAACTGCCACCATGGTTTCTTATGACACCTAAGTTTTGTACTCCATTGCAGAACAAAGGTAATATGTTAAGACTTTGTCCCCTGCGGTGATTGAATCTACATACTTTGGTCTCTGAATCAGCTGCAGCTCGAAGTGAGACATGCTGAAGAGCTGACTGTAGGTGAAACATGCCCTCAACATTTTAAAAACTAGTACAGCTACAGGCATTGATGCTATTTCTGCCGAAACGTTAAAATGCTTGGGTGATAACGGCATCTCCTTTTTATAATAATAAATAGCGTTTATTGTCCAACAGCAAAGCCATTTACAGAGCAATGTGTTAAATAGACAACTAACTTACACGCCTAACATATCAAATGTCATCTAGGTAAATATACAAAAATTAGTAACCAATGATGCTTGAAAACTAACATAAATTTTCATAATCCTCCTGAAGGTAAACACGAGACCGAGCACGAGACTTATTTTTCAATTCTACTACATTGCAGTGAAATACATCGCACACTCCAGAAATTTTATTTGCACTTCTGCACTTATTTATATAATATTTGTAAGAGGGTCTGGTCCTCCAGTGTTTGGCCAGATGATTGGTGCACAACTATTTTTGTCCCACTTCATAAAAAGGAAACTCCAACAAATCCAGACAATTATCGCCTACTTTCGTTAGTCTCTCATGCAAGCAAGGTTCTACTAAGTATATCTTTTACAATCTCGTTTGGAGGGTTTTATTGGCTGGCAAATTTCTCAGGCGCAGGCAGGTTTCATGAAAGGATGCGGTACGCGTGAACAGATCTTAAGACAAATTATTGAAAAATTCAGAGAACATTTCCATACTGGATGAGCTCGGTAATTCAAAGAGACTATCCTCCATTGTGTCGACGAGAATGCTTACATTCTTCGGACATATACACAGAAGCGATAATATGGAGAATCTTGTAGTTCAGGGTCACGCTGCGAGTGGGCGGCATCGTGGCCATTCCCCTACACGCTGGGTAGATACGGCGAAACAGCTGCTGGATATGAGTATCAAGAGTGCCACAGAACTGACAGTAAATCGTGAAAGATGGCGAGCTACAGTTCTCAAAACTGTTGATAATATTCGTGTCGGCAATACTCTAGCTCCGACTTAATGCATTTTACGAGTTCACAACATGTCTGCTAAGACATTGTGATTATGATGATGATATGCTTTGTGGGCTATTCTAAGGCGTTTGATAACGTAAAGTGGCCTAAACTGTGGAAAATCCTTATCTCTATGTGAGTTCCTTACCGCCTAGTGTTTCTCGTAGCAACTCTATGGGTCCAGCTCGGCTCGTGTAAGAATTGATGGTAACCTCTCTGGTCAAACTACAGCCAAAAAAAGAGTTCTTCAGGGATGTGCATTATCTCCGATGTTAGTTAACATTTACTCTGAATTTGTGATGAAACAGGTATTGAACAACTGGAATGGCGGTATAACTATTGGTGGAAGCAAAATATCCAACTTAAGATTTGCTGATGTTACTACCCTTATTGCTGCTTTTCGAGAAGAGCTTGAAGCTCTGTTATTACAGCTTAGAACAACGCAGTGAAGCTAGCATTAACTACGATAAGACCAAGGTTATGACCGTAGATAGAGAGCACGATAATCTTCGAGGAATAAAGTCAGTAGGACGTTGTGAAGTAGTTCAAAGTTTTGTGTACTTCGGTTCTTTGATCGACAATTCGGGTGACTGTGAAAATGAGGTTCGATGGCGCATTCAACAGGCACGGGTGGCCATGACAAAGCTGACTAAAATATGACGTGACCATAACATCACTAACCCTACCAAAATGTCTCTGGTTCAGTCTCTTGTGTTCTCCACATTTTTGTATGCCTCGGAAGCCTGGACTGTTAAAAAGGCACATCGAGCTCGCATAGATCCTTTTGAAATATGGGCGTGAAGGAGAATGTTGAGAGTTCCTTATGCTACCTATCGTTTCCATACCGGATGAGCTCGGTAATACAAAGAGACTATCCTCCATTGTGTCGACGAGAGTGCTCACATTCTTCGAACATTTTCACAGAAGCGATAATATGGCGAAGCTTTTAGTTCAGTTTCATACTCCAAGTGGGCGGCGCCGTGGCCGTTCCCCTACACGCTGGGTGGATATGGTCAAACAGTTGCTGGATAGAAGTGTCAAGAGCGCCCCTGAACTGACAGCACCGAACATTAACTAGGCTGACAGTAAATCGCAAACGATGGCGACCTACAATTTTCAAAACTTTTGATAATATTCATGTAGGCAGTCGTTTAGCTCCGAATTAATGCATTTTACGACTCCACAACATGTCTGTTAAGACATTGTGACTATGATGATGATACCCTGTTACAGTTGCGACCAAAATTATAACAAAATCGTGCACAGGAAAAAAAATTACATAGCTTAACGTTGGTAATTTGTAACCAACGTTAAGTTATGTAATTTGACAGTCGTTCTGTAAAGACATTTTACATAATCTGTAATGTATCTTTTTACGTAATGTATCCTGGGATTCTCCAAAACTTATTCTGCGTTGGAATAAGTAACAAGTTATGGAAAAACTATGCATTCTATCTCGTTTTCCATAATATATTATGGTTGTTGTTACATAATATGTTGTATTTCGTGCATAATTTTTATTGCTATTGTACATAGTTTGTTATGGAATATTTTATACAGGATGTGTCACTTATACGTATGAATGCGGGTTCATATTTTGGGCATTGCTGAAGGGATTTTTCAATATTTCTGTTCGAAATGTTTTTCCACAAAAGGACAGAATCTTGTTTTGACATTTGTTTCTGTTGAGTCTGTGAAATAAAGCACACTGCAAGTGTAATGTGAATAAACATGTAAAAGAAGTGCGATAAGATATAACAGAATCGCACTATAATACAACATAATTATAAAATGGGACAGATTACTTTTTGCGCTATTAAAAATAAGGATTTGGACTTTAGATATATTAGAATTCAGTCAAAACATTTCTGTAAATTTAAACGTTTACGTAGGACACTTTATCCCAACTTATCCTAACCTTAGTGCCAATAGCAAGCAGCATCATGTTGCGTTCGTTTTACAAGTGACACATTCCAAACCGAGGTGATATTTTTACATCAGTAAATTATTTAAACGGCATTCTGTTACATTTCATTGCAGGCAAATATATTGTACGCCTTGCCTGTTCCTATGGACATACTGGTGGCTGTTATATTTCGTCTGGCAAGTACAGCAAATAAACATGATGCTAATAAGCTTACCAACAGAAACACAACCTTCGTCCTTCACAAAATACGTTAAATACACAATTACACTCCTACAAATCACCAGAACAGGTTGCAAAAGGTGGGTGGCGTCTTTGTACGTTCTTTACGTGAAACATGATATTTTACGTTATGTGTTGATAACCTATGAATAGGTGGCGTACTTAGACGGCACGAAGGCGCTTCCTTAATATGTTATGTGATTTCACAGTGTTTGTGTGAATTTAAAGTGGACAGTTGATGATACTTTGTAACTTTATTTTTATTACATATTTTCTAATGTAAAAATACTTGTTTACATATTAAAAGTGATAACACAGTATTATGTAAACGCACATGATAAATAGTGTAATGTGATGAAAAACATGATAATATTATGCAAAGTTTACATAATACAGAATGTGATTTTACCCCCATTTTTTGCAGTGTGTCGTTCTGAGAATTTACTTTTAATGTATTTAAGTATAAAGACAGATTATTATGATGTAAATGCATTAACGGCGACCTGGAACATAAACAGCAGTGTGGCGCCTCCTCTAGGCGCCATATCGCGCAGTGCAAAGCCACTCTAAATTTATTCCTAACAGTGTGCCTCGTATATCACGTTATTACCGTTAATTCTAGGAATATTTAAAAGGCTATAACGCATGACGTGAAATCCAAAACCGATAATTGAAAACAACTGTTGACTAAGAATAGCATTTCTATTAATAATCGCCGCGAAGGAACAAGACCCTAAACGACGAAACGAGTGTCACACAAACTCCAGTAAACACACCATAGTTTGAAGTGCCGTCTTTGTCAGGAGATATAAATGTCGTGCCGAAGCTTGAACGCTGTGATTCATTTCTGGTTTTGTTTTGGGATTTTGATGAGTTTTATGTTTTAGAACAGATGACATGTTGTATACACATAAGCTTTCACGTCATTAAGGATTACTTGGATGAACGCGATGAATAATGGGGATTTGGATTAAATGTACATCGGTAAAAAGCTTTTAAAAATCTTTGAGGAGAAGGAGTTGATTGCGAGTGAGTCCTAGGTGTTAAGTGGTTGGGCAAAGATGGCAGTCGATTTAATGTCTGTGGTACTTGTACAGATAATGCTTACTTTATATGCGTTTGCTTTAGAAATCCACTTGGTTCAATAATAATGATGAAATGATATTGAATTAGTTATACTCGCTTAAGTAGCCAAAAATGACACAAGTAAATATTTTGGCATACATAATATGTGCTATATCAATAACGATTCATACACTTTGGTTTAGTTTTTAACAGAAGCTAAACAAATGTCCATTAGTAACTTTTATTTACAACCGTTTAGTTAAATAGCTAATACCAGACTACTTTTGAATAGGTTATATTACCTATAAACAAACAGGGTGAATTTTTTTCATAACTCATGGTCCAGTCGTGGGTTAGGAACAACTCCTACTGGATACTAGTACTGATGCATTGGATTAAATATACCCTGTTACCTGACTTTAAACTGTCAGCTGTGTCAACAGCGGACAGCTGTTCAGCTAGTGACAACTAAAAATACCCCAGATTGAGTCTTGATCTGTCAATTTTAATCTTTGAAGGAATACAGGGCCCAACTGAGTGCAAGTCCTAATAATGAAGAGTAATTGAGACTTGGTGAGGTTTTCGTCTATGCTCTGAGGTCTATGCTTATTTTACATTTTCTCTGAAAATCCGGCGTTTCTTTCAGTATATCAGTATGGCTGATCTGAATGATGATGATTACGCTTTAAATGAGGTAAGAATGAAGATAAAAGCATTTCCGGCTTAACCATACACAAGCACACTGAGTTCCTAACATTTCTATTTACAGTAATTGAAGAAAAATAAAACGTAGAAGGGCAACGCGCAACGGCTATACAAATAGTAAAAAATGTATGCAGACAGACAGTTTACACAGGTTCGATTTCCTGAAATAGATGTGAACATTACAGAGGTACCAAATAATTAGTAATTTAATCACATTTTTAACGCAAGCTGATCAGTTAAACTCTACCTTATTATATTAATTTTACTCCATGTACTTACTTTATACTCTTCTCTAATTGTACGTTGTACGTTTTAACCAATAAATATCCCACTAGTGGGGCAAGCTGTTCACTGAACGTCCTTGTTGCTAAATAAAGGAGTATTTGGTAGTCTCTAACTATATACAAATCAAAAAATAACCTGTTTCTTTCAACGAACCATTTTTGCTGCGATTTTCTGGATTTCTGGATATTGAAGCAATTTCTTGTTCACAAAAATAGTCATTCCTTTTTGGCAATGAGATGTTCAATAAGAATATTACTAATACAGCCCTGATCGCAGGCTCGCCAATCAATACCACTAGCAAAAATTAAATTTGAGGTGCACTTCTTCGGCAGCTGATACCCATCAAATAGACGTCAAGCCAGTTTAAAGTATCAGGGTAACAGAGTATAGATGCTGAAACAACTGCAAGTGTCGCTATGAAACGTCACACACTGATTAGAACGGTGACAGTATTTATTTTTTCTTGTAAAACCTTTTCGCAGCAATTTGGCTAACTTTTGTATGCAATCATTATTTTAGTTAATATTGTCTCCTTATGTGCAGGTCATTTTAGCCCTGAATATGGAATCGTAAGTTTCATAAAGCTTGAAATAAAGTTTAAAGAGTTCACTTTTGCGTTACTTTGTTGTATTTTCAATTAATAGAGTTCTTTATGTATATAAGCAAACCTAGTTTACTTGCCAAGAAACAGAAGAAGTGCGCACCGGAGCTCGCTCCCATATTTAGCCGCCTCTTCCGCATGTCTTACTATTCCGGCATTTTCCCAAAAGACTGGAAAACAGCTTGCGTCCAGCCGGTGCCAAAAAAGGGATCCAAAACTGATCCGACCAACTACAGACCTATAGCTCTGCTTTCTGTAATCAGTAAAGCGATGGAGAAATGCGTCAACCAAGAGCTCATTAAACACCTAGAGCTCATCACTTAATCAACGACAGACAATATGGATTCTGACACCAAAGATCAACTGGAGATCTCTTGGCTTACGTCACACATGGTGTGGAGCAAACTTATCCATTCATTTGGCGAGGCTCACGTCGTTGCTCTCGATATTTCAAAGGCATTCAATCAATTGTGGCATGCAGCTCTCCTAAACAAGCTCCCGTCTTATGGGCTCCCTGATAAGCTTTGCGGTTGGCTCGCAGACTTCCTCTCAGGTCGGAAAATCTCTGTCGTGGTAGACGGCTTTTCCTCTTCTTTCCATAGCATCAATGCCGGGATTCCGCAGGGATCGGTATTGGCTCCGACATCCACAGTTTTTTGGATGATAGTACGCTGTATGCAGGCATCATAAGCAATAGACCGATCTCTGTGGTCGAACTGGAACGCAGAAGACTGGCAGCGACAGCTTCATTTTCAAAGGATCTCGATACCATTAGCGCTTGGGGGCTTACGAATATGGTTAAATTTAATGCCTCCAAGACCCAGTATTGTACGCTATCAAACAAGAAGTGCCCAAGCCAACACCAGGTCCTAATGAACAACCGGGCACTGCCAAGGAGTCACTCATTCAAGCTGTTAGGAGTCAACATTACAGATAATCTGATCTGGCACGAACACGTCACGTCAATTACCACAGCTGCTGGTAAAAAGCTTGAGTACCTATTTAGAGACTGAAAGTATTTCTCACCATGTAACCTCCTCATGCTATATAAAGCCCAAATAAGACCTTGCCTGGAGTATTGCTCTCATGTCTGGGGAGCTGCTGCCCCTACTACCGTGTCTATGCTAGATGCCGTCCAGAGAAGGGCAATTCGATTAATTGGCGATCCGGCGTGTTGTTGGTGACCTCTCACTCTTCTACCGATATTCCAGCGGAATCTGCTCCTCTGAGTTATCCTCTATCGTTCCGCCGCTCACTGCTCCTATCAGACGTACCCGTGCGACCGCTGCATCTCATCCTAAGACGGTCGTTCTTCATACATCAGAAACTGAGCGGTACATCCGCACATTTATTCCCAGGGTGTCCAAGGCTTGGAATGGACTGCCAGAAATTGTATTTATTGGACCTGCGGCTATTGGCCCATTCAAATCTCGCGTTAAGAAACCTCCCCTAACATAACCCTTTCACGGCAGCCGTGGTACTCTGGTATTTAGGCACTGCCTGCGCGGTCTGCTCAGTTGTAAAAAAAACTATGAAGCTAGGAAGCCGCGAAACTGAACCATGACTCTAATGCCACCATGCCACTGATTAGGTAAGAAACTGCTTCATATTCTTCCACCTCCACATAACGCAACACATATTTGTCTTCTTCGCTTTGGGTTATAAGCCCTTTGCCTATTACCAGAACCATCTGTTTCTCGGCTTTCCGATATCTCTTCTTCCAGGGCATTGGCTGCAATCCTACTTTCATGCATTCGTTCTACATATTCTTTCTATTTGTTTTTATTTTCTTTTATGTATTCGTTTATATTGAAGACGTTTAATTCCCTTCTTATGTCTCTGCCCCTTAGTATGTCTAATTTTGTGCAACCTTTTACCTTTCTTAGAAATTTAGTTTCTTGTGTTTGTATTCTACATTCTTCTTTTTTCGATGTTGTCCATATTTCACTACCATATAAGAAAGGAGGTTGGAACAGCTACCGTCTTGTAAAATTTCATATGATCATCTTTTCTTTTTTTTATTCTTTAATGTTCTGGTGGTAGTTCCCCAAATATCTGTGAATTAGTAAGCTTTTCTACGTCTGTCATAAGATATAGCAGCCTAAGTATTTGAAGTGTTTTACCTGTTCCATCCGTTTATCGTTCATGAAAATGTTTGATGTATTTTGACATTTACTTGAGAAAGCCATGGTTTCAGTTTCGATTGTTGATATTTTTGTCGTATTTTTGACCGATTATCTGTAGGGTGTATATTTTTCTCTGTTGACCTTCTTCTGTTTCGGCTAAAGATACTAGGTCACCGGCATATTAAATAGAGCTTGAGGTGGTATTTTGGTCAAGATGCCTTCAGGGCATTTCGTTTTACCCTCTTTTGTAATGGCGTCTATATATTTTTGATCTACTTTTGCTTTGAATTTTTGAACTGCAGTAATGCCTCTAATTCTTAGCCAGACCATGACACAATAGACATTTGTAATATTTTAGAAATTCCTTGCAAGTCGAACCCAGATGATTCACTTCAAATTTAACAACCAAAGCACTTTGTCACCAAGCTCTCCCTGATGATAGAGGCATAGTTCTTCCAAAGCTTGGATTTCGGTTTAAAATGTCGCTTTTTACTGCTTCCCAGCTATAGTACACTTGGTTATATAAGTGTTTAACTATTTCGCCGCTGTACAATACGAGTATAATAAAAATGTTCACATATTTATTTCACAATCGCATGTCCGTAACCCTCAGATACTCAATGTCAGTAACACCATATAAGCTATAATCTGATTAAGAAAAAAAACCATTAACTATTGAGCAAGAATGCGCCCGACATTTTTTATACCCAATTTAAAGCAAGCGAGTTGCATTAGAGCACCAATATGGAATTGGCAAGTAATCGAAAGCACGTAATTCATGTAGCAGAAAAAATACTACCGGGTTTGAAACACGTGTCTGTACAGCCATTAGGACACATATCAGTGACCGATATGGAAGTCATTTAGTCATTCGGGTCGTGCATACGCACATGTCAACAGCATGTGGATTTATTTATGCGTTCTCTATTTGATCGTAATATGGCTGTTTGCTGGAATTTGCGGATACATAATTATATACGCTCTGAAACTTTTTTGAGTATTACACGGAAACGCGCTTTGACAATTTTCGCGATTTTAGTCCAAATTACAGCTAATTTTGAGTATTCTGTAAGGCTTTCGCGACCATGATCCGATTAACTGTTGCTTCTTGGGCTGTTTGGCCGGCGTCGGCGCGCTTCGTTGCTTGACGTTTCGCCAACACAAGTGGCGAGAGGCTCTCAAAAACTATCAACGTTTTCATAAATCTTTCTCTAAAGTCTGCAGTAGACGTAAAAGAGCTTTTAGTGAACCCACTACTTTCCCACGGCTTCATCTATCTCGTCCCTCCAGCTTCTTCTCGTTCATCCTCTTTTTCTTCTTGTGGCACCTATTCTAATATTCCTCCAGGCCACCTATATTCTCTCATTCTTGTTGTGTGTCCAATCCATGTGAGTTGCTTTTGCTGTGTTCTATCTGTCAGATTTCTGTCTGTTTCCGTCATGTTTCCAATTGTTTTGTTTCCCATTCTGTCTAATCTAGACCTTTTTCGTCTTAGGAAGTCTACCTCAGCTGATAAAATTTTATTATGGCTTCTACTAGTGATATACCATGTTTCTGCCCCATACGTGCTAACAGTCCAAAATCTTATCTTGTGTAGCATTTTTTGTTTCTGTGGTGCTGTTCTTGTCCCATAGTATTGAATTTGGACACCGTGCGACATGTTTTCCGTTATTTATCCTTTCCTCAACTTCATCGTTGCTGTTTCCTTGCTTAATATCTAGAAGTTATCACTCCTTCTATATGATCTTGTTTCAGGTAAGAATTATCTCTCTTGTTGTATTCGATAATAGTAAAGTACCCGGACTTGTCCATATTGATGATCAGTCCTGCTTTCTGGTAACTTCTGGTAGTTTTCCTATCATATAGCTGAAGTCATCTCGATCCTCAGCTATAACTGCCTGCATGATTGTAAATTTACAGCCCCATATATTTGATTTTCCTTGTCCAGTTTGTAGAGGTTTGTCTAAGTATATTTTAAAAGGAGTAGGTGATAGACAACAATCCTGCAGGCCTCTCGAGTTGGAGAAAGGTGATGTGAAGTGTTGTCCGTTTGGTATTCTCGTCGTGTTATCTTTGTAGATGACTTGTATTGCTTTGATACCAGTTTTGTTAATTTTGGGATTTTCCAGGCTGTACCACAACTTAAAGAACTCTGTCATAGGTCTTCTCCAAGTCGATCAAAGCATTATAATATTCTTTCTTCCTCTGCTTTCTTTTCTCGGAAGCTATTTCAAGAGAGAATATGTTGTCTGTTATCGACCGTCCTGCTCCAAACACTGCTTGTTCTTCTGGTTGTTTATGTTCTACTTTTTCTTCCTACAAGTCTCTGTAATACAATCTGCCGATCAATGGTGCAGATGACAGGGATACCTCTATTGTTTTCTGGGTTGTCTTTGGAACCTTTTTTGGTGTATTGTCGTTGATGTTAGCCATTCTTCTAGAGGAGGTTCAACGGAACGTTCATATAGCTCTCAAAGTGTTTCAAACAGTTTCTTAGGTCCGTAATCAATGAGTTCTGGGAAAATGCCTCCAATGCCAGGTACTTTTACTTCTAACACCGATAGATGAGGGGAGTATTGCGATCGCGAAGATGTTCGATTTCGAGATAATACGCTTTTTGGGCGTTTTATCATATCTACATAACGAAAATCCACGTCACTCATTTCCGTCGGTCTGTCCATCAGTTCGGTCTGTCTGCCGTCCTATCTGTTTGTCTGCGGGTTGGCGTCTTTCTACCCTCGTAATCTCAGTAGCTGCTGCATGGATTTTGACTAAATTTGGGTAGTGATATGACATGGGGTCGTAGTAGGTAGTACTGCTATAATTTTGAGAATAGGTGCACGGGCGGTGTTTTTCGGCGTTTCGGCGTATACATACGAGTATTGCTTTTGATTGTTTTGTATAACTGTGTAACGTGGAAACTATTGAATTGATTTTAATGAAATTTTGACAAGGAATTGTTCTCTTGGCGAGTACGGGAAACGCGTATGGTTCTTAGAAATAGTATCAGTAGCGACGCAGCAATAATCAAAAGACTAAAAATGTTAGAAACAGCTCAAACTTCATTTTTAGACGTTTTAGAGGTTCCTGATGATTTTCTAATTTTTTGAGTGGGGGCGAAATTGGAGTGGTTAGGGGTGGGGGGCTATAAAACTGAAAGGTTTGTAATACTCATAATAGGCTGTCTATTGCATGAGAATGAAAGACCTAGCACCATACCATACTTTTTTTGCGGGCGGGCAGGCGATGTTTTGGTTGCAAGGTGACCTAAGACTATAACTTGCTGCTATGGGTAAATAAAAAACTGATATCACAGCAACATGTGGGAGGTATTGGGATAATGAACTTGACTTAATCTTTTCCTTGTATTTTTATATCATCGACCAATAACATATGTAAAATACGATAACTTTGCACAACCTGAATTATTCATCCTGTTAGTGGCATATCACACGTCTAAGGGCCGGTTGTACAGACACAGTTTAACTCGAGTTCAACTTTAAACCCAGTTCATCCCTAATTTGCTGTTGTACCAACAAAGTTCAAGCGTTGACTTCAGTTCAACCTCGGATCAAGTTGAACGGCCACCGGAGAGCGTTTATCGGCGGTTTAAGGTTTAAAATGGCGATGTTTACGACCAGCTGATCAGTTTCTAACCCAAATATCCGACATGAGTGACATAGTCAAATGTGATATTAAGTTGGTTATTATCTCTGGTGATATTTGACGTGAGTTACATGATGGAGTACTTTGACGAACCTTTGGCCGATGATGACATTATTGGAAAAAACGATCTGAAAAATGTCCAATGGTATTTGTACCTAATATATCGTCGTCGAATGTAGATGTGAATCTTGTTATTTGGGGTCCGGTTATATCTTTTATTGATATGTCAAAGTCCTGTATTTTGAGATCCTGCGAAGGCTCACCGCCGGTACTATAGATGTACCTAATGTTTCTCAACGGCAAATTTTTGTTTTGTCATTTTTTTCTAAATTTCCTTATTTGCTTTTCAGTACCTTTGCTTCACGAAATGTCTCTCCACGCAAACTGTTGAATTCCTTGGACAAGTTCAACCGTTCCGTTTTGATTCTACGAGTATTTGTGTGGTACATGTATCCGTTTTCTTGCATTCCAAGACATTCTTATATTTTTTTACCAATTCTATTAACACGGCCTCTTCTTTCGCCGTAAAATTACATGGTCGCCCTTCTTTTGGATTCCATCATAAAATTGCAAAATACTTCTTGACTGACAACGTTTGATGAATGTCAGAATTTGACATTCATAGACGTTACATTAACATAACCTGCATAACTTTAAACATTAAAAACGAAAAGTAACTAGTTTCGCCACCAAATACCCTATATCCATTGCTACCAATCCTCTTTTGATCCAGTTCAGCTGGTCCTTCCCAGAACAGAGTCAACCGTTGAACCATGTTCATCGCTGAACTTGAGGTTACGTGATCAGGAGTTTACTGAGCGTTTGTACAACCAGCCCTAAGTATTCAAAATTAGTGAGGTTAGTTGAGTGTGTATGTCGATTTTTCCCGCAGTCCCTTGCGAATCCCACTCCCGCTCCTGTTCCCGCAGTCCCGCATTTGTTTGAGGAGACTTTATAACGTAACGAACCACCTGAACACCCTGTAGATCGGTAGTTGTGTATATCGGGTCACCGCTGTTGGCTTCGGCTTGTTTACGTCTGCTTTATAAAAGCAAACGATGAGATGCCTCCGATTAGATAAGGCGTTCTCGGCGCTCCGCTCTCTACGGGATATATATTTATTAATAAAAACAAAACGACCTTTAAAAAGATAAGGCCGTCCGTAAAGTATATAATAGAATAATGCTGAAGACGTGTGAAAATGACTGCCAGATAGGAACGATAAAATATTACGCGATATACACACATAGGACGTCGGTGCTCTACCCGATCGGTTATGAGGGGTTGTTTCACGGGTGCAGAGGTAATATCCAGAAGAGTAACGATCTATTTTACTATACTGGATGGCGACTAGTTTAGTGCTGCTTTATTCAGGCATATTTACATACGGTTAGGCATCACCTAAACATACCAATGGAAGAGGCTGGCTTTCGACCAAATAGGAGCTGCCCTGAATAGGGGTGCTATTCACGAGCAACTTCAAAACTTCGGGATTTTTTCGCTCGTATACAACATCCACATAGTCAATCTCAGAATACCTTAATGATGATGAGACGAGTGATCGGGTTGTAACTGGGGTTTAACTCCCTCGATGGTAAACTGCCTGTACATCAGGGTAATCAGACTCACGATGGTGTGCAGTGCTATTGTATGGTGGCTAAAGGTTCATTAAAGCACAGATTCTAAAGCATTCACAGAAGCGCAAGGGCTGCATATATGAGCATACCGGGCGCCATGAAGGGCTATTGTATTATTACTCTTCTCATTTCCAGTATCCACTCCAGTAATCTAGATCCCTGCATGAGTTTATGCAGTTTTCTTACTGGTCCTGGTGCTGAGCTGTACTCCATTGGTTCTAGCGTGGTCTTCCCAAAGAGCTGTTGTCTCTTGTGTTGAGACAACAGCTCTTTGGGAGCTCTCACAGAGCACATGTAGGGCTGACGCAGTCCCTCTTCCACACAGTCTGCAGTTGAGGTCACCATTGTAGAGACCCATTTTATTCAGGTGTTTCTTCAGGCCACAATGTCCCGTGAGGAGACCCGTCCTTATTCGGAGCTGATTCCTACTCAAGGAGAGCAGTGTTTCAGCTTGTTTTCTTGCATGGAGCTTTAATGAATGTTTTTCCATCCTGGCAACAAGTTCCACTGCTCCTTGTGCTGATGCTTCATCCATTCTACAACCTGGTGTCTCATCGTGCTTTTAGCCACCCCCAGGGCGGGTTCTGCTCCAATGTATAGAGTAGACGAGCCTAGTCTTGCTAGCTCGTCCACCCTTTCATTGCCCCTTATGTCTGAGTGTCTTGGCACCCACTCCAAAGTTATGTTGTTGTTTTGTGCCAGCCTTCCCAGTTCTTTTAAACATTCCCAAACTAAAATAGACATAATTTTGGGCCCTTCTGGTTCTAAGTGTAGCCCGACTGTCTGTAGGTATTATGATCGCTCATTATGTACACACAGTGCAGGATGGCGTATACCTCTGACTGAGTTAAGGGTACTCCAGTAGAATCATTGGAGGTACTGCTGAATATCCCATGTCTCGAGATTTAGAGAGAGGGAGAGGCAAAAAGCGCTACATACCAAATGTAGTGCCATGACAATTGGTTTTGCCACGCTGCCATGGAACACACACACGATACTTGGCAACTGGCGGTGTAGCAACCTAAGTGACAGATCGGAATGGGCTTTAGGAGAACCCCGACATATGTAGAATGTTATCACCTGTACACTGATGGCTTCAAAAGTTCGTCAGACATAGGAGGAGGCATATAATATGGGGATAGGTCTGGGCGGAACGAAAGTATCCGCCTAAGTAAACTGGCTACCGTTTTCCGTGCAGAAATAGCCGCAACTTTGGAATACGGCAGAATATGCGTAGTTTAGGGATACTGCAAAAAGACGATCTAGGTAAACACAGACAGCCGGGCGGCTCTGATGGCCTTTTCAAGTAATCACTGTACTTCAAAAAACAGTGTGGGACTCTATAATGCCCTAAGCACACTTTTGGAGACCAACAAGGTAAAATTATCTAGGGTGTCTAGTCACATAGGAGTGTGTGATAATGAGAGGGCCGACAGCTATTAGGGCAAGTAAACGAAAACCTCCTCTCTACCAAAAAAGATCCACATGGATTCAATCAAATTTTGAACAAACTTTCTGATAGACCAAATATTTTCAAAAACCTTTATTCGTCCATTTCTTCTAACAGATTGGCAAACTTATAATAGTCTCTACAAAAGAGCAATTCCATGATGACACGGCATGCTGTCAAGATCAGCTCATATTGGACAAACAATCAAATCTGTGCTATCTGAATAGCATGGGTTTACTTACTCTCATCGCGTTTTTATAGTATTTCCTTATCCTTTCGTGTAAACTGATAGTATAGTATAATAAGTTTAGAAATCACGACAGTGATAAAACTTGATAATCATTTCTTTATTTAAAATTTTATTTGTGGAGTAGTTCATTGCAGTGACCAATCTTTGGTCAATTTTGGGTGCGCTAATTCTGGATCCTGTTATGCAGGAGTGTCTATATACATCAGAGTGATAACAATAATTATGATTGCTTATGGTGAGTAAAAACATATAGAAAATTGAATATTCCCGAAAGTGCAGAGGCCAACTAAAAGCACCTTTATTATACATTCAATCTATGTCAGAGTAGCAAAAACGTCCATTCGTAGGTAAGAATCGCTAGTTTTATATGTATATGTCGGCGTCAATCAGTGAAATCCGTCATTCCCTGAAACGCCTAGTTGTTTCACGTATGGCCGGCAAACAGCGTAACCCTAGATTTGGTACACCGTTTGCCTAAAAATTTCAGTCATTCCCTGTAATGCCGGATTTGCGTTAGTCAAGTGCCGTAATACTCCTTTTTCAGTCATTCCTTTGTTTGGCGAATTTAGTCGAACGCTGTAATTTTTGTTTTCTGTTTTGATTTTTTTGAGAAAGCTGAAACTGAAATGTCAAAGCACTCAGAATTGTTTTATAAAAAGTTAGATTACTACAATATATATTCTGGAATTAGCCGAGGTAAGTAAATTCTTTAGGATTCCAAACATAACCTCAAACTACTGCAACGTCTGCAACCTACAAAATCACCTCAAATTCGTACACGGTTGCCACACGGATTTATAATTAATTTGCTTTAAGTATTTTGCTATTATCTTGTTTTCTTCCTATCTGTTCGTTCTATGAATATGTTTATAGTATGCATACTTTATTGAATTTTATCTCAGACTCACATTTAATTTTTTGTATTTGTCCAAACCATTCTCCTGATACAATTACAAACTGGTAATAAATATGAGTTTGTATTTTAAATTTATTACTTAATACCTCTCCACGTACTACTACTGGCAACACTGTCCATATTTTAATGATTGCCTAAAACCGGCAAACAGAGTAACTAGTCAATTACAGCGATTGACTGAAATAATTCCGTCTATACAGGGAATACCTGAAACTCCTAGGCAAACGATGTGCCAGATGAAGAGTTACGCTTTTTGCCGGCATTACGTGAAATGACTAGGCATTTCAGGAAATGACGGATTTCATTAATTGACGCCGACATATATATAGGCAAGTCGAAGGAATCGATCAGTTAAAACATTAATCTTATGACATAACCGAAAAGTTGAGTTTCTGGAGCAAGGGATATATGTAATTATGCAACAAAAAATATGATTATTATGACTATTCCCTTCTCTAGTATAATGACATGAAGTACTACAATGAATATAAAAAAACTTATAAAAAAATTCTTTTAGCTGCTAAAAGACTTGACAATGACTACTTTTATAATAATTCTGTAAATAAATCTAAAGCTGCTTGGTCTATCATAAATCAAAATGTATGTAATAGTAAGAAGAAACATATGGTTCATGAGATACAAGTCAACGGTGAATTCATTGATGATTCAACTACTGTGGCTAATAATTTCAATCGTTATTTCAGTCAGTCAGTCAACTATGTTTTTGAGACCAACTACCGAGGCAGAAATTTATAACACAATAATTGTCATTAAAAAATACGTCATCATCTGGAATAGACAATTTGAGCTCTTGTTTCATAAAAAAATGCTGCCCTTACATATTGTATCCTCTTCAATATCTAATAAATTTATCATTGACGAGTGGAACATTTCCTGCAATTTTCAAGGTTACAAAAATCTTTCCTCTTCATAAAGGCGGTGATACTACTGACATGCAAAACTATAGGCCGATAGCTTTACTTTCGTCGATATCAAAAATACTGGAAAAATTGGTTTTTAATAGAATTGTAGAGTTTGCAAATCAGCAAAATATATTCAGTAGCTCACAACATGGTTATCGGAAAGAAAGATCTACTACGACAGCAATATTATCGTATGTTAATCAATTGTATGATTGTTTAAACAACTCAAAAAAATGTATTGGTGTTTTTATGGACCTTAGCAAAGCTTTCGATGTAATTGATCATGTGATATTGCTTGAGAAGCTGTACAATTACGGACTTAGAGGTAATATTTATGAGTGGATAAAATCCTATTTAACAAATAGATTGCAGTTAGTTGAAATAGAAAGTTCGCGGTCAGAGACTATACCTATTACCAAAGGAGTTCCACAGGGCTCGGTATTGGGGCCTCTCTTATTTTTATTTTTTATTAATGAAGTATCGGCATTAAGTAATAATACCACAGTTATGTATGCGGATGACATATCTCTCTTGTGTTGTGAAAATAATATGCCAAGCCTACTTTGCAATGCAGCTAAGAGCCTGAACACATGCAATTATTATTTGGCGGCTAACAAGTTGTTTTTGAATAAGTCAAAAACAGTCTTTGTTAACTTTACTCCTAGAATTACGACATACAATGAAAGTTATTTACTAAAAATTCAAAATAAGAGTATTGCTCAAGTAGAGCATGTGAAGTTCCTTGGCATCTTCATAGATAATGCACTTAGTTGGAGAGCTCACATCGACTTCTTAACAAGTAAACTTTCCTCTGCTTGTTATGCACTAAACAGATTATCCAAGATAGCCAATCAAGAAACATTACTGTCTTTCTATTATGCAAATTTTTTCTCTAGGTTAAGCTATGGGTTGATTGTTTGGGGTTCATCTTCTCATCTGCAAAAAGTATTCCTACTCCAAAAAAAGGCTATAAGATATATAGCATCGCTCAAATACAGAGATTCGTGCAGGAATGCGTTTAAGTCCCTTAAAATACTAACAGTACCCTCGAGTTACATTTATCAGGTGTTATTATTTGTTAAAAAGAATTTGTCGAAGTTTCAGCAAAATAACTACAATCACTCGTATGATACAAGAGGCTGCAATAATCTAGTTGTGCCTTCACACAGCATGTCTAATTTTGAAAAGAGTCCTATCTTCATGGGAATAAGACTGTATAACAGAATGCCTTTACATTTGAAAGAAATTCGTTGTATATATGCTTTTAGGAGAGCCTTGAAATCTTATTTGCTGGATAACCCATATTATTCTGTTAATGAATATTTAGATTCACCAAGCATCTGAGTATGCATGCATTTTGTATTGTTATATATATTTTTTTCTATTCCATCTTTTTGTATTTATACATCTTTGTATGACTAGTCCTATACCATATTGGTCTACTGGACAATAAAGTTCTATCTATCTATCTATCTATCTATTAAAATAATTTGTTATAACTATATGAACTACTTCATAGTGATTGCTTTTTGCCATTATAGGCGTGGAAAACATTATTTAGCTTCTCAAGTATTAGAGACAGAAGATGCAGATCGATACCAGGAGGCGAAGAGCACAGAATCTTATGGGGCCTCCATCGTGCTGAGTGTTTAGAAAGTATATATATCCTGACATATTCCACATACTGTGTATACTGACAGTACTAATAACTGCTTATGTTATCGATCTATATATTCTTTATAAATGGAGGAGAAAATGGATCATTTGTTGTTGGAAATATTTCATAATATTGATAGCTTAGACCCACATTCAAACATTTTTTTTAAATATGTAACATGAAATTGTGTCTGGATACAGCAAGTAAAAAAATGTATTTCAAACGGCAGTTTGCTTAAAATAGTGTCATTAATTTCTGCCCTATCAAACAAAACAGCGAACAAAAGCTATTGGCAGAATTTTCCTATGTTTTAATTATATATATTTCTTCTGCGATGTATTAGACCTTGTTCTGAACAGTATATAATTCAGTCCTTCCTGCAGTCCTTCTCAGTCAGACAGTATGGGTCAATATTACCGATATCATCGCGTTTATCCCTGTAACGAGGCTTCAAGTTTCGCTCGGTTTCCTAAAGCAGTTAGTTAGTACTGGAACTCTAATTTCTAATATTTACAATAATGATTACTACTATATTACTACTTTATTTGATAAAGATAGGGTGACAAAGATGCAATATGCTTCATACGTTATTTCTTAAATTAAAGCATTTTAATTGACAAATCTGCTTACCTGCCAAAAAAGGTTCGTTCAAAAATACAACACGACAACAGTTATGTCAAGAATGTCAAAAAACAGTAAAAAAAACAAAAATAGAACTCCTCAATTTTACAGGGCGGTATACGAAAAGCAACCAATGTTTGTCCAGTATCAGCTGATCAAGACGATTGATGTTATGGTCGTGGAATCGCTCTATAGCTGCTAGTTGGATCTCATCATCGATATCGCCCCTACAAAAGGGCTTCCGAATGCTAGATCAGATAGTGTTATTAGTAAACCTACCAAAATGAACTCATCTGCAAGTGTTTCCTAATCATCTTCTTCTGGTTCCTGTCAGATGCTCTACTCGTGCGTGTTACATATTAAATTAAAATTAACTACCAAAAAGCTCTGCATCACGTTATGTAGTAAACGACATTATTACGTAACTTTTACGTCCAATTATACATAATTAAACCTCAGCCGACGCGATATCCGATGCTTAATTCAAGACATAATTATCTCTTGAAAATAATTATTTTCCATTAGCTAGGAATGAAATTAACAAAATTTCCTATAACAGCTATGTATGTTCGTTGTGCGCTGTATATAATGTTCTTGCTCTTCTTTTGACAATACAAATCCTACCTTAGTTACGATCATGTCTGCATACTGCTTAACACCAGGGATTTGTAATTTTTGGTTTTATGTCTCTGAAGGCAGTAAGTGTAATGGGACGTACTGAAGAACGTACTGATAATGAAGCATTAGGTTGACGTTTTGGTGAGACTAGAAGTAGCTACAAGTTTTCCCAACCATGATTTGGTTTGGTATTTGGAGACAATTAACTGTTATTATTGCCTCAGATTGTGTAAGTTCTCAACTTCATCATATTGGAATTATGATATATGTATATAATGAGAACTAAAGCAGTGTAGAATTTTTGAATATTGTCCCAAAATAGGTAATTTAGGGTATATGTAGGTACTAGAAGAAAACTATTTACATACTATTATAGTAACGTGATGATCTGTGTCGAAAATCATTGATTCATTTTTGGCGCAGAAGTTGACCACCTACTGGTGGTATACCGGCAATAGTACTCAGCGTCACATCTTCTATTGAACTTGGCATAGCGTTCGTAGACTTGACCGTAGCCTATGGCACCGTCTGGAGAAAAGGGCTCTTATACAAGCTGTACCGTATCATATCCTGCAAAACAGTAGGCACCCTAATAAATAATATGCTTTCACGAGGGTCGCTCTATATCTCCGTCAATCCACCAGTACGCAGACAGCATTTTCACGCTTCTTAGCGATCATCAGTGCCCCATTGGTCGATTGACAGAAATAGAGAGCATCAGATTTTTCATGTCTACCAGACATGTGAACCATCTGAGAGCAGGTGACAGAAAGGTTCTGCCGGTGCGCCATCTGGTACCCGAAGGTAACGGAAAACCAAGGAAAATCGCTGCTAAACAGCAGCAGACTTCTTGGTGGAACGCGACAGCACGTCAGCTTGGCCACCAGAGAGCAGTTTGTTTCCTTGGTGTACCCATTTACTATTTTTGAAAGGAGGAGGAAATAGAAATATACATAACTTTGACATCTACAAAACGTAGTATACAATCCCTAAAATCTAATAATTATTATTCGTAATTATGTTTTTATTCTTCTCAAAGAAAATGCATTGTTGTCAGACTTTCTCTCTACCCTGTATAACAAGAATAACCTAAAAGTAATATGCAATCTATGTACTGCACTGCCTTAAATATTAAATATGCATAGGTCGGTAATGCACGACAAAATTCTTCGTTTCGGTTCTGTAATCGTTGACTAAACGCAGGACAGTTAGGTTATTATAGTCCGATTAGATTCGTCACAGTTCTCCAACTGTATTCGAGGACGCTTTGATAACAGGTAAAACGTTTAATGGGAATAGTTCAACGACACATCCGAGTGTTGAACTTCGACACTTTCGGGCAGTTTGCTCGATTGTTTTTCTGCCTTGTTATTGCTCCTTCCTTTAGTTGTGCTGGAAAGTCGCACCTAAGGCGACTGCAACTTTGGTAGAATTTGTCGAATTTATTGTCTTGTAGTCATTGGCCGAATTTGGATTTACGGAAGAAAAGTCCATAGCTGTTAAGTGGCGACGTTGTCTTACCCTTTTGTTACTATTACCGTTATTAAAAGTTAAGCGGAACCAATACACTAATTTTACTGACGTGACGCAACTTAGGATCGCATTCATAGTCGATATTTAAGGTGTGTGATTCGAAACATTACTTGAGGGTCCCTTACATAAGTCTCCCTTGGGTAATACTCAAGTCACGAAATGTCAACATGACATGTCAACATGACATTTCGTTGCAGTCAAGGAGATTTTGTATGTTGATTTTGGATTACAGTGTTGTCAGTTTCTGTCGCATCCGAAAAAATGTCCAGCACAAAACACGAAATACTGGCACAAAACAAAAAGAGAATAGAAAACATCGAAATGCGTAGGCATCGACATAACAAATTGACTTATATTTGAAATATGACAATGCCGCTGAATGAACCCTGCCGTTTGGTAGATGTTGTCTAAGAAACAGATACACAAGGAAAGCCGCACTTGAGGGTATCTTGAGTAACCCTCAAGTAACCCTCAAGTATCCTTGAGTAACACTTAAGATGAGGTTATAGTACGTACATGAGAGCTGTTTGCAATGGTTCAGCTGTAACCATTTTTGGACAATTAGTTTTGAGATTTCTGAACTGAAGAAATGTAAGCATGAAGAAAAAGGACGGTTCTAGAGAAATGTCGACGTATTTTTTGAAATTTCCTAATAGACGATTATTAAAAAATTGCCAAAATTGACGTTTGTTTGGCTAAATTCACGGTCTTGTTAATCACCCTGTGTAAACTTATTCTAAAATCTGGATCGACATTTCTCTAGATTGGTGTTTTAAGGAAACGCAAATCAGGTTTCTGTGCCAAAAATTATTAATCTACAGGGTCAAAAATGGTTACAGCTAGAGCCTTGCATTGAGCGATCGTGCGCCTATTGGGACACACTGCTAAAGGCGCCACCAATACTAAAGTATGTAAACTATAGTTTATGAATGAGCTGAAGTTCATTCCTTTCTGGAATGAGATAGACATTGTTTTGGGCATCAACTAAATTTGTAGTCGGTGGTTTTGGGTGACTTATTGATATACACTGCAGGCCAAAAGTTAGAAACTACTAAAATTTAAACAAATCGCGGTAATTGGGTTTGAGCAGTTATTATTTCCAGGACTACTGCAAAATCTTACAATTTTCAACCAGAATAAAATTTAAATTGCTGGCAGGCCCAAGTCTATAGAGTCTTGGGCTCACACTTTTTTGCGTCGCGAATAGAAAATACATTTTTTACTTTGTAACATAAACTGATAAAGACCTTGTATTTTCATTAACATTTATTCATTCCAGAAGTCATGTTCCTTTGCTAAGTTCTCTACTTTCACGATTTTTTGAGTTCAGAGGGCAAAGTAGCAATAGGAACTTTTTGTGACATGGAACTGCCACTGAACTTGATAAAACCAATAAATGTGGTTTCTCTTTAACGCACCATTTTCCATCCAAAAAGTTATTTTTCTTCTCTGAATACCTTCTTCATCAGGACAGTTTCACTATGGGGATACATTTTTAGAGGCCTACCGGTGGGGGAGGGGGGGCAGGCGTAATTTGATTTATTTTTCTGGAGTTTTTTGTGAATCCAAGGGGGGAAAACGTCCCGTCCCCCCTATCCCACGTATTTACGCCAATTCTGTAATACGTTTACATCTTTCAGTTTTCCAACGGCATTGGCATGTCTAAAGAACTGCTCAATGTAAAGTGATCTTCACTGAATTTAGCTGCTTTACAAATAACATATACACGCATAATATTGTCATTGGTACTTCTTGTTGATTTTTCATATTTTCACCTTATTTACCGTCTTATTTTCGCTCTTGTACATAGGATAAATTCATTTTTTGTGCGACAACTCAGTTGCACTTATAAACAACTCTTTATACTGAAATGCACAGAAAAGGGATCAACTGTGATGCCAGGTATAAATTATACAATGTCTATTTTCCAACGACGGCGACGTCTGAATCCTTTTTGCACGACAAGTCTAGGGTCAGCGGGAGCTGGTTCAGCATCACCATCACACACCCCTCGGTATTTAAACAGAAATGTGCGGCGCCTACAAATACTTTTTATAACTTGGTGGTATATCCTTGTAGTAGGAATAGTAAATAGGCCACGCCCCCTCTTACTCGACTTCTTACCTCTGCCCTTACCCCGCAAATGTGTTATCCTCAAGCAGTTTACTATAACCTCCACTTAAGGGTTACTTCAGAGGCGACTGTGAATACGGACGTAAGTCTGACGCATGTGTAGAACGTAAGTTACCACAGTCAGCTACTGTGGTCGCAGGTAAACTACAAGCTACACTTGGAGCCATTCGATACATAAAAGAAAGCTCTGGTGCCAACATGGATTATCTGTATAGATTCCTTAATCTTTCTCACGCTGATAGACATAATGTTAAGTAAAAGCCCCTTTGCCCACGAACTTCATACTGTAGAACATAGAAACAGTGTATTGGTATAAGAACTCTCACATTCCGGAACTCCCAGAAACGAAATAGCAGACTGAAAGCAAAGGCAGCCTCCAATAATGCGAACTAGGTGACAGAACAAGTACCAGCAAGTGATGTTTGTGTTTACCTAAGCTCAAAGTGATAGACAACTGGAATAATATGTGGAGAAGCAAACCATCGAAATTACTTAAAGTGAAACCCAACTTTGGACCATGGCAAACCGTAACCAGCAATCGATGACTCCAAACCACGATCACACGACTTCGACTTGGATACACAGGAAGAGTCACCCTTGGTTACCTTACAGCTCAAGAACCATAACCTATGTGTGTTATATGAAAGGTGCAGTTAACATAAAGCCTCGTGTCCACTAGCAAATAAAATTGCTAGAGTTACTCTCACAAGTTACTTGCGTAGCGTGTGCACGACGTGATTAGAATATTGCAGCAAAATTACTTGCACATAAAGGACTTGCGACTTGCTGAGAGCTTGTAGTATACACGGTAACTCTCAGGAAATTGGTTTGCTACAAAAATTTCGAAACTGTTTCGAAAGCCTTGCAGCAAGGAGTGTTGTAAATCAAATATAGAGAGGTTCAACTGGACGACAGAGGACACATGCCTTTTAATTGAAAATTTTTAATTGTATCCTGAATTATGGAATGTACATACTACGGAGTTCAAAGGCAGAATCAAAAAGCAGAATTCACTATTTAATACTTCTACAGCGGACATTCAAAAGAAGATACATAGCGAGATACATAGTTTGAGAACGCATGTTAACCAAGACTGGAGGGACTTGTGAAATATTTATATACGAGCATTTTGGAGTTCTTTGACTTATTAAAGTTCAGTAGAAGAAGTTTCTCCAGATTTTGGGATAAATTAATGCAAGAGGCTATTAACTCAAAGAGCCGACGTTTCGGTGTTTATTTCTTTAGGGCTAAAATTCATATAAAGACGAAAAATATATAAGTAAAACATTTAGAGTGCCGAAGCGATGAGTACAAGCGTTGACAATTCAGTCTAACAAACAAATTTTGAAAATTTTTACACAAAGTTGCAATTAAAATATAAAAGATTTGACATTTAAAAAAGTTAACTCGGCAAAACGATCAAAAATAAAAAGCCGGTACATTGCACAAAAATATAAAATTTAAAAACTATAATACAATTTTCCACTCAAATGTTAAAATACACTAAAATGTAAAGCATACATCCTTACCTATCGAGCACACCCCTGTAGCAACAAGGAACAACATATCCCTTTGTGTCAATAAACAACAAAAAACATTCCAGAAGATTGATAAAAAGAATCGTAGATGCCGTACGTCAATACACAATTTGTTTGTTAGACTGAATTGTCAACGCTTGTACTCATCGTTTTGGCACTCTAAATTTTTTACTTATATATTTTTCGTCTTCGTATGAATTTTAGCCCTGAAGAAGGCGTAAAATAAACGCCGAAACGTCGACTATTTGAGTTAAAAAACTCTTGCATTAATTTATCCCAAAATCCGAAGAAACCTCTTCTACTAAAAAAACTGGGATAAGAATTACTTTCAACTGGATCATTAAAGTTCATGTATCCCTAGAGTAGTTCTACGCTGAATCCTCTTTCTCACACAACATTTTGTCCATCTTTTACTATCATTCTCTTGTTTTCTTTTTTCTAAATTAAATATATCACAACTACACTACAGATTTTGCATACGACATCTTATCTATAGTGTACACGGAATCAGAACAATCAAGCCTCCTAAATTGAACAATTAAAAGATAGTGTAGACAAACAAGCACGTACTTGCTGCAAAAACTATCACAAGTTACTTGCAAGTGGACATGAAGATTAACACATTTTCTTTTTTAAAAGTGCATAGAAGACCATCCCCTTTAATTCAAATATGAAATTTTCCCAAATTACGTGAGGCGTTGTTGAGCTGTAGTACTCGGTATCATTTTTCTTGAAGAAATAAATTCCGCATCCCCTTAACTGGCGCAATCCATCATGACCCGTGACCCGCGGTCAGAAGCCAATATATTCTCAAGGCACTGACCCAACGACTGACGGTGACGACAGACTGAATGTCTTCACTCCAGACTTGTACGTGACGTATGAAATCCTCTGGTCGTTGACCAAATAATCGTCGGCAAAAATTAGAGGTTGTTCTTTTTTAACCCTTAACTGGTAACGTGCCGTCTGTGAGACTGCAAGCAATCTTAAATTCGACCCTACAACAAAACCTTACCGCATTTTTGGTAAACGACCTCATCTAATCTATCTGCCATTGGTATCCCTTTTATATCCCATTTATCAATAAGTTTGCATAAACAACATTCCAGATGTGCTTAGTTGTTAGTTCAGTTCAGTCTGTGAGACGGAACGTTACGGTTTACGTTATAATTTTTCTCAACTGGTAGTCATGGCAGGTCCGTCATTTTTTACCAAAATATTTTTATAGGTGCATTGCTTTACTTATTATCAATCACAAAATACATAGATTTGAGTGTGGTCAAAGTTTTTTTTTATTATCTTGGTCCTACAAATTTGTGCTGCTAATTTGTGTTCCAGTTAATAATTATCATAATTTTTTTTCTTTACATCACATGTTTTGCTACTTTATACAAAACTATTATTAAAGGATATATACCCAACAAATCTGCATGCATTTTTTCCAAAATATAATTAGGAGAGTTTGATTTTTTAAGCTTCAAAGAGGTTACAGTCTCACAGACTGCACGTTACCAGATATGCCACAAATTTGCACGTTACCGGTTAAGGGTTAAATGACATAATGCCTAAAACGTACCTCGGGGTCGATGCACGCTCTCTACTCGTATACAGTAAACATATTAATGCTCCTGTAATTTTCCATAATTTGATAATTGCTTATGAAGGTGTTAAGCGCACAGTTGGGGCACTTTTGAAAACTTGGGAGCAGGAATACGCACTTTCGGGTGGCTGTTATGAAAGGGCGGCTGTAATTGCATGCCATTTACCACTAGGCTTTCTACCGGGTGGTCAGATAAGAATACAAAGTTCTGCATCTCGAAAACTATATATACAAGAAGACCCTGAGAAATATTTTTAGATTTCGAAGACGGTCAGGAGGACCATAATCTCCGTCTTAAACATAATTATAACATGCGAGGGTTGCTCTATATCTCCGCCAATCCACCAGTACGCAGACAGCTGTTTCACGCTTATTAGCGATCATCCGTGCGCCATAGGTCGATTGGCGGAAATAGAGAGCATCAGATTCTCCATGTCTACCAGACATGTGAAGCATGTGAGAGCAGGCGACAGAAAGGTTCTGCCGATGCGCCATCTGGTACCCGAAGGTATATAACGGCAAACCAAAGAAAATCGCTGCTAAACAGCAGCAGACTTCTTGGTGGCACGCCACGGCGTCTCCGCTTGGCCACCAGAGAGCGCGGTTCTATATGCTGCTGCATATGAAAGCCGATATACGAGGGTTGCTCTATATCTCCGTCAACCCACCAGTACGCAGACAGCTGTTTCACCATAGCCACCATAGGTCGATTGAGCAACCCTCGTTTATCGGCTTTAATATGCAGCAGCTCATAGAACCGCGCTCTGTGGTGGCCAAGCGGACGTGCCGTGGCGTTCCACCAAGAAGTCTGCTGCTGTTTAGCAGCGATTTTCTTTGGTTTTCTTTGGTATTAAATGGCGCACCGGCAGAACCTTTCTGTAGCCTGCTGTCAATTATAAAATGATTTTTAACCGGAATCAACCTAGTAAATGTTACCAAATAATACGTGGTTTTCAAAGCTAGGATTTAACGGAGCAGCTTCTGTTTAACAGTTTTTGGCGTATGTATTAAGATAAAGTGGTGGATTTGGTCTTACTGGAAAAAGCATTTATTATGCCATCAACCGCATCTTACCTATGATATGTTTAATTTCCAGCGATACCGCTAGAGTGCGTTTTTTTATATAGTGACTAAAAAAACCGCAAAACTCACAAACACATCAATTGCTATGAAGTGACTTTTTCTTCACAAAAATCTAGCCAAATGGTACGCAAATCGGCCAGCGAAAATCGTATCTCGATATCTTATTCCTAACCTGAAATTTTAAATATTGAAGAAAAGAAGCTATTACACTGGTACTTATTATTCGTTAGTCTTTTTTCAAGACGTAACGTTAAAATTTCATAATGCAATAATTTTCTAATAATAACAGCATCTTTGCTTCAAAGAATAACATAACACGAGTTAAGAATTAATAAGAGAAAAGGACCAATAATTATGAAATGAAGCTATTGTTTCTTCTATATGGCCTACTCAACACATTATTCATACCTTGCACTTGCATATCATGTGCTTTGATTATTATGTCCCTACTCGCATTTTTGTAATTTCTTGAACCAAAAATACTGTTAATGCTTAGGAATTATTAAAATATGAAATTTATCCCGAAAAAAGACCAATAAGTAACAATAAGTACCAGTGTAATAGCGTCATTTTTTAAGTATACAGTAATACATATTCTTTCTGCGATATTTCACGTTAGGAATAAGACATCGACATACGATTTTTGCTTTCCTATTTAGGCATCATTTCTCTAGACTCTTATGCAAAATAATGACATCATTAATTTGATTTTCTGGGAATTTTGCAGTTTTCTGTTCGGCTCTAGTTGTATTACTAGGAATTAGATATATGTAATTCTAATTCTATGTATACTGATGGGACTTGATTTTTGTCAATAGGTCTTTAAGTCAGTTTTTGTTCCTTTGATTGTTCCTTTATGAATACTTTTTCCTGTAATTGGAACTTTGTTCTGTTGGGAAATAAACTATTTAAATTTACTTTATTTCACCAAGATGAGGTTAATGGAACAATAAATGCTTTATATAATAAGACCAGGTTTGTTGAAATACAGTAATTTAGGAGTTATAGCTGCCTGTTTAAAGAAAACATTGATTTACCCCCCCCCACCATTTTGTCTAATGGATACGTTAGAAAGCGTTAAGCAAAAATTACTTCAGTAAATCCTAGCTTTGAAGGTCACATATTTTTTGATAACACTAGGTGAATTTAAGTCAATATCACTTTAAATATTTAAAACGGCGGTTGTAGCCACTTTAGAAATATTTTTATACCGCAAGTCTATGGAGAATAGTTTCTGAGATAGAGCACTTTGCATTCCTATCTGACCATCCAGTAGACCTCCACAGGGTGTGCTAAACACATAAGCACATAGCAAAAAAAATGTTTAAAGAACTATTCCTTGAACCATTCTAAGTACATGTCGCCCTTTAATATATTTTTTGAAATATCGTTTTTTTTAGGACACAAGGTAAAAGTTTTCGACAACAACAGTATTTTATTGCCAAAAATTACATGAAAAGTTTCATAATCTATAAAAACTTTTAAAAACAATAACCTCCAATGCGACTTCAAAAAAAATAACTTTTCTCCTCATTGAGTGCCCAACTCCTTCAAAGCCAACGATTTTTCTTCTGATTCTTTCACATTTTGTACTAGTCTAGGAAACTAATGTCTTTATGCTAAAATGCGTTTATACGTCATACTGTATAAGGAAATATCATTGCTTTTTGCCAAAGATATTGGCATTAACGTATGTAGACCTGTTAACATTAATAAAATATTGGTATTGATATTGATAGGTATTCTGAGATAGCCTGTGTTCCAAAAATTTACGATAAACTTCGGTGGTAACCCTATTATTGAATTCGTTATACAAATAATTTATATTAATGGGAATTAAACCAAAATCAATCCGAACTTTTATAATCAAAACTAACAGCCACAGCAAAAAGATAAGATTATGTTTCACAACCGGCAACAACAATGCCATGACATTTCTAGTAAAAAACACCTAAATACGATATTATGGCCAACTTTGCATAGAAAATTCGTCAAATCTCGCAGTACCCATTGTTATCAGCATCCTCAAAAAATGTTAACCCCAAATTTACTAAAACTTAGGGTGCAAAAACAAAAAACTTTAGCCTTAGCTAAAGTTAATCATTAGTTAGTCAAAAGTTAACTATAAGCGGTACAAACCACTGTTATAAGACATCTGGAAATATTGTATTCCTACGACATATCTCTATCTGGGATCATGCATCAAATCTGTTTACGTCTCCAGCATTTTCCTCCTTAACCTAAATTCCATATATTCCAAACGTGTTCAAGTCGGAATTATGTGTATTTAAAGAATGATAAATATAACTTACAACTAACAAAGGGTAACACTGGAACATACTGCGTAGAAAACCGACTTAAGGTTGGATATTTTGCATGAATCATTCCCTGCTGCTCTTGTAGTAACACGTGTGCGTCATAAAACACTTTCTGTACCAGTGGCGGTACATGCATGCAAGTTATAATATAGAAATGGGCTAATTTATTCACACAAACAATATATTTTTTTCCAGAGAATTGGAAAACTGGCGGGAATGTACGTTCATACAATTTTTTCAGAATTTTTACACATCTAGTTTCAGCAAAATTTGAGTTTGAAATTCAAATTATGGGGCTAGTGACGTCACTGCCGCCACCATATACCAGGTTGGTCGGTAATTTTATTGGAAATACGTAGGCGTTTTAAACATATCCCTCTCAAAATACAGGCTTCTACCGTGTGCACATTAATCATCTAAGTATTTAACTAGTGCCATATGTAAGTGTAGTTTTAAGTGAACGATAAATTCAATGAATTGCTGAATTATAAATAGACATTGTAAAATAATCGTCCCTCGTACATACGGACCTCAAGCATCTGGCATCGCTGTATTGTTATCTGTGTTCCAGTGACGTCGTGCTGTCATCTAGTGTCGCCAAAAAATTGTCATATTGATTTGAGGTTATCGTTGAATGGTTATTAGTATTATCACTGTCATACAGAGAACAGACTACTGTCAATGTCATCGACCATGGAACATGAAACGGCTTATTTAGCGTTCACAGAACACGACAGCTAAACGTAAGCGCCGCAACTAGAACCAAACCGAGCTTTCGGCGTTGCCAAACTTCATTAGGGGGTCCGTGACGTCATTCTGCAATTTTTCGACGTTTTTTTGCTTTTTGCCCTAATAAGAAGGTCGTGAAAATTCTAAAAAAAATTGTATGTGTTGGTCTCGTCAAAAACTATCCAAAGAGGAGCCATTCCAAGAAAAATGGTAAATCAGCCCATTGCCTATTGAAATACCTACATAATATAGTGGTCCACATTACACAAATAATTGGCTGTATTCTAATGTAAATGTTTCAGATCTTTTGGTTTGCCTAAAAAATCGAAAATATTTATTTGCCTTTCTGTTAAGATGAAACCTCATGTTTTGGATAATTTGAGAGTGCGGATTAAAACTCCGGTCGCACGTTTGAGTTTCGGTTTCGTTTGACGAAAATCAAAAATTTCATATCTTTCGGATCTTAGGTCTACATAAAAAATCGAAAATATTTATTTGGCTTTCTATTAAGGCGAAAACCTTTTATATTGAATGATTTTAGGGCGCTGAGTTTTAGTCTCGTGTGATGAAAATAAAAAAGATCAGATCTGCAGGTTCACATAAACAATTTAAAATCTTTATTTATACTTTGAAAAGGAAAAATTGCTCATAACTATTCATACACAACCATACGGAAAGAGTCCTCCAGCCCCAAATTTTGAATGGACTAAGATGTCCGCCTGGTATCACGTTTACCATTTTGTGGTATAGCAGGTATCTGTCGCTTAACCTACTTCTCACAGGGGTTTGTTGACATTTTTTTAAGTAGGATATGAAAATTTAAAAAAAATTCAGCTCTGAAAGTCTACTTGAAGAATCGAAAATCTTTACTGGGCTTTCTATTAAGATCGAACTTCTTGTCTTGGATAACTTGAGGGTATAGCGATTTCAAATCCGGTTGCAGTTTTGAATTTCTCGTTTAAGGAAAATAAAAAATTTCAGATTCTTATCTTCTTGTTTACCTAAAAAGTCTAAAATCTTTATTTGGATTCATATTGAGATTAAAACCTCGTTTAATAAATAACTTTAGGGCGCTGATTACAAATCCGGTCGCAGTTTTGAGTTTCAGCCTCGTGTGTCCGAGAGAATCCATTACGCTGTGTAGGGCAAACACATCTACTTTGGAAAGGAAAAGATGCTCAAATAAACAACCATACCTACAGAAAGAGTCTCCTAGCTCTAACTTTTGAATGGAACAAGATATGCGCCTGGTATGATGACTACTGCTTTCTGACATAACATGGTATCTGCCATTCAATCTACCTCTAAGACCTGGTAATTTTTTTAAGTAGGATAAGAAATATTTAATGTTATGTTATCCTTTAATCAGCACACTTTTGTGTCTCCTTATAAAATAAGAAACAACAGTCCCCCTTCAAATTTTGAACTGTAGAAGGCCTCCCGATGTGTTTATTCAACGAAAGCGTGTCTCTTCTACCAACCTCTGGCATCTCAGCTCTCATCTAAATGGAATGAGAGAAGAAACTGTGCTAAATGGGTCAAATTACTTTTTATTCAGCCCGTCAACAGGCTCCTTATTTGATTGATTTTTTTTGTCGACTTGTGCCAAAATTTCCGGCTCTTAGACTCATCGTTTTATTATTATTATCACCATTGTTGTGACAAGACTTGAGTATAATCTACAAATACAAATAAATAGTACCCTCAACCTCCTCACGTTCTAATTTCATCACAAGGTATCTAAGGGTCTGAGCTAAAAAATAGAGATTAAAAATCGGTTATTTTCACTTTGAAAACAGTGATTTTGGGATTTCACAGAAGAACTGACGACGAGTTAGCAGCAGCTGAAGGTTGTAACGTATGTTGCAAAAGTTTTGAGAAGTTTTTCAAAAAACTAAAAAAATATCTCATAATAATATATTCGAACTGTAACAAGAAAACTACAAAAGATAAAAATATTTGTTAATATAAAAATAATATTAAAGTACTGCTAATAGGCCATGATCTACCACGGCTCGCAACTTCCTCTTAATGTTCCTCATTAGATTTTGGACAGATTCTAAATCAATTTCTCCGATCTTTTGCATTATTCTTCCTCTTAACTGCTGTTCGTTTTGAGCTTCCCAGCCATTGTTATAAACTTTGGCACTCAGGTGAACCCAAAAAGTTTCGACAGGTCTTGCTTGAGGAAGATTGGAAGGGTTGTCATTTCGTGGTACGAAAGGTATTCTGCGTTGTTCTAGCCAGTTTCTTGTAAGCAAAGCTTAACGACTTGAAGCCAGATCTGCCCAAAACATTATTTTGTCATTAGTATGGTGGGTATTAACAAAACTGAGTAGTTTTGGCAAACATTTTTGAGTATAGACTTCTGCGGTAACTGCTTCGGCCCTAACTCGTCCAACGTACGGCTGTGAAATACCGTTGTCCGATATAGCGCACCACACTAACACTTTATTTTCAAACTTTTCTTTTCGTTTAAATTTTACATTATCTGGACAGGCTTCAAAGTATCTTGTATAAAAACCATCATAACCTTTGATTTCTGAGTTCGAAAATGTGAAATACTTTTCATTATCAAGAATAATTTTTATGTTGCCAGCAAAATGAGTACGACGTAACTTCCGACAGCATTGAGGAATTCTTTCTAACTGATTTGGGGAATAATTTGGACATTTCCTTCTTCTTCGGAATTTTTAGTTGTTTCTCTTCATTTATCTACAGACTGTGATAGCATTGACTCGATGTTTACTTCCGTTGACCATTCTTTGAACTGTAGCAGCATTCAACGCTCTTGGACGTCCACTTTTTGGTAAATTTATACAAGGAATACCTTCTTCGCATTCACGGATCGCTCGATAAATTGTGGCAACACAAATATTTTGATCTTGATATAGGCGAATTATTTCTTTTTTTTTCAAGTCATCCAACTAGACTGTAATTACTCTTCCGAATATCTAATTTGTACGACATTTTGGCAACTTATATCATAACCGAAATGGCTTTATTGTTACGCTTAGATGTTGACTGGTTACCATGGTAACGATTTCTGAATTGTTTCCAACGGTGAAACTGCCTCCTGAGTTTTGAAAAAAATTCTCAAAACTTTTGCAACATACGTTAGTTCTACATCTTAGTGTATTCAGCCCCTACCATTTTTTTTGTCTGCTAATGAATTTATTGCTCATAAATTCTCTCTCGGTATGTCAATGGCGATGCATAGATAAGGGGGTAAGTTGTTGTATTCAGCTTATTCATTTAAGCTCCTTAACTGGTCCCCATCTAATGCTAATGGTGACGCTACTGCATTGACGGGTGTCTTACTGGCTTACATGCATTTGTTACTCCACTAGAGCCGATGCTTCTTATCTCGATATAAATTGAGCCGATTTTTCCTCTAAAATTAATCGTTCAATTAAAATATTTGGAAATTTATTCCGAATGAGATTTATGTGTGTCGTGGGCGTCAACAGAATCGTGTTGAGTATTTCCTTTGACTGGATTTCTGTTGATATATAGTGTTTGTTTTGTGTTGAGGTAATTACCGGTTTTCGTTTTTGTGGAATTCTAGTATAAGGAGTCAGTGTAGCTATATCATGTTCTAGCAACAGGCATTATCTTTTCTGGGCAATTGGCAATTCCAAAAATCGATGAGACCTCTAGCGGCAAAAATCTACACTGACAAAGCAGGTACTCGAATTTCGGACGACACACAATTAACATGCCATTAACCGTTTATATGCCGTTTATGTTTCTTCGTTTAGTCGTCTTTTCGAGTTTGTGCTTTGTTAATTGGTATATAGTGTGTTAGAATATTTCTTCGGACCTTCTTCATAAGCTATTGTCAAAAATATGGCATCTACATCAGGCTTCAAATCACGAAAGGCTAGCAAGTTTAATACAAACTGTAGTGTTTATGGTTGCCACTCCAAAAAAGACTATGATGAAAGCATTCATTGCCACGCATTTCCTCCAAAAGCGTGTCACAGCGTGCAGGATACCTGCTATCCTCCATGTTTGTTTATAAACGCGAGCGCCCTCATCGGTAATTGGAATCGCCAATATTGATTCTTAAGCTGAACAAGGTGTCAATGTGACACAGGTTTGAAAGGTGTGAAGAGCTAATAAAATAGCCACTTCTCAAGCTAATATGATGACGTCACCGAAAGTTAATGACAATACACTAAAGATTGCTAGTTAGCATAAAATGGCTTCTATATGCCATTGATCCTTCAAGGATATACAGCAATACAAGAAGGCGGTTCCTTATGATTTTTCTGACTTGCACTTCCAACTTCCAACAGTCTCTAAGTTTAATGAAGACGCCATTGTGAATTTCTATGTTTATTAGTCGACGGCTGGATTGAAAGCCGTGTACACCATGCTCAAAATCCATCTGAGCTTTATATCTATGACTTTTCTAATTTTAATATTAGATTAGATTGGTTTTAGTGCGGTCCTGTCACATGCGTCTTATAGATACGGTTTGAAGTTCGCGCCACGAGACTTAAAGGCGCAAGTACTTCTTTCTTCAATTTGGACTGTTTGAGGTTCTCTAGGTCTTCCAGCATGTCCACCGCGATATGGATAAAAACATCCTGTGTCTCTAGCTCTTTGCACGAGATAGACAAATCGGGGTGCAAGGTAAATACGGTCAGGTAAACGATCAGCATACACTCGCGAAGCGAGAGAGATACACTCATGTTCACCAATTTATTTATATTTTTTTATAATTTTATTGGTCGCACGTTGCACCATTTTTGTTTTTTTAAAAGCCCGATGTAGCACGTCAATAATTCGAGAGACCTCTAACGCGCGCTGCTACGTACATCTATGCTCCCTAGTCATCTGCGTTTTTTGTCTTTGTTGTGATCTATAATCGAACTATGAACGATTAGACAAATTAAGTGTAATAATAAATCACTATAGGAGCACGCTTTTTTCAGTGAATGGAAAAACGAATGGTTAACCACAAACTACGGATAAATAATATGCTAGTGGAATTATTGCCTTGAAGTGGTCATTCATAGTGACTAACAGGCTGTGTTCTTAGGTTCATCTTCCATTGAATATATTCTATCTAATATTTGACTGGACTTAATCACATGTTGCACTGAACTCAGAACTATTTTAAAACACTCATATGCTCATATGCGTGAACAGATCTTAAACGTAAGACAGATTATTGAAAATCCCAAGGAGCAATATTTTCCCATTTCTATCTGCTTTGTGGACTATTCTAAGGCGTCTGATAACGTAAAATGGCCTAAACTGTGCGAAATCCTTATCTCTATGGGAGTCCCTTACCACTTAGTATTTCTCATACAGCAACTTTATGAGTCTAGCTCAGCGCGTGTAAGAATTGATGGTAACCTGTCTGGTCAAAGAGCAACCAGAAAAGGAGTTCGTCAGGGATGTGTATTATCTCCGATGTTATTTAACATTTACTCTGAATTTGTGATGAGACAGGTATTGGACAACTGGAATGGCGGTATAACTATTGGTGGAAGCAAAATATCTAACTTAAGATTTGCTGACGATACAACCCTTATTGCTGCTTCTCAGGAAGAACTAGTAGCTCTATTGAGCGTTTTAGAACAACACAGTGCAGTATATGGTCTTGGTATTAACTACAACAAGACCAAGGTTATGATCGTAGATAGAGAGCATGACAATCATCGAGAAACAAAGTCAATAGGCCGTTGTGTACCTCGGTTCTTTGATCGACAATTCAAAGTAGCTGTGAGAATGAGATTCGACGGCGCATTCAACAGGCACGGGTGGCCATGACAAAGCTTACTAAAATATGGCGTCACCATAATATCACTAAAGCTACCAAAATATGTCACTGGTTCAGTCTCTTGTGTTCTACATATTTTCGTATGCCTCGGAAACTTGGACTGTTAAAAAGGCAGTTCGAGCCCGCATAGATGCTTTTGAAATGTGGACGTGGAGGAGAATGCTGAGAATTCCTTATACCGTCCATCGAACTAATGTTTCCATACTGGATGAGCTCGGTAATCCAAAGAGACTATCCTCCATTGTGTCGACGAGAATGCTTACATTCTTCGGACATACTTACAGGAGCGATAATATGGAGAAACTTGTAGTTAAGGGACACGCCCAGAGTGGGCGGCGCCGTGGCCGTTCCCATACACGCTGGGTGGATACGACGAAACAGTTGCTAGAGATGAGCATAAAAGAGCGCCACTGAACTAACGGTAAATCGCGAACGATGGCGAGCTACCGTTCTCAATACTATTGACAATATTCGTGTCGGCAATACTCTAGCTCCGACTTAATGCATTTTACGAGTTCACAACATGTCTGTTAAGACATTGTGACTATGATGATGATGATGCTCATATAATCACTTAGATGTATCTTACAACAATTTTAGGTATACTACCTAAAAGCTTACAAAAAGGTCCGATCGATGGCACTTGTCTATAATTGATGAAAATGTGACTTAGCCATTTCTTGCATTGAACCCTCCAATTAGAAATGATGATTTAATTTACGGTCAATGTATTGATATCCCTAAATATTTAGCTATATCTTACTGGGAAATATCACTCCTTCTTGGCGAGTAGTATATGCCCTATAAAGAAAAACCCTAGCTTACAAAACAACCTGTATTTTTCCAACCCACAATTGATTCAAGGTTATTTATAGTCGACAGCATCGTCCCGAAAACTCTTGAACTTTTCAATACACGTACTTTATAAAGTACATGAGGTATCTTGTGGCCGCTTAAAATTCAACCATCTAGGAAAAATCACTTTCCGATCGCTTTATTCCGCAGATATTCACTGTAATCGATTGTGGATATAGTATTATTAAGCTGGCATAAACGTAAAACAAAATGTTCACTGCTGGAGCGTTACATAATGCGCTGTTTAAAGATTCACTCGGAGTTTGGAGCTCTTCCTTTTGCATGCGGTCGCCAGCCAAAATACCGCACATATATACCCTGCTTTCCAAAGATACGTATGCCAATTGCACTAAAGCATTGGGAATAGAAGACAATCGCAGCCGTTTTAGTATCCAGTTTACGTGTAACGGTAGTGAGGATTCGTGGAATACCGGGTGGGGTGTTTATTTATTTATCTATTTATCTATTTAACTTACATCACCAAACCACCGTACATTAACAAAGACAAGTAGGGCCACTCGCCGTGCCGACTTTGAAGCCGGCGCCACATATGTGGTATTCGGCGAGCAACGAACCCCGATTATTTGCTATTCGGCTAACACCTACTAGTGTGGCTGTAGGCTTCTACGCGAATATTCGCCATATGCCGAGCACCGAACATTCAGCTGGCGCCATAGCCGGCGCCACACATCCGGCAGTAAGGGCCTCTCGACATCCTTGTAGTCGAAGGGTCTAGTTTTTTCAGAATCCCAGCAGCACATCTACGCTTTCCTTTTTGTGAATCTGACACACTGCTGGGTATGGCACGTGAGTTAAAATGGATGTTTTATTTACCATACTTCCCTTATTTTCATTTTCTGAATCTTTCCTTCATTGTAAACATATATTATTATTGCCTTAACGTCTGTGCTAAGGTGTGATCTTGCATAATGGTGCATAATAATGAATATACCTGTCGTCTTCAATCGTCCCACGAAATATGCTTAACTTTCAGCCTTCCGTCAAATCTACGAAGAAAATTGCTCAATGTAAGGTAGCCTCTGAACACAGCGTATATAGCGTAGCACTCTGTGTTGCCTTTGCATAACGGTAGCGCTAGTGACATTGTCGTACTATGCTCCTTTAGACTATACTATGCAACAACTTCAAGCAGCGCTAGTTTTTACTATGCTTTTTACGACAGATCGTGATTTCCTGTAGGTTTTTTTGCGAAACTTCTCGCTTTGCGAACAAATGTTATACGGTGGAGACGTACTATAAACAAAACCATTGAATGGACCAACGACGTTGATTCTATTGTCGATAAATTTTAATTTCTAAGTTTTAATTTTCTACGAATATTCGGGCTTTCCCATTATCTTTCTTCTCCAAACTAAACATCGCCAACTACACACATGTGGGGCGATACGTGCTCGCTATTCGGCCAGCAAGGTTGAAAAAACGGCGAATATTGATATTCGGCAAATACCCGCATATGTGGCGCCGCGCCGGCTTGATGTGAGTCTCACAAATGCGAGCCGCCTCGATTTGAGAGGGGTTCCCTCCGTGCGGACTCGTTTACTTACAGGGAATCCGACTATTTGGTATTTTCGACGTCAACAGTCCACGTTCACTTTACTTATACGGGGAAATGAATGAATTCTATAGTATAGATAGAATATAATTTATTATTCAGTAAACTATTCAACACGATAACTGCAGATGCAGCTACTGGGGTGGCAAATAGCTCAAGGAGTATTACAGATCATGTTTTGTCAGATAGATGTAGTAATTTAAAATGTATGATTCAAGTAGTAAGTAACAGTAACAGTCTGATCATTCATAATTTGTTGTCAATAACCTTAGGTGTGAACATAAAATTACTTGCGACAAAATGTAGAAAAGAAGCAAACAGAATAGATCACAAATGAATCATCTAAAAATTTCAAAAGAATATTCAAACTAAAGAAGTTCAGTCATTTCAGGAAGCAGTTGACTTAATCACTTCTTGCAAAAAAGATTCGGAATTCAAAAAGACGTATAAGATACGTGAAAATAACGACTGGATATATCAAGAAATTCTCGAAATGATTGAAAACCGAGACAAAATTTATAAGCAAAAAGTTAAAGAGCCGGAAAACACGAATTTGGAAAATGAATTTAAAAAACTTAAGAATCAAGTCAATGAATCAAAGTATTAGAAACAGATATTTTAAAAATCAATGGGAATAAGTTCGGGGGTGGTTTGCGGCTGTTACTAACTTTTTTCTCTCATATCACTATTATCTTCAATTTTTTAAATAACACATTTGGGCTAAAAAAATTACGATATTTAGGACAACATCGCTACCGTATGTGAAAATTTCATCAAAAATACTTAATTATGCATTAGAAAAATAATTTTTAATATTCCACCTTTACATACACTACTGGACGAAAGTAAATCAAATTTCATAATAGAATCGAATACTTATAGGTGCGTTATCAATTAAATGGGCAATTAAAAAAAAGATCAAAATTCATGTAGGAGGCACAGTAGGTTTTTGTCATAGGTGAAATTAGAATGTTAACAGGTGTCAAATAGGTTAGGGTGTAGTAATTTGTTTCAACGGTATACTTCTTTGGTGCGACAAAAGTAAAGCGACTGTCTGTTTTAATGTAAGTTCGATTTTTCACGTCATTTTCGTTAAAAATCGTTAAAGAATTGTTAATATTATTTAAAATGTATGACGTTTTATATACATGTTCTTGGGATGAGGCCAATTGCAACATTCAGTTTTATGTGCAGTCCTTTATTTATGGGGTTAGTAGTACTCTATTTTAGTTCTGCATGCAAACTGACAATTCTCCTCTAACTTACCTATTTCAGTGTAATATTAAGCGTAAAAGCAATATTATAAGCGGTTCTGAAAGGATACGGAAGGAAAAATTTACCCCCTATAGTGGTTGAATGATGGGGTTATATTATACATAATAAAAACTGATGACATTGATGCATATAATATTAGAACCTTCCAAGAACATAAGTATGAACAACGGCATCCGTTTTAAACAATACTAACAATTTTTCAACGATTTTTAACGAAAATGACGTGAAAAATCGAACTCTAAGCTCAAATTTTTTATAAACCTTCCAGCAGAAATGGATGACAGTATTTTCTGTGTTGTAGTGAGCAACTGGTCACTGTCAAAACCGATACCAAATTTAGAAATAGCCAAAGTGATCAAGACGTCTAGTGGTGGAATTTAGAACCCAATGCTGTATGTGTGCCCGTGGGAACCAGATTCTTTTAGCATGCATGTGTACCAACTCAGAGAGAATGAAATCAAAACACGGAAATGTTATGATATAGTTTTTTTTATTTGTTTCTTAACATTTGTTTTGTATTTATTAATCATGAGTGCTTTGTATTTCATATATTTTACTGGTGAAATATTTATATTGGTATGTTAAAATATACGATCCAAAAATGTCTTAATAATAGTGGAAAGCTGGCTCTTGTTATTGATATTGTTTAATAAATAAATGGTTATAAACACTGACAGTCTGAACGATAAATAATAATAATAATATAATACATGGTGGGCTAGGTTCAACGTCAAGGAGAGAAATATGTTTAGGATGTGGAAAAATGTAAAATATCAGCATATATGAATAAATAAATATAATCAAACATATAAAGGAGTAAATAAAGTGGGTAAATGGGATAGGGTATATAAAATATAAACATAGCATCGCAAGCATAGCAGCATAGCAGGCAAGCATGGTATCTAAGCGCATAAATAGATCAATAAATAAATATAAACAATAAACAACATATAAGAGGGCTGGTTAGAGGAAACGTATGGTACGTGTGAACGCGTGATTGTAACCCACTTCCACCTACGGTAGGTGATAAGCCGCTCCGAGGACAGTCACCTTGGTTTCCACAACCATAAAATAGATATTGTATATACATAAAGAGGATCAGTAAGGGTTGAAATAGATGCACCTAAATAAGACAGAGTTATCTCTGTTCACCACAAACCTGCAATATCTAGCTAATACCTAGAGTAGACGTAAATCAGAGACCCAACGCCATATAATAAAGTCGTCTTAAAAGCCGAATGTATAGTATACATTGTGAAACACTGTAGCCAGACCACATTAGTTAATAATACAAACTCAAAAAGGCAACATACCTGCAAATATTCGTTAAAAAGGCTCAAAAACCCTTTTGTTGAAATTTTGGTCTCCAGCTTGTTACGTTTTTCAAAAAACTATCCCTCTCTCGTAATTCATAAACAAACCGCCAACAAAACTATGGCAACGATTACCACAACCCGCTTCTTTATTCAAGTCAAAACCCAAAAGCATCACAAAACAGTATCTTTAGCTGCGAACGCGGACTGAAAATTAACCCGGAATTAGTTGCTCTACGAAACGTCGCTCATTATCTGACAAATAACGAAATATCTGAACAATATATGATGTAGTAATAATCATATAAATTACCTATCTGAACTTCGCCAAATAACTACACTCATGCACTTTAACAAATTTTAATTTAATTTCCTTCTATCACCTGATACTGCCGTCAATGTCAAACTTTGGCAGCCTGACACCTAAAGGTGCGTTCTAACGTATGACAGCCAGTAGCGCGTTCCGGATCACCACAGTGTTATCTACAAAAAAAGCAAAAAATTTCCATCAAGTTCCGACCGGTTTCGATGCGACGCTTCTTCTTTCATTTTAAAAAAATCGGTACGCGCAAACCGCCCGTAGATTTCGGATGACGATTTTTTGGTAGGTAGTTGATAGTTGTAGTAAAATGCTACCACATTTTCATTAACGATTTTTTTCACGCTTCAACACCCCCTCTCTATCTCCGATCCTTCCCATTGTGGAGTTATGATGTAATGACAAAAAAGTTTCCAAACTGCCTCTATAACCCAAATACCAAGCGTCATCCGGTTTCTTCATGGACACTAAAATTACACATTGTCCTGAATAATAAAAATAAAAGTATTACCTTCATATAGGATATTTACCCCCAAGCTGCTCCCGGACCAAGGAAACCAAACACCCCGGCACCAGTTATAATTTAGTTCTAGAAACTTTCAGAACTGCAGCAGCGGCGTAACTATGGAAGTTTTATGAGGAAATAAATAAAGTTTTCTTCGCGTCAGTAGTATGGATATGCCGGTTCTGATCCTCCCTGAAGGTCATTCAAATGGGGTGGGGATGACCTTGGTTTCCGTATTTCATGAGGTGTATTGACGTGGGTTTTTCTTATAGGTGCCGGTTCTGATCCTCCCTGAAGGTCATTTTGTAACGTTGTCTTTCCAAAAGTGATCGTATCTTAATGGGGCTTTTTAAATGGGGTGTTGGGTAACCTTGAGAGTTCCAGTTCACATTGTGCTTATAGACACTGATTTTGAAATATTTGTCATTAGTGTTTGTATTGGTTATTTGCGTAACCTTGAGGTTTTTTTTTGTGTTATTGTATAGCTGCTTATTTTGAACGTCCTTGAATGTGATTATTGAGACTGATATTTCTTTGCGGTTTTGAGAAGAATGCACGGTGACGTATCTTCACCTTGATGGTATCTGTATAAATAGTGTACTAACGGTGCTAGTGATCAGTAAAAGTCGAGAGACGATCGGAGTATATTCCCGAAGTATATTGTGTACAGATATAAATTGGTGAGCACCCTTTTATATTATTTATCCAACAGTAACATTATTTGTTTTTCTTTAAACAATGTCTGTCACTACCTCTGAATTGCATGAAATTAACAATAAAATCAACTGTGAACTAAATAACAAAATACCGTTCAGAACTTTATCTTCATTAACTGTAAACAAAGCCCATACAATTAAGAATCTGTCACCAGTCAAATCAAAATTTGGTGAATGTCTAGTAGCAACACTATTAGAAGATAATGCTGATGAGTTCAAAGTATGGTTACCGAAAAGAGTAACGGAACATATGTCTGAAGCGGTGATCAAAGAGATAAATGAATCACAAAATAAATATTCACTATCATATATAGGTCAAAGTTCACCTAAAACACCAGGCACTCGCTCCAAATGTTTGATGAAATTTGATTATATTCAACAATAATATATTTGGTGATGAGGTAGTACAGATTGTGTTGGGTATAAATAATATAATGGTTACTCCCATGTATTGGACCCCGATATATGGAAGGTAAATTCGAGATAAAAAAAAACATTTGTTTGTAGCTGATATTAGACGTTCCGTTTGTTTCAGAAGCAGACTAACTCTCCATTCCCATTATATAATGTGGATGCAGTATTCGGCAATGGGGTGGCCTGAAGCAAAAGATCTACGTAGTGCCATCCAGAGAATTGCATGCCAGTTGGTGGATTTGATTTTCGATGAGGAACATTCCACAGCGTATGACTTAAGTATCTGCTGGGATGATGAAGAGGTCGAACGAAAGAGGATACTAATAAGGAAATATGAAGCAGGGGAAAAGTTATGCAGACAGTATTTACGTGAAGAATGTACCGTCGACCAACTATGTGATGGAATGATTAATAATCAACTCAAACCATTTTTGTACGAAATAGTTAAATACTTACCTCAAGATATTATTATCAAATATCGCCTTCTAGATAAGGAATGATAACTGTATACACCGTGTGTCGTTTTATATGTATAAATAAAAAACTAAATGTACTAAAAAGCTGTTTTATTTCTGCGAGTTAGATATAATAAAAAATCAGAGACACTTAGTAGGAATGAATAAGTCCATTTTGAATAGATCCATCAAAGGCGTTGTAACTAATGCACGAATCATGAATTATCAATGCATACACCTTCGTATTCGCTGGGAAAGAAGATCTGGTTTCAAATTCCAATGATATATCCACAGTTGAGAGCTGAAGGTTATCAGGTTGATGACTGCAGTCAATCACAAATAGAGGATTGTCACTAAACTCCTTTATGTTAAGAATTGGTTCTGGAATGTCCTTGTTATAAAATGTTCTTTGGAAGCTCTCAAATGCATAGTAAGCTGCAGTATTTAGCTTTCTGTTGAAATCTAGGTTCCATCGTTCATACGGATATACCTGATTATTCAACTTTAATCGAATTGAATTTATGTTGGCATGAATGAACTTAGTGATATCCTCTTTAGGATTTTCTGCTAATTTTGAGTCTTGAAATCCAACGATAACAAACAAAGGCCTCTCCAGTTTGTTGGTTGTTCGAATTGCCCAGACGTCTGATGATGTTGAGCGAAGTGATGGCAGTTCATACAAATCCCAAGAGCGAAATGCTACCTTAATCCTTGAATTGAGACTGTTTTTATTCAATCGCTGTAGAAGTTTTACCTTGTATCGATCTTCAGGAACAATATGTTGAACCTTCCATTCAATCTTCGATATTGTTAACTGAGCGTCACATTCACCAACAAAGCAGTTTTTGAAAGATCTTGCAATTACCAAGACGAGCTCTTGTTTTATATTCAGAATTCCTTTTTTGTAGTCCTCTGCGAATCCCATTATATGCTTTAGAGGTATCCTACCACTGAATACTTTGCTGTTTAAATCCCATATCGCTAAATTATCAGCATTCAGGCCCCATCCGGTACATAAAAGTGTATGGGCTGCACTTTTACCATGTGAAATCATTGTTTTCATTGTTGAAGTTATTCCAGGATTCCGCACAACAACAACTTTTTCACCACCCATATGCAGAGAAATTTCATCAAATAAAAAGGATAGAGCATTATTAGATAGGTAGCACGTCTTCGTTGCATCTGCTGGGGTAAACGTTCCTTCAATGTAAATGTAACTGTCAGCAATATTTAAAATGAGATCTTGGAAATTTATCGGTATATGAACAATATCGGAGTTCTTGAAATACGGCGAACCGTACGGCTTGTATGTGTATTCATGAAGGCTGGCTAAGGAACGGTCCATGATAGGTTCCTCAAAAACATCCAACGTCTCACTTGATACGTGCAGAACCATTTTTTTTGGTAAGTTGCAGTCCTATAGATTCGAGAAACTTACGATTCAGTAGAGAAATTTTCGATGCTGTATCCTTGGCGGCAGACGAACGACGAATAACGTCAATTCTCTGATTTCGTCGTATTTTATGTCTACTTGTGTGAACTTTCTTGACATTTTTCAATTGGTATGAACCTACGTTGTACAAAAAACCCATCTTGCTGAATTATGAAGCTTGTTTTAAGTTAAACGTCGCAATTCCAATTTAACGATTACTTTTTCACCACGGAAGTTGATTAGATTCCCATCGTCATCCAAAATTTTAAGTGTGATGTTGTCGATAAACTGACGTCCGCTTGGCTTTACGCTCATATATATTACATTCTGTGGCTCCTTTGTTAGTTTGAATCCTGGCTCGACGTCTATGTCAAACTCGTAAAGAGTGTGCATTTCATTTCCATTGTGGTACGCGCCAGATATCAGTCCACAGTCGATTCTTATCAATCTAACTGTAGTTATATTAACCGGTAAAGTTGAGACATGTATTTCGTCATGTCCAAAAATCTTCGGTTCAAACCCAATCAAAGATGCGATTGAGTTAGGAAAAGATAAGTCAACATCATACGCTGAGTATAGCTCACACTTTAATGTATTGTTGTTAGCTTTGAGAGAGAACAACTCATCAGTTGTGGGCTTAGGTGGGTGTATACTGATGGGCTTTATTGTCCTTTGTAAATATTTATTTAGTTCATCGATTTCGTAGGTACCTGGCGGAATATATATAATTTTGAATTTGGTGTTATCTGTTGGATACCTCAAAGCGATTAGATTATTTTCTTCGTGTACGTTGAATATTGAGTTGTAGGAGTAAAAACCTATTAGACCCAAACCATACTGGGCGCTAGTATCTAGCTCAATTGGTGGATAGAAATTAGCCGACAACTCGCTGTCATAACCCGTCAACGTAAGTGTGTAAGACATGACTGATGGGGTGCAAAAAAAGGTAACACTTTATATATCCAAACAGCAACATTTATTGAAAACAGCAATTGTTTTTTTGATTATTATTCTTTAAAGTAATATCATGTAAATTACAATAACAACAAAATATTTTTCTTGGCGGCGGCCCATCTGCTTGATCGCCACTCTGATGTGTATCATAATGCTCCCAGCAGAATTGGAATCGCTGCATGTCCGGGTCTTCCTTCAAGTGTAATGGTAGTTTGTACCATACATGTGCTATTTCATTAGGTGCGCATGCTATGAGTACTTCTTTTGGTATGTGAGCAAGTTCCTCTTCTGTCATGTTCAACAGACTTCTTTCCTTTGAGAATGCTTTCAGGGAATAACTCATTTTTCTAATTGTTTCACGATCCATTTTTATTAGCTTTCTGCTTTTCCTCGGAAAGGAATCGTAGACACAAATGTCCACACCAAAAAGTATTGAAGTTCTGCTGTCGTCTGAGATTATACAAGATCTTAATTTTCCTTGATTGATCGAATAAATACTTCACTAGCTCGTTCGTTGGTGGTAGGTTGCCGAAACTATCATAATACAACACCACCATTCCCCGTTTTATATATGATACCCAATGTGACCCACCCCCACTCTTGCTATCTAAGTTGATAATGGCTGACTCATTCCAGAATGGACCTTGTTTAGGTAGATCATCACGCATAAAAACTCCTCTGAAATACGGTATTTTTAGCTGTTTGGCATAATAAACAAGGTCGTTGTCTGTCAGCGGTCGTTGGGGTAGGGTTTTTAAAAGTTTTTTGAAGTCCGAGCTTTGATAAACAAACCCAATCCTTTGCGGTATGGTTTCAAATATAAACCACTGCCAATTTTATTCATACCGGAGATAGATGTAGAATTTTTTTCTCGTGCTGAATTTATTGCTTTAGAGGTCCTAACAATATTTGCAATACCCCCAGCGAGACTGCCTAATGCTGAGAGACCTGCAAAAATTGGTATCAAGGGTAGAATTCCACCTACTTTTGGAATAGGTATAACTCGCGGAAGGCGAATACGTCGTTTCCCTCCCAGAGACTTGATATGCTTCCGGGCGGCTAATAATGCTGCAGAAGTTGCTTTTCGTAGCACGTTATTATCTTGCTTATGGTTCGAAAATCTCTTCATATTTTTGCGAACTCTGGTTAGTATCCCTGAACCAAAATGCACCTTCTTTGTAGCCTTCCTCATTTTCCTACGCACACATTTTTTCTTATTCCTTCTACGTCGTGATCCATAACCCATTCCCGCATGATGTTTTACACGTAATGCATTCCACAATTTTTTACGCATGCATTTTTTCCTACTGCGCCCACGTCGTGATGCAAGACCCATTCCAGTGTGACGTTTTACTTTCATAATATTTGTAACTAACCAGGCAGCTGCTTTTTCTCCGAAGTTTGCATCAGCTGATTTGACTCGTTTCCAGGCTTCTTGTTGAAGCAGGTAGTCAGCCGAGTGTCTTGTAGCCAAGTCAGATTTGCGGTATGCAAGGTCGTGCTGTAAGCAAGCCGCGTCTAATTTATTGATTCCTTTTTGGCCAAGAGCTAGCCTTTCCTCCACGCGCGTGCCCGGCCCACAAAACTGATAAAAGGGTAAATGTGCTTCGAATGGCAACTTATCTATCAACTTGTTAACAATTCCACCACCAGTTTTGGAAATGCTGCTACACCTTCTCCCAAGAAGTATCGGCATTTAAATAAAACATATATAAACAACTGCGGCTTATATACGGTTAAGTCGTTGCACGATGAAGGTGACAAAACAAGATCAGGAATTAAGTATTAGCAATATTGATGTAAAGGTCACGGATTTGGAAAATAATACTTCTCATCATCGACATGGTATACTACTACCATCCACGATTCGTTGTATTATTGTTGGCCCATCAAACTGCGGAAAAACCAATGTGCTGATATCTTTGTTGTTGCATCCTGATGGGCTTTTCTTCGAAAATATCTATATATTTTCAAAATCGCTTAATCAACCCAAGTATACATTCATAGAAAAAGTAATGAAGTCGATTGATGGATTGGGATATCATGCATTTACCAATAACTCTGATATTCTACCACCATCAGAAGCCAAACCAAATTCAGTTTTCATTTTCGATGACGTTATATGTGAAAATCAAAATGTTATCCGAGAATACTTCAGTATGGGTCGACACAAAGGTGTGGATTGCTTTTATTGCGTGCAAAGCTACAGTTGGATACCAAAAAGGGTGATTAGAGATAACGCAAATCTGATTGTGTTGTTCAAAGTTGACAACACTAACCTCTCACATGTTTTTTCAGATCATGTGGCACCCGACGTAACCTTTAAGCAGTTCCAAGATATGTGTGCAATGTGCTGGAGGGAGAAATATGGGTTTCTAGTAATTGATAAAGATAGAGAACTAAAAGATGGTCGGTACAGGAAAGGATTCGATAGTTTCATAAATCCACTGGTGGACTAGGAATATCATCAATTGAATGTGAGACTGCAATCAATGTACATCGCAGCTGTAGCATTACCATAACAAGTATGAAGCAGCAACAGAGCAGCATTGAGATTGCTCTCAAAAAAGAATTAGTGGAAGCAACAGAGTCTGTCCAAAAAAAATTTAATGCTGTAAAGAAAGGTCGCGACATCGATAACACAGCATTGGAACGGATATATGAACCTATTACGAAACAGCTGAAGACAATAGCGAATGCATCAGTTCATACACAATCGAAACAACCAATGCAAAACGTTGGTCATACAAGCACTCCTAAAAGACCACAATCTACATATCCAAATCAAACCCTTCCCTCTACTAGTACACCAAAAGGGGCGAGATTCGAAGAATTGACTTCCGCTGCTTTTTCCGGTATAACACCAATAAAGGAGTTACCTGATACACCATCATCAATTAATGAGAGGGAAAGAGATTCAGTTACTCAGTATGTATCTACAGCTAATTCAAGTGTGGACAGAGAGGCAGTTGCTGAGGTGCTGAAAAGTCATATAGATAATTTGAGAGCAGGACATCCGGCCTATGGAAGTGTTTATAATGTGAGGATCAACCCACAATCACAGAAGCTGTTAATGGGTGTACATGAAGTGGAATTTGATGATAAGGCGGTTTATTTATCGTCGGGTGATAAGACTACTAAATTCAAACTATCCCCAGACTTACTAGATATGATGTTTGTAGGAGATACACGAAACTCCAACTCAAAAACTCTACACACATTCAGGTCCATATTGAATCTAACTAATGTACTTCGCAAAGATTACACACCTCTTAATATTTACAATGTCGACGGATCTGAGTATTTCAATAAATTATTTAATATCCTATCTACATCATCCCCCATGCATTTGAGAGCCAGAGTTGGTAGGGGACATACACAAATGAAGATACCTAAGTATAAGATATTTAACACTAATAAACGCGACTTTGTGTACTGGAACGACATCAACGAGCTGATTGATCGATTGAAATTGCTATACAGCTCAAAATCAGCTGGTCATACAAACCACGACAACGAAATTTTATCTATAATAGAAGAATTGCGTGAAGAGGGCGTAATACGCTAATTTGGGGTATATATATTTGCGAGTTGAAAGATCCCACTAATAGTATAACGCTTTCGTAGCGATGCACAATACGATAGATAAGTTTGGTCGTCGCAGTTCTAAGCATACAACTGTACGTGGTATTCCAGGTATTGGTTTTAAACTTACACAAACTGGAAATTATGATATCAATGGAAAGCAGTTAAAGAATGTTGGTGATCCTACAGATGAAAATGACTCTGTTCATATAAAGTATGTTGAAAAAAAACTAAAAAGTACCGCTGATATGCTTGAAAGTATAGTGAATAGCAAAACGCTAGAATTGAGTGATGGCCTTGAGAAAAAGATTGATGTATTAACAACCAATTTGATATCCATTTTAGAGCAACTAGAGGTTCTATATAATTTTTGCCAGAAATTAGCTAGTGGAGTCAACAGGGAATTCGATGCTGAAGGTGGCCCTGTTTTACCAGCGTGGCTTGCAGGCTACACTTTAAATCAACTCAGACCATAGATCGGTTGATTTTTCATGATTAATGATCAGTTTCTTTTCTACAATCACCTGAGTCAGACCTCTACATGTAGATATGTCAGTTAACAGCGCAACAAAACGTGGCATAGCAGAAGAATTACACAAGGCAGTTCGGAAGAACTTTCGCCGTCGAAAAACTATCATAAAAGGTTTTGCTGACTTATGGCAAGCCGATTTAGCGGAAATGCAACCTTTTCATAAGGAAAATAATGGCTATAGATACATATTGGTAGTCATTGACTGCTACTCTAAGTTCTTATGGTGTAGAGCAATTAAGAATAAAGATATGCAAAACGTGACGGCTGCAATGCATGATATCCTGCAGGACGCTAGCTATCATCCAACCAATCTGCAAACAGATAACGGATCTGAGTTTTACAATCGCAAATTTTTTGATCTGATGCAAAGGTATGGAATTAACCATTACTCCACGTTCTCTACGAAAAAAGCAGCAATTGCCGAAAGAGCTATTCGTTCACTGAAACACTTGTTGTACAAGGAATTTTCTGCAAGAGGTAGTTACAAATGGATTACAATTCTGCAAAATGTCACTAACTTCTATAACAACAGGAAACATCGAACAACAGGATTGGCCCCCATCGAAGTCGATTTTCATACACGATTGAATGTGTATCGCAATCCAAAGGTAGCAGGCAGAAGTAAGCTTAAACTTGGGGACATTGTGAGAGTAAGCAGATATAAAGGTGTATTTGAAAAAGGTTACACCCCCAACTATTCTACGGAATTGTTTAAAATACGCAACGTTAACATTACAAATCCAGTCACATATATGTTAGATGATATGGATGGGCAACCGATAAGCGGCTGTTTCTACGAAGCTGAGCTAAAAAAGACGCAGTTTCCAGATGAGTATCTGATTGAAAGGGTCTTGAAGAAAAGAGGAACCAAGCTCTTCGTTAAGTGGTTAGGTTTCCCGAAAGAAAAAAATTCGTGGATAGACGTAAAAGATGTATTGTAATGATTCAATAATATATTTGAATGGTTTCTCGATAACTGTGTAAACTTATTTTATTAATTTTTTTGTTTGGATGATTTTTAGATTCGTTTATAAATAAAACAGTTGTTTGGACTAACTGTAGTTTTATTTTGTCGCATATATATATATTTACATTAATAATCATTGATTAATTTATTAGATTATTAAATCGGGCGACCTCGCTCGCTCTCCACCTGCGTCTCTCCTTCTTGGACAGGAACGGTGGGGGCATCCGCAGGACCGCCCTGTTTTCTAGGTTTGGTTTATAGGTGGGATAGTCATCGCTATCCCAGTTTTCTGAAACAAAAAGAGTGTTGTTTTGTAATGCGTGCGAAGATTGCAAGATGCAAAAGGTGAAAGGTGTATAAGGATATATTGCTAAATCTTACGAGGTTTCATTAAATTTAGATTTTTCAGGAATGATGGGTACACACGTTGAAAGTATCAATATCATATGATCAATACAAAACAAAAAATAATAAAAAATTGCTATGTTGGCGCATGTTGAAAGTATCAATATCATAGGATTGGTACAAAACAAAAAAAAGATGCTAAGTTGGTGGTGGTTTGATTTTTTCGCATTTAATGAACACATTTTATACCTTCAATCTGCACCTCTACACTGGTGGTGGCGACTTCATCATCCTTGTCTGTTCGTTTCCCCCCACGGTTGTCAGAAGCTGTAAAAAGAAAGAATTATCGATGAGTATATGGTTAGTTTGTAATAGAATACGTTTGCTTCGCAAAAAAGTAAAAACATGGAAAGATAAACTGTTTTTGATAAATTTTTAGTGTCATCAATAAAGGTAGCATTTCATAAACTCGGAAATAATTACTCATAAACAAACTACATAGGTACCTTCAGATGGTGCATGACCCTGTGCCAATCTTCGCCGACACCGCACCAGGTGATTCGCCATCGACGACGGCTTCACTAGATGGTCCGCGATCAGCGGACATTGCCGCAGACCAAATGTCCGGTGATCTGTGGTCGCTGCTGCCACACCACCCTGACATGCTCTCTCCCGCAGCCGCCTCGCCACCTCTGTGAAGCCGCTGTATCGGCTGTCACCCGGAATGACCTCTGGTGCTGAAAAGAAAAGAAGAGTACATTGTAGAAATACATATGAGTGGATACTAGCGAAAACAGACTTGCTGTATTTTGACTTGTTACTTGTACGCAATGTATACAATGGCAGAATAATGTTTACCTTGACTCAGGTGCTCCAGGTCCAAGATGTTGAATCCTATGGCTTCCATTCTCGTTCTTCCTCTTGATTATCTTGCTGTAATCTTGCTATAACTGAAGAACTGAATCACGAACTTCACTAAATAATTCTCGTTCAGCCACCGTATTTATACGATATTAGGGGACTAACGCTTCCCCTCCTCCGCTTCAATCCTCTCTTAGGGTACGTCGTTTCAGGAATATAGAAAGACCAACCCACCAGCCAATCGGCGTATAGACCATTAAGTACGTTATATGCTTTGGCAACGCATTCGTACATCATCAACTGCTATTGAAACGGGAATATAGAAAGTTCAACCCACCAGCCAATCGGCGTATAGACCATAAATCCCTATTGGTGGAAATGTTATATGCTTTGGCAACGCATTCGTACGTCACCAACTGCTATTGAAACGGGAATATAGAACGACCAACCCACCAGCCAATCGGCGTATAGACCATAAATCCCTATTGGTGGAAATGTTATATGCTTTGGCAACACATTCGCACGTCATCACCTGCTCCTGAAATACTTTGTCGCCCAACCCCAACCATGCTAATTTAGATCTGTGTACCACTATATCGATATCTGAAACCAACAAGAATTGTGGATGCTCCCACCAATATAACCTTATTGGATGCGATAGTTTCACCCAACCCACCCATCTAAAGCTTATTGGTTGTGATTGTTTCGCCCATCCTCCCCATCCAAGTATTCGTCCCCTCCGCTCTGATTTTACAACTGAATTATGTTGTGAATTTTTGGGTATAAATACAGCTTCATTCTGTAAGGTTTTTCAGTTCTACGTTCTTCAGAAAATCGTACCGTTCCGCAGAAAAATATTGTATATCATACCTATATCACCAACATTATGGCCGCAACCAACAATCAAGATATTATAGTCGTCGGGGACGACTTACAGGCCATTCTGCAGGAGTTCGAAAATGAGGGGTTGCCTTTTACGCAGCTGGCTGCAGATGTCCAAGAAGAACTTGAAGAATTCGTCCATGTGAACCCACCAGCTGAAAACAACACCAGTGTGAACACCCCTGCAGCAATAGGAGCTGGCGTGGATGCAACGCAAGCAGCCGCAAGTGCAGTGCCTGCCCTGGCAACCAGTGTGAATACTCCTGTAGCTATAGGAGCTGGCGTGGATGCGATGCAAGCATCCACAAGTACAGTGCCTGCGATAACGAGCAGAAAAATAAAAAAGGCACCTTCCAAGCCTTTTGGAGCATTATTGCGGCAGACATTGGAAAAATCAAATAAACCTCCAAAAACAGAGATCGAAGACCAGACGGAAGCGTTGAGGAGTACTGTTCAACGCATCAAGGATGAAATAGCAAATAATGAGCGGCAACTGGTAGAGGAGCTGGCACTGAACGATAGTCTCCAAGCAGCACAAGTTATCGATGAGCAAAAGTTGAAACAGCTAGACGATGAAAGGAAGCGTGTAAAAGAAACCAAGACGAGGAGAAAGCGACAGTTGGATGATTGCAAGAAGAGAATCGACACCCTACGAGTGACATCAACTCAAAAAAGATGCAAGCTGACTGAAGAGAAGGAACGTATTATATCTTTCTTTGAGTTGTAAAATAAACAGCAAAATATTATATATATTTATATACATTATATGTATTGATTTGCCTCATATTACGAATATTGAATAAAAATAAAAAAAAGGTATGATCTTTTATTTGATGATGGTATATTGTGTAAGTACCAGTGGGCTAACAGAAACGGTAAATATACCTTGTGGATTAGGGTGTGGCTTTACAGTACCCACCACCCAACGCCACCGATGTTCCACAAATAAAATGAAGAGGTGGGGAGGTATGGAGGGGGCTTTAGTGTGGGGAGCTTAGAACATAAAAGGCAGAGTTCTTGTCAATGAAAAACATAGTGCAGAGTCAACTGGTACAGTAATACAACTAGCAGCGAAATGGACTTCAATACAGAGTCAAACGGACCTTGCGACTCCACGTCTTGGATGCAGGATCAAGAGGACAGTTCCAGCATATGGAGTATGGAGACTGCGGTACCGGATGATGAGACACCCGACCAATCTCATTGGGCGGTGGCGAGACCACCGATGGACCATGGACCATGCGATTCCACAGTACAGCCGCTGGGGTTCCTGTTGTCTACTATAGACAGCTCATCAGATAACAGCGATGATGATGATGATGCTGATCCTTATCGTCCAGATGGTCCATCAAACCTTAGAGGTGCGCGGATAGAACTGCCTTTTCTCATAGATAGCGAGGAGGAGACATGAGGTGCTATTATTAAATTATAAAGAGATTTTTTTTTGTATTAACCAATAAACTTGTTTTTTTAAATCGTACCTTTTTTCAAAAAACCTTACCATCGTGACAGAAAAAAAATTCATCGAGCGTGGGCGGCTTTGCCAACAAACGATCTTTCTAAAAATTTTATTCAGTGGTGTACTTTATTTTCTCATTTTTTATCAGTCTTCCAATTTTGTCTATCTCGATTTTTTCATGCTTCTAACGTTTTTTTTTTCACTCTTTTTTTCTGAAAAACCACCGTTTTGAAGGACCGTTGAAGATCACATTTGGCCCTCAAAATGCGTCAAAATGGGCCTCCGCCTCGCCTTTGCATGCGCGGCGAGATAAGGTGGGTCGACGGCGGAGCCGTCGACCCACCGCCCGTGTCGATGTTAGTCGACGGCGCAGCAGTCGACCTAACCTCCACCTTTACCGAAACTTAGCACGACCCAGTAAGCACTATGTGTAATTGGAGACTATGCACTATCCTGTTGTCTTAGAAACCAACCTATAATTTTTTTCACCCGGGGTTTCGGGCAGTCGGGTAGTCGACGGCGGAGCCGTCGACCTAGTCTCTGCCTTTACCGATACTTATCACGAACGAGTAAGCACTATGTGTAGTTGGACACTATGCACTATCCTGTTGTCTTGGAGACCAACCTATAGTTTTTTTTTTCACAAATATTTTTGATAAACTAACCTATTTTTTGACGAATACTTTCCTTATGAATTTTTTCGCAGATATTTTTTTATAGACTAAACTTTTTTTTCATATTTTTTTTATTTCTCATTTTATTAACCAGAAAAGAACTAGATTTCAAAATCGATATATATATATATATATATATATATATTTGAATTTATTTATTTTTAATTATAAGACATACATAAAAAATATTGTAATAAAAAAACACATTTGTACATTACTACTATCTTAGAAAATTTTACACAAATATCTAACACCTGCATACAAATAAATACAAAATTAAAAGTTTTTGTTCACATATTTTTTTTGTTACTCATTTATTAAATAATCTCATAATCGATATATTTATATATTTTTTTTCAATTATAAGATATACATAAAATTACATTTGTACATTGCTACTATTCTATAAAAATATTATTAACTGAAACACTAAATTTGAGAACAAGTATAATTTATTTTCTGTAATTATTATACATGAAAAGTTATTAATTATAAAATATATATTTTAACAATAATATTTTTATACATACATGAAATTTTATTAAAATTGAGTAATACATTTTTTGTAATTATTGTACATGAAGATTTATAAAAAAATAAAATATACATTTAAACAGTAATATTTTTATATACACATGAAATTTTATTAAAATTAAAAAATACATTTATATAATAAGATTTTTATATATTCAATGAAAATTTGTTAAAATTAAAAAATATATATTTAATAACAATTATATATATCTACACGGTACAACTGTGCGTCTCCAATGCAAAATCTTAGGTTCAGTCGGCGTCCGAGGTCACTGGGCGTCCGGATATACGGACGCCCAGTAACCACCCCCTTACAACCTTGTTTTCGATACTTATAACATGTGTAGATTCCAAAACCGTTAAAATCGGCTGGACGCCCGCTGACACCTAATACTGATTTGCGTACAAAATCGAAGTTCAAGCTTCTACCACCTGCTGCGCTGGGGGTCCTCATTTATATACTTACCGTATACAGAATCCAGTGCAAGGGTTTACCCGGCGCCGTATACAAAATCCAGTGCACGGGTTTACCCGGCGCCAATTTTTTATATTAATCTATTTTTAGAATAACTATACTACGTACACTGCAGCGGTTTACTCGGCGACTGCCGTCGTTTGTTGTCATTGAATATTGTGTCTCCTAATACATTGGAGGATTGTTTTGGATTCAATTCAGTAGCTACCGTTGGAGCTAAATTCTAGGTTTACTCTAAAGTCGGAATAATAACGAACAAATGTGCATAGATAACAGTTTTATGTTTTACTTCTATGAAGTTTAAAAGAGAAATGTAGTTCGATTCATTGATTTATGCAACTACAGTGCCTGTAACTAATATTGCTATTCTTGTGCTCGGATATGAGATTTTTGAAAATTGGTTACTACGATTATCAGTAGCTTTCAAATATTTCATCTAGTCGAAATAATTCTCTAAAGGCGAGACGCAATCTTCCAGAAATTTTATTCCAACATCTAATTTTTTGAAATCTGAATGTTTTAAAAATATCATAATTTTTCACGAAACGTCCCATCGTTTACACAAAATGTTTCTTAACATCGGTTATTTCCGAGAGTATCACAGACTAGTAAAATTTCAAAATGTTTATTGCATCTTGAAGTTTCTCAGATTTCCAAAATCTCCTCATTTTTCGAATAAATCCTGCTTCTTTGGTTGTTTTCGTTATAAATAGCTCGGATTTTCCAAACAGTTTTGAATTTTATCGCAAGGGTCATTGCTTTGAAAAAGTAAAAATTTTTAAAATACAAAAAATAATCAAAATGTGAGTAATTTTCGACAATATCATAATTTGGTGTAGTTTAAAATGTTTATTTTTCAAAATTTCGAAAAGTTGCAAAATTGGTCGAAAATTTCACTTGTTTTGGAATCATCTCGTTTAGCAAAATCATAATTTTCTTAAGGTTTCTGTTTTGAAGATCCAAATCTTTCCAGGAAACTAAAATTTCACGTGATTATCTTGAAGTCGGATATCTCAAAATTTTTATATTTTTTTGAAAATTTTATAGTTTTTTAGGAAGGCAAATCTTTTTCGAAAATTTCATAATTATTCCACAAAGTTTCAAAACTTTACGTTTTTTCAGAAGTTCTCAGTTTTTGTCAAAAGGAAACTATTTTAAAAGTTTGAATTTTTCTTAGAGACTTTCATATGATATGGGAGCGAAATAGACCAAACTCCAGTTTTCATGTTTTACGTGGAAATCAGTAATGATTGATAGCTGTTTATCCAACCCAATTGAAATATCCTCAGGTGTTCCTCAAGGATCAGTCCTGGGACCACACTTGTATTCAATTTACACAATTGATATGTCCAACTCCGTAGAAAACTCGTCAGTAATGTGTTATGCTGATGATACACAAATTTACAAAAGCGTCAACACCAACTCCATGGATAGTGCACTCCTTCAGATTAATAATGATCTAAATGCCATTGCAAACTACTCTCAAAGTAATAATTTGAAACTTAATAAAGACAAGTGTTCTGTAGTGTTATTTTGCCCAGGCCCTAAACATCATTTTATAACCAATCACTTTGATGTCAAAATTAACAACGAGTCTTTGAATATGGTAAATACTGCCAAAAATCTGGGATTGACTATTGATACTGATACTGATACTCCGCGTTTCAAAGAACATGTGTCAAATGTTTTGAAAAAATGTTATATTACTTTGAAGTCTTTATATGTAATCGTTCAATCGTTGAATTTTAAAATAAGAAAAAACTATGTGAGTCTCTCATATTTCCTAGCATATTTTATTGTAGCAGTGTATACTATTTTTGTTTATACTCGGTTACTAAGAACAGATTACAAAAACTGCAAAACGTGTTTTATTTTCTTTGAAAAAATACGATCATATCTCTTTGAAGAGAAATCAGCATGGTTGGTTAGGCATAGAAAATGCGTGTAAATATTACTTAGCAACATTTACTACAGTTACTACGATTATCAGTAGCTTTCAAATATTTCATCTAGTCGAAATAATTCTCTAAAGGCGAGAGGCAATCTTCCAAAAATTTTATTCCAAAATATAATTTTTTGAAGTCTGAATTTTTAAAAAATTTCATAATTTTTCACGAAACGTCCTATTGTTTACACAAAATGTTTCTTAACATCGGTTATTTCCGAGAGTATCACAGACTAGTAAAATTTCAAAAGTGTTTATTGCATCTTGAAGTTTCTCAAATTTTCAAAATTGGTCGAAAAATTCATTCATTCTAAAAACCTCATTTTTCGAATAAATCCTGCTTCTTTGTTTGTTTTTGTTATAAATATCTCGGAATTTTCCAAAAAGTTTTGAATTTTATCGAAAGGGTCATTGGTTTGAAAAAGTAAACATTTTTAAAATACAAAAAACAATCAAAATGTGAGTAATTTTTGACAATACCATTAGGGTACTTGCAGAGGTCGTGAAATCGCCTCGGGAGTATACATAGCGTAAAGAAAACCATATCAAGAAGCAGTAGGAAACAAAAAACATGATTTTACGGACGGCCAAAAAAAGATATTTGCAAAATAAAATAAGGATATATTCAAATTTTTCCACGTGACTTAAAACAAGGGCTGACGTCACAGGTATCTTATCGATATCGACAATCGATACTGCTACAGCGCAGGTCAGTGAGATTCAACTGCAAACTATTTCTGATGTTGCCAAATTTCTTTTTAAATATTTACGTTGTCCATATATCAATAATTTAATTTACGAGCGTGTTTTGTTATATGGGTATACATATTCCCAAATGAAATAAGACTTCTCTTTTATCCTACTACAGCCGTAGTTCCTCAATGAGTAATACTGCGAGATGCAAAATGCAAAACGAAATCATATCAGCTGCTCGAACGCAACCATATTTTCTTTGTGGTTTGCCAACTGCGCATTCGGCTAGAGATGATCTGAATTCTTTAACAATGCGACTCAATTTATTGATACTTAAACATATTTGAAACAGGCAATTAACCCACTAGCATTTTTGTTGCAATACATTTTTATATCTGATAGGTATCACAGTTGATCCTGTTTGTGACCGAGATTCGCAACTAATCGGAGCCATCATTTTATTTCGACGCATCCCATTATGAATGAATTCAAAGATAGAATCTAATTCAAGCCCATCTCTACAAGGTGAATTAGTAATCTAGCCTAACTTTTATTCTTTTGACTTTTGTACTTTTGTGTGTGCCTGTTTTGTGGTTATAATGATCAATGTCAAAATGTTAGGTTAGCACTGGCTATCGATATCGAATATCAATACTTTACATCCCATCACTAAAGGATATCACTGACGGCATTTGAAATATTTTTTGGAATATCTCTCACAGCCGATACCAAAAAACCAAACAAGTGATTTTGTCATGTTTACTAGGCTCTAAGGAACGCGTAAACGACATAATATTTTTTTTGCAAGCACCCTAGTAATTTAAAATGTTTATTTTTCAAAATTTCGAAAAGTTGCAAAATTGGTCGAAAATTTCACTTGTTTTGGAATCATCTCGTTTATCAAGATCATAATTTTCTTAAGGTTTGTGTTTTGAATATCCAACTCTTTCCAAAAAAACTCAAATTTCACGTGATTATCTTGAAGTCCGATATCTCAAAATTTTTATATTTTTTTTTGAAAATTTTATAGTTCTTTAAGAAGTCAAATTTTTTTCGAAAATTTCATAATAATTATTTCAAAAAGTTTCAAAACTTTACGGTTTTTCAGAAGTTCTCAGTTTTTGTCAAAAAGAAACTATTTTAAAAGTTTGAATTTTTCTTGGAGATTTTCATATGATCTGGGAGCGAAATAGACAAACTCCGGTCTTCATGTTTTACGTGAAAATCAGTAATATGCAGCTTGATTCATGTAACAAATACAACTTTGGTTTGCCGAATTTATGGAGTTACTGTGTATAATTAAAAATGAGACTGCTGATGACTGCTTCTACAAACCCTTGTTAAACTTTTTTCGATACCTTTCTAGTTTACCCAACTATCGACCACCTCTAAAAAATTTCATAACGCCACATATTAAGATTATACTGTAAATATAAAATAATATAATGGTATGAAATTATCCAGGGCAGCGCACCTAAAGAATCTGTTTTAATTGCGCCCCACTTTCCTGTACATGCTGTAATTTTGTTTTGTTCACCCTCGACATCCATATAAATAATCATTTAACTCTCATAAGCCTTTTTGTGAACATAAAATAATTTGTGAGATAAATGGGGGGTGTCCAGAAGGGAAGTCCATATAAAATGTTAAAGGTCATTGTTTATTTCATAAAAAATCCAGTGTACAGGTTTACTATGCTCCCCTATTGTAAAGTAAATCTATTTTTAGTATCATCATATTCTTTGTGTTTTGCAGCGGTTTACCCAGCGTCTGCCGCCGAATCTTACCCTTAAAATGTGCATAGTACCGAAATTTCTTGAGATAACAGCGTCTTTCCCAGCTATCAAATATTCTCTGCTCACGACGTACTTGCAGATTTGTGTTTCTTGCATGGGTACTGTACTCTGTAGCATGCTAAGAACTTAGGAGTTGAGCGTTTAGGCTATACCGAAAAGCCTATGAACAGATTTCCTCCATAATATGCTAATGCAATTCCTCAGTATATTCCATTTCCGTGTAAGCGTAGTGTACCCACAATATAATACACTCAAAGACAATTTTTGGGCTATAGTGACCTTATATTAAGTTGCAGTACGCGATGAAAAGTTCTATACATATTCTGTGCTCAAATGTCCGTAGCCATATACAGGGTGTCTCAAAAGGACCCGACTATTTGAGGTAGGGAAAAAACCAAAACCGGGTTATTGTAAATACCATTGATTACTGCCAATGGAGAGATAAAGGAAGAAATTTTACTTTTTCAAAATAACATTCTTTAAATGACGCCCATTTTGTTGACGGGATTCTTCAAAGCGTTTATGCACATTATCAAAACGGTCCAACTACTTAGAGTGCGCGAGACGCAAATAAAGCGTGGTGGAGGGAGTAAGCCCACACCGCTCGCTCGGTAAGAACACTGGTTAGATATTGCACTTTTAGTTGCCAGGATGCATGTTTAGTTGCCACAATATTGAAGAAAGCATCAGATCGATAGCAACTCAGCAACTCCTTGGAACAGTTTTTGATAAAACGTGCACACACGGTATGAAAAACGCCTTCAACAAAATGGGCTTCATTTAAAGAATGTTATTTTGAAAAAGTAAAATTTGTTCCTTCATCTCTCCATTGGCACTAATCAATGGCATTTACAATAAGCCGGTTTTGGTTTTTCCCTACCTCAAATAGTCGGGTCGTTTTGAGACACCCTGTAGTATTGTACCACTATAACTGCATAGCTGTATCATAGTTCTTGGGCAGTGACTCTTCTCTCATTAGCCATTACGCTTCTAATCCACACGCTCAAAGTTCCACTCATTCTAACGGCTATCTCAGAACCCTTGCCTCGTGGAACAAACATTAAAATAAACCATTTAAGGGTGGACGCCTAGTAACAGCAACGCTGAATTTACAAAAAGTCTGTATATAAATTCTATTAATAGACAAGCATAAAAAACATGGACGCCCAGTGGAGCTAACGGTGAACTATGACGCCAAGCGACCTGTTTCTGAAACTTACTTATATACAGTTATATACGCCAGACGCTGGGTAAAACGCTTTTGGTCCGGACGCTGGGTGATCCGCTATAAATAAATACATATATACATGAAAAATTTATTAGTTAAAATATACATTTATACAATACTATAATTATAAAATAAAGATGCTATACAAATATCTAACTCTAAATATATACATATAAAACCCTAATTCTAACTATAAGGGAAAGTGTAGTATATATCTATATATATACTATATATATATATACTACACACCCTTCTGGTTTTGGGACAGACAGATCGGATGGTAATCCACGGATTCGATCGTCGCTATCTGTCCCTCCAGCTTTGCTATCTTCGCCTCATAATTTTCTATCTTGGAGGCTCTCTCCTCCAGGCCTTCAAGCTTACCGCCGGCTTGCCGCAACTTCACGTCCTGCTGCTGAGCTTCTTTCCGACGTTGCTGCAACTTCGATTCCCTCGACAGTACTTCCTCCCGAAGTTGCTGCAACTCCACCTCCTGCAGCAGAACGTCGCCCCAAAGTTGCCGGCTCGACTCTTCGGCGGTTCGCTTCTCCTCCCTGGCGGCCGATAAGATCTGCGGGAACTGGTCCTCCTTCAGTTCCTGCACCCTCACCCTTGCGTCCTGCAGTTCCTTTCTCATCTTAGCAGTCGCCTTGGCAAGCAGCGAGCCAGGATCCTCCTCCACAGTCTGGCTGCTCCCACTACTGGTCTGGCTGCTGCTGCCGCTACTGCTTCCGCTACTGCTTCCGCCACTGCTTCCGCTACCGCTGCTACGTTGACTGGCCTCGTGCGATGTCAGCGACTCGAGGGACGATTGAGTCGCTGATATCCGCGGTGTCCTGGGTGTACGCGGCAAGGCCTCCAGGATGTCAGCCGGTGCCGGTGAAAATGATGACTGGGCATCATTAACCGCAAGAGGTTCCGGGCTTCGACTTGCCTGATGAAGCTCCGAAGATGTCGTCGTCGATGACTCCACTGGAGCAGTAACAAGCACATTCTGATGCACTATAATTTTGTGTGCTTGATTCTGATCCGGTGGAGTAATCGACAACGGCAATGTCGGGGTAGCTTCCTCAACAACCGCCGAAGTCCGGACGGGTGACTCTCGCCAAAAAGGTGGTTCCGTTACAGTCGGAGCCTCGTGCAATACGGAGAAGTCTACCGTCGACTCCGGTACAGCAGCGGAAGTGGCAAACTGGGGTACAGGTTGCCGAAATCGAGCTGTGTAAGTCTTGCATGCCGACTTACACAGCTTAAATTTGGCACCCTCATTTCGCTTCCGCTGCGTTGCCGAACTCGACGGTACTCTTACAACCTTCTTTCGCGGCTCTTTTTGCATCGCAACCACTTTTTTTTGCGATTCATCACCATCTACCTTCTTGGGGCGTTTGGTACCCGTCATCATCTTCATAGGCGCCGTCCTTTTCCTGGTGGTAGGACTTGCGCGTACTTGCGAGGGACCAGCCTTGGCAACAGGCGATCGCGATAGCAGCGTCGATCGCTTCGGTGAGCTTTGAAACTCATCTTCTGAGTCGTATTCGATGGGCATCTGTAACAATAAAGAGAAAACCATATTTAGAACCATATCCATGAGGGTAGTTGGTAGAGCGGTCTCCCAAGTTAGGATAAAATTATTTTTACTTACACTTCTCTTCAGAGACATGGTTCGTAGCTGGTTAGTTGGTGGCTGGTAGTGAGATGTATTCTGGCGGCAAAAGCTGGACAGAATGATTTCTACCTGTCCTCGCCTGCACTTTTAAGACCTCAATCCACCAATCAGATAGTTCGAGAGTAGGGGTAGAGGCAGAGGTGTACGCCCACTCCTCCAATGGGGATGAAAGACAGCCCACATCCCTACCCTATCAACTCCAATGTCGCCATGTTTTTTTTTGTCTCTTTCTACATCAATGTGTATTTAGAACTTATGAAATATTTCATGAGTTTGAATACCTGGAGCGGTAATGATTTTTTAAGTATGTATTAATAGATGTGTATGCCTTAAAGAGGATAGCCATGGGGCACCATTAAATTTTAAATGGGTATTTATAGAGGCTTACCTTTCTTCATGGAATAACCTAATCTTAAAGATGGGGTGGCAATAACAAATTTTGTTAATGGCTTAGGGATTATATAGAGGCTTACCTCTCTTCGTGGAATAATCTAATCTTAAAGATGAGGTGGCAATAAAAAATTTTGTTAATGGCTTAGGGATTATATAGAGGCTTACCTCTCTTCGTGGAATAACCTAATCTTAAACATGGGGTGGTAATAAAGTTTGTTATGGACTTAGGGATTAAAGAAATAAACTGTATTATGAGTTTACGAGACCCAAAGGGTCTCATTCCCCGAAACACTCCGACTGCTAGGGACAGCTCGCCTTTTCTATAATTATACTCGTTTAAATAAATATCTCAAAGCTTTCTTGTGGATATATTTATTGATTAATACAATTTGAAATTTTCTTATGTATATATTAACATACCAAATAAAAGTAACTGCAATATACAAAGATTTAAATATCAATTCTAAAACTACAAATATAATACGTTGAAAGCAACTTAAAATTCCAAGACTCCACTAACAACTATTTAAGATATTAAATTCTGCAACAACCAAAAAATTATGAACAGACAACTTGAATCTAAAACTATGAATCTAAAAGAAAGGCACTCTATGTATTAATGAAAATTATGATCTGCTCTTTCGGCTAACGACTCGTCTTTCAGAACTTTCATATGTGGTTGCGGATGTGACGGAGGCGGTGTCCTAATCCACGAATCAATAGCCTCACAAACTCTCAATGCACATCTCCCATTCGTGTTTTCGGAATGGTAGTCACACTTTTTGCTATGAACACTCTGCTCTGCTCTGCTCATGCCCACGTTAAGACAGATACTATGATCTATAGCCTCAATGTTCACTATCTGTATGTTTTTCAAGTTTAACATAGCTACAGCTCTCACTACATACTCATACTTCTGATGGCCCTTAAGAAAGATTTTATCGCTGTTCCTGATATGTTGTTTAATTATTTTCATGATTTGTTGCGCATTTGTATTTCCACTACTGTATCTGATGCCATGATTATATTTTTCCAAAAACTTGACGCTTCTTTGATCTTTTACGCTCAGTTCATTGAATTTAATGACGGGTTTAAGCACATAATGAAATAAACTTCCACTTTTCTTAAACCCTATCTCTTTTGGAACAAACGTAGACTGGATATTATATCCTTGGATATCTAGAACAACTATAGTCATTTTTGAAGTCTCACAATGAATCTGATGTAGATTGTGGGTAGTCTGAGTTTAGGTTAAATAAAATGTGCCAACTTTATTCTGCAAACATATATTTAATACTATCACACTTTACAAGCTTACAGTAACTTAAATCTAATATTTAGAAACTTCGGCTAACATTAATTGTATAAGTAGATCTAAATTACCATCTTCAGGAGCCTCATCTCGCGCGGTGATCTGATTAATGGCATCGATAGCATATTTTACATTCGATGCGGGGTCTGTTTGGTAAAATTGAATGTCAGAGTGCCCCCAGGGTAAAGTTTTTGTTGTATTTGGAATTATAAACCTTTTATCATCGTTGTGTGCTAAAGCTACTTTATTTTTGACTTCTGTATATACATCATGCAACCTGCTTTTGAATGTATTCATTTTTCTTAAAATCAGACCACCATTCTCTAGTATATGCTTATAATCATTACCACATAACTGATTTTGTATTACTGCTTTTTTAACACCCTTTGCTTTTTTCATTTCTCCCTTAACTGACTTGATATAGTATGCCTTCGCACCTGTTCCGTAAAAACTTATTATAGGATCTTCTGGAAATTCGTCTTTCATTTTACCCAGAATAGAGTCATTGACTGGAATGTTGAACTCATTGTTTTGTTTATAATTTGAAGTATCAAACTCGCTAATATTATTTCTCATAAATTCATAGAAGTCATCTGTATGAGTTTTCAAAATTTGCGAATCTGTATCACAGTAAAGCATAGATACTTTATCGTTGAACTGCTTTTTAAGAAACCCATAAAAAAAATCATACATTACTATTTTAGATATGTCCAGTATACAGAATCCCACGTATATTGGCTTAAAATAATGTACTCTAACTTTTCCTAAATGGATAGCTGCAAGATTTTCGTTGAATATGGAACAACTCTTGAAATTTGGACGAGCTACTAGTGCTCCGACACCGATGCTATTACGAAGATTTTCCCAATGTGTGACCAACTTTATATCTCTTCTATTATCTACATTTTCCATAGTTTTTCCAAAAATTGCATTATTTAGAAGCTTATAAAAGTCCCTTTCAAATTTATTGTTTGCTTTATTACGCATTGCCGTATTGAGATCGATATATTCCTTCAACCAGAACGATTGTTTGAACTTAAGGATCCTGTGAACCTTGGTTACTTGCAAACCATACCGTACAGCTTGTTGTAGTACGCGATAATGTACAATATATTTTTTCTTGTCGTACAGATTTGGGATTAATTTCGGAATCTTTGTCTTGGCATTTGGTGGGATCATACTTTCCACCAAAAACGGAAGGTCGCTATGTGAATCGTGTAACCCTTCAGGATATCGCACATCAACTTCCAAGACATAGCCATTCTCACCGTCTATTTTGGCATTTTCTAAATCGAATGTAGATATTTCTGAATCCCCCATCCATTCAAAACCTCCCGTAGGAAGAGGTGACGACATAGCATGCCCGTAAAGATTCGTGGCATCGAGATATGATATAAATGTCGATTCTTTAGATGGATCATAATTTGGTAAATATTTATTATTTGCTTCGTGCATTCTATCGCTGCATTGACTTATCCCCCCGCGAATACCATTCTTAAAGAACCCAATCATATCTATGTCCGTAAGGAGCTGGAGATTAACTTTGGTATACTTTAACATGGCATCCCAAGACAATCCAGGAGATGTAAAATAGTGTGCTGGATCCAATTTGTAAATATTCATACTATTTCTCCTAAACCTTTCAAAGACATCACACAAGAGAAGCACGTCTGTCCGTAAATAAATATCAGAATATTCACCTAGATTCCTACAGTTGAACGTTCTCCATACAGTTATTGCCCTCGAATATTCCTCCTCAGATATATCTTTCTCATTCAACTTATCATAAAACTCTGCCTTTGACGGTAAATATTCTTGATCCAATTTCTTTACATCATCCACATAATTGTAAGGAAATACACCTTTCTGTCTAATTAAATTAAAGACTCTAGGGTCTGAAAAATACTTTTTACTCTCCAGAAAATCCCTACTAGTCAAACTGTCTGATAATGCTTGTAAAGATCCAGGTAGAAAACGACAACTATCGATAAATCTCATTTGTAAAAACTTCCTCCTTATTCTACCGGTTCGGTCCACATAGTCATGCATATACAGACTTTTTGTAAATGAAATGTATTTTTCCTTATTCTGGGCTACCACGTCTATCTTATCTCCATGAGAAGATAGTTGTTTGATAAATAGGTGACAATCGTACCCACTTAAATTGTGCGTTATAATTGGTATAAAATTTGGTAATTTGAAATTTAAATTACATTTCGAATGTGCAGCCCCGAATCTAACTTTACCAGTTATGTGGCAATGATCGCGAACTTTAATATCGGATCCTGAAAATGGTTTCTCACAGATGTTACATTTCGTTGAAGTATCAAATTCAATCTGCTCTTCCGGCGTTAAAGGGATCATGGGAGTTACATCTTTCAAATATTTGAAATATAGTTCTTTAAGATCAGCTTCTAGCCTTGTCACGAATTCTTTCGCCGCGTCTTTACCTCGATACAAGACAAATTTGGATAAGTCAGAATCAAATGAAGATTTAATAAAATATGAAAATGAATATGGTTCATGTGTGTGGGTTTCGTTTGTATACGAATATTCTGGGTTGGGTTCACAGTTATCGATTGGTTTTAATAATGACTCAAAATCCGCATACACAACAAAGGGGACCGGCATTTGCTTTTCAAAATTCTCGAATTTAAGTATGTTTTCTGGAACCTGATTACCAAACTTATCAATTCGTAATTTTTCTGTGGGTGTTATCGTGAATATATGATTGCAATCGTTCCTTTGGTGAATATCTAGATACGCCTTAGTTGAAAAATATAACAAACAACCGTCACAAAAGTACCGCTTATGCTCGTTTGAACTTAACTGATGTGCAACTAACCGTGAAAGATCTCTTATCCAACAATAGTGACCATTCCCCTTATCATCCGTTAAATAGAGCAGATTGACATGTAAAGCTAATTTCTTCTGAGCATATCTCAATGGACCAACTATTTCGTATGTGATATTACCATCTTTGATTATTTTTTCAATTCCGTACACGTTTATAGATATATTATTGTTTCTCTCGAACAATGAGATATCTTTAAAAGTAATAGGAAAGTTCATACCGTGGACATTCAATATGGTTGAAAAATGCGGGTAGGATGACACTTCCGCTACTCGGGTGCTTGCTGGTAGTAGCGCTGATGTGACGGCCCAAGCAAAGCAACACTGGTCTTGATTTCGCACATTTACCACTGCCTTCTTTTTCTCTATAAAGTATGGTAACTTTATATAAGACGATCCACCCAATGGTGAAAACTTGTTAATGTTCACTTCAGCATAAAGGATACATTCGATCGCCCACCCTGAAAATAAAACAACAAAGGTTACTATCTCAATTTATGCACTTCTCTAAATATCTAACATACCAGAATCCTTCTCCTCAAACTCAGATGATTGGGATGTAATTTCATCAGCAAACCGTTGATAAACATCAGATAGGTCTGTGCTCTCGTCTATTACTTTATTAACCGTATTGAAGGATTTGACGTCTGCCACATCACTCGTTTGTAATACATACTTCCCGAATACTTCCATGTTCACTTTCAGGGCTCTGTGCACTCGAAGTTTCTCTTCTATTACATCTAGAGTATTTTGCTTGATGTTATCGAAAAACTCTTTAAAGTCGGTATACAATTCTGATGGGCTAAATCTATAGCTGGCAATTCTACATTTGAATGCACTTTTTATAAGTCTCACACCATCAGTGATCGGGATCGATGAATTTGTTCTATGTTGTAATGTCCTTGCGTGGGCAGTCATTCGATTTTTCGGAAGTGAAACATTGCAGCAAGGACATATCATATTCGGAGGTGTACTATCCAATTTAATTTTTTTAGCTTGTGGTCCACTTGTGGAACTGCCACTGCAAACATTTCTCTGATGTCGACGCAAATTGTCCGAACGCGTAAAATTATCACCGCAATCACTACATGTATGCATCTTATTAGACTATATCTTGATCACTGTCTGTCAAGCAACTGTGGCATCGATGATCGAGCCTCCTCGATTTATAGCTAGATACTCAAGGGCATCGTACCCCCACCTCCACTCATTCGCTTATCATGCAAGGCCCGACGTTAGCAAAACACGTTCTTTTGAAAGGCCAAGCTCAAGGCTATCCCCACCCCATTTTAATAACATTCAGGGAGGATCACTATCGATCCTCATAGGAAAATCATACAACTAATTTCAAGGTTATACAAACAACCAATACAAACACTAATAACAAATATTTCACAATCAGTCAATGTGAACTGGAACTCTCAAGGTTACCCAACACCCCATTTAAAAAGCCCCATTAAGATACGATCACTTTTGGAAAGACAACGTTACAAAATGACCTTCAGGGAGGATCAGAACCGGCACCTATAAGAAAAACCCACGTCAATACACCTCATGAAATACGGAAACCAAGGTCATCCCCACCCCATTTGAATGACCTTCAGGGAGGATCAGAACCGGCATATCCATACTACTCGCGTCCCATAGTTTTACTGTTGTTAGTCTATTCAGAGGCAGGGAGACCGAGTGTTGTGAACGACACTTTCAGGCTGCTTCGAAAGAAGGACTTGAGTGACAAGACTCTGACGTAGGCGAGGATAACGTTTACGGAGCAAAGTATAAGTTAAAAGTCCTTCTGCGATTTGCTGTTATTTCTTTTATTATAACAAACACGGAACCCTGGATATCCAGTAGTGTAGGGCGAGAGGAACTGGTTGAAGAATTCTTGGGACAAGTATACAGGGTGGCCAATCAGGTGACGATAATATTTTTTTTTATATAGCCCGTACCGAGACTTATCCAAAACATCCCCATGTATGTGTACCGATTACTGATACTTTTTGAGTTATGATTTTTTTTTGAAAACTTAGAGATATTCCAGTTTTTCCAAGGAATCGTCAAAAACAAAAACAATAATGCTTTTTGGCTGTTATTTTTTTCAGCAATTATACTCAGTATTAAGCCTGTTTTAATATCCAATAAAGAGAACCTGTACATCCGAACAATAATTAAGTACATTTTGGGGCCAAAGTTTGAAATCTCTGTTTTTAGTCAGGAGACCAAAACCTTCAAAATAAGAGTAAAAATACTTATGCCTGGTTCTGGAGCTCCAATCTAATCTTAAAAACTCTACAAGACATTGCACTTTCGAAATAATAATGAAAAAATAGCACTTATGGGGGCATTTTGCGCCGTAGGTGACTGTTAAAGGTAAACAGGTGATAATTCACGAATTTCCAAAATGATTTAAAAAACTATTATTTTACTTTATTATGACAAAATTAAAGAAAAAACAGCAGCATGACAGCTAATAAACATGATAATCGTGTTTGCTGTGTACTATTGAACTTCTGCTAAATTAAGTTGTATGGAAAGTTAACAAAGGAAAGGAATAATAAAACAACAATCTGACTTTTAATTCCATGGCGGATTTACCTGGGAAGCGTTATCGTAGCATACGCCATCCCTTTTATTTCCCAAACCAATAGGTGAGGGGAGGATTGTGATCGTGAAAACTTTAGATTTTGATATAATAAGTTTTTTGGGCGTTTTATAATGTCTACATAACGAAAATCCGCGTCACTCATTTCCGTCCTTCTGTCTGTCGGTCTGACTGTCGGTCTGTCTGTACGCGTTTTTCTAACCTCATACTCTCAGTAACCGCTGCATGGACTGTGATGAAATTTGGGCAGCAATAGGCTGTGGGGTCTTGGTAGGTAATGCTGCTATAATTTTGGAAATCGGTACATGGGCGGCGGAGTAATTAAAACAAAAATTTCAAATATTCCTCAAACTTCGTTTTAGAGGCTCTGGATCATTTTCTGCATTTTTTTTGGGTGGGGTGGAATTTGGGTGTTTGGGGGTAGGGGGTTGAAAAACTGAAAAACTTGTTGTATTCATGATAGGCTGTCTACTGACTTATCAAGGAAGATCTAGCGATATAAATCACCTTTTTAGGTCCATCCGAACATTGCCTTGCCTGTTACCGAAAATTAATTAACACAATTGCGCTTCGACGACATGAGCCCGCAAAAAGCTACTCTGAAAGAAAGGGATTGCGTACGCTACGACATCGCTTTCCAGGTAATTCTGCCATGAAACTGGAAGTCAGATTATTGTTTATTATTCCTTTTCTTTGTTAACTTTCCATACAACTTAATTTAGCAGAAGTTCAACAGTACATAGCAAAAACACTTCAAAAATCACAATTTGGGTTTTTCTATTAAAAGTCATCAAAACATCAATGATTGTCGGGTTTATTAGTTGTTACGAGTTTTTTTTCCTTTAATTTGTCATAATAAAGCAAAATAATAGTTTTTTAAATCATTTTGGAAATTCGTGGATTATCACCTTTTTACCTTTAACACTCACGTACGGCGCAAAATGTCCCCATAAGTGCTACTTTTTCATTATTATTTCGAAAGTGCAATATCTTGCACAGTTCTTAAGATTAGTTTGAAGCTCCAGAACCAGGCATAAGTATTTTTATTTTTTTGAAGGTTTTGGTCTCCTGACTAAAAACAGAGATTTCAAACTTTGGCCCCAAAATGTACTTAATTATTGTTCAGATGTACAGGTTCTCTTTATTGGATATTAAAATAGGCATAATACTGAGTATAATTGCAGAAAAAAATAAAAGCCAAAAAGCATTCTTGTATTTGTTTTTGACGATTTCTTGGAAAAACTGGAAAATCTCTAAGTTTTCAAAAAAAAAATAATAACTCGAAGACTTTCAATAATTGGTACACATACATGGGGGTGTTTTGGATAGGTCACGGTACGGGCTATCTAACAAAAAATTATTGTCGTCACCCGATTGGCCACCCTGTAGAAACACGCCGTGAGAATGAGATTCAACGGTGCATTCAACAGGCACGGGTGGCCATGACAAAGCTTACTAAAATATGGCGTCACCATAACATCACTAAAGCTACCAAAATGTCACTGGTTCAGTCTCTTGTGTTCTCCATATTTTTGTATGCCTCGGAAACCTGGACTGTTAAAAAGGCAGATCGAGCTCGCATAGATGCTTTTGAAATGTGGACGTGGAGGAGAATGCTGAGAATTCCTTATACCGCCCATCAAACTAATGTTTTCATATTGGATGAGCTCAGTAATCCAAAGAGGCTATCCTCCATTCTGTCGATGAGACTGCTTACGTTCTTCGGACATATTCACAGAAGCGATAATATGGGGAAACTTGTAGTTGAGGGTCACGCCCCGAGTGGGCGGCGGCGTGGCCGTTCCCCTATACGTTGGGTGGATATCAAGAGCGCCACTGAGCTGACAGTAAATCGCAAACAATGGCGAGCTACAGTTCTCAAAACTATTGATAATATTCGTGTCGGCAATACTCTAGCTCCGACTTAATGCATTTTACGAGTTCACCACCTGTCTGTTAAGACATTGTGACTATGATGATGATGATGATAGGAACTTTTGTTTTTCTGCTGATTTTTCTTGAATTGATGATAAAGCCACATCAGTTGCGTAATCGCACCGAATAGCTATTGCAATTGATTTAACTTAATACGAGGCAGATGTGCTATATGCAATTTATGCACTTAAGCAATTTACAATAATTCCACAAATGCTGTGAAGAGGTGTACTGCATAACGGGAGGTGTTCTGCTGATATTAAACTGAAATGAAGTGTAGCCACTACGATATTGTTTTTCAGTGCAGATGCTTATACAACGAACGGGACATAATTACGGATCCGTAGAAACCTTATCTGTAATGGGATGATTTCATAATGACATCAACGGCATTATGGTATAAATGTGCAGTGTGAGACCAAGAACAGTCTAGCGTCTGTTCCGTTTCTGTTCATGTCACCCGCAAGTAATGATTTTTTTATAATTAGATTCTCACAGAGGCGAATGGCATTTCGCAATTCCAGAAAGATTGCTAGAGGCAGTCTCAATGCGACCTTGAAATGCTAGCATTTAGTGTCCGATTTCAGTTTTGGTTTCGGCCTAGTTTCGGGAAAAAGTGGGTTTCGATTTCGGCTACCATTCAGCCGAAATACGACTGAAACCGAAACCGAGTTCGATTGATTTCGCGCTGCGATCAGACGGTCTCGGTGCACTGATCTGCAAGTGACGAAGCGTCATTTTGCTGTGCAGATCATGGTCACAGCTTACCACAAATTATGAAGCCTACTTATTGGAGCCAAGCTTGCAAAGAAACGCAGATATTTATTGTTATTGAAACTCTAGTCTATTTCTGTCTTTGACAAAGGTTCCCCAAAAATCGACACCGACGAGTGTTTCCATTGAACAACTATTTAGTACTGCTAGTCAAATTCATTCAGACAGAAGAAGCAAATTTGCTGAACGGAGAGGTTGATAAACTATTGTGTCTAGCTTACAATATTAGATTTTTCAAATATGAGTACTGAAAATCAACAGCCCATTGAAATTTTATTAACATTTTTGGCTCAATACAGCTCATAACTGTTTCTTAAATTCAGAGCAAGCTCCTTATTTTCAAAAATATTTAGTTGTTGTACTTAGTTGAACAGAGTCAACAATGTAAGTAAATCTTATGGTCCCAAAATAAACATAAAGAAAGCAAAATTCATGGTCATCACTAGATTAAATATTAATAATGTAAGAATAGAAATAGACAATCAGGACGTAGAAAGAGTAAACCGATTCAAATATTTGGGATGCTGGCTAAATGATAAATGGGATCCTGATGAAGAGATTAGAAGCAGAATCGAAATAGACAGAAATACTTTTTTCAAAGTGAAAACGATACTCTGCAACCGAGATTTAAGTTTGGCTACTAGATGGCGAGCAACAAAATGCTATGTACTGTCCACATTATTATACGGAGTTGAGGGATGGACATTAAAAGCTCGGACCATGTCACGTTTGGACTCTCTTGAGATGTGGCTATACATACGTATATTAAGGATATCATGGGCCGAGCAGGTAACAAACATTAGGGTACTAGAGGGAATGAATAAAGAAATAGGAACTTTTAACCACAATAAAACGAAAAAAAGCAGCATATTTTGGCCATATTTTTAGAAATAGTAATTACGATTTGTTACAACGTTGATCGTTGAGGGAAAGATTGAAGGACGACAAGGGATCGGGCGAAAAAAGTTCTCCTGGCTTCGGAACTTACGCCAGTGGTTTACTATAAGAGAAGCCTGCACAATCATTCGTTTAGCCCAAGACAGAGAAGAGTTTCAAATGATGGTCTCCACCCTCCGCTGAGGAGATGGTACTGAAAGAAGAAAGAAGACTTAGTATGTAGGTACTTACTTTTAAGGCAGCAAATTGATAACAGTGTCATACAGACTGACCAAAGTTTAGAAAGTTCTTTGCTTCTTAAGATGGAAAATATAAATTTTTCGGCATCTAAGTGTTTTAGATTAAAAGTCGTTTTGTCCTGTACTTTATATTTATGTTATTTTCCTAAATAATATTAAAAACAAATAGTAGATATTTGGCTCAGATTAACTTCCTATTTCAAAAAGTCGTGCCACAACTCACAGCTTAGCCAGAAAGTTTAAGCTGTTATCCTTTACTTGTAGTTTTGAATAATCCGATCTTGATTTTACTATTCCAGCTAGCTAGTCATCGATACTATCAGCTTTTTGTCCACCGCGAAATCTACATCGTTTGAGACTGTATCTGTTGCAATTTCTTTATGGTCCTTTATCTGCAGCCTTTCCGCCTTGTCTTGGTGACCCCATGTGAGACATAGATGTTGCTTCTTCCCTCCGCCAGCAGATTGGATGATGATGTCCCTGTCACCACTTGCAACTCATCGGTCTAGAGAGGATTGCTATTCTAGGTTATGTCTTCTGAACTCCTCAATATGGTCTAGGAAAACCGCTCGGTATCTATACCTCAAAGATACTAGAGTCTATCCTCTTGCTTCTAAGTTGAATGTTCACCTCCTTATCTTTTATCCAATATCTTCTCGCAGTATCACTGCCAGTCTTTTCTGGAGCTAAATCTAGCGATGATACCTGTCCAGTCGTCAATTTTCTGCAAGGCTCGGTGTACCTTATATGAGAGGTCATCTTAGCTATCGCGATTAAGGCTAAGTCATCAGCGAAGCATATCGTGGTAATCCTAGCGGGTAGCGGTAGCTTAAATATCTCATCGTACGAGCTGTTCCGGAGGGTGGGTTGTAGTATCGAACTTTGTGGAACCCCAGTAAACATTTCCAGATCTACTTTGGATATAGGTATCGTCCTGTTATCGAGATAACTGCTTATTATATTACTCACTACTAGTTCACTCATTATGATGCTCCAGAAAGCAGTACCAAAAGCATTTCTGACGTCAATGAAAACTGGTGTGTACCATTTATTCTTAGACTTTTTTTACTGTTCCCATAACTGCCTCAAGGCGTCGACGTTACGGAAACCGAACTGGTACCTTCGTAGACCTCCTCTTTCGTTCTTCTCTTTCTAGCCCCTTATCAATCATTATCTCTAATAGCTTTCCTAAGGTGTATAATATGCGAGTCCAGGAGGTTTACCTTACCGCCTTTATTGAGTAATATCACCTTGGTCTTATTCCAGACCTCTGAGAAGGTTTGCGTCTTGAGCAGCATATTTAATATTTTCAGCGCAAACTATGTAAACTAGGCAATAAATAATATAAATAATAAAATAATAAATAAATAAATAAATTGCATTTGCGGATGTTATCAGAAAAAGTTACTTTTGTGAAATCGTCATCGATAAAATGTGTGCTGCAAAAGAAAGACAGTCTCATCACCTTCGAGCAAAAAACATGGTCGTCCTGTTATATGATTCTCTTTTTATAAGAATCATAAAACCGAGTAGATATCATCAAGCACAGCTATCGTACCTGTATTAAGATTAAGATTGATGTTGGGAAGGGGTCAGTATTAAGTCGTTCTTAAAGAAACCTACAAAGTACAAGTATAAAGCTTTGAAGTGTTGCTGATAGAAGCAACAGTAAGTAAGATATATAAAGTATTCATTCATATACTGATAGTTTACTTACTTTAACTGTTGATAAACATTTTGTTACAGATTAAAAACACCTCGGATTTATGTCTAGTAAAAAAAGCTAGCAAATTAGTAAAATTCAAATCAATCAAACTAATTACAGAGAGGTGGTGGTAATGATACTTTAACATATACCAATAGTGTCACAGTTTGGGGCGAGTTAATACAGCGTCTTTTCAAAGTTGGGGATTTCCGTTTCAGAAACAACTGCATTTGAAATGACAAAGCTAAGGTACAGTGATTCAACAGCAGAATAATAAAAGGAATGGTAACAAAATACTCACTATTCGTTCGCTGCAAATTTTAAGTTCGGTCCTGTCACGTGAGTCTGATATGTATGGTTTAAAGTTCCTGCCACGACGCTGAAAGCCACGTATTCCTTCTTCATTGTGGACCATTCGAGGTGGTCTAGGTCATCCAGCGTATCTACTATGATGTCAATAAAAATATCGTCTCTGCCTCTAGCTCTTTGCACGAGATAGACAGATTTACGGAGTGCAGAGTGAACATGGCCAGAAAACGATCAGCATTTTGATCACATTCAGTGTACACTAAACTCATATCTACCAGTTCATTATAGTTATACCGGTCGTATCATGTGTTGTTGTTTTTAAAGTCCGCTACAGTACGTCAACAACTCGAGAGACGGCAAACGCGCGCTGCTACCCACATCTATGCTCAGCAGTAAACTGGGTTTTTTCGTTTTTTGCATCTGTTCCGATCTAATCGCACAGGGATGGAATTAAAAATAAGGATTTAATTATCGGCGAATATTTTTTCTATTTATTTATTTATTTAATGAATATACCACCAACAGTGTCTACCATTTACTGGTGGGTCAAAACAGAAAATAAAAAAAGAAACTAACATAATAATAAACACTAACTACTAAGATCACATTTTACATAACCGCTTAATATTTGACAATCTAGTATTAAATATTTCTAGACTGTTCTGAATACTTTTGTAGCAGGAACATATTGCATATAGCGGTGAATGCAATAGTAAGTTAGTTCGTGAGGTGGGAAGGTAGAATGTAAGCCTATTGCGCGTAAAAGAAATTTGGGACATTAAATTTGACCTGTGATTTGAAGCATGGGCATTCGTAAATACTGTGGAGTGCCTTATAGAGGAAGATAAGTGACTGAGTTTTTCTTCCGAGTTTCCTTCTATTATCAAGACTGATGAAACCGCGTTTCAAAAGCAGTTCTTTTGTGGATTCCCTAATTATTTCGGTTACATGTTTTTGAAGAGAAAAGTCCCAACTGAGGAAACACTCTATATAGGTAACTGACCACTAAATATCAGTTTTTGATATACTTACCTTTAGTGTACTGAAAACAATTATATCAACAAGCTGATGGCTATGCACTATATCAGATTACTAGAAAGGTAAAATCGATAACAGATAGCCTACCTAAGCTTCTGAAATTTCAAAGAGGACTTTTAGAACATGTTTTGTAGCCGCTTTCAATATAATCTGATGTGTCCAAACAAAATGTATGTTCATCCGAGAAGATAGAGTGCGAACTTTCCTAGGGTGATTCGCACCCTCAACCCTAGCCCGATAACATCTTATTTTCCCGCTTGAAATGGACCTTTTTCTGCTTTCATTGACTGACAAACAAAATAATATTCGCCCGTCTCCATGTTAGTATCTGAAAGTAAGATTCAGCTTTTTTGTGGTGGAAAATATTCAAATCACCCAACGAAGCCGACAAATGTTCTCTGTATACGCATATAAACGTTTCCATTTATGTGGAAATAAGGATACGGTTTACAGGGTGATTTTAGAAGTCACCAAGGCACCAAGTGATCATTATTAATATTTATTTTATATATGATTTAAGTACTTTATTCTCTAGTATCGCCATGAATCGAATGCACATGGGTAGATCTGGTCGACACATTTCTAGTCGTATGAGACGCTCGCTTTGCTCGACCCACTGGACGCATATTTTTTTTCGATGTGCTCGATGCGTTTATAACTTTATTTCATTTAATGATCACACGTGGGACCCCGGATCCCAGAAGCTTATTATGTCCTCATATTATCACGTATAATTAAAAAAATCAGTGAAATGAATTGACCGTAAACGAGGAGATTGAAAGCTAACATCTCAAGACGACCATCAAACGACCCGTTAGTGGTGCTTCAATACTTTGAGTGAAAAGCCAAGTGGACGTGCGTCGGGAACCGCGTTGACCACATCGGCGATCGACCCGTGTATGGAGGTGCTAACACTTTTTTTTATCTATAATCACTTGGCTCTAGAAGAACGGTTAGTGTTGCGCAGCTGTCAGCAATTTTGGAAATCATCTTCTTCTACATTGTCTGCCTAAACTAACTATTCGTAAACCTTTTGTCCTTTTACTTCCCACATCGGTAGGTGAGAGGAGTATTGTGATCGCGAAAATTTTCGATTTTGAGATAATACACTTTTTGGGCGTTTTATGATGTCTACATAACGAAAATCCACGTCACTCATTTCTGTCGGTCTGTCTGTCTGTTGGTCTGTCTGTATGCGTTTTTCTAGCCACGTAATCTCAGCAACCGCTGCATGGATTTTGATGAAATTTGGGAAGCGATATGCTGTGGGGTCGTAGTAGGTAATGTTCCTAATATTTTGAAAATAGGGGCATGGGCGGCGGAGTAATTAGCAAAAAACAAAAAAAATCAAATATTCCTCAAACTTCGGTTTTAGGCATTTTAGGGGTTCCTGATCGTTTTCTACTTTTTTTGGGTGGGGGTGAAATTGGGGTGGTGGGGGGTGGGGGGCTGTAAAATTGAAAAATTTGTTGCTTTCATAATAGACTGCCCACTTACTTGTGAAGGAAGACCTAGTGACATAAATAACTTTTTTAGGTCCATTCGAACATTGCCTTACGTATTACAGAAGCCAAAGGACAAAGAATTTTTTCTGGTGTAAACCTACGTGTATTGCTTTAGATCGTTCTATGCTGTGTAACTAGGAAACGGTTGAATTGATTTTAGTGCAATTTTGACACAGTATTACCACCGTGGCGAGGATGGAAAATGCGTATGATTTTTATAAAATCTGTCAGTGGTGGCGCAGAAATAATAAAAAAAGTAAAAATATAAAAACAGATCAAACTTCGTTTTTAAGCGTTTTAGAGGTTCCTGATCATTTTCTGCTTTCTGTTTTTTGGGTGGGAGTGAAATTGAGGTGGTTAGAGGGTGGGGGTTGGAAAATTAAAAAATTTCTTGTATGTACTGATGATAGGCTGTCCACTAACCTGTGAAGGAAGATCTAGCGACACGAATCACCTTTTTAGGTCCATCCGCACATTGCCCAGCCTATCACTGAAACTAAGGGACTCTGTATGTACATACGAGAATTTATTGGTTTAAATCGTTTTGTATCTTGTAACGTGGACACTATTAAATTGATTCTAATGTAATTTTGACATAGTGTATTACTACCGTGATGAGAATGGAAAACGTGTATGTTTGTTAAAAATCGTGTCAGTGGCAGCGTAGCAATAATCAAAGAAGGAAAAGTATGAAAACACTCAAATTCGGTTTTTAGATGTTTTAGGGGTTCCTGATCATTTGCTACCAGTTTTTTGGGTGGAGGTGAAAGTGAGGTGGTTAGGGGGTGGGGGGTTGTAAAACTGTGATGTTTGTAGTATCGATAATAGGCTGTCCATTGACCTGTGAAGGAAAGACCTAGTGGCATAAGACAATTTTAGGGGGGGGGGGGGGGCTGGCAATTATTTGGTTGCAAGGTGCTGGTGTTTTTGCAAACTTTCTGATGAAATAGCTTATCTGATGAAGGAGGAGAAGAGAAAACGTAATAGCACCTTCATCCCGTTCCATTATAAATTTTACGTTAGAATGAACTGACTGCAGAAATCTGTATAAGATGCTTGAATAAGTTTAACCAAAAAGCCTAGATTAGAAGGCGTCATTTAAACAATTTATGCCAAAAAGGCAAATATTGAAACAAAATATGTGAGTCACTCTGTACCGTAGGGGTTGTCACTCGTTTGGCGACGGGCAGATATAGATGCGAATGAGCAGCTTAAATTTAGACGGGGGATTTTTCCTGTGTTCAAAGAAATATAAGAGGGGAGTAATCTGGGAAAATATTTACAATCCGTCCATAAACCATAAACGTTAGGGAAATGGGATAATACTGGATAAGTCTCATGGCTACGAACGAAAGGGTTGCTAGAAATGGAGACATATATTTTCAGATAAATGCAAGTTTACGAAGTGTGTAGCCTAAAACGTCGATTGCACTCAGCCTTCCAAAGCATGTATCTATCTTGCCACACTATTCAATCTCTACCTCCAGAAAACTACGTTAAATTTAAATAGGGTCATAACAGCGCATCTGCATAGCTTCGTAATGCATTCAAAATGACAGCTTGCTATCTGTTGCTATAAAACGGACTCATTTCTTCCAAGCAGAGATGATAGAAATGATAGTGTTGGGAGGCAGGGAATTGAACAAACGACCCCTCACAGACATATATGATCACAATAAGTATAAATATAAGTATAAAAATAATGTTCTGTTTGCCTCAAAAGGACCCAATGTTGCAAACGCAGTTTTCAATCGGACCCTCAAAAGTATTAAATTTGATGTACTTGTAGAGTTATTATAATAGATACATAATATACAAAATTAACTATAGCTGGGAAGCGGCAAAAGATATATTAAAGCGAAGTGTACTCTTTAAACTGAATTCCAAGCTTTCGGAGAACAATGCCTACATCATCAGGGCTGAAATATTGAATTAACATAAGCAACAGGTAAGCAAAAGATGTAGTCAAGTTGATTGACTCAGTACTTCCCACACATTCCGATGATATCAGTTTTATTATTTTCCTACGGCATAAAACTATAGTATAGATGCCCCTGCAACCAAATCATCGCTCGCCCGACCGCAAAAAAGTATTTTACTCTACTAGGTGCTTCTTTCTCAAGTCAATAGGCAATCTACCATGAATACAACAAATTTTTGAATTTTACAAACCCCCACCCCCGAACCACCCCAATTTCATCCTCAACCAAAAAAAATTTAAAATGTTCAGGAACCCCTAAAACGTCTAAAACGAAGTTTGAGGTGTTTTTTTATATTTTTAGTTATTTATTATTGCCGCGCCGCCACTGAAATGATTTCTAAAAACCATACGCGCTTTCCATACTCGTAGCGGTAATAAATCTGTGTCAAAATGTCATTCAGAAGTATCCACGTAACACAATACAAAACGATCCAAAGTAATACTCGTATGTATTTTGTATGCATCAGAAAGTCCAAGTCCCTTGGTTTCTGTAATCGGCAAAGCAACGTTCGGATGGACCTAAAAAAGTGTATTATACCGCTCTGTCTTTCTCTCTCAGGTCAGTAGACAGCCCATTATAAGTACAACAATTTTTTTAGATTTACAACCCCCCACCCCGCCAACCACCCCAATTTCACCCCCACCCAAAAAAAAGTAGAAAATGATCAGGAACCCCTCAAACACCTAAAAACGAAGTTTGAGGCACATTTGAAATTTTTCGTTTTTTGCTAATTACTCCGCCGCCTATGCACCGATTTTCAAAATTGTAGCAACATTACCTACTACGACCCTACACCATATCGCTACCTAAATTTCATCAAAATCTATGCAGCGGTTACTGAGATTAGGAGGCTAGAAGAACGCCAACAGACAGACAGACAGACCGACAGACAGACCGACAGACCGACAGACAGACCGACAGACAGACCGACGGAAATGAGTGACGTGGATTTTCGTTATGTAGGCATCATAAAACGCCCAAAAAGCGTGTTACCTCAAAATCGAAAATTTTCGCGATCACAATACTCCCCTCACCTATCGGTGTGGGAAGTAAAATGAAGTTTATACTTACAAAGTTTGTTGAGATTGTTGCTTAGGTTAGAAAATACGAAATGGAACATATTGGTTAGACTCGCACCAAAATTCTTTAAAAATATTATGATATTTAATAATATCCTCGTCAATTATTTCATCACACACAACATTTAGGTTAAAAAATCTATAGACTGACAATATAAAATAAGATATCTGTTTCGTTCGAGGACTGGTACCACAATGAAGAGTTTTCAAACCAACACAGGAAGCGAGGTTATGAAATACCTGGAGTGGGGAATGTCAATCAAATGTCATTTCAGAAGTATCAATTATAATTCGAAACAGGTATCGATGTTTCTTTCATAGTCCAGGAAACATAATACTAACCACAAATAAAGATATTACTTGTAATAAACTTTTGAATTAAAATTATCTAACAACTTTTATGATTTTTATATAAGTGGTGATGGACGAGAAACTCAGTTGTACAAAAATAGTTGTCAGGAACAAAAATAAATTATTTTACTTGTTTAAATTTTTTCTCTTCTTATTCTTCTCTCTTAACTGACGCCGCTCAAAGGGAGCTAACTGCGTAAACTGGCTTCTAGGTGGCATCTTTACACAACCAGTTAGTCTGTCACCACATCTGCAATAGCCAGCAACATCTTTTTTGAATCGGCAAAAATCCATGCTTTGTTTTGCGCACATCTAGCTTTTTAGAGGTGCCATGTAGGTAAATAGCATCTGAATGAAGAGAAGGTGTTACATGTGTACTAATACCCTTATTTTCTAGATGATGTTCGGATTTCACTTGCGAGTATCATACCTATATTGAACAAGTAGCAGCGCTCAGCCGTCTCTTAATCTTCGCCAAAATAATCTTGAAACACCTGCCTTCCTTATTGTGATCGAGCTGGTTTTCCGGTGTCGTTATTATGTCGGCTAATCACGATTATATTCGAGTCTATTCAGATATTTTTCGAGGATGATCGCGTAATCCCGCCGCTTGTAGCGTATCTCCGGTCTGTTGCTCGTCTCCTCCTTTTGTCCGCATCTTCCCCGGTTTGTTAGCGTCGAAGGAATTGTAATTCCCGCGGGATGACAGCACGAATCAATTACTGCCGCGCCAGCAGCGGTAGCGATGTCTTCAATCCATGAGAATTTATTTGCCATGGGTTGCTAATTGGCTTTAGGTCGAAAGAAGTCCGTTATAACCAATGACGGGCGAACTCGTAGCAAATATGAAAATTGCCTCGCTACTAAGGGTCGTAAGTGCTATCGAGGCGCTCGCATAGTAAGACATGGGGTCTAAGTCCAGCCATGGTGCATTGGACATACACAATGGTGGTGAGACCCATGATTACATATGCGTCTTTGCTCTGGTGGCCAAAGATGAAACAGCGAGCTGCTATAGCAGGTGCAAAGACTTGCTTGTCTTTCCATAACAGGGGCAATGAAAAGCGCACCCACTGCAGTCTTAGAGACCATCCTGGACCTCCCTCCGTTGCAAATTGTAATAATGGGTGAGGCGAGAATGGGCTACTCTAGACTACAAACCCTACCAAGAGGAATTTACAAGGATCTTGGACACAACCAAATCGCAAAATATGTGGGGCACACCATAATGGATGCTAGAAAGGACCACATAACTCCGAAATACATCTTCAACAAGAAATTCGAAACTATAATAAGAGATCGAGAACTCTGCGAAGTAAACAACCTGCATCGGGAAATAGTCTGGTACACAGATGGATCAAAGACCGAGCAAGGCACAGGAGCGGGAATCTTTGGAAGAGGAACTAGACAGAGCATTCCGCTAGGAAAATACGCCTCGGTATTTCAGTCAGAGGTGTACGCCATCCTGCAATGTGCAAGGATCAATAATGAACGATCCTACAGAAACAAGAGGATCGCAATACTTAAGACAGTCAGGCTACACTTAGGGCACTAGAAGCGCCCAAAGTTACGTCTGCTCTAGTCTGGGAATGCTTAAAGGAACTGGGAAGACTGGCAGAACACAACAAAGTAACTTTGGAGTGGGTGCCTGGACACTCAGATATAAGAGGCAATGAAAGAGCGGACGAGCTAGCAAGACTAGGCTCGTCTGCCCTACACATTGGAGCAGAACCTGCCCCGGGGGTGCCTAAAAGCACAATCAGACACCAGGTGGGAGAGTGGGTGAAACATCAGCACAAGGAGCAGTGGAACTTGTTGCCAGGATGTGTTCATGGAAAAACATTCATTAAAGCTCCATGCAAGAAGATAGCTGAAACACTGCTCTCCTTGAGTAGAAATCAGCTCCGAATAACGACGGGTCTCCTCACAGGACATTGTGGCCTGAAGGAACACCTGAATAAAATGGGACTCTACAATGGAGACCTCAACTGCAGATTGTGTGGAAGAGGAACCGAGTCAGCCCTACATGTGCTCTGTGAGTGCGAAGCGCTAGATCACAAGAGACAACAGCTCTTTGGGAAGACCAAGCTAGAACCAATGGAGTACGGCTCAGCACCAGGACCAGTAGGTAAACTGCATAAACTTATGCAGGGATCCAGATTGCTGGAGTGGATACTGTAAAAGAGAGGAGCAATAATACAATAGGCCTTAAGGCTTAAGTATTGACGGGGACAGCAATGTCGGACGGCTCCTGGAAAAAAAAGGGTCGTATTCACAGTCGATACTTAAGGCTCCCTTAAAACTTGAGGATTCCTTAAGTAAGGTTTTGTGCTTCGAAGCCTTACTTGAGGGTCCCTTATACTCTGTTACCTGATACATCGAACTGGCTTGACGTCTATTTGATAGGTATTAGCTGACGAGGAAGTGTATCTCAAACTTAATTTTTTACTAGCGGTGTTGATCAGCAATCCTGTGATCAGGACCATATTAGTAATATTCTTACTGAATATCTCATTGCCAAAAAATAATTATTATTTTGTTAACAAGTAATTGCTTCAATATCCAGAAATTCGCAGCAAAAATGGTTGGTTAAAAGAAATAGATTATTTTATTGATTTCTATAATAAAATGTTTATACATCTTTATAAAAATGTTTCTAATTGAACAACTGATTATTTGGTACCTCAGTAATGTTCAGTTCTAGTTTAGGAAATAGAACCTGTGTAAACTTTCTAAAATAGCTCCATACATTTTTTACTATCTGTATAGCCGTTGCGTTGCCCTTTAACGTTATATTTTTCTTCCATTACCGTGAAAAGAAACGTTAGGAACTCAGTGCTTGTGTATGGTTAAGCTAAAAATGCTTTTATCTTCATTCTTACCTCATTTAAAGCGTAATCATCATTATTCAGACCAGCCATACTGAAATACTGAAAAAGACGCCAGATTTTCCAATAAAATGTAAAATAAGCATAGACCTCAGAGCATAGACGAAAACGTCAGCAAGTGACAATTACCCGTCATTAACAGTACTCGCACTCAGTACAGCCCTGTATTCCTTCAAAGCTTAAAACTGATACATACGTCAAGACTCAATCTGAGGCCTGATTCTAATTCAAGCGACCCTCGCTTCGTGACTCAACCCTCGCTTGGCCGCCTACTACGATGTTGGGATTGTTGCACGGGATTGTTGGGAGACGTTTAGGACCTTGATAGCCTTAGGTTGGTAGCATATACGTTCGAGGTTGGCATTACTGAAAACCCTAAATCACTGATTTTGACAATACGTGACGTCACCGTCACCTGTTTTTTGGGGGCACTGGGGCCCAGGCCAAGCCACTGGTTAAGGATCACTTTATATTTATGCTTTAAGTACTTTTAAAAGTTGAAATACGTGGAAATACGCGAATGAATAGTGTATGTATGCTGCAGCTCCCGATCGCAGACATTAAACCGACGAATTTGTTGATTACGACGAAAAACAAGAATGCATTTTTTGTTTACTGCCGTAAGTGATCCAATATTAAAGAGACTTGGTTGTATTGCCTTGTATATCCCTCACATCACTTCTAATTGAAAGAGATAAAAATAGGTTACTTACTTATCTGTCTGTGTGGATTCATGAATCTACATTTGACATGTAACAATACTAACAATTTAATAAAATCATCTTTTTTTCAGAAGAAAAAGTAGAGAGCTGTCGATGCATCGTCTGGTGTGTTCTTTTTACTTCAAGCATGGGCATACAAAAATTGACCACCATTGTTAAAAATAATAAATCATAATACTATGATAAAGCCTCAAGCAGGGGCTCTACAAAACCTAACAAATTGAAGTGATTATTTTATTTGCCAGTTGGTAGAAAGCAAGTTTATCATCTAAGCAGACTGTGTGGAAATATTGGGTATGTTAAGGTCTATGTATGATAATTTACAAATGGAGAAACCAAAGTCAACTGGTTGCAAATTATGTTTTTATTATTATTAGCTTGTAGCTAGACTCCGCCATATTAATGTACATAGTAAATTCTAAAGTAAAAAAATTAATGATGTGAATAAAGCCGGTTATTATTATTATTATTGTAAAAATTAAAACCATTTATAAACTGTTTTCTTTTAAATCTCATTTTTTACAGGAAACAAGCTTCATGAAACAGTCATAGGTAATAGTTGAAAGACAAATTGATGAGGCTTGCTTAGCATCAACGAGCTTCTGTAAATACTGTGGAAGTACAGAAGTTGAAAATTATTTTTTTGAGAAAGGAGCTAGAAGAAATGAACGAGAAATTAAACTAATTATGTGTTAGCCTTTCTTTCAAACATAAATAAATCGGTGATGCAACAATCAGTGCATTATTATATAGGTTTGTCATCAAAATAAATCCTCATGAGTTTAGACGAGTGATGGAATGGGTATAATTACTTGTGATAGGTACAATTTTGGAACAAAACTTTATCTTAAATAAAATAAAATAAATTAAATTTTGTTTTAATTACATAAATGCATCTAAACAGATTACATACTTCATAGTGAAAATGAATCTAAATTTACCATTATCAGATGTTCGTTATAATATGAATATGACATTGCAATGCTATAACACAGAAAATAATGAAGATATAATAATTCTACAGGTAAGATATCAATAAAGACAAGAAAAAGTAATGTGCAATATGATTCAACAATAATGCCCTAATCCTTTGTTTATAAATGAATCAAATAAATTTTTGCTTTGAGTTTGCACAACATTTTTTCGTTCATATATATGTTACAGTTAAAGTGTATACTTGGATAGTTTGTAAATTAGCTGGATAGTATCTCAACTATCCAAATACCTGATTAATTTAGTAGAAAGTTACCTTTTGATTAAAATAGCAATAAATTTTAGTTAGTGTGTATACTATTCAGCGAGTTTGTAAACTAGCCAAGAATTCCATTAAAGTATAAACCAAAAAAGAATTGTGCAAATTGGCCGGGGTTTTTGGGTAGTTCACAAATTGTCTATAGTGTGAACTGAATATTTCTAGTAATGTATAACTACCAATTCGTTAGGAAACCCTATTTTTTTGCTGGGAAGTATTTAAATTAAATTAACTGAAGGTAATGGCTTAGTTTGCATGCTAACCAATGAGTTAGTTATTACTAGGAATGTTTAGTTCACACTTTATCCAAATACTGTGGTTAGTCTGTAAACTAGCCAAAACCCCTGGTTAATTTGTGGAATTCTTTTGTGGTTTCCACTTTAGCTGCGATTTGTGGCTAGTTTACAAACTATCTGGATATAATACAAATTAAACAACATTCATTGATATTTTAATCGAAAGACAACTTTCCACTAAAATAAGCAGGCATTTGGATAGTTTGATAATATCCAGCTAAAGTAACCAATCGTAACATACATAATAAAGCTTCTAAAGTGAAGCTCAAATGGACATTGTTGCTTAGAGTAGGTGGCAGGGGATTGGTACATTGTAGGTCTGAAAATTTTTGATGTATTTGATGTTGTATCTTTTTTTTTAATTTGTATGTACCTACTCTTCGCATAGGCAAGTATGACCAAAAAAACTTCCTGCAGTATAGTATAGTTTATTGGTGCTTAATACATGTAAATGCTTGCACAAATCAAAAAAAGTAAAAAACAATAGTACAGTAACACAAAAGACAAACAGTACAGAAAAAACTGAATTGGTTACTCTTATATAAAAGTATGATTCAGCTAGACAGTTCTGTGAAGTCACTATTCAGATACTCATCAAAATTATAAAATGCTTTTTTGATCAAGAACGACTGCATTATTTTTTTAAAATAAGATGCCTCTAGGTTCTTTATGGCCTCTGGAATCACGTTATAAAAAACTATACCAAAGTAGTTTGACCCATTCCTTGCTTTCTGCAGACGGCTATATGGAACCACTAGAGTTTTCTTATTACGTGTATCATAAGTATGTAAATTATTGTGTGTGGTATACTGGTTTGATCTATGTTTTACATGTAATATACATTCCAGTATATAGATACATGGAATTGTCAAGATTTTCAGGTCAATAAAAGCATTTTTACAACAATCTCTGTAGTTTAAACCTGCAATAATCCTAATGCATCGCCGCTGGACTGCAAATATCATCGAAACATGTGGGGAATGACCCAAGTTCAAAATACAATACTGTGAGTTTGACTGAAAATACCCGAAATAAGCCAGCAACATGGACCGCCTCGATGCTATATTGTTAAGATTTCGAATCAACTATGTAATCTTAGACAGCTTCTTGGATAGATTCCTGATATGTGGCTGAAAGCTAAAGCTATTATCTATGAGTACACCCAAAAATTTAACTGGGCTAATTTGCCTAATGTTGTTATGGAGACGAGTGCTAATTACAATACTTTCTGATTTATCCGGGTTCATTGACAGTTTGTTACTAATAAACCAATCCTGTAGTTCTAATCGGTTACTTTCTGCCTGTGCTAACAGTTCGTCGTAATTTTTGCTCGTACTAACCGAGGAGGTGTCATCGGCAAAAAGGATGCATTCACCACTAGTACAGGCATGTAAATCATTTATGTAAATTAAAAACAGGATAGGCCCTAATACGCTGCCTTGAGGTACTCCGTGTTTAATTGTAGTGATCTCCGATGAACAACCATTATACGCAACATATTGCCTTCGATCGGACAAGTAAGAATCAATCAAGTTAGTTGGGTACCCTTGCATTTGATTTGAAAACTAACAATGGACTATTAATCTGTAAGAAAACTGTTATACAATCTTTTGTTGATGAATTGAAGAAGAGTCGAGCACCGCATCAGTACCTCAGCAATAAAATATGTTTTGCCAATGCATCGCTCCTTATTTTGGATCATTAGATTCATTTACCATCAAGTATACATTCCAGAATTAATAATCATCAAGAATGTTTCCAGAATATAATTATGTCGATCTATTACTGTTATCTCAAATTCAACTTTTTTAGCAGTAAATTTGTATTTTTTTTTTCACCGTAAATACAGCAAAACCATTGGATAGATTCATTTCAGAATAATAATATAAATACAAATTTTAAGTAGGTAAGTCAACGAAGAAGATTAGAAGAAGAAGTAACTAAACTGAATAGTCATACATAGCATAATTATATGATTCAATAACAAATAAATATTTATCTCAAGTTGTAAGATTTCATACTAGAATATAAAGGTTCTTTCTCCCTCACACAGTGTGCGTGACAATTTATGAATAAGATAATAATTAGTATAAATTTTGAAATTGGATGTTTTATAAGAAACGATATACTCTATAAATATAATTCTCTATCTCTGGCGATGCTAGGAAATATGTTTATAGGACTTTGTTGTTTGTTAGCCTTAGGTTGATGCAAGGTTGGTGGCATACATTCTCGGGATTGGCATTACTGACGACACGATTTTGACATATGTCATCTTTGATTTCGATTTGGCGGGGTTGTCATCTTTGAATGTTCGAATTTAGTTTGTCTCTTTGAATTTGAAAAGATGGGTGACGCTCGACTTTCGGTTGAACAAAAAGAGATTCTGCTGGAATTCATGGAGGACCATCCAGCATTTGCCCGAGGCCAATTAATTGGGCCTGAAGGCAGAAAAACTCGCGCGAGTCTTTGGGCAGTGCTAACAGAACAGCTGAATTCATCGGATGGGCCCTCTAAAGGTGTAGAAAAATGGCAGCGAGTAAGTCAACGCGTCTTATAATGTAGTCTTTAAAACGGATCAATGATTATGTTGTATTGTAGGCTTGGACTGATATAAAAAATAAAGTAAAAAAGAAGGCCGGAACTATAAGGCTTCACCAAACGGCCACAGGTGGGGGGCCTAGATCTAATCTGGAACTCACCAAATTCGAAGAGAGGGTAGTTACTTTTATTTCCCCTGAAGCTGTCCACGGAATAGAAGGTGATGTTCCACTCGACAGCGACAGTGCTTCTGTGAGTAACAGATTAATATTAAATAATTAACAAAACAATACAAGATGATAGAGCAATAGTAAAATTCATTTATGACGTACTCTTGCATGTCAGACGTGAAACTGTTTTCCAACAAGCTTAGGCGTATGCGCTATATGTACATTAATTATAGGTATAGTTGTTCAGTCAATCTGTAACATAAGACAGCCGTCGCTACATTCCTCATTTTCATTTTAGATTTTTATCAACAATGCATATTATGTAAAGCGTAAAACTATGTTTCTGTAAAAACCCATATTCGTCAAATTGTCTAGATTTGTTCTCAGAACATAAGCTAACATCCTGGGACATCTAATCATTCAACAAAAATTCCATTAATATTGTTGTTTATACCAAATTATTTTGTATTCAATACTTTTGTAAGTTGATAGCCAAAACATGAATAAAGTCACATATTCAGATTTAATAAACGAGTAAGCATGTAACTTAGTCTAGTTTGAAAAAATAGAGAGGCCTAATTCGCCATATTTCTGCATTTTTATTGTGAAACTTGTGTTTTGAAAGCACTTTCAACTGTTACCGTTACAAAGTAGGTAACTAAAATTTCCAAAACAAATTTCTTTTTTAAAAACTAGTCATCCAAGTAGAGAGAAAATCTTGATCGATTTTGCCCTCCCTTTCTCAGAATTTTGCAGTTGTTATCAATTTCATGACAAGTAATCAATTTTATTTAGATCAATCATGTGCCTCAGCATCCTTCATCCATGGACATAGAAATTGTTTCAGAAGCCGGACAATCGAATTATGTGAGTATACAAAGTTATATATCATACCTATATATATATGTGGTATAAGAACGTACAAACTCAAAATTATTCATTGGCATCAAATACACTGAGTGTTTTTGCAAGCAGACATAAATAGCATAATTTAATTAATATATGAACACTTATGTATACATATATAAATTATACACATAAATGCAATGAACATATTTAGTCTTTAATTATATAATAAACATTGGCCAGAATATTAGATGTTGGTCCTTTTAAAATACAAAATACTCAAAATTTGAAGATTGGACACTTAGGTTACTTATATATACAGGGTGCCCCACGACGACTAAGAGAAACAATGTATCGGAACTGGGCAGTATAGTAACGAATTATAATTTTTGGGGTTTAAATTAGAGCAAATATAGTATCTTTTTTTATTACTGTGTCATCCAAGGAGGTATATTTGTTTTTGATCACGTGATGACCAATTCAAAAATTTTAATGGGGCACCCTGTATATCTGTGACTTTTTGTGTTCCTCCCGATAAAACAATTCCAACAAACTAGCACACTTGGGGTCTAAAGTGGTTAATTCAAGAGCTATAGGTACTTAAAGGATGGTACCGCTACGACCATTATATTAAATAGTAAATAGTAAATAGTAAATAGTTTATTTCCCAACAGAACAAAGTTCCAATTACAGGAAAAAGTATTCATAAAAGCACAATCAGGAAACAGAAAAAATCAAAAAATGACTTAAAGGCCTTATTACAAAATTCAAATTAAGCATGGTGCATAACGGTAACAAGTCCCATCAACATACATAAAATTAGAAACCAAAAAGCAATAATTTATTTATTTAAACACTACCAAAGCAACTTAACTATATAGAGGTACATATGATAATTTAATCAATGGTAGTGGTATCATCATTTAAGTGCCTGTAGCTCTTGAGTTAACCACTTTAGACCCCAAATGTGCTAGTTTGTTGGAATTGTTTTATCGGGAGGAACACAAAAAGTCACAGATATTATAGGGTGCCCCATTAAAATTTTTAAATCGGTCGTCACGTGATCAAAAACAAATACCTCATTGGGTAGTACAATGACAAAAAAAGACACAACATCTGCTCTAATTTACATCCCCAACATTATAATTCTCTACTACTGCCCAGTTCCGATAGGTGGTATATTGTTTGTCTTAATCTTCGTGGGGCACCCTGTATTTAAAAAAATACTAAACATTACAAGTTGAGAGACTCTTCATAGCTACAGATCAGTTCAAACACAACTGACAACACACAAAAATTCATTATTATTCACACATTTTAACATTTTGTTTGTGGAAATGGAATAGACACAAATTTTGTTACTGCTCTTTGCAAAATAATGATCCTACAACATCAAGATAACAATACATGAAAGTCATAACAATTCAAAGGTTAACTAAACTTGCAACAATCTCATGACTGATGAAATAATTTTATAAATAGGCGGGTGATTTTCCTGGTTCATCCAGGGCAACTAGCGATGAGATGGCAACCCCAACCCCAACTACTTCGAGATCGTCCTCAGCGTCTTTTACAGCAAGATCGAGAAAGTGTAAGTATCATAAATAAAATAAAAAATGAAATGATATCATAAGAAATAACTGCTTAGTTTTTTGTCTAGGACTAACAAACATTATCCCTCGTTCCAAAAACCAACATTAATCAATATAAAACCCAGTTTTACAGAAATTTGAAGCATTTTGTACATTTTGTAGTCAATAAATTATGATGATTTTGCCCTGATCATAGTGCACAACCTTGTATTATTTCTGTAAAGTTAAAAAGGGCGTTTATAATTCACAATAAAAAGCGTATTTTGTTAAAAAAACCTTTTTAAAACGAGCGACCCAAATGGTATAATCTTTTGTTAGGTCATTGAAAGTCATGTGCTGATATATTATAATCCTAGTGATAGCACATTCAACAATGACTTATATACTTGTTGTTTTTAAAAATTCAGGGATTATGACAAGACAACTGTTAAAACAAAAACAAAAAAGAATTATGGACTTAATGTATTGGAAATCCACTGCAGTAGTGAAAAAAATGCAATTGTACATCTCCCCACATGAAAGCTAGACCTTTCCCAGAAAATATTTCAATATTTTATACATGTCACAAGGTCTGTGTCTCAAATGTAGTAGAAACATGCACATCAGTAAACAGACAGTAATTTATATTTTTTTATTAGTGTATAGTGGTAATAATTATTGACAAAGTACAATTGAGTTTACTATCTTCATCATTTTTTCTTTAGAAAAGTGGTGCGGCGGACCTGATAATATTGTTTTTTCTAGCCAAAACTAATAAGTCGACACCGGCAGAAGAGGCCTACCGCACTTTTGGGGCAACAGCTGTTGAACTGAATGAGCATGTTGCCTCAATTTCCCACCGGCTAGACAACCTGTCGGAGACCGTCCACCAGACTATGACGAATCTCACAGAGACTGTGAATCAAGCGGTGGACGAGTTGATGGAGGAAAGGCGGAGGTCTAACGCGTTAATGGAGCGGCAAAATGAGCTGTTGGCGCAGCTATTGCAGTGTTTAAAAAAAGAATAATAGTCCAGGCGGTAGGGGTTTATTGACAGCAAAATGTCGGAAAGAAATGAGATGTGGTGGCAGGGTAGACATGGATCCCCTGAACCTACACCTAAGTTTGCGACCTCGGGGGATTGCCGCTCGAGGGGTGGGAGCAGGGTGAAAACTGCTCCGCGAAGATTTTCGAAATATAGCGTCGTTTTGGTAGGTGCCATCGAAAAGAATGTTTAAATGATGCCAATTTACCACTTCTGGGGGTTGCCGCTCGAGGGTGGGGGAGGGAGGGTGAATTTTATTCTCTCCATAAATCGTTTGAACCTTTTTTCAGTACTACTTATGAAAACGACGCTATTTTTCGAAAATTTTACTAAAGCAGAGTTTTCACCCTCCCACCCCTCGAGCGGCAATCTCCCAAGGTCGCAAACTTTAGGTGTAGGTTCAGGGGACCAATGTCTACCATCCCACCGAATTTCATTTCTGCGTTCAAAACATTTTTGTAGGACTCTTAAATGTCGTATTTTTTAAGCCCAAATGTGTTATTTAGGCAGCTGCAGATAACAGTGATATGAGAATGTTATTCTCTTAGTGTTGCAGACCTTTTTTATGGCGTTCTACGACTGCGTTAAATTCTGATTTTAGTAAACATTAAAAACCATCCCTTAACTTTGAGGCACTGTAGAATGAAAACTATATTGGTCGCACCAAAAAACGTAAAGACCAAAATTGCGGAGAATTTTATTGTCTCCATATATTATTAGAACTTTTTTTCGATAGCATAGTACAATGACGCTATTTGTCGAAAATCGTCACGAAACAGTTGTTACCCCTTTCTCCCCCACTCTTCAACGGCAATCCCTAGAGGTCGCAATTGAATCTTACCTTGTTGTTTAATAACAACGCCGAGGTGGAGATAGTATCATTTCCACTAAAAGTATGCACAAATAAGATATTTTCCGCAACAGCACATATCGGTAGTAGGTAGCGGTGTGTTCAAAAATGTATTTTTTTTAAACCAGTGCGTTTATGCAGCTGGAGATAATACAGAAATGAGAAGACAACACTCTTTTAGGGAAAGAAAGATATTGCATGACTTTACGGTAAAATGCTTCGTTTCAATCCGCGATGAAATTCTGATTTTAGTGATAATCACAAACCAACCCCTATGGCGCACTGTATAATGGAAACTATTGGTCGCACACGAAAAATGTAATCCAAATTTTGCAGAATTTTGTTCTCTCTTTTTTCGATATCACTTACTAAAACTACGCTATTTTTTAAAGTCGTCGGGGAGCAGAGTTTTCACTACCGCTCCCTCGAGCGACAACCTTCGAGGTTGCAAGCTTAGATGTGGGTTCACGGAACCAATGTCTACCATGCCATCAAATTTCATTCTTCTCCAACATTTTGCTGTCAAAAAGCCTTTTTAGCGTAGTGTTTACGACGTAACGATTGGACTAAATTATTCTCATTTAAAATATAATAGGTGAGATAAAAAACTGAACATCCATTATTAATGAATATTATATGAGAAATTATTTATGGGAACATATTTGTTTATGATTTATGATAGGATACAAGTGATCCGTTTTTCAACCATATAGAATAGAGGTTTTTTGTTGTCATCTGTTCTCACAAAAATAGTAAATACCTCTCAAGAGGAAATCGACCATCATGACGCGTTTCTGAGTGCATAACATATCGTCCAAACATTATTAATTTTCTACTTTTTTGCAATGTTCGGATTTTTTCCAAATTTTGATCGATTACTCACATAACCAAGGCACGTTTTTAAAAATAATTGTAATAATTTATTAATGCTGGGTGTTTTGTTATCTATATCTATGTAACTTAGTATAATTTACATAGATCACTGTTAATGTTTATTCAGCATATTCTATGGATTTAATAATTTTGTAGGAAGCAAATGCTTCACTACCCCCTTTTCTATTCAAAAGATATTTTAGATGACTGATCCCTGTTAACTTGCAATAGGTACTTAGTTCCGTTATATTCTAGTTTTAGGCTCATAGCTATTTGGTTACCTATGTAGGTGCAATACTCTTGACAGATCCATATGCTTATATAGATCCCTACTGCTTGTAGATATAATAATTTAAATAACAATCGCCAGAAAAACATCAAAATGTGAATATAAAGTGAGCAGTTTTTGCAACATTTTTTTTTTGCTGATAAAATGTGGTCTACTTTCACTCAGTTAGGTCCAAACTCTAAAACTCTGAACTCAAGACTCTGTTCATTGTTATTATATCCATATTTTCACCTGACCATTATTATTATTTCTATATTGAACAAATATGAGAATCACATTAATAAAACACAGTACCTTATATACTCAACAAATCCTGTTTAGTTTACTGTTGTATGTTTGGCTTTTTCTTAGGCATACGTTGCATAGTTTACATTTGATGCAATACTATATTTCTTATTGTGTTTGTTGAAAAGTGAAATTTAAAATTTAGCTCAATATACCATGTTATGTTTTAGATATATATTAATTTTCGTTCAATGTACTTGTTTAATCAGAATTACGTAAGTAGAAAAATGGCATCTTAACTTCACTGAGGTAAATGTCATCATTATTATAAATGCCACATATTGGAAGAAATAAGTGTATTACATTTAATCATTTATTAGTATATGCGGTATATTATTCTAGGTATATGCACATTGTTCAATATAATGCAGATTACTTAAAACTTTTCAAGACTATAAACACTCTTAGTGATTGCCATGATATTGAATATAGAAAAGTATAAATAATGGATCATTTAATAATAATAGTAAAACGGCTTTATTTTAGTTATCCTCAGAGTACCATATATAATATTTGCAATTACATAGTTTCGAAATGATCAAATCTAGTTTACTTGTGCCCATAAATAGTCCTTTACATAGGTCAAATCAGTTGAATGGCCTAAGTTGAGTATAAATAAGCGAGTGAAAACTGATTTACATACACTTTTAAAACCTGATACCTACTGAACTTTTGGTTTTTACATTGTCAGAAATTTCATTATAGATTATTCACACGAATTAAAGAAGTTGAGTAACAAGAAAACTTATTATAATTTTTGTAATATAATAATAACATAAGGTTTCATAATTATATCTTAAAAAGAATCATTTATATTCTTACCTTATGCATACTAAAACAACAATAACCAATAAAATTTTAAATTTGCAGACCTTATAGGTAAAGTATGCATTACATTTGTGTATTGTTCCTATGCAAGTTATCAATAATACACTGAACAGCTGTGACCAAATTTTTCTAAGCATCTAATATGTCCTAAAGAACTTTATAGTGGCATTAGTAATCTGGACTTGTTTTTAATTCCAGTGCAAAGGAATATTTTATGATGATTCACACCTTCAGATGATATTCCATAAGGTATATAGTCAGTTTTTGTCTGAGATTTAAGAAATAGTTTATTGTTTTAGTGAGTAAGATGTTTTTAATATATATAGTGATATGCAACTTGTATAGACTGTGAAATTTGTGGTTGCAAGAACTATCAATAAATGATAAATTTCTACAGATATATCCATGTAGAACTATGTTCAAGGACCTCTCTAAACCAATTTTTTAGATATAGCATCACTGCGTTTCTATCAGCCTAGGAAGTTAAAACAATAGGGGGACGCAGCATGTCACTACAGTATATCCTGTATTAATGGCAAATCCTAAATATTTACATTTGCGCTTTCTTTTGTTCTCTGTAAAATTGTTGAAGTTGTCAAAATGCAGTGCATTTTTCTGGGGTATCACAAGAAAAAAAAAACAACATAAGTGGAATTGTATCTGTATATATTTTTTAAGTTCTGTACTTATACCTTCGAATATTTAGTTATACATAAGGAGTATGTTCTGAAATTTTATGAGACTATAAAGACCTCAGAAATCAAGTCACATAACCTTAGTACCATCCGAATTAAGTTATCATTTCAGTTGTTACATTTGTTATGTAAAAAATATGAAGTTCCATTTAACGCACATTAGTGCCGTTATTTTGAACGTTTCACTTCAACATTCCAAAGCTATTGCAGGCCCAATGATAAAGCGCTTTATAGGATATACTCCTTAAATGTGTTCGTTATAAAACGACAGCTCGATAAGCTTGAGTCATTGAGGCGTAGTTACATTTAAAATAATAAAGAAATATACTAAATCACGTTTACAGATACAAGTTCTATAAAGCAATACTCTGTCATGCTCAAAAGTAAAGACTATCATCCTAAATACTTTAATCAATGCTATCATGAACTAATTATTATTGTAATAAAACTGTATTGATAAAAGTACTATGCATTGCCGTGCTCCGTTTGCAGTGGTTTAAAAATTATTTTTGGCCAAGAAAATTATTACAACTTATTTCAAAGAAAAATATTAATCACTAGGTAAATTGGAAGTTACTACCTAATTAAATCACGTCAAATTAAGTCTAGAAATACCGAAAGTAACAAACAGGCAGTGAACAATTACGCTTTTTTTCCTATACAGGGTGGGCCAATAGTGCGTGGACGGAGGATTGTGGGCTTAATGACAAATATTCCAAAAATCTGTCACTTGATCGTGGTAGGGACCCTTGAGGGCTATTACGTAAAAATATTTTCACTTAAATTCTGACGTTTATACAGGGTGATTCATATCAAACATACCTTTTTTTGAATGGAACCCCCTATATATTATTGATTATTTGGATTCCTTGGTCAATTCTAGTGTAACTTTATGTATCACACATGGAACTTTAAACGAACCGTTTAGGCGCAAATCACCATTTTTGGTATAAGTAGGTATCAGAAAAAAATTGAATATCGCAGCGATTATAAAACTTAGAAGGCCGTGACTTTGCGGTACGACTAAGCATGGAATGCGTCACCTAAGGTTTTACGGCTAAATTTGAACTCTTTTTGTACTTGGAGAAATCGATAGATCAATTAAGGAAACTTCAATCACAGATAACTTGATTTTTTCAAATGGGAATGCCTATTTTGGTTTAAAGAATCAAACGCAAAATTTGATTACCTTTCTAACGATATAGCGTTCTTGATATCAATCTTTCTTGGTTTTCATTTTATTTCAAATTTTTAGTCAAATCAGTGTTTTTCAATTTTCCTGCGTGCAAGCAACCTAGCAGGCCATGAAAAATAAGCAAAAGCTCGTTAATATGGAAGAAACCAACTAACTTAGTAGAAAGATGCAAACTAACCTGAGCAACAAGGCAAGATTATCAAAATTCCTTACAACATATTAGCTCTAACCAGAAACAATAGTGGTAACAAGAACGCTCATTTTTCACAGCCTACTAGCTATTAGCCAATTTCCAAAGTCAGTAAAAAAATATTTAATCAAAGGAAAGCTACTAGTGATTGTTGCTGGCAGTAGAATATCTATGTCTTCTGAATAAATTTTCACATTTAATGCTATGAAAAAGTAGCCATTTCCATAAGTCAAAAGTAATGTTACCTCTGACTGGAACCCTTCAAATTCTTCTTCTACTTATTAGAAAAATCGTGAAAAATGAAACTTATTTGCAGTCTGTTTGAATTGTAAAACATAATTTAGTTTGTAGAAAACTACATGAAATAATCGCAATTACAACATAGCGTAATTAAAAAATTGTAGCAATTATTTCAATAGATGTTCAGAATGCTGCAGTTGGAGATATCTTCACTTTTGACTTAACTAAATGGAAATGACTAATTTTTTTATCCGACTAAATGTGAAATTTCATTCTACACATGTTAGACTGTAAGCAAAAATCGCTGGTAGTTTCCCTTTTGTTTCAAAATTTTTAATCGTTTTGGAAAGTTGTCAAGCTCTAGTAGATCTCAATAGCTAGTAGGCTGTGAAAAATAAAACACTTCTGTCATACCCCAGCTACTCATTGACATTAGATATCTTGCCGCTGCTGTATCCGGTTAGAGCTAATATGTTGTAAGAAATTTTCATAATCTTGCCTCGTTGGTCTAGTTAGTTTGCATCTTTCTACTAAGTTAGTTGGTTTCTTCCATATTAACGAGCTTTTGTTTATTTTTCATGGCCTGCTAGGTTTCTTGCACGCAGGAAAATTGAAAAACACCGATTTGATTAAAAATTTGAAATAAAATGAAAACCAAGAAAGATTTATATCAAGAACGCTATATCGTTAGAAAGGTAAGCAAATTTTACGTTTGATTCTGTAAACCAAAATAGGCATTCCTATTTGAAAAAATCAAGTTATCTGTGATTGAAGTTTCCTTAATTAATCTATCGATTTCTCAAAGTACAAAAAGAATTCAAATTTAGCCGTATGACCTTAGGTGACGCATTCCATGCTTAGTCGTACCGCAAAGTCACGGCCTTCTAAGTTTTATAATCGCTGCGATATTCAATTTTTTTCTGATACCTACTTATACCAAAAATGGTGATTTGCGCCTAAACGGTTCGTTTAAAGTGCCATGTGTGATACATAAAGTCACACTAGAATTGACCAAGGAATCCAAATATTCAATAATATATAGGGGGTTCCATTAAAAAAAATGTAGGTTTGATATGAATCACCCTGTATAAGCGTCAGAATTTAAGTGAAAATATTTTTACGTTATAGCCCTTAAGGGTGCCTACCATGGTCAGGTCACAGATTTTTGAAATATTTTTCAGTAAGCCCACAATCCTCCGTCCACGCACTATTGGCCCACCCTGTAAACTTCACAATTTTCATCAAACTTCCAAATTATCGATTTCTGCAAGTATATCGACGGCCTTCACATAAAAAATAGTAACTGTAGCAACAATTATTTTATTATCAGTCATATTTGTGCACAAATTAATATTCGTTTACACATGTCACGTGACCTCAGAGTAACATGTTCAGTTGTTACTCCGAGCATGTAACCAATAGTAAAAAAAAAAATGTTTCTCTTATTTAGAAACACTTATATTTAAGTATTTTTAATGTATATGTACATTTTAAATTAAATTTTAATTTTTGCAACATATAAACGTATGTATATTAATATTATTTAAAGTACATAATTAGCTTGTGAACCATTCTTTGTCATCGTACCATTATTTACTCAATAAAGCATATATTCTTCTTCTTCTACTAGTCCTATCACAGTGGAATTTATGTTGGGAAGTTTAGCTTATACAGCTATTACACTCAACTGCTTGGATCGCTAAAAACAAAACAAAAAAGAAATATAAAAACTCAATATCAAGTAACATCATGCGTCGATGTACTGCAAAAGGTGATAAGTAAAAAATCGACGGTTTGATGTTTTTGGTACCAAACGACGATTGATTTTGTCTCGTTCAGGAAAAATTATCAAAGTCAATATTCAAATATTTTTGCCACTTTGGTTTACAGCTCGTTTTGACCAAGTCTAATATGTCTAATAAAGTAGCAGGTAAAATGATCAACTTGACTACAATGCGAGACATATCACGTAAATGTGAATAAAACTCCTCCTTCTACTGGTAGTACTGGTACTATTATGGTAGAATTCATGTGGCAAAGTTAGTTCATATCGCTTTTACACTCAACCCCTTGGATACCAAGAAGCACAGCAAAAAATTAAACATCAAATACGTAACATAAATAATGGCACACTATAGTAATAATAAATATGAAACATCAAATTAAGTAATGCTCTTGACTGCAAAGGAATTGATCGAATTTAGTATTTAATTATTATAAAGACCTTCCCTTGGCAATGGTGTTGCCTTCTATGATTTACTGAATAAAGCTTCCTCCTCTTCTTCTCCTACTGACTTTATCATAGTATCTAGAATTCATGTGGCGAAGTTTAGTCAGTTTTTCCGCTCAACTTCTTGGATTGCTAGAATCAAAAAAAAGTTTATTATCAAATTCGTAATATAAATAATGGTATATTACAATAATAATAAATATCAATATGAATCATTGAAATTAAGTGATGCTTTTGACTGGAAAGGAATTGATAGAATTTAGTATTTAATTATTATAAAGGCCTTCCCTTGGCAATGGTGTAGCCTTCTATGATTTACTGAATAAAGCTTCCTCCTCTTCTTCTCCTACTGACTTTATCATAGTATCTAGAATTCATGTGGCGAAGTTTAGTCAGTTTTTCCGCTCAACTTCTTGGATTGCTAGAATCAAAAAAAAGTTTATTATCAAATTCGTAATATAAATAATGGTATATTACAATAATAATAAATATCAATATGAATCATTGAAATTAAGTGATGCTCTTGACTGGAAAGGAATTGATCGAATTTAGTATTTAATTATTATAAAGACCTTCCCTTGGCAATGGTGTTGCCTTCTATGATTTACTGAATAAAGCTTCCTCCTCTTCTTCTCCTACTGACTTTATCATAGTATCTAGAATTCATGTGGCGAAGTTTAGTCAGTTTTTCCGCTCAACCCCTTGGATTGCTAGAATAAAAAAAAAGTTTATTATCAAATCCGTAACATAAATAATGGCACACTATAGTAATAATAAATATGAAACATCAAATTAAGTAATGCTCTTGACTGCAAAGGAATTGATCGAATTTAGTATTTAATTATTATAAAGACCTTCCCTTGGCAATGGTGTTGCCTTCTATGATTTACTGAATAAAGCTTCTTCTTCTTCTTCTACCGACTTTATCATAGTATCTAGAATTCATGTGGCGAAGTTTAGTCAGTTTTCCGCTCAACTTCTTGGATCGCTAGAATTAAAAAAAAAAAGGTTATCAAATTCGTAATATAAATTTATAATGGTATATTACAATAATAATAAATATCAATACGAATCATCGAAATTAAGTGATGCTCTTGACTGGAAAGGAATTGATCGAATTTAGTATTTAATTATTATAAAGACCTTCCCTTGGCAATGGTGTTGCCTTCTATGATTTACTGAATAAAGCTTCCTCCTCTTCTTCTCCTACTGACTTTATCATAGTATCTAGAATTCATGTGGCGAAGTTTAGTCAGTTTTTCCGCTCAACCTCTTGGATTGCTAGAATCAAAAAAAAGTTTATTATCAAATCCGTAACATAAATAATGGCACACTATAGTAATAATAAATATGAAACATCAAATTAAGTAATGCTCTTGACTGCAAAGGAATTGATCGAATTTAGTATTTAATTATTATAAAGACCTTCCCTTGGCAATGGTGTTGCCTTCTATGATTTACTGAATAAAGCTTCCTCCTCTTCTTCTCCTACTGACTTTATCATAGTATCTAGAATTCATGTGGCGAAGTTTAGTCAGTTTTTCCGCTCAACTTCTTGGATTGCTAGAATCAAAAAAAAGTTTATTATCAAATTCGTAATATAAATAATGGTATATTACAATAATAATAAATATCAATATGAATCATTGAAATTAAGTGATGCTTTTGACTGGAAAGGAATTGATAGAATTTAGTATTTAATTATTATAAAGGCCTTCCCTTGGCAATGGTGTAGCCTTCTATGATTTACTGAATAAAGCTTCTTCTTCTTCTTCTACTGACTTTATCATATTATCTAGAATTCATGTGGCGAAGTTTAGCTTGGATCCTTAAAAACAAAAAAAGATAAAGTAGTAAACATCTAATACGTATTTTAAATAATGGTATATAATTGTAGTAATAAATATCAGCATAAAATATAAATGTTGTTTAAAGTTTGATGACACTCCCTTAGAATAGACAAAATGCGGGTGCCTCCGATGATTCACTGAATAAAGCTTCCTCTTCTTCTTCTACTACCAGTACTAGTACCATTCATGTTATGTTTTACACTCAATTTCTTGAATCTCTATCTAAAAACTTCAAAAAGTAAACATCAAATACGTTATCCTTATAAGTAATGGCACACTACAGTAATTAAAGACGTAACATAAATAATTTCTCGAATTTAATTTTTGAATTATTTTATACATGTCCATGTCGCCTCGAAACTACTGTAAATGGTAATGCCGGCGATAGTTTACTGAATAAAGCCCGTTTTTGTTCTTCGATTGATACTGTCATAATGAGGCGAAGCTCAGCTTATGTCGCTACTGCAATCACCCCTTAAATCTCTAAATAAAAAAACATGAGTTACTTATTATACGAGTAGATAATGACACAGTGTAGTAATAATAAGTATCAGTACTCAAACATCAAATCTATTTAGTGTTGTTGAACCGGAAGATATTACTGGAATTTAATTTTGAATTATTATAAAGACGCTCCCTTAAAAACCATTGATGTCGTAAAGGTTATAATATGAACCTTATATAAAAATCCATGTTTAAAAAGTGAAGTTGTATGCTGATATTACAGACATGACTCTTATAGTTTTGTTATGAATATGACGAGAGAAGCCTAATTTTTCTCCCACATATTCTAGCTCCTAAGTTATTATTAATTTATGCACGGAATTAAGGTAATCATATTGACTCGTATTGCCCATTTTCAGTCACCTCGCAGTAGTATATTTAGCTGAACATGATTGAATTTCCTTCTTTTCTACTGACTCGTTCACAGTTTTTTATAGAATTTGCAATCTCTTTTCTGTCCAACTGTAAAAACATGCATAGTAAAAAATTGAACAATTGCTCATAATCACAATCCTAGCGGTTAACATTTCTCGCGATTAAAGTGTTCTCATGCTTTACAGATAAGTATAATGACACAACCTAAAACAAAAAGTAAAAAAAGGGTAAAAATGTAAATACTGTCAATACAAAAATCGTCAACAACTAAAATACACATACTACAAGTCATGGATCAAACAAACTAAGATAATATATAAGTTGTAATCTGATTGATACTGTTAAATATTAATTCTATTTGATAAAACTAACAATTATTATTTTGAGAAAATATTGGAAGGCTACTTCTGCTAAGTAAGTATTACATAAAAAGCTAAGTTTCTATTTTCCTAGTGTCTACCTGGATAATGTGGCTTGCAAGGTCTGCTTGATTACCCAGCGACTTTTTAAGACTAATCCTATAGTTTGTTTTTTAAAATAACACAATTTTAAGACACTATCCTGAAGTTTTGGTTAACTGATACTTTTTTATGGCTAATTATGATGTAGCACATTATTCAGCTACCAATAAGAAAAAATGGAAATGTGATGCCAAGTTTTTGCCAAACGCTCTATTGAAACTTTATACTCTCGGAGATCGCTCAGATTTTAGAGCTTAAATGCAATCTTATTTTCGGAGTTAACACATTTACAAGAAGTTTATGATACCAATGGCTAACTAGAAAGATGAGCATGTCTTTACTGCAAAGATACATGTATCTTTTTGGTAACTTTTCTTGAATTCACTTACTGATTTTGAGACTCTCGCGAAATGTTTGGATATGTCACTTTCTTTTAGTCGATAGTGACATAATACCATATTTTCTAAAATCGGACAATAAGATTTTGTTTGATCAGGATCAGTTTTGCATTTTAATACTAATATTAAATTTATCTCGGAGACTATTAGGAATTGGACATGGGATTATATAGTCAATTTAGTAGCTTACCACATCTACTACCACCTCCTCAAGGGTATGTACTAAATTACCAAACACTCTGTATACAGGTTATAGGCGCAATCGTGGACGAAAGCTCAGCGTTTAACGCACATGACGCAGGTCTTGTGTTTACCACATTCTGATAGCAAATAAGCTCCTCTATCACCTGCTCACTTCATTTGATCCATAACATATTATATTCAATTTTAAGGGACACCAGTTAAACTTGATCATGCCATAAACCATTACTATAGGTAGTACTTTCATTGTTAAATAAAATAAACAGTGCGTTCTATTAATGAAAATCGAGGATATGTTCGTTGATATTATGGAAAAATAATAACTTGGCAACACCTTAAATTCAAAAAAAAATATTACAAGGCGAGATTGGGTGTTAGTAGATACTTTGATTTCAAAATAAAACATACAGAGCATTACATTTAATAAAAAGCAAAGTAAAATTACTTTCAAATTTCTATAATTTAACATTGTCACGAAAACACCCTCTCGACACAAGTAGTAACATCTCCAAAATAATATTCACTTAGCATTCAGGTAACTACTTGTATAATATTATTGAGAAAAGATAAAGGAATATATTAATTTGGACGTATTACTTGTGACCTTGCAAATCTACCAATAAATAAATTCCTTCTTTAAACCACGTAAATATCCTTGAAGAACTATGTCCAAGGTCCTTGCTAAACCAATTTTTCAGATATATCTTCACTGTGTTTCTATCAGCATAGAACTACACACGCTATTGCTATAATGTAGGAAATGCAATGAATAGTTTTGAAATATCATTCGTAACTCACCATTAAATCAAACCACATTCATTGAAATTAAAAAGGTTAGTTAGTTTTGTGGAAGTCCTTGCCACAGAAAAATTACACTGTATTACAAATAATTGAATTTGATCTAAAAAAAGTCACATAAGTACTCGAGTAATCAATGCCTGACAATTTATGAATAGGTTAACATAGCAGACATAGTTATATTTCTGATTTTTGGTATAATTTTTGAAGCTGTCCATATGTTTGAAATTCAGGTAAGGTTAGTAAATTATTTTCTTTAAAAACTCCTCAAATTGTCTTTAGCCAAATTATGTATTATCTAACATGCTTTTCATTGTACTTTAAAAATTTTAATACCTATCAAATGATGATACATTTACTACTTCTTATAATATCAATGAATGTGTTTTTTTTAATAGCCCGAGCAATGGTGTTGATTAGTAAGAGACAATGACAAAATAAATTATACTGATTGGCAATATCTTTAATATGTTCAAAAGTATCTTTGAACATACTGGCGTCTTGCCTGTTGTCCTTGCTGCCTCATCACCATATCAGCACTAGGAAGCAGAGGTGTTGGCACTGATTCCAAATCTATATCATCCAGAATCTCTGGTGGATTATCAACATTATACTGCAGTGCAATGTTGTGTATTACAGCACATGCCATTATAATTTTTGCTGCAGTCAGTGGCTTATAATGCAATGTTCTATGCTTCAAGAGGCACCGGAATCGCCCTTTCAACAAACCAATACATCGCTCTACAGTACTCCTACATCTTACAAATCTTGTGTTGTACGCCTGCTCCTCACGAGATGTTGGATTTTGGATAGGCGTGATCAGCCAGGGTAGGCAGGGATACCCAGAATCACCTAAAGAAATATAAAAAAGAATTATAAAGAATTCTGATGGAAACTAAGACTTTTAACAAATCTGCAGGCATATCATTCTCACATCCCTTATGGAGATATGACAAAGAGGGGATCTTATTGTAATATACTAATCATGAGTCACAATTACTCCACACATTTGGAAATATTACCCATTAGTAATAATGCAACTCTTAGGGGTCAGGCTCCAAAACTTGCAGAAGAAAGTAGTTTAACACTACCAAGGAAAACTTTTTAAGCAAACTTTCTGTATATTTATGGAATAGCTTGCAAAATTATAGTCACTACACCTTCATTAAACAAATTTAAAAACAAGGTTGATAATGAATTGGCTTCTAGCAGCAAAAGAATGGCCCACCATTTCATTAGCAGTCATCATCCAGGGCATCATAGTGATAATTTGGTACAAACTGTATGATATTTCAACAGAGTCACATTTTAACTGTAGCACTACTGTAACATGCAAAATGGGACAAACCTGGAGCAGTTTTATTAGCTTTAACCACCTATTGCTCTCACCACTAGGGTTGTCAGATTACCAAACCTAATAGCCAGGCAGACCAGCTAGTTTGGCCATACATTTGGGTAGAAATGCTGGACATCCTACATTATTGAGGATTTTGTCTCAGAATACTGAATTAATAAATAGGTACTATAAAAAACTTGTATGTAAAATCAAGCTTTATTATCATCATAAATCTTGTTAAATTCTAGTGAAAAAATCGATTAAATGATATGCCATCTTAGTCTTAGGTATAGGTATTTTTTTATTAATCAGTCAAACAGTCATCCAAATGCAAAAATGTAAAAAGCCTAACACAAGCCAGACACCATTTATTTTGGTCAGACACACCATCAAAAAGCCTACCTATGTCCGGCTTTATCTAGATGCCTGGCAACACTACTCATCACAATGATAATAATAATAACAATAATTATAATTTTTTTGTTTATTTCACTTACCCATAACCTTACTATTATCTTGCATAAGTTGTGCATTTGCAGCCATTATTCGTCCAATATTGCTTTGGCGCCACATATATGCATCATGTGTGCTGCCTGGCCATTTTGCAACAATATTCAGTATCTTCATATTTGCATCACATATCTGAAAACAGGAAATTTTAAGATTCTATCAAAATAATCATTATTTTGACTCACAATTTGGCAATTCAGACTATGGTAACCTTTTCTGTTAACGTACACATGTTCATTATCATGGGGCCTCGTTATAGCTATTTGTGTCCCATCTACAATTCCTATAACTTCGGGCATCTGGTGACGAATGGTAAATCTAAAATTAAGCCTTTTGTAATATTATTTATTTTACATAATTTAATGACGCTATTACTGTTGCTTATTAGCTTCCTTTTCCTGGTCATTCCTAGGAAAACGTACCCAAGTTTTCATAACATGCCTCAATATAGCTTCACATACTTCCTTTACTGATCTACTGACCATTGTCTGGCTCATGCAGGACACGCTATTACCAGCTATACTTCGTTGATAGCTACCAAAACTAAAAAAATTTAACGCTCCAAGCACCTACAAAATTAGAATCAGCAAACTGTACAAGGTTGTTAAATCTACCATTTACCTTGAATGCTACAGGAATTCGGTTTTCGTAAGTTCCCCTTCTCATGAATGGCTCCAATGTATCCACCAAATACCGACAAGCATCTTTGGATAGGCGAAAATTGTCTTTAAATGCTCGATCCGGGATGGAAAATGGATCTTGAGCATCTCTGATCATCCTCCGAAATAATCGAGATCGATTCCGTTCTTCCGCCCTTTGCAACTCATCAACAATTTGCAAATGTATAAAAGGCAATGCCATACTTGCAAAATCACTAATAAGTATCTCACAAATGAAAAATGAACACAATATGGGTATAATCTATGCACAAGATCAAGAAATCATGTACGCAAATCAAAAGATCTAACGTACAAAACCCGATTTCATAACCTTACATTTGCACTTTGCGCGCCATTTGCAGTTTTCGTCGTATGCCAAAATAAAAAGACGGCATATCTCCCGTCCTTGTCTCATATCAAGCGAGGGTCGCTTGAATTTTGTCGACCCTTGACAAAAATGAGGCGACCCTCGCCAGAGCATTAATTGTTGCACGCAAATACTTAGCTCCCATTGGTGGAACCGACGGCAATTGTTAATTTAGTCAAGGGTAGCCTCAAGCGACCCTCGCTTGGCGAATTAGAATCACCATCCTGGAGTATTCTTAGTTACCACTAGCCGAACAGTTGTTCACGGTTGACACGGCTGACAGTTTAAAGTAATATATACAGGGTGTTCCTTAATGATATGCGAATATTCAAGGGAGTAAATCTACATGAAAAATTAATGATAGTTTGCTTTATAAAGTATGGTCCAAAAATGTACCGTTACGAAAATACAGGGTGTTAAAGTTTAAGGAAAAAAAATGGAAATTAATTAATATTTTTAAAACCGCTGAACATATCTTAATGATATTTGGTACATAGTAATAGTAAACAGAAGTGCACATTTTCCAGTACATAAATAATTTTCAGTTTCAGTAGTGGCGTGCGTACGGGCAACAACTTTGATATTTTTGACGAAAAAAATGATACGCCCATGGTTTTTTCCGAAATAAAAACTATCTTCGAATTTCCCATTTAATTCGGAAAATCACAGCTCTCTTGAGTTAATTTCCTCCCATGCGCCGTTATTGAGTAAAAAAATAAAAACTCTTGTACGTTGCCGAGAAAACTAAGGTAATTATTAAAGAATACAATATTTTTCCATAGATCCAGTTGCCATGAAATATGCCAATTGTTTATTGCACTTGCCATTTTCCTGTCAGTTTGTAATTGAGATCTGTTCGTTGCGATTTGTCTTTTTCATTTCTTGTTTTTACAGTCTTATTTCATTTCTTATTTTCGTAATCTTGTTAATAATGGTGAATTACTCAAATGCAGAAATGGCGGATATGCATTATGTGTATGGCCTCGCTGACGGTAACGCAGAGGAAGCCAAACGTATTTATCACGAGAGATATCCTAATCGTAATTTGCCGAACTTCTTCTAATATCCATCGTCGTCTTGTTGAAACTGGTAGTGCCTGAAAAAGCACATCTGAAGGTAGACCAAGAAATGTGAGAACACCTGAAATTGAGGATGCGGTGCTGCACGAAGTCGAAGAACATCCTGAAGCGAGTACGAGGAAGCTAGCTAGGAACTTGAATATTTGCCGTCAAATAGTTTGGCGAATCCTAGTGGATTTGTTGTTATATCCGTATCATATTTTAAGAGTTCAGGCATTACTTCCCAGCGATTTCCCACGTCGTGTGACATTTTGTCAGTGGTATTTAGAAAATATTGCGCAAAATCCACAATTTGATTCAAACATTCTGTTCACAGACGAAGCCAATTTTTCAAGAAATGCCATTCAGAATTTCCACAACAATCATTTGTGGGCGGATGAAAATCCCCATGCCGTAACCGAAACTCATTTCCAAAACCAATTTTCGGTTAACATATGGGCAGGAATTATAGGTGACCACTTCATTGGCCCATTCTTTTTACAAGAACGACTTGAAGGACAATCTTACCTGAATTTCCTTCAAAAACAACTGCCTCTGCTGCTTGAAGATGTTCCAATTGCAATTAGAAACCAAATGTGGTATATGCACGGTGGTACACCAGCACATTTCAGTGCCATTGTTCGTAATTATTTACAAATTGTTTATCCAAATCGTTGGATTGGTCGCGGTGGGCCTCAAGAATGGCCACCAAGGTCCCCCGACCTCAACAGTTTGGACTTCTTTTTATGGGGTCATCTTAAGTCGCTAGTATACACAAGTCCCATTAACACTGTAGAGGATCTAAGAGGAAGAATAGTTGCAGCGTGTAATAGAATAAAACATACTCCAGGAATATTTCACCGTGTGCGCAGTTCCATGAGAAGGAGGGCGGAGGCCTGCATATTAAGTGAAGGGGGCCATTTTCAACAGTTTTTGTAATTAGTTAGTGTTGTACGTTATTTGATTACTTTTATTATTCATATGTGTTTAATTTTTCCAATTAAACTAATAATAATTTTGCAATTTTTATAATTGCAAAACGACGCATCGCAGGAAAGAACAGACGAGAGCTGTTATTTTCCGAATTAAATGGGAAATTTGAAGATAAGTGTAATAAACAATTGTCATATTTCATGGCAACTAGATCTGTGGAAAAATATTGTATTCTTTAATAACTACCTTAGTTTCCTCGGACAACGTACAAGAGTTTTTATTTTTTTACTCAATGACGGCGCATGGGAGGAAATTAACTCAAGAGAGCTGTTATTTTCCGAATTAAATGGGAAATTCGAAGATAATTTTTATTTCGGGAAAAACCATTGGCGTATCATTTTTTTCCTCAAAAATATCAAAGTTGTTGCCCGTACGCACGCCACTACTGAAACTGAAAATTATTTATGTACTGTAAAATGCGCACTTCTGTTTACTATTACTATGTACCAAATATCATTAAAATATGTTCAGCGGTTTTGAAAATATTAATTAATTTCCATTTTTTTCCTTAAACTTTAACACCCTGTATTTTCGTACCGGTACATATTTGGACCATACTTTATAGAGCAAACTATCATTAATTTTTCATGTAGATTTGCTCCCTTGAATATTCGCATATCATTAAGGAACACCCTGTATATACCCTGTTACCCGATACTTTAAACTGTCAGCCGTGTCAACAGCGAACAGCTGTTCGGCTAGTGATAACTAAGAATACCCCAGATTGAGTCATGACGTATCAATCTTAAGCTTTGAAGGAATGCTGTATTGAGTGGAAGCATTACTAATAACAAGTAATTGACATTTGGTGACATTTTCATCTATGCTCTGAGGTCTATGCTTATTTTACATTTTCTCGGAAAATCCGGCGTGTATTTCAGTATATCAGTATGGCTGGTCTGAATGATGATGGTTAGGTACACTTTAAATGAGGTAAGAATTAAGATAAACGCATTTTTAGTGCAAGCTTCAGTTAAACCACCTTATTATGTTAATCTTACTCCATGTACTTACTTTATACTTGTTCCAATTGTACCTTGTACGTTTCAACCAATAAATATCCCACTAGTGATGCAAGCTATCCATTGAATCGTCCTTATTGCTAAATATAGGAGTATTGTGATAGTCTCTAACAATATACAAATCAATACAATAATCTATTTCGTTTAACTAACCATTTTTGCTGCGAATTTCTGGATATTGAAGCAATTTCTTGTTTACAACAATAGTCATTACTTTTTGGCAAATATTCAATGAGAATGTTACTAATACGGTCCTGATCGCAGGATTGCCAATCAACACCACTAGTAAAAAAATAAATTTGAGATACACTTCTTCGTCAGCTGATACCTATCAAATAGACGTCAAGCCAGTTTAAAGTATCAGGTAACAGAGTATACGTAAGTCTCCCTTGAGTAACGAAACGTCAAAATGACATTTCGTTGCAGTCAATGCGATTCTGTAGGTTAATTTGGAGTAGGATGTTGTCAGTAGGCCTTTACGGAAGCTATGGTTGGATTAACCCGATCAGATGGATCACTGATCCAGACGTTCGGAAAGTGATCTGGGATCAGTAAGAAATAGGGTCAGTTCGCTCTTGAACCGTAAGTGATTGCGATCGGATGGTTCAGATCAGTAGCTGCTTTACTTACAGTGGTTTGTACCAGTTATAGTTAAAGTTGTAATTAAAGTTAAGCCTTAATTAAAGTACCAATTGCTTTGCACCGGTTGTAGTTAGCGTCAAACTCATAATTAACTTTAATCCAAAGGCAAAGTAGGGTTTAACTTTGACGTTTCTTGGCTTAACTTTCGACATTTGTGGGTTTAACATATTCTCACAGATCACCACAGAAATAAGTTTGGTTAGTTTGTGAAATATATTTTATAAAATTATTTCTATATCCTATAAGCAATTATGAATCAAAATAGATCACTTGGATTCAATATCAAGTCGTGGGGAACTGAGGATACGACCATAACCTCAATCTACAACTATATAAAGCTGATTCTGGAATTGGACAAATATCACTGTTGTAAGACACCGTGTTATGGTTTATGAGATTTTTCGTGTTCAACAGCTTTTTGGTCATTGTTGTGTTACTGCTGTCTTGTTCAAGGAGTCTATCTTAGCAGGTAAGCAATTCAGTTATTTAGAATGCTGTAATTTATGAGATAATGGGCGCTCAAAACTTGGATGGATTTTGAAAACAGTAAAGATAAAACGTTTATTTGTAAATTACAGCTATCACATTCACTAGGGACAGTTGTTTGATACTGCATCTTAGTCGCCCAATTTTTACCATATAAAGAAAATAAATTGATCTGCTTGAATTATTTTGTTTGCAGCAAAATGCATTATTATTATGTGAATAGCCATCACAGTAGTAGTTATTACTGTAAAAATTAGAATGCAAGTGTCCTCCCGTTCTCACATGGATTTTATTTAATTCATCTTCACCACCCATTAGTTAATTTCCTTCTATTTTTAATAAAAATATTGTTTATTTCAGGATCACAGATGCTAATGAATACTTTAAGGGACTAGTGAAAAACTGAAGCCTCTTTATTAACAAAAACTGAGTAATTTGAATAATATTGACCCATACTGTATTATTGAGCACTGCGGCAGCAAATCACTGTTGTGTGTTCCACCGATCACCCTATCCTAATTACTGAATTTTCTACTATTCAGGACAAGCCCTGATATATTTAAAGAAAATATATATAATAAAAATATAAGAGAATTCAACCAGTAGTTTTTGTTCAAGTAATAAAACTTACCTTCTGATGGGTGCAACTTTACAGTCACCCAATGAGTGTTTTTTTAAATAATCACCTTGTTTGACAAGACAGAAATGAATCACTATCTGTGAGCATGTTATACAAACTATCATTTAAAATACATATTTTTAACAAGGCATTCTATATCTAGACACCATTTTATATCACATATCAGCTACTGATACTATGAAATATTTTATATTTTGTTATGTGAGAAGCTATAAGAAAGTGATTTTTTTTCTCCACTTTTATTAACAGATATAATTACAATATATGGATAACATATGCATTTATTGGTTCTATTAATTTACACAGTATGTGGAACATATTAGTATTTACTTGTTCTGGAAACTCATCTTAAGGTTATGCCAAAAGATTACTGTTTTAATTGTTTCATTCCTTGAAACCACCTATATATACATATAAAAATTGTAATTATTACCTATGAATGGACATTTTGCTAGTTTAACACTATAAATGTATAATAAAGATGTCTTTAGTTGACCTTAGCACTTTGGACATTTCTCTATATTTTTACTTACCACAAACAGATCCGACATAAATGTTATTACTCTGATGTCTTCTGTAGCACTCCTGTACAAGAGAATCCAGAATTAAGACACCCAAAATCTACCAAATGTTGGGTCACTGCAATCAACTATTTCATAGACAAAATCTTGCCTAAAGAAGTGCATTTACTTCAAGGATTTACTTTTACCACTGTTGTTATATTCTGTGAGTTGGATATTTACGATAATGGGTTATCAATTAATGAAAATGAAACTAAAGATACTAAAATGAATCCGAAATTTCTTAATCAAAACAAATAGCCTCAGTTGAACTTGAAAGATAATGTTTGACAGCCATCAACGACAGTGACATGAACCTTCATTTCCATCACAGAACATCAAAAAGACGACATGATTGCCAACGTAAAATCTGAAATTCGTTAAATTTCCCTGTAAGAAAAAGTTAACTCATAATTAAAGTTAATGACCGGTGCAAAGACACACAACTTTAAGCCTTAATTAAAGTTAAGCTTTAATTAGTTAAGCCAAAGGTCTAACTATGACTGGTGCAAACCACTGTTAGCCATCTGTTTTTTATTCTTAAACCAACTTTTTCGTTGTTCGATGTTCGTTAAATCCATGGAATCATAAATCCCACCTGACAGCTGTTTGACATATAACTGATCTATCCGGATCCAGACCACTGTTTCCGTAAAGGCCTTTTTTCTGTCACATCGGGAAAAATGTCCGGCACAAAACACGAAATACAGGCACAAAACAGAAAAAGACAACAGAAAACGTCAAAATGCGTAGATACGGGAATAACGAATTGAGGATACTTGAGAAACGACTACGAATACGGACCTTAGATAGGTAATTTGAATAGTGAATACCAAACCAGTTTACACACGTCAACATAGTAATAGCAGAGACGATAGACAGTACAGTTATTGCTAGCCAGACTTAAATAATACCCTACCATATTTAGGCCAGCCTTATTGGTACCTTAGTCAGGACACAAAATAGAGTTATTGCAGTGACGGCAACAGGTGATAGCATTCTTTTGACATATGACATTGATTCACGTAGCTCTGGGGTGGGATTCCGTTCTGAATCGAGAAACTCGATCTCGATAGATGATCAACTCGATACAGTTATAAACCCGGATTCTGTTACACGATCTGTTTTTGGCTTCAGAAATCTTCGGGAATTCGATAGTTGAAACGACACATACGAACTACCTATGACATTAAATCGTTGTTTTTTGGTCCTAGCCTCAAACAAATATACCCAGAAAAACTATTTTTCTTTTTTTCACTTCTGTGTCATCGGCATCGACTGCTCTGGTCATTATGCCTCATTATTTTTTTCTTTCCGTCTTTGTAATAACAATATTCATAGACATAATAATGTTTCCAATTGTGGGAGAGCATCTATTACAGCAACAGAGAGAACAGCAACACTTGATTAATATTGGGAGATCAATGGAAATTCCTGTAGGCATTTGATTGAGGAAATTCGACCTTTGGTTCAGGAGAGATTTTCAAGAAAGTGCATTACTCTGGAGGCTAAGTTCTTTGCTGCGTTGAGATTCTACGCCACGTTCATACAAACGATGTATTGGACAAGAATTTACAGCTGGAATAAGTCAAACATCCATAGTGAAATAAAAGTGTATTTTCTAGTTACTGCTGCCACTAATATACTCACAAATTCCCTTAAGTTTCAAAAAACTGAAATGGTGTAAACAGATATACATATAACCTCCCTCTTGAGAATCCAATCATCGATTCGACTGCTCTGCAGCTATCGAGTATAGGTATCGAGTTTATTGTCGAACTGTAGCAAACGGAATCGCTACTATCGTTTTTAATATCAAACTCGATATCATTTTTAAAACGGAATCTCATCCCAGTTCTCGAATCTCATCGTTTGCGGAAGGGCGAGTGAGATTCTGGAGCACGTAGAGGGACTACAAACAGGCAAGATCATCATCTATGACTACTAGCCCCTCGAAACAGAATGCGACCCACGCGAGCTGTTGCTGATGCATGGTATGCAGCTATAGGGAAGCCCATTCGAATCCGCACGGTGTACCACTGATTGAGCGATATGGGCTTGGGATCATATCGTCCGCATCTAGTGCTTTCACTCACTGCAAATCACTGTTGCCAACGGTTAGATTGGTGCCAATAACACCGACAGTGGTATGGTGAGTAGTATCAGACGGCCTTCTCGACGAGTCAAGGTATTGTTTGGGGGCATGGCGGATACCAATGCGTAAGACGACGACGGGGTGAACGACGTGATCTCCAGTTTGCTCTTAAGCGCCACGTACACCTACTATTGGTTTGATGGTTTGGGGTGCCATTGCATTCAGCAGCAAGTCACCTTTACTTGTGATTCGGGAAACAATGACTGCGCAGGTACCTACAAGAAGCTGAGGTCAGGGTACATCCCTGGGCGCCACAATCACCCGATTTATCGCTAATTGAAAAGGTATGGGATTGGATGAGTCGATACATAAGCAATTTACCCAATCCTCCGACCACGCCGGACGAACTGGAACATGCTGTGAGGGCAGCTTGGGAGGCTGTACCTCTAGAGTTTATCAACAACTAGATTACGGGCATGCCGCGTAGGCTAGAGGAGAGCATTCTCAACATCATGGAGGCACAGTGTATGTATTAGACCAGTGGCGAATCTCAAAAGCGAACGCGCGTTTACTTCGACACCGTCGGCACGTCGGAGGTTTGGAACATATGTTCGTTTTGCGGTGGAGATTCGCCACTGATGTACTACATACACTGTGATGGAGGGCTGACTCATTATTGATCTATTGTATTTTTTGATAAACTAATTATGGCAAATGTTCAGTGTTCGGATTTCACTTGGGAGTAGTATAAATATATAGCAGTACAGGTCACAAATCGAATCAAATCAAATCATTTATTTACCAAAAGGACAAAGAGAATTGCGGTAGATGGTGAAGTGCTGTACGATTTGCAAAAGACGATTTGAGCGTGATGAGTGCAGATGTTGTCATCGGCAAGAGTGTAAACAGATGATGTACAGGGTGTCGCATTCTGGGCACTTTTACGGGGTATCTCGGTTATTTTTGAAGATAGAGAGTTGCGGTTTTCGCGACAGTGTGATACTTTTTTGTGAAACTAAAGGTGCCGTCAACGAAATTATCATGGCCCTCTTGGTTTTTGAGATACAGGGTGAAATCGAAAACTATCGATTTTGAGACCACCGTCGTATCTCGGCTGTCTTTCATCTTATTAAAAAGTTTAAAAAAGGGTCTTATAGAATTTTTTCTGTAGAATCCAGTGGTGCAGTTTGATTTTTTCTTACTCTAACCATTTTTCAGTTATGAAGCAAACATATATTTTTTTTAAATGGATATATTATTTTATTATTATTATTATATATTATTTGTTACGTCAATCAGAAATAATTCAAGCTTTTCAAAAATATATAATAGTATGAATTTTTTCTGAAAACTATGCTCAAAATTTCAATTTTTACTTTATCTGTAGCAGTAGGCCATGACTAACCTATTAAAAACAATATCCAAGTAAACTTATTAAGTAAGTAAATAATTGAGATACAAGATACTCAATACCTTTAAACTCAATTATTTTATTGTATTTTATACGCTATTAACTACTATTTGTGATAATGTTCAGTAAATATTACTAATTGCATTACGTTACCCAAAAACCAAACATTATATCTGAAGAATATCAACACACTATTAAATTTGATTCAAAATAAAAACTAAAATCATCGAGGGGCTTTTAGAGATGTTGGTTCAAGTTGGAGACTATTTTCTCGAATGCAAATCTGGCACAATTTCTTATTCTGTTGATGGCATTTAGAAGAATTATTGGTCTCCTTCGTGTTATGGCGATTCAAAATTCCCAAACTTGGATCCTGTGCAAATGTTGAAGAATCTCAAACTTGTATGGATGGTAATCGTATTTTTTTAGAATTATTTCTGCAGTTGATCTTTGTACCCCTACAGCTTCTTTGTGCTTACAGGATGATGAAAGCGTTGCTTCTATGTAACCTAATACGTTTGTTTCCCTTTGCTGCCTATTCTCCTTGAAATGAGTTTAAGGACGTGGTTGAATAAAGGATCCGTACCCAACTATATTTGTTTTTAGACGAGAAAATATTTCTGAAAACGGTTGCTGTCTCTCTGGGTATCTAAGCTGCCATTATTATAGAAAATTGACCATAATTGAAATGACAACACAGAAAGAACAAAGCTATATTCAATAAAAATATAATTAAAAGCTGACAGTCTCGCAAGTTTCTTACAGATTTGCTTTTTTGTTTTTAATAGATGAATCATAGCCCACTATCTACTCAGTATTATAGTAACACAATATTCATCATTTTAATCAGACATTATTATTTAAAAAAATGCATTTTGAGTCTGTTCTTTTGAATTCGAGTAGAAAGTCTCTTGTAATAACTTCTTAGATGCTTATCATTTATAGTTGATTAACCGTGGCCTACTGCTACAAAGAAAGTACAAATAGGACAATTCAAATTTTGAGCGTGATTTTCAAAATAACCTAATATTAGTATATACTTTTGAAACGCTTGAATTATTTCCTATTAACCCAAAAAATAATATACAGGATGTTCCATTTAAACAAATATATGTTTGCTTCGTAATGATTAAAGTAAGAAAAAATCAAATTATACTGCTGGATTCTCCGGAAAAAAATCTATAAAACCCTTTTTTAAACTTTTCAATAAGACAAACGACAACCGAGATACGAGGGTGGTCTCAAAATCGATAATTTTCGCCTTCACCCTGTATCTCAAAAACCAAGAGGGTCATGATAATTTTGATGACGGCATCTTTAGTTCACAAAAAAGTAGCACACGGTCGTGAAAACAGCAACTCTCTATCTTCTAGAATAACCGAGATACCCCGTAAAAGTGCTCAAAATGGGACACCCTGTACAATAACAGCATGATCTTGCAAACAGCCATATTCGTACCGGTTAGGGCGTGGACTTTGCTTCTTCTAACCTATTCGAATTCGTTGGTAACAACCCGTAAAAACTCCCCCGGTATATGCGAATGTGTGCCCGTGTTCCCCCTCCTCCCTAATGACCCCTCTGATGCCCTCCTGCCCGCACGTAGCCCGCCGTCGGCTGTGTGGCATATGCCAATATCCTGTCCAGCCGTTGTGTAAAGTCCAATTTATGATTTATACGCGGTTAAAAAAATTCCGCTCTACGCGGGTCTCGATGTGTTTTCGAACACTGCACAACAAAATGGAAACGAGGCACGTTGGCGCAAAAAAATATGACAGGGTTTGATTTTATTTTTTGCTGATAAAACACGCATATATTGGACGACACACTATTGGGCATGTATTTGACAAAGAGCATTATTTATAGTAGAATATGGACAAAAATGTTCAAACTCAATCGGCCGGCTACACATTTTTTTTTTTTAATTCGAGTCAGAAGCATATTTATAGCGCACATATAATATAAAATTACACACACATAAAAATCTGTCGTTCTGTCAAAGACTTACGCTTGGATTCAATGGGACGTTACACTCAGCATTCCTCAAATACAGCGATGTTTTATCCAATGGGAACTGTAAGGTTGGTAACGAATTATATCGTATTGTCGATTCAACTACAGGATGTCATTGGATTCCAGTGAATAATTCAATCGCAGCCTGTCGTTGAATCGAATCTGTGTTTGGTAATTGATTCTAAACTACTTTCTTTTCCTTGGACCAACAGATTTTATTGCGAGGACAGCTGACTGATTCGTTTGGATGTTTAATTGTGTGATTTTGTATGAAGTTATAAGGAGCATGATATAAGAATTAGACATAAGCCTGCACCAGTCGTTGCATTTTTACCTGAAATATAACTGTCTGACAAATCTAAATACCTACATTCAAATGTGGGTGTTAGCTCTTCTAAGTCCCAAATTCCCAGTAGGTCCTCCATTTAACGTACAACTGGACACATTTAAATCACACAATTGCTGATGCAATACGCAAAACCACGAGATGACGCAACACGGCTAAAACCGAGACAACACAACGAAACAACCTCGTCCATGTTGGCGGGTTGGCGGCGATAATAACACTGAGACTATCCCCCTGTTCTTCATTTTTACGTTCGCCACCAAAGTTTTATTTAATTTCATAGAACAGAGGCAAATTGAAAAAAAGACGTTAACTTGTCTTAACTTCCATTAGACGAAAAATTCTGCAGAAACCCCAAGGTGAATGAAACAAGTCCTCTTTTACAAGAAGATGGGTTCAATCTTCAGCCTTGTTCCAGAGAATCAAATCGGGTAGCTTTAATTAAAATTGAATTGTTTATTATTTGAATTATGTAGTAAGTTAAAAAGTGAAATAAATCTTTGTGGCAAACGAATTTTCAATTTTAAAGCAAAAAACAACCCCAAGACTGACATAATTATTCCTTAACCAGTTTATTGGACAAGAAACTCCTTTCGCCTAGGTTATCTTTTACACGACTTTAATGTGTAATATCTGCAAACAATGACAGCATAAATTTAGACTCATACTAAAATGGTAGAAAAAATTTATACATATTCTGTAACAGGTGAGATGGCTAGACTCACTAGTTAGAGACTTTTGAAAGAGGGACTAATTTGTTTGAGATGAAATATATTTGAGTCATATTCTTGTTTAGTTTTTAAAAACATAAACTGCAATGACTGCACTCTACTCTATTTGCTGTTGCAAAGCGATACTAAAATTTAATCTGAATCAGAATCACTTTTGTCAAACTTGTTTTTGGTATGCCACGGACGTAGGTACAAGAGGATGGGAGCTACACAAATACAATAAGTGAAACAGTAAATGTAGACACCTGTTCATAATAATCAAATAAATGCTCAGGGTAACGTCTGTGACAAGGGCTCAATTGTAGCTGTGGCATTTTTGAAAGGTCAGAGAACGGAAATTGGAATACGGAGGGATAGAAGGGATACACGAAGGGGTTGGTTAACCCTATAAGAGGAAAATTCGTATTTCCATCCCTTTCGTTAAATATTAAATGACATGAACGTACGGCACATACATTGTTGAATTGATGATCACGTACAGATCAGCTTGCTTCTGAGACCTCTCCAAGTTATTCGCTAAGCTGTATCGGCATGAGGAAATAGTGAAAACATAGACATATTCATACGTATACCAATAGTAATAAATAAAAGTGGTAAATCTGACTGCTCTTAACATTTTTGAATTTTGCACGCTGAAAAAAGCCCCAGGTGGTACAGTGGCGAGGATGGGAAGCGCGTATGGTTTTTAGAAATCATGTCAGTGGCGAAGCAGCAATAATAAAAAAAATAAAAATATAGAAACACCTCAAACTTATTTAGGCGATTTTGAGGTTCCTCGTCGTGTTTCATATTTTACTCCCACACCGATAGGAGATGGGTAGTATTGTAAACGCGAAAGTTTTCGATTTTAAGATAATACCGGGGATAATACGTTTTTTGGGTGCTTAATGTATATATATACATAATGAAAATCCACGTCTCTAATTTAGGACGGTCTGTCTGGCTGTCTATTGTCATTTTTCTAGCCACATAGTCTCAGTAACCGCTGCTTGCATTGTGATAAAATTTCGGTAGCGATAATATGTGAAGTAGGTACCTAATGGTAACAGTGTTGGAACTATTGCCAGTAGAGAAGAAGAAGTTAACACAATACAAAAATTGTTAGAATAGATCAAACTTTGATTTTACATCCTTCAAACGTCTTTGAAGACTGTCTATATTTATTAGTATGGTATAGGTTTAGGGAAGTTATGAAAATACGCAAAAATTTTCGATTTTGATATAATACGCTTTTTGGGCATTTAATGATATCTATATAACGGAAATCGACGTCACTAGTTTTAGACGGTCTGTCTGGCTGTCTGTCTATTGGCATTTTTCTACCTACATAATCTCAGTAACCGCTGCTTGCATTGTGATAAAATTTGGATAGCGATAATACGTGAAGTAGGTAATGGTAACAGTGTTGGAACTATTGCCAGTAGAGAAGAAAAAGTCAACACAATACAAACATTGTTAGAATAGATCAAACTTTGACTTTACATCCTTCAAAGGTCTTTGAAGTTTGTCAGTTTTTTTTATTAGTATGGTGCAAGTGTAGCGAAGCTATAACTTTCTCATACCACCGCACCTGGTCTATGAGCAGCACCATCGACAGGGCTGCAGTTACGTTTTTCGTGCCGTTCTATTTGGAACATTTAGTTACACTGTTTGCTTTGATAGAAATTGCTGGGAACATGAAACTGAAACGTTAGCAGTCCACTTTTTTCACGTGATAATTACTTGGATACACGTAAATGTGATAGCACGAAATCGTGATGATCCAGTACACATATTGTATGGACAGGTGGTCGTTGAACTAAAAATGTGGAAAGTACGTACAGGAAATAGCGATTCAAAAATAACTGCTAGCAAAAGTTTGAACACAGTTATTGTCAAACGACCATGTAACCATATATTTGCCTCAAAGTTAGAACAAATCATAGTTTAGTGATTATTTTAAGGCGGGTGAAGAAAACCTAGGAAAGCGCCTGAACTACTGTCAGCTGTCAGGGCTTTGACTATGATATGAGTTTAGGTCATTGAAACGGGAAAACCTATTTTTTGTTTTTGAGCCTGAAAACAGCAAGAACAATTTTGTCCAAGTATGAAATCAGCTGTGATCTTGAGTTGAAGTTCAAAGTCTTTCCAAGACCATATTTCACTTTTCAAAGAACATTTAGTTGGTTTTCTAGAATTTTATCGTCCCCCATATTGGACCTTTTGTCCACAACTATGTGAACAGATTACTGGGCTTCCTTTAGTAACTACTGTACATAATAATTGCTCTCCACCTCCAGTTACAATTTTTCCAGGGCCATTTAATAGATGATATGCCTTACTTTTAGGCCAATTTAAGCTAGTGGTTTCTCAGATGACAACGTTCTTTCAACAGACCTACCAGGATGCGCAGATCATTCCTATAGAGTCCTCGCGCGGGCCTGACTAGTAATAGTAGACACAATAGTTATATTAGGTTAGGTTACAGGACAATGTCCTGTCAACAGACCTACTAGAATGCGCAGCTCATTTCTGCTTCATTTTGGGATCCTTGGGGGACCTGAATAGAGGGGTGGAATGAACGCCTTCGAATGTAGTAGCCCTGGTGTATGTCTCCAGTATAGGAGTGCTTTCATCTGTGCCCATTCTGAGATGGTTTTCTTGGCAATGCTTTTCTCAATGTCTGCAAATGGTTCTCGTTCTATGAACACCGATTCGGTTCCTCCTATTCCAAGTGGTCCAGGAGATCATCACACAATAAACCTGGAAGTGCCCTAGGAGATATAAAAGCTTGTGCAAGGCATTAAACAAAGTAAAATGTAAATACAAAAGATGTATGCAATTCCATACTAGTCTTGAGTCAACCCGCTAGGAGCTCAGTACTTTCAGGGTAACCTGGCTATCTGTAAGGATTTTTATAGATTTGTTTGCCAGAGGTCTTTTGCTTAGCTCTCTGACCCTCAGCTTATTCGTTGTTGGAAGATTGTGGTATACCTCCCAAGGTCTATCGAAATTCTAACTTCGAGCCGTGCGTACATAGCGCAAGATCGGAGGATGATATGGAACTGCCACTTCTCCTCCATTCATCTCTTCGGGGGAATAGGACGTCGTAGGGTATTTCCGCATGCGATGGAGGAACCACAGGTGGTAATACCCGTTGTTTCTAGTCCTAGTTTCTCTTTGTTCTGCATGCCAGTTGATAGTCTCTCGGCGACCAGTCTGGCACCTCTCTCTACCTCAATGTGTGGAGGAGTTAAGTATATCAGAGCCTCCATGGCCGTATTAGTAAAATATCATAGGCTGTAATACATATATTAAAAGACATCGACAATCATCAAAATTAGGAAAAACCTAAAAATCTATACATGACATATCACAATACACTTAAACAGAAACAAAAAATTCAATAAAGGAGTAAAACACTTGTTCTATAACACATAAGTTTTTTCTCTAAATTTAAAATATTTCTGTGGGAGAATCCTAACATCATCAGGAAGAGCGTTAAAAAATATTTTGCTGCAGTATTCTAGGTCATCCCGATACCTTATCCGCCAGTACGTAGGACAAGTATGAATGTTTTCATGAGTCTGGTATAGATCAATGTTCTGTCTCACGTACATTAGGAACTTCAGAATGCCACAGCCAGTAAACGTAGCCTTACACATACAGGGAGGGTGTCCCTGAATTTCCTTGACACGTGATATTCTCGTAACAAAAAAGGGTTCAAACGAAAACTGATTGGAATTTTTGGAAGTACTACAGGGTGCTTACAAAACACTTTTTTGTACTTCAACCCTTATCTCTCAATTTGTTTTTTAAAAAGCATCCAGTAGTTTTTCCCACACCAATTAAGTCCTTATTTTATTTAAAATCTTGTAGTATCTTTGATTTTATACACAAAAACCTATTTTTTTCGTAGTCATGAGCATGAGGTAAATGGAATAAGGATTTGTTTGAGGCCTAAAGTGTTCATTAGAAAACATACTTTCCGAAGATTTCTTCTGTACTCCAACCCCTAAAACTCACTCCCAAGTTTTTTTTTTTAAATAGCACCCCACGGCTTTACCTGCATAAATGAGGTCATCGTCTTATTTAAAATCTTGTAGTGCCTTTGATTTCATAGACAAACCTGTTTTTTCTCAACTTCATAAGCATAATATACATGAAGATTTGTCAAGACGTAATATTTTCGTAATGAAAAGGGATTAAAAAGACATTTGTTTTAAAATGCTCTTTAAAACCCGCTTAGTTTTTTTATCCGTCTTTCTGTGTCAACCAAAATCTTGTTTTATTTATATTATGCTTATGATTTCATGCAAAAAATAATTTCGCGCATAGCATTCAAGGAGGGGGAGGGGGGTTGGTTTGGCTCCGTGGTTAGAGCCTCGTGAGGTCTCGTGACCGGAAGGTCCCGGGTTCGATTCTCGTTAGAGGCGGAAATTTATTTCTGGTGTTTTCAATCAAAAATATATATCCATAAAAAAGCTCAGCGAGAATCTCCAACTGAGCCTTCACTGTTGACTTCTAATAAACACTGCTGTTCCTACAGCGGCGCCGGGAAACAGTGACAAAGCCTACACAGAACACAAATCAGAGTAGTCGATGCCGACAACACAGAAGCAAAAAAAAACATCACAGGTATCACAAGGTTTTAAATAAAAAATGATAACGTTTATGTAGGAAACCCTATGGGGTGCTATTTGAAAAAATAGTACGGAGCGAGTTTTAAGGCTTAACGTACAAAAGAATATTTTGAAAGCGTGGACCGTATAGCACGTTTAAAAATTTCACTCCGTTTTCGACTGAACTTCTTTTTTTGTTACGATAATATCACGTGTCAGGGAAATTCAGAGACACCCTGTATCATCATACAATCATTTCTGCAGGCCAAATACCCTAAGCATCCCCCTAAGCATCCTAGCTGAGTGTCCCATAATTATTGCGTAAAACCAATATATATATGGAAGATAGCAAAATAATATGCGGTTCGCAACATATCACTTGAAACACAAGAGTATAGGGCTCGCAATACATAGAGAAGGTAAATGTTTCAAAAGGTCTATCCTGGACTTCCATCGTCTATACGATTTTTGATTGATCTATTATCTTTAATCGTCTGCAACTGAACTGTCGAACATGTTGCTTTCGTTGCTATTTATTCTGGTACAGCTGACGTGGCTTGTTCTCATTGGTCGGCGCCGCGCTCTGCTGAGTGCGTCAGTTCTTGATGACGTGTCGTTCTTGTTCTGACCGGTCGCTGTTGTGTTCTGGTTCAGTGGCGTCGGTTTTTGCTGACGTGGCCGTTCGATGGCAACTACGTCCCACGTTTGTGTCCAAGTGTGTTCTGCCCAATTTTAGTTGTTCTATGTATATTCCTTATGAGGTCTAATTTCCATACTAGGCTAGCTGTACACGTTCTTGTTGCTCGCGAGATAAGCTGCTTATCTGAATTTCCGGTGATACCAGTGAGGTTCTTTGTCAATAACTTTAGTTTCTTACCAAACTAATGTTGTGGTACTTCCATGCGTGTTGAGTCGGCGCTCCTTGATTCTCGCTCCTAGAGCTATTTTCGTTTCTCGTCTTTATACATTGCCGCATTCACGTGACACTGCGTAGATGCAGATTTTAGTCTCCTGATGTTCATTCTTGGATGTTTTATTCGTTAGTGGACTTCGGGGAATGGTGCTTCTTGAGAATCGTGTTTTTCCAAATAGGAAAATTCTATTGTCTACTGCTCAAGTCCTTTTTTATGGGAAGTGGCGATATTTACCAGTGTAAAGTATACTAAGGCCTGATTTTATCAACACGGATATTTAACAAAGACTTTGAAAAAGCTTTTCTATTGGCTGTTATTTAGCAAAAGCCTTCTATTGGGTATTGAGGCCTATGGTAGTAAGTATCATCCAATAGTATTTTATCAGTATTGACAACAAAACGTCAAAGCTGGATGACACTTTTGTCAAAAATATTTCAGAATTTATGGATCAAAATCATGGCAGGATATCAGAACAAAGCGATTTTTACAGTATGATTATTGTATAATTACTAATTGCAAACTGCGATAATTTGTGACAGAATCATAAAAGTACCTAGTATCAATCAGACTAACTACATTATTTAATAATTACAAATCTCACCTCCGTCAGTCAGATGGACTTTAGAAAAAATACATAATTTTATGAAGAATGAATCTTTCATTTACTGGATGCATGTCTGTTATATACCTTCTTATACTTCTTATAGAAATATTCACACAGGATCTAAAGGTGCAGCGTACATAAAATGAGGTTATACGTAGCTAAATAGTGAACTTTGCCGTTCTGGATAGGCAACCAGTAATGCACATGAACGCTTGGAAGATGGCTTGCGTACCAGTCAAATCGTTTGTTTAACGTTTGAAATGTAACAAAATGCTATTTTTACCCCTTTTTACTATCAAACAAAGATATATTGCATGTGTTTATAATTACTATCGATAGTAAATTATTGTTTTATCCAAATAATGCAGTGAGTGAATATCTTCATTTGATACATTATGAAACCAGTAATAAAATGTACCGCTTCTCTGGAATCTGATTGGTTGAGATTAGCAATTGCTAAGCTTTTCGTTAAACAAGAAAATGCAAATTTTCCCCCCATTTAGGATGGAAGATCAGACTGGAAAAGATACTAGATGGTTTACAATGGTCGATTGTATATGAAGTATGTCATTATTGAGCTTTTTGAGGTCAACTTCAAGAGAAATCAATAATTTTCAGAGTACTTTGACAGATGCATGTTTTCGAAAGGGCTGCTCTGACTGGTCAAAATCTTTGTTAAAATGCGCATGTTGTAAAATCAGGCCTAACAATACTAATCTAAAATCAAGTAGGAACCCTTCACTCTCTTTTAATTTTCTGATTAAATCTGCAAATAGCAGGACATGTAGCTTATCTACATAAAACACGAAAAAACTCCCTAAAGATGACTTCAACGTGTTCTATCTTGGTGCAAATTTAATAAATTCTACCGCAGTAAAAGTGCAACGGAGAGCGGAATGAATTTCAGCGCCCTGGCCGGTTTAAATTAACTACTAAAGCGCAAGAAAATACTGCCACGGCGCTGGAGAGAAGAAAGATTAAAATTCCACCACGACCTCGACCACTCAGCCGATGTTTTGTCAACTTCAATTATATTTAAAGTGAACCTAAATAGTCTGGTTGGATATTATTCTCCCTGGGATAATAAATAAGGCTTAACTCAGACAAACAGCATTAGAACGGTATGGTTGAATTTTATAGTCTGAAATGGCAATACAGTTCATTTATATCTAGACTGGAACTGCCAGGCTTAAAGAACTATCAACACTATCATGAGTAGAGCGCCAAGCACTATAAACTCAAAATGCAAATAACGATTAGATACAGTACAAACTTAACTAAGCTAAGACACATCACGTACGCATATTGTTCCAGTTGTCGAGTCTGTTCTTGAACAAGTTCACGGACTCACTATTCCCTACGCTGGAGGGGAGCTTATTCCACGCATCAAATTCTCTATTGGGCAGGACATGCTGCCTAACAGTGGTCTTGAAGGACTCCTTTTTTAGTTTCAATGAATGACCTCGCAGATGGCCAGTATTAAGGCAGAACAGAGATGACAAATCTACTCCGAAGAGCCCATGTAGTGCGCGATATGTAATGATCAAGTCACCTCGAGCACGTCTACTCTCAAAAAGTTGTAGATCTAATATTTTCAGCCGCTCCTCGTACGATGGACGTCTTACTCCATATGATAATCTAGTGGCACGTCGTTGTAAGCATTTAAGTACATTTCGATCACGTTGCAAGATATGGGGCTCCAACCGGGTCCAGCGAATTGGAGAAGAGGGCGAACATAGGTTTTGTATAAGAAAGAGGAGACAGCAGTGTCACATCCGCGAAATGACTTTTCCACCAGATACAAAGACCTTTTGGATTTAGAAGAAACAAGGTCGATGTGTTCCGACCAAGATAAATTGTCACATACCGCGACACCTAGGTCGCAGTCACTTTTGTGGGAAGAGACCGTTTGACCATCGATGAAGTAACTATACCTAGGATTGTTCTTACCGATGTGAATAATTCAACACTTGCTCAAGTTGAGTGGTTGTGAACCAGTCGTGGGACCATTGAGATAGTCTGTTCAGATCATTTTGAATAACAGTAAAGGTGCCAACAGGAGTGTTATATATTTTAGTATCATTATTGGCATTTGAGGAACACGTTAAACTTATGAGATTTGGTAGATCGCAGGTATACAGATGAAATAGGATCGGGTCCAGGACAGAGCCCTGCGGTACACCACTGAAGACTGGTCTAGGAGATGAAATAGAATCTTAAATTTTCATAACAAGTCCCCGTCCACAGAGAAATGCTTGAATCCAAAGTAGCAGATCATCCCTAATACCAAGATGCTCGAGTTTGTGGAGAAGCTTCTTATGAGAAACCCGATCAAAGGCTCTCGAGAAATCGAGGAAGATTATGTCAATAGGAGTTACTTGGTCATATAGGAGGCTCCAGTCGTTGACACATTTCAAAAGGTAACGGTGGAACGGCCAGGTAGAAATCCATGCTCATTTTCAGGAAACAGTTTACAAGACGAGGCGAAATTGAGAATCTTGCTAACCATGATTTTTTCTGCAATTTTCGCTATAATGGGAACGAGACTAATTGGGCAGTAGTTCTTGGCATCGTGTTTGTCACCTTTCTTGAAGATGTGGGTCACAGATGCGCGCATCCAACATAAAGGAAGACAATGCTCCTCAAAGGACGAGGTAAATATCAACTTAGTGGAGTGGAAAGAGAGCTGGCAAATTTTTGAAGTATATCAGCTGTAATTCCATCTCTGCCAGGAGCAGTTGATACACTACGCTCAGGGGGGTGTTTTAGAACCTCATCCGGTGAGAATGCTACATTTTTTGATGATAACTGGTTCCGAGGAAAGGATATTATGGGCAAATAATGGGATGCAATATGACTGACATCGGCAGCAAACGTATCCGCAAGTTTTCTGCAGATGAGACAGGATCTTCAGATATATGGCCATCGGGACTTCTAACTGCATGAGTAGGAACAGTGGAGTTTAAGGTGGACCTGATATATCTGTACAACCTTTTCCTGTTCCTCGATTGCACTATGTTTTAAGGATTAGTGGTCAGATTAGAGAAATCACTAAAAAATACAAATTTGTCTTCCTAAACTGTACCACTTGCTGCTGAGTGTTGCCCTTCAGCTTCAGTGATCACTCCTATACAAAAATGGTCATCGAAAGAATCTTCAGGATGACAGGGCCAGAGGTCCTAAGATCATTGCTGTGCAACTGGATGCTACGTGATGTTTCAGAAACAGAGCAGTCGGTGAAGGATCCAGAAGTATGGTCTCCCCCAGGGTAGCGTGCTGGCGCCTTTTCTACTCAATTTGTACACGAATGTAAAACCTGTCGGCCTTTCTGAAAATAGATTCATCTACTCCAATGACGTGGATATTTCGTGCCAATCCCAAGAGATTGTGAAAATCGAGAAAAGGTTAACAGGGTCCCTAGCAAGAATGACCAGGTACTACAAGTTAAACCAGATACGCCCAAACCCAAACTCAAACCTGCCTATTCCAGAGCCAATTCCATCTTACTGACTGGCAAGCTAACAGGGAACTGAAAATATTATGGAATTCGACCAGGCTACAGGACTGCCCAAACTGCCCAAATTTAATTTATCTGGGTGTTAACTTTAGACAGAACTCCTATAAAAATACGTAGAGAATACCGAAGCAAAAGTGAATATGAGAAACCGTGTTATTCACAAGCTGGTCAAGTCCCAATGGAGGGCCCACCCTGGAGTAATTCGGACGCCATTCCTCACATTGATCGTTGCCTCAGTCGAATACGCATGCCCTGTGTGCTCCAGATAGACTCCTTCAGGTTCTTCCTCGATACCGTTATTGTTATGTCATCAGCAAACATAGTAACTTGACCTTAAGATATGTATAACGGTACGTCATTCACATACAGTAAAAATATAAGAGGACCCAAGACAGAACCCTGTGGTTCCCCTAATCTTAAATCCACTGCAGCTGTCCCTATCTTAACTTGCAGTTTTCTTTCGCTCATATATGAAATTATCCAGTAAAGTGGCATCCCACGTATGCCTAGCTTCTCTAGTTTTTTCGGCTATGTATTCTTTATTGATGGTATCAAATGCCTTTGACAGATCAAAATGCAGCGCTGTTACATATTCACCTTTATCTAAGTGTAAGTAGATGTACTCTTAGTAGTGACATGTCGCTTTTTCAACAGACTTTTCTGATCTGAAGCCATGTTGAAATAACGTTAGTAGGCCTTCCTTTTCTGCGAAGAAACTAATTTGGTTGTATATATGCTTTTCTAGCAACTTTGCTACACTACTAATTAGAGAGATTTGGCGATAATTTTCAACATCTTCGCTGTCTCCTTTTTTTCAATACTGGCACCACAATGTGACCTAAAAATCGGTCAACACACTTATACACACATACTTATAGGGATCTGTTGTTCTGGTTTGCCAGTTTTCACTTTTTTTTGTGGGGCTATATTGCTATCAGAATGTATCCGCTATAAAACATGAACATGAAAGAAATTGCACCAGTAAATTCAATTAGCACGCGTAAACCTCGACTTGCATACCAGTTGAACAATATATTATTGTTGACATTTCCTTTATGATGCCTACAGCCTATTGGTGTATTTCACCACAACCTCAAAAAGTATACTACATACTCGTACATTTGGGCATGGTAGTATATGACGCAAATAGTCGAAGCTAAGTCCTTCATCCTATAATCCAGCTAGCTCGTCCTCTATTTTTTTAACCGAAGCGAATGCTATGACTGTATAATTAATTTATCAATCGATTCCTGGACGATGTAACTAATTGGAACTGAATCCTGCAATATCGGCAGGTGTTCCTACAGGATTTTGTTGGCTCTACTGTGGATTACGTTTAGTTTAAAACATGTTGCATCAAAGCCCTGCTACCTCGTTGGCTCAAATTTTAATTAATAAAACTAAAAGTATCCAACGAGTATTGGATGTTGGACATGTTAGACCGCTCCACGTGTAGTCATTGCCGTACGCGAATTCTTATACGATTTAAGAATCAGAATCAGATTAATTTGGTCGTAGGCTTTACCAACGGAGTTTATTTCTCTTGAAACGTAGGTTAAAGTATATTATTCAACCTAAATTCCTAATATCACTTTTCTACTGCAATTGAGGTTTTGAACAAAAATTTTTTGTCATAAATGGAAAGATCATATATAAGTTTTATAACAAAACTGTTTTTGTTTTCTTTTTTTTTCGCAATAATTCAAAAGTTATACCAAAATAAAAATGGATTTCCAGATCCAGTACCGAAAACACGCCGACGGCTCCGGAACCCGTGTGACGTCACTATGGCGGTCAAGATGCCCCTTTGACCAACGACGTCCTACCCCGGTACTAGATTCTTGGTTCCCGACCAATCGAAAAAATACGTACTGGTAAACTGGTAACTAGTGGATATTTGTTGCAATACAGTCGATAAATGAAGCTTGCAGCTCGAGACGAAGTCTAATATCGAAATAAATATGTTTTTGAATGTTTGAAGTTGAAGATTCCAGTAAGTACCTAATCAAATATGTTTCGTTGAAAAGATCTCCTCAATCCAAGGATTGCCCAGTGGTTAGGGAGTGCGGTAGTAGATCTCAGGGTCTTTGGATCGAAACCCAGGCTTTCCAACTTTTTTTTTATTTTTTTTATCAAAAAATTTATTGATGTGCTTTTTGCACTTGTTGCGCACATTTTTTCTACGATCAACATAAATATGTGTTAAATCAAATTTTGTTAGACATATTACTTGCACTGCGCAGTGCTTGTTAAATTTTTATGAAAATTTAATTGTTAAGCTTCATTGCCCAAAGTTAAATAAATAATAATACCAAGTAATAAACAGAATGTGATTACGAGTTTGAGTTACTTTTTTACATTAAAAAAACGATTACATTTAAAAAAATTAATGGCGATTGATATTGACGGACAAACCTCATTTCCACTGATATTTTGAATTGTCCACCGCCTCCTGTACTTAGTTTTTGCACTGTGCAGTGCAAGTAATATGTCTAACAAAATTTGATTTAACACATATTTATGTTGGTCGTAGAAAAAATGTCCGTAACAAGTGCATAAGGCACATCAATAAATTTTTTGATAAAAAAAAATAAAAAAAAAAGTTGGAAAGCCTGGGTTTCGATCCAAAAACCCTGAGATCCACTACCGGACTCTCTAGCCGCTGGGCCGTCCTTGGATTGATGCGATCTTTTCAATGAAACATACTTGATTAGGTACTTACTTACTGGAATCTGTAATCTGACTTCAACTTCAAACATTCAAACACATATTTATTTCGATCTTAGACTTCGTCTCGAGCTGCAACCTTCATTTATCGACTGTATTGCAACAAATATCCACTAGTTACCAGTTTACCAGTACGTATTTCCGCGACTGGTTGGGAATCTAGAATCTAGTATCGGAGTAGGACGTCGTTGGTCAAAGGAGCATCTTGACCGCCATGGTGACGTCACACGGGTTCGGGAGCCGTCGGCGTGTTTTCGGTATTCGACTCAAAAACCCATTTTTATTTTGATATAACTTTTGAATTATTGCGAAAAAAAGAAAACAAAAACAGTTTTGTTATAAAACTTATATTGGTATGATCTTTCCATTTATCACAAAAAAAAAAAATGTTTTTTCTTAATTCAAAACCTCAATTGTGTTCCACTGATACTTTGTAGAGGCTTCTGAGATAATTTTGCGCAGGCCTTTTGTGGCCTCCTGAGGCTCCGTTTACCCGGAAATACATAAGCACTAGGATATGCAGATGGATATGATCTGGCTTTTGAATGAAGTGATACTCAAGTACGTGACAAATAAGGCTCTCCTAGCCATAGGTGGCTGGATGAAGAACCATGACTTGGAGCTGGCCCCAGAAAAATCGTAGAGCAATGTTCTGCGTGGTTCAAACCAAGAGAGACACAATAGATTTCCAGATAAGGGGGAGCAGCTTGAACCAAAAAAAATCTTTTGTGTACCTATGCATCACGCTGGACAACGAGAAGACTTTTGAAGAGCATCTCAGGAGACTGACAGCGAAAGTGACAAAGAAGGTGGCAATTCTTTCCCCGACTTACGTCAAATGTCGGTGGAAAAGGGTAGCCCTGTGCGTAGTAGCTCAGTCCCTGGTCTATTATAGAGCCAGGTTTGGCAAAAAGTCATTAATAGAAAAAACACCAACAAACGTTCGATGCTCTACAGAGGAAGGAGCTGCTAATGGAAGCCAGCGCATACCGTACCATATCGGCCAAAAATAGAGCTACAGGTCATTACGACAACACCACATCTGTACATTTTTGGCGGGGGAAAGAGCACGCATGGATACTGGCAAAGAAGATCTCCGAACTGCGAGACTCAGCATGCATGCATAAAACAGTACATACATTGTAGTAAAGAAGCTGTAGAAAAAGGCGAAGTATGAAGAGCTCCCGTACGACGGTGTTAAGTCCAGACAGGCAGTTCCGTAGTATGAGGAAAGAATAAAGGAGGTGTTTTAGTGGGTACTCGATTCCCCGGAATGGGATAGGACCTCGACACTACCATGTCGTGATCGAGCCTAAGAGCACAGCGCATGGTGTCTGTAAATACGATTTCACCTACACCAAAAAAAAAATGGCAGCAGCTATGGGTAAATGCATCGGAGGGGGCACAATGGACAAACAGGCTGATATCGTCTATAAGGGAGTCGGTGGAGTGCAGGCACAGGACAACGTACTACTTCCTCACTCGGGCGCTGCCAGGTCATGTCCCTTTCACAGCGTATGGACACCGAATTGGAAGAGCAGTTCACGACATATGCCATCACTGCCACAGTTTCGGACACAGCGGAGGATACACTGCTTGTCTGCAGTGGATGACTCAATTCAAGCAGGAGCAGAGAGCGAATCTGCCTTAGGATCTCACCCCAGAAGATATGGTGCTAAACCTTATCCACCGAACAAACGGAGTAACCATGCACAATATATGTAAATGTTCACTGTATGGTCAAGGGTTATATGCACACCGTCTACAAAACTGCATACTGAGAGCAGTGATGTTATTATAAACAGAAGAATTAAGTTCGATTTATCCCAGTAAAGTCCCAAAATATGGGTTTGAAATAATATTTTCACTCCTTTTCTTCAGTGGACAGACTTTAGTGAGTTATTGAACAAAGTTCGATGGAAGATCCTACAAACGATGATACAAAGCAAACTGAAAGCGAAAAAGTCAGAAGAACGCAGACACATGGAATAAGAAATACCTCATCTTGCGCTGCAAAGAATATCGTCCACGATGATGCCCGTGCAGGTAAGCGATAGAGGAGGTAAGGAGGGAGGAAACGGGTGTCAACTGGTCGGACCGTGGTGGCATGTCGGGTGGACTCATCTGCGTTTGTTGGACATTAAATCAGACGATTCAAGCTGGTACAACTTCTAGGCGGGCAGACTTCCAGGAGTGGGCGTGCTTCTTCCTGGCAATCATGCCGATTTCTGAGCGCTCCATAATAGAAAACAAACTTGAATGGAAAGAGTAATATAACTGCGTATTATCTGAATATAGCGCTAAAAATTACAGTTTTTGATAGAACTGTGCAGCTGTGAAGTATATATAATGTAAGGTGTTGCTCCGAGTATGGACCCTTGAGGAACGCCACTACGTTTATGGCACTTGACGCTTTGGCGCTGTCTTAAATATCATATATATCATATGAGCACTTTTGTATATACCTAATATGTGATGAGAAATGAGGTGTGTTTCTGATGATAATGGCAACTATGTCCGGATTTAGTTGCAACGTATCACCCATCCTTTAATTATTATGCATCAAGCTTTTTATGGTAATTAAGAAGACATAAACTGGACTCCTTCGATGTTAGAACGGCCTTATTATTTAGAATATTTATAACGGACTATTAGTCGGTATTAATTGACCCAGTCTGATACGCCTATGCATATGTAACACCGTCCATAATAAATATGCATTTCAATGGCTTACTTCAGAATTTGTCGTTCAATTAAAACTTTGTGATTACGTTTTTCTACAGTCAAAAACACACACAGCGTAATATTCTGTGAGGATTTTCTGCTCTGCATAATATCGTTTCTATCAGGGGTCGGCAACCTTTTTTGGACGGCGGGCCATTTTCACAATAAATCTTTTTATGCGGGCCACAGATTCAAATGTAACTTAAATAGTTCTTTTATATCATATACGGGTATAAATATTGTTTAAAATAAATATAGAAAAAAAAAATTTTTATTGACCTGCTATGCTAAAAAAAAACAAATTACAGTTTTTAAAGGAAGAAAACGAAAAAAAAAACAATTTCAATTGCATGTGTGTAGATATGTAACTATAATATATTAAGGAAAACAGTTTATCCTGCATTTTATTCCTTCATTAAAATTCAATCCGGTTTTTGTTCTTGAATATTGTTTGATACTTATTCATTTAAGTCTGGTTGTGGTTGACATACTGAGATCCCAACAAGTTTTGTAAATTTTCATCCGTCAACTTCGTTAAATTGAGTTTATGAAATTCCTTCTTGAAAATGCTTGTTCACATAAACATGTGTTTGAAAAGATACAAATAATGATTCATTTTGCAACTTTTTTCTAACCGCAGATTGTCGTCCCCTGGTATTTATTATCCAGCAATATGTGGTGCTATGTTAATACTAGAAATATTGACTCAGTGCCGCTTTGTTTTATGCCTAGTGCTTTAATGCTAGAATAAAGTTAAGTCCGATATGTATATGTAAGAGTGAAGAGTTTGGTTCTCTTGTCTGACGGACATGTCCACAATAAAGACATCACCTGATCCATAGGTGAGGGCACGCACTCATTCGTTTGTGTCTCATGACACCAATTAGTATCGTATCGCTAAGGCGTATTCAAATCCGCCGTGTAGTGGCCCTAAACAAGAACACACGCTCGGCGGCTGGCCTGTGGATGTCGGTCGCCAGAGCCGTATTCAAAATAGCAGTCGTAAAGTCCATGGTATTGGATGTGGAGTAGCATTTTTCCATTACAGCTGTATTTTAGATTCCATTATATTATTCTTACCTTAGGAACCTTCATTATGGGGGTAAAGTTGAGAACGGGTCAATACTTCAGTCAATTATATCCTCCCTATCGATGAGAATACTTTTCCTTCCTCGTTTCCCAAATATGAAGTTAAGCTTCTTTAATAGCTTATAAAACATGGTCCGCTTAAAATTGGCCAAGTCACTATCGTCATTCACCTCTTTCAGGACTTTGTCAATAGTCGGAAGTTCATTTGGGAAAAAGAACTGATGCACGTTTCTCCTAATTGCACTTTTATCGCCATGGTCCACAAGGTAAATGAAACTTGCGATTTTGATTAGTAAGAGGTGCAGCAAAAGAGTGTCTGGTTCTGTATTCTTGCACCACTTTATGGACACTCCGTTTGCAGATATCTATTTTGAGTGCAACTTCTTCCACGATATCGTCAGCAGCAGTGGTTAGTGAGTTTTCGTGGGTTTCGTATTTATGTACGTTTAATATTACCTCCTTAAGCCTCACGTCAAAATGGCTCTTTTTTGACCTTTTCCTTAGTGGAGTCAAATCCTGACTTGTAGCCACATCCATGGGTTCATCTGCAGTGTCTGTGCTACTAAGCCTCTTCCTTGGTAGACTCAAATCCTGTCTTGTAGCCACATCCATCGATTCATCTGCAGTGTCTGTACTACTAGACATCCTTCAATATCTCCTTCAAGTTGTCGGGGAATAACACAAACACCACTAATAGCTATGAAACCAACAGTATAACACAGATAACACTAAAATTCGCACAACAACACGGCAGGTATGCGATGATAAAAGCACGATGTACGCTACCATTAAAACGACGCGTCGTATACAGTGATAAACAGACGGAGCAACGGAATAAAATACAACCCTGTATTCTGTTGAACGACCCAGACGGGCGGCAGAGCGGCAAGCCTTCAAGGTGTTTATTGCCTTTCGGTCAATCGCAATGAATGCCGCCTTACTCGGGCGGCGTGCGTGGTATCCCGTTTGTTTACAATCCTCTGCACATTGGATTTGAATACGGTATAGTTTACTACCCTTCGTTAATTATTTCTACTGCTCTACTACTAGTTGCAATAGTGAGGGGGCTGGGGGGATAAGCAATTCGCCACCTCTGACCCTTTTGGCTAACCTCACTGAACTAACACTAAGAACCTATATTTTGGGAGGAACACAAAAAGTCGCGAATATACAGGGTGCCCCATTAAAAATTTTGAATCGGACGTCACGTGACCAAAAACAAATACCTCATTGGGTGACACAATAATACTCGTAAGAAAAGATACTATATTGCTTGTCTGAATCGTCGTGTGACACTCTGTGTATTATCATTTTTATGTCAGTGTGTATCCAGATTGAATCATTATTTGTTCTAAAACCCAGAATTTCATTTGGTGCAACCGGTAGACCTAGTATACGGTGCATAAATAAACTGTTTCCTTCCCCTGTTTTTCCGCGTCCAGCGGTTCGGTTTATACAGGCCAGCGAATAAACATGGCAAGTTCTTTTTTTAATATGCTCCGTACGGCACGGTCCCGTAGATAATTCTCCAGAGCAATATGAGCTTGGGAGATAAGGTTGACCGTATACTATAAAACCGAATGGGATGAATCCACCGCTCACAGCATTGGGATGTTGCTGTTTATGCTTGATATAGTTTGTTTGGACGTGAAGCAAGTAAACTCATATTGAATTTTTGTGACAATGGCACAAATGTATATAAACAGACTTTCAGCCTGTAATGCAAGGTTTAAGATAGTTTTGTTGGAGAGGAAGGAGGAGTAGTAGTAGCTGTGGGGCGACCGCGCCTGGCAAGTAGGCCCCAGCAGGCCTTTTTTGTCATCCCCGAATTTAACCCCTCAGCACTATCTTGCTCCCCCTCCTTTCCAAACCTTCCTGACCTTTTAAGAAAGGCCAGTACGTCGGCCCAGCTTAGGTGGGTAATTCCTCTGGCTGGAGTCCACCATATCTCAGCCCGCCTAGCAACTCAGATTCCACAAGGAAGCGGTAGGCCGTTTCATCGGCCTCTCCACAACCCATACATAGGAAGTCGTCTTCAATTCCTAATAGTGATAGATGCCGACTGAGTTTACAGTGCCCCGTCAGAAAACCCACTAGGTTTCTGATGGCCCATTGGCATTGGTTCCGTAGCCATGCTGACCTAGACGTGTTCAGCCCGGCCATAAGATCCTTGGCTTGTTTGTATCCCTCACTTTTTGAGGGCTAACCCTCCCTGCTGCCTACTTATAATCCTATAGCGGGCTCCGGGCTAACAAACTTTCTCCCAGTACTGAGTCTGGCCAATCTATTGGCTTCCTCATTACCAAGAACGCCCGTATGACCCGGTACCGACATCAAGGTAACTTCCTTCAGTCTCGCGGTACCCACATCAGGGTAACTTTCTTCAGTCTCCCGGTACTCACATCAAGGTAACTTCGTTCAGTCTCCCGGTACCCACATCAAGGTAACTTTCTTCAGTCTCACGGTACCCACATCAAGGTAACTTTCTTCAGTCTCCCGGTACCCACATCAAGGTAACTTTCTTCAATCTCCCGGTACCCACATCGAGGTAACTTTCTTCAATCTCCCGGTACCCACATCAAGGTAACTTTCTTCAGTCTCCCGGTACCCACATCAAGGTAACTTGCTTCAGTCTCCCGGTACCCACATCAAGATAACCTTCTTCAGTCTCCCGGTACCCACATCAAGGTAACTTTCTTCAATCTCCCGGTACCCACATCAAGGTAACTTTCTTGAGTCTCGCCAGCTCTTCCAGTTTCTCCGCGCACTCCTGAACTGGGGGTGCCCTAGTTCTGAGCCCGCAGATGGCTTTCACAGCCACCTGACTGTCAGAGCAGATGTAAACTTTCTGCTATGTTCACCTTCTCACCTCGTTATTGCATGCAGCAGAAAGTATTGCATATACTTGCAGAGGAAGGAAAACAGTTTGTTGTATTTGTGAAGAGCTACAAGATGTTCATAGTTAAAAGAAATAAATAGTACTGAATCTACTTCATTGCTTTTGAATCTTTTCATATGTATTTTGCTCGCTTGCTTGTTCATCTGTTGCTCGTTGTGCTGTTAGATTTCTGTTTGGCCAATATCTTGAGGCCAGCTAGAAAAAAATTAAACTTGTGTCCGTGTGTTGAACTTAAAGTCATTTTATCAACGGTTTGCAATAGTCATGAAAGGCTTTTGTTACCTCTTTGTATGTTTTCCTGTTGCCATCTGAAATTTCAAGAGTTCCGAAGACATCCTGCGCATCTTGTCCTGCTACACTCACGAAAATGGCCGCCTTAGTTTCGTTATCTTTGTCATTGAGCCCCGAGGATTTTAAGTATATTTTAAAACTAATTCTGAATTTGAGCTTGGGAGATCAGGTTGACCATATACTTTAAAGCCGCATGACAGACAGACAAACCGACGGAAATGAGTGACGTGCATTTTCGTTATGAAGACATCATAAAACGCCCAAAAAGCATATTATCTCCAAATCAAAAACGTTCGCTATCACAATACTCCCCTCACCTATCGGTGTGGGAAGTAAAAATGGCTATTCAGGTTCAAAGCAACAGATTTAATGCCCTTACTGTATAAAAAAAAAAAACAATTCGATACTTATTGTAGGACTAAACAGAGGTAGAGGTTATGTAAAATGTACCCCATCCAAAACACCATTATCTGATAGGCCTTCTACTATTTACCAACATTCATTCTCTCTCGAATCCGACAGAACAACACTAACTAAACAATCTGCCGATTTCACTGACGATATCATTCAATAGGATCGCGTTATTTTATACAGACAGAACAAAAAACAAAACACCAACGCTTCTGGAAGTTTTAATTAAACGATAAAATCCGGTGTTTGGAACACGTATGCCGGAGCATGTCCGTAGAGGTTTCCGTTTGTTCCCTACAATATTCGATAGTTTTAATTTGATTAAAATTTAAACGGACGAACGGCTCAGGTCTCTTCGGTCGAACGTAATTGGTCTGGACATACGCCGGTCTAGCGCCTCGGTGGGGAGAAGGAATATATAGTCTAAGATCCGAATATAAAGCGACCTTCACCGAACTGGTTAATGGACGAAAAGCATTTTATATTAAATTCAATAGGTTTTAAAAACATATCGCGAGTGGGTTGGCTGAAAAATTTCAGTCCAGGATATGATTAATTAAATATTGAAAAATTAATTTTTTTTAAACATTTCACTGGTTTGGTTAATAGACAAGTTACATACCAATCGAAAGTATGAAGCCCATAGAATATGCAAACGTTAGGTTGGCCACGTTTTTCCCATCCCAACTATAGGGTAGGCAGGTATAAACAGGTAAATCAATAATAGTAATTTGCACCGGTGTGGTTAATGCATGAAACTTATATCAAAATAAAGATAATTTTATTGCAAACACGTCGATATAGGATTGTCTGCAAAAAATCAGTCTGGAATTCCGGTTGTCGAATTTTAAACATCAAAATATTGCTGCCAGTGAATACGTGCGCCAGAGAGGTCCGAGCGAACTATCCTGTGTATTAACAAAGGACGCAGCAAAGCAGCTGCGTATAGCTCGCCCATTGAATTAAAGAGAGTGCGCATGTCATGTGTCCGTGAAATTGATATGATTTATTTGAATAAAACATAATCAAAAATCTATAAATTTATGAATCTTCCATGTCATTATTTCACTATTGATAACATCTAAGAGATGTATTTACTAAGATAGTTTTGAAGGCTAAATTATCATGCACTTACCGTATTCTCACCAAGAAAGTTATTAAACTCTTCATTATATTTTTTACCCAAAGCGGTCACTTTTTTGTAGCACGTGGTATGATAACCTACAAAATCGAGTGATGCATTGGTGAACTCAACGCCACTGTATTTAAAATTTTTCTTTTTACGAAAATTTAATTTCAACGAACAGTTCTTATACGTTTCATCATTAAAATCAAGAACATCATCGTCCGAATTGCATAGAAAACACTTTTTAGCCATTTTTTGTCACAATTTAATGTTTATAAATAATAACAATCAGTATAGAAGTAGTAGCACGCTTTTTCAATTCAGAAGAATGAGGCAAACTGTTCCAATCAATGATGCACAGCATTTACGAGTGTATCGCTATCCTTTGCTAGTACACGGCATAGTTCGCTCCTCGGACCTCTCTGGCGCACGTATTCACTGGAAGCAATATTTTGATCTTTAAAATTCGACAACCGGAATTCCAGACTGATTTTTTGCAGACAACCCTATATCGACGTGTTTGCAATAAAATTATCTTTATTTTGATATAAGCTCAAATTACTATTATTCATTTACCTGTTTATACCTGCCTACCCTATAGTTGGGACCGGAAAAACGTTGCCAACCTAACGTTTGCATATTCTATGGGCTTCATACTTTCGATTGGTAAGTGATTTGTCTATTAACCAAACCAGTGAAATGTTTAAAAAAAAATAATTTTTCAATATTTAATTAATCACATCCTGGACTGAAATTTTTCAGCCAACCCACTCGCGATATGTTTTTTAACATATTAAATTTAATATAAAATGCTTTTCATCCATTAACCAGTTCGGTGAAGGTCGTTTTATATTCAGATCTTCTACTAATACGGTGTGAATATCTAGTTCACCCACTCCCTATGGTAGTGTTTCCAGAGATGTGCTAGGAAAATAAGCGCAGCGAGGATGTCTAGCGGAGCTATGAGGCGGTGTGTGTGTTCCCACTAAAGATGTCCTAGGAAGATGAGCTGTACGAAGATGTGTGGCGGAGCCGTGAAATGGTGTGCAGATGAGCGTTGCGAGGATGTGTAGCGGGCTCTTTTTAGATTTCCTGCAAGCGGGGTACATCTGCCCGCTGTTGGGCCTCAGTCAATGTTGCCAGATCTACCGTTTTATGGTAAATCTGTCGTTTCAGTCCTCTGGCCATCGTCTCAAACACGCCTAAATTTACCATCTATCCTAAACATGGTCAACTACAAGATTTCAAGCACCTATAGAATTTCTTGATGACAAAATCTAGACTACATGCATTCGACAACCATTCGATGCATGCAATTTGGCAAACAGTGACAACGATCAGTCTTGGGTTTCAAGGAACTTGCGAGATGCGACTGAGCAATGCTTTTTTGTCCTAAATCGATTCCTCAAGATCGATATATGCCATACAAATATACGTTTGGACTTTAATTTACTTACTGAAAAATACTTTTTTCTTGATGCAATCGTATCTTCAACTAGCAAGTTCAAAATTGAAAATTTTAATATATTCTTGGGTACGCGAGCATTTTTACACTCAATATAATTTGTAATAAATATATTTCTTTTACAGATGGACATCAATTTCATAGAACCTGTAGCGAAAGGAAGGATTGCTGAAAGAATGGTCTTGTGAGAAAAAACATTCCTGGAAAACCTAGATATCACCAAGAGAAATCTTTTAAGAGCTGACACAATTAAATGCTGCCCCCATGGCATGTTTCAGTTCATGCAGCGTGGTCGGAGGATTGGGTAAATCGCCTATGTATCCACCCATCCAATCCCATACTTTTTCAATTGGCGATAAATCGGGTGATTGTAGAGGCCTGGGGAGGACCCTGATCTCAGCTTCCTGTAGGAACCTCATCGATATCCTTACAATACGATTGACGGTGAACACTACGCTCAACAGCAAACTGGAGATCACGTCGTTCACTCCATCGTCGTCTTACGTGTTGGCGTCCGTCATGTGCCCCCAAACAAATCTGGACTCGTCGAAGAAGGCCGTCTGATGCCACTCAGCATGCCATTGTTGGAGTTGGTGGCAATAGATGCGGACGATATGATCCTAAGCCCATTTCACTCAATCTGTGGTACACCGTGCGAATTCGAATGGGCCTCCCGATAGCTGCATACCAAGCGTAAGCAACAGCTCAAGTGAATCGAATTATGTCTCGAAGCGCCAGTAGTCCTAGATGAAAATCTTGCCGGTCTGTAGTTCTTCTACATGCTCCAGAACCTCTAGCTCGCTCCACTCGTTATTCTGCGATCCATGCGCGTCATGCTGCTACAAATGTAGCCACGCCGTGCCCCATGGTTACAGCAATAATTGCTCTGAAAGAAGCACCACGTTCCCGTTGGCCTACAATCCGACCCCGTTCAAAGGGGTGTAGCTGCGTAAAACGGAGCTGTCGTCTTCTAGGGGGCATCTTCGCACAGCCAACTAGTCTCTCGCCACATTTGCAACACATACCTGCCATCGTTTTTAATCGACAAAAAGCTATGCTCTGTTTTTACACGTCTAGAGTCTTTTTAGAGGTGCAGCTCTGAATTAACAAAAAGTGCTTTTGTGTACTAGAGATGACACTTCCAACCTGTGTACAAATTTTCAATGCAAATATCCCTTTTTTTTTCTAGGTGTTCGGATTTCACTTGCGAGTAGTATATTTCTTCATTGTTATCTGAAAATCTTTAGTTTTGCTTCGATTAAAAAAGCTTATCACGCCTTGGTCTCCCGGGATCAGAGGCTTCAATCTCGAAAATCCCGGGATTGTCCAATCCCGGAAAATTTTCACTCCCTAGCGAATATCTTTTTCTTCTTTAGTGCGCCTATCCGTTCCGGACGTTGGCGATAAGCAAAGCAATTTGAACTTTACTTGCTGCAGCTCTGAACAATCCTCGTGTGGACAGGGAGAACAAAGTTCTAAGGTTTTTCAGCCAGGAGATTCTGCGCCTACCTCTTCTTCCGAAGACCTTTCCCCGAAGTATCAGCTGGAGCAGACCCGTATCTCTTTTGGTTCCTGATTATGTGACCCAGATATTCTGAGAATTCGCCTGTATAGCCACATCTCAAACGCCTCAATTTTTCTTGTGGACACTTCCGTCAACGTCCAGGACTCAGCACCATACAAGAGCACAAACCAGACATAGCATTTGAGTAGTCTTAATTTGGTTTGTAAATTAAGATCTCTATTCCTGAACAGGTTTCCCATTCTAACGAAGGTGGCTCTTGCTTTCTCTGTGCGCCATTTTATTTCTATAGAGTGGTCCCATTGCTCGTTAATCGTTGTGTCCAGATAAGTATAACTGGTTACTCTTTCAACTGGTTGATTATTAACTATCGGGATGTGCGCTGCGCTTACTTATTACCATGAACTTGGTTTTCTTAATATTAAGGGTTAGTCCGTACTCAGTGCTGGCGTTAACGACGTGGTTCATCAGTCCCTGGAGACCCTCAAGGGAATCGGCAAAAGCGACAGTATCATCCGCATAGCGTATATTGTCCAATCTCTCTCCGTTGATCAAAACCCCGGCGTCCACAGTGTCCAGTGCCATGTTGAATATATGTTCAGAGTAGAGGTTAAACAGAGTAGGGGACAAGACACACCCCTGTCTGACACCGCGCCTTATGTTGATATCTTCTGAATAGTCAGTCTCCACTCTTATATTTGCTGTTTAATGCCAGTACAAATTTATTATAAGACGCAGGTCTTTCTCGTCAATGCCGATTGTTCTCTAGCGAATACAGGTACCTTATTTTCTAGGTGTTCAGGTTTCGCTTGCGAGTAGTATAGTTGAAGCTGTGCATGTGCGTGTATATCAAAGTCGATGGTTTGCATTAAGGAGTGACCCAGAAGTAACAGTATCCGGCAAAAAAGAGTGATCGCATCTGGTAGAGAGCACGATATCGGTGCCGCTGGACGGGACGTTGTGACCTAGGAAGCGCCACCAAATTATTTATTGCCTCGGAGGATTCGAAACTCCATACTGGCTAATTACCGGCTCGATCTCGTAGACTAATAAACGGATAAAACAAACCCAAAAAAAATAACGAAGGTACCGTTCGCGACGCTGCGAGCGACTAGACGAACGCAGTGGTGGCGGCACCTAAACTCGCTATCAAAAATCCTCTTTGTCCAAGAATGTACCATATATTAACGACTATGTACAAACGTCTCTGTCAGAATCGTGACCTGTGGGCCTTTTTATAGCCCTCAAGCTGTAATGAAATGTCAAACACCGAATATATCTATTATATCATAACGTATGTTGCAAAATTTTTGAGAAGTTTTTCAAAAAATTAAAACAATATCTCACAATAATATATTTGAACTGTAACAAGAACTACAAAAAATAACAATATTTCGTAATATAAAAATGATATTAAAGTACTGCTAATGGGCCATGATCGGCTCGCAATTTCCTGTTAATGTTCCTCATTAGGTTTTGGACAGATTCTAAATCAATTTCTCTGATCTTTAGCATTATTCTTCTTCTTAACTGCTGTTCCATTCTAAGTCTCCTAGCCATTGTTATAAACTTTGGCACTCAGTTGAGCTCAAAAAGTTTCGATAGGTCTTGCTTGAGGAAGATTGGGATGGTTGTCGTTTCGTGGTACAAAAGGTACTCAAAGGGCATTCAGGTGTTGTTCTAGCCAGTTTATCGTACGCAAAGCATAATGATTTGAAGCCAGATGTGGCCAAAACATTTTATGGTCATTAGCATGGTGGATATTAATAAAATTGAGTAGTTAGGCAAACATCTTTGAGTATAGACTTCTGCGGTAACCGCTTCGGCCCTAACTCGCCCAACGTACGGCTGCGAAAAAACCGTTGTCTGATATAGCGCACCACACCAACACTTTTTTTCAAACTTTCCTTTTCGTTTAAATTTTACATTATCTGGACAGGCTTCAAAGTCTCTCGTATAAAAACTCATTACCTTTTATTTCTGAGTTCGAAAATGTGAAATACTTTTCATCATCAAGAATAATTTTTATGTTGCCAGCAAACTGAGAACGACGTAAATTACGACAGCACTAAGGAATTCTTTCTAACTGATTTGGGGAATACTTTGGAGATTTTCTTCTTTTTCGGAGTTTTAAGTTATTTCTCTTCATTTCTCTACAGATTGTGCTAGCATTGACGTGAAAAGTGCGTCCAAGTTTGGGTGTTGAAGTTCCAACCCGATGTTCACTTCTGTTGACCATTCTTTGAACTGTAGCGGCATTCAACGCTCTTGGACGTCCACTTTTTGGTAAATTTATACAAGAAATACCTTCTTCGCATTCACGGGTCGCTCGATAAATTGTGGCAACAGAAATATTTTGATCTTTATAAAGGCGAACTATTTCTTTTTTTTTCAAGTCGTCCAACTAGACTGTAAATACTCTTCTAATTTGTACGACATTTTTACAACTTATATCATAACCAAAATGGTTTTATTGTTACATTTGGATCTTGACTGATTACCATGGTACCGATTTCTGAGTTATTTCCAACGGCGAAACTACCTCTCGGGTTTTGAAAAAAAATCTCAAAACTTTTGCAACATACGTTACTAACGATGAAACACCTCCTCATATCGCACTATTATCTAGTTTGGTACACATGTTTCGACTTTTTTGGAATTGAGCTTCTGTTTCTTGATTTTTCTGCAGCTTATTGAACTCCATTCATGTTCTAGTTTTTTAAAACCTCACAGTAACCACAGAATTACCACACAAAGAATAAAACTTGTATTTTAAGCAAAATGGCTAAGATAGGCATTTTCTTTTTGTAGTTTAGTTTAACTTAAAATGTAAAGCAATCCCATGAAGAAGATACAGTGATGAACATTTTATATTTGACCGAAGTTTTTTTATGGTCCCTATGCCCTATGTAAAACCAGCTCTTTGATTGTAATATAGGTTTTGTATGCTTCTCACTTAGAATGTCCATAAGTTTGTCATGTTTTATACGATCAAATGCTTTGCTGCAAACCAGAAATCAGACGAATAGTTCCTGGGTCACCTCTAGACACATATGCATTAGAACATTTAGGACAACAAATAATGCTTTGCGCGCCTTCATGCATTTCTGAACTCAAATTGACCTTCACTGATATCTTCTTCAAGCTGTGACACACGAGACTTATGATTTTTGATTATCGCTGCACTATCTTGCGTTTGGCTTTTTCGAGATGCCACTAAATGTTGACGGAAGCCATTCTTTTGGGATTATACCCGTTCTTTAAGCAGCATTAAGAAGCTTTAAGAAGATTTGTGATGTACTCTTACTCTTCCCAAGATCGGCAGATTCGTCTCGAGAATAAATCAGAATCCTCAAAGACTGTGTCCAGGGCGAATAGCCAGGCTTTGGCATTGTTTGGAACCCATTCCTAAGATTGGCTTCGTTCCTCCTTTCGTGGTAAGTACGCGTTAAAGTTACGTTACAGTTATGTAATGTAACAGCTCGAAAGCAATGGGTTGTCGAAGGTAGATGTCACTGATTTACAACTTCTTATTCTGAAGCTATCTTGGATCTGGCCTTTGGTATTGCTCTCATATCTGGGGAGCTGCCGCCCCTACTACCCTGACTATACATAACGCAGTCCAGAGAAGGCCAATTCGACTAATGGGTTATTCAACCTGAACCCGCCACCTCCAGCCTCTATCCCACCGGTGTGCTGTTGGTGACCGGTACTCAAACAGAATCTGCCTCCCTGAGCTATCCTCGATAAAATTCCTCCGCTCATCAATAATAACAATAATACCCGTTATGTAAGCGGACCCAGTGATTGCTCGCCTCACGGTGTGAGGAGTACTCATTGGGTGGTGGAACAGCAGCTCGGTGTGTCGGAGCCCGGGCTGCACTTTTTTGTTTCTTTAAATAATAATAACAAACTAATCGAAAACACAGATCCATATTATAATTATACACCGGCATTAGTACTCGACAACAATCAATACAAACTATACTGGGATGTCGAAATACACACAGACAAAACTATCCCAGCCAATAGACCAGATATAGTTTTTCAGTCGAAGGCAGACAAAGTTACCTATTTAATAGATATTGCTATCCCTAATGATACGAATGTTCAACCACCTACGCTGGGAAGATATCTAAATACACGGACCTTGCCATAGAAGTAAAACGACTCTGGAAACAAAACAAAGTTGTTATTGTCTTCCTAATTATGTCAGTCTCAAGCCTTACACCTAACACATTCACACCACACCCACACCAGCTAGGCCTGGACGAAAAGTTACAGTATTTCAAAAATCTGTCATCCTTAAGACCTGTAGTATTGTGAGATCCTTCCTAAATTCAGACCAGTAATAGTTCAGGTGTTGACTTGGCACAGCCCGTCACCACTTGTTGCTGCCGCTATCATGCGAGATGAACTTAGCAGATCAGGGTAATAATAGCATTAATAAATAATAATGAAGTATTTATTGCCCAACAGGATAAATTCCACTTACAGGACTAAATAAATTAAATATGAATTATGCTACGGTGTAAACAACAATACCGTTGCTACATGAACATTGTCTTAAACTGAATCATTAGAATTTATTTCAGAAGCTTTATCTGAAATTGCAGACAGCGAATCGTGGTTGGTGTCACAAAATCTTAATATGAGATTGAAGTCTTCCATCATATACGTCACCGGAGAGCTCAAACCTAAATTAGTGTTCGAACGTTTTATCTTGAAAAAATGCAGTAGAACGCAATGAAACAGCGGGGGCGTGAAAACTAATTTGGGACAACAACTCCATGGAATCAATCAAGCCTATTAGATGAATCCAAGGGACTGCTCATCTCATCCCAAGGTGATCGTTCTTCATTCATCAAGAACAGAATAGTGCGACCACACCTTTGTTCCCAGAGCGTGCAGGGCTTGGAATAGACTGCCAGAAGATGCAATTATTGAACCTACGAGTGTTGGCCTAGTCAATTCCCGCATCAACTTCCCCTAACATAATCTTTTCATACACAGAAGAATCTGTCGTTCTGTCAAAAACTTACGCTTGGATTCAATGGGACGTTACACTCAGCATTCCTCAAATACAGCGACGTTTTATCCGATGGGAAGTGTATAGTTGGTAATGAATTATATCGTATTGTCGATTCAACTACAAGGTGTCATTGGATTCCAATGACTAATTCAATCGCAGCCTGTGGTTGAATCGAATCTGTGTTTGGTAATTGATTCTAAACTACTTTCTTTTCCTTGGACCAACAGATTTTATTGCGAGGACAGCTGATCGATTCGATGTTGAGTTGTGTGATTTTGTATGAAGTTATAAGGAACATGATATAAGAATCAGACATTAGCCTGCACCAGTTGTTGCATTATTACCTGAAATATAACTGTCTGAATAATCTAAATACCTATATTCAAATGTAGGTGTTAGGTCTTCTAAGTCCCAATTTCTCAGTAGGTCCTCCATTTAATATATAACTGGACACATTTGAACCACACAATTGCTGATGCATTACGCAAAACCACGAGGTGACACAACACGGCTAACACCGAAACAACACAACGGAACAACCTCGTTCCTGTTGGCGGGTTCGCGGCGACAGTAACACTGAGATGATCCCCTGTTCTTTATTTTTACGTTCCTTGAATCGAGACATGAGTCCCGCCGAATACTGATCATAGTTCAGCGAACGACAAGGGCCATTGGAACAAAATTAATTCTTATCAGATGAATTATCACGAACTGCTCTTGGAGTAATAATTTTTGTACATTGAATGGATTGTATGCTTTGCTTAAATGAAAGATAGGGCAAATTTCGAAAACAAAAGGATGTTTTGATTGCATTACACGTCAATACTGGTATTAGAAGGATTATACATATCGTTAGAACGAATAAAAGATTATTTTGAATTTATTGGCGTACCTGTGATTACTTCAAATATAAAGATCTCAATGACATGGATTTGAAACAACTGTAAATGTATTTGAAGCGATGGAAAAACATCCAAATACTAACAATTAATTGGGAACGCAACAGTATTTTTCTCTGTGTTGCACCGCAGGAACTCTGGTATGTAGGCTTTGCCTTCGCGGTATGCTCTGCCACAAAAAACATCTTCGTTATGTTTCTCTGGTCTTACAGATTATAGAGTGAATTCAAGACTTAGCTTACTCCTTAAGCTTCTAATTACCTATCTGTGACTTGAAATGCGTTGTTCCAAAGTTTACGGAATAAACATAAGTTGGATCGCCGTCGGCACTTTGAAGATCCCACATCAAAGCGATGCCGCGGCCGCACGCGCCAGTTAGTTTTTGCGTTGGTTTTTGCCCAAGTACGAGGGTCTTTTAGCGCGGACTTGCTAACGCCAGGGTTTTACGTATATACGAGGGTCATTGAAAGACTATGTATTGACAGCCGATTTAGACATACAAATAAAAATATAACGCTTATTTTGCTAATACACTAAATTACATAGTAAAACTATTACTAATGAATCTCAAATGATTTCACATATTGTAGCTGTTTCGTAGATAAGTAAAAATTGGTTCAAAGATGCTGTAGTATTTTTACCTTAATGTTTTGTTTATTTGGATTATTTTTGAGACCACAGCTTATAAGATTAATGGTATAGTATATACGAACTCGTATGTACAATTTTGAAAGATAATCATGTGAAAATGCTTTGCGTGGATGTGAATAAATTATTATTGACATTTTGCTTTTCAGTGTCATTCAAATTGCTACTGTAGAAACTAAATTGTTAAAGTTATCAATTGAAATATTTCCGAGCTCTAAAATATAATTCAGAATATCTCTGGGTGGTATGGTAAGACCACCGAATGAATATTTTGCATCACTATATGCTTTTAGCGTGATACAATCCTTTAAGTACCTGTAGGCCTGTAGGCCTCGAATTAATCACTTTAGACGTATGCTAGTTTGTTGGAATTGTTTTATCGGGTGGACCACAGAAAGGCACAAATGTACAGAGTGCCCCATTAATAATTTTGAATCTGATGTCACGTGACCAAAAACAAATACCTCATTGGGTATATGTATAATTCTCTACTACTGCCCAGTTCCGACATATTGCTTGTCTTAATCGTCGTGAAACACCCTGTATTTATATACTTTATATTTGAAGGTTTACCACAAAATAAGGATAGATCTGATTGTCATTTTCCATCCGTTAATAAATTTAATTGGTAAAATCAAACCTCTGAAAATATCCATTTCCTGCAAACAGATCCGAGATAACAAAATCCGATATTTTTGAGACACTGTATACACTTCGCGTTAAACACGTTCAACCACTACTTTGCGCCGCCCCGTATCTCCCGGCTGACGTCGGTACACTGCTACCGGTGTACCGGGGAGACGGAGCAAGGGGCAGGCCATTTTGATGGTTTTGGGGAGTGATCCAACTTATATGTATTCCGTAAACTTTGATTGTTCAGAGCTGGCGCTTCGGTTACCTTCCTCTACGTCCATGGCGGTGGCACTACCGCAACGTTCCAGAAAGGAGGTCGCAGAGCTGAGCTCGGCCAGAAAAGGCGCCAGGAAGTATTTTTCCTTTCAAATTAACACTCGCGCGTCGTAGTCGAGGTTGCAAAGGTGCGTGCGGTCGCTGCAAGCTAACCAGCTGAGACGAGGAAAAACACAGATAACGACGGCGTCGCTCTGTTCTTTGAGGTCAACAAATGCCAATCAGAAGGACAGCAAAAAACGTACTCAGTTGTGAGGATGCATCAGCGAGTCCCATCGTTGAATGTTATTCTTTGTAGCTGCGTTGAGGGACCTGAACCTCCTCGTGTAATGTTTCCGTAATAATTAAAAAAATCACATCAAGTTGATTGACTCAGTACTTCCCACACATTACGATGATACCAGTTTATTATTTGCGCATAGCATGAAGCAACAGTCTGAGATCCCCTTGCAACCAAAGCATCGCCCGCCCGACCAAAAAAAGTGTGTCCCTCGGTTTCTGTAATAGGTAAGCCCCCCCCACCCCAATTTCACCCCCACTCAGAAAAGCAGAATACTATCACGAAACCCCTAAAATGCCTAAAAACGAAGTTTGAGCTTGTTTCTATATTTTTAGTTTTTTTATTACTGCTGTACCGCCACTGACAGGATTTCTAAAATCCATTAACATTTTCCATCCTCGCCACGGTAATAATACCGCAGTATTATTTCGTTTCGTTGAAATCAATCCTATGGTTTCCACGTTACACAATACAGAACGAGCTAAAGCAATATTCGTATGTATACGTCAGAAAATTTTAAGTCCCTTGGTTTCTGTAATAGACAGGATAGCCTATCATGCACACATCAAATTTTTAAGTCTTACATCCCCCCACCCCCCAACCGCCCTAATTTCACCCCCACACAAAAAAGTAGAAGATGACCAAGAACCCCTAAAACGCCTAGAAACGAAGTTTGAGCTGTTTTTTTTTTGGATTTTTGTTCTTGTTGCGCCGCTACCGACACGATCCCCAAAAATTATAAACATTTTCCATACTCGACGCGGTAACAGCACTGCGCAAAAATTTCGTTAAAATGATTCCAGTAGTTTCCTAGTTACACAATACAGAACGATCAGAAGCAATACTCGCATGTACATCAGAAAATTCCCTTGGTTTCTGTTAAGACAAGGTAATGTTCGGATGGACCTAAAAAAGTGTATTATGACGCTAGGTCTTTCTTTCACAAGTTAGTGGACAGCCTATTATGAATACAACAAATTTTTCAGTTTTACAATCCCCCACCCTCCAACCACCCCAATTTCACCCCCACCCAAATAAAGGTAGAAAATGATCAGGAATTCCCAAAACACCTAAACACAAAGTTTGAGGAACATTTAAAATCTCTTGTTTTTTGCTAACGATTCCGCCGCCCATGCACCGATTTTCAAAATTATAGTAAACTATTATGACCCCACAGCAGCATGTCGCTGCCCTAATTTCATCACAATCCATGTAGCGGTTACTGAGATTATGTGGCTAGAAAAACGCTTACAGACACACCGACAGACAGACCGTCGCAAATGAGTGACGTGGATTTTCGTTATGTAGACATCATAAAACGCTCGGAAAGTATATTATCTCAAAATCGAAAATTTCTGCGATCACAGTACACCCCTCACCTATCGGTGTGGGAAGTAAAATGGAAAGTAGACATGCTCTTGTTTTTTTGGCGAATAACAAGGTAAGCTTGTCTCCTTCATTTGGACGTCGGGACATGTATGTTGGAATAGCTAGCAACCAACAAGCTAGCAGCTCGCGATGCACCAATGAGTCCGTCTACAAATCAAGTAGCCACGACATCAAGTGTTTTTTAAAAAACAAAATGCAAGATTGTTGGCAAGATGAATGGCACAGAGACACAAATAACAAACTTCGTCAAATATGTAATTCGGTTAAGCAGAGCAAGCATAAAGGCACCCCACTCCAACGTAGAGAGCAGGTGATAATATCTCGCGTTAGAATGGGTCACCAAGGGAGTTCGCCAGGGATGTATATTGTCGCCATTGCTTCTTAATATATACGCAGAGAAGATCATCCAACTAGCCTTGGAAGGAGAGAACAGAGGAATCAAGATTAATGGTTTTCCAATCAATAACCTAAGATAGGCAGACGACACTGCCATCTTGGCTAATTCTCCTAAGGATTTACAACAGACTGTAGATAGAATCAGTCTGCTGGGTATATACGTTTTGGCCTACAAATTACTACCAAGAAAACGAAGGTTATGACAATAGTTCGGCAGAACATCAATATCACAATTAATGTCGACGGAGAACAGATAGAAGAGGTAACACGTTCTAAGTATTTAGGATCCATGCGGAACAGTAAATGGGACTGAAGAAGTAAGGGGAAGAAGTAAGAGCACGGGTTGGATATGCGAAAACTACATTCCTTAAACTAAAGAACCTTCTTCTAGCACGAAGTCTTCCGTTGGCTCTGCGGCTTCGGGTAGTGAAGTCCTATGTTTGGCCCATATTACTTTACGGAGCAGAAACGTGGTCTCTTAAAGTACGAACATTGAACCGCATAGAAGCACTGGAAATTTGGACACTCTGGAAACTCCTCCACATTCCCTCGACTGGACATAAAACGAAGAAGTACTGAGAATCGCTGGCGTAAACAGAGAACTTCTTGATATTGTCAAACATCGAAAAATATCTTACCTTATCATATCCTTAGAGGTGCCAGGTACTCGATACCCAAATTGATACTGCAAGGTAAGATAGAAGGCCGACGAGGTCCGGGGAGGAAACAGCACTCTTGGCTTCGAAATATAAGAGATTGCTGCGGAATAAGAGATGCCGCCACAATATTCAGACAGGCAGAAAATGGCACCATACATATGATGTGAGAAGAATACGAGCGATCTCCGACGTGCGGAATTGCACAGGGCACACGAGGAAGAAGAATGGGTCATACCCGTGTCACTACATCATATCTACTTCTAGGTCAGAAGTCACTGCCCTCCTGTATGTGAAAAGTGTCAAGTGAACCTTACAATAAACTACACCTTGCTCGATTGTCGCCTATACATAATCTGAAGAAACACGATGTCAAAACCGTCGAGACGTACTTCAAAATTTTATGTAGCAGACATCATATTAATGCATTCATTCTAGAAACGAAGGATGTGGAAGGCTGCAGAAAGTTCGTTTCACTCCAGGCGAAAGACAGGACGGATTTAACTCCAAAGCTGAATAGAAGCCATGACCATTCAGCGGATAGGATAAATGCAATAGGTTAGCTAAATTATCGTATGTGTATATGCCTATACCTCATAAAGGCATTGCTTTCGAGGTGTCAATATTTGTAAGTCATTAGAGATACAAATACATTGAATTGAACTACCAAATTATGTGAATATCTTAACCACCGTTCCGGCCGAAATAAGAAAATTAACCAACTTCCCTAAAAGAACTTATTTTTTAAACTGTATGCCCACCGATGAACATGAGCTCTATTAATTACGCCACCTAATATTACAAATCGCACAGTATACAATAGTTTGTTACTCAATTCTATATGGCTAATGACCATTTAGTCGATGCCTAAAACAAACAAAAAAATACAACTTCCTACAAGTACGAAAGAGGCAACCCCAAGTATTAAGTTAAAACAAGATCAAAAACTTGACAGTTCAAAGATTATGTACAGAATGTTAAAACCACAACAATACAACGATTTCTAAAACGGATAAGTCATAGTATGTCCATGCCTCCATAGTAAGACAAGAATTATTAAGTTCAATATGAAACATATCAAAAAAAATTCCATATGTATATTTTTGGAGACAATGTGTGAATAGGTCTGAAATTAGCCAATGTCATTGTTACTCAGGGTAATGGAACCTATTTAATAAATACAGCCTTGTTTGGGGCTCCCTATCCTCCATGCTTTCCATCTCCCCAATTAAGCCCACATCAAAATAATGAATATGGTCAAGAATTCCTTATACGTTCAAAACAAGATTTACGTTTTTTAAAAGCTTCATGGTACAGCGACATTTCCACAGCGGCATGGAATTCTAAGAACGCCCTGAAACACATTCCTATTACTCTACTTTAATAAGTCAAGTCATAAGCAAAGCTCTCCAAACAAAAGTAGGGGATTTGATAAGGGAGTAATTCAATATATAGACAAATGACTAAAATACATTAAGTAATAACACAATGAAATATTTAGACAATAACTAACAAGGTTGAACATGTATGACGAAAAGCGCTCGAAATGACACATCTGGAGATTAAATAAAAAGATACCTAACTAACCAATTCATCAAAGAAGAATTTGAATAATCAAGAAATATATGTTTAATCAAAGGCGATGACCTTATTTTATACTGGCCTGATTGAGATAACAACCAGATTAGTAATTCTAATAATTTGACACATAAACATAAATAGAGTACACAATATACAAATCTTTTAACACCAACTAGATAAAGTAACATATACATATATTGTGTAGTCATACAAATTTATGGTACGAATTCAAATACCTAACATAACCCTAACATCTTTATGGTCTTAGGTATTAAGGGTCGACTCGCGGGATACCTCTCTAAGAGCTCAAATTACTAGGGCGGGGAATTATCATGGTAACTGTGAGACCTTCTTTGTATGAAAGTTAGTCAATTGTCTTTTAAAAAAATCCTTAAATAAATTAACAAAACAAATCAATATATAAATAAATAACGATACAATCGATAGATTTGGATACTCTGTGAGATAAACTCACCTTAGCTATTACGGCTTGTAACACAATCACAAAACAAATCACAACACTTCTGTATTACTATACGTAATGCAACTTGGTACTATGCAGAGTGATATTTCGATAAAAAGGTCCTACACCGGACGTAATTTCAAGCTGGTATAGAACAAACATTATACGCGATTTTTGACCTTATTTTAAATGTAACGAGCATCTTGAAGCGATAAAGTACGCCCAAATTATTGTGAAGCTCTTCGAACTGTTTAGAAGACAATATCGGTCGGGTGGTGATTTATTCCCTTAAACACTTTTACATGCATGCATGCTACACATTGGGATAATACCTACTGTTCTCGTATTATTTTGTCACCCTGACAGAAAGAAATGTTTATAGTTCTTTAGCCCTTTTCTTTTGCGAGGATTTGCATTTTGCACATTCTCATTTACATAGCATTGAATCTATAAAAAATATTGGGAGATTTACTGATTTTCAGCGATAAGCATCTAGTATTGAGATAAGGCAGGAAACTGGCTGCCAGAGCTGAATTGAGGAAATTGTTGAATAGTGGTCTGATTCTCTAACAGGTATATACTTTTGAGAGAGAATCTTCGGACAACAGATTGTACTCGTTCTCTCATCCACTTCTTTAAACAAAGGTATTGTTTGGAAACTTCCAAGATAATAGCAATCAAGTCCACAATAAACGTCAAGTTTACAAACAACCAAAAAGCATAAATCTGCTGGCTGCTTTTGGCACTGGTGACTGTTGGAATACTCACTGCGTCAATGCCGCCTGTGATGCCGCTGAGTTTCCCTTTCATCGTCAACCAACTGTCAGTTACATCAAAGTCTCGTGCGTATAAATATAGCAACTGGAAGGTTCTCCACTACAATGAAAGATATAATAAGAGTCGCGTAGTACGGCGTAGTATCGTTTAATTTTACTCTTGGCAATTCATATGAGTCATCAACAGTGTTGCCACGACACGGGTCTAGAATTTCATAAAACCATAAAAAAATTGTTAAGAACGTCAAATCTAGAGATACGCCTGCGGACCAGCGGTCGTATCCGATGACTAAGAGATGGCGCAGATACCTTAAAGTTCGGTAATATTACCCAGAGACGTAGCCACGAGAGCTAAAAAGACGTGAGTGACATCCAAATATTTGTGAGTTGGCATTTTTTTGAAATTTTTTGAGGAAAACTTTTATTGCCATTTATGCAGTAATAATGGGCTAGTACCATGTGTCTGAAAACAATGATTAAATCATTGTAACCCCTTAGGGTATACAAAAATAGGTGTATTGATGCATTTCATTACCCCCTGCATCATTTTGTTCAGTAGTAATTTCGTTTTAAAGTTTAAAAGAAAGAATTTAAATTTAGCCAATGACAGCGAAAGGCGCCATACGTTAGCAGTGCATTGTTGCCACGATAAATTCCCAAATCGCGGTACTGACCCAATTTTCACGGAACAAACTACTGTTTTATGATCTGTCTGGCGTCAGTTTCGTAAGGGGGTGCCCTATGGGTTTCATCCGTTCCACCGTTTGGCTGTGCCACGTGAAAGAAGGTTTTGTGAAAGATTTGTTTTGTGCCGTTGTTGGTTGACAACACGTTGTCAAATGAAATGAAACCTAACCCTATAATTTTATGAATTGCCTGTCTTCGACGCGTCCACTTTTGTCTTTGTTATTGTGCAGTGAATGTTTTTAAGAAGTTGCTACATTTCAGCATTAGTGTGCCTTACCTTTACCTGTGAAACACGAACCGATTATAAACAAAAAGCGAAAAAACAATACACACAACAAATACAGTCTACGACACACCGTCAATAATGGATCAGGAGCACAGATCACGAGCCTTAACCTAGATCATGGCCGACACTCCTGTCTAGATCATGGCCGACTGTACTACCCAGATCATGGCGGCTGGATCACGCAACACAAGGCGATAAACGTCAGCCGTATGTTCGTTCAGATCAGGTAGATCGACAACACAGCACACGCATCCGTCTTCCGATTGGCTGTTCCCCTATAGGACCGTGACGTCACGGTCCTAGCGAAATTCAAATATTTTCCTTATTTTCTCGGCTTTCCCGTGCTCAAAAAAATCGCGGAAAAATTTGAGAAGGTTCTTATGCCATTCTCTGTCATATGCAATCATAAAAAAAATTCATGATTCTAGCCCATTATGGTTTGAATACCGATCAAACACAATTTTCCGTCTTCGTTACACGGAGTATTAATAAAAACAGTTGAGAAACAAAAAAAAACAATTTAATAATGAACTAATACCCAAAAAATTAAAAATAAATATATACAGTAATGTTCAGTTATAACGAACTTCATGGGACCGGCAAAAACGGTTCGTTATAAGCGAAGTTCGCTATGAGCGATAAATAAGAAAGGTGTGCATTTTTATTAATAAATTTATTAATACATAGATATGAGGGTACGTAGAACATATTTTTTAATATAGTAGATACATGAGCAACTATTCTTAAGAGTCTAAGTAAAAAAAATCTTTTATTTTAGCTTGTTTTATTTTTGCGAAATTTATTTAATATGTAATTCTACTTCGGCAAGTTGATTAAAAACACTTTGCGGAGTATTTCGTGACTGAACAAAATAACCAACGTAATGAATATGTTCAAGTGCCTCTGATATGTTTGGAAGTGGTCTCAGTTCTGTACTCACAGGTTCTTCATCTTCTGCCTCCTAATAGTTATCAATATAAACTGAAGAAGACACAAAAGCGACAATGCCATCATCATCCAAGCATTCAATACTTACAAGATTATCATCAATACGGACAAATTCATTGAACTTATTTTCAGAACAAGGAAGATTGTCTAGAATATTGTTATCATCTTCCTGTCCAACTTTTTTCAGCCATCCGGCTAATGTCAAATCATCGGAATCCAAATCATTTTCCACTTTCAGGAAACCACCGTGTTGAAAACAATTAAAAATTGTTATTTTGATACCCTCTGCCATGTCATATGAAGGAAGTTTATTCCATCTAAAAGGTTGATAGAAAAAATATCAACCCCACTATCAATAAAATGTACCATTTTCGAAAGAAGAAGTCGACGGTAATCGCTCTTTAAGCTTTGGATGACATCCGGATCCATAGGCTGTAGTTTGGAACTGGTATTTGGTGGCATGAACACTAACTTGATGTAGTTCAAACTCACGTCTGGGTGAGCTGGGCAGTTGTCCACTAACAATATGATTCTTCGGTTTTTACGTCTTAACTCGCCATTCTATTCCCGCAATTCATTCGTAAAAACCTCTGAGGTCATCCATGCTTTTTTAATGAATTTGTAATTTACTGGCAACTGTTTGACATTTTCAAAACATCTAGGGTTTTCGGATTTCCCAATCACCAATAACCTTTTTTCTGTTTCTGTTAAATTTGCTACAACTAGCACAGTGATTCTGTCTTTGGAAAGCTTACCGTCTTCACATTTTTCGCCTTTGAATTTCAATGTTCTATCAGCGATAAAATCCCGTTTTAGGCTCATTATAAAAGATAGATCTTACGAGAATATCAAAATTTAAGTAATACCGAAGTTTCGTACCTCTAGACTTGGTTCGTTATAAACGAAAGTTCGCAAAAAGCGGGTTCGTTATAGGCGGACATTCTGTAGTTTAAAGAAACTAAAAAACAGGGTTCTAAAGAACTTCGGACCATAAGGGAAAATATATTTTTCAAAATCAGTCTAAAACAATCAATCAAACAGTCAAAAGTCCGGTTTATTGCGTGGTTGATTAGGCACGAGCTAGCGTTTCACTACTTGACTTGATTTTCGAATAACTCGAAGTCATTTCTAAGAACATCAAGCTACTTGACTTGACGAATCGTTAGACAGAACGGTGTAGTTCGAATTCACTGGAAGCTGTCACATACCAAAGCTTTATGACCTAATAATCCGATCAAGAAGCTTCTTACTACCTAATAGATTAGTGTAGCCCTAAAGACCATTTTAGCGTGCTGTTGAAATAAGGTGCCGAAATGCTTGTAATTATATCAAATCTCTAGATTTTGGTTGAAATAAGTAATAACAAGTGAAAACAGTCTGAACATACATAAATCGTCGGTATAATGCAAAAAGTGACAAAGTCAAAAAAATTAGTTCCTCGTTCATACTACTACAGTAGTTTGGAAGTCGCCGAAGGGAAATAGCTTCTGAAGATGCCATCCACTCGTGGTGGCGAAACGTCAAGCTTTAACGCTAAACGACGCCGGCCTAAGAACCCAAAAACCACAAATTCATTGAATTCTTTGTTTTTGTTCCTGTCTACAGAGAGCCCCTTATATCCGCTTATATCCGCTGTGGTAGTCAAAATGGTCACTTTTACGAAGTATGTCTCACAATATATAAATTAATGATCAAGTCAAGTTAATCACTTGTACCTGCTACTTTATTAGTTCAATGGATTTAGTCAACAGGAGCTGTTAACTAAAGTGGGCAATTTTCCTAAAAGAGATAAAATCATTTATAGTCGCTTGGTGCCAAAAAGGTCAAATCGTCGATTTTTGACTTTCTGCTGTATAAAGACGATAATAGGGTTACTATCCGTTACGTCCTCAGTGCTGTACAAATATTTCGAAACGGCAACATTGGCTACCACCAGCAGCTTTCTTTGGATGCGGTAGCACCTGTTTGTCATGGAAACGAGGCAAGTTGTTTTTTTCAACACATGCGTCGTCCAACATATGGCCTAGGAGTTTGCTGCAAAAAGAGCTACTATTTCAACGAAGTACGTATAAATAGATTATGTTGCTGCTGTATAGTGAAATAATGAGCTATAAATGCTACGAATAAATTTGAACTGGAATGAAAACAAGGTTTTGTATGTTTTGGAGAGGTAAATGACACTCCAACAATTTCTGCTCTTATTAGAGGCCAAATGTCACTTTTATGTTGACTAAAGGAATTTATTGGTTAAGCTGCTCTCAGGGAAATTCAGCCCCGACAAATTGTTATGTAGAATGGGCCTATACCGTGACCTCAAATTGATCAATTTATTTACTGCGGTATTATTTTTGATGATACATAGGACCGTTTACTGTAAAAAGTCACCAGAAAAATTGATCCAAATGAGAATAACACTAAAAAGAAAATTGTACTGTGATTTGAAATAGCCGATGATGACGTCACCTGTAGGGAACCAATGAGAAGCGTCCTTTCGTGGTCCGATGACTACGAGCGGATGCTATTGTTTTGTACCAGAGAGCTCTTATTGGTTCCCTACAGGTGACGTCACGACCTGGGCGGGAAGAGTATCGATTCAAAAAAATCAATATTTAGAGCATTTTTTACGTGGTGTCAGGGTTCGTTTAAGCCAATAAACCAAAAATGTGGTATTGGCCCATTGCCTTTTAGATTCCAGTACGACCCCAGTTTTTCCCTATTAATAATGATTGTTCAAAATGTGGTGTAGTAACGAGGCAACGTTCTGAACTATTTGAAACTTTTGAAAAAGCGAACCTTGTGTGCTGACTCAGTAGAATTGCACATTTAGAGTTAATAAAATCTCGTTACTTCATAATTAGTGCAGCGTGTTGGTACTTCATTAAGAGGGAACCAGTCAATAAAATATTAAATGCTTGAAAACTGATCCTTAGATAGAATTTGTTTCGCTGAAAAAGAGCTTACCTATCTACAACTTCACAAATGCTGATAAGAAATCTGGTCGCAGATTTGATTTTCAGTCTCGCTTGACGAAAATCAGATCATTAGGATCATTTTCAGGTTTGCCTAAGAAATCGAAAGTCTGTTTTCGGCTATCTGTTAAGATGAGACCTCGTATTTTAGATAATTCTATTTGAGGGTGCTGATTACGAATCTGGTCGGAGTTTTGAGTTTGAGTCCCGTTTGATGAAAATAAAAAGTTTTAGATCTTTCAGATTTTTAGGTTCGAAATATTTATTTGGCTTTCTATTAATATGAAACCTTGTGTTTTGTGTAATTTAAAGGTGGTGATTACAAATCCAATCGCAGTTTTGAGCTTTAGTCTCATGTGACAAAAATCAAAAATTTGGGGTCTATCGGATATTCAAGTTTGCCTAAAATATTGAAAGTTTTTTTTATCCTTCTAATAAGATTATGCCTCGTAATTTATATAATTTGAGGGTGCTGACCACAAATCCAGTCGCAGTTTTTAATCGCTATTGAGACGAAAACTCGTAATTTGCCTAAAAGGTCAAAAAACTTTATTTGGATTTCTTTTAAGATGGAAACTCCTATATTGGATATTTTGAGAGTACTACTGCCGTTTGACAAAAATTAAAAGCTTCAGATCTTTCAGTCTTCAGATGTGTTTAAAAAATCTTTATCTGGCTTTCTATAGGATTGGCCGAATGCTTCCCGCAGTTAATTTCTTGAGGCTAGTGAGGACTCAATCAAAATCTTTGTGCGGTTCGCCACATAGCAGCTTCTACAGCTAATGTAATTTCTTTTTAATTTCTTTTTGCTGACATTTCCATACTTTAATAACACTACAGTGGTGACTGAAATGTCATTAAAATGTTTGACTACCAGCAATTTACGACAGATCAGCATCTAAAGCAGGGGAAGCTGGGACAATGCGAGGTCCTTAACGTTCGAAGCGTAATAAAACGGATATTTTTGTTTGTTATAATCAGTTACTTACCATTACTCCTAAATAAACAGTCCTCAGAAATAAGTTTTCCAGTAGTGTGTCAAAAACTTCATCTTGACCCCCCCCTCGTGTTGTATCCCGGCGTTGTCACTTGCTGTTTTTTTCTCAATATTTTTCTCCTCCAAATCGGTTTTCTTATTCTTTTACTGTTCTCTTCCTTTTCTTTTACTTCCCACACCGATAGGTGAGGGGAGTATTGTGATCGCGAAAATTTTCAATTTTGAGATAATACACTTTTTGGGCGTTTTATGACGCCTACATCACGAAAATCCACGTCACTCATTTCCGTCGGTCTGTCTGTCGGTCTGTCTGTCTGTCTGTCTGTCGGTCTGTCTGTCTGTTGGCGTTTTTCTAGCCTCCTAATCTCAGTAACCGCTACATAGATTTTGATGAAATTTCGGTGGTGATATGGTGTAGGGTCGTAGTAGGTAATGTTGCTACAATTTTGAAAATCGGTGCATGGGCGGCGGAGTAATTAGCAAAAAACGAAAAATTTCAAATATGCCTCAAACTTCGTTTTTAGGTGTTTTAGGGGTTCCTGATCATTTTCTACTTTTTTTTGGGTGGGGGTGAAATTGGGGTGGTTGGGGGGTAGGGGGTTGTAAAGCTGAAAAATTTGTTGTACTCATAATAGGCTGTCTACTGACCTGAGAGAGAAAGACCTAGCGCTATAATACACTTTTTTAGGTCCTTCGGAACATTGCCTTTTGTATTACAGGAACCAAGGGACTTGGAGAATTTTCCGATGTATACATACGAGTATTACTTTAGATCGTTCTGTATTTTATAATGTTGAAACTACTGAAGTGATGTTAATGAAATTTCGGCACAGTATTACTACTTTGGCGAGGAAGGAAAACGCGTCTGATGTTTAGGAATCGTCTCAGTGGCGGCGCAGCAATATTAGAAAAACAAAAAATATGAAAACAGCTCAAACTTCGTTTTTAGGCGTTTTAGGGGTTCCTGATCATTTTCAATTTTTTTTGGGTGGGGGTGAAATTCGGGTGGTTGGAGGGGTGGGGGGTTGTAAATCTGAAAAATTTGTTGTACTCATAATGGGCTGTCTACTGACCTGAGAGAGAAAGTCCTAGCAGCATAATACACTTTTTTAGGTCCATCCGAACATTGCCTTGCCGATTACAGAAACCAAGGGACTTAGAATTTGTGGTGTATACATACGAGTGTTGTTTTAGATCGATATATTATTCTGTTGCGTATCGCAAAAATTATTGAATTGATTTTAATGAAATTTTGACACAGTATTACTACCGCGGCGAGGATAGAAAACGCGTATGTTTTGGAAAAAATCATTTCAGTGGCGGCGCAGCAATAATAAAAAAACTAAAAATATAAAAACATCTCAAACTTTGTTTTTAGGCGTTTTAGGGGTTCCTGATCATTTTCTACTTTTTTGGGTGAGGGTGAAATTGGTGCGGTTGGGGGGTGGGGGTTGTAAAACTGAAAAAATTTGTTGTATTCATAATAGTTTGTCCATTAACCTGTTGAAAAAAATACGTAGCGGCATATTACACTTTTTTAGGTCCATCTGAATATTGGCTTGCCTATTACAGAAACCAATTTTGTGATGTATACATACGAGTTTTGCTTTATTTCGTTCTATGTATTTTGCGTAAAGCGAAAATTATTGAATTGATTTTAATGAAATTTTGACACCAAATTTAGTGCCGTGGCGAGAATGGAAAACGCGTCTATCTTTGAAAAATCGTCAGTGGCGGCGCAGCAATAATAAAAAACTAAAAATATAAAAACACAGCTCAAACTTTGTTTCTAGATGGTTTGGAGGCTCCTGATCATTTCGCATCGTTTAGTTGAAGCACGCAGAAAAAAAAATGTGGCGTCTTAGCTTCTAAGGAGGGAGACGCAAGAAACTATTTACGAGAGGTTTTTGTGTTGGTTGTTTTTTGCGGGCGGCTGGGCGATGATTTGGTTGCAAGGGATTTAAAACTATAGCTTCATGCAATGGGAAAATAATAAAATGGTATCATCATTATGTGTGGGAAGTACTGAGTCAATCAACTTGACTCCATTTTTTCTTCTTCTGTTATTTTGTTCTAGTTTCTTCCTATTTATTATTTCTTCTTACTAAAGGTATTATTTTGCGAGTTGCCGGATGGGATACCTGGGTACCCCATCATTCCCTCCCATACACATCTGAATATGCATCAAAAATACCAATCAAAAGTAGATACAAACATGTTCTTGTCAAAAATGGAGATTCTGGTGCTAGGTAGAAAGGATGGTTTCCCAAACTGGTTACAAATCTGACTTATGAATAAGGTAGTGCCCTCTCATTACGAGGCAGATCGGCAGTGATAGGTCAATCGTTTGATCAATGACACCCGGTACCCCGCCTTTTTCCGATAAACCCCGTCTTCCCCCCCCTTTCGTCTAATATACAGGGTCTCCAGTTAGTGTGTAATTCATCGATATCTCGCAAAGTATACCTGATAGAAGAAAATGTCAAATGCAAACGTTATTTGATTACATAAGACGCATATTCTAAAAATATTCAGAAATATACAGGGTGTTGCGGGAAAGTAGGATAGTGTCCAACTTAATTTCTTTATATGGAAGTATAACTTTTTCTTAAATTCTTCTAGTTTCCATCATTGATCTCTATTCAACGCTAAAATATTTTTTGGATCGCTTGCAACGTTGCCAAGTTATGATTTATGTTCTACTAATTTCCGGATTTGCAAGGTCGCAAGTAATACGTCCAAATTGATATATTCCTTCAACTTGTCTCAATTTTATTATTCAGCGAGTTACTCGAATATTAGGCGAATATTATTTTGGATGTTACCAGCAATTTGTATCTACAGGGTGTTTTTGGCAGAATTTTAAATTACAGCAACTTGAAGGTCGTTTTACTTTGTTCTTTTAAATGTAGCACCCTGTATTTTTTATTTTAAATTGAAATATCTACTAACACCCTATCTCGCATTGTAATATTTTCTTTCGCGTTTGCGACGTTGCCAAATTATAAATTATTTTTCCAAATTTTTAAACAAATATACCCGATTTTAATTTACTTTAAATAGAATCCTCTACTTATTTTTATAGCAGTGAATTGCGCATGTCGAATTTAGTGAGATCTCACAATTTCAAAATTTTGTTTCTATTAATTACTGAGATACGGCAACACCGCTTTTTTAGTAAACGTTACCGGAACGCTTAAATATTTCCAAAACTGCCAAAGCTGGAACGGTGAAATTCAATACTAGGGGGTTTTTGAACATACAGAATTCAAAAACGCTAACATCAGCGTTGTCAGATTTACTTTTTTTACGTTAGACTTCATAAATAGGGCATTTATTTCAAAATTATGACGTAGAATTGTTATGCATCTCTCCTTACCTTAGTTCCCAAGTCCAGCTCTCATCGCAAAGGTGAGGATAGCCTTGGGTCCAGCTCATTCTCTATCTTGAGGTTCAAGGATTTTTGAACCTAGCATAGTCTGCCTGCGATACCCAAAGGCTTCACAGCGACATAGAACGTCTGGATTCTTCCTCTCCGCCACAGCATGCATACGTCGCATCGGGTCGCTTGCCATCCCCATCACATACTGATTTTTTTTAAAAGTGAGCAGACCGCGCAGGCAGAGCCTAAATACCAGAGTACCGCGGCTGCTGTGAAAGGGTTATGTTAGGGGAAGTTTGTTAACGCGAGATTTGAATGAGCCAATACCCGCAGGCCCAATAAATATATCTTCTAGCAGTCCATTCCAAGCCTTGGACACGCTGGGAATAAATGTGCGGTTGTACCGCTCGGGTTCTTGATATATGAAGAACGAGCGTCTTAAGATGAGATGCAGCGGTCGCACGGGTACATGTAATAGGAGCAGTGAGCAGCGGAACGATAGAGGATAGCTCAGAGGAGCAGATTCCGTTGGAATATCTGTAGAAGAGTGAGAGGTCACCAACAACACGCCGGTGAGAAGGTGACTGAAGGTGGCGCGTTAAGGCCGGATCGCTAATTAGTCGAATTGCCCTTCTCTGGACAGCATCTAGTAGATCCAGACAGGGTAGTAGGGGCAGCAGATCCCCAGACATGAGAGCAATACTCCAGGCAAGGTCTTATCTGGGCTTTATATAGCGTGAGGACGATACATGGTGAGAAATACTTTCTGGGATCTAAATAGGTACCCAAGCTTTTTACCAGCAGCTGTTGCAATTGACGCGACGTGTTCATGCCAGATCAGATTTTCTGTAATGTTGTCTCCTAACAGCTTGAATGAGTGACTCCCTGGCAGAGCCTGGTTGTTCATTAGAACCTGGTGTTGGCTTGGGCACTTCTTGTTTGATGGCGTACAACACTGGGTCTTGGAAGCATTAAATTTAACCATATTCTTAAGCCCCCAAACGGTAATGGTATCGAGATCCTTTGAAAGTGAAGCTGCCACTGCGAGTCTTCTGCGTTCTAACTCGACCACAGAGATCGGTCTATTGCTCATGATGCCTGCATGCAGCGTACTGTCATCCGCAAAACTGTGGATTGGGTTTGTAGTGCTAGAGAGTAGATAACTAATATGAAGCAGAAACACTGTCGGAGCCAATACCGATCCCTGCGGAACCCCGGCATTGATGCCATGGAAAGAAGAGGAAAAGCCGTCTACCACGACAGAGATTTTCTGACCTGAGAGGAAGTCTGCGAGCTAACCGCAGAGCTTAACAGGGAGCCCATAAGAAGGGAGCTTGTTTAGGAGAGCTGCATGCCACAGTTGATCGAATGCCTTTAAAATATCGAGAGCAACGACGTGAGCTTCGCCAAATGATTGGATAGTTTGCTCCACACATGTGTGATGTAAGCCAGAGGATCTCCAGTTGATCTTTGGTGTCGGAATTCAAATTGTCTGTCGTTGATTAAGTGATGGAGCTCTAGGTATTTAATGAGCTCTTGGTTGACGCATCTCTCCATCACTTTACTGATTACAGAAAGCAGAGCTATAGGTCTGTAGTTGGTCGGATCAGTTTTGGATCCCTTTTTTGGCACCGGCTGGATGCAAGCTGTCTTCTAGTCTTTTGGGAAAATTCCGGAATCGTAAGACATCCGAAAGTGGCGGGTAAATATGGGAGCGAGCTCCGATGCGCACTTCATGACAACAATGGAGGGGATCATGTCGGGCCCATTCGCCTTATTAATGGCAAAATATTTCTGCTCCACTTTATAAAACTAACTTCTTTCAGCGCAGTTTCTCATTCAATATTTACAAGTCTTATAATTCTGTTCCCCAGAAAATCAAAAATGTGAAAGGCTGGAAGTTTAAAGTTGCTCTGAGGCAATTCTTCTTCGGATATACTTGATATACTTGATACACTTGATAGGATTGATATACTTGCGATACCTTTTACTTTGTCATAGTTTTTAGCCTTTTAGTTCTTATTTATCTTTATCTTTCTTTTCTTTCAAATTGGTTATATCATAATTGCTTTCGGGTGCTATTTACAGTTTCCAACATATACGTCGTGTATGTATATTTGTATGTAAGTTAATGCTTATGTACTATATATCTGCATTCTATTATTATTTTTGTTTAGTTTAGTTCGTTAGTTACATGTAAAAGCTTAGCTGCTCAACTGTGTTTGTTTGTTATATGTAGTGATAGTATAAGTAGTAGTATGATTAAATTTGAACAAGGGTTTAGTGGAAGAGCACGAAACTCGTGAACTACCCCTTGAGGTTCAAAAACGGATTCTGTAGTATCTTGCCTATCGCATTTTTTATCTATTGATTATACCGTTTCTTGAATAAAGCCATTTATTATTAATGTCAAGTGAGTGCAGCACCTTCCGAACTATTTTTGTTCTGAACGTTATTTCACTCATGGCTTGGGGTACTCTCGGTATGAATGGTAACTGGGCACTGAATGGGACTTTTACAGTGGAGTTTGCTGAAAATGTCTTGGCAAATATTTCGGCCTTGTCCTTGGAAGCAGTTGATACTGTTCCATTCGCACATGTGATCGGTGGGAAGCTACTCCTCGAGAAGTTACCCTCTATTTGCTTGACCAGAGTCCAGAAGGTGCGGCTGCCATTGGGGTGTAACATAACCTTCTTTTTTTTTTGGCATCATATTGTCTTGTTGCATGTCGGATGGTTTCATTGTATCTGTTCCTGGACTCAGTATCAGCCTGTCTGTTTTCGACGGTGAGGTTCTGTAAGTAGGTTCGGTGATGTCAGTATTTCTCCAATATGGCTTTTAAAAAATATATTTTTATATGCATTCAATAATTTACGAGTGACGATTCAATAGCACATCAGAGTATTTACTCTAAGAATATTTTCCGATAGCATTGTAAAATATCCTGGCATGGAAATAAGTGACGTTAATCACCATGAAAATGTACTCTCGTAAAAGTTCTTTTATACGCATCCACTATGGTGCACAATCTAGTAGATTGAGCTGATAACAGTCGTCAATCGTTTATAGCCGTGCAACAGCACTGTACAGACCACTTTTATTTTTAGTATAACGATTTTATTGTACTAACTATTAAAACCCGACGAATATCGCATTTCCCATTACAGGCAATGGTTTATGCTCCATATATTCTTGTATAAGCGTACATGGTGCTCCATTTGCTCCATTAAAAATAACCTGTTTTGATCAATGCAATTGGAATGCATTTCTGCAGTCAAGATAAACAAGGAATCTTAATTGCTCATCATCTCCCCAATCCAATAATGTCTGCATACCAATACCTACATAATACAATAATGTATCTGAGTGAACCATTCTTCAATAAAACTGCTCTTCGAAATTGTATAGTAATAATAACGTATAAGTTTCAGTGTCTTTAAGGGTCGCATTCATAGTCGATACTTAAGAGTCCCTTAATAATTGAGGGTCCCTTAACACATTGTTGGAGACTCTGCTGGCCGGGAGGCTTCGTAATGTGGCACCTCAAAACATTTCCATTTTTTTGCGTTTGTAACATGATTTATCAAAATATTTTAGAGGTGTTCATTTTTGACACTTTTTTTCATTTTTGAGGTTTTTGGTGACAATAAAAAGACGGCTATATCCGTCGCGTCATATCACAGCAGACTTTATGTTCTAGCATGGCAATCACGGCTATAGCCGTCTGATCAGTGTAGTCGTAAAACACGTCTTGTGGGAAGAAAAGGACAATTTTCGAGACAAAAGCTAAAACAAAAAAACATTTTATTGTATCAAATTTATAAACAAAATCGCATCTCTCAGAATATAGACGGTATAAAAACAAAAAAATCAAATTTATTAGCAAACAGAGGTATCCCCGAACAAAACAGAATTTAGGCACAAATTTATGTTTGACGCTACTCTTCAAAGCAGTAAGGACACAAAGCAGGTTCATTTTCACAACACTTGCATCTATAGCTAGTTTCTTTGCATTTTTCAGACTTGAAACATTGTTTGCATCTAAGAAAATATGATTTTATTTTATGATCCTCTGGTAGGGGCAGCTTCTCTGGAAGATGTCTCACACGAGCTTCGAGTTTTGTATTGACATGAAACAATATATTCTATATTTATAATAGGTGGCCGACGAATATCTGTTTAGGATGAAAATATCTGGTTACCTACCTCCCATCAGTACTCAAAACATGAAAATCAAATAAAAACACACTTGCAATATGGCAGCTGAACACGTGGTCAGTGCATCACATTGAAGGTTATGGGCGGTTATAGCCGTCGTGCCGTTTTACCCATGCACCTTAAAACATGAATAGTTGGGATAGCGTATAGTGGGTTAGAATTTGGCAATTTCAGAAATGACGAGATTCACGTTACGACACTAACATTGCTTAACAAGGCAAGTATACCGACATTCTGACGCTCGTCGCCGTTCTGCCGTAACAAGCAGATAACGTTTTGACCGATATAGCCGCAAACGGGTATAGCCGTTGTGTCCAACTACGTGTTAAGTAACATTTTGTGTTTCGAAACCATATACTTGAGGGTTCCTTAGGTAAGACTCCCTTGAGTAATACTCAAGTAATGAAATGTCAACATGACATGTCAACATGACATTTCATTGCAGTCAAGGCGATTTTGTAGGTCAATTTTGGAGCAAGGTGTTGTCCTCGGTGTTGTCAGTCTCTGTTAGATCCGGACAAATGTCCGCCACAAAACAAGAAATACTGGCACAACAAACAGAGATAACAGAAAACATCAAAACGCGTAGGCATAAACATAACAAATTGACTTATATTTGAAATATGGCAACGTCGCCAAATGAAATCCGCCACATCGTAGATGTTGTCTGGGAAACGTATACTCAAGGGAGTCAAGGGACGACTATGAATACGGCCCTAAAATTGTTGCATTCCTCGACATTTCTGTCAATATAATGTCTCTAATCACTATAGGAAAAAAATATGCTAGGCCCCAGTGGCGCTGCTGATTCTTATTGAGTTGGAGCCAAGGTGACGCATACTGTATAACCTTCTAACAGGCTGATCCAATGCAGCTCCATAGAAGCTAAGCTAGTGGTAGCTCAGCGGATTTGCAAGACACTAACAAAATGGTGAATGTTGGGGTGTCAAAGTCAGTTATGATGATGAAAAATCAATTGTAGGAAGTTGGTTCAACAAAATTTCATCAAATCTGATTGGTTAAAAGAACGAAAATATCTACAAAAAATTCTGAGAGACATTCGGGATTCAAGAAATGTCGGGAGGGATTTATCCCTATGGTGAAGGAAGTCCACGAAAAATGGCTTCTATGATGAAGTCATCACCCAGAATTTTACCAAGAAGTAGGAAAAAGGTCCATCTAGGAAGATGCTATCAAGAACTAGAAGGGTCCGTGTAGAAGATACTATAGAAGTAGAAGGCTGGAAGCAACCCCCGCAAAAAGTACTTCATCTAGAAGTATTGGTCAAGATATATTCATGAAGAATGGTATTATACCCGTGATCTTGGATAACTAAAAATTGATCTTTCCTGATGATGATTTCATTATCAAAATTATACAAATATAACAGGGCATAATGAACAATGTGATCTTATCAAAGAGTCCAGAGAAAAAGAAAGGGGAGAATGACAGAATTCTATGTTATGAATCTAACAGGTAGAATCTGAAGTAAATAGGTAGGGGAAAGGTAACAGAATGTATGCGCAGAAACTCGCTGACAGGAATAGAAAGGGAGATAAAGCGTGGAAGGGGTTGGACTCTGTAAAATCAGCTACGGTATCAAATCTCAAGTGGTGATTATAAACAACGACTATACCACTATCACTAAAAGTGGTCTGCATAAGTGGGTTATATACGGACGACGTTGAAAATGAATTTTGAAAGCGGGCGAACCCTTGCAAACTTAGAAACACAACAAGCTAACGTAAGTTGCAAAAATTTTGAAAAGTTTTTCAAAAAATCAAAAAAAAAATATCTCACAATGATATATTTTAATTGTAACAAGAACTACAAAAAATAATATTTCTTAATATAAAAACGATATTAAAGTACTGCTAATGGGCCATGATCTTCCACGGCTCACAATTTCCTCTTAATGTTCCTCATTAGGTATTGGACAGATTCCAAATCAATTTCTTTGATCTTAAACATTATTCTTCTTCTCAACTGCTGTTCGTTTTGAGCTTCTCAGCCATTGTTATAAACTTTGGCACTCAGTTGAGCCCAAAAAGTTTCGAATGGTCTTGCTTGAGGAAGATTGGGAAGGTTGTCGCTTCGTGGTACACAAGGTATTTCGTGTTGTTCTAGCCAGTTTCTCGTACGCAAAGCATAATGATTTGAAGCCAGATCTGGCCAAAAAATTATATTGTCATTAGCATGGTGGGTATTAATAAAATAAGGTAGTTTATAGGCAAACACCTTTGAGTATAGACTTCTGCGGTAACCGCCCCGGCCGTAACTCATCCAATGTACGGCTATGAAGTACCGTTGTCTGATATAGCGCACCACACTAACACTTTGTTCTCAAACTTTTCTTTTCGTTTAAATTTTATATTATCTGGACATGCTGCAAATTCTCTTGTATAAAAACCATCATCATCTTTGATTTCTGAGTTCGAAAACGTGAAATACTTTTCATCGTCAAGAACAATGTTGCCAGTAAAACGACGTACATTGCGATAGCATTGAGCCTGCATTGAGGAATTCTTTCTAACTGATTTGGGGAATACTTTGAACATTTTCTTCTTTTTCGGAATTTTAAGTTAGTTATTTCTCATTCTCTACAGATTGTGCTAGCACTGACGTGAAAGATGCGTCCAAGTCTTTGTGTTGAAGTTCCAACTCGATGTTCACTTCTGTTGACCATTCCTTGAACTGTAGCAGCATTCAAAGGTCTTAGACGTTCACTTCTTGGTAAATTTATACAAGGAATACGTTCTTCGCATTCACGGATCGCTCGATATATTGTGGCAGCAGAAATATTTGTATCTTGATCTAGGCGAACTATTTCCTTTTTTTTTTCAAGACGTCCAACTAGACTGTAAATACTGTTCCGAATATCTAATTTGTATGAAAGTTTGACAACTTATATCATAACCAAAATGGTCTTATTGTTTCGTTTAGATGTTGACTAGTCACCATGGTAACGGCTTCTGAATTATTTCCAACGGTGAAACTACTTCCCGAGTTTTGAAAAAAATTCTCAAAACTTTTGCAACATACGTTATTCTGTTGTACTTCGTCCATAAACAGTCAGCAATTCCAGATTTCTCGGATTCACCTCGCTGGGTCTTGATCTGGTGTCTACTCCACAAGGAGGAGAAGGAGGAGGATTATTATAAGAGAAAAGTGAACGAAACAGCCTAACTGAAGGTGAACAAAAATAGCTTTTCTAATTTATGAGTGGCCTATGAAAAGCTAGAGAAAAACCATAGCAGAGAAGGCAATACGAGGAACGGTGTTATTCGCAAACTAGTCAACTTTCAATGGAGGGCCCACCCCGGCGTTTGCGAATGACATCTCTTGTGTGGTCCAGATCGCTCATGTTAACGAACTGGGCCCTACCTTGTACCACACCCTGTAGGGGTGTCTAAAACCGACCAACCTGGAGCATCCATACATGCCCCCCAAAAATCAGGCGATAAGTCTTATGTGTGGCAGAACGAAGTAGACAGTCATTGGATCAAAGACATCTTTTACATGTGCACAAGCCTCCAGCATCCAAACTTCAATCCAGGAAGAACTTCATTATGTCAAAAAACCCATTGAAAAACCAGTAACCAAAGTGATAGTGTGAAAGCTGCGGCTAACCGAGAGCCACATACCAACTTGGCACCCAATTGCAAGCCAGCAGTCACAACTGGAACGGATGACCTAGAAGAGCCTCAACAGGATTAGATATCAAATAGACAGGTCTGGGGGTAACCTTTTAAGATAGAGGAATACGAGGAATACGATTTATGCGTCTGCGGGGGAACCAGGCGATGGCAATGGAGCATCTCATTTCAGACCTTGAAAACCCCTTGCACAATCCAGGAGCATGGGAAGCAAACGACATGGAGTGCAGTATGCCAGACACTGGAAAAGGATATTTATTTATTTGTAATAAGTACAAATATGGCCACCCTCGAAGGAGATACCTTATGTGAGGGTATTGGCATGATAAATAATACATTAATTTGTCAAAATATAACTTACTACTCCAAGCTGACACCAAGTATTCTGTCGTTCCTACTGAAGCCGATTGTGGGCATTGGGACCAGTCAACCTTCATTCTTATTGCATAACAGGGCGCCTGTAGCTGATAATAGGTTTGCTTTTCAATATTTATCGTCCATTTAATCAATTTAAACTCTGAATTTCGCATTGACGTTTCATGAAAATAAACAAAAGAAGCCAATATAATCATTCTTGACTTAAGACACCTCGGATCCTCGCATATCTATGTGATTTCTAATTAATAATCAACTAATACTGGTACATGTATATAAAAGAAAAAATGAATAATAAAACTAAGAAACATCATATAACATCAATACATGTTTTAAATAAGTGTAGTGACTCCTTTCCGAACTCCGTCGTGCCGAATATCTGAACCCTAAGGTTGCGATACACAGCGCATCTGCCTAGGAAGTAGAACACTATTTCATTCTGCTCCCAGCGTTTGGAACATCACTCTCATGAGTGACAAACAAAATGTCTATTCGGCCTGCAATGCCAGGGTTGAGCGTCTCCTTACCCTTATTCGGAAGCCATAGCGTTCGGATCTTATCAGGACCCCCTATGAATATTTTAGCTTGCCTGCAGTAATCTCAGTCTAACCAAACTGTCGCCAATTTTTGTCCAAGTACGTCAGGTTTTAAATAGTCAATGGAGTAGGCCGTTGGTTGGTGGAGATCCATACTAATACAAAAAAGTATTTCCGATGAATGATTACTACTTTTATTTAAAAAACTTGCGACAATTCTTTCGACACAGTGTCTTTATCAAACAATGATTTTAAACTTAGAGTACTACGTTATTTATACAAGATATACACATGGATGGGATAACTATTATTATAACTAACACTTACAAAGAAGTCTCACAATGGCTTACTAACCGTGGAAATGAAGGGTCACCCCATAGTCGAATCACCTTCCGTCAAGCTTTTGGGAATCAACATCAACAATAACATGTGCTGGCACGACCACGTCGTCAGTATTGCTAAAACGGCATCCCAGAAGCTTGGAGTTTTGTTCCGCTGTAGGAAGTTGTATACACCAGAGCAACTGCTGCTGCTCTACAAGGCACAGATCCGACCATCGCTGGAGTATTGCTCCCATGTGTGGGGATGCGCTCCGAAGCACTCTCTAAAGCTTCTGGACACTATCCAGAAAAGAGCGATTAGACTAATCGATACGCCTAACCTCACAAAGGACCTCCACAGCCTGGAACATCGAAGGAGGGTGGCTGACCTATCCCTGTTTTACAGATTCTATCACGAAAGATGTTCGAGTGAGCTCTCTCAGATAATAACACCACAGGCCGTCCGAACCAGGACCACTAGAGTAGCTCTTCGAGCTCATCCTTACCAGATCGAGGTCCTTACTCCCCGAACCAGTCTCCTCCAGCATTCCTTCTTTTGGAGAACTTCGACGCTGTGGAATCAGCTGCCGGGGAATTTGTTTCCCGACGGCTACAACCTGCAGCGTTTCAAATCTAACGTGAACCGATACTTATCCTCTCGCAGCGCTTGTAAAGCGCCATAGGCTTTCAGCCTTTGCGGGAGGCCGACCATAAAAAAAAATATTATGGCTTCGTTTGTTCTCCGAAAACCATCGGACAGATTTAGTAAACGGTGAATTATTTAAGCCTGTTTGATCATTGAGGAGGTTATCTGAGAATTTAAGCTTGTTGATTTCTAATGCTTCTAAAAAATTTAATTTGCGTCCTTTCCGTTCTATGTGTAATATTTTAAAATCCTTGTTGAAATGATGGTTTTCGGAGATCAAATGATTGGCGTAATTAGAATTATAGAGTTCGTTTATACATGACTTTTTATGTTCGTTAATGCGGTTTTTGAATGCTCTTCCACTTTGTCCAATATAAACTTTAGGGCAATCCACACATTCTAATTTGTAGACACCAGACTTTTCGTTTTTAGATGATTTCATTTTATTGTTTTTAATTAAATTGTCTAGTGTCTCTTTGCATCTGAAGGATATATTACGGTCTAATTTCTTGAGTTTAAGTGCAACGTTGTCTGATAACTGTCCTATATATGTAATTCAGTTATATGCGTTATTCGATCGATTGTCGATAATCTTGGGGTATACTAAGTTAACTGCTTTTCTGTACTGCTTCTTTTTATATTATAGAATCGATTAGAGTAAGGCTATAGCCACTGTTTGAGGCAATTTGTTTTATTATATTTAGTTCTTTATTATAATTTTCGTTATTCATGGGCACGTTAATTAGTCTATTGACAGAACTATGATATGCTGCAATTTTATGTGAGTATGGGTGGTTAGAACTGCTGTGTATTGTGGTATCTGTGTGCGAGGGTTTATGATAAATTGGATATGTATGTTTGTTTTGTTGTAGTTTAATTGTTAAATCTAAAAAGTTAATGGCCTGAACTATTTCTTTCTTTCTAGTGTAAATTTTATTGCAGGGTGTAATTTGTTAATTTCATTTAAGAGATTATGTAGTTGTCTATCGGTTCCGGTAAAACAAACTATTATGTCGTCTACAGAACCATACCAATATATATACATTTAGTAAAAGATGGTATTAGTTGGATTCTCTGTTCGAGGTTGTCGATAAACATTTCCGCGAGTAAAGAGCTTAGAGGGTTGCCCATTATTAGTCCTTCTTTTGATATATAGATTTTGTCGTTAAATTCGAAATAATTTTGGTCCAAGCAAACTACTAGTGTATCGAGGATATCTAGTTTTGTTATGGGGTTTGTGTTGTTTTTTGATAAAAGCTGATCGACTATATTTATTACGTCTATCGGTGGTATACTAGGGAAAACGTTTTGTACATCAAATGGGGCTAGGATAGCATTACTAGGGGTTATAAAAATATTTTTTGTCCTTTTTATTAGTTCTTGGGAGTTGTTTATACTAAATTTTGGTGTGAATTTGCAGTGCTGTAGTAACAGATTATTTAGTTTTTTTGATAATTTATATGCTGGTGCTGTAACGTACGACACTACAGGTCTTATAGGGCGATCTGGTTTGTGCAATTTGATAAGTGAATATAATTTTGGCGTTTGCGAGTTCATACCAGTAAGGTAGTTGTTACATGTTATATGTATCTTTTGTATGCATGCTGTATAGTCTCTAAATTTCGAGGCATTCCATTTTGAAATGCGACACCCTGTGTGCTACCGTAGCGTCAGCTTGCATCGTAACAATATGCTCTCATTTATGTCCAAAAATTAAATCGAAAAAGAAATCCGAGCCGTCCAGTCGGGACAATAAACTGGCGTGTGTGTTTTGAAAGTGTGCACGAAGGCAACGGCGGCAGTAATATTTATCTGTCAAAAATAAAATAAGCGTTCACGGTGAATTTATGTATAAGTGTCGTAAAAGTTCTCTAAAGCGAACTCATAAAATTTTAATTGTGTATTTCCATTAGTGCATTGCCACCGAGTAAGCCGTTGCACCGCACGGCCATTTTTAGTACTGGATATCTTTGGGGAATTCAGTCAGGCACAAATGCGTGTATGACCTTCTAGTTTCTATAGTACAGGATACACACAGAAAAAAATACTGTTGCGTTTCCAAATAATTGGTAGCATTTGGATGTTTTTCCGTCGCTTTAGATATATTTACAGTTATTTCAAATCCATGTCATTGAAAGAATTCAATCCTTATATTCGAAGTAATCACAGGTACGCCAATAAATTCAAAATAATTTTGTATTCATTCTAACGATACCTATAATCCTTCTAATACCAGTATTGACATATAATGCAATCAAAACATCCTTTTGTTTTCGAAATTTACCCTATGTTTCATTTAAGCAAAGCATACAATCTATTCAATGTACAAAAATTATTACTGCAACAGCAGTTCGTGATAATTCATCTGATAAAAATTACTTTTGTTTCAATGGCGCTTGTTGTTCGATGAACTATAATCAGTATTCGGCGGGACTGATGTCCCGATTCAATTTGCGCAAAAATGAAAAACAGGGGTATCATCTCAGTGTTACTATCGCCACGAACCCGCCAACATGGACAAGGTTGTGTCGTTGTGTTGTTTCGGTGTTAGCCGTGTTGTGTCATCTCGTGGTTTTGCGTATTGCATCAGCAATTGTGTGATTTAAATGCGTCCAATTATATATAAAATGGAGGACTTACTGAGAAATTGGGACTTAGAAGAGCTAACACCCACATTTGCATGTAGGTATTTAGATTAGTCAGACAGTTATATTTCAGGTAAAAATGCAACAACTGTTGCAGGCTTATGTCTAATTCTTATATCATGCTCTTTATAACTTCATACAAAATCACACAATTAAACATCCAAACAAATCAGTCAGCTGTCCTCGCAATAAAATCTGTTGGCCCAAGGAAAAGAAAGTAGTTTAGAATCACAGATTCGATTCGATTCAACGGCAGGCTGCGATTGAATTATGCATTGGAATCCAATGACACCTTGTAGTTGAATCGACAATACGATATAATTGTTTACCAACCATACACTTCCCATTGGATAAAACATCGCTGTATTTGAGTAATGCTGAGTGTAACGTCCCATTGAATCCAAGCGTAAGTCTTTGACAGAACGACAGATTTTTATGTGTGCAGATGAAAAACGTTCAGAGGGTGCCCTCGTCGCTCGTCAATAGAATACGATAGAATAAAAAATGACCCTAATACCAATAGTAACACCAATATAAATGATAATTTTCATAACACCATACTTAGAGAACCTACCTGAGAAACTAATAAACATTTTTAGCTCCAATACCATAATAGTAATAAACTGCCAAGCCGTAATACGTATTAGTCAACCCAAAGATAGAATACCAGTAGAACAACAAGGAATTGTGACAAAAAATATATATAGAAATTACAAAAAGGTATAAAAAAATAGAACATCTGAGTGTAGGAGAGACTGCAGTAACTACTATTTAGAGAAGAACACACACACGTTGAGTAGAAATGAAAACATAATACTGTAAATGAAGAAACAGACCCCTCAGATCTTAGCATATCATATTATAATATCACTAACTGCATCAATATATCAAAAATAGTGGTAGTCCCTCCGCTTGACTCGAATAGTGGTTAAAGGAAGAAGTACAATATATACTATACAAAATTAAGTCTATAAAGTCATATTTGAACTTTGAATGCAATGATCTCATTCCATTGCCGCTCTCAGGCACAATGAACTAATCGTATAGTATTGGATCCAATTTTTTGAAACTCTATACATGTAGCTATTGTCAAAGGAAGACTAAGGGTAAATTTTAATTGTATTTGTAGTTTTTTTATATCAAAAATGTGCAACTAACCATAATATGTCTCTACTATTACCTGTCAAAGGGACATGTCAGATAATCATATTAGAAATCGCAACACCCAGTATAAGCCCAGATATATTTATCATTTTTTGTCAACTTATTGTTCACATGAACTTTAATAAACGATAACATTTTTGTTCCAATTTATCTTCAAATACCAGGTCATTTTTGCATTTATCAAAAGATGGAGTAGTTTGTATTAATTTTTTTATTGTTGAATTTGCTAAGACAAATTTAGTTTTATTGCTTATGTGGTATGTAAAACATTGTTTAGCAATACCTCCCTTAAGGAGACGTGCGGTGTATAGTCATTTAAGTGAATTTGAACGAGGTAGGATAGTGAGTCTACGCGAGGCTAGGATGTCCTTCCGGAAATTGGAAACAGAATTGGCCGGAATCCTACAACAGTGATGCGGTGTTGGTGGGAGTGGTTTATAGATCATCGCCATACACGTCGCAAGGGGTACTTTACCTTTAAGAAGAACCATTGACCGTGAAGAACGCCTCTCAAGATTTAGTGCCCTAAGAGACTGTTTCAGCTCAACCAGTGCAATCGGACATGCGTGAAGAGTAGCTACGGGTCGACAGTTAAGCATGAGAACAATTTATCGAAGAATTAGGGCTTATGAGCTACTGTCATACCTTTCTCGGCTGGTATTACCATTGACCAATAGACATAGACAGCTACGACTGACATGGTGTCAAAAACGGGCTCATTGGAATCAGGAGTGGGATCATGTCGTTTTCAGTGACGAGTCACGTTTCTGTTTTTGAAGGGTCAGGCAAAGACGTGGAGAAAGCCGCTAAGTTCAATTTTGTGTGGAGCGCGAGACTGCGCTGACTAGAGACGTTATGGTATAGGATGCTTTAACAATTGGAAGCAGATCACCTCTAGTATTTTTAGATAGAAACATGATCGTCCAGTCCTACATTAATAACGTATTAGAGCCTGCTCCGTTGTCGTACCTTCAGCAACTAAAAAACCCACTATTTCAGCAGAACAATGCCAGACCACATCCCGCTGCAGTTACCAGAGACTTACTTCGACAAGCCAATGTGACCACCCATCCATGGCCTACAAGGTCACCTGACTTATCGCCCATTGAACATGTATGGGATATGATAGGTAGAAGACTGGTTCGATTGCAATTTGTTATACTGGATGTAGGCCGACTACGTGACGAGGTTAGATCAGCCTGGGACAGCATACCTCAGGCAGATATCGATCATCTCATTCGCAGCATGCCACGAAGGGTTGCAGAGTGTCAAAACTTAGATGGAGGCGCAACTCACTACTGATTTTTGAGAATACCTACTACTATTCCTATTCATCTCAATAGATTCTCCAAATGTTGATAAAACATATTAACGTTTACTCGGTGTTGCAATTTCTCTATCACACAGTATATATTTAGGAAGCTAAAGTAAACGGCTTTTTGAACTCGAGCCTCCACCTTTCTCTATTCATCGCCAAAATTCTTGAATAATTCGTTGGTTCTACCTTATATTAAATGCACTATATACGCTTCAGAACTAGTCCTATACATTTAGTTGCTGTAAAAACATATAATACGTAAGCACTCTTCAAGAACTATAAGTAACTATGTCAATAAGCATTAGCAAATTTTTTCAAGTAGCAAAGTGATCTCTGTTGTTGCAACTGACGTCTGATTTAATTACTCGGCGGCGCATTCAACAGGCACGGGTGACCATGACTAAGCTTACTAAAATATGGCGGGACCATAACATCACAAAAGCTACCAAAATGTCGCTGGTTCAGTTTCTTGTGTTCTCCATATTTTTGTATGCCTCGGAAACTTGGACTGTTAAGAAGGCAGATCGAGCTCGCATAGATGCTTTTGAAATGTGGACGGGGATGAAAATGGTGAGAATTCCTTATACCGCCCATCGAACTAATGTTTCCATACTGGATGAGCTCGGTAATCCAAAGAGACTATCCTCCATTGTGTCGCTGAGAATGCTTACATTCTTGGGACATATTCATAATATGGAGAAACTTGTAGTTCAGGGTCACGCCACGAGTGGGCGGCGCCGTGGCCGTTCCCCTACATGCTGGGTGGATACGACGAAACAGCTGCTAGATTTGAGTATCAGGAGTGCCACTGAAGTGACAGTAAATCGCGAACGATGGCGAGCTACAGTTCTCAAAACTGTTAATAATATTCATGTCGGCCATACTCTAGCTCCGACTTAGGGCCGGTTGTAAAATGCAAGCTTAAGCTTCGGCTTAAGGTAAGCCGACGTTAAACCACGTCAGTTGCAAAACGTCCATTGTAGGTACAATGCTGGCTTCGCCCCCCACTCCAAGCTTAACATGAGCTTACGTCAGCCGAAGCTTAACGCGAGCTTAGCTGAGGCTTAAACCTAACCTGATATAAGTGACATGATATGTCAAGGAGGAACCTTCAAATTGCTTGTTACTTTATTAGGTCATATTTTTTGAAAGATTTGTGTCTAGTTTAACAAAGAGAGCAAATGAAAGAACAGAGACAGAAACGGTCGTTGCCGAAATTTTACACAAACTGTCATAAGTGCCTAACCAAAAAAGGTAATTTTTCAAATGATTATTACTACGTTCCAAAATCCCATCTATCCAGTGAGCAGACGAATTTTCGAGGATAGTCACGTGATGCCAGATGTTGGGGATGTTGAAATATTTATGAAACGGCAAAGATCTTTTTTTGCCAATTTTGATATATCACATAACCTGTGCTGTTTTCTCATAGCGTTTTTCACTGGGCACATTTTAGTGCACTCCGTGCGAGTGCAGAATACTGAAAAAGTTCATTTAGGTTAACACTTTTGCACTGGGTTCTTCCAGTGGAATACACATCAAGAAACATCAACTTGTTTTGACAACAACTTTTGCATATATTGCTACTACTATACTACTTACTCGTTTCAATAGTTTCCATGTAATTGCTCACTCTGGGATTTTTTTTCTCCCGAAATACGTATTTGTTCATCCTCAGAAGATGAGCTGGATTCTGCCATTTCAAACAAGGAAATTAAAAGTTTCATTTTTTCGTTCACTCTACTCATTCTGACTGAAAATAGTGAAAATCAACTAGATATTACTGTATTCAAAGATCGAAAGTTTAAACAGATGAAACACAATTCTATGCTTTGAAGTCTCCTGCTCAAACCTACTGTCATTTTCTTGGTTCACTTCCACGACACTCACTTTGAAATCGGTGCGAAATTATTGCACTTAGTTCGACCGCTTCGAGTGCAGAAATGCCAGTGAAATGCGTGCTCTTAAAAAATTTTGCACTGGAACTGCCAGTGAAATGCAAAACAGAAATCCAGTGCAGCCCGAATGCAACCAGTGAAAAACGCTATCAGAGTAATGACAGAGTAGTCGTAATACCCGTTAGAATGTCAATCCATACAAATCAAGCAGAATAGGTTATGTTAAGTTGTTAGCTGTCAAGTGAAAAATATCTCTTGACAGTCTTGACACAAAGGTCGCTAAAATCTCAATTTGATTTCCGAGCAAAACGATGACATCCATGGCCTCGCAAATGCAATAACGGAACACAGATTTTTGTTGACAGTTTGATGTTGAGTGAATACTGAAACGCTACAGAGCAAATCGAGGTCTTTGATGGGATTTTGGAACGTAGTATGTGTCAGTACGTATTGCTTCATTGATGCCAACTGTAGTGAATTTAATTATCAACCAAGTTTAGCTAAGCCGACGATTGTACAACGGGTGTCGACTTTAAGCCTGAGCTTAGCTAAGCTTAGGCTTAACAAAGCTCGTGTTAAACCCGCATTTCACAACATGTCCGTTGAAACATTGTGACTATGATGATGATGTTACCAGTCTCCTGGACTATAGAATCGTGATCCCATCAGCCCGATCGACGCCGCGGCAATGCGGCAACGGCGGCGATGATGGCGGCACACTTTCTGCAGCTGCCACTGATAACACAATCCGGCTGTGTGTAGTGTGTTATCAACGCAAAACTTCATAACGACGGCCACACAAATCAACAAATTGCGCCGCTTCGATCCCGGCTACGACGCGGCTGTCAACGACCTCAAGGTCGTTATGAAGCTCTCATATCCACACGGACGCACTCGTTATACATTTATAGTACTACAGAGTCGTTAGAGGCCAGAAAAAAAACTGCGAAGGGTGCCTAGTTTTAGAGATAATAATAGTGCCACCAACAGAACACATAACAAGTGCATGCAAAACTCTCGCTGGAACCGAGTACACAGCCAGGCATAACTCTGCAGCCAAAGTCATACACCAAGCACTAGCCACAACAAACAAACTAGGTGAAACACAGATCCACATTATCATTACACGCCGATCTCGGGTACTGAAAAACAACCAATTCAAATTATACTCAGACATTCAAATACATAAAGATAAGACTATCCCAGCAAATGGGCCCGATATAGTTTTTCAGTTAAAGTTAGACAAAGTTACCTATGTGGTATCGCTACTCCCAACGAAATTAATATCAAAAACATCTACGCTGGGAAGACATCTACATACACAGATCTTGCCTTAGAAGTAAAACGACTCTGGAAACAAAACAAAGTTAATATTGTCCGCCTTATTATGTCGGTCTCAGACCTTACACCAAACACATTTACGCCACATCTGCAACAGTTGGGCCTGGACGAAATGTTACACAAAACCTTCCAAAAGTCTGTAATCATCAAGACCTGTACTCTAGCATTGTACGGTCATTTCTAAATTCAGAATAATAACAGGTCATGTGTTTACTTGGTAAAGCCCGTCAATACTTTTTGCTACAGTAACCATGCGAGAAAAAATAAGAAATTCATAATAATATTCATTTGACAAGAGTACCATTTTTTATTTCAATATTTCAATAATTTGAAAAATTACCACTAAACAAATAAATATGGCAACACTCAGTGAAGACAGAACCTTGCAAGCAAGTATTCAAACTCTACAAAATCATTCTAATAAAGATAGTTCAAAAAATAATAAAACATCAAAGACCCTAAAAACACTAGATTTTTTACGTTATTGCTTCTAAGTAACACTAGATATACATCAGAGCCTATTATTGTCCTCATACATGCATCATAGAAGTATCCATAATCCACAATACACAATATAGCTAAAAAAATTACACCCCCACGAAACTATAGATAATGTATATATATATTTTTTTCTCAGATTCACTTTGTAGCATAATATATAGTTTTTATATCAATGTACTGATGCATCTGATATCTACGAATGCTAGCCATCCAGTTTTTTGTATTGATTTTAATACATGATTGGGGTGAAGATGTCTCATATAGTCTAGAGCCTAAAAATAAAAACGGCCTCTGCATAACACACTTTTCGGGTTGGGGAACATCTATTACATTTTTATTTCTAGTTTCATAGTCATGTGATGATGGAATTTTATCTATTTAAATAATAATTCTTTATTTGGGTATCTGTAAGGTTTATTGTAAATGATACTTCATATTGATTTTTGTCATGTCTCCAAAACTTATATGTGATTTTTAGTTGCTCCTGATGGGTGGTTTGCAAAATCTGCAACTAAGGTTGCAAACTTGGAAAAAGCAGATAGGGAGTTCTTACCTGAAACTAAAGTCAAGGTACCATTGAAAAAATCAGATATTTCTTACATGGATCAAAATGGAGATAAGTCGATTGAGTTAGTGCTTCCTGCACATCCTGGGGCTTCCATTTTGTCTTTTCAAAACATCCATTCTTGTGTAGATAGAGTCGACTAATCGTCGACGCAATTTTTTTACATTAGTTGTATGACTCAGTGATTGATACGATCATTCTTTGTCGTAGATCAATATCGCAGTACACTGAATTAATAAAAACACCCGCTACCGCTAAACTATAAATGCAGAGCTAGAAGTAATTACTAGTGTCTTCATCAATTCAAGCGTTTATTGAATCAATGAGTGACCATCATTAAAAAAAGTCCACTCTTGTAACAACAACTAATGGTATGCGTTGTTCCAATTGACGCTCTAACAGAGATTTGACGAACCCAGTCGTCAACATCCATATAATATGCTAGAGTATTCTGTATCTTTTAAGTTTTTATAATAGCGCCCCATACACGAGCGGATAATCCGTCATATCCAATGCGTGGCGAGTAAAATTCGTACAAATCTCCGCCCGTCAATGGTTATCCACGAGACAGGTAAGGCGCAATAAGCATTTCGCACATAATTTTTGCCGGTCTTGACTTGTGCTCAAAATCTCCCGTTAGTATGCCCGTAGGATCGCGCGAAGATTGTATAAAAATACTGTTTTCTTGTTTGCATCATGGCTGACTGGATAAGGGGAATTTTGAACAACTTCATCGAATTATATAGTAGTCATACTAAAGCTAAAGAATATTTGAACAAGAACTTGAAAAATCGGGCATACGATGCGTTGGTAGCCCCACTTCCCGAATGCTGATCGTGCTTTTGTAACAAAATAAAAAAAAAATACAAAGTACTCGAGCTGCATTCCGGAAAGAGGCAAATAAAGTGAAAGTCTCTAAAGGAAGTGGCACTGCTTCCGAAGACGTATATGTACCTACACTTTGGTGGTGAATATTTAGACAGTCCGCACTCAGATCTCTTGGCTGGCCTAAAGTACTGCGAGCCAGAACATATCTGTCTAAAATGTAAAACTGAAGTGCACTATAACGAACGAATTTGATCCGTCGAATCACTCACGAAGACCTGCCCGCGTGCTTGGTATTTCAGTTAGTGTACGATGAAAAATTTGGTTCGTCCAATCTGGATCTGGCGAATCAAATTTGTACGAGTAATTCGCTCGTGTATGGGGCGCTAATCACCCATGTATAATAATAACTGTATTGAGCCATTATACAGGGTTATTCACGTTATTCGACACGGAGCATGATGGCTAAAGTATTTGATAAAAAATAAAATAATAATTTGGGATGGATAAAGACCCATAAAGGCTACATTCTAAAAATATTTTCATGTTATACAGGGTGTCCCAAAAGCACGAAATGTATCAAAGTTATGTTTTTTTAAATGGAACACCCCGTATATTATTGCATATTCAGATTCCTTGATGAATTCTATTGTGACTTTATGTATCATACATGGGACTTAAAGCGAACCGTTTAGGTGTAAATCACCATTTTCGGTATAAGCAGATATCAGGAAAAAATTGAATATCGCAGAGATTATAAAATTTGAGAGGCTGTGACTTTGCCGTATTACTAAGCATAAAATGCGCCAGCTTTGATTAGACAGTCAAATTTGAATTACGTTTATGCTTGGACAAATCGGTCGATGAATTAAGGAAACTTCGATCAGCGATAACTTGATTTTTTCAAATGGGAATGCCTAATTTTTTTTATACGCTTAAAAGTAGAATTTGATAACCTTTCTAATGATATAAGGTTGTGCATACCAATCTCTGGTAGTTTTCATTTAATTTTAAATTTTCAAACAAATCGGCATTTTTCAATTTGCCTACCTATAACCAACGTAGCAGGCCATGAAATATAAACAAAAACCTGTTCAGGTAGAAGAAAACAACTAACTTAGCTGAAAAATACACACGAACTAGACTAAAGGGACAAGATTATAAAAATTACTCACAACAAACAAAGTCGAACCAGAAACAACGGCGGTAACATATCTTTGGTCAAAGAGAAGCTGGAGTATGGCAGAAATGGATTTTTTCACGGCCTACTAGCTACTGCAATGTACTAGAGATTGGCAATTTCCAAAACCATTAAAAATTTTGAAATAAAGTAAAAACTACTAGAGAACGTTGTAAGCAGTTTATTATTTTCATAATAAAATTTCACATTTAATGATATAAAAAAGTATGCAATTCTGTCAAAACTCAAGTCAAAAGTACCACTGACTGGAGTTCTGAAAATTCTTCAGTACCTATTAGCAAGGTCGCAGAAAATGAAGAATGAATTAAAATTTGTTCAAATTATAAAACATAACTTAAATGGCAGAAAATTTAAATCTGATTTGTCAGTATTCCCTTTTTGCAATATTGCTAATAGATATTGAAAAATAGAAGGGCTCCAGTCAGAGGTATCGACTTCGACGCAAATTAAGTACTTTTTTACACCATTACATATGATTGATAGTTGCGTGCTGGAGCAACAATCGCTGGTTGTTTCTGTTTCATATGAGGGTTTTTGATTGCCTTGGAAATTTTTAACCTCTAGTAAATTGCGGTAGCCAGTAGACAGTAAAAATATTTATTACTGCCATATTCCAGCTTCTCTTTGACCTTAGAGATGTTATCGCAGTTGTTTCTGGGAGAGTTGATTTGTTGTAACGAATTTTTATAATCTTGTCCCTTTAGTCTAGTTAGTGTGTATTTTTCAGCTAAGTTAGTTGTTTTCTTCTAGCTGAACAGATTTTTGTTTATATTTCATGGCCTGCTACGTTGCTTATAGGTAGGAAAATTGAAAATCGCCGATTTGATTGAAAATTTAAAATTAAATGAAAACTACGAGAGATTGGTATTCACAACCTTATATCGTTAGAAAGCTTATCAAATTCTACGTTTAACCGTATAAAAAAAATTAGGCATTCCCATTTGAAAAAATCAAGTTATCGCTGATCGAAGTTTCCTTAATTCATCGACCGATTTCTCCAAGCATAAACGTAATTTAAATTTGACAGTCTCATCAAAGCTGATGTACTTTTTGCTTAGTAATACGGCAAAGTCACAGCCTTCCATATTTTGTAATCTCTGCGATATTCAATTTTTTCCTGATATCTACTTATACCGAAAATGGTGATTTATACCCTAACGGCTCGCTTTAGGTACCATGTATGATACATAAAGTCACAGTAGAATTCACCAAGGAATCTGAATATGCAATAATATACGGGGTGTTCCATTTAAAAAACATAACTTTGATACATTTCGTGCTTTTGGGACACCCTGTATAACATGAAAATATTTTTAAAATGTAGCCTTTATGGGTCTCGATCCATCCCAAATTATCATTTTCTTTTTTATCAAATACTTTAGCCATAATGCTCCGTGTCGAATAACGTGAATAACCCTGTATATGAGTGAATCTCTGACAAATAATAATCTAGATGTTATTAGTGTAAAATCTTTTTTTTTGTCTGCTATTGTAACCTATATTCATTGTTAAAAATTTTCTTATTGTTTTTTTCTTGTATAAATTTAATAAAGGTCTACTTTTGTAAGATATCTAACTGTTAGTGTGAAATGCGTGTACATTACTGGACCAACCATGGATTCCAGACGGATATCCAAAGGTGTGTCATTTGATGTCCGCTGGAAATCATTTGTACAGATTTTGGATGTCTATGGAACAGCCTTTGTATCCAAAGGCTACATCTAATGGCTGGCTCTATGTGCGCTATTTCAAACTGGATAGCCCTAAAGTTATAAAACCTATATCTGTTACCATCCCTTGTTTATATTCCAAATCATCTTAGATAGGCCTTTATGGGTAGAGAAATTCAAGTCAAGGCAAGTAGTTACACATCAAGCAACTTGAAGATCAAATTTTTCAATCTAACTACTTGATTTTTCTTGAAAAAAAATAGTTCTTTTTTGATATTAATCTGATTAACTTCCAAAACGCAATAACAATAAAAATCTTTGTATATAAAGATGTAATCTTTTATTAAAAAAAACATCCAACAACGAAAACCTCAACAAACTTAGTTAAATAATGAAATAAAAGTACGAAATATTCTGAATCCTAACAATAATACATAGAAAAACAACAAACTCAAATAAAGGTGGGTTGGCTCAGTGGTTAGAGTCGAGGGCTCGAAGGTCCCGGGATCGATTATCGTTAGAGGCGGACATTTATTTCTGTTTCTTTCAATCAAAAATTAATATCCATAAAAAAGCTCAGCGAAGAATCCCCACCTAAGCCTCCACTGTTGCCTTCAAACTAACAGTGCTGTTCCTAGGGTGGCGCCGGGAAACAGTAACAAAGCCTACACAGAACACGAGGCTAATGACCAGAGCAGTCGATGCCGGTGACACAGAAGTAAAAAAAAATTAATATCCTCATTTGACATCCATGATTTGAGACACATAAGACTTCTAACGGAGTTATCACCTAATCGATTTCTTGTTTTGAAAGGAAACTGCCTTTCAACAGAAGCTGAAAAAACTGGCGTTGCCAAAAAGTCTTTGGTCATTGCGGCAAGGTTTGGAAAAATACTTTCGTGTCTTTTCCACCATTATAAAATATCTTCAGTACTGTTCCTTGCCGCTTGAATACTATTTATAATCTGTTCATCGGTTTCATCTCGATCAGGTCTATTGTCAAGATCCATAGCCCACGAATCTAGTCTATCGAGTAGCATATTAATGCAAAAATGGTGGAAACACTCTGAAAAAGATTAAGATACTGGCACACTCGTTCAATTAAAGACCATTCTGTGTCGATTGGCTTTAAAGTTTCAAAGTCATCGGGTGCCTGCATGCTGTCGTAACCTCGGTGATTCCCCTATTTTAACTCTTCGATTCGCATTTTACAGATCGATATCAAGTAATATCAAGTAGTTTGATTTTACTTGATATAAAGTCAAGTAGTTCAGATTGAAAATCAAGTCAAGCCAAATATCAAATTTTCAAAAGCTTGAGCTTTCAGGTCAAGTCAAGTATTTAGGAAAAAAACTCAAGATACTTGGCTTGATGAATCCCTAGTAGCGGCTAATAGCCTGATAGATGATGTAGATGATGGGTAAAAGAAATTGTAACCACTGTATTATTATTGCTCTATTTAATCAGTCTAGCTTGAACTGTTCAAGAGCAGTTATAGATTATTATTATTTTTAAAACAAAAAAGTGCAGCCCGGGCTCCGACACACCGGGCTGCTGTTCCATTACCCAATGACTACTCCTCACACCGTGAGGTGAGCAATCACTGGGTCCGCGAATCGTGCGCCCTAAGTAGACGAAGGGACCCAAGGATAACTGCCTTCTGCATTCTGGCGGCTAAGATGTGCGCCGCCGCACGACACACCGGTATTTTGCGCAGTGCAGAGAGCAGCGTATTCCTCATTCCACCTAGGGATCCAATGACCATAACCAGTAGACTTACAGTGTAGTCTGGCCAGAGCCTGCGAAGTTGTCCGAGCAACTCCTGATATTTGGTCCGCTTTTCCTCCTCATTAGAGACGATGTTCACCTCGGCAGGCGCCGAAAACTCAATAACGAACATCGTCTTCTGTTGGTGGTCGAGAAGGACTATGTCGGGCTTATTTGCCTGTACAAGCTCGAGCGTGGGGAACGAGTAGTTCCAGTAAATCCGGCAACTCTCGTTCTCCACAACGGACTCTATATCCGCTGGAGCGTATGGCAGCACCGGTGTCTCATCGATACCGTATGAGTGCCTCAAATGATAGTAGAGCACTCGTAGAGCCGCGTTGTGCCGATGGACGTAAGCCGTCCCAGCGTACGTCTTACACGCCGACAAGAGATGCATAAGCGTCTCTGGCGCCTGTCGGCAAGCTCTACAAAGGGTGTCGGGTACATCTACACCCATAACCCTTTTACGGTACACCAAGGTGTTGAAGACACCGTCTTGGCAAGCCATTATAAAGCCCTCAGTCTCCGACTTCAACCCACTAGACCTTAGGAAAGAGAAGGTCAACTGCTCAGACAAGCCATGCTCTTCCAGATGTTTGTAGAAGATTCCATGCATTGGCTTATCTTTATGAAGTGTTAAAAGGAAGTCGACTTCGGCAGTTTTAAGGTGGGATTTTAATTCTGCGGGAGCAAGTTCCGTAATGGACTGCTGACACCTCCGCTTGAAGTCGAGTGTGAGGCTGAGCTCCTCGGCTGCTCGTTTCGCTGCGCTAAAAAGAAAGGCTCCTTTTCCCGCATTCTCGTGCTCTCGCACAAAGCGGATCAGGGGATCGGTGCTGTTCGTTACATAGCAGGCAGTGGCCAGTACTACTCTGTTGTGCAGAGACGCTCCAAACTCAATAGTCCACGCCCTCCCAGGTGTCGCGGGAGGTATATTCGCGGGACAGAGGACTTAGGATGCAGGCTTCTCTCCATATTCATCCTTTTGCGGGTCTTCGTGTCGATTTCCTTCAGCTCGTTCACTTTCCAGTGTATAGCACCAAAGGTGTATAATAACAATGGGACCGCAAGCATGTTTGTGGCAGCGACTTTGTTCTTGCCGGACAGTTCTGACGACCAGATCTGTCGGAGTCGGTGCAAATACTTGCGGCGGAGACACTCTTTAACCAATGCTGCCTCTTGGACATGACGCTGCGCCACTCCAAGGTAGGTATAAGTATCTCCGGCATGCAGTTGTCGCAAGATGCTCCCATCAACGAGCTGTTCCTCATCTCCACTATCTCCGCTTCGTCCTTTCTTGAGATGAACCAATGCACATTTGTCTGTCCCGAACTCCATTCCGATAGCATGACTGTACTCCTGTACCACCCTCAGCGATTGTTGTAGTTCGCGTTGACCGGAGGCATAAAGTTTTAGGTCATCCATATAAAACAGATGGGTGACCTTGTGCCTCCGGTTATTGGGCATGCCACAGCTGTATCCTTTAGTATTTCTCAGCGCTTTGGAGGCAAAAGTGAGATGCAAAAGAGCAAGGGACTCAAGGAGTCTCCTTGGAAGACACCTCTTTTCAATGACACCAACTCTGTCTGAACCCGAGTTTCACCTGATGTTATGGTAAACCGGGTCTTTCAGAGTAGCATCAGTTGTTTGATGCATCCCACTATTATTATTATTATTATTATTTATTTGTACTGTTAATTACAAATAATTGCCACCTCGAAGGCCAGGCCTTGTGTGAGGTATTGGCATTTATAACATGAAAATGTACATTTGAAATTTTGCTAACCTAACTATGCTGCTGCTTCCACGTTGCCTCCCCTTGTACTGCTATTCATAGGCCTTTCGATGGTTCGACCTTCATTGGATCCACCATGAGCAGCAGCATGCATTCTTCATCAATTTTATAGATAATCTATTCATTTTAAACTTGAAATTTGCATGTGATGTCTGAGTGACAGTGACAAGATTCTCAACTACTCAATGCTATTAGATGTAGAAAAGTTTTACAGGTTGTTAGGCAGACTCGACTATCAGCAACGGATGACCGATGTCGATGTATCTTTTTATGGCTCGATACATTAGCGACGACTTTATCAAACAGTCGTAAATATGCATGTTCTGTGGTGCGCTAGACGCTCAAACAGTGCCATAAAGTATTTTTGCCCAGCCGATAACGGATTTATGTTTGTTTTCAACAGTACGGTAGGTCAACGTAATTATCTGGAAAATGCGCTTTGCCACCACGATAAAAAGTGATTTTAATTGGGTTTGGGTTGTATACTGGTACGCCGGAAAAACTGGTGTAATGGCCTCTGAAAAAAAGATGGTCGGTGATAAGCAACTGGAACAGCTGCCTGCTTAGACTCGTGTTTACACAATCGGAAAAACCTGTAATGGGTTTCGGGAAAGAGCTGATAAGCGAACCGTGAATGTGAAATATCTGTGCTAGCACCGTTGTTATGAAGACACAGTTAAAGCAGGCTTAATTTATATCACCTGCAGTTCATGGTGGCCTAGACAAAAAAAAGGTAGCGTCAAATTTGCTAATAAGTTATTATAAGCAAGTAGCTTAGAATTGAGCGTATGATATAGTTCAACTACAACTACTTGTACTTCACTTGAAAAAACTTTAGTTTATAAAGAGAGCATCAGCTCAAATATTACACTACTCAAGAAAAGCCTTAAATAGGTTTAAGCCAACCACACGACACTTCAATCAATAAGCTAGATCTGACACTGCAATAATTAGAAAGATATTGCAAGCTTGTGCCTTATTGAGGACAACATTATTTTGACATCTACGCAAGCGCAGCGCAGAGCTGGCTCTCGTTCACTTATCGCTTACTTTGGATTTGTGGCTAACTTTTTAGTTCAAAATCCAAAAAAAGTAGAATTTTCAGTGTCCAACCGAACATTCGGTTCCGGTTTCGGCCTAGTTTCGAAAAAAAAACCGGTTTTGGTTTAGTTTTGGTTTCGGCTGCCATCCAGCCAAAACCGAAACTAAATTGGATGGATTTGGCGCTGCGATCGGACGCCCTCGAAGCACTACTCTTCAAGCGAAGAAGTGTCATTTTGCTGGGTAGATGACGGTAATAACTTATCACAAGTTAAGAAGCCTACTTATCGGAGCCAAGCTTGCAAAGAAGCGCAGATATTACTCTTGCTAGAATTTCAGTCCATTTCTGTCTTTGAGAAAGGTTCCCCCAAAATTCACGTCTGCCTTACCGACGACAGTTTCCACTGAACAACTACTTAATGCTACTAGTCAAATTTATTCAGACTGAGGAAGCTATTTGCAAAGAAAGCTGATGAATTATTGTCTCTCGCTTACAATATTACAATATTAGATTGTTCAGTTATGAATACTGGTAGTCAACAATAGCTGCAGCTCAATGAAGCTCACAAATAGATCACAAACATTCTTCAAACATCAAACATATCAAACTTTTTAAATAGGTGGTGTTAAAGTTGAAAAAAAAACTTCATAAATGGTATGTAAAAGTATGAGCCTAATATTAATTCGTGCGTAAAACGGTTACCTCTAGAGACTTAAACACACCTTTTTCACGTAAAATATATCAAGGAAACGATTTTTTTATGCTCACATTGATGCACCAAACCGAAAAAAAGCTTTGATGATTTAAATAAGTTCACTGCGTCATAGGTGACGCACTCTATTCGTGATAGCAAAACCGTAGTTGAATTTGGATTTTTGGCCTTAAAAAAACCCTCCGAAACTTAACGCAACGTGTCATCTTATTGCAGAATAATTAAAAAAACCGAAAATAAAAGTAAAACTTTGACAGCCTATATCTTGAAGATCAAGCGTTTGCTTGATTATACATATATAGGTTATACAGGGTGGTCCAATAAGCGCGCGGTGCTCTCTAGCGGCCATACTATTTGAATTAGGCGAAAATGTTAAATAAAAAACGTTTCTTTTCAAATGCTCTACTTTTAGAAAATAATTTCAAAGATGGCGGACTTCCTGATATACCGGAAATAGGCCTCAACTTCCTCATTTTAAATAGAACACTCTGTATATTAGTACGGTTTCGAATACAGCATCGATTTTCGGTCCAGTTTGTTGACCATTATTTATGTCTACGAAACCTATTTTCGGAGTTATTCAGCAATTTTTACAAAATTTGACGTTTACAAGAAACGCTAATATCACGGAAACTAAACGCGATAGGAAGATGCGGTTTTCGGTTTTGAAGTAAGCAAGGAACTTAATTGTGTTTTAGGAGGATAGTTGTTTCAAAAGAACATTAAATCAATAGACTCGCAATTTTCAAATTTGAAAAGCTAGAAACGTTAAAAACTTTTTCTTTCAAATGGGATGGTATAATAAGTTTCACATCGGTGGATGCGAAATTAAATTTTCTTTCTCTTTTATTTAGGCGCATGTGATTCTATCTTTGATGGTTTTTAAGATATTTACGGTTTTGTAATTATTGCGTTGGAATTGGAAAAATCCGAGAAAAATCGTAGGTGGCGAGGCTCGCAGACGAAACAATTGGCAGGAAACCTTTCATCCAAAGAGCTTCGACCTCTAAAACTAAAATGTGCTTTCGCTCCTTCTAACTGCAACCACATTATTCTTAAAAACTCGAGTGGTGAATTTTTCAACAGGTTTTCCAAATTTCCATTTAGAAAATTTTGGTAAACATTAGTTTATTATGCGGTTTCCAAAATACCACCCCAAATGCTTAGACTCTATGCCGGTTGTCAACAAACTTCTCAAAATTTAGATTTTTCAAATTTGAAAATTGTTAGTCTATTGATTTAATATTCTTTTGAAACAACGATCTTACTGAAACACAAATACGTTCCTTGTTTTGTTTCAGAACCGAAAACTGCATCTTTCTATCGCATTTAATTCCCGAGATACTAACTTTTCTTTTAAAGTACTACAAACGTAAAATTTTGTAAAAATTGCTGAATAACTCCGAAAATAGATATAATAGATATGAACAATGGTCAAAAAACTGGACCTAAAAATCGATGCTGGATTCAAAAACCCAATAATATACAGGGTGTTCCTTTAAAAATATGGAAGTTGATGCCTACTTTCGGTATATCCGGAAGTCCGCCATCTTTGAAATTATTTTCCGAATGTAGAGCATTTGAAAAGAAACGTTTCTTATTTCAAACATTTTCGTCTAATTTAAACGGTATGGCCGCTTGGGAGCATCGCGCGCTTATTGGACCACCCTGTATACAACGCTATCATAGAGACAAAAAAATAGTACACGGAAAAAAGCAGACTTGAATATTTTTAAACAATATTGTGTGGTATGATTGTTGGTAATTTTTCTACATATTGTAAGATATTTCCAAAAGGTTGTTGAATAAAGTTTCATTGGGTCTAGCAACATATTCCACCGAATTGCGTTGGCTTGCTATGGACTCTTTCACAATCGGAGTATGTTGGTTTTTTACACAAACTATTCAGCTTCCTTTTCCGCAATCACGCGATAGAAAAGTTCACATAGTGTTAAGCATTTCTCCACAATGTATTGTTGAAAAATCCACAAAACTGTTGTTGAAGAAATCTGAAAGAGTCTGCGCAAGTCGGTGTCTTTCTAGTTCTTTTCTTGTTGAGTTCTCATTTGGTCTGTGCCTGTGTATGAACAACCAACGGCGACGTGTGCATATAACTTATACCTATACCTATAGAAGATACCAGATACCAGATACCATATATTTTAAGAAAAACGAGGGTTTGAGTGCATTCCTATTTTTCTGGGTAAGTACTAGTTTATTTATTTGTGTCATTTTGATACAGACAGTCAGTCATAAGAGTTTGTAATTAAATGTGGAAGCAACGACTTACGTGTGTTATTTTTGCAATGTTTTTTGATTCGAAAATATAAAGCTGTGTGCGCTAGTACCTATTGAACAGTTGTAGAAAAAATTCACGGGCGAAACTTTATATGTCGAAGATTATGATTGTATACATAAATAAGTGTAAATGACTACGTAGTGGCTACGTTTTAATGCTGTCGTTTGTCTAAAAGTAATATCAATATGGACGCTGCACCTACATGGCAGAAATAGATACAGGGCTGTTTTCGTTCAGTGAAATTACCATGTTTTTCACATTTCTATGGAGGATTATTATTATAGCGCATAAAATTATTTAAACATAATAGGCTCAAAATAGAAAAATCTACGCATCTTTATTTTATGCGGCGAAAGCTCACCGCTGTATATCGCCATAACGTCTTTCAAGTCCAGACAGGGCTACAGGGGCATTTTCATTTGTATGGATGTGAGGTAGTATTTATCTGTACAGCAAATAGCAACAGGATAGCAAAATATTGATTTATGCGAATGTTTCTAAGTTAGACTGTTTTAGAATTTACGAATTTGAAATTAACTATACGGGTTGGAACTGTGGCTTGAATGATATGAAGATACTGTATTATTTATGCTACGTTATGATATTTTTATTTTTCAGTGCCATTGGACATCCAAACTATCCAGTCAATGATGATTATTAGGAAGTGAATATCACTGTGGTCATCCATATTATATACCAGTGTGATTATTTTTTGAATTCTTCTTGTGAACACCTTTTTTGTCTGAAAATAAACCATTGTATATACGCTTCATTTTACTTTTGCCTCCACAACTACCTCACTCATCACATTTATTATGGATTATTAAACCCCAATTTTGTAGTGTAATAGACTTCACAATATTGTTCAAAATTTTACTACAACAATGTGTTAAATGATTTTATACATTTTGTGAAATATTAGTACATTGACTGAGTCTCCTATCAGTCTACAAATTGTTGCTATCCTGTTGTTACAATATTTGTATAAAAAATCTACAGGGGTCGTAATTAAACTCTCTCGGTGGTAGTAATATGGAACACAATTGTTGGGTCCACAGCCCCACAACTTAGTGTTACAAATATACACAAGTTGTTATTGTCCCTATATCATCCACAATTTGTAGTGAAAATACCTACAATTGTAGAAAAATTTACAACAGTCTTTTTTCCGTGTACTGTTAGTTTAAAATTGATACCACTTTTATTTGTATGTATCACATCAAAAACCATATACATATGCCTATTATCATACATAACCAACAAAACTAATAGTGTTTGAGAAGTACCTATGTCTCTCACGCAATCCGAGTTTGATCGTTTCCGGAAAGTTATAACTACAGACGGCATATTGCCTACAATAAGGGAGCTATTATATTAATTTAAGTAACGTCGTATGTAGTTTAATGGTGCAAAATGTTCCGTTGAGTAGTATAATCTAAACCCGCTATATACCCTACAATAAAAAGTGCTTTTAATTGCGCTCCGTTTGTATAATAAAACCACTGAACATCTGCGTTTATCCAGATAAGGACCAGGAGATGCGACGCACATTCAGTCATCCAGCAAATGGGCAGTTCTACAAACAGAGTAGGTAATTGTGGTGCGCTCAGCTCGTAAATTCTTCATTTTCAAATTTTTGTACTTACAAAATATATAAAATAACATCTGATCTATTTCAAGGTGGGCGCTGAAAATCACTTAAAATTGAATAAATACTTTTTATCTAGAATAAAATCTGCAAAAAACAGAAAATAAAAAACAAGTGTTTAAGACTTTGTGTTGGATACTTACCAAGTACTCCAATCAATGTAATGGAGGTAGAGTGCAATGAACCTCCTTTGTATCTAACAAGACAGAAACTGAGTACAAGAGCAGTACTGAAGCAGATTAGCAAAGACACAGAATACAAGAACTACAACTTCAAACTAGGAGTAGAATATACGAACTTTCATCAAGCTGACCCTACCACATACATCAAATTTAAACAGCACATAGAAGAAAAATGGGATCAATGCGAACACATATGTACAGACGGTTCAAAAACGACAAACGGTGTAGGATGCGCTTTCTACCATGAAGATAAAAAATATCAAGAGTTATACAAACTTCCTCCAGATTGTTCAATATATACAGCTGAGTTGACAGCTATTCAAAAAGCACTAGAATATTCTCTCAGTAATACTGCGCTTAGAGATGTTATAATCTTCAGCGACAGCAAGAGTGCAGCTATGAGATTAGAGCATTTAAGAATTTCACCGACTTTCGAACATAATGAAGTGGATTTACAGACACAACAATTTGGATAAAAATGTAAAAATTGTATGGATTAAAGGACATACAGGTATACCTCAAAACGACACAGTCGACATACTAGCAAAGATGGCGACTACAGGTGGAATATTCAAAATTCCCTACAGTGACTTGAACAGTAAAGTAAACAAGAACCTGAAAGAAAAGTGGAGTGAACACTACCATAGAAACCCATCCGGAACGATATACAAACAGATCCAGCAGAACATAAGAACAGAACCCTGGTTTAAGAGAGAAACGAATAGACCACTTGTGAGAACACTTTGCAGATTTAGGTGTGGTCATTGCTTAAGCCCTCAACACAAAACTAGAATAGGGCTAGACGATGACCCTCATTGCAGATGTGGAGAGATTGGTACTGTATATTAGAATGCCAATTGATCAGTGATGAGGTAACAGACCTGTATCACAGATTGTCAAACTATCTTCCGTTACCTGTTGATATGATCTCTATACTAGCTAGTGAAAACAACTGTGCATACAAACCATTATATAACTTTTGCACACAAAAACTAAAAATGATACTGTAACTTTCAACTATAACTAATATAAAACAATGTTCGTATTATTAAGAAAAAATAGATGTCCATCCGAAATAGAACTGATACGATACGATATCCTTTTTCAGAGAAAATAGCTATGCTGGTAGGTTGAGGTTGACTACTGCAGAGTTATGACTAGCTGTGAACTCGGTTCCAGCCAGAGTTTTGCTTGATCTTATTATGTGGTCTATTGTTTCTTTATATTAATGGAACTTTCTGCAATTATCGTCGGTTATGCATGGATCTTTAATTACGTATTTCATGTAGTTTGGTATCGCAATCACTTGATCCTGGATAGCAAGCATAAAACCCTCAGTTTCTGGAAAGACTTGGCCATTCTACAGCAATGTACATTGACTTCATTTTGTGTAACACGGTATCTACGTTTGCCATGGAATACATTCTGTGACCAGGCATTTATTTTTTCTTGTTGTTAATAATTGTATGTGCTGCTGCGTGGTCTGAGTAAGATAGGGCGACTGGAGTATAATTTTTGACCGCTTTTACTATTGACCTATGTAAATTTGCCTGTTTGTTTTGGAAAAACTCTCTGAGCGTTTTTATTCGTTTTTTGTGGAGTGACTATATATCTATGATTATTATTATTGTAAGTCACGTCTCTTACCTTTTCTAGTTCGAAAATCAGTTGTGGGTGGTAAAAACAATTGCTAGGAAGCGTGATTACAGTAACGTGACCTGAGTTGATAAAATATAGATAAGGGTCGTTCAATACAGTAAATACTAGGTTGCGGCAGTCTTAAGAGGAGGGATTTCATGAATTATTAGGAGACATATGCACTTTATTATTTAAAGCCTCATACACGCTGCAGACGTCACGCCTATAAAATAGATCTATATGCATCCCGGTATGAAATACATATTAATGCAAAACATGTGTAATAACTGTTGCTAAGGCAGTTGGCCGACACAACGTTAAATGTTGTCCTACGTGTTCAATTAAAAGTTTTCTGAAAGCTGTTTTTGTATTGAGTCACATTGAGACACCAGATTCTTTAGGGCAATAAGTTTTCTGAAAGCTGTTTTTGTATTGAGTCACATTGAGACACCAGATTCTTTAGGGCAATACCGCAATAATGACTCAAGGAATGAGTATTTGCACAACAACTCGAACCACCATCCATGTCAGAAGTTCGGAATGATCAAAACACTGACAGACCGGGCAAGAGGAGTTTGTGAGCCAGCCGAACTCGGTGTCGAGCTCGAACATCTGAAAAATGCTCTGAAGGCTACTCAGAAAAGCAAATAACTCTCCTAGTTTATGTTCCCTGGGTCACAGATATAATTGTAAAGTTACTGCAGAAGGCAAATATCAGGACGATATACAAACCAACTGGGAAAATACAACAGCATTCAAGATCGGCAGGGACAAAAGAGATCCGTGTACAGGGTGTCCCATTTTGTGCACTTTTACGGGGTATCTCGGTTATTTTTGAAGATAGAGAGTTGCGGTTTTCCTGACAGTGTGCTACTTTCTTGTGAAACTAAAGATGCTGTCAACAAAATGATCATGGCCGTCTTGGTTTTTGAGGTGCAGTGTGAAATCGAAAACTATCGATTTTAGGAGCACCCTCGTAACTCGGTTGCCTTTCATCTTATTGAAAAGTGTTAGAAGACTCTTATAGAATTTTTTCTGTAGAATCCAGTGGTGTAGTTTGATTATTTCTTATTCTAACCATTTTTCAGTTATGAAGCAAACATATATTTTTTTCAAAAGTGGTTATTTTTTTAAAATGTAGTCAAACTTGAACTATATACACTTGCATTGTTATTTTCTAGAAAAGAGGTCTTAAAGCGTTGAGCTTGACTCACCCTGTATATGGAATCAATATAAAATATGGTCCTCATTTTGGCCACTGTCAATATATATCAACTTGTGGTGCTGATTATGGAATATTGGCTGAAAATTCTAATTACACACACAAATGCCATATTTTAAATGGATATTGGCAGCAGGTACAACGTTATATTCAACGGCATTGTTGAATGCATAATATTTCACTTGTCTACATAATTGCAATATTACCAAACAATAACAATCTGACGTTATTTATTGATCGCCCAGTTACATCCAAAATAAAAAAGAAACTAATGCGCATGGGTCTGACACGCTGTTTTGCTATATTCGAATAAGGTTCCTAGTTACAAGTATCTTGAAGTTCGAGAGATGCCAGTGCATTCATACAGGGTGGACCAATAGTGCGTGGACGGAAGATTGTGGGCTTACTAAAAATATTTCAAAGATCTGTCACTTAATTATGGTACGGACCCTTGAGGGCTATATATAACATAAAAATATTTTCACTTGAGTTTTGACGTTTATATAGGGTGATTCATACCAAACTTACATTTTTTTGAATGGAACCTCCTATATATTATTGCATATTTGGATTCCTTGGTCAATTCTAGTGTGAGTCTATGTATCATACATGGAACTTTAAATGAACCGTTTAGGCGCAAATCACCATTTTTGGTAAAAGTAGGTATCAGGAAAAAACTGAATATCGCAGCGATTATAAAACTTAGAAGGCCGTGACTTTGCAGCGCAACTAAGCATGAAATGCGTCACCTTAGTTCAGGCGGCTAAGTTTGAATTCTTTTTGTACTTGGAGAAATCACTAGATTAATTAAGAAAACTTTAATCACAGATAACTTGTTTTTGTCAAATGGGAATGCCTATTTTGGTTTAAAGTATGAAGTACAAAATTTGATCACCTTTCTAACGATATAGCATTCTCGATAACAATCTTTTTTGGTTTTCATTTTATTTCAAATTTTCTGCCAAATCACTGCTTTTCTATTTTCCTGCGTGCAAGTAACCCAGCAGGCCATGAAAAATGAACAAAAGCCCGTTAGTATGGAAGAAAACAACTAATTTAGTAGAAAGATGCAAACGAACTAGAGTAGCGAGGCAAGAACATGAAAATTTCCTACAACACATCAGCTCTAACCGAAAACAACAGATGCAAGATATCTAATGTCAATGAGAAGCTGGGGTATGACAGAAGTGTTTGTTTTTCACAGCCTACTAGCTATTGAGGTCTACTAGAGCTTGAGAACTTTCCAAAATGATTAAAAATTTTGAAACAGAAGGAAAACTACCAGCGATTTTTGCTTACAGTCTTTATAATGAAATTTCACATATACACTTTGGCTTATAGAATAAAATGTAAAATTTGATTACCTTTCTAACGATATAGCATTCTCGATATCAATCTTCTTTGGCTTTCATTTTATTTCAAATTTTCAGCCCAATCGGTGTTTTTCGATTTTCCTGCGTGCAAGCGACCTAGCAGGCCATGAAGAATAAACAAAAACCAGTTCATATGGAAGAAATCAACTAACTTAGTAGATATATGCGAACGAACTCCAAATCCAAATACTAACAATTAATTGAAAACTCAACAGTACTGATCATTTAATGTATCTTTAATATTCAATAAATTGACATTGAATTGAATAGAATATTGTGTAACATGGAAATTATTGGATTGATTTTAATAAAATTTTGACACAGTATAATTACCGTGGGGAGAATGATAAACGAGTGGAATGGCTTTCAGAAATCTTGGCAGTGGTGGCACAGAAATAAAAAAATTTAAAATCAGCTCAAACTTCGTTTTTAGGAATGTTTGGGGTTCCTGATCATGTTATACTTTTTGGTAGCCAAAAAAACCACCCAATTTTTGCCCCTTTTCTGTCTTTGCTTATAGCTGGAAAATAGTGCATTTTACAGAAAATGTCGTACCATTTGGTGATAAAGAGGACTAAGGCCCGGTGTCATAATCATTCACTAATGCGTTGATTAGCAAATGTACCTATAAACTTAATCATTCCATTAAAGTGATGATGCGCGTTTCATAATACATTTGGAAACGTCAATTAATTAACATACAATAAAATGTGGTTGGTACACCTGAAAGAAGGTTTTATGCCATATTTTTTGCCGTTTGAACTACATTATGACATTTCGTTTAACCTGTAAAAGTGAATGTGTCAGATTGTGATATAAGTTTTCGTGTTTGCAATTCTATTAGAGCATTATTACTCTTATCAGAAAGTATGGAATCAAAGCCAAAAAAAGCAAAATGTGCGCGTGATAGTAACTTTACAAAAGAAAAGGAGCTGCTACTCATTCGTATAGCAGCAATATTCAAAAGCATTATAGAATGCAAATTTACAAATAAAGTGAACAGTCAGGAAAAGGTAGGTACCTGATGAGTGATGATATAGTGCAGTTGTCTACAAATACATAGAGAGATGAATAAAGAAAATATTATGCAATTATATGAATACTTGCTTTTAATTGTGCTCAAAAGCAGCTGTGAATCGATGTAGTCTGTTTTATTTCATAAACACTGATAAAAGTGAACATTCACTGACAACCCAACCTTAACCTAATGAAATTCTGACATGTTTGTCAACTCTTAAACGTCATACAAACGACATGTCAGATTTATAGGTTGACTTTTCAATTAATCCGCTTTAGGGCCGGCTGTACAAATGAGGGTTTAACACGAGCTTTGTTAAGCCTAAGCTTAGCTAAGCTCAGGCTTAAAGTCGACACCCGTTGTACAGTCGTCGGCTTAGTTAAACCTGGTTGACAATGAAATTCACTACAGTTGGCACCTATGACAGTTTTTCTCAAATTTTGGCAACGACCGTTTCTGTCTCTGTTCTTTCATTTGCTCTCTTTGTTAAATTAGACACAAATCTTTCAAAAAATATGACCTAATAAAGTGACAAGCAATTAGAAGGTTCCTCCTTGACATATCATATTACTTGTATGAGGTTAGGTTTAAACATCAGCTAAGCTCGCGTTAAGCTTCGGCTTACGTAAGCTCGTGTTAAGTTGGAGTGGGAGCTAAGCCAGCATTGTACAATGGACGTTTTGCAACTGACGTGGTTTTATGTCGGCTTACCTTAACCCGAAGCTTAAGCTCACATTGTACAACCGGACCTTAACTGGCCGAGAGCGAGCCATTCACTTATTGGACAATTATGTCATTTTAATCTGTCAGCGATTATGAAAACCGTTTATTTTCTAACGCTTGGATTAAGCATAACGGGTGAATTAAGTTTGATTATGAAACCGGGCCTAAATGCTGCGTCAAATGGTGGACAAAGCATCAAATTTGGTTTAGTGGTATAGCAGAGATCTAATGCTGAAGATACACACAAAGACCTTATTTTTTAAGTTTAGTCGCCAAAACGTAGGCGCTTTGAGACAAAACGTCTGCATTACTGTATCCCGAAATCCGTTGAACCCACCGACGATAAAAAAACATAGACCACGCCATTCATTCATAATTCTCACAGATTTTATTGCCGACATAAACGACCCATAGTTTGTGGGCTAGGAGAGTGGAGGGACGCGAGGGGTATGGAAAAATGGCCGCCACCCGTAACAACAGGTTCGCCATTCTAGCGGTACAAAAATCACTACAGGAACCATAAGCGTATCAAACCAAATTTATTGTAAGGTTCAAAATGATGTTTGGACCATTTTTTTTAATTTCTTTGATTTGAGCATGGAGCTGTGATACTAGGCTAACGAATTTTCATTTAGGTAATTTAGATTTAGGTATAGATTTAAATATGAACAAAATGTGCCAGTAGTTGCGGTTATACAAGTAATATAATTTAACTTTTTTTATTTAAAGTTAATTTTTATGATCATATTATGAATTAAAATTTTATTAGGTTGAATTTTAAATAAGAATGTTTTTGAACATGAAGCGTAGAAATGTATTTTTAATTAGGTGATGGACTTTGTTATTTGCAATGCGAGCTAATTTTGAGCTTGTTTGAAGGTACATTTCATGATTATTGTGTCCAGTAAACATTTTAAGGTTAACACAAATAACAAAACAGCAGTTGTACAACATTTCATTCTCTTATCGATATATAAAAATACATCCATACAAAATATTATCTTAATATCCTACACTTTTGAAGATTTGATAAACAAAATAGAGCCTGCATATTAGTCAGACTGTTCTTTAAATTCTAGATTTTAGTAAAATAAAAATAATAATAAAATAGCCTTTATTGCACAAAGTTATAAGGGCACCAGTTACAGAACAAGCCTGAGCAAACAAATAATTCTGAAATATGGGTAGGTTAGATAAATGACAAGAAACAAGATAATCAAAAAAGATTAAACATTAAATGTACACATCTAAAAAATTTGTCAAAAAGCATAGATAGATTGCTCAAATGGGTTTCAACTACTTCAAAAACACTGCTCAAGCTATTAGTATGTATCTGTCACAATAACTACAAATACTAATATACTATATCACACATGAGAAAAAAGCAGAAACATAGAAATTTAACAGTACTACGAGTTAAATCATCCATCTAACAGTAGTCTATATAAGAAAACTTCTGAGGCATACTTCCTTCTGGTGCTCAAAGATTGAATTCAGAACTTATAAAACAGCACACTCTAAGGAATTCCCTTTGCAGGATATACATCATCAATTTTGTAAGCTTAGAAATTCAAAAACTTACGCTGAACATGTTCAGAGTTTACATAGCATGAGTAAACTGGGTACAAATTGGATGGTACATATTCCAATTCCCACTCCACGAGAAGTAACTGATATTGACACTATATAAGGGATAGTGTAAACCAGAACAAATACACATTATCTTAGTCACCGCCAACTTTAACATAGCTGCAGATACATTTCATGATATTGAGTCTATTAATCATTTTCGAAGGGTAATTTTTGTATAAATATATTTTCAAAATAGTCTAAAAGCTCAAAATTGAAAACAAATTATAAAATAGTAGCAGTACAGCACTTTATTAACTATATAAAAACACATCCATGAAAAATATTATTATTTTAATGTCCTGCACCTTTAAAGCGTTCAGTTAATCATTTACAGCACACCAATTGATCGAGTTTGACCAACCGGTCAGCATCTTGGTTAGCATCACATTTCGTAACAGTTGCAGACTCTATATGTTCTTCTATATCTGAAGCTGATGTAAAAGTTAACATGAATACAGTAATACCTTGGTTTTCCAGATGTTGGGCTTCTCTGAAAAAAGAAAAAAACGCTTGGTAATACTCACATTGTAAAGAATGTAAAACTTTCAAAATATTTTTTTTAATTTGAATTACGGGCTTATTGAGATTTTGTCCTATCTAGCAATGTACAGAGCAAATCAACTGCTTGTCAAATGAATAACCATTGCATGAAAGTTAAAGAATATAAAATCATATCTCCTAATTGACTTTTAATGTGTTAGGATAACTATACCTTGGTCTGCAACATAGGAATATTACAAATCAGGTACTAGGAAATCTGTTATTAAAAAGACCTTTACACTTACATTACTTTTTTCAACATCTAACTACTATTATAATTAACTAGACCTATACGTAATAAACAATTCCAATCAAAATAATTTCTGGCCTACTTCTTTTCAGTAAATGGTCCTTTACTATCATCTTTGTATGATAATAAAACAGTTGAAATATGGTGTCACCATTATCCCTTATGATTAAATGTTTAGTGAGAGAGGTGATATTTCTGTCTTTGTGAAGGGGAACTCGTTGTGGAACTTGTGCTAGAATATAAAAAATAAGTTAGATAATTCCTGAGCCTGATACTAATTATGTAATTATTGTGATGATGAATTAAAATAAAATAAAGAATTTCTACCTAGGCAAACTTTTACATAATTATGATCGTTTTCAATAGCTGAAATTTACAACAGTAGGTTTTATAGCTTTTATGACTTTTCATATTTAATATTTAGTTTTAACTGGAATTGTGCATACTACACATAAGAATTTCACCAATAAATGCTTGTGAGAAACATAATTATATCAGTCACCAATAACTAACAATCTCGTGTAACTAACATGATAGTTTGTGTTTAACTTTTAACTATAAAAATTGTTTTTTCCAAGTCTATCATATCATGCTATTAACTCTTGTAAATCCACTCTCTTTACCTACCTTGTGCTAGCTGAAGTATCAAACACTTCATGGGCTGGTAGAGGCACCGCATCTTGTTTCAGATATCTGCACCCACTAGATGAAATAGCAAAATTATCTTTGAAATGTTTGAGCAGATTTCAACTCGCTTTGAAAAATGGTGTTCCGCCTCAACACCAAGAAGAGAAAATCATATTTTCCTTCTTCCAGCGTCAGATGGCAATCTGAAAAAATATTTTATTGTATTCACTACATCTGTTTATTTATTTAAATATTGAAGAACCTCAGTTCCTCAGTGCTACGCCTATGGCCTTTGCTACAGAATAATTTTATACTCACATGTAAAATGTTGAAATTTCCTGCTTGATCTTGACGACTACATACTGTACACATGTCTTTTTGTAATAACAAATGTCTATTATACGACAATTAGCACTGGAAAACGTAAAATAATCGCCAAAACTTCAACTCACATAACTCGATGAAACAGCTGATTGCACGTCACCCGAGTATGATCCGAGTCACCACTACCAACTGAAATACAAAAAATATCCTACGCGTTTACTACGCTTTTACTACGTTACAGTTATGAATGAGACAGTGTTGTCAGACGTATATTCTCGCGGTGCCATACAATCACAACAATTCTTTACAACATTCATACAGTTTTATATCATAATTATTTCTATAATTATAAAAATAAAACGATTTAGATCGAATGACTTTTCAAACAACACGCCAAGCTTTTAAATTGTTCAACATGTAAAAAATACTATCGTAAGATTCGCAAGTAGCATTTATGATGATTCCAAAATAGGTAAGGCAACATAGCAATCTGGAAAGTTTATCATGGCAAAGTAATTTTATAGAAACAGATCGGTCTATCTCTTTTTATCGTCGGTGGTTGAACCTCTTCCACAAGAACTATAAACATACTAACCTTGAGTGATGTATTTCAAGGTACATAATTTGAGGTGCTTAATCACCAGTATCACAACACCACGGAAACGATACGAAAAGGCATAAAAGAACACGGTCAACAGACCCATCGAAAACGTACGGCAGGCAGTTAATGACCTGACGAGCAAAAGGTCTTGAAACTGTCGAAGTTCTGTTCTCCGTGCCTAATGTTCCGGAGACATGCAAGTAATTTCGGGACTATCAGTAATTTCGGTGTTCATTACCCAGCTATTGTTGCCCGCAGGAAATTATTACCACGAAATTATAGAAATTATTTAAATATAGAGGCGCCTTCTTGTTTCTTCGTTAATTTGCCAGAACGATATTATTTAGGTTTATGTTCCATTCAGTGTGAGCCAATGACGTTCGCTATTTTATCATTGCTGAGATCTATATGCTAATGGGGTTTTTAGGGCGAAGAAATAAGAGTGGGCGAAAGGTTTAGACACTACCTTGGATGTATAATTATTGGCAAAATAGTCGAAAAGGAACGAAAAATACTCACGCACTCAACGGAGCTAGTAACGAGCCATGTACGCTATTTTTATTACGATCATTAAAAATTAAGTCAAGTTGATTGACTCAGTACTTCCCGTACATTATAGTGATACCAGTTTATTATTTTCCCTAGCATGAAGCTATAGCCTGAGATCCCCTTGCAATCAAAATATCATCGCCCGACCGACCAAAAAAAGTGTGTTATGCCAATGTAACTCTCTTTCACAGGTCAATGGATAATATTATGAATACAAACAAATTTTGAGATTTATGACTCCCACCGCTCCCCAACTAGGTACCCCAATTTCACCTCCATCAAAAAAAAAAATTATAAAATGATCGGAAACCACTAAAACGCCTCAAAATGAAGTTTGAGATGTTTTCATACTTTTAGTTTTTTTACTATTGCTGCACCGCCACTGACACGATTTCTAAAAACCATAAACGTTTTCCATCCTTACCGCGGTAGTAATACTATGTAAGAATTTCATTAAAATCAATCCAATAATTTCCACGTTACAAAATACAGAACGATCTAAAGCAATATTCACAGGTTAGTGGACAGCCTATTATGAATACAACACCCAACCACCCCAATTTCACCCCCACCCAAAGAATTATAAAATTATAGCAGCATTGATGCCCAAAAGGCGTATTATTCCAAAATCGAAAATTTTCGCGATCACAATAATCACCTCACCTATCGGTGTGGGAAGTAAAAATGATTGAATTTTTTTTTCCTCTAATTAATACGCCTTATGGTCGTTGACCCATGGGGCATATTCGGTTTCCTTTCTGGGGAGTAAGTATAACCTAGAAATGTATAATAATTTTGGTATGATAATTCATGAAATTCGGTAGCTTAGTGACATTATGACGTCACAAAGATGGTTGCCGTGCGAAAATCCTAGTGACCTCTCCTAACTAATCCTCCCAAAGTAAAATGCATGCGAGAGAGGTAAAAGTATCATACAACTTTGGTTTCAGCAGCTTTTTTCAGAAAACTGAAAAATAAGCGATATACTGAATAAAAAAATATATCTGAGCTTATGTATTAAGACGTGCGTAGTCCGTTCGTGTTAAAGTTTTTGCTCTGATTTTTGTCACATCGATCAGACATTGTACCTGTCAGATAGTGGAGTCACTAGTAGTAGTCACTTTTTGTTTATAGTTGTCAATTTTAAAATGGTAAATCCTAAAAGTGGCACATTATTATAAAATAACTTTTAGGATGAGTGGTGCACTAATTGACAGGTACAATGCCCCATCGATAAGACAGAAATCCGAGCGAAAAACTAAGCATAAACAAACTAGGTATAGGAGCGTCTTAACACCCAAGCCCAGATTTACTATTTTTGATCCTGTATCTCGCTTATTTTTCAGTTTTCGGAAAAAAGTTATTTGAAAGAGTTATCTTTTCAACGACTTTTATACACAGTTGAATAAAGTATCAACTTAGGACTCAGCCTCTATGCTTGACATCACTTGGTTTTTGCTTGTTGACTCTTCTGGTTAAATCTAAGAGTAGCTATGCTAAAATGTGCAAAACTACGTTACCGTTATTTGATTTTATGTAATCTTTCATTAGGATTACGTATTTTCATCCAGTGTAGTAATTATTGTAAAGTCAAACTGTCATGTAAATTACCAGTCATTAAAACGGGAATGTCCCTGCTCTTGAGCCACTTCATAAATCAGGTTTTCAAATGCTGCAACAGCGTCATTTGCGTTTGAGTAACGATCGCCACGCAGTCTATAGTTCAACTTTGGGAACAAAAAGAAGTTATTTAGTGATAAGTCGGAGCCGTAGGGTGGATGCCCAATTTACAACTTTGTCTCTACCAAAAACTATCTTGTTCATTACGCTGTATGAGATCAAGCATTGTCATGATGCAAAACCAGTCAGGTCTTTTAATACACTGTTTTGGAGAGAGACCACTTTTGCCGTCGCAAAAAATCATAGCACGATCATTGTCACGCGACGCGGTAAATAGAGTCTGACAGAGAGGAGATATTAAATTGACCAGCGATAAGAAATCAGGGAAAAAAGCAAGATCAACATCAGCAACATGTCCTGGCACGATCATGTCGTCAGTATTGCTGAAACGGCATCCCAGAAGCTTGGTATTTTGTTCCGCTGTATACACTAGTGCAACTACTACTTCTCTACTACTACTACTTCTCTACAAGGCATAGACCCGACTATCGCTGGAGTATTGCTCCCGTGTGTGGGGATGCGCTCCAGAGCATCCTCCAAAGCTTCTGGACATTAGACTAATCGACACGCCTAACCTCACAAAGGACTTCCACAGCCTTGAAATCGAAGAAGGATGGCCGACCTGTCCCTGTTTTACAGATTCTGTTATTGAAGATGTTCGGGTGAGCTCTCCCAGATAATAAGAGAGAGAGAGAGAGAGAGAGAGAGAGATATTCTGCGACCTCATTCTTACCAGGTCGAGGTCCCTACTCCCCGAACCACACTCCTCCAGCTTCTTTTACGTCTTGTTTTATTTTATTCATAAAGAAAACGGCAAATAATTCACAAAACTAATATCCTACTTATATACATCATAAACTTATAACTAGAACTAGCAACAGCAGATTTTCTTTCCCTCCTTAAAAACGGATCAGTATCGCCATTGGATGGTCGCTGCAGACAATATTTAGTGCCCTTGTTTCACTTATTTCCTCTACCCCTTTTTAGATTCGACAGGATAATGACGCTCTCTACCTGTGACAGCCTCCCGCTCCTATTACCTCATGTCGCGCTAGTCAATTTACGATCACCAAATAGCAATTCTGACGAAATTTTTGATTATATTTTGCATGGTTTTGCCTGGTGAAGCGTAGCCTCCCTTGCTTTACCGGCAAATCCGCCACTGGCTCCAGTACTGATCTGCCTTATATTCTTGCCATCAAGTCCCAAATCACCAAACTATGATATGACGATATCATGTTTAACATTGGCGAATGCTTTCCCATACTGGATGAAGGACATCAAAGCATCTTTTCTTTGGTCTTGACAGTTCTGTACTAATGCTGCTACTACTACTTCTTCTAACCTATTGCAATGCGTTGGTACCTCAGAGTAACACCTGAACTTAGAGGTAGTAAACAAACCACTTCAGCATGGCGTGCTCAAAGCCATCATCTTTGACACTTCGAATTGTAAACAATGCCGTGTAACGCCAACTAACTTGAAAATTCTTTCAATGCAACCCATGTTACAAACACTGCACTTTTTGAGTTCCATCTTGAATGTAGCGCAGCAAGTCCGTGAAGCTTCACTACAGTTACCAACAAATAGCGAATTCGATTTTACTGAACAAGCATCAAAGACGCACAAACGTAGCAAACATTTGATGGTCGAGGACGCATGCAAATTATATTGGCGTTGCCAGCTCCTCAAAATTTATGTAAGATTTCAGAATTTGCATTTATGATGAAGAAACGTGCATTAACGCAGTAGGGGTCAACATATCTATTGATTTTGCTGTAATCATTTCCGAACCATCAAAATACTGTCTTTTTTAACGTAGAATGGAATAGTTCTGGATACTATACAATTAAGACGATAATAAACAATTATGATTGCCATATCTGGTGGTCAATATGACAACGTAAGCAAAGATGTAGGCCTATCAGAATTAGTTATTTACTACACTCTATGTTCAGTTGTTAGTCTGAGGTTAGTACAAACAAGTTTTGCAACTTGTATTCCACCCCCGCTATTTAAAATTAGGCAGTGTCGAAATAAATTTCATACGTCTGAATAAATTTGCTTTACAATGGTGTTAACGTTGTCTTATGCCCACGGGGTGGTCATCAATCATTGTAGCGCCAGTATGATAGATGATGGAATTTAACTCGTGATTATCAGAGTGCGGATATGCTAACACAGTAATACAGAGGAGTCGGCAACAAACTGGTTTAATTACAGCTAACCTCATTGACTCTCACACTTGCAAGGATCATTTGTTGTTTCATTAAGCTAGTTCCCACAGTAGCAAAGAAAAAAATTTAGTCAAGTAGACCGATTTCCTGCATTACTCATAGGTCAATTTTTTAATACGTGGTCGCATTGGAAGTTTCTGCAAACTAACACAATCAAGGTAGCCATATACAGGGTGAGTTTTTAGTACCGGCTTGGTCGATAACTCCACGACTGTATAAGATAAGTTGTACATAAAAGTTGTAGCCACGGATATGCTCCTTGCTCAGAAAATATTTACATTTATACAGGGTGATCCGTAACTACGTGGTGATGCAAACATGCATTTTTTTAAATGAGAAACCCTATATATTATACCATATTCAAATTCTACTAATGATTTCAGTTCTTCCAATGTAGGCTATTGCTACATTATACAGGGTATTTCAAAAGTTTTGACCATTTTTTATTAAATCGCAGTCAAATGAACGCATCAAAATGTGGTGAATCAAAAATCATTTCATAACCCACGGTCCAGCCGTGGGTTATGAACACCGCCTACTGGATACTAGTACTGATCTCTTGGAAATGCATTGGATTAAATAGACGCTGTAACAACTGCAAATGTCGCTATGAAACGTCAAATGCTAATTCGAACCCTGACAGTATTTATTTAAGTGACAGAGAAGTGAGGTAAAGTTGACAATATAGTGTAATTATTATGCATTTACATCGTAGATAAAGTATAATATTCAACTTGTTGATTTGCAGCACGAGGCGGACGCGTGAGTTATCACCGTCATCACCGCATCGTTGAATAATATGCTATTAAATAACTTCGGGTCATCAGCGTCGAGTAGATACATTGTAGGTTATTTACTATGCCGTTAATGAAAATCTGAATAATAAAGGACTAAGAACTGTACCTTGCGATACACCTGATGTAGCCAATATAGCCTTAGAGGTATAACTTCGACATTTTACAAATACATGTCTACCTTCTCGTATGATCATATCGTATGATCCGAAAAAACCAAGAAAACTTCTAATAATAATAATAAAGGACTAAGAACTGAACCTTGAGATACACCTGATGTAGCCAATATAGCCTCAGAAGCATAACTTCGACATTCTACATATACATGTCTACCTTCAGTGCATCGTAAGAAAGCTTCTAGTTGAACCACACCTCTTTTGTAGAATTTCGTGATCCAATCGGTCGAAAGCTTTTGAAAAATCGGTATGGACTACATCAATATCTCCTCTGTTGTCCAATACTGCCGACGAATATTGCTTAAAGCACTACTACCGAATAGACGACAGCTTGAGAAAAGTACCAATTCAAACGATATCTGGCTTTTATAATGCTTATCAGTTGAGCTACTATAGCAACGTATCTATAACGGTAGTCAACCCTCATCCCCGTACTGGAACAACGTCACCTGCTATACACACATTCATTCTGGAAATGTTATTTTTCGTTATGTATTTCTAAACTACCCTGAGAAAATAATGCAAGCGGTCGGACGTTATTCGAAAATTGCTGGAAGGAATGGCGGAAAAGGTTGGATACAGCAGCGGTACCTTAGGGTAAGGACATGTCGAACTACATCGATGAGCGCAGTCTACATCAGTTACCTTTCAGTCATAACGTATGTTGCAAAAGTATTGAGAATTTTTTCTCAAAACTTGGGAGGTAGCTTCACCGTTGGAAACAATTCAGAAATCGTTGCCATGGTAACCAGTCAACATCTAAGCGTAACAATAAAATTATTTTGGTTATTATATAAGTTGCCAAAATGTCGTACAAATTAGATGCTCGGAAGAGTATTTACAGTCTAGTTGGACGACTTAAGAAAAAATAAACAGTTCGCCTATATCAAGATCAAAATGTTTGTTGCCACAGTTTATCGAGCGACCTGTGAATGCGAAGAAGGTATTCTTTGTGTAAATTTACCAAAAAGTGGACGTTCAAGGGAGTTAAATGCTGCTACACTTCAAAGAATGGTCAACAGAAGCGAACAGCGAGTTGGAACTTCAACACGAAAATTTGGATGCATCTTTCACGTCAATGCAAGCACAATCTGTAGAGAAATGAAGAGGAATGACTTAAAATTCCGAAAAAGAAGAAAATCTCCAAACTGTTCCCCAAATCAGTTAGAAAGAATTCCTCAGTGCTGTCGTAATTTACGTCGTACTCATTCTGCTGGCAACATAAAAATTATTCTTGACGATGAAAGGTATTTCACATTTTCGACCTCAGAAATCAAAGGTAATGATGGTTTTTATACAAGTGACATTGAAGTCTGTCCAGATAATGTAAAATTTAAGCGAAAGGAAAAGTTTGAAAACAGTGTTAGTGTGGTGCGCTATCTCAGATAACGAACGGTATCTCACAGCCGTACGTTGGACGAGTTAGGGCCAAAGCGGTTACCGCAGAAGACTATACTCAAAGATGTTTGCCTAAACTACTCAATTTTATTAATACCCACCATGCTAATGACAATATAACGTTTTGGCCAGATCTGGCTTCAAAGCATTATGCTTTGCGAACGAGAAACTGGCTAGAACAACACGGAATATCTTTTGTACCACGAAACGACAACCCTCCCAATCTTCCTCAAGCAGGACCTATCGAAGCTTTTTGGGCTCAGCTGAGTGCCAAAGTTTATAACAATGGCTGGGAAGCTCAAAACAGACAGCAGTTAAGAAGAATAACGCTAAAGATCAGAGAAATTGATTTAGAATCTGTCAAAACCTAATGAGGAACATTAAGAGAAAATTGCGAGCCGTGGAAGATCATGGCCCAGTAGCAGCACTTTAATATCATTTTTGTATTAAGAAATATTGTTGTTTTTTTGTGGTTCTTAATACAGTTTAAATATATTACTGTGAAATATTTTTTAATTTTTTGAAAAACTTCTCAAAACTTTTGCAACATACGTTATGACGATTAAGGCAAGCAATATATCGGAACTGGGCAGTAGTAGCGAATTATAATTTTGGGTGTGTAAATTAGAGCATATTTTCTTATTATTATGTCACCCAATGATTTTTATATCAAGAAATATTGTTATTCTTTGTAGTTCTTGTTACAGTTCAAATAATTATATTATTGTGAGATATTTTTTTAATTTTTTGAAAAACTTCTCAAAACTTTTGCAATATACGTTACAAGCGATTTCATTAAAGAACTGACTAGAACAGGGATCGGCAACCGTTTGAGACGAAAGAGTCAAAAGCTATATTTCCCAAAATTTCCCAGTTTTTAAAGATCCGCCAAATTGTTTGTTTCAATACTAAAAAAATAGCTTAACATGGAATAATATCTATTCTTATGTTGTATGTTGTTGTTATACGTACAAGTCATACAACATATGAAATATCTTAGCTAGCTCTGCCTTCGAGGTGGCAGTATTTGTCTTGTATAAATGATATGAGTTTTAAAATAGAACTAATACACAGAAAAAAATGCCATTGCGTTTCCAACTAATTGTTAGTATTGGGATGTTTCTCCATCGCTTTAAATATATTCACAGTTGTTTCAAATCCATGCCATTGAAAGAATTCAATCCTTATATTCGAAGTAATCACAGGTACGCCAATAAATTCAAAATAGTTTTATATTCATTCTAACGATATGTATAATCCTTCTAATACCAGTATTGGCATATAATGCAATCAAAACATCCTTTTGTTTTCGAAATTTACCCTATGTTCCATTTAAGCAAGGCACACAATCTATTCGATGTACAAAAATTATTGCTTCAACAGCAATTCGTGGTAATTCATCTGATAAAGATTAATTTTGTTTCATTGGCCCTTGTTGTTCGCTGAACTATAGTCAGTATTCGGCGAGACTGACGTCCCGTTTCAATGAACGTAAAAAAAAGAACAGCGGAATCATCCCAGTGTTATTATCGGCGCGAGCCCGCCAACATGGACGATGTTGATTCGTTGTGTTGTTTCGGTGTTACCCGTGTTTTGTCATCCCGCGTTTTTGCTTTTTGCATCAACAATTGTGTGATTTAAATGTGTCCAGTTATATATTAAATGGAGGACCTACTGAGAAATTGGGGCTTAGTAGAGCTAACACCCACATTTGAATGTAGGTATGTAGATTAGTCAGACAGTTATGTTTCAGGTAAAAATGCAACAATTGGTGCAGGCCTACGTCTAATTCTTATATCATGCCCCATATAACTTCACACAAAATCACACCATTGAACGTCCAAAGGAATCGATCAGCTGTCCTCGCAATAAAATGTGTTGGTCCAAGGAAAAGAAAGTAGTTAAGAATCAATTACCAAACACAGATGATTCGGTTTAACGACAGGCTACGATTGAATCATTCATTGGAATCCAATCACATCTTGTAGTTGAATCGACAATACGATATAATTCGTTACCAATTATACACTTTCCATTGCTGTATTTGAGAAATACTGAGTGTAACGTCCCATTAAATCCAAGCGTAGGTCTTTGACAAAACGACAGATTTTTCTGTGTGTATAATTATAAGAATCATTAATTTTTGCGCGTGGAATTTCATTTTGCACCGCTTACTAGGCAAGTTGCTAGGCAACAAAGGCAGTATGAGATATTTCGTGTTTTATCTGACATTTTTAATAACAAAAGCTAAGGTGGCTTAGAAAATGTAGCGCCAAACGACAATTGTTACAGTTTGTGCATTACAAATAATTTCCTAGTTATTTCCAAGATAATCAGATAATTAATAAGTAAAATTAATATAATACTTGGACTTGACAACTCTAAGGCCTGATTTTATCAACATGCATATTTAACAAAGACTTTGACAAAGCTTTTCTATTGGATGTTGTTTAGCAAAAGCTTTCTATTGAGTATTGAGGGCTATGTTAATAAGTATCATCCAACAGTATTTTATTAATATTGAATACAAAACGTCAAAGCTGGATGACACTTTTGTCAAAAATGTTTTAGAATGCATGGATCAAAATCATAGCAGAAAATCAGAACAAAGCGATTGATTTGCAAATTGATGCTAGATTTTTAGTGATTACCTTATAATTATTGTATAATTGCGAATTGCAATTGCAGTTAGATTGATTTTCTTACAGAAATATTCACAGAGGATGTAAAGATTGTAAAGGCACTGTTGCGCAAAAACACATTTATATAAAGCACCTTATTCACTTTCTGACTATACGAAAGGCTTCTAGTTTAGGAAAAATAAGGTTATACGCTATACTTTTGCCAGCTCACAAGCTTTGCTGTTAAGTAGGATAGGCAACCAGTAATGCACACTTGTGTGTGTCTAACTTTGTGAAATGGAATAAAATGTTACTGTTTTATCAAAATAATGCGGTAATTTAAATTTCTTGTCATCATTATAACTACATTGACAGTACATTTGATCCAGTGATCAAATGTATCGGTTTTGTGGAATATGATTGGTTGAGATTAGCAATTGGTAAACTCTTTGTTAAACAGGAAAATGCAATTTTTCTCCCATTTAGGATGGAAAATTAGAGCTGAAATGGCACTAGAATGTTCATAATGGTCGATTATCTATATAAAGCATATCTTTCTTCACCTTTTTGAAGTAAATTTCAAGAGAAATCAATAATTTTCAGAGAACTTTGACAGATGAATGTTCTTATGGGCTACTCTGATTGGTCCAAGTCTTTGTTGAAATACCTGTGTTGATAAAATCGGGCCTAAGTACAACAATACTAAATTAATTACTGAAAACATCGAAGAAGATGTACAGACGGGATAATAGGTTATTTTTGAAACAGAAAGGAGAAAGAACCCCGTATTTATTAATTTGTATCTTTACAATTGTTGTTGTCGTAGAAAAAATATCTAGTAGACAGCTTGCACTAATAGCAATTTTGCACTCGCTTGTAGAGCATATTCCTTTAGAATGAGCATTGAAATAAAAAATCAGAAAAATATTTTTCCTGATTCATATTATTCATAGTATTCTTATCAAGTAAATTTGTTTAGTGCAATAACATATATGTTTGTCGTAGGTATGTCTTAGCAAGATTGTCAGGATTCTTGAATGGAGAATTTCTTTTAGTCTGCAAGTAACTAGTATAGAACGAAAACAAGTATATGACTAGGTCACATTCCATCATGTCTCACAGACAAGTCGAAGTATTATTCGTAACAGTTACACAATGACAGTTACTTTGTAGCGTTACTTTCTTGTCGCAAAAAGGTACTGTGCGCCACTGCTGGACCAAACTAGACGTTTCATACGCCGCTAGTTGTTACGTTTGTGAATTGTCTTCGAAGAATTTATGCTTGTCTGGCAGTAGCGTAATTTAACGAGGTTATATTGGACGCTATTGGTCCAGACAGCGGGCCGAGTTGCGAAGCTACCAGAGAAGGTCAGAGCGAAATGCACATGCCATAAGGGCTTTCAGGAAGCTTTTAGGGACAAGAAGCCGTAATAACCAGATTCATTTTTGTTAAGCAGAGTAAGCTCTTATAGCTTAGTTCTTGTCTAGCTTGCTCAGCTTTTACTTTTTCTTGCTAGTTGTTCCACTGAATACAAATTTCTGGAGCGGAAAAGAGGTATCTAAGATGCCTGCTCGATATGTGAAGAACATAACCTCAAACTGAACCCAGGCTTAAACAAAGCCAGTATTGTAAGCGTAGGGGAAGGATACATAAACCATATTAAATACACAACTAGAAAGCTTTCAGGGTAACTATCCACGCATGCCTCCAGATTTCCGGGTCCAGTCGGTACAGTTGGAACAATATAGCTGTAGAAATTTTCTAAAATCAAGAGATCACCTAATTTTGAGATCACTGATGATAAATCTGTATTGGAATTTATTATGGCTAATTTTGGTTAGCTCTGAGCAATGCACGCTTGAGTAGAAGTGTTAACTACTTGAGGAGGAACCCAATAGGAGAAACATTATCCGTTACTAACTCAGGTCTCTTGGTCAAGCAGCAAAACTGAATGTTCCGGTGGAAGAAATGATTGTGTGATCTCAATAATAGCCTTTTTGTTTATAGATCCCATCAGAGGTGCAATTCCAGTCTATGGTCCAGAAAACAGATTCACTCAAACTATATTTTAGATGAGTTGCTAGCAATGTTCTTCGAAAGAAAACTGAGTCACTATAAATGGATCATCTACTAAAGAATGCTATAGAAATTGGGAAGTAAATAATTAGGACCCTATGCGACTCCAATTTCTCCACATCTGTCGTAAAGCTTGAGGAAATAACTAGAATGCCATTTATCTTTGACAATTAATGGAAAAAATGTCCATCTTACCCAAAGTGAGGTCAATGATATCACTAGTACACGACAGCGCTGTTCCGATCTTTCATATCTCATCAGGTGGACCTGGATAAAGTCCGGTATCAGGCTGATACGAAAGTAGTGAACCAACAGAAACGACTGCTCAAAGTGAGCTCAGATCATCACGTCACGGCTGAGAACTGGTCATACCACCGCCATATTCAGTCACATCTTCACACAAACGTACCTGGATCCCAGTGTGCTACTTGTAATACATGCTTAAGTGTTGAACCCGTCATATCATTACATTCCAAATACTCAGGTTACGAAAATGAAAAATTTCAGACCTCCAGATTTTCAAATTTACCCTAAAAATCTAAAATCGTGTTCTGGCGTCCTATCAGGAAGAAAACCCGTGTCGTGTAGGTACCCTAAAAATCCAAAATCGTTATCTGGCGTCCTATCAGGAAGAAAACCCGTGTCGTGTATAACTAGAGGGCTCTGAGTGCAAATCCGGTCGTTGTTTTGAGCTACAGCCTCAGGTAACGAAATTCAAAAATTTTCAGACCTTCAGATTCAAGTTTACCCTAAAAATCTAAAATCGTTATCTGGCATCCTATCAGGAAGAAAACTCGTGTCGTATACAACTAGAGGGCGCTGAATACAAATCCGTCCCTTGTTTTGAGCTGCAGCCTCAGGTTACGCAATTCAAAAATTTTCAGACATTCAGATTTTCAAGTTTACCCTAAAAATCTAAAAACGTTATCTGGCGTCCTATCAGGAAGAAAACCCGTGTCGTGTATAACTAGAGGGCTCTGATTACAATTCCGGCCATTGTTTTGAGCTACAGCCTCAGGTAACGAAATTCAAAAATTTTCATACCTTCAGATATTCAAGTTTATTTTTGCTGTCTTTGAAGTCCGATGTAGCACGTAAGCAATTTTGGGAGACGTCAAACGCGTGCTACTACGCATAGTAAACTGGGTTTTTTGTCTCTGTTTTGATCTAATCCCACAGGCACGGAATTAGAAATGAGGATTTTATTGTCGGCCAATATCATGGTATTCCTAAACATTTCGTTCATATTGTCACGACGGCCACTTTTTCTTAGCTCCAGGGAATGAAACTTATGAGTTTAGTTATAGATAATGCATATTGTAAAAATTTTGAGAATTTTTTTCAAAACTCGGGAGGTAGTTTCATCGTTGGAAACAATTCAGCAGTTGTTACCATGGTAACCAGTCAACATCTAAACGTATATACTCTGTTACCGGATACTCTAAACTGGCTTAACGTCTATTTGATTGGTATCAGCTGACGAAGAAGTGTACCTCAAATTTAATTTTTTACTAGTGGTGTTGATTGGCAATCCGGCGACCGGACAGTGCTAGTAATATTCTTACTGAATATCTCATTGCCAAAAAGGAATGGCAATTTTTTGTAAACAAGAAATTGTTTCAATATCCAGAAATTCGCAGCAAATATGGTAGGTTAAAAGAAATAGATTATTTTATTGATTTGTATAATAAAATGTTTATACATTTTCATAAAAATGTTTCTAATTAAACTACTAATTATTTGGTACCTCAGTAATGTTCAGTTCCAATTCAGGAAGTCGATCCTGTGTCAACTTTCTGAGATAGCTCCACACATTTTTTACTATTTGTACCTATAGCCATTGCGTTGCCTTTCAACGTTATATTTTTCTTCCATTGCTGTAAAAAGAAATGTTGCTTGCGTATGGTTAAGCTCAAAATGCTTTTATCTTCATTCTTACCTCATTTAAAGCGCAATCATCATCATTCAGACCAGCTATACGGATATACTGAAATAAACGTCGGATTTTCAGAGAAAATGTAAAATAAGCATTGACCTCAGACGATAGACGAAAACGTCACCAAGCGACAATTACTTGTCATTAACTGCCTGCACTCAGTACTGCCCTGTATGCCTTCAAGGCTTAAAATTGATACGCCAAGACTCAATCTGGGGCATTTTTAGTTATCACTAGCCGAACAGCTGTTCTCTGTTGACACGGCTGACAGTTTAAAGTATCGGGTTTTAGCAAAAAAACCATTTTGGTCTTGATATAAGTTGTCAAAATGTCGCACAAATATTCGGAACAGTATTTACAGTCTAGCTGGATGACTTGGAAAAAAAGAAATAGTAATAGTCCGTCTATATCAAGATCAAAATATTTCTGTTGCCACAATTTATCGAGCGATCCGTGAGTGCGAAGAAGGTTGGTATTCCTTGTATAAATTCACCAAAAAGTGGACGTCCAAGAGCGTTGAATGCAGCTATAGTTCAAAGAATGGTCAACAGAAGTTAACATCGAGTGTTTGAACTTCAACACCAAAACAGGCATTCAACGCGCATTTTTCACATCAGTGCTAGCACAATCTGTAGAGAAATGGAGAGGAATAACTAAAGATTCCTAAAAAAAAAAAAGAAAATATCCAAAGTATTCCCCAAATCAGTTAGAAAGAATTCCTCAATGCTGTCACAATTTACGTCGTAGTGCTGGCAACATAAAAATTATTCTTGACGATGAAAAGTAGGTATATCACATTTTCGAACTCAGAAATCAAAGGTAATGATGGTTTTTATACAAGAGACTTTGAAGCTTGTCCAGGTAATGCAAGATTTAAACGATAAGAAAAGTTTGAGAACAAAGTGTTAGTGTGGTACGCTATCAGACAACGCCGTACGTTGGACGGGTTAGGGCTGAAGCAGTTACCACAGAAGTCCATACTCAAATATGTTTGCCTAGACGACTCAATTTTATTAATACCCACCATGCTAATGACAATATAATGTTTTGGCCAAATCTGGCTTCAAGTCATTATGCTTTGCGTACGAGAAACTGGTTAGAACAGCACAGAATACCGTTTGTACCACGAAACGATAACCCTCCCAATCTTCCTCAAGCAAGACCTATCGAAACTTTTTGGGCTCAACTGAGTGCCAAAGTTTACAGCAATGACTGGGAAGCTCAAAAGGAACAGCAGTTAAGAAGAAGAATGATGCTAAAGATCAGAGAAATTGATTTAGAATCTGTCAAAAAACCTAATGAGAAACATTAAGAGGAAATTTCGAGCCGTGGAAGATCATGGCCCATTAGCAGTACTTTAATATCACTTTTATATTAATAAATGTTGTTATTTTTTGTGGTTCTTGTTACAGTTGAAATATTATTGTGATATATTTTTTTGATTTTTTGAAAAGCTTCTCAAAACTTTTGCAACATACGTTATACCATCGAACCATCTAGAGAACTCGAGACGTTCAGATGACATTCTACAACGCCCATCCTTCATTCCCGAAGATTCCAGATGATTAGATGACGCTTACACATCAAAGGTCTAACCTAACATTTGGACTTCCCGTGATACATGATAACTAACACACAATACACCAACATCATAATATACAGTATGTTACAATGGGTTACTGGGAAAAGTCACTCCTTTTGGCGAGTACTAAATGCCCTATGCGTATAAACTGTTGTACCTATAGGTATGTATAATAATGATTGTGGTAGAAATCCGAATAAGCTCCGAATTATTATAATGTTGCACATAGGATAACTTCCGCTTGACTGTATGAAATCCATCATGGAATTATTTACAAAAAGGTATTTCGCATACAGATGACCGTTGACGGTTATGTTATTGATTATTTTGTTAATTAGCTAAATGCGTGAAATTAATTCAATCAGCACGTTTTGTGCGGCGGAATGGCTTTAATTATATAAAAGCCACGCTTTTTTAATACGTTCATGACGCTGGCCCCGCGCATACCGTGCCGCAGCCTGGCAGCCATAATGGAACGGCTTTTGTATCAATTTCGCTTTTATGGGTCCTACTCATTTAATAAATTACCAGTCCCTAAATAGCTGCTGGTGATTTCTCGATAAATGTTAATTTTTAGGGGGACGATATGCGCCGAAATTAATTAGTTACGCTATATAGTTGTGATAATGATAATGGATGTGTAACTTGTGCACACAGGGACAAAACGTAGTCATCAGAATATCCTCTCAATAACGACATTTACCGCGCCTCAGAAGTGGGATTAGGTTCTTTATGGTAAGCCTCCCGCAAAGGCTGAAATCCTATGGCAGTGTAAAAGCACTGCTAAGGGTTAAGTATCGGTGCACATTAAATCTGAAACGCTGCAGATTGTAGCCACACTGTCGAAGTTCTCCAAAAGAAGGAGTAGGCTGGTTTGGGGAGTAGGGATCTTGATCTGATAAGGATGAGCTAGCGGAGCCTCTCTAATGTTCCTCGTTCGGACGGCCTTTGGTGTTATTATCTGGGAGAGCTCACTCGAACATCCTTCCTTTGTGAGGTTTGGCGTATCGATTAGTCTAGTTTCTGGGATGTCGTTTTAGCAATACTGACGACGTGGTCGTGCCAGGGCATATTGTTGATGTTGATCCCCAAAAGCTTGGCGGAAGGTGACTCGCCTATTGGGTGACCCTCCATTTCCACAGTTTGTAAGCCAACGTGACTCTTCTTGTCTATCTTTATGCTGACGACACTGCTCTTGTAGCTCAGTCGTGGTCCGGTGAGCTAGTCCGCGACAGGCTGCAGGATGCGGTGGAAGAAGTATTGGAGTGGGCGAATGGGTGGCTGATTAAAATTAACCATTCTAAGACGCAGGCAATCTGTTGTACGAAAAAACGTCACGGTGCCCCTACTGAGGTCTCAGTGGATGGCACTAGTATACCATGGGAAAATTCAGTAAAGTATCTCGGTATCATTCTTGACAGAGGGACGATCGGGCGGTATCACACTGAGGCATTAAAAACCAAATTCCAAATTATGTGCCGGCAGCTGTATCCACTGTTGTGTAGACATTCAAAATTAAGTTTGACCAACAAGATTAGGCTTTGTAAAATGTTAATACGACCCGCAATTACTTTTGCATGTGCATCTTGGTGTTTTCTTGCCAAAACGCACTTGCGAAGCCTGCACAATTACGCACAATTACGAATGCCCCATGGTACGTTTCAAACGAGACTCTCCATAGAGACCTTGATATCCCTTATTTAGGGCACTTCATTAAACAACAGGCGCAGCGACGCTATAGCCAAGCAGAATCGCATAGCAACCCTTTGTTGCGCGAATCGGTGGACTACACAGTCGAGCGTATTCGCAAGCATACAAGGCCGCGGCTCGCTCTGTGAATAACAAAACTGCATCGCGAATTTAGCTTTAGCATAGTAAAAATTAAAGCATTCCACGAAAACAAACCAAAATTAAACTCTCTACTATATTTTAAAAATTGCCGAAATATTAAAAAAAAATGCCTAAGAGCCTGCTGTTCTAAAAGATTTTCTCCCCACACTTCTGTCTGGTTCCTGGATTTCCAGTCCTGACAGACTTACGAACTGATACTACGACACAAGAGCTAAGGTCCCACGGACCGCTCTGATAATCAACAATGACTTGACTTGTGAGACTTCTTTGTCAGTGCCGTTGCCTAAGTTTTCTGTACGTTGAACTGTACGTTACTTACTAATCCTCTCTCGACAATTGTTTTAATATCTACGTTGATCTGTGAGGCATGCTGCTGTCGCCGACGTACCGTCTCCTGGTATGATAGTGGCTTGCCTGGTTCCATGCACGATATTAATGTCCTGTCGTCTGCGAAGCAGCAGATTTGATTGGACGTAATTACAGTAACCCGTTGATGTACAGCAGCAACAGTGTAGGGGAAAGAACAGATCCCTGAGGAACACCGGCGTTTATTGAAAATACGTTTGAAGAACAGCCTTCGACTACAACAAACAGAGATTCCTCGTTCAAAAAGCTATTAAGCCACTGGCGCAGGCCAGGTGGTAGTCCGTAAATAGTAAGCTTGACCAGAAGTCCCTCATGTCACACTCTGTCGAAGGCTTTCGATATGTCAAGTGCAAGAACACGGGATGCGTCATGATTTTCAATTGCTCTGTTCCAAAAGTGAGTGACGTAGGCCAGGAGGTCACCTGTAGACGTGTGCTTACGGAAGTCATACTGGCGGTCATCTATGATGTTATTGTTGTCCAGGTATTTCAGGAGCTGTGTGTTAATGACAGTCTCCATAACCTTAGACATGATGCTTAGAAGAGTCACAGGTCTATAAATGATGGGACCGGTTTTTTGACTTGCTCAGGAATGGGTTGTACTCAGCCAATCTTCCATGTGGCGGGAAACATACCTCGCTTATACGATAGTTTGAAGAACTTGCAAAGAATAGGTGCAAGGTCCGCGGCACAGCGTTTAAGGACGATGGCTAAAATTTGATCAGGACCGGTAGTTTTCTTTGTGTTTAGTTTTTGAAGGATGCTTTTTACATATCGATGTTGAAATTTTAACTCTGCCATTTTTTGGAAGTGTACAGTGGAATGAACTGCGAAAAGCCTCCCTAGAATGTCTGCTTTTCTTGAGGAGTAGAAGCGATAGACTTGTCCTCTGTAGTCAAGGGTAATATTGACCAAAAGGAAAAGTTCTGATTAACAGCCTTAGCTACAGATCAGAGTGTTCTGAACCAACTCATGTCCTAGTGGAGCTTATTCTTAATTTTTGGTTGTATTCCTCTTGCTTCTGTCAATCACGCATTTGCAGTGCACGTGCGCATTTACTATTTACTGAAGCCTGTAATTAACCTAAAGTACCATAACAACTATATTAGAGGTTTGAACCAGCAAATTCGGGCAGGTGTTTGTATCAATCCATTACAAGTAAATGAAAATTAAAGAAAAACGGTAAGGAAACAACTGTTATGCCTCTGATTGCAAGCAACGTCATCCGCCATGTTGTCTGCACGGGTACGTCATCAATTGTGTGACGTCACTGCAGAATGTACTCTCCTCTACTATATAGTTTGCTGTAAACACGTGTCTTCCGATGTTCGCTCTGTGGTGTCAGTCACCACATTTCTATAATATAAAGAAAAATCATTTATGTATATTCGACGCAAGTGCAGATACCTTTTGATTGCTAACGCCTACTACGCCACAGCCAATTTTGTTTCATTTGTAAAAAATACATTCCTGTTCCAATTGCACATCATCGTACTGGCGAGTGTGCTGTATAATATGATAATTACATTACTAATTAATTTCGCCCAGTGAACTGATTGCTAATTAAATAGGTTAATTACAACAGAATCAATCAGATGCAATCGAACTGTCGGTGTGCCGCTGCAATACAATAATATATGCAGCGCTGTAGATGAACTTATTCCGAGAAGCAATCAGCACATTTTTTTATCTGTTCTGTGCTCCTGCGGGCTCTATTAATCAGTATGTAGTGGTTGAACCATTTTTTGAATATCACGAAAATGTTTGGGGAAAATATATTTTTATGGTCAGCCTCCCGCAAAGGCTGAAATGAAAGCCTATGGCGCTGCAGAAGCGCTGAGAGAGGATAAGTGTCTGTGCATGTTATATTTGAAGCGCTGCATGTTGTAGCCGTCGGAAAACAAATTTTCCGGTAGCTCATCCCACAGCGCCGAAGTTCTCCAAAAGAAAGAATACTGCAGGAGACTGGCTCGGGGAGTAGGGACCTCGACCTGGTAAGGATGAGCTCGCAGAGCCTCTCTAGTGTTCCTCGTTTGGACTGCCTTTGGTGTTATTATCTGGGAGATCTCACTCAAACATCTTCCGTGATAGGGTCTGTAAAACAGGTCAGCCATCCTTCCTCGATGTTCCCGGCTGTGGAGGTCCTTTGTGAGGTTGGGCGTACCGATTAGTCCAATTGCTCTCTTCTAGATAGTGTCCTGAAGCTTTAGAGAGTGCTTTAGAATGCATCGCCACACATGAGAGCTGTGCTTCGTAGAGCAGCAGGGATGCCGTTTTAGCAATACAGGCGATGTGGTCGTGCCAGGACATGTTGTTGTTGATGTTGGTCCCCAAAAGCTTGACAGAATGTGACCCGACTATTGAGTGACCCTCCATTTTCACAGTTGGTTAACCAACGTGAGACCTCTTTGTCAGTGTTGTTGCCTGAGTTTTCTGTATACTAAGCTGTTCTTTATTCACTAATCCCCACTCGACAATTGTTTGGATATCTACAGGGTGGGTTTTTAGTACCGGCTCGGTCGATAACTCCACTACTATAGAAGATAGCGAAAAAAGTTGTATATAAAAGTTGTAGCCACGGATATGCTCCTTGCTCGGAAAATATTTAGATTTATACAGGGTGATCCATAACTATGTGGTGATGCAAACATGCATTTTTTTAAATGAGACACCCTATATATTATTCCATATTCAAATTCTACTAATGATTTCCGTTCTTCCAATATAGGGCATTGTTGCAGGGTGTTTCAAAAGTTATGACCATTTTTATATCCAAATCGCGGACAAATGAACGTACTGTATATCAAAGAGTAATGAATCAAAAATTATTTTTTTTACATGAGAGGATTAAAAATATCCTCTTGTTTTAAAATCGGCTATAAAAGAAGCCCGAGACGCATATTCGTGTACAGGGTGATGTAGAATGCAAAATCCAAATGTAACCCCCAATATTTTGTTATCCCAAAGAATTGCTTTTAATATGCTCTTTCATCTTTGTATAGCACTTGTTGTACCTACGTCCATCAGTTTCCGAGATATTTCGATTTTTCGTCATGCATAATTATCAAGTAGTTTTATCAGGTAGGCTTTGAAAAATTGACAGTTTTCATAACCTACTCAATAATTCCGTACTGTGTAAAAAACTAGCTTTGAAAATTAATTTTTCCATTGAGGGTATTTAGGAGAATCTTTGAGAAATTGTCTACTTGCCTCTAGAATATATCAACTATGAATAGCAATATCCAGAACGGAGGCACTCTAAAACTAGTGCGTTTGAAAGACTGAAGAATCGTTTTATTTGGACTGTGTCGTTTCATATTTCATAGCCTACCTGATACATCTGCTTGATAGTTATGCATGACGTCTATAAAATTGTTTCCTCAGCACACTTCACCTATATTATCTCGTTAGTTCAGTGTTTTGACTTGATCAAGTATTATTATCGCCTTATATTTTCGTTGTTTGTTAAGCAAAAACAAAATTTGGTGGTATTTTCTCAAAATAAATAAATTTTATTAAAGAAATAGAAGGTATATTTAAAATTTGTAGAAAAATCGAAATATCTCAGAAACTAATGAATGCAGCCATAATAAGTGCTATACAAAGATGAAAGAGCATATTAAAAGCAATTCTTTGGTATAATAAAATATTGGGGGTTTCATTTAAAAAAAGAGAGAAAATCTAGATTTTGCATTCTACATCACCCTGTATACGAATATGCGTCGCGGGATTCTTTTATAACGTATTTTAAAACTAGAGGATACTTCTAATCTTTTCATGTACAAAAAAATTTTTTTGATTAATTACTTTTTGATATACAGTACGTTCATTTGACCGTGATTTGGATACAAAAATGGTCATAACTTTTGAAACACCCTGTATAATGCAACAATACCCGATATTGAAAGAACGGAAATCATAGTATTTTCTCAAAATAAATAAATTTTATTAAAGAAATAGAAGGTATATTTAAAATTTGTAGAAAAATCGAAATATCTCAGAAACTAATGAATGCAGCCATAATAAGTGCTATACAAAGATGAAAGAGCATATTAAAAGCAATTCTTTGGTATAATAAAATATTGGGGGTTTCATTTAAAAAAAGAGAGAAAATCTAGATTTTGCATTCTACATCACCCTGTATACGAATATGCGTCGCGGGATTCTTTTATAACGTATTTTAAAACTAGAGGATACTTCTAATCTTTTCATGTACAAAAAAATTTTTTTGATTAATTACTTTTTGATATACAGTACGTTCATTTGACCGTGATTTGGATACAAAAATGGTCATAACTTTTGAAACACCCTGTATAATGCAACAATACCCGATATTGAAAGAACGGAAATCATTAGTAGAATTTGAATATGGAATAATATATAGGGTGTCTTATTTAAAAAAATGCATGTTTGCATCACCACGTAGTTATGGATCACCCTGTATAAATCAAAATATTTTCTGAGCAAGGAGCATATCCGTGGCTACAATTTTTATATACAATTTTTTTTGCTATCTTCTACAGTAGTGGAGTTATCGACCGAGCCGGTACGAAAAACTCACCCTGTATGTTGATCTGTGAGGTATGTTATAAACTGCTAGACCATTTCCAAAACTGACTGATGCTGAAAATGACACTGATGGTTAAAAGGACAGTAATAAGGGACCAGAAGCAGCTGTTGTCTCAGAAGACTCTAGGCCTAATAGGTTTTTCCTTATTTTTGTCTTTTTTGTTCAATTTTGTGGAAGTATTTTTTTATTTCTTCAACTTTAACGTTAAATTTTGACAGTAACTATGTATGTAGCGTCTTTTTTTGGAACTGATATCTGATTTAATCACAGCCTACTTCAATAAAAAAATTTACATTCAGAAATTTGACTGTGTTCTGACTATAATTGATAAGCTGACATTTGGAAAACGGCTACTGAGAGTAGCATTTACAAAGTACACTTTTTTCACGTAAAAGTTCTTGGAAGAACATAATATTGTAACATACTGTATATTATGGTATTCGTGTATTTGTATTAGTTGTCATTGGTTGTCATACATGATGTAAAGTCAAAGTGCTAGGTTAGATCTTTTTAAGTGTAAACGTCATCGAATCGTCTAGAGTTTTCGAGAATGACGGATGGATTCTAGAAATGTCATCGAATTCTCTAGATGGTTCGATGAAGTATATATAAGGCGCCACGGGTAGCGTGGTAGTTGAGTTCAGTTGAGTTGAGTTCTAGTTGAGATAAGGTTAAGAGATATTGTATTGAGTTGAGAAGTAAAACGGTGAAAGGTACGTCCAGTTTGATTCTTTGGTGAAGAAAAAGAGGCCGTCGTGACAATATTCAACATTTGTACTAATATACAGTGTCACAAAAAAGTTACATCATTTTAAAGAGGTTCAATGTTTAGTAAGTGGCGCCCTCTATAAGTGGCATTCAAAATAAGCACGAATTTGAATTTCTTGTGTCAAAAAGAACTCCGAGTTCCTAACTTCGCGGTGTTATGTTATCCTGTTGATGAAATATTAAGCAAAAGCAAAATATAATTATAACTTGGACAAGCTTTTAGTTATTATTAACTTTAGACTGACGCAATAGACGGAGAACGTGACATAGGTAAGTGTTGCAAAGATTTTCGCAATTTAAGCGCCCGCTGACGGCTCTTTACCTTTCGACTACACCTTTGATGATTTTTTCCTTACTTTGTTATAATATTTCCGTTTGTATTGCAAATTTTCAGTGCTGTACTTCGTCACTTATTATGACAAAAAAATTGTCTGTTTAACCCCCCACCCTTACTTTATACTTCCACGGCCCGTTCTGACGGCCCACCTATCCCTATCTTGATACCTACACACATAAAAAGAAATTCTCAAGTCAAGAACTGTGATATTCTTGTAAATACATACTCACAACAAGAATATCGGTTCTCACTCTAAGAAAGAATATTTGATGAGAAAATTATAGAAAATTTGTAACAAGAATAATATATTTTTGATTTATATACTTATTTTAAAGAAATATGCTCCGAAAGAAAATATATCTTTGCAACCAAGACTATAATAATTTAATAACAAATATTTCATAATTTTATATCAAGATTATCATCTTTTCCAGCGATGCCCAGTTTACTTTTATCAAGAATATAGACAGCTTGCAAATGCGAACCTTCATTTACAATATGACAGTCTTTGTTTGAAAATGAATGCTGTTTTACAAGCACACCCTATATTTGTATCAAGTAAATCATTTGTTTGACGTCTACCAAAGTCGGAGTGCGCAGGCGCGCAGCGTGTCATGGGTCAACTCTAACCTCTCCACCCTCTCTACTCAACAGCCTGTTGCCCGTCCGCGTCCGCGCCGCCATTATCGGTTTTCGGATTGTCGCATTCGTCGCCGTCTTTAGCACCGTAGCGTAATACCTGCATCCTGGATCCTGCATAATAGCACACAATAGTATCTAGTCAAACTGTTAGATAAATTGCCATTGCCACGTGATACCCGTGATACCACCGTCAGCCATCAGTCATCGAATCTGCCGGTAGTGCTGGTCCACCGCCATTTGAGTCGCGTCCCAGTTCCCATCAGCTTCCTTATCACTGGATCTATCCAACCATGAATGAGCTATTAAAAAAAATGGGATACGAAGACCTGGCTCAGGTGTTCCTAGATAAGTACTAAGTATATTAAAAGTGATTGAAGAAATTTTGCAGAACTATTTCTCCAGAAAAATTTCTACATTCTCATAGAAGAGTTTAAATGCTCAAATTAATACTTCTAGATTCTTCATCTAAGAATATCACAATTTTAGAATAAAGTTGAGCTACCTGCGTCAAGTTTATGAAATGCTCCCAGTTAAGATTATGAAATGCTTCAGTCAAGATTATGAAATAGATTACCATATGCTTGATTTAAGATTTTGGTATTCTTACTATCAAGAATTTCCCAGCTTTGCATTGAAGATATTTTCTCAATGTAACCCTTATATGGTCAAAGATATAGTATTCTCACTTTAAGATTAGCATAACTTTGCGCGTATAGGAAGTTATGGTATACTTGAATTAAAGCATCTGTGCTCCATCTAAGAAATTATTTTTATGTGTGTATCGAACCTATAAATGACAAAATTTGTACTTCCTTGGGTGACCCTTTTCCTAGGTAGCGAGCTCTTAAACACTAAAAGTTTAGTTATATCTCAATACTTTTACCCAAAGGATATGCAGTTTTGCTGTGTATTGTATGCAATATAATTTAACGTGTACGAAGATACGCAATGTGGAATGAGGCTGGGGGGTGTACCTGTACGCAAAAGCCAACTTCGTATGTATAACGTCGTTGTTCAGTTCCAGTAACAACATCCGCGTCAATATTCGGGTGACAAAACACTTCTTATAAGTCCCTGATAATGCTATATATACAGCACGTTCTATGACTAGTGGAAAATACCTACGTTAGGAGAGATTGCACAGCTCATTTCCAACAAAAAAGGTCATATAAAGTAGGTTCCGATTTTTAACTGTCTCAAAGATATTTAATTCTTATTTAATTTCAAGAAGCGCTTCTTATACATGGCTGGTTACAGTACCGATTTACTTCAATAAATTATACCACTATTATTTAGCTTAACCACAGCAAACAACAGATATGTCATTATAATATGTCATAATATAACTCACTGACAATAGATCACATAACCATGCATGCATACATCACACACGCCAACTATATTTTTACTGGAAACGACTCAGCAAACGAGAATTCGTTTTCTTCTATTTCAAGTATCCATATAAAAAGGAGCTTCTTTGACTAGAAACAAAATTTTACAGTGCTTCTTTTTAGGCTGAATACCCTTTACATGGAGATTTTATCTGTATTTTGTTGAAGCTTTGGCCTCAGACTTACGGGCATACATTTACAAAAATTCAGACTCTTGTAACATTGTTTGATGAAAAAATTTATGCTCTCCACTCTGTGTATTTAGTATTTGGCAACATAACATCGGGTGGTCGTGAATTTGCCAAACATGCGCCAAAGTCGCTGGAAATAGAACACCTAACGACAAAAAAATTAAATATCTCTGAACAGTTGAAAACCGGCGCCTACTTTATGTGACATTTTTGTTGGAAATCAGCTGCTGAAGCATCTTCCACTCATCATAGAACACCCTGTATAGTCATATCATTCAACCGTTGTTCCGTTCTGCTAGCATGTTTTGATGGATCTTCAAATCGAAATAAATGAATCGAGATATTAATAAGATCCATAGGATAGCAGAAACAGATAATTTAGTCGATCGGGGCCTTATCCGGAGACCCATCTCGATTTTTTGCTTCCATTCTAAAAGAAAAGTTTAACTTAGAATTCATTAAAAGGTTCTTTGCACGGAGCAGCCGAATGACTCTTTAATTTAAAAATTAAACAAGAACTAAAATGTTCTTTTATAAGTTGGCGAGGTTTAAATTCAAAAGGGAAGTTGAAATTGCTTTTTTCCTCCGTATTCCTTGCACGACATCAAACATTGACTATATTTTAATCAGTGCGACTCTTATTGAATATCCGGTTCTGGAAAGCTCTCCAGCTTTTCACTACTAGTGTTTCTCTCTTTCTCTCTTTTATCTGTAGTCTTTGCCAAGTCCGTTTGTATGAAATGAAATGGCAGGCCTAGAAAGAATTTTCATTATTAGAGGCTTTGCAAAGTACCTAATGACGAGTTTTTTCTGATTGCCTCTGGGAACGTATTCCGCGAATACATTTTGAATCTCCCGTTATATTGTTCTTGCTATCAGATCTCTTGCTCATTTAGGTTTAGAGGGATGCTGTTTTTGATATGAATGGAAGCGTGAGAGCGATACCCAAAAAAACTTTTAAGATCCGCATCTGACTATTTCACTCCCACGGGAATAGGAGGCATGTATTGTGGTTACAAAAAAACTAATTCAATATATCATATTCTTTTTGCCATTTTTTCCATCAGTTTAGTTTCTGAATTCCATTCATTGGCGGCGAACTGATAATAAAACATAGCATTAAGTGTCTTGAATCAGTACATCCCTCACATTATCGTCGCGAATAAAAAATTTTAACTATTTATATACGTATACTATCCTCATCAAGGGACCCTTGAGACATCTAAAAACGAAATTTGAGCAATTTTAAAAATGGTGGTTTTTTGTTGATTGCTCCTACGCCACTGGTAAGAGTTCCAAAAACGAAACACAGTTATCATTTCCTCTACGGTACTAATAAGGTCTCACAATTTCATAGCAATAAGTTCCTAGGTCCCAAGTCACACGTGATATGACTATAATAATGTGTATGTATCAAATTATTCCACAGATATAAAATTCAATAGTTTATGAATACAACAAACTTTTGAGTTTTCCGAAATTCACCATCCCAATTTCACTCCCCTCCCAAAGTCAAATGGAAAAATATCAGGAACTCCTGAGTTCAAAGATTATAGCATCACTACCTGCTAAGAACCACATATTGCTACCCAAATTTTATCACAACAACGGAGGTTACTGAGATTACGCGGCTATAAAAACGCCAATAGACAGACAGACAGGCCGGCGGAAGTGAGTGACGTGGATTTTCGTTCTGTAGATATCATAAAACGCCAAAAAAATTAATTATCTTAAAATCCAAAATGTTCGCGATCAGAATACTCCCCCATGACCTATAGCTGTGGCAAGTATGATATGGAAAACAATCAAAAACCTCCAAGTTGCCTAAAAACGAAGCTGGAGCTGTTTTTATGTTTTTAGTTTTTTTATTATTGCTACGCCGTGACTTGTAATAAAGGGTTTTCCATCCTTGCCACAGTGGTGGTACTGTGTCGAATTGTCATTAAAATCAATTCAATAATTTTCAGGTTATACGATAAAAACGAAAACAGTAGAAGCAGAAGTTGCAGGGATTCTGATAATTTTTTATTTTTTGCCAATTTCTCCGTCGCCAACGCACCCATTATCGAATATACAGGGTGAGTTTTTAGTACCGGCTCGGTCGATCACTCTATTACTGTAGAAGATAGCGAAAAAGGTTGTAGATAAAAGTTGCAGCCACGAATATGCTCCTTGCTCAGGAAATATTTAGATTTATACAGGGTGATCCATAACTACGTGGTGATGCAAACGTGCATTTTTTTAAATAATAGATTATTCCACACTTAAATTCTACTGATGACTTCTGTTCTTCTATAATAGGGTATTGTTACATTATACAGGGTATTTCAAAAGTTGACCATTTTTATATCCAGATCGCTGTAAATCAACGTACTGTATATCAAAAAGCGATGAACCAAAAATAATTTTTTTACACAGATGAATAGAAAATATCCTTTAGTTACGAAATCGGCTATAAAAAAAGTCCGCGACGCATTTTCGTATGCAGGATGATGTAGAATGCGAAATCTAGATTTTCTCTCTTTTTTTAAAGGTAACCCCCAATACTTTAATAGACCCA